>JAVQMG010000115.1:16480000-18880000 GCA_032878915.1 Castanopsis chinensis | reverse complement strand
AGGGCACCAAAAAAAAAATTTAGCATGTGGACAAGGTTGGACAGAGCAAGCACGACTCAGAAAGCTTGTCAACCAAATTTTACAGGTGCATGTAAGAGGAATTTTTCGACAATTGATGACCATTCAGAATTACCTTGCAACAAAAAACAAGTTTTTAAGGATGGTGCTGATTTTTCTTTCCAAATGGTGGAGGCTGATGATCAGCCCTGCCATCAATCATGAATCTTTTAGTATGGAACTGTAGTGGGTTTGGGAACCTGCGTATAAAGAAGGAGCTTGGAAATATCGTCAGGAAAAAAGACCCTTCTGTTGTGTTTTTAGCCGAAACATGGGTAGATGAAGTAGGTTAGACCGTGTTCTACACAACATAAATTTTGATCACAAGTGGGAAGTTTCCAGTGGGAGAAGAAAGGGTGGACTGGTGCTTTTCTGGAAGCAAGATGCCAATGTAACTATTGAGGATTCTCATAGGTATTTTATTGATGGAACATTTGATAAAAATATGGAAACAAAATGGAAATTCACTGGATTTTATGGAGAGCATGAAACTAATCAGAGAATGGAAGCTTGGAATAAATTAAGGGGGTTAAACAATAGGCCATCCATCCCATGGCTTTGTTTGGGGGACTTTAATGAAATCAGTAGGCAGGATGGAAGAATGGGGGGAGCTTTGAGGGGTCACACTCAAATGCAAAACTTCAGAGATGTTATTGATGAATGCAGCTTCATTGACTTGAGATTTAAGGGTCCCAAATTTACTTGGAGTAAACACTTTACTGATGGTCATTCCATATAGGAACGGTCAGATAGAGGGTTGGTGAATAGCGAGTTCCTTATAAAATATCCAGTTTCAAAGTTGCCTCATCTCAGATGTGTGTCATCAGACCATGTACCAATTTTTATCAACCTTTTGGGTTTGGAGGCTCCACCCAAGAAAAAAGTGTTTCGCTTTAAGAAGATGTGGCTGTCTGATTCACGCTGTGGTGAAATAATGGAGGCGGCATGGATGAGTGGAGAGGAAGGCAACATTTTGAAAAAAAAAAAATGTAGTAAAGACTTAGAGTGGTGGGAGAAGACTTGCTTTGGGAATGTTAGGAGGGATTTGGAGGAAAAATAATTGCTAGCTAAAGTTGAGGCCGATGTAATGAGGAGGGGAGATAATTCTCAGCTTAGAGAATTAAAAGTTGAAATTCATATACTCATAGATAGAGAAATCCGATTATGGAGCCAAAGACCAAGAGTGCTATGGTTAAAGAACGGTGACAACAGTTCCAAGTTCTTTCACAACAAAGAAACTCAGCGATTTAGGAAAAATACCATTCTTGGAATTAATGATAGATGTGGAAATTGGTAAGAGCAACCAGATTTGATTGGAGACATCATTTTTTTTTTTTTTGGGAGTTGTTCACCACATGTAATCAGGCCATGGGAGAGGATTCACTCTCCTTCATTCCATAGCTAGTTACAGATGAGATTAATGAGCAACTAACAGGTGAATTCATGGATTGGGAAATTCAAGAAGCACTCAAACGAATGGCACCTCTAAACGCACCAGGGCCAGATGGGATGCCACCATTATTCTACCAACAATTTTGGGGGATGATGAACCGAGAGGTAACATCCATAATACTCACTTGGCTAAATTCAGGTAAATTGCCTCACCCAATAAATCATACATTCATCACATTAATCTCAAAAGTGAAAAATCCTATATTAGTTTCTGAATATCGCCCTATAAGCCTATGTAATGTATTGTACAAGATTTTTTCCAAAGTTCTAGCAAACAGATTAAAAAAATTCATGCCAGAACTTATAACTGAGCATCAATCTGCTTTTGAAAAAAAATAATCTTATTCCAGATAATGTTTTAGTTGCTTTCGAGACTTTACATTGTATGAAAAATCATAACTCAGGAAAAACAGGTTTTATAGCTGTTAAGCTAGATATGAGCAAAACATATGACAGAGTGGAGTAGATTTAGTTATAGAAACTGATGGAAAAAATGGGTTTTTGCACAAGTTGGATTAGATTAATTATGGAGTGTGTTCATACTATTTCATACTCAATTCTAGTGAATGGTGAACCGAAGGGGCTAATTAATCTGACAAGAGGCATAAGGCAATGAGACCCCCTTTCCCCTTTCCTCTTCCTTTTATGCACGGAAAGATTACATGACCTAATCACAAAAGCAGCAAGAGCAAAGGAAATCAACAGCTTCTCTCTTTGTAAAAGAGGCCCCAAACTAACCCATTTATTTTTTTGCAAATGGCAGCTTGCTTTTTTGCAAGGCCAACCCCCAAGAATGTGGAAATGTGCTCAAAATTTTGTCGGAATATGAAGCAGTATTTGGCCAAATATCAATAGAGAAAAGACATCTCTTTTCTTTAGCAAGTCCACTAAAGATAATACGAGGCAGGAGATAAAAAGAGTGTTGGGGGTGCATGAAAAAAAAATTATGAGAAATATTTGGGGCTGCCCTCATTAGTGCGAAGGGGAAAAAAAAGCAAGCTTTAGCTATATAAAGGAAAGGGTATGGAGAAAATTACAAGGGTGGGAAGGAAAGCTTTTGTCTCAAGCCGGTAGAGAAATTCTAATCAAAGTAATTGTCCAAGCCATTCCAACATATACCTGGGATGTTTCAAAATACCCTTGGGGTTATGTCATGACATTGAAGCAATGATTAAAAAATTCTTTTGGGGGTAGCGGGGTGATAAAAGAAAAATACATTGGATTAAATGGTCGATGACGAAATTGAAGCTAGATGGAGGAATGGGTTTTAGGGACTTTGTATTGTTCAGTGACTCGCTCCTTGCCAAGCAAGCTTGGCAATTTTTACATAATAAAGATACTCTTTTTTACAGGATATTCAAGGCAAAATTTTCCCTCATTGCTCATTCATGGAAGCTAAGGAATCAGCATCTGGATCATATGCGTGGAAAAGCATTTTGAAAGGAAGGGAGGTTGTCAAAATGGGTTCAAGATTTCAGGTTAGTAATGGGAAAAACATCAAAATATGGCAGCACCATTGGCTCCCCATTAAACATCCACCATTAGTCACTTCTCCAATCATTAAGTCCATGGAGGATGCCACGGTTGATTGTCTAATAGATGAGAACACAAGAAAATGGATGCTGAAATGGTGGATGGAATTCTAGTACCAGCTGAAGCTGCACTTGTAAAGAAGATCCCACTAGCCCGAAGCCCAATTGAAGACTCTCTGTTCTGGCCTTTGATGGCAAATGGGCAATATAATTGTAAGTCAGGATATAAGTTTCTCAAGAGTTGGAGGCAGGGTCTGAGGAGAATACACAACTGGACTTGGATAGAAATTTGTGGAAAAGCATTTGGTCCCTGGAAGTTCCAAACAAGTATAAAAACATGGTATGGAAAGCAAGCAGAAATTCTCTCCCAACAAAACTCAACTTGACCTGAAATATAATCATAGATAACCCAATATGTGACTGATGTTCTTCAAATATTAAGGACTCGTTGCATGCTCTTTGGGGTTGTTCGGGTTTGGATGAAGTTTAGGATGGAGACAGGTGGAGCTTTCGAACAAGGGAGGTGTTTGCTAACTTAAAGCAATTATGCAGATGGATAATGGAGAACGGGAAGTCACCTGAGCTCTTTGCTATCCAAGTATGATATATATGGCACCAGAGAAACTAGTTACATCTACAGCAACCTTGCTGCCTCATAAAGGACCTGAAACAAGCTGCTCAAGAGTGCTAGGATGAGATCAGAACTGTCAACCCACTACGAAACCTGATCAGACCTTAGCGAAAGCCAAAATGGACAGCACCACCACCGAATAAATATAAGATAAATTATGATGGAGCGATCTTGAATGCGGACAATAAAGCAAGGGGTGGAGTGGTAATTTAGGACTGTAATGGAGAGGTAATTCATCCTCAATTCAGCAATTGGAGCAAGCATACCAACTAGTGGCAGCTCCAGGAATTTTTCTTAAGGTCTTCCTTAAGAAACATAAATTACACAATCTAATAAATGGACAAATTGACAACAACAACAACAACAACAACAATCAAAAAAACGCAAATACATAAAGTTTACAATTGTCTTCTATGAGTTTTCATATTTTGAAACCGTTGCATGATAGTCTCATTATCAATGCTACAAGCTACATCTCTTTCAATATACACAACCAAGTAATCATTCATCCACTGATGTCCCATTCGATCACACAGTTCATTCTGTATATATTTCATTGCTGAAAAATTTCTTTCTATTATTGCAGTAGCGACAGGAAGAGTAAAGCAAACACACCCAACATGGGAATTTAACTTCTCTTTCTGAGTCCAAAGTTTGAATCCCTTCGTTACAAAAGTCTCACCTCCTCCTTACTTACCAACATCTTTCCCAAATAGGTAGCAATATAAACAAAATACTGCATCTTTGTCTATACTATATTCCAACCACTTTCTATTTACATACCATTTGGATCTAAATTGATGGGGCTTTCTAGAATAATCTGTTAGAGGGTTATCATCGTTTTGGAAAACAAGTTGACAAAGGTCTTTTTGTAAATAATATCTTCTTATTTCATCATGATTATTAGGATGATAAGATGATATCTTTTCTCATAGCCCAGGATCTGAAGGAAGATTTTCTAATTTAAAGTCAACATGAATTCGCTTAAAAGATGAAGATAAAGATGAATCTTACGTAGGAGATGAATCTTGAGTACGTGATTTTCTTATCAAATATTTGTCAATAATTCTAGCAAAAGAATAAATAATACACTATAAGTTCATTTGAAATATTAATAAAATTATTAATTATTGTTGTTTAGTTGTTTCATTAATTTGTTTGTCTTTTATAAACTATAATTTGTTATATTGTTATTTCATTAATTATAAAATTATTAATTGTTGTTTAGCCTAATATAATTTAATTTGTTTGTCTTTTATAATGTATTGGTTAATTAAATTATTAATTATTGTTTATTAATTGCTTCATTATTTTTCTTTACTAACTATTAGCACACACCCCATGTGCATTATCCATAGCCAACTCACTGCCTGCCTAGTGACTAAGTCCTAACATAATTTAATTTTGTCTTTTTTTGGTAAGTTACTGCCTTTAATCTAGATGCCTTTACTTTCCCCAATTCAAATATCTCACCCAGCCCTATGCCCCCATCCACCCCCCACTCAACAAACAAGCCCCATGGCCCCAAAAACAAGAGTCGATCACATGAATTCACAAATCACAATACACTTAAAGGCATACTTAGTAACTCACCAATACCAGCACCAACAGATAAAGCCAAAATAGCAATATTAATAAAGTTATAAAGACTAAATTAAAACTAACCAATTACATCAAAGAGAAAGAGAGAGAATCATATAAAGAAAGAGAGAGAGAGAGTCTCATTTCATTCAACATTTTCATTTTTCAGTCTTCAGATAAAGAGAGAAAGAGACAGAGAGTCTTAGTGACTCCACAACAAAAGCAAAGTGAGTAAAACCCCCAAACCTATTAACCCGATCGTGTAAGAGAGAAAAAGAGAAGAAGTGTAAAGATGAAATACCTTGAGGGAGCAGGGAGGCCTGAGGGGCGGCGCCGTCGAGCAGCACATCAAGGCGAGGAAGGAATCGAGGCCAAGCCGAGCGTGACCGATCTTCGATCCAATCAGACTGATCTTCAATGCTTGATGCGATGTGCTCTGGACTAGAGCTCAAGTTGTGCTCTGTTGGCTGTTGTGTTGCAACATTGCTCTGTTGACTGATGATTTAGGTTAGGTTCCGATTTGAGATTTCAGTTTTTGCTTTAGTTTTACCATTTGATGAATCGGCGGCCACGTATGTTAGGTTTTTTTTTTAAGAATCCGGGGGTTTGCTTTACTTGTTTACCATCTGTTGGGTTGTTTTGTCACTTTAGATTGGGTTTGCCTTACCATCTATTGTTTAGGATTGATGTTGGGATTTTTTGTGGGCTTACTCTTTATAATTTTTTTTTTTTTTTCATATTTTAGTTCAAAATTTTTTTTTGAGCTTTTTTTTTTTTCTTGAAAGTAGAACAAATAAATTTTTTTACTTATTTGAGGGTGTTCCTAATTTTTTTTTTTAAAAGGGTAAACAAATAAAAAAAAATTAAATTACTATATATAATTTTTTTTTTTTTCAAGTCAGGGTGTTCCTGGGAACACCCTGGACTGAACGTGGCACCGCCACTGATACCAACTGATGGAAGTGGAGGCAATTGCTGCATGCAGAGCAATGGAGTTTGGCAACGAGATTGCATAAAGAGACATCATTTGTGGAGGGTGATTCAGAATTGATTGTGAAGGCTTTGAGGAACAAGGATAATGGTTTAATTTCTTTTGCACCTCTAATAAATGATGTCTCTTTATTTTCAAGTTTGTTTTCAGAATTGTCATACTCTCACATTAGAAGAGATGGCAACAAAGTTGCTCATAGTTTAGTTAGGCTAGCTTTGATCACACTAGATTGTACTGTGTAAATGAAGGATGCTCCGTTTCACACCTTACCTTTTGTTCAGACTGATTTGGCCACGCTTTAATTTAATACAGTGAATGTCTTCTTTCTCAAAAAAAACAAAAGTTTGAATGGGCATGATGGCATCCCAATGTATACCTTCTCAACTGGGAAAAGTTCGAAACAAACAAAAATATAATCCATTAATTATTGTGGAAGAACAAACTCTCTGCACAAGAAATCAAAACTTGCTTCATATGATTATAGGTACAACGATAAACTATAGGACATGCTACTTTTCACCTTCTTATATTAAATTACTTAGCCAAACAAACATCTGCCATAGATCCAAAGGCTTTATTAAAATTTCTTCAGACAAGAATGTGCATGATTTACAAATGAGAATAACATATGAATTTGGAGTAAACTTCCTATCTGCTTGCTTACAAAATATTCGTATTGTAATTGAAGGTTTATTGCATCTAAAATCTATAAACAGTATCCTAACGACCCTCTTGTTTGTGCCATTCTAGTAGAGAGATGGAAGTTGAGCCTACTTCTTACCCCAACTCATTGCGCATTAAAAGTTCCAGGTATAGCCAGGATAAGAGAAAAATTTAATGAAATCATCTATGAAAACAAAAAAACAAAAAAAAAGAATGGAGGCATCAAAAAGAAAGAATGCTTCAACTAATAGAAGGAAAATAAAAGTCCAAATATCGTTTATGTCATCCTAATCCAAGGGGAGGTATCCCCTTTTTTTTTTTTTTTCTCTACAAGGAATGTACATGATTCCAAATAAACAACACAAATGTGGGTCAAAAGCAAAAACTATATATATTGAAAAATTAAAAGGAAAAAAATAATAATAAGACGAGAGGAAACCAGTTAGCAAACCGTAAAAAAAAAAAAAAAAAAAAAAAAAAAAGAGAGAGAGAGAGAGAAGGAAGAAGAAGAACAAGAAGAAGAGAGAGAGAGAGAGAGAAAGAGAGAAGAAGAGGGTGGAAAAAACAATCACGAAATCTTCATGACTTCACATACTACCAGCGCTTCCAGGAGTGGGTTTCATTGGCTTCACTTTCGCCATATTAACCAGGTCCCCGAATAGCTTATCCTCTGGCTTAGAAGGTTTGCTAGGTGTGACATAAGATGAAGTAGGAATCTGGTAAGAGTCCCTCGAGCCATTGTTGTCACTAACAGATAAACCATACATTCCCTGCTCTACGTAATGCATCCCTTGTTGCTGACCATAGCCGTAGCCCACATATTGGTTACCATACATCTGTTGAGGATACATAGGCATCATTTGGGTGGCTTGCATTGGCTGCGGAACCATTCCCATATATGGCCCTCCCTGGATCGGCTGAGAGTGCAAACCCAACTGCTGGCTCTGACCAACCTGGCCATTGATTGCCGACAAATGGCTGCCTGTAATTGGCTGGATATACATACCTACCACCTGATCATTCCTCATTGGTTGCGATCCCAGAGGATGTGTGACAACCACCTGACCAGCTTGCACTGGTTGAGGGTATTGAGCAGCAGCTACAAGGCTACCATTGTCCACTGGCTGAGCTTCCCAAGGTGGTGGTGGAAAAGACCCGCTGCTTTGAGCACCTGTTCAAAAGTAAGCATTTAAGTTCCTGTCCATCATTCTGAGCACACAAATCCAAGCATTTACATGATAAAAGCTGACAACTTGAGCCCAGAACATCACAGCATGCTAGTTGGTGAAAACATAAAATATGAGGATCCTGCATTTATTGTAAACATTAACAAGTTTTTGACATGATGGTGATGAGGCATGCTGAGGCTGCTTTTGCCAAGATAGGAGAATGCAGCTATATTGGACCTGACAAAAAGAATTATGTATTTATGGTAAAGAATAGCATATATGTAAGTGAGAACTGCACCATAGACTGACGAAGGAGGAGGTTGCTGCTGCTGGGGAATCTGGCCATTCCAGGCTGAACCAGCCCCTTGCATGTAGACTGACTGTTCATACTGAGGCGACCCAACATTTGGGGCACTTCCATTTGAGTAAAATCCACCTTGGGGAGATTGAGTATTCTGCTGCTGTTGGGTTTGATGAGCCAAATGATTGCTTTGTCCAGCCAGATTGGCAGATTGAGTATTGACAGAATTTGGAGTGTTAGCATCTGTAAACATGTCAAAAAGAACAAGGGCATTCTGCTGAGACAAAGGAGTGTTTGGCGGTTGCACCCCAACAGGAACAAGAGCCAGTGAATTATCTGCCTTTGGTGAGCTATAGTCATCACCACTCAGCAGGTCCATTTTGGGATCAACCCTTGCTGAAGGAGCTGCAGCATTAGTTACAGGAGGTGCAGGAAGCAATAACTGGTTCAGTGGCTGTGCCCCTGCACTGGCACTTGAAGTGGATCTGCATAAAAAGTCTTGCTCTTAGCCTCTTACAGCTCAAAAAACCAGATGGTATCCGATCAATGTACTAAATTTCATCAAAACTTCTCCTTTTATAGGCAAATAAAACTCATGACCCTACTTGAAAGGACCATGACCTTCTGCTCAACCCTTTGCTTATACGAGGGAAAGGCCATTAGGTCCTCAATTTGTACGCTGAAAAGATCAGGTTTGCAACACACACACACGCAATTCAAAAATCCCTTCCAATTTTGAGAACCTTTAGTTTTGATTCCAGCATTCCAAAACACATGGGCTCAAAAGGTGGAACTTGAAGGCAAGATGCATATAATTCTATCGTGCAATTGGCCAAAAATTTTCAACCAAGCACTTGCAAAAATGTGATTTCCACAAACCCTCGGTAGATGAAATTCACTAAAAATTTCTCAAGACCTTAGTTCAATTTACGCTGCAAAAAATCTAAAAGAAGAACAAAGGTTGGGAAAAGAACTAGCAAAAAGAGAGATCTAGAACTTCAGAGAGTCCCAGGAGTTACAGGCCAGCTGAGACCCATTATCAATTTCGAGATGTATATAAGAACAACAAGCAACATGCTTCCATTAAAAACAGCAATGACAAGAGAAGATGCAGGACAAAGATTCACATCTATAAACAGTGCTGCATTTAGAAAACCAATTTCGTTTATAAAAGGGCATAATATGTGACTCACAACCTTTTTCTAAATAAGTAAAAGGGAATTTAGAAATTCAGTGTTTTTTAACAAGTAAAAACCAATCATAAAACCTAGCAATGTCAATGAAAAAAAAATAACATTGGCAGTGAATACCTACTTCAAAGATTTCTTATTAGATCTCTTTGTAATTGATGTGATAAAACTAATAGAATTATAAGTAATAAAATATGATGATTTTACATTAGGTCAATCTCAATAATTACACAGTTTACCTGTGGATTTAGTTATTATACTACAATAGACAGTGCAGTGAATGTGAAAGTTCAATAAAGCCCTATTACCTCCCGTCAGGCCGTTTAGTATTATCTCCAGCATCAACCAGAGGACCACCAACATCAATAAGTGATCTCACTGGTTCAGGCTTGGTTTTCTCCATTTGAACAGAAGTTCCTGATGCGATAGCTTCATGCCTGGCCAGTACTCGCTGCAAGTCATCATTCAGTGATAGTCCTTGACACAACAGTGACTCGTCCCTGAAGAGATAGATGAAATTATGATTGTGATAACCAACTACATTGCATATATAAATCCACATAACATTTCAAAGGGTTGTGGGATTTGCTCACTAAAGAAAGGACTTTTCAAAAAAATAATGTCATTGCTGAAAGTCGGTAGATGAAGCTAGACACAAACACATACATCCCATATACACAACCAATGTATATGTATGTTTGTGCAATATGCACACATGTTAGAGAGAGGCCATGCTGAAAGATTTAACTAATTGTGTCAAAGAGAACTGTTTCCAAATAAACTGGCATTAAGAGTTTGAAGGAACAAAAATGAAGCCCAAAAGACCAGCCCAAACAGTTCAACCAGCCAGCCAGGTTCAGGATTAGCACCATTAGCCAACATAGGCACTTACTACAGTGTTAACAAATCCAGTCAAAAACAGAGAAGCACATCCAAGAGTAATGCCAACATCATTCTAAACCCCCCCCCCCCTTCCAAAAAAAAAAAAACATGAGGGCATTGGAAGGGACAACACAACAGAATACCAACATGATAACATGAAAAAATAAAAAATAAAAAACCACATGCGATACATCATGGTAAGAAGAAGAAATAAAACTTAAAGGGCAGCTTTTACAAGCATTACTAAAATGACTGAAGAGCCAAGCCTGGATCTATTTATAAAAGAGCTTGAGTAATGTAAACAGAAGCAAGGTCTTACGAAGTCGAGTTAACAAGGTGCACCACTCTCTGCTTGTATGTACGACACTGTTCCACCAAGTCGACAACAACCTCCTGCCTAAGCCCCTGCAAATTAGAACGAATATTATCCAGCATGCAGACAGAGATTGGATAAGAGAATTGTAATATGCACTAAAAAAAAGTGAGAAATATTTCCAGGATTTGGTTTTAATTGTTTGAAATTTATATGCAAAAAAATATTGCGGAACACTATAAACTAGACAAATTATGATCCAAATCAAGTTATAGCAGTGCAGTTTTGATGAAGATAATAGTGTATTTGTAAAGCATTCAGCACTATATTACAGATGCATTGATCACATGATAATGGTAGCTTAGTTTCAATATTCTTCACGTTTCAAATATACCTCTTTGTTTGCTGGCTCTATTGCACTTAGCATTTCTGCAAGGACATCCATGATACCACGTGCATTCTGAATTTCTGTCAGGCTAACAAAAGAATTTTCCATCACAAAAATGACATTAGTTGATAAAAATGATTAAAAAGGGCATATAATGTTATGCACTCATCAGCACTGGAAAAAATTAGTTTATGCTCATTCTTATATTGACCAATCAAATCTTCTGTTCCAAAGAACATCCCTCTGTTCACTTTCATAGGGAAAATATTTAAACCATCAGCATCATGTTACTTCAAGTCCTGTTTAATCGAGCCCAATAGATCAAATATATCTTAATTCCTGCCCCTGAATGCTTGAGAACTATATGAGTAGTGGAAGGATATTCTACTACTAACTACGCAAAGAACAAGATGAGACCAGGAAACACAATTTTATCCTCAATTAATATACTGAGTTCAATCAGGGGGAGAGGGAAATTATTGAATTCATCTGCAAGCAAAGGACAGGACAGAATAGAACACTTGGCCCGAAAATCAAGGAAAATCACATGATGGCTATATAGATTGATAAGCAAACCACATGCTGGCTATAATACCTTCTATATATAGTCACAAAAGAATATAGTTTGACATGTTTCATCCAATAATGGAAATGAAAATGAAAATGAAAATCTGGTATAGGTAGTGCACTTTATATGAGATTGGATAACTGCCCCACATTCAGATGTGCTCAAAAATCAAATAACAGTCTTGCCATCGTCCAGTCATGGGCAACTAATAGAGAAGTACCATCTCAAGTAGCCAGATAAATTTATATGTTGACTACCAAAATGATTGTCAGGTTAATTTCCAGTCAAGCAACATAACAGAGCTACGGACGTACCTCAAGGTTGGAAACTCAGAATCTGCAGATGACTCAGTGGTCTCTAGCTGATTATCAGGATTGCGCAAATTCTGGGGATATGATGACAAAGGTTGTGTTTGGGGAGGTGTAAATACAGGTGCAGCCCTCTCAGATCTCTGAGGGAATACTGCCCCAGCACGCTGAAACAAATAAGTGCTTTGACTCAGAGAATGTTAAAAACTAATTATGAGAATAAGCACTATGACAGCGTAACAGAACTGAAACAACAAATTCATACTAATTTAGTAGTGCACAAAAGGTTCTTATCTCATTGTTCATCAACTATGTAAAAATTCTGTGACTGAAAACCATTTCAAGAGAAAAACTTAGGTAGACGTACCAACAAATCTTGGTATGCAGCATAATATTGTGGATATCTTGCCCTTGGTCCTCCAAACGCTTCTTGCCAAGTATCTATCAGGATCAATATCTTCTCTTTGACATGGAAGTCAGGCTACAATATAAATCAGAAATACTATTAAAACAATATACAAATTGAGAGTAAATGCTAAAAACAACATTTGGCTGCAACCTAAAATATTCTAGAGACATTCTTACCTTCTTTTTTACTATCTTCACCATTTCATGAAGAACATCTTTCTCCGCCACATGCATATGAACAATGTCCCCACAATTCTTTATGACTGTCTCCAATAGCTAGAATATAG
Organism: Castanopsis chinensis; assembly: GCA_032878915.1. Lineage (NCBI taxonomy): Eukaryota > Viridiplantae > Streptophyta > Magnoliopsida > Fagales > Fagaceae > Castanopsis > Castanopsis chinensis. Next base: position 18,867,279 of record JAVQMG010000115.1, on the reverse strand, counting down.
CAACCAAACTCTTGTATATGTAAACGAATTTCATCTAAATAAAATAAAAAAAGAGAAGTGCAAAACAGGGCACAACCCTAGTACACAAGAAATATACAAAGGAAGAGCCAAAAAGAAAAAGATAATAGAAAGAAATTAACATCTGAAATTCATATTCTCTAGAAATTCAAAACATAAAATAAAATTGACTAGTAGCAAGACCACTCATACGGTGTCTTTAGAAATAAAACCTTGAGCAGTACCACCGACAGATTTTCCCTCAAAAGTGTGTAAATTCCTTTGCCTCCAACTGCTCCACATTAAGCACAAATGAACTACCTTCCAAATCTCCTCTGTTAAGTTTTCAGTAATTCCCTTTTGAAGAAGCCAAAAGAGCAACACAAATTTCGGCAACCCCAAAAAAAAAAAAAAAAAAACTAAAAACTAATTGCTACACCTTCCACGCAATTACACAATGTAAGAAAAGATATCCAGGACTCCCCATTAGGTTTACAAATGTAGCACCAGTCAGTTGTCCACTGTAAGACAAAGTTGTTAAAATGACAAAAGATATAGTGCTTGACCAGATCAATTTCCGATTCTTTATTCTAAAAAACATGTTTTCAAGTTGAGAACAGAAAATTATTTCCTATTGTTTTTAACAAATTTATTTGGAAAAACAAAACTTTAAAACTGTTTTTTGAAAAACAAACAAAACATTGAAGATTTGTATGGGCAATGACAATTAAAAACAATTTCTAAACTAACAAAAACTAATAAAATTGTTTGGTAATAAATTTTTGTGCTAATTTCACCCTTTATTACAACATCAACCAAATTTTAGTCCCAAAATTTTAGAGTCGATTATGAATCCTTAACAGACCAGTCCGGGTAAGGCACAAATTCTTTTCTATCACTCCATTCTATATGAAGTCATACTCTTTGTTACTTTCTTAATTGACATGTCTTTTTTTACTATTTCAATTAATATTATTTTTGGTCTTCTTCTACATTTTTTCGTTCCCTCAACATGAATCAAGTTAATTTCCTTTGTGATCAAACTATCTCAAGCGACTCTCATGCTTTCATCAATAGGGGTCACCCCTATCTTTAAGTGACTTTCCTCGTTTTGAATGATATATTTCCTTGAATTTTTCCACTTATCCATCTTAAAAGTCTCATTTCAACTCCACTCATGTATTAGCAGCCCAACATTACATACCATAGAGTATAACTGGTTTTATAACAATCGATTAAATTGCACCTTCTACTTAATAGGTATTCTATGATCACACAATACTCTTTATGCATTTCTTCACTTCATCTGCCTTACTCTTAGCCTATGATTCACATCCTCTTTAATCTCTCAATCATTATGAATTATTGATCCAAGCTATCAAAAGTTCTCATTCTTTGGTATCTCTTGACCATCAAGTCTTATGGCCCCTTCATCTTTGTTTCTACATTTACTAAATTTACATCCCATGGACTTTGTTTTAGTCCTAATTAACCGAAAGCCATTAGATTCTAACATGTCTCACCAAGTTTTTAACGTGACATTAGATCCACATCTAGTTTTATCCACTAAAAGTCTAAAACTACATCATCTGCAAAAGGCATACACCAAGGGATCTCCACTTTAATCAATTTAGTGAGCTCGCCAAATTTGTCCCTTTATTAGACAATATAAAATTTCTCTTTAGCCTATGCTTAATAATTGCAATGTTATCATTCATTTTTTTATTCTGATAAATAAAAAGCATATTTACTTGACTTTATTTTTAGTCTTGTTAGATTTTAGCATGAGAGTTCAATAATTTTCCAAATCCAACAAGGCAAACAGTGGAAGACATTGAGAAAGGTGAAAGAATAGTTTGGGGTAGGTTGGTGGTAGTATGTTGTCTTGATGTGTGACAAGTAATGGATTTTGTGGTTCATTGGGTGATGTTAAATAAACTTATATTAATTTTTTGAGACTTCACTTATTCAATAAACTTATATTAATTTTTTTTTAAAACATTGAAATTGAACCCAACTGAGATCGAGAGAGGCACTAAGTGGATCACATAACAGGTGGAGGGGCAACGTGAACGCCGCACTGTGGAGTGGTGGGCATGCGTGATGGAGGAAGGATTGGTGGTCTTTGTGTGTGAAAGTGAAGAGGTTTGATAGATCTGATTTAGTTAAATTAAAAAGGCTCAGCATTTATGATTTTGCCATTCATAAGACTTCCTATGCTTCAACATATGAAATCAGCTCCTGGTAGGATTACTCTTTTCTAATCATGATCACTTATCAATATAATCCTATACATATGCTGACTGGGTAGGTTCAATTACTGATAGGAGATCCAACTCAGGGTATTGCACCTTTGTTGAAGGAAATTTGGTCGCTTGGGGAAGTAAGAAACAGGTGGCCATTGTAGCCATGACCAGTGCAGAGACAAGATTCCATGCAGTTGTTCATGGTATTCTTTAGATGAAAATGATGTTGAAAAGGCAGGGGGTTTTAACACGCGAGAACCTATGTGATTGTATTGTGACAACAAGAGAACTATTAATATCGTTCACAATCTTGTATTCCATTGACAGGATACACATTGAAACTAGATGATGACATTATCTGTATTCCATTTGTGAAGATAAGAAAGTAACTAGCAGACATCTTAACTAAAGGATTATCAAGTGAAGTTTTTCACACCATTTTAAGCAAGCTAGGCATGTGCAATATCTTTGCCTCAACCGGTGTCAGGGTTGAGGTGAAGATAACAGTTCAACAGGTTTGCAATTATTATCTTGTGTATAATAAAACCGGTGCCAAGGTTAAGCAAATTAATCTAAAGAAATTTCTCCCAAAAATCAACCGTTTGTAGTCATCAAAATGTTTGGTCCATCTTCCATTGAGAAAATATTTATAAAAAAATATCTGGTATAACCCACTACCCTCTAAAAAAATCACCATAGAAGAGAGCAGTCTAAACAGACTGTCTTGTCTGAAACTTCTTCTTTTTTTGATACGTAAGTCTTGTCTTAAACTTTATCCACATCATACCAACTAAATCCATTTCCCCAAATGCCAACTTTATGTCTTGATATATCCTAAAAGAGTTCCCCATGCTCCAGAAGTCCAGCATACAACACAAAACAAAGGCCCGTTCAAAGCCTCAAACAGCACACATAACCCTTCTCAATTTCCATTAATAACCGACCCTGAACAATGGAGAAAATAATATGACCACAAGCTCTGCCAAGTAGTCTACCAACAAAAATAACAGGATGTGAAGAGGAACACAATAAAGTGCATACACACATGTCTTTATATAATTAATATTTTTCTACATAATTTATAACATATAAATTATATACCTCTACATTAATAAAATTTAACACAAGCAGAAAGAGGTCACAGAATCAACTGTATTTACTTTCTTTTTTTTTTTTAAATTCATATACTTATAGAAATCTGTGTGTGTGCGTGCACGCACATAGATGTGTATCAATATCAAGTTTTGTGAACTTACTGTTAAGGCGAGCAGTTGAACTTTTGGATTTTTACTGCCAATGCGCTTCTTTATACCTTTAACAACATCCTTTGCTTGCCTAACAATATATGATAATGAAAAGAATTCTAAACTTAGGAAAATTGAATGTGAAAGACAATGAACATCAACATATACAACTCCATTTATGCCCTCAAACACAAGTGCTAGAATTAACAATGAATACGCAAACCAAGCATGTGGTTCCCCTCATAGCCCAATGATTTGTAGGACCCTATTTCATTATAGGGAGCCACTAGGCAAGATGTAGTGGAAGAAGTACAACCTTTATATATATATGCCACCTTCATACAATTCATCATTTCCAACCATAGTGCATCACAACAACAAGATGAAGTAATACAATGGTATTCTTAAGTTCTTACAAACAAGTTTATATTGACCACATCCACACTTTTTTTATAGGTAGTAAGAATTTATTAATAAAGAAACAAGAACTCTATGTTCACAATAGTGAACACAAGGTATCTTAACCTTATCCACACTTTCCCTAATAGAAAAAAAATTTTAAAACCATTCAAATGATTGGAATCCTCATCATTCAAATGAACCCACCAGCTATATGACCCCAAATTATCAGACATGAGCTGAATTTTATCCCAAATAACCAAACCATTCAAATAAATATATATACATCTACTCCCAAAAGTTTGTAAACCATTCAAATGATTGAAATCCTAATCGTTCAAATGACCCACCGGCTATATGATCACAAATAACCAACCATGAGCTGCATTTTATCTCAACTAACCATACAACAACAAACAAAGCCTTAGTCCCAAAAATTTTTGGGTCGATCACATGTATTCTTTTCCTTCATTATATTCTATATGAAATTATACTCTCTATTACTTCTCTAATTGACATGTCCTTTATTATTACTTCTACTAATGTGATTTTTGGTCTTCCTCTACCTTTTTTCCGTTCCTTTAACCTTGATCAACTACTCTTTCTTACCATTAATTGCTCTCCTCTACTCTCTCTCTCTCTCTCTCTCTCTCTCTCTCTCTCTCTCTCTCTCTCTCTCTCTCTCTCTCATCCTTTCATCAATAAGGGATACTACTGTCTTTAAGCGAATTTCCTCATTCGAATCCTATCTTTCTGTCTCTTTCCATAAGTAAACCATTCAAATATATATATCTATATATATAACAACTCCCAACCTCTCCCCCAACCCCTTTCTTATTGAACAAACACACTCATCACCAAATTATACAAACACAAACAAAACTTTATCACAAAATGGATACAAAATTTTCTTAAACCCATCAACTAAACCACCCAGCTCATATTCCTAGATCCAAATTATGGCCCAACACACCCAATTACCTATAATCCAACTCTCTTTTGCTTCACACAATGTAAAACATAAATAACAATTATAATAATTAAAAAAAAAAATTATTGATTAACCGTTTGAGAGGCATGAAAGCAACGAACCCCTCAACTTTCAAATTTTAGAATAAGAATTCAATTCTTTTTTCTTTTTCTTTTTTTGTTCTTATTCCTAAGCCAAAGGTAACTGTTCGATCAAATTAAAACACCATCCCCAACTCATATCCATCAAAAATTCAAAATTGCGAAAATAATACAAAAGATAGAGAAATTTGAATAATTGAAAATATTGAATTCTAGCCTAAACAACAAATAAAATAAAATAAAAAAGTGAAAACGAAGATTAGGTAGATAGTGCAAAAGGCGTACCCAGGGTCGTGATTGAGCATATCGCAGATCTCGATGTTCATCGCCCAATCTGGACCGATCAGCATATCGCTCGTCGCTCTATCCACCATTGAATTCACCATCTCCGCTCAAATTCTCCGATCCACTAATTTCAACGCCGCCAAAGATCGCTCACAAATTCCGCCGATTATCACAAAAATATTCCGGCGACTCTCTCTCTCTCTCTCCCCCTTCTTTCTCTCTCTAACTATTCTGTTTGAAAACTCTCTCTCTCTCTCTTCGAGATCGCTACTTTTCTGTTGAGGAAAACCTTTTTCTTTTCTTTTTTTCGTTGTTGGGTTTAGTTTTCGTTAATTGTTTTCCCTATCATTTGGGGTTTTTGGTTTTTCAGAGGTAAAACTTAACTTGTTTTTAAAAGGATGGACCAGTCATAATGAGACACGTGTTTGTTAGAGTCACAGCTCACGCGTGCCGTTCTGAAATGTACCACTTCTTGAGGCCGACCATTTTCATCCAGTGGTGCTGACTGTAGTTCCCTCGTGTTATATGTGGGCCCACCTCGTTAGGCTTGCCACTTTTTCGTTTGGAGATATTATCCCGTGCAACTGTATCTACGAAAAGCAGTTGATTGATAATATATTTCATTTTTAGTCAACAATTGAAATCACTTTATTATCTGTCAGTTACTTTTTATTATATTTACAGTTGTAAAATATTTTGTAAAAGTTTATATGACTTATCAAACTCTTCTAGAAGCATACACCTTATCACACACCTTATCACACACTTTGTCACAATTTTCATGCATATTTGTGACAAAAATTCTAAAATCATATAAAATAGCACAATTTGTGTCACAACTGTTCATGTGGCAAACTGTGAATGGTGAAAAAAAAAAGTGATAAGTTCATGTGAAAGTAACAAACAGAAAATGATAATTTGATACACAAGATAATTGTGGTAATTATTCTAGGGTAAACCACATATTTAGTCCTTATTCTATACATCATATTTCCATTTGATCCTTAACATTTTAACTGTGTCAATTTTGTTCTAACCTTTTAATACCGTGTCAATTTAGTCCTAGCAATTATTTTTTAGAAGAAAATTGATAACGCTTCTAATGAGCAAAATAAAAAATTAGTTTTCGTTAATGTGACAATACACTAAAATTTTATTTTGATCGTTCATCGTGTCATCAATTTTCATCCAATAAATATTAATAGGGACTAAATTGACACGATACAAAAAATTAGAGATCAAATTAACACAATTAAAAGTTTAGGAACCAAATTAAAATATGGTCAAAGAATAGGAACTATATATGTAGTTTACCCTATTTGTTTACTTGTGACTAAAACATGGGACCACCACTCGTACTCCGTGAAAACAATTCAATCAGAACTTAATATATATGCACAAGTTATAGAGATGAGTGTAACAAAGTGTGTGTTCATAAACTTTTTTATGACTTATGGCTAAAAAAATTAGTATTTAAAGTAAGGCGTGAACTTAATCAAGTCAAATATTAAGAGTATAAATTTTATTTTAAATACAAGCTCAACCAATATTAAACTATAATATGAGTTTAAGCTTGATTTATTTTCTTATCATAGTTATTTGATTAATTTATTCATTTCATGTATAAAGAAAAACGCTCTAACGAGTTTTTTATTTTACTCATTTAAAAACCTATAATAACAATTAAATTAAAAAATAAATTACAATTGAGATTACTTACTTTGTTTTCTCTTGTAGTGCATTATGCATGACAATCGAGATTACAATTGAGAATGGTTAGAAGGCATTCCTCGGGATATCTTTCGTCTTAGCATGACATTACTTAGTTTTCAATCAAAGTTTCATTTGACTTCTTTCTTAGAGTTAACGAGATAAAATCAAGTTCATTTATTAATTTATAAGACTAGATTAACTAATTTTGTTTAGTGAAAAATCATATCTAATATTTACTAAGAAATTGACTATTTTTATTTATCAAATAAAAAAAAGAACTCAGTCTTGTCGAGTCATCCCACATCAGTAAAGTATAATATTGAGAAGAGATTTATCACTTGCTCTGCAACACTAACTACCTCGTGCAATTTTAATGTTGGCGTGTAAATGTATTCTCTTATCTCATTCCCCTTCTCCTATATATAAATACGTGTGTGTGTGTTTCTCAAATAAAACAAAAGAACTCAGTGTTGTCGAGTCATTCCACATCGATAAGGTGTGATATTAAGAAGGAATTTATCACTTGCTCCGCGATACTAACTGCCGCATGCAATTTTGGTGTTGGTATGTGAGTGTATTCCCTTATCTCATCTCCCTTCCCCTGTATATAGGTGTGTGTATGTGTTTCTTAAATAAAAAAAATAAAAATAAAAAAACAAACAAACAAAAAAACAAAATGTACATTCCACCAACCAAGGCATGGGGAATGTCTATGTAGTTGGATGTGGATCGTATATGTGGAGTGGCTGTGAGCGGAGGAAGAAGAAGTGTTGGCTACAAAATCCTATCATTGGCCTATGCTAAAGGCATGATTGCCTTGAGAAAAAAGGAAGATATGCATCTGACATGGTACTCAAGCACTTACAAAAGAGAGATAATGATTTTTTAAAGTCGGCAGCTATGAGAACACCCTTTATTGACTGAGTGCATGTTGGACCACTTCGGAAATATGCATATCACTTACAATACTCCTGATGTCCCTCTCATTTGTTCAAGAGTTGTTCCCCAAGCAGTGACAGAGTCACTTACCCACATGCCACAATGCCATGTTGGCGCACTCTTTCTCCTCCGATCACCAAAAAGTACCCCAGTTGTGGAAATGTCCAAAAATAAGAAAATGATGACTTGACACTTATCTTTGTAGTAAGTCATATTCCTCTGATTATAAAGGAACATGAACTGGACTTTTAGAGTAAGAACCCAAGTAGATCTTTTGAGGAGAGAGTATGAAGTTGATAAGATAGAAAGATAGAAAGATAGAAAATAAGGTCTCTCTTTGAAGAAATAACACCCTTATTATACAAGAGTTACCTCTTCTTGCTCAAACCATCACTTTCTTAGGGTTTTCTACATACATCTTGTGTCAACTTTACATCCTTGCAATCACTTTCTCATTCTCTAACCTTTGTAATGTCGAAGACTCAAAACTTGAACCTTTGTCACTTATAAGCTTTTTCCTGTAGATGTACTGTTAGATAACTTATTTTTATCTTCCATATAAGTTCAAATCTAACTTCTACAAATCTAACTTGCACATACACAAATTACAAATAATAATTTAACATCTAACCAAATCATTTATAAATTTAGACAATTCAATATCATGTCTTTCTAATTACAAATAAATGCAAAAGCTTGTGTTTATAGATTGTCTAACCTTCCTTTTTTTTTTAACCTCTATGTCAATTAAAGGATTTTGACCCCCAGTGTTAAAGCTTCACAAAAAAGGTATACGGTCATCAGGGGTGGAGCTAGGATTTTTGTTTTGTGGGGGAGGGGGGGAATTTTGGTATTAATATATTAGTTTCGAGTAAAGATAAACTATCGTACACATGCGTAAACGTACATACACAAATATAAATATTAATATTTTGATACTAGAGTAGGTCAAAATTTATAAATATATTGTATATAAATTAACAGCTTTCAAATATGTATATTGACAAGATAATTTTTTAGGAGAACTTATCATCTTTTAAACTCCAATGAGTATACAAAAACCGTCTAGTTTGATATTAAACATGTATAAGAAACGAAGTAGAGAAAACAAAAACTACCTTGTCTCTATAACTACTAGACCAATTAACAAATTCTATTGATTTTTAAGAGCATTATTGGACTAACTCAAAAATTTGAGGGGGCTAATTTCTATTTTTGTAGCTAAATATTTAAAGTTTTAACACTTATACATAATATAAAATAATTTTTAAAAATTTTGAGTCACTATTAAACAACCTTATGTTTACATGTATCATCTTTTATTAAATGAATTTTTTTTTTTTTTTTGGGTTATTGAGTGCCCTTATAGCATAGCTTATATGGCATTCAATACTCTCAATAGATGATGTTTTTATACTTTTTTTAAAAAATATATAAATAAAGTCAGATCGTGCACAAATATTAACACACACACAACCTTAATGAATTCATGCATGCAAATCATGAAATTATTAACGAACGGTGTTACTTACAAAAAAAAAAAATGTGCATTACAACTCATAATTATTAACAACCTTTAATTAGTGCAAGAATTGATAGTTTGGTGGGCAACTCTTAAAAGCTTAAATTATGAGAGAACTAAAAATATTCACCCTCCTCAAACCATAAAAACATTTGCAATGTGCAATACCTTTTTTAAAATGTAGATGGTGAAGGGAAGCTGTGCGAAATGGAGTTCAAATCACATATATGAGGCACCTTAAAGGATATTATTACCATTAGACTATTACTCAAATGGTTGGAGCCTTGAAGAATATCACAAATTGTTTTAAAATTAGGATGATAATTACGAATTTTGAAATTTATAATTCACGCTACAAATGCCTCCATAGTATAGGATGGAAAGCTACAATATTAATTTATAGGGTTAAAGGCAATTTCCCTCCTACTATCGTGTAGTTGTAATGTCCTTCTAAACTTTTAAATTGAGTAATGCCTCCTCGAATTTATTGTGTAATAGTAATGTCCTTCTAAACTTCTAAACTGAGTAATGCCTCTTCGAATTTATTAGTAGTAAGCAGTTACCTCATTCTATTATGATTTTTTGTTAAATATAACTAAAAAAACAATATTTGTTTCTTAAATTAATAGAACTTTGAATTTTCTATTAAAATAAGTGGAAATTCAATCAATAAGGAACAAAGTGTTTATTATTAATTAATCAGTAAATTTTTTTTTAATAATTTGATAATTAGGGGAGAATAGAGAAAGCATTGTATGGTTTTGAAGTGTAGAGTGAGTTACAACAATACTATGCTATATATATATATATATATATATGTATAAGCCATTGTGAGAAGTGAGAACTAGAAGGTGCTTTTTATATAATTCTACCCCACTTATAAAATGTGAATTGGAATACCTTTTTGGTATGCGTAAAGGTAATAAGAAAATAAGTACGCATCAGCTTTTGCAAAGCAGCGGCTTAGGAAACAACTACACAGCATATTTAACACTAGATGGATGCTCCACTAACTTTTTTATAATCGACTAGAGCACGAAACATGGGTCTGCTTCTTCCATGGCTCGCAGTTTAAACTACCATATATTTAGTTATCTACGTCCTATACAAAAGTATACTAACAATTTATCTAATTATCTGGCATTTCCTTTTAACATCTAGATTAGAGCCTAATCTCTACAATTATTTGAATTTTATATGAATTCTTGATTGTATCTATGATCTCCAATTTCATGCCGGGACGGTTTTTAGTTTGCGTATACTATTGTAGACGGCGATAAATCTTAGATAACATTATATATATGAGATAAGATTTGAATTTATGTCTATGACGATGATTAACAAACATTTTCTTAAAAGTTTGGCACCAAAATTACCCATGAACTCCTTCATTGCACAGATTGCAAAACTTAAGCAATTACAAGCCCCCAAAAATTATTCCTATAAAAGATTTAAATACAAGACACCATTTCAGAGGAATTTTTGAGGGGGCATTTTGGAGTGAGGGAAAAAATTTACCATTGCACTATGCGTTCATACTAACCTGTTACACTGAGAAAAGTAAAACATATAGCTGTACGCCTAGAAGCTTATAATACAAATGAAGAGCACTGTTATTCTTGTCATTGATACAAGACCAAAGAGATAAGCCATCTCAAATCTGACATTGCCTGCCATCAGTACTAAAGATAGATAATGGGCAATACGTCAAGAACTCAAAGCACTTATTTGTCACAAAAGGAAGATCACAACCAAGGAGTGATTCACAAATAGAGGAATTCTGGCATTCAGAGCTCTGATCATGCAACACCAATTAAGCAAGCTTAATAAGGAACAAGAACTCGGACTGTAGGGGGGCCTGATTTCATGTCCTCAAAAATGAGATTTAGGAGGCTGAGAGCCACAGGACCTTCTTTGCCTAAAAAGAAACAAAAATTGCAACTTGTCAACTTTTGAAGCTTTATAAGCAAACATGATTTCAACTCAACAATTTAAAGTGTGGGGATATTCCACTTCAAGGAAGGATGAATGATTTTCAAGGGCCATAGAATGATAGATAATGCGTTACATTTGATATTTCTGAATCAATGTTACAATGCAGCGAATAGAGAAGCAACTAAAGCATGCAAAACACTTCTTTAAAAAAACAGCTATGCTACTGGCACTGAATATTTCACTCTCTCAGGTCTAGTTGCCCCTCACCTCATTTAGGCCCACTACAACACAAAGGAAAGAGGAAGGGTGGGAAATTTCTGTGAAGTTTTCAGTGCCTATAGACTTATTGTTTAAGAAAAAAATGCTCCAATTAGTTCCACCTGCTCTGAACGATGCCAAATGAACTTTACCTGCTGAATGATGCTTCCTAGAGCTTTACCTACCGAGTACTGGCACTGAATATTTCACCATCTCACATGTATAGTTGCCCCTTTCCACATTTAGGCCCACTACAGTCTACAACGCAAAGGAAAGTGGAAGGGTGGGAAATTTCTGTGAAGTTTTCAGTGCCTATAGACTTATTGTTTAAGAAAAAATGTTCAAATTATAAGCTCCACCTGCTCTGAGTGATGCCAAATAAACTGTACGTGCTGAATGATGCTTCCTAGAGCTCTTTATGCGAGGAACTAATGCCTCTCACAACACTTATAAGTTCAAAAATCTCATCATAAAACACATACCAGAGGAAATCTAATGCATTCTGTAAACATAACTAGCATTAATCAATCTAAGGTTGTGGTTCCAATTATGTTTATATAACTAAGTCAACTCAGTAAATAATGTCATGTATTTTTTATAAGCAAACAGAAAATAATGCCATGTTGATTTTACAAGAAACCTAAAGTGCAAATATACCTGCACATATATGTGTACCTAAAGAAATTATTGTTTCTAGGGGGTTCACAGTGAGCACAGTGCAGAAAAGTTCTTACCATCACCAATGACCTGATCATCCCACTGCACCACAGGCCGAACAAGAACCCCACTGCCAATAAGCATCATCTCATCAGCTTTCTTCCCTTCCTCCACAGTCACATTTCTCATTTCTATTCTCCGAAGCTCACCCTTTCTAACCAGTTCTCCTGCAAGAGTCAAAACTCTCTTAGCTGTGCACCCACTTAGAATTTTGTCAAACTTAGGCATAAGAAGTTCCTTGTCCTTTGTAACAAACGCCACATTCATGTTAGGTCCTTCAGCAATGAACCCATCACTATCCAGCCAAATAGCTGCATATGCGCCATTTTCTTCTGCCTCCATCTTTGAAAGCACATTTGGAAGGTAATTCACACTTTTCATGGTAGCAAATTGAGGGGGTTTTATTGGGACTGATGAAGTTATTACTCTAATGCCCTTTGAATCAAATGGTGGTTCACTTTGAATGACAACAGCGTAAAGAGCTGGCTGATGGCAGCCAGATGAGGAGAGCTGGAAATCACCAGGTCCTACTGAGAGCCAGTATCTCAGTGATCCTGTTCTACACTTGGAGGCACTCACAGTTTGTATCAGTATTCTTCTTATGCTCTCCCTATCAAATGGGAGCTTAATTTTAGCCAAAGATGCAGACTTTAAAATTCGGTCAAGGTGTTGGTCCAACTCATAGAGGAATCTGGGGTTAAAAGCAAAGATTCAATTAGGAGCTTTGTTGATAATTAGCTTTATGATTGGTAGCTTAAGACCAGGTTAAAACTAAAATATTTACATAGAATTGAAGTATTGAACTGATCTAAAGACTTAAACCAGAAAATGCATATTAGCCGTTTTCTTTTGCTACCAACAAAGTTTGTCATATGATTCACTATGTACAAGCAATTGTTTTTGCTTTTCTAATAACGTGCATAAGTTGCAATTTGATTATGCTTTATTAAAGAAAGAGTTCTAATAGTTCAAGTTCACAATTGATAAAGACCAATTCTAATTCTATAAAAGTTATCAATTTGATATCTATTCATTATATGCTATATCTGCATATAAACCATTTTAAGGTCTTGGTGTGATATATGTGTGCGCGCATGAAGAAGAGCATAAAATGTACTTATAAAGTCCAAGAAACAAAATCTCTTTGTTATAGGGTTGAAATCACTAACCCATCCATTATAGCTGCAGTATCAAAAACACCATGGCCTCTGTGGACCATGTGATCATCAATGGGGATCACCATAGCTGCAGGATCAGTTGTTATTCCACCAAAAATGCTAGAGTACATGGCCAGAAGCGGTTGCTTGACATGTTGGGTTTCTCGGTTTGCTTTTAGCCTTTCAATAGCCTTAATAAATGTCAAAATCGAACATATCATTACTCAATGAAACAGTAATTCTACTAATTTCTGAAGTATGGTCTAGATACCCAAAGACTCAACTTTGGCATAACTCAAATTTAAAAAAAAAAAAATGCATAAACCAATCCATTGCAATAGCCAATTTAAAAGAAGAGACTGAGAAATTAACCTCTAAGCAAGACAAGAGTGGAACATCAAAAACTTGAGTAGCAGAATCTGCCATAACAAAAGTCAAGGTCGCATCATTGTGTAATTAAACCAAAAGCATTACATGCAAGCTTAGCACACATACATAGCTATCTGTATTCGTCCTTTCAAATTTTACGAATCAAAACAAGTTAATAACAGAAACTATAGCTAACCCATGAATCAGTAGGAGTCCTTACTCCTTTATATATGAATGAATAAAGAGAAGTGGAAAACTCACCAACCATGGCTTCAGTTTGATTAGAACTTTTTCTCACAATTCTCGTTTCTCCGAGCGATGCATGTTGAGAACACCGAAATCCAAGCCCAGAAAATGAAAGGTTTCGGTATATTACGTTGGGATTATGCAAATGATAATGGAGATTTGCGTGAACATGTGGGTTTTGTACGAAAATTTTGGGGAGAGGTGAGAGAGATGCCATGGAAGCAAGCAGAAACAGCTAACCAGTTAGATTGAACTGACACTTTTCCCGAGAGTCAGAGGATATATTCGACATTAGAGTTCGCACATTAAAAAGGTTGACTGTATTTGTCCCAACTCATCACTATAGAAAAAAACAAAAACAAAAAGGATAATATGGCACATTTTACAAAATTCATGCAACTGATAATTCATCGCAAATTATATGAACAACTTCACACACAGATACATACATATATATATATATATAAAATTGATTCTATTAAAAATAATTCATATTATAAATGGTTGCAATGTTTTAATGGATAATATTTTAAAGGAGAAGACATTATTTTTTTTGGAGTGAAAGTTTTAATTTATGGCGTCCATTTTATCATCAGGCCAAGACACCAATCAGTTTTTGGTGTAGGCATGTATTGAACCCTAAATTTCTTATTCAACCATCAGATATTTTACTAGTTAATCTAGCTGAAACTCGTGAGAAGACACATTAATTTAGAGTAAATAATATATTACTTTTTTTTAATAGCATATTAAAAATATATATATTACATATTAAACTAGTTTAGGAGAAGGTAACCCTTGTACTTCCTATAAATACATACATGGATGATGAGGGGCATGTCCAGTACAAACAAAAAGTTTGGGAAAGCATAATTTTAGTTCCCAGATTTGCCAAATTACGTCAACAAATTTATTTGTCTCTTGATATCATGTAAGGGGCAGTATCATAAATTTCTGTTTAGGGCCTAAGGCCTAGTTATCGTACTGAGTTGCTTTTATAACAAATAAAAAAATGAATATTTAGAACCAAAAATATAAATATTCGCATAACAAATATTGATATTTCACATGAATTTAATACATGGAATTTGATAATCTAAATTCGAGCAAATACTTAGATATCTAAACTGTGAAAAATAATGGATTTTTGTTCAAGTTAATGAGTTCGAGATTATTAATTATTATTATTTTTAATAATTCAATAATTAGAATAAGAAAATTTGATCATAAATATCTCCGTTCAAAACATAGATAACTATTTTTATAGTGGAAGCATTATAATATTATTCTACGCTACAAGTTGCAAGCTTACTTCCAAGTAACACACGACATGATAATTGTTGAAAATTGAAAATTCAACCCACTTACCCACCACTTGCATAGTTGCATGGAATCAGCTTTGTCCTTTTGGGAAATCAAAGAATAACAATACGTGCTTCTCAAAAAAAAAAAAAGAATAACAATACGACAAAGTGCAAGACAAATCAATGCCAACTATGAACTATACCACAAACCTTATTCATCTAGCGAAAGAAAGTGGAGTCCTGGATCATGAAGGCATCGGCATCAAATTAGGTAGGAGTAGCATTGTAGGCTTGTAGCAACTAGCATCCACTAGAAATATAGAAAATCTTTTTTTTTTTTTTATTTATTGATTTATTTATATTTTATGTTACAACTTGCAATTATATTTAAATTCTCCCCCAAAAAATATACCAAATTTACAACTAAAAATCTTCTTAGACCCATCATAATTGATACAGTACCAAAAAATGAGTCTGATATAACTATGAAACGTTTAAAAACACCTACAAGCAATGAGATAGAATCATAAATCCTAAAATTACAAAAATTATACTAAAACATTCAAATTTGATAAATGTTAAAAATAAAACCCTATATTTTACCCTACAATATTACATCATAAAAGGTATCTGTCAACAATGAAATGACATGAATGTCAACAACTTATATTCTATTTGTTTTGACAGAAAATAACTTCCAACAAATATGTTTAGTTAATATATAAAGAGATAGCTTATCAAGATTAGCATACTCACTAAGCTGTAATTATATCAATTTTGAATGTTTAAAGAAATAGCTTAGCAAGATTAGCGAACCGGCTTAGCTGTAATTATATCAATTTGGATATATAAAGAGACAGCTTAACAAGATTAGCAAACTCACTAGCTGTAATTAGATCAATTTAGCAAAAGGAAAACTGGAAAAGCTAATAATTACTTCTTCTTTTTTTTACTTGAAAAAAAGCTAATAATTACATCAAGTAGGTTGTCCCTCCAATTTTGTATGTAGCATTACTTTATCCATTTAATAGGTCAGTCATAACTATTTTCATAAAATATTTCACAACTGCTAAAGTGACAAGTTGTGAATAGTAAATAATAAAGTAATGTTAGTATTGGACTCAAATTAACGAGAGCCAACTAAAATCATGCCAACTCAATTTAGGATAAAGTTTAGTTACAAAATTAGTTGTAACCTTAAGTTCCAACTTTACTCAATAAAGTAAATATTACTACATATTTTGAAAATGTAACCATTGAATTGCATGTTCTTTATGCTTTTAACACACATGTCAAATTTTGTGTTAATTGGATATTGTTTACTATATGATTTACAAGTTTGTATTTTGTGCATAATTTTAAACTACAAAAATTTGCAATTTAAACAACTTGTTGATGATATAACTATTGATTTTTAATTTTATAGAAATTTTGCAAGTATGGAAGATATTAGAAGAAGATGTAATCTAATGGTGGATTTATCAAAATGCACCTCAATAGTGGATTTGTCCCTCAATTTATGTGAAAGATGACTTAAAAAAAAAAAATTTTGCAAGAGATGTTAATGTTGAGTATGTAGTATCACTCCTCTCTTTAATGTTAAGTATGTTGCATCACTTCTCTCTAATAATAACCTTATTAGGTTTGGAAGGCAATGCATTGATGAATGATAAAAAAAAAAAAAATCAAGTTATATTCATGGCTTTGAAACCCAGATCGGACCGGGGCAGTCCAACTAGGTTAATAGGAAACCAGATTGAAATGAACTACAGTTAGATAGGACGGTTTAGCAAAACCGGTCATGGTTCAACCATATTTAGAACCTAGGTTCAGTGGAGTAATTTTTAATTAACACACTAACCACTATGCCATAGTTGGTTATTTATGCTCCTTGTGGCAAACTAATATATATGAAGTATAATTAAAAGAATTCCATAAGAATAATTTAAACTTTCATTACTATATATTTATATTATAATCAATATCAATAATATTTTATTATATCAGGGGAATATATTGAAATAATTATAATTAAAATCCTTCAAATATATTTATATTTCTTATTTTAATACTTAAATAATCAACTATAACTTTCAATGTTTTTCATGCTTTATTATTTTTATAAATTTTCTTATAATATTTTTGAGAATAATTTTATTTTGCTTAGATATATATATTTTTAATCAAGATTGCTTAGTATTTTAAATTTATTCCATTTATTTTTATTTTAGTTAATTATTAATTCATTATGACATCATCACAGTCTAACCTTGGTCTGACATTTAAAACCTTGAATTTCTTCATTTTTCAATTCTTTGAACGGTCTGAATTTCAAAACTATGGTTATATTCAACCCACAATAATTTAGATTAAGAATGAGTGCCTTCTATCACCAAACAAGATAATTTCATCTTGCCTGGCAAGTCTAGTCTACAATGCATATAAGGTATTGTAAGAGCACAAAATTGGCCTTAGGCCCTAATACGCGACTGGGCCGGCCCAAGTGGCCTTTATAATAGAATTTGTAGAGAATAGGCTTAAAGCCTTGACCTCTTGGGGTTCTGTAAAGCTATGGAGTAAGGGTGAAACTCATCACTGACGTGCAGGGAGTTGAGGAAACGCCTCCGCCTCTCCTCGGATGTGGGCCGAGAGCCTCTGTCTAGGCCTTTCCTCCGCTGCCTTCAAGGTCGAGAGAGTGAGTCTTCTTTCTCTTCCTTTTGAGAAGTTCCGGATCTCCTTCTTGTGGCATCTCCTGTTCTATTTATGCTCCCCCTCTCTGGTTACCACCCGTCTTGTCCCTGAAAACGCTCCCTAAGACTATAAAGCTGACCGCCATCCCTTCAGAAGTCATCTCCTCATTAATGCAGCCAGGCGGGTAGGTGGAAGCCTTTAATGTGGAGGCAGTAACTTCGTGCAGGACACGTCCCGCTTGCTCCCCTTCCTCGGCGTCCCATTGGGGCGCCGGATGACTCACTGGGCTTCGGGAGCTCATCCGTTGGCATTGAGTCTCGTTCCTCAGCTTTAGCCCTTGCTGTTCGAGGTCATGTTATCCTCGGACACTGCCACGTATGCAGTGATCTGACCGATGGGCCTATGGGCCTTTGGGTTTTTAATAACCTCCTCCCTTTTCGTGGCTTCTTGGGCCGAACAGTGTCCTCGGGCCAGACCTAAGGCCCATACAGCCATCCGGACGTCTCTGCCCCCACAATAGCCCCTCAAAAATTCATTTGACCTCGATCCGAGAGGGGAAATGAGTTTTTGACTCACGAGCGTTTCTTTCGAGTGCCCCTTTAAATGCAGCGCATGCAAAATTTCTCCCGCGCCCTCTCAGACAGCTTGCGAGTAGTTACTTCGTACGTAAAAGTTTGGGATATGTTTCCTCTGTTTGCGCAAGAGGTTTTTCTTAGGCTTCCGTTAACACTTAGACAACATTTAGATATAAAATGCTAACGAATTAGGGGCCCGCGTGCTTAGTGTGATGCTAGTACTCAAGTAAAAATTGACACCAACACTTAGTGAATAAGATTGATATTAACTTTCAACGAAAAAAGAACAGTGTTAGACTTCCTCAAGGCAGTGTTAAAAATAATTGAAGCGTGTTAAGTTTCCCATGGCAGAAGGTCCGAGGACCTGGCCTAACCAAGGCTGGCTTTTAATACTTAGAAGGAATTGATTGCATGTTAAAACTTCCCAAGGCAGAAGGTCCGAGGACCTGACTTAGCCTAGGTTGATTTAAGTGTGGTGTATGTGTTAAAATTTTCCCAAGGCAGAAGGTCTGAGGGCCCGGCTTAGCCCCAGTTGACATTTAACGCTTAATAGAAATAATTGAACCGTGTTAAATTTTTCCAAGGCAGGAGGTCCGAGGACCTGGCTTAGCCTAGGTTGACATTAACACTTAATAAAAGTAATTGAATCGTGTTAAATTTTCCTAAGGCAGAAGGTCCGAGGACCTGGCATAACCAAGGTTAACATTAACACTTAATTAAAATTGAACCGTGTTAAATTTTCCCAAGACAGAAGGTCCGAGGACCTGGCATAACTAAGGTTGACATTAACATTTAATAAAAGTAATTGAACCGTGTTAAGTTTTTCCAAGGCAGAAGGTCCGAGGACATGGCATAACCAAGGTTGACATTAACACTTAATAAAAGTAATTGAATCGTGTTAAATTTTTTCAAGGCAGAAGGTCCGAGGACCTGGCATAACCAAGGTTGACATTAACACTTAATTAAAATAATTGAATCGTGTTAAATTTTCCCAAGGCAGAAGGTCCGAGGACCTGGCATAACCAAGGTTGACATTAACACTTAATCAAAATTGGACTGTGTTAAATTTTCCCAAGGCAGAAGGTCCGAGGACCTGACATAACCAAGGTTGACATTAACACTTAATAAAAGTAATTGAATCGTGTTAAATTTTTCCAAGGCAGAAGATCCAAGGACCTGGCATAACCAAGGTTGACATTAACACTTAATAAAAGTAATTGAACCGTGTTAAATTTTCCCAAGGTAGAAGGTCTGAGGACCTGGCATAACTAAGGTTGACATTAACACTTAACAAAAGTAATTGAACCGTGTTAAATTTTCTCAAGGCAGAAGGTCCGAGGACCTAGCATAACCAAGGTTGACATTAACACTTAATTAAAAGTAATTGAATCGTGTTAAATTTTCCCAAGGCAGAAGGTCCGAGGACCTGGCTTAGCCAAGATTGACATTAACATGTAATTTTAACTATAAATTGTATGTGTGTTAAAATTTTCCTAGGGCAGAAGGTCTAAGGACCTGGCTTAGCCCCGGTTGACATTTAACACTTAAAAAAGAATAAATTGCACCGATAGAGATGATAGTACTTGACAATTGGCACAAGACAATGATATCTGAAAACATGGCAGACGCGCCTTTCATCAGTAGTAATACCTTCGAAGGTTATTTACATTAAAAGGTCGTTTTACAAGTTTGTCATCCAGGTCGGCTAGATAATATGCCCCCACACCGGCTACTGAGGTTATCCGGTAGGGTCCCTCCCAATTCGGCCCCAACTTCCCCCACGATGGGTCCTTTGCTGTCCCCACGACCTTTTTCAGGACAAGGTCTCCTGAAGCGAGAGGTCTAGATCGTACGTGAGAGTCATATCCTTGTTTGAGCTTCTGTTGATAGCAAGCTAGTCAGACCATGGCGTTTTCTCTTCTTTCTTCCACCAAGTCCAGCTCCTTCAGTAGCATGCTATCATTAGCGTCTGGGGCGAATGACTGCGCCCTCATCGTCGGGAACCCCATCTCTACAGGTATTACGGCCTCAGCGCCGTACGTCATCGCGAAGGGAGTCTTTCTTGTGGACCTCCGTGGCGTGGTTCGGTAAGTCCACAACACATGGGGTACTTCATCCACCCATCTGCCCTTCGCATCATCTAATCTTTTCTTGAGTCCGTTGACTATCGACTTGTTGGTCGCCTCAGCCTGGCCGTTCCCCTGCGGGTAGGCCGGAGTGGAGTACCTGTTCGTGATGCCGAGGTCCCTACAGTACTTTCTGAAGGCCCTGCTGTCGAACTGCAGTCCATTGTCCGAGATTAGAGTGCGCGGGATCCCGAACCTGGTAACGATGTTTTTCCAAACAAATCTCTTCGCATCCACGTCCCGGATATTCGAGAGGGGTTCGGCTTCTACCCACTTAGTGAAGTAGTCTGTTCCGACAAGCAGCCATCGCTTGTTGCCTGCCACTCTTGGAAACGGTCCCACTATGTCCAAGCCCCACTGTGCGAACGGCCATGGGCTGACCAATGGATTAAGAACGCCACCAGGTTGGTGGATGTTGGGAGCATACCTCTGACATTGGTCACACTTCCTCGCATACTCTTGCGCCTCTCTTTGCATGTTCGGCCACCAGTACCCCTGCGTGAGAGCCCTATGAGCCAACGACCTTCCGCCCGTGTGGCTACCGCAAATTCCCTCGTGTAGTTCTTCCAAGAGCTGCTCCGTCTCTTGCGGATGTACACACAACAGGTAGGGCCCCGAGAAGGAGCGTTTATAAAGCTTTTGGTCCTTGGACAGCCAAAAGTGCGGAGCCTTCCGGCGGATCTTGTTGGCTTCAGACTTGTCCTCCGGCAGTATGTCGTGCTTAAGGAATGACGCAATGGGGTCCATCCAACTACGCCCAACTTTGACTTGCTAGATCCGAGAGGTGTGACTTTCTTGCCCAGTTGGCTTAAGCATGTCTTCAACGAGAATGACCCGAGGGAGCCCCTGGGCCGAGGTGGTAGCGAGAGTGGCGAGCGAGTCAGCATGGGTGTTTCTGCTCCTGGAAACATGTGACAACCCGAAGGACTTGAACTTGGCTTGTAAGTGCTTCGCGCGGGCTAGATAGTTCCGCATCCTTGGCTCTCTAGCCTCCAATTTCCCTTCCATCTGGCCAACCACCAGCTGTGAGTCCGAGAATACTAGCACCACTTTTGCTCCCATTTTTTGTGCCATGTCCATTCCTGCCAGCAGAGCCTCGTACTCGACTTCGTTGTTGGTGGCCGAGAACGCTAGCCTCAAGAATTTTTCCACGATGATCCCCTTAGGGGACGTCAACACTATTCCCGTGCCTGAACCCCTCTGGTTCGCCGCTCCGTCCACGTAGAGCTTCCACACCGGAGGCGTTTCGCTCGAGATTGCACCGACTGGCTTTCCGCCGGCGCCCCATCCCCCCAAGTTTTCTTCCGGGGAAGGCTCAGTGAACTCCGCCACCAGGTCGGCCAGGACTTGCCCCTTTACAGATGTACGAGGTAAATACTTGATGTCGAAGGCCCCTAAGAAGGTTCCCCATTTGGCGACTCTACTAGAGTAGTCAGCACTCCTCAGCACGGATTGGAGTGGGAGTTGGGTTAATACGACGACCGTATGAGATTGGAAGTAATGTGGGAGCCGGCGCGTTGCGTGCACTATGGCCAGAACCGCCTTTTCCAATGGTAAGTACTGGATCTCAGCCTCCTGCAGAGACTTGCTGATGTAGTAGATCGGCCGTTGTATGCCGTCGTCGTCCCGTATCAGAACCAGGCTAACCGCGTGGGCAGCCACGGCCAGGTACGCAAACAGCACCTCGTCTGGATCGGGACGAGACATAATGGGTGGCCGAGAAAGGTATTCCTTCAGCTGCTAGAACGCCAAGGAGCACTCCTCGGTCCATTCGAATCCCTTCCATTTGTTCAGCAGCTGAAAGAACGGCCGGCATCTGTCCACCGATCGAGAGATGAACCTGCTGAGGGCAGCTGTCATTCCGGCCAGCTTCTGGACCTCCTTCGGGTTTCGAGGTGGTTGCAGGTTACAGATCGTGGAGATTTGTTCGGGGTTGGCCTCGATACCCTTGTGAGTAAGCATGTAGCCCAGGAATTTAGGAGCATTTGGAGGCGTTCAGTCGTAACTTATGCTCCCGCAGAGTCTGGAACATGCTATCGAGGTCAGCCACATGGTCCAATACGGCCCTGCTCTTCACAACCATGTTGTCCATGTATACCTCGACAGTTTTCCCCAACTGAGCCTCGAACATCCGGGTCATCATCCTCTGATAGGTGGCCCCTGCGTTTTTCAGACCAAAGGACATCACCTTGTAATGGTAGTTGCCGGTGGGGGTCATGAAGGCGGTCTTCTCCTGGTCTTCTAAGGCCAGAGGTATCTGGTGGTACCCCTGAAAGGCGTCCAGGAAACTCATGCGAGGGTGGCCGACCGTCGCATCTACAAGTTAATCTATGCGTGGCATCAGGAATGGGTCCTTGGGACAGACCTTGTTGAGGTCTGTGAAGTCCACACACATTCTCCATTTCCCGTTCTTCTTCTTCACCACGACTGTGTGCGCCAACCATTCAGGATAGAACACCTCCTTGATAGCTCCTGCCCTCTTGAGTTTGATGACCTCCTTCTTTACGGCCTCAGAGTGTTCTGCGGAAGAGCGCCGAGGAGGTTGCTTCTTTGGCACTGCCGCCGGGTTAACGTTCAGGTGGTGGCAGATGAAGTTTGGGTTGATCCCAGGCATCTCATGCTCGTCCCATGCAAACACATCGAGGTTTCTTCTCAAGAGCGTGACCAACTCTTCCCTTTCTTCGGTCGGCAGCTGAGCACCAATCTGGAAGAACCTCTCTGGGTCGTCGTCGACAAGAACTCTGTCCAACCCCTCGCATCCGGGCCTTTCTACCACTGCCCCTCTAGTCGTGGTAGAAGAGGCTAATTGCTATGGGACCGGAGCAGCGGGCGTCGAGGGCTCGGGTTCCGGTCTGCGCAGAACTGCGGCTGTCAGGCACTGTCTCGCCGCGGACTGACTTCCCAGGATTTCCTCGACTTGGCTGCAAAAAGGAAACTTCACCTTGACATGGAGAGTGGAAGAGACAGCCCCTAGGGCGTGCAGCCAAGGCCTCCCCACGATGGCCGTGTAAGGAGAGTAGGCGTCCACCACGATGAAGTCCACCTCCACCACTGCTGGGCCCGATTGTACAGGCAGTCTGATCTGTCCCTTCGGCACCACTGTCCTCCCCTCGAAGCTTATCAGAGGCGAGTCGTAGGCCGAAAGGTCCTCTTCCCTCAAGTTCAGCCCCTTAAACAGGTCAGGGTACATGATGTCCGCGCCACTCCCTTGGTCCACCATCACCCTCTTCACGTCGTATCCTCCGATTCTCAGTGTTATGACTAATGCGTCATCGTGGGGTTGGATGGTCCCTTCCTTGTCGGCATCCGAAAAGGCCATAGTGGGCGGCCCGTTGCCCTTAATCCTCTTCGGCTCGGAGGCAGAGTCCTCAGCGAAGGTCCGGGCTATGGACATTATCCTAGGAGGGCGTGAACCGGTCCTCCTAGGAGCGGCCAGGATGGTATTGATGGTTCCCAGCGGGGGCCTAGGGGCGTGATGGCCTTGGTTCGCCAGCCCAGTTTGTTCTACCTGCCCCTCTCACTGGTGCACGATCTGTCTCAACTTTCCCTCCTTGGCCAGCTCTTCCAGATAGAACCGTAGGCTCTTGCAGTTCTCGGTCATATGGCCGTGCTCTTGATGGTATTGGCAGTGGAGGTTCTGGTTACGCTTCGTGGGATCGCCTATCATTTTGTTGGGCCACCGGAAATAGGGCTCGTGGCGGATTTTCTCAAACACCCGTTGTATGGGTTCGCGAAATGCGATGCCGAGTACTTGCGCTGGCGCCGGTGCCTGACGAGGTTGCCCGACGAACTCTCTCCTCGGCCTACTGTTGCTATATCCATCCGACCTGAAATCCCTCCTTTCTTGAGGGATAACCTTCGCCCTAGCCTTCACCTATAATTGATCCTCCTCTACCTGCGTGTACTCATCAATGCGGTCCATGAGCCGTCGCACACTCTTGACAGGCCGCCTGGTCAGCGACTTCCTCAGGTCGTGCTCATTTGGTAGGGCGACCTTGAAGGTGTTTATGGCAACTTCGTCGAAGCCCCCATCGATTTCGTTGTACATCTCCCAATATATGTCGGTGTATGCTCTGAGGGTCTCTCCTTCTCTCATGGCCATGGACAATAGTGAATCTAGAGGCCGCGGGATCTTGCTGCACGTGATGAACCGCGAGTCGAACGCTCTGGTGAGTTCTGTGAAGGAGTCGATTGAACCCGCCTTTAGGCCGTTGAACCACCTCATCGTGACGGGTCCCAGGCTGGAAGGGAAGACCTTGCACATCAGGGCCTCATTCCTCGAGTGTACCGCCATCTTTTGACTGAAGTGGCTTACATGCTCTACGGGGTCCGTCCTTCCGTTGTAGATTGTGAAGGTTGGGTGGGTGAACCGCCTTGAAAGTTTTCCCCTCTCAATCCTCCGAGTGAAGGGTAACTTGGAAATCTGGCGAAGCGCCTTGCTAAGTGCATTGTTGGCCAGGCCTTTGGAGGATGTCTTCTTGTCCCTCGGTTGGCGATGGCGTTCGTCTCCCTGGGAAGAGGACTCGTCAGCTGGGGTTCTCGACTCGGAACGGTCGGAGCTGCTGCTAGCATCCTCTGAGGATTGGTCTGAAGGGGAGGGCGTGCGCCTTCGTTTCTCCCGGCGTAGTTTCCTTTTCAGTTGGTCAACCTCCCTTTGTAGGGTCTCAACGCTTTTTTCGCGGGAGGCTCTGCTTCCATCGCGTGCGAGGCTCCTCCCGCGCATGTGTTCCGTGTGCGCGCTGACTTCTTCTTCTCTTTCCTGCTCCACCCGCGCAAATTGGTCCTCGAGCTGGGACCCCTGGACTCCGCATGACGTGAACCTGAACCTTCCATGACACCTCCAGTCCCTTCGGTCAGGGCTTCCCACAGACGGCGCCAATTGTAAGGGCACAAAATTGGCCTTGGGCCCTAATACGCGACTGGGCCGGCCCAAGTGGCCTTTACAATAGAATTTGTAGAGAATGGGCTTAAAGCCTTGACCTCTTGGGGTTCTAAAAAGCTATGGAGTAAGGGTGAAACTCATCACTGACGTGCAGGGAGTTGAGGAAATGCCTCCGCCTTTCCTCGGATGTGGGCCGAGAGCCTCTGTCTAGGCCTTTCCTCCGTTGCCTTCAAGGTCGAGAGAATGAGTCTTCTTTCTCTTCCTTTTGAGAAGTTCCAGATCTCCTTCTTATGGCATCTCCTGTTCTATTTATGCTCCCCCTCTCTGGTTACCACCCGTCATGTCCCTGAAAACTCTCCCAAAGACTATAAAGCTGACCGTCGTTCCTTCAGAAGTCATCTCCTCATTAATGCGGCCAGGCGAGTAGGTGGAAGCCTTTAATACGGAGGCAGTAACTTCGTGCAGGACACGTCCTGCTTGCTCCCCTTCCTCGGAGTCCCATTGAGGCGCTAGATGACTCACTGGGCTTCGGGAGCTCATCCGTTGGCATTAAGTCTCGTTCCTCAGCTCTAACCCTTGCTGTTCGAGGTCATGTTATCCTCGGACACTGCCACGTATGCAGTGATCTGACCGATGGGCCTATGGGCCTTTGGGTTTTTAATAACCTCTTCCCTTTTCGTGGCTTCTTGGGCCGAACAGTGTCCTCGGGCCAGCCCTAAGGCCTATACAGCCATCCGGACGTCTCTGCCCCCATAGGTATCATCATATAAAAATAGCTAATGTAAATTTAACAATGAAAATTATATAAAAATCAATAAGGATAAAAGATATTTTTGATACTGTAGGGTGAATATTTAAGAGATAGACTACACTAAAGACTCTAATAGAACATGGTGCTGGAATGAACAAAAATTCATTGCCACCAAATGAGAGCCAGAGAGGATAATACAACTTATTTCCTAGGCTTTTTCCAAAATGTGGGGGTGGTAGGAGGCACTTTGTAGTAAGTAGTAAGGTCACCACGTGGATGTGAATGTGGATGTGGTCTTAGTAGGATTATAAACAAGCTTAGTATTCAAAGTTCATTTAATATTGTTTTACACACAAACCAAGCTTGAACTTGACATCAAACTATATTATATGTTCAAGTTTAGTTTACTTTCTTATTAAATAAGTTCAAACTTGTTCATGAATCACTTAATCAAATAATTATTTTTCTCATATATAATAAACACAATGATTAATAATTTTGCACTCTTTCAAATCTATACTAAAATTTACTAACTAAGTTATAAACTATACCATCTATCTAATTTAATGAGATACAATGATTTTTTTTCCCATGAACTAATAAAAATTAGATTTGCCAACTTTGTATTATTAAAATTATATATGATTTTTACTATTAGATAATCTATTTTTATTATCAATGAATTACAAATATTTATTTAAAAGTCGAAACTAGTATTTTAACAATGGAACCTAAAAACTTTCAATAAACATAAACAAGTACTTTTTCCAAGTCAAACTCAAATTGTTGAACAACTTAGTTTATTTCTAGCCGTTACAACAAACTATGACCGAATTATAACAGTGGATAAAAGTAAAAGTTAGGGGATTAAATTAATCAATATATACAAAATTAAACTGAACGTTAATTTTAAAACGAAATAGAACGGTCCCAGGTGTCGGTTCCTCGTATTAGCTCATAAAGTTAGGAACCAATACTAGAGTTCGAGTCACTGTACACGTCACCGCACGAGAACACCCGCCAAAAACCCCTTAAAAAAAAAAGAAAAAGAAAACAAAAAGTCAAAAACGCAAAACATGCGTGAAAATGTTGCTCTCCAAGATCTGATAGCTACGACACAATCTGTGTCTTTTGTTTTTCATTCATTACTATTTATATCCAACAGATCCTAATTTTGAAACCTAGGTCTCCAAATCTTCCAAATAGGCTTCCTCAAAATTGATTTTCTAAAATTCCCAAACCCTAGCCTTTTCAATTAGGGTTTGTTGTTTTGGTTTGGCTCCGATGGCGATAATCGGCGACGCTCTTCGCCAAGCGTTTATGCCGAAGCACGAGTACGAGAGCCTCAGGGACGAAGAGAAAGCTTGGGGAAAGCTTCAGAGACCTCTTGTGGTGACTCTCATGGCGCTCGTCTCGGTCACGGTGATTGTAAGTACGGTTATCAGCTTGAGCATCGTGTTCCCCGGTAGCTATGGAAAGAGACCATTTTGTAGCGACGAGAGGCTTCAGCCTCTGCCTTTTAACGCTAAAGGCCGAGGCGATATCGAGCATTTTCCGGGTGCTTTTTTTCTTACGGATCAGGAAACTGTGGATTATTACTGGATGGTTGTGTTCCTTCCTTCAATGTTCATCTTCTTTGTCTCGCTTGCCTATCTTGTTGCGGGTAAGCAAAAATTTGCAGACTTTTGTTGTCTCGTTTGTTTCGGTTTTTCGATTTGTGAATTGGGTTTTTCAGTTTTCAGTTCTTTGTGTTGGTTTGGTATGTGAATAGAAAAAGATGATAGGTCCTTTGCTTCTTATCAAAAGAAGAAAAAACAAAAGCCGTATAAAGAATAAAATTTGTTGTTGCTTATGGCTCCTTTCCTCTGTTTGATATCAATGCTAAGTTTTTGGAAAGTAGTGTGAATTTCAGATGTAGCTGCAGATTTGGGATATATGGGAAATGGAATGCAGGGTTATTTGGTATTTGCTCTTATAGTATTTGGGGAGCTTTGTGCACTGGGTGCGAACTTTTTATAGTATGTAGGAGCTTATAAGATTATCAAATTCTGAGGATTCACTGTTTTTCTAAACTTGATATTGATTCCAAAAAATAGTCATAGTATGTATAATTTAATTAATACGGCATGTTGTGTGTGGAAAAAAAAATCTAAACGAAAAGGTTAATAATGAAGTATTCAGCTTGATTCCAAATGTTAGTCATTTTATGTATAATTTGATTTATAGGGCATGTTGTGTGCAGAAAATTTAAATGAAAAAGTTAATAATTAAGTATTCGGACTTAGCATCGTCAACTATTTAATTTGGATTCTTAAGTAGTTGATTTTCATGCTGTAGCATGGGGATATGCTGTCTGTGCAACATCCTAAGCATAAAGCTTACATACTTGAATGGGAATCATGTCTGAAATACGTATACAGTGAGATGCAGGGAGTCTAATTGGAAACTCTATAATTGCCTTTTGAAAAGCCTTTTTCTCTCTTCTTCTGTGCTAAGTCAAGAGAGTACGAAAGTTCTCCAAACTTCTTGTTATGAAATTTTATCTTTATCTTCTCCCATCATGTCTGAGGCATAGGGTTCTGGCCAGAGATCTAGAATTTTTATCTAAATTTATAAACTTTTGTTACTTCTTTTATCAAATGTAGGATCTTTTAGATGTTGGGTTTGCAAAATTGAGCATTGAAGCATTTGAAGTCACTGCACTGCTGTGTAAACTGATATATGTGACAAGAATGAAGGACCAAACACCCTTTGTTGTGTACTCTATGTATTTATCAATTGGGTCGCATTATTTGCAGCATTGTTGTTTACCAGAAAGAACGTGGCAATATTTTCTGGCCTCTTGTATAAGCTCTGATCCTTCAGTTGTACGCTATTATATGGAAAACTCATGATCTGCATTGATATTTAGTTGCTCTGGGATCAAATCTGAGGGATATTGTTTCATTGAAAAATTTCTCACATAGGTTCTACATTGTTTATTTGTAATTATAACTAGGTAATCACTACTTTTTTTTTTTTTTTAAGCCTGATGATATTTTATTTCTCATAGTTTTAGTTTTGCCACAGGAATCACTGTTGCTTATTCTGCTCCAACAAGACATGGGTGCTTAAAAGTAGTTGAGAATAATTACTGTGCTTCAAAAAGAGGTATGCTCTCTCTTTCTCTCTCTGTTACAGGCTTTTTTCTCATGTGTAAATGAAAATTTAGTTGGTATATGTGGTATTGTTCTTTCCTGCTGAATGTTTGGCTAAATAACACCCCCTGCTCTCTCTCTCTTTCTTCAATTCTTGAAGACATCAAACAAATAATTATTTACAAAATAGATCAGGAGTGAGCACGTTCTGTTGTATTTTAGAATAGCTGGGCATATTATTTGGGCGTTTCAATGCTCTCTTCTTTGAATCATTGGTGTTTTTCTCATCTCTAATGCTCAGATTTTAACTAATTAACTTCATATAAATAAAAGGTTAGTTTATACTCAATTTAGCCTGCAAAATTTTGGTTTATGATGATATATTCTCCCTAAGATAGCTGTATTATGCTTCCTTTGTTTGCCAGCAAGGCTGAAGAAAGAAAGGTAGGAGCCTTATAGCTTCTAGGTAGTATGGATACGACTTTATTGATTCGAGGCCGATTTATATGAATAAGTAACACCTTTTTGGCCAGGAATATAAGTACTTGATTGCAATTATTGTTTAAGTGAATTATTGTTTGGTTGTTTGGGTGTTGACTGACAACCTCAAATAAATGGATTTTAAGCTTCCTTGTAATCTACAGGTGGGGTTCGTTGTTTGTCTGTGCTGAATGTTGTCTTTGCCATCATCTTTGGTCTTCTTGCATTATTTCTTGGATCAACCCTCCTCACTTTAGGAAACAGCTGTGCTGAGCCCCTGTTTTGGTGCTATGAGATCTCATCATGGGGGCTGGTTATTCTTTATGGGGGAACTGCATTTTTCCTAAAAAGGAAAGCAGCAGTTTCTCTTGATGAGAGAGACTCTGGTGGTCGAAACCTTGGGCTGGAAATGTTGGAAGCACATCCCTTGGACGTCACACCAGAGGTGGAAAGGCGTGTTAATGAAGGGTTTAAGGCATGGATGGGGTCATCCCTCCTATCCTCTGATGAAGAAGATGAATCTGAGAGTTATCAGGAAGTGCCTCATATTATTCATACTAATTCTAACAGGCAAAGAACGTGATCTTTAAACTAGGTGTTCAGAGCTAGACATCTTCCTTGCAAGCATCTTATGACTGAAGCATTGGGAGAGGTGTTCAGTTTTGTTTATTGAATGCACGAACTTTGTGATGGTCCCACTGATGTCATTATAACACGAGTTAATGCTAAATTGGCTTGGGATGATGTACACTGTATAAGGTGTTGGTTCTGTCATTTCTAGGTAATCTTTATAGCTTGTGAATAATTAACTATTAACTACTTGGAGAGGGAAGAAGAGGAAAAAAAGGGGGTTGGGGGGTGGGGGATGAGTTAGGAAGCCTGAGTCACGGAAATGGAAGCATTTGTTATACTCTTGCTGGGTTTTGTATCTAGTTTTGGGAATTCTTTGATGACTGATATTTACTAATGGATGTGAGAAATTTCTGCTTCTGACTAAACATGGTGGTCAGATGGGGCACCTGTTGGTGCAGATCCCTTGTTTGGGGCTGTGTATATTTTAATTTGGCTGTCAATATGCACTACCAGTCTACCACAAGTTACTAGTTATGAGCCTGGTGTTGTGCTCACTTGAATTTGGCTGTGGTCATGAGTGATCATAATTTTTAGTTGGTCCCAGCTGATGTCTTGGGCATGTGCTCACTATGTTCTAAAACATGGCTACAGAAATGGATGCCTTTTTTCAGTTATATATTCTTTCTTATTGTTTAGATTTGAATATGCTGAACTATTTATCAAGCATTTATAAGTCTAGAAGATTGGGGAAAGAAAAAAGGTTGCTATCCTTAAGCAAATTATGGAGTGAATTGGTTTTAGAGAGATGTTACGTCTGTAACATTTTCACAACAAATCACAGGTGATTAGCTGTTATTAGTTCAAATTTGAACCTAACACTAAGATTACTTTTTTGTTTTAATAATAACAACCTGCCATTTAGGATTTGTTGTAAAAATGTTATGAAAATATCATTTCTCTTGGTTTTAAATGGCAAATCTAATAACTATTCTTAGAAACTATTCTTTTTTTTTTTTAAATATGACACTGAAACGGTTACTTTGCCACTTTGGCAAGGTGTACAGCATGGACCAGCTTCAAAATGGCGGTTTCAACTTTCAACGTATCTTGAGTCGCCTTCCCAGCCAAGCAGCCTACAAACATAGAATTGTTCCGCGCGATTAGGCCGTGGAAATTGCTGCATGTGAATGGATCGGTACTTAATGAGACTTTGACCAGTAATGTAAGAAAAGTTAAATATATACTAGGAGTCTGTTTGAATATAACTGAAAACTAAAAATATTGTAGTAAAATAATTTTTAAATGTGTGAATAGTATTGTGAGGCTCATTTTTAATAAAAAAAAAAAAAATAGCTGAAAAGTGCTTAAATAGTACATAAATAGTATGTGAAGTGTGAACAGTGCATGAACAGTACAAAACAGTGCGTGAACAATAATTGCACAGTGTGAATAGTAACTCTTGTCCCTCAAAAACACGCGCAAAGGGGAAAAAAAAGAAGGCTGAAACGCGTCCTCCCAAAACGTAAACACTATAATTCCTATCCAAACAATCACTAGGATGTTTATAGAAGTAAAAGTAAAAATAATTATTGTAAAGAAAAATAAAATGCAAAAATAAAAGATTTGAATTGAAAATAATGAAAATGATTTTAAAATTTTATATGTTTCTTTATGATCATTATATAAATTAAGAGTTACATTCTAAGCCATGGAGAAAGACATACATCTTGTGTGTCTTGTGCATTGACCCAATAGGATGCTACCATGTGGTAGCATCTTATTGAGTCAAGTGTACAGGGCACTAGACCTAAGCCAAACTCTTAAAACTTTTTATTTAAAAAAAATTAACTATCAAATAAATGAGTAATTTAGAGTATATAAATAATCTAAATACATTTACTAATTACCAATTCATCAGTTTGACCGGTTGGATCAGTCTCGATCTAATTATTATGCTTAATTGTTAATATGAAACACATGAAAATTTACCATTGAAGAAGGTTTCAGGTAAAGAATTAATGGCCTATAGAGTAGGCCAAGATTTTGTAACTCAATTAAAATTTTATGAAATTTCAAACAAAAACAACATAAGTTCAAATGAATCAAATCCCCTCTTCTTCAACCATGAATTATCAAAACAAAAAAGGGCCCATCAGGCCGGCTGTGCTGTAACCTATGAGGCCAGAATACAGTTAGGGCCTAATATTGGATTTTGGGTGTTTGGGTCTCTCACAAATTCACAATAACCAAAAGTCCAAAGTCATCCAAAACCAAAAACCCAAATATCAAATAACGGTAGATCCGTTTCTCGTTCTTTCTCCCCCACAGTAACGCAGACGCATAAACCCTAACCTCTCACTCTCTCTTCCTCTGCTCTCAGCCTCAAACACTCTGCTAACCCCAAAAAATGGCGAGCTTCGATCACGACGACGCACCACCCAACTCGGCGGCTCCACCACCAGCAGCCTCCTCCGATGCCCTCGGGTACGACCCGAACTTCGTGCCCGACTCCGTCAAATCCTTCGTGGTTCACCTGTACCGTCACATCCGAGAGAAAAACGTGTACGAGATCCACCAGATGTACGAGACCTCGTTCCAGACACTCTCGGAGCGACTCTTCAAGGACACGCCGTGGCCTTCGGTGGACGCCGTCGCTCACTACGTCGACAACGACCACGTGTTCTGCCTCCTCTACCGTGAGATGTGGTTCCGGCACTTGTACGCGAGGCTTTCACCTACGCTGAAGCAGAGGATCGATTCGTGGGACAATTACTGTAGCTTGTTTCAGGTTGTGCTTCACGGTGTTGTGAATATGCAGCTGCCGAATCAGTGGCTTTGGGATATGGTGGATGAGTTTGTGTACCAGTTTCAGAGCTTCTGTCAGTATAGAGCTAAGATGAAGAACAAGACTGAACAAGAGATTGCGCTTCTCACGCAATTCGATCAGGTCATTTCATCATCTTCTTCTTCTTTTGTTTCTATATTGCTTTTTGAGAATGGATTACTCGGTTGGTGATTTTGATTGCATAAATTGAATTGATATAGTTTCAAATTGCGTTGTAGTTAATTGTTTTGAACAAATGTGGTGAGTGATAAGAAATAAGAAATTAAATTTTGGCATCAATAAGTCTAATGTTGCAAAAAAATTTCACAACTTTCGATGTTTCAAGTTTTTATTGGTAGGTAGGTAAAAAAGTAATGTTAGTTTGGGCTGATAAGAACTAGTGAGAACTTGTCAAATCAACTGATGTGAAAATTGTTGTGTATATAGAGCATTACTCTTTTTAAACTTATATTCTTTTTATTAGTAAAAAAATTAATTAGGAAAAAGAAAGGGAAAGACACAAAATGGATGTGTATTAGCCTAGAAAGCATGAACACGAGTACAGGTACACATAGGGACACAAAATTATAACATGAAATGGCCAGTTCAACAGGTACCACACCCTAAAAGTGTCCGTGCTTCCTAGGTATTAGCCCTTTTTTCTTTTTTTGATAGGTAAGAAAACTTGTTTCAAGAGAAGACTACTTCATTAGAAAAATGAAGTAGCCAGAAAAATATGTACAAACAGAAAAGAAAAATAAAAAACTATGTACAGGACCCTTTTCAAAGAATACAACTCAAAAGGAAAGAGATGGTCAATAAAATCAACAAAAGAAATGGTGGGGGTGCTGCCTAGACCATGTATCCAATCAAACAATGTCTGCAAAATATGCTCTTTCCACATGACACACAACGGCAAGGCTTGCCATACCTCGCCAACATTCCAACAGTTCAATCATGCATCTGGGCTTCACTCGCACCAAGCAAATTAAACCTTATAGTTTTCAATAGTGACAAAGTTTTTAAAATTAACAAATTAAACCTCCTCCCATTTAAGTTGAACGACATTATGTTTAGGATTTAGAATACGGTAAGGGTTTAATTTGTTACATTTGAAACTATAGGGGATTACCAGTGTGCTATAGCTCAACTGGTACTTCCTCTTCTGATCTCTTCCCATAATCCGTGGATTGAAATTTGCATCATGGTGTTTTTAATACAGGCTTGGAATGTGTATGGTGTGCTCAACTTCTTGCAAGCACTTGTGGAGAAGTCCATGATTGTTCAGATTCTTGAGCAGGAGAAAGAGGGTTTGGAACAATTTACTTCGACAGATGGATATGATTACAATGGAGGGAGTAATGTCTTAAAGGTATTGGGCTATTTCAGCATGGTGGGATTGCTGAGGGTTCATTGCCTTTTAGGTGATTATCACACTGGTTTAAAGTGTTTACAGCCTATTGACATTAGTCAACAAGGCGTTTATACAAGTGTGATAGGAAGCCACATTACCACCATATATCATTATGGGTTTGCCAATTTAATGTTGCGGAGGTATGTTTACCCATTTTGCTGTTTTTTAACACCTTTTGAATGTTTACTGTTATTGCTTGTCTAAAGATGCAGTGTTATCTACTATCTTGTGCCATTTCTGTATCTATTCTCTTAGCTTTGTTATTTTACTCCTATTTTTTATTGATTCTTTAGTTATTAAAGTAAACTTTTGGATTCCCACTAGCGTCTGCTATTATATAAGTTGTGGATGGCTGTCGTTACTTCCCCAATTCAAAAGTATTGGTCCTAACAATGATTTAGAATTTTGCCATCTCAGCAGAGTTTAGAGGCGCAAGCATGTAGCAAAATTTAAAAAAAAAAAAAAAAAATTTCTTATGGAAACCATGATCATTTATGATTGTGAAATCAAATTCAGATGATGGAAACTCTAAAATTGAAAATTTTTTAGGGAGTCTGTATTGGTAGAAGAAACCTAGGAAGCACCAAGATTAACCTTGGAGTGGGACATGGATAAGACATGAGACAAATATAGTGTTACTGTAGTTCTTAGATTGTTTTGTTGACAATACATTTGCACCAAGATTGACAAAACAGTGTGAAATTCTGAGAGTAAAGGAGTCTTTAAGTTTGGGTGGACAACAAAACTACTTTAATTTAAATGGTTCTGTTTGTTATAAAACTACTATAAAATTACAATTCCCTAATTTTTGATATCAACGTCTACTGTTACGTATCTTTCAGGTATGTGGAAGCAATTCGTGAATTCAATAAGATTCTTTTGTACATTTACAAGACCAAGCAATATCATCAGAAGTCTCCACAGTATGAGCAAATACTAAAGAAGAATGAGCAGATGTATGCCTTGCTGGCTATTTGCCTTTCACTTTGTCCCCAAGTGAAGCTTGTTGAGGAAACTGTGAACTCTCAGTTGCGGGAGAAGTATGGTGAAAAGATGATCAGAATGCAAAGATATGATGATGAGGCATTTGCTATTTATGACGAGCTCTTCTCATACGCATGCCCTAAGTTCATTACCCCCTCGGCTCCAAGTTTTGAGGAGCCTCTTGTAAATTACAACCAGGTATTTACCTGCCCTTTTATTTTGGAGCCTATATGCTTGGAAAGGATTTGGACTTAAGTGTGCATCTCCTTTAGGCTTTTTTCCCTACCAGATGTCTTTGGCAGAATACTTTTTGAGATTAGAAGTGAAGATTCTTTTCTCATTGGCTAAAGGAACCACTTTGTTTTAGATATTGTAACTTTAAAGCAAAAAGGAAATTGCAGGGCAAAGAAAAATAGCCAGTCTAGAGATTTCACATGAAAACTAATTTTATATGATTTAAGTATTCTATTCAACATTTTTTTTTGATAACTATTCTATTCATCATTAACAGTATTCAGTAATTTGCGAACTAATATTAGGTGCTAGATTCTTTGGGACTAAGGCTTGGTTGTTGTTGATTCTTTGGAAACATCAACTGTTTGGTCCTTAAATAGACGTGAAATGACTTGTTAAGAAATATCATCATGTGAGCATTAATAATTCCCCATGATCGTAACTTTAGACATTCTGAACAAGGTATGGGCTTCTCCAATTATGAATATCTCACTAATTTTTTGGAGATGGTTATGATCCTCAATATTGCTACACTTATAAAAATAAATATAAAAATCGTCCTTCCACATTGTGGGGTTACCTAAAATTAAAGCATACTTTGGTTGGGTTATATAACTTACTCTATATGTTTGGTGTCCTTCCACATTGTGGGGTTACCTAAAATTAAAGCATACTTTGGTTGGGTTATATAACTTACTCTATATGTTTGGTCGCATGTCTGCTCTCTCTCTTATTTTACCAACTGCATTTATTTATTGCAGGATGCGTATAGGCTTCAGTTGAAACTATTCCTTTATGAGGTGAAGCAACAACAGTTATTATCAGGCGTCAGGACCTTCTTGAAAGTGTATTCAACCATCTCTCTTGGGAAGCTTGCAAACTATATGGAAGTTGATGAACCCACGTTGAGGTATTTCAGGAGAAACATGATTTTGGCTTTATACCTATTTCTTTGTGTGATAACATGTGAAAATGGTGTCTTGAGCATTTTCCTGCTTTGCCTTACAGGACTATCTTGATGACATACAAGCATAAGACACATGCTGTTGACGGCAATGGAAAAATTATATCCAATGCTGATTTGGATTTCTACATTGACGATGTATGCCAGTTTGTCTTCTGCAGTTATTTTATTTCCTTTTTTTGTTTTGGTCCTTGGGAAACTTGTATGGGTCAGAAATAGTTCGACTGCAAAATAGAGTTTATCATATGGTTGAATTTAAAGACAATTTTGAGCTCTTGTTGATGGAGTTCTTGCAAAATAAATATGAAATTTCATAGCCTAACTTAATGCAATATGGTCAACTGAAGTCATACCCTTATCCCTAACTTTGTGTCAACGCATACATTTTCAACCCTTACATGGTTTTCAAGTACTAACATTTTTGTTGAATAATAAAATGGTAGTTCAAGTCTCTGGAAACTATTGGTGACTGTGACCTTGCCTTCTCTGGCTCAGTGGCCCTGCCTATTTAATGTTCTTTGGTATATCTCATATGTATTTGGATGTTCAGTAAAATTAGACTTGGATTACTTCAGTCTGTAGCTAAGATATAAGTAATAAATAAGCTAAACATATATGAAGTTAAAAGCCAAACATGACTAGGTTGTTGCACAATTGAAATGTTTAGAAGAGGATCATTAAGAGTGCTGGAAGTCATCTTTTTATATTGCTGCAGGACATGATTCATGTTGTTGAATCTAGACCAGCTAAGAGATATGGGGACTACTTCTTGAGACAGATTGTCAAGGTATGCATGTTCTGTTGCTGTGAAGCTATTTTCTGTCGCTCCAATATCTAGAAATTTATTTTATTTTATTATTATTATTTGTTTAAAGTGATCTTCCATGTTTTCTTTGGTAACAGCTTGAAGGGGTGATCAATGATGTGGACAGGATAAAGCTGGAATGAGTTACCCATCACCTTCTAGGGTTGGCCCCTGTCGTCACGCCTTTGTTCTTTTCGATTCTTATACTAGACAATGTTTTTTTTTTTTTTTTTTTTTCCCTTTACTTATTTATCATTTCCATGCCTTTTTGAATTAGTGGTTGTGGTTAGCTATTTAATACGTGATTCAATTTGCGGTGCATTTCTTAAACCTTGTTATAATTTCTTGTTAAGAACATGGGTAGCAATTTTGTTTTGCAGGCATGCTAATTAGCTTTTATCCAAATAGTGCTTTAGGCATGTTTTTTATACTGGTAGATTAAATTCTTTAGGGGCCACAAAGTGTCCAAAAAATATCTCTTCTGTGGGGGCTAAATTATTATTAGTTTGCAAATTCTATTGTTTTCTTGATTGCATTCAACAACAACAATAATTGGCCATTCTTGCGTCATGAAAAGAGCACTTCTGGTATCACACCCTTGGCCACAACTCGCCAATGTGGCTAGTTGTGGCCAATGTTGTTGTCAAGGTGTGGTACCAGACTTTTTCGTCATGAAAAGGAATAATTGCAGTTTGGTTGCGGGTTCTTTACTAAAGACATTTGCATTGGCTTTACCGAAATTTAATATCATAGCTGTAGCTATGCTTGGTAAGGTGTCTAATCAGCAGTAATTGATGATGCCGATATTGAACGATTGTTTCCATGATCTATTGATTATTAATTAAAGTTTTAGTTTAAGGTGGATCTGTTTGAATATTTAATTTGCAACCATTATGGACATTGGTGTACATGAGGAAATGTAATCTAATAGACCTATAAAAAGTTTGGAGAAAGTTAACGAATGTGCCAAGGATATTGGTTTTTGAAATATTTTTAATAACTTTTTTATTAAAAAAGAAAAAATAGACAATTTACTTTTTAAATATTTGCAACCAAGTGGTATTAAATTTTTTCTAAAGTAGTCTATTAACAAATGTCTTTTATCAATAACATTATCTTAAAAAGTTATGATAATTTGTGTTTTCTCACCAAACGTCACTCTAGAATGCTTTTGCCAATGGTAATAGTGATTTATTCTAGGCGGGGGGCTGTTTGGTAAGTCTTTGCTTTGTGAACTGTGTAATAGGTTTTATTTTATTTTCGTTTGTAAAACTAAATTAATTTAAAATTGCACTGGTTTATGATTTGTCAAATGTTTCTTATGGTATTTGTGGGAATGGATGCAATTGATGTATAATGTAAACTAGGAGACTATCCTCCCCACCCTACTAATTAATAATAAGATTTGTGTTAATTAGGATAATATATAAAACTATAATCGTATTACTTTTGATATTATTTTTTTTATTAAAATGTTATATGCCACGTAATGTTATATAATTATTTTATGAGAGGATACTGTTATATAAGTTATAATAAAGTAAATATAATTTTTTGATTAAACAAAAATAAAAAAAATACTATTATATATGAATATTATTGTTCAATGCCTAATCCTCCAACAGATAATTACGGTATTATTTGTTGTTATTGAATTCTAATTCATATGGCGAGTTTAGTTAGTTCAACTAGTAAAGTCTCTGATAATATCATCAGAAGCAGACGTCATAAGTAGAAACTCTAAAAAAAATATTCTAATTCAAATGACCACCTCTAATCACAGCGTCCTTGGTCCTCACCCAAGAATAAATCAAAGTCTATTAATATTTTCAAATAATCACCAATCAACGTTGCTTACGAAGAAAGCACCAATTATTACTTAACAAGTATTACCAAACAAAAGAATAAAATCAATTTGAACACGTGGAGAATTTTTTCTTGATTTTAATTTAACACTCCCTCCCCTCCCCAAATTAAAAGGGTTCTTTAAGACGTTGGAGAGGCTCTCATTTTCCTCTTTGTCTGGACCACACAAAATTTTAAGATTTTGCAATTAGAGACGAGGACACGCACGACGGCAATGAACTTAAAACGAGCCAACTTAAATTATTGCACTTTGCACAAGCTGTTGTTATCATTACATTTCACATGGCTAGTTGGCATCGGCATTATGTAGCAAACATACGTCTTTCAATTTTTTATTTCATGAATCAATCAAAACTTAGAAATATATAAGAGTACAAGAACTGCATGCCTTGGACTATAAAGCATAAAAGCCAAAATTAATAATCATAATAATCTTAATAGAAGGCGTCTAGATTTTGGTAACCCGGATTGTTTGATCTATTTTTTTTATTGAAGACAAGAGTGTCATCCAAAAAGTTAAGCTGGCATAAATGAAAACACATGTAGCTAATATTGCATCATTAGCTATGTTTTATATGTTACAAAAAACAAAGGCTTTGTTTTGAATGGTAGGTGGGCATATGTATATGTAGTCGCTCCCCAGTTCCTACTCCCTCCTTCTCTGTCTCTAATGCAAACAACTGCGGCAGATGGTAAAAAAACACACACCTTCTATCTCATTCAAACACCTAAGCAAACAGTAGCAAATTTATTGCTCAAAAGAGACACGTTAGATTTAGTTAAGCTAGCTGCAGACTCATTTGAAATGGGAGGAAACTGAGAGTTAAAGACTGTTGAAGAACATGACAAGGTGTAGAAGGTGTTGCTTGCATAGCTCAATCAGGGCAGTGAATCTGATAGTGAATATTTGTGGGGTTGGAATGATCATATACTCACTTTGGTTGCTCAAGAAGTGGCATGATGGGGTTGCTGACCTGCCTTCTGTTTCTTCTCTACCTAGACCCTGGTAAATTTCCCTTCTCTACTCCTCAAACACAGTTTCTCTGCAAAACTTCAAGCCTGAACTGGTTCAGAGTTTTTTTTTCTTATTATTATTATTATTATTATTATTATTATTATTATTATTTTTTAAAGTAAAGCAAATAGAGCAGAAAAATTTTATTTGTTCAAAAGAACACAACCAATTCAACCACAATTACGGTTCCAATTTAATTTGCAAAGAGTGCTCCTCAATGACATTCAACTTTTATTATAACTTAATCACAAGCATTGGAATTTCCTTCACAAATATATATCTGGCTGTTCTTGCAAATTTGCATATCTCTATAATTTTTACTGCATATCTAAGAAAATACATATATTTTTTCCTTTATCAGGTTTATATACACATGTTTAGGCGTGGGAATTGCTGTCTGCCTGAGCACTCTCTCTGGTTGTATGGTTGCTAATTGTATTAGCAATTATACACTTTGCATAGTATCCTCTTCAATTTTCTTGTAACTTGAAGCGTGGCACTCTTTAGGCTTTTTAGCCTTTAGGCTTCATTTCTTACTATAAACATAATTTCCTTAAGGGCTTTAGTCTTGGGAGGAGAGCTTGAGGTTAACACCTGTTTCATTGGGAATAATTTCATGATAAGCCTCATTTTCCATAATTCTATTGCAAAATTTTCTTCAATTTTTTTGTGCATCTTATCATTTATTCAGGCATCCTTGACTAGTTTTCAGTACATTGTCTCCATCTGCTCGCTTCTTTTCCTAGAAGTTGCTGTGCTTGTCACCATTTTCTTCAAGATGGACTGGGCAGAAGTATGCTTTCTTATAATTACTTATTGTCTTAAAACTTCTGATGCAGCTATATGTTCTCATGTTATACTTGTCCACATTCCTTCTGTTGAGACAGGAACTTGCCAAGTACATCGACGAGAACCATACAGAGTTCAAGACTTTTTTGATCTTCCATATGAAGATGTGCCGCGCAATTCTAATCATGATTTTGGTACCACAGGTATTTGAATCTTCATCTAAGATTATGAACTTAAAAATAATATTATCGCACTTTCAGCATTGCAGTAACATATTGTCTTCTATGTTTGTGATTGTATAACATCAACAAAATTGGCTATATCAATATAGCTAGAAAAACAAATATGCTGGTTGATGTTCTTGTCTCCATGCTGGACGAAAACAATGATAACAATTTATCTGATTTCTAAGAAAATCCAACGTAGAAAGATTGACTTTGCAGCGTACAGTATAATTTAAATTTTCTGATTACTTCGCACCCACATAAAGTGAATTTTTTGCTTGAAAATCATTTGAATACTATAAATGGACCCTTTTTTTGTACATCTTTTTTTTTTTTGGGGTACTGCCTGTGGGTTTAGTTTTGTTAATTTTGTTTAGTCTTGACAAGAAAAACTTTATTGTCCTGCATAAATTTATTTTTTGGGATATTTTAATAGAAGGATTTTTTAAAAATAATATTAGGGTATGGTTTTGGTTTCCATTATTGTTTTGGATTACTTTCTAGACAAGATTTTCATAGCAGAAATAATTTCTTATTGTTTTCTGGCATCTGGGTACTTGCAACTTACAATGTAGTTTTTGGGAAATTAGTCAATTTACTCTGAAAAGAATCAGTGTTTTAGCCACAAATTGGTTGTTCTCTCTTGAAAATAAAACTGACACTTGTAGTACCTATTTTGCAGCTGTGTGTTATTGTGCTAGCTATTACTCTTTGGGCTATAGGCACTGAGCCAAGGACTCAAGGTGGCTATTTGAATATATCTGATTTTAACCATTCCTTTCTTGTAACACCTAACTCGACTTCTGTACCGAGTGTAAATCCACGACAATGTCCAAAATGCGAAGTTTTCTACATTGCAAATCCACACCAAAGTGTTTTATCATATATTAAGGGCCTTCTGAGAATGCAATTTCAAGGAAGGATCATTGATAGTTATTAAATTGTTATTGTCATTGTAATTCTAAATGTACCTTATTTCTTCTGGTGGGTACATTATGTGTGGAAGTACGCAGGTACCTCTCTGCTTCTTTTGTGCAATTCAATGAGGGATTTGAGAGTTGCATACAATTTTTACCATGATTTTCTAATTCTATAATATGATACCTAATGTTTTGAGAGAACACCTAATGTATACAGTATACTTTATACACTGTGTTGTCTTAGAAGTCATGCGCGGGAGTCAGCACTCAACATACTAAGTTTGAACATGTACATACCTATTTGAATTTATACCCCTCTCTCTCTCTCTCTCTCTCATAAAATTTGATTTAGTTTAATATAACTTTTTCCGTTTTAAAAAATTAATTAAATGATATATATATATATATATGTTGATATATAAATCTACTTTAGCCTAATCTAAGTGAATATGTGTATGAAACTCCCTCTTGAAAACTTAAACTCCGGCCCTTGCCTCCCGCACTCTACTCGACAAGCATTTATACTTGTGGAGTGGTGTGCGGTGGTATTAAATGATATTAG
The DNA here is from genome assembly GCA_032878915.1 of Castanopsis chinensis. Lineage (NCBI taxonomy): Eukaryota > Viridiplantae > Streptophyta > Magnoliopsida > Fagales > Fagaceae > Castanopsis > Castanopsis chinensis. The sequence continues at coordinate 18,824,061 of JAVQMG010000115.1, read as the reverse complement.
ATGGGGGGTGTTGGAGAAGTTTCTAGTTACTTTTTACTTTACACTTTGTTTAGTTCGACATAAAATATTGTTGAATGAATTTTTTGTGTTTGATTGTGGCTTTAAAAATCACTGTTTTCAGAACCGGACCGGACCGGGAGGTTGGACCGTAAAAATCGGAAACCGTGATGAAAATCGGTTTTTTAAGTATAAAGAACCGTATTTTTAGTTAATTTCGTGAACCCTTAAAACCGGGGTTGGACCGTACGAACCGGTCAAGAACTGTGCGGTCCAGCCCCTTACCAATTTTTTTTTTTATAAAAATAACTTAACACAATTTTATTTAATTAAATTAAATTATCCATCTCTTACAAGGAATACAAAAATTATAATTAAAATTCTTCAAAGATATTCAACTTTACTTCAAAAATTAATCACAAATTTTAATGTTTTCATGGTTATTATTTTATATTATTAAATTTCTTATTTAATTATTAAATATATGCTTGAAAATCATTAAATTTCCCTCACATATATAGATATATTAGTCAATTTTGCTAGTTTTATAAATTTAATATCTATATTTAGGCTTTAATTAATTATTAAATTAATTATGACATCATCACGGTTCGACCCCGGTTCAACCTCGGTTCGACCTTAAAAACCTTGAACCTTGAACCTTGAACCTTGAACCTTTCTCTTTTACGGTTCAATGAACGGTCCGGGTTTCAAAACCTTATTAAAAATGAGCCATAAAACATATTATATTGTTCAATTCTTATGGAAAATAATTGATATATATATATTGTTGTAGGGTCACTATTTGCACTTAAACCCAACAGTAAGAAGGAGATAGGCCCAAAATGCCCGATACAATGAAATTTATAGAGAGTGGGCTTGAAATTTAGGTTCTAATGATATTGGGTAGTAAAAATGATGGGCTTGATCTTAATATCACACACAATGATAGGTTATAATTATGGACGTGTACAATGTTTCTCTTTACTTTCTCCCTTCTCTCCGCTTTCTCCCTCCTCTCCATCTGAACGTCTTTCCTTGCCTTTTATATCATCTTCCTTCCTCTCCACGTATGATTTAGATTATTCATTTAGATACTTGTCCTATCAACCCACCCTTGAAGTCTTTAGAGGCAGCTGTAAGGCTGAACTCTGTTGCTCAGGCATTACTTTCCCATTAATGTGGCCAGAGAAGCAGTTGTAGGGCATTTAATGCGGTGGTAACAGCTTTATCAAAGATATTTCTCAACCCTTCTTCTTATCTTGTATATCCTCCTTGCCTACCCTTACCCACAGGATCTTCTAGAATATTTCCTTTAGACGTTAGAAAACCTTTTCCTATCTCGGCTCACCATAGCAGAGGATATATTCTTCCTCGGATCACATCCTTAGATGACCTTAATCAGATACCACTTCCTTATCTATCTATAGCGCCCCATGGGTTGATATTCCTAAATCCTCGGACCATTCAGTATCCTCGGATTGGACCTTTAGCCCAACAAACATTCTTAGACCAACCCAACACATACCATTGGGCCCATTGACCCTACAATAGCCCCTCGAGATTCTCATTCCTACCACCTCGGGAGGAAAGAGGATCTCGACATCTGTCACCATCAACTTGCGCACACCACACCTCTTTACTGACAGTAATGATGTCTTTTGAACTGCCCGTTACACGTTCCTAACGTTTCAGCATGCGGAGCGTCCCCGAATTAAACCCTGACGGCTCTTTGTCCCCCACGCTTAGCATCACGATGCACATCCAACGGTTGAGGATAGCAATTGGAACATAGGCAGGAACTTTCTCGCTCCATAATTCTTGCTGATATAAATATCAGCAATTTAATCCACCTTACTTATTCCAACATTCATACAACGTACCTGCCAACCTTTTGTGATCTACATGTGCCCTCACAATTACCAAGAATTAGTCCTAGATGGATTTTTCTTTCTAAAGTAAGTCTTCTTGAACTTCCTCTTTCATTATCCTTTTACATACTTTTCTCTTTCTTGTGTTTCTTTCTCCTTGGCTCAACTATCCTTTCTATTTGTCACTACCTTTGACCTTCTCCTACAAATGGGTAGATTTGCATCCTTAGTAGATTCTGATGAAAAGATAGAACAATTTAAGGCTAAATACGGAATTCCACCAAGGATATCCGTTACATATTATACAGAAGGGGAGTGGCACGAAAAAAGGCGAACATGAGAGGTAGTTATCCCTATGATAGCTTTTATTGTGGGAGGGAAGAAAATCCCAATGGGGATAGTCAATAGGGACTATCTTACGGCTTTTAGATTATCTCCCACCCAGTGTACCCCAACTATGTTTAGGATTTTAGGTTCTATAGATCATTAAATGAAAAAATGGGTCTAGGGCTTACCCATCATGACATAAACTGGATTTACAACCTTCATCACCTAAAGGGGTAGGGATACTACTTGAAGTCTAGGTACCCCGAGGTTAGACTAATCCAATGCCTCGATGACTACAACAAGGGCATGAAAAATGACTTCATGATTATATCAGGAGATTGGCATGACGGCGTTCCTTGTCCAACAAGGGAAGGGGAACCAGGTAAAACTTTTAGGTTTAGATAAAATGCTCACAGCTACATTTATTTTCTTCCTTTTTTTTTTATTCGAATATAAACAAAGATGTCTGCTCAATCTAATTGTACTTTTCTTAACGATTTTGTAGACCCACACGTAGCTATTTGCCACTTCGATGTTGTCAAGCACACCAAATTGGACGAAATACTGAGGGCCAAAGTGTTCGTGCATTCTGATAACCAACTCTGAGTGGCTCATTTAATTCTCGGCTACGAACCTATCTCCAAATCTTTCTAGGTGCCAAAGTGCGTAATTAGAGCAAAGGATCCACACTTACACCGGATAAGCGTTGTTGCCAAGGGCTTCCTTTTACCTGAGGGCGCCCCAATTCCTCAAGGCCCTTTCGTTACACAACCCATACATCTCATACCAGACGGCATTCCTCTAATCCCTCTTCCAACCCAACACACAGCCGAGGAAGCGACTTCTTCTCAACCCAACGTAAAGGAAGAAGCAAAGATTATTAAAGTTTCAGATTCCAAGGATGAGTTTGAAGTCTTCAACTAACCCTATTTCCCTAAGGATTAAATTGGTGACCTCGGCACATCCTTTTCAAGTCATCCACAAGAAGACATTCACAACCTTGATGCAATGAGAATTCAACGCAAGCCTAAGCAAAGTCTTAAAGATGTATTGGAAGCTTAAGTGGGGAATCAAGAACCCCAGAAGGCAACTCAAACCAAGCTCCCCTAAATAAAGGACAAAGGCCCAGAGAAATCTGCGCAACTCAAACTCCCTCCACCCCTACTTACCCAATCCCAACGTGTCGATCAAGCTGATCACAAGAGGAAGAAGGATCAGCATAAGGGGAATGATGTGATTGAGGGTGGGAAAGACCTCCTTCCTAATGATGTAGAGCCCATTAAAGGACGAAAACAAGCTCGCACAATGCAGACGAGGTCAGAAAGATGGACCGATACTCATGGCCCTTTGTCCGCCCCAATTTGGGCTCCCCCCATGACCATGGATGATCATGCGATTACCACTGATGCCTCCATCGGGAATTCTGACACAGGAACAGCTGCCTGCGTAGCAGACACTTTAGAGCAAGCTCTCTTATTACCCGAGGACATAAGGGAGCTTAGACATATGAGGGACCAAAATGTCTTTATGACATTAAAGAAGGAGCTTGCCTTGGTGGGAATCTTATTTAACCGGTATTTATTTCATGTTTTGTTACATGTAAATTTTTGTTTTAACTATACTTTTCTACTGCTTTGGACTGTTGTGTATAGGCTGTGCAATCTGCCCACAGGGCTGAAGAGATCATCATCAGCACCTACAAATCATTTAAGGATGAGGAAATAAAGCGCAGCAGCGCCCAAAGGATCTTTGACCTAAAAGACAAAAAACTACAAGAGGTCACTGCCCAATTGAATAAGGCAGAAACTGAGTGGAAGAGTGCTGACATAGCGTTAAAGACGATCGAGAAATAGGTTGAGACCCAACGTCTACAACTTTGCCAAGCCGATGAGGAAATCATAGCAGCAAAGAAAAAAATTCAGGCCTTAAAGAATAGTCTTGAGGATTCGGAGAAGGCTAGAGAGGAGGCCAACAAGGCTAAAGAAGAAGCCACCAAAGCCAAAGAGGAGGCTGAAAAAGCAAAAGAGCAAGCAGAGTAAGAAAGGTACGAGGTTGGGGTGGCGGAGACTAGGGAAAACTTTGCAGCACAGGTCTCAGAGGTATGCAGGCACTATTGCCTCCAAGTGTGGAATGAGGCACTTATTCGAGCTGGGATTGATGCTTCTTCTGCTTTTTGGAGGGCAGAAAATGTTTACTACCCCCTAGCCATCCGAGCTTCTGCCCCATCTACTACAAAGGCTGATGATGCTATCCAAAAAGCAAACATCGAAAATGACAGCTCTTTTGAAGTCCCTCCCCTTCCTAGTCGTCAATTCGAGGAGGTTGAGCAATCCTTAACTGCCATACAACCCACTGACGGTACAACAGAAGGGGTGACCCATGGAACTGCTCTTCTTCCCAATGTCCCTAAGGAGTCCAACAAAGAGAAAGGAGATACAGAGACAATGGAAGTTGTCTTGGCTATAATTCCTTTCACTATTGAGGAGGATCCAAAGGGCAAAGGGGTTGCTTCTGATTCCTCGGACCTAATTCAACCTCCAAAAGATCCTAAAGGCAATCTGAAGATAAACCTAAAATTGTGATTCACCCTCATCCTCTTCTCCTTTTAATTTAGTTTTTTTTTTTATTTGATGTAACCTGATGCTTTGTAAGCAAATCATCTTGATGTTTTGTAAACAAATTATCTTTCCCAAGTACTTCAGATTAATAAAACATCAAATTGTTTCCTTTATGTGCTTGACGTTTATACTCTTGCTTTGCATCACCCTTACCTTACCTACCGCTTGATTAACAAGGCAGTAACATACACCTAGATTTGTCAAATGCATAATTGATAACTCTTGTTCGATGAACTCAAAATTAATTAATCAATCAATGCTAGCAAATCCATCTTATGAATGAAAAGTCTATATGTCACAGCTAGATAATAACCCACCTCATTTCACATATTAGTTAATAACTCTAAGGAAATAGTCAGGCAAGAACCAAACAACAAATATGTTTAATATACTTGCAAATGCTTTAAGTGATGCCTATGAACTCTTATCTATTCATCATTATTTTGGGAGTCTTCAAGGTATGTGATCAAAATGATAAAATTATGCCTAAATCAAAGTTAGTTAAAGATTGACCCAAGAATAGATTGTCCGAGGGTCAAACATAATTAAGATTTCTAGCCAATATTTAATAAAATATCAACATATACGAAAATAAACTGGAGTGTTAATTTTCTCAAAGTAGATGATCCGAGAACCAGACATAACTAAAGTTCCGTTCAACACTTAATAAAATATCAATTTATACAAGGTATGTGGTCCGAGAATCCAGGTATGACCAAGTTTCAGTTTGATACTTAGAAAAATGAACTGAAGTGTTAATTTTCCCAAAGTAGATGATTCGAGGACCAGACATAACTAAGGTTTTGTTCAGCACTTAATAAAATATCAATATATACAAGGTATGTGGTTCGAGGAACCAGACATGACCAAGTTTCAGTTTGATACTTAGAAAAATGAACTGAAGTGGTAATTTTTCCAAAGTAGATGATCCGAGGACCAGACATAACCAAGGTTCTATTCAACATTTAATAAAATATCAATTTATCCAGGGTATGTGGTTCGAGGAGTTAGGCATAACCAAGTTTTAGTTTGATATGTAGAGAAACAAACTGAAGTGTTAATTTTTCAAAAGTAGATGGTCCGAGGAGCAGACGTAACTAAGGTTTTGTTTAACACTTAATAACAATATCAATTTATCCAAGGTATGTGGTCCGAGGAGTCAGGCATAACCAAGTTTCAGTTTGATATGTAGAGAAATAAACTGAAGTGCAAAATTTTCCAAAGTAGATGCTTCGAGGACCAGACCTAACTAAGGTTCTGTTTAACACTTAATAACAATATTAATTTATCCAAGGTATGTGGTCCGTGGAGTCAGCCATAACCAAGTTTCAATTTGATATGTAGAGAAATAATAATCAACGGAACATAGTGTCAACAAAAATAAGATGGCAAAACGGCTTTTCATTAATAATAGTACCTTCGTAGGTTATTTACATTCCAGTGACGTGGTACAACATGTCCATCTAGATCTTCAAGATAATATGCCCCTATGCTAAGAACTGAAGTGATATGATAAGGTCCTTCCTAATTAGGTCCCAGTTTCCCCATGCTGGGTTCTTGGCAGTACCTAAAATTTTCCTCAACACCAAATCCACAGGTGCAAGTGGCCGTAGCTTCACATGGGAATCATATCCCTGCTTGAGTTTATGTTAATAATAACCTAGCTGAACCATAGTATTCTCCCGTTGTTCCTCAAATAGGTCTAGACTTTTTTCCAGTAAATTGACATTACTACTTGGGATGAAAGAGCTCGTCCTTAGTGTTAGAAACCCAATTTCCAGAGGGATTACAGTCTTGGCTCCATAAGTCGTAGAGAAGGGTGTTTCTCCAGTGGGTCTTCTAGGTGTAGTTCGATACGTCTACAAAACATGCGGCAATTCTTCCACCCACATTCCCTTAGCATCATCCAGTCTTTTCTTAAGTCCATTGAGATGATAACTCTATTGACCACCTTGGCTTGCCCATTCCCTCGAGGATAAGCTGGAGTGGAATATCTATTCGTGATGCCTAGATCACAACAATATTTTCTAAAGGCCTTACTATCAAACTATAGTCTGTTATCTGAAATAAGAGTATGAGGGATTCCAAACCTAGTAACGATGTTTTTTCAAACAAACTTCTTCGCATCCACATCCTTAATATTTGACAATGGCTCAGCTTCAACCCATTTAGTGAAGTAATCTGTTCTAACAAGTAACCACCTCCTATTTTCTACTGCTTTTGGGAAAGGCCTTATAGTGTCTAAAACCCATTGAGCAAAAGGCCAAGGACTAGACAGAGGATTAAGGACACCTCTTGGTTGATGGATGTTGGGAGCAAACCTTTGACATTGATCGCACTTCTTTGCATAATCCAGTGCCTCTCTCTGCATATTGGGCCACTAATATCCTTGTGTAAGATCTCTATGAGATAGAGACCTTCCTCCCATGTGACTTCCACAAATCCCTTCATGTAACTCTTCCAAAAGTAATTCCTTTGCCTCAGGGTGTATACACAACAAATATGACCCTAAAAAAGAGCGTTTGTACAATTTCTGATCCTCAGACAGCTAGAACCGAGGTGCTTTTCTATGTACCTTATCTACTTCAGACTTCTCACCGGGTAAGATATTATCTTTAAGGAAGGACACTATAGGATCCATCCAACTAGGCCCCACCCTAATTTGATGAACATAGATGGCGTTACCACTCACCCCAGTGGGTTTACACAGATCTTCAATGAGGATGACCCTGGGCAGGCCCTGAGCCGAGGATGTCGCAAGTGTGGCCAAGGAGTTAGCATGGGTATTCACATTCCTGGATATATGTAATAAGGTAAAGGATTCAAATTTAGATTGTAAATACCTGACCCGAGTTAGATATTCTTACATTCTCGAGTCTCTAGCCTTTAACTTTCCTTCTACCTAGCCTACCACTAACTGTGAATTTGAGAACATTTGCACTGTCTTTTCACCCATTTTCTGAATCATATCCATTCCTACCAGTAAAGCTTCATACTCAACCTTATTGTTAGTAGCCGAGAAATCCAACCTTAAGGATTTCTCAAAAGTAATTTCCTCAGGGGACACTAGAACTAGCCCCACACCAGATCCTCTTTGATTCGCTGCTCCGTCAACATACACCTTCTACATCGTAGGATCCTTGCACGAGATCATACCAACTGATTTTTCATCCATGTTCAAACCCTTAGTACTCTCTTCTAATAAGGGCTCAGCAAACTCCGCCACCATATTAGCAAGGACTTGGCCCTTTATGGAGATGCGAGACATATACTTGATATCAAAAGCCCCTAAAATGATGCCCTACTTGGCTATCCTTCCCGTATAGTTGGCACTTCGAAGTATAGACTTAAGAGGAAGTTGAGTTAAAACAAAAACTGTATGAGATTGAAAATAATGAGGAAGCTTACGCGTAGCATGTACCACTGCTATGATCGTCTTTTCCAACGGTAAATAATGCACCTCGGCTTCATGCACACCATCATCAACCCGTATCAAAACTGGACTAACGGCATGATTAGCCACAGCAATATACGCGAACAGAACTTCATCTATTTCTGTTCGAGACATAATGGGTAGTCGTGAAAGATACTCCTTAAATTGTTGAAAAGCTAAAGCACACTTCTCGATCCATTCAAATCCTTTCCATTTATTCAGTAACTGGAAGAAAGGTCGGCATCTATCAGCATATCGAGATATAAACCAGTTTAGTGCAGCGGTCATCCCTGTCAACCTCTGAACTTCTTTTGGATTTCGAGGTGGGTGCAAGTTGTTAATTGCCTTGAACTGCGCTGGATTAATTTCAATTCCCCGATGAGTTACCATGTAACCTAGAAATTTGCCCGACCCCACACTAAAAGAACACTTTGAAGCATTAATATGCAACTTGTACTTTCTTAGTGTTTGGAAGCTATCATTTAGGTCTTCCAAGTGCTTAGAGACCGCTTTACTTTTTACCACTATGTCATTCGCATACACTTCAATAGTCTTTCCCAGCTGTGACTCAAACATTCTGGTTATCATCCTTTGATAGGTAGCCCCTGCATTCTTCAAACCAAAAGGCATTACCTTATAATAATAATTCCCCGTAGAAGTGACAAAGGTCGTCTTCTCCTGATCCTCTAAAGCCAAAGGTATTTGGTGATAACCCTGAAAAGCGTCCAAAAAACTCATCCAATGATGCCCAACAGTAGCATCCACCAATTGATCTATACGAGGTATTGGGAAAGAATCTTCAGAATAAGACTTGTTCAAATCTGTGAAGTCCATGTATACTCTTCACTTCCCATTCTTCTTCTTCACTACCACTGTATGGGCCAACCACCTAGGATAAAATACCTCCTTGATAGCCCCAGCCTTTTTGAGCTTAAGTACCTCTTCTTTAACAGCCTCAGAATACTCCTTAGATGAGCACCGAGGTGGTTGCTTCTTCGAAACCATAGCCGGGTTAACATTTAGATGATGACAAATGATACTCGAATCCACCCTAGGGGCTTCATAAGCATTCCATGCAAACACATCAATATTCTTTGTCAAAAACTCTACCAGTTCTTCCTTCTTCTAGAGTGGCAACTGAACTCCCACTTGAAAGAATTTTTTTGGATCATCATTTATAAGAACCTTCTCTAGATCTTCACACGCAGGTTCTTCCACCGTTGCTACTCTGGGTATGGCCAGAGACAGTGATTTCTATGAACCTACCTCAGCCGAGGTAGAGGATTCCGGCTCAAGCTGATGTCGAATTGCATTATCATGCACTGTCTAGCCACAAATTGTCTCCCAATTAGTTCCTCAATCTAATCCCCAAATGGAAACTTGACCTTGACATGTAGAGTTGAGGACACGGCACCCAGAGCATGCAACCAAGGTCTTGCCACAATGGCTGTGTAGGGGGAATAGGCATCTACCACAATAAAATCCACATCCACCACTTTTGGACCTGCTTGCATAGGCAACCTAATTTGCCCCTTTGGCATGATAGCTTTCCCCTCAAAGCTTATCAGTGGTGAATCATAAGCTGTAAGATCCTCAAGCTTCAAGTTTATCCCCTTGAACAAATTAGGGTACATAATATCCGCACCATTACCTTGGTCAACCATCACCCTCTTCATATCATAGCCCTTTATCCTCAATGTAACCACCAAGGCATCATCATAGGGTTAAATAGTTCCGATCTTATCTTCTTCTGAAAAACCTAAAATAGGTGGGACACTCCCTTTAATCCTCTTCAGCTCAGAACTAGACTCCTCGGCAAGGGTTTGTGCCACGGACATTACCTTAGAAGGATGAGAACTAGTCCTACCCGGAGTGGTGAAGATAACATTGATCGTACCCAAAGGAGGCCTTGAAGCGTTGTTACCCTAATTCACCAAACCTGAATGATCTCCTTGCCCATTGGAATGATACAAAAATTGCTTCAATCTCCCCTCCTTCACCAACTGCTTCAAATGATTCCACAGTCCTACAATCCTCAGTAGTATGACCCATTTCTCGATGATAGTGACAACAGATGTTCTAATTACCCTTCATGAGGTCCCCTGCCATCTTGTTAGGCTAGTTGAAGTATGGTTCATTCTGGATTTTCTCCAACACCTGATGCATGGTTCTCGAAATACAGTGTTAACCATTTAAGGAGTGGTAAGACCAGATTGCCCAGCATAATCTCTCCTTGTTATTGTATCTGTCCGACCTGAAATCCCTCTTCTCTTGAGGGATAACCTTCACCTTTCCCTTACCTTGTTGTTGATCTTCCTTTACCCGTTTGTACTCGTCAATGCGATCCATGAGCCGACGTACACTCCTCACAGGCTTTTTGGTCAGAGACTTCCTTAAGTCGTGCTTAATAGGGAGGCTAGCCTTGAAAGTCCTTATTACTACATCATCAAAATCACCATCGATCTCATTGAACATCTCCCAGTACCTGTCAAAATATGTTTTTAAGGTTTCCCATTCTCTCATGGCCATGGACAATAACGAATCTAAGGATCGAGGAACTCTGCTGTAAGTGATGAATCAAGACCTAAATGCCCTAGTGAGTTCCATGAAGGAATCAATAGAACCTGCCCTCAAACCATTAAACCACCTCATCACAACATGTCCCAGGCTAGAAGGGAAGACTTTGCACATTAAAGTTTCATTTTTAGAGTGTACCACCATCCTCTGATTGAAATGATTCACATGTTCCATAGGGTCTGTTTGGCCATTATAATTGGTGAACGTGGGTTAGGTGAATCGCTGTGGAAGCTTCCTTTTCTCCACCCTGCGTGTGAAAGGTAACTTAGAAATTTGGTACAACGCTCTACCCATAGCATCATTTCCCAAGCCCCTGGAAAAAGAATTTTTACCCCCTCGCTCACGCAAATTGTCCTCTCTATAGGAGAAAGTCTCATCTAGGGGGGTTCTTGACCTGCGCTTGTAGCTGTCATCTCCAGTGTCCTCCGAAGAGGGATTAGAAAAGAAAGGAGTTCGCCTTCGTCTCTCGCGGCACAAATTTTTCTTCAGGTGGTCAATCTCCTTCTGCATGGCCCTAGCATTTTCCTCGAGATGAATTCTACTTCCACCTTGTGGATGACTCCTACCAGTATGCGTTGTATGCATACTACCCTCTTGTTCCCTTTCCTACTCGAGATGCAAGGAGTGATCCTCACACTAGGACCCCATAAACTCCTCACGGTGTGGACCTGAGCCTGCCATAGTGCTACACCTCTTAAAACACAAGATTTTCCACAGACGGTGCTAATTGTAGGGTCACAATTTGCACATAAACCCAAAAGTAAGAAGGGGATAGACCCAAAATGCCCAATACAATGACATTTATAGAGAGTGGGGTTGAAATCTAGGTTCTAATGATATTAGGTAGCAAAAATGATGGACTCGATCTTAATATCACACACAATGAACTGTATACATGACAAAATATATCCTCGAATGCAAGCCAAGGATGACTTGTATTAGCTTTTTCTCTTTCAAGGATAAGTTACAATTATAAATACGTGTACAGTGTTTCTCTTTGCTTTCTCCCTCCTCTCCATCTGAACATCTTTCCTTGCCTTTTATATCATCTTCCTTCCTCTCCACGTATGATTCAGATTGTTCATTTAGATACTTGTCCTATCAACCCATTCCTGATGCTCAGGCATCACTTCCCCATTAATGTGGCCAGAGAAGCAGTTGCAAGGCATTTAATGCTGTGGTAGCAGCTTTATCACAGATATTTCTCAACTTTTCTTCTTATCTTGTATATCCTCCTTGCCTACCTTTACCCACAGGATCTTCTAGAATATTGCCTTTAGACGTTAGACAATCCTTTCTTATCTTGGCTCACCATAGCCGAGGATATATTCTTCCTCGGATCACATCCTTAGATGACCTTAATTAGATACCACTTCCTTATCTATCCATAGAGCCCCATGGGTTGATATTCCTAAATCCTCGGACCATTAAGTATCCTCGGATTGGACTTATAGCCCAACAAATATTCTTGGGCCAACCCAACACATACCACTGGGCCCATTGACCTAACAATAGCCCCTCGAGATTCTCATTCCTACCACTTGGGAGGAAAGAGGATCTTGACATTTGTCACCATCAACTTGCGCACACCACACCTCTTTGCTGACAGGGATGATGTCTTTTGAACTGCCCACTGCACGTTCCTGACGCTTTGGCCAGCGAAGTGTCCCCAAATTAAACCCTGACGGCTCTTTGTCCCCCACGCTTAGCACCACGATGCACATCTAACAGTTGAGGATTGTAATTGGAACATAGGCGGGAACTTTCCTGCTCCATAATTCTTGCTGATATAAATATCAGCTATTTAATCCACCTTACTCATTCCAACATTCATACAACGTACCTGCCAACCCTTTGCGATCTACACGTGCCCCCACAATTACCAAGAATTAGTCCAAGGTGGACTTTCTTTCTAAAGTAAGTGTTCCTAAACTTCCTCTTTCATTATCCTTTTACATACTTCTCTCTTTCTTGTGTTTCTTTCTCTTCGGCTCAACTGTCCTTTCTATTTGTCATTACCTTTGACCTTCTCCTACAAATGGGTAGATTTGCGTCCTTAGTAGATTCTGACGAAAAGATAGAACAATTTAAGGCTAGATACGGAATTCCACTGGGGATATCCGTTACATATTGTATGGAAGGGGAGTGGCACGAAAAAAGTTAAATAGGAAAGGTAGTTATCCCCATGATAGCTTTTATTGAGGGAGAGATGAAAATCCTAATGGGGATGGTCACTAGGGACTATCTTAGGGCTTTTAGATTATCTCCCACCCAATGTGCCCCAAATATGTTTAGGATTTTAGGTTCTATAAATGCATTAAATGAAAAAATGGGTCTAGGGTTTACCCATCATGACGTAAACTGGATTTACAACCTTCACCACATAAAGGGGCAGGGATACTACTTGAAGTCTAGGTACCCCAAGGTTAGACTAATCCAATGCCTCCCTGACTCCAACAAGGGCATGAAAAATGACTTCCTGATCATATCAAGAGATTGGCACGATGGCGTTCCCTGTCCAACAAGGGAAGGGGAACCAGGTAAAACTTTTAGGTTTAGATAAAATGCTTACATCTACATTTATTTTCTTCCTTTTTTTTTTTATTTTATTCGAACATAAACAAATATATCTGCTCAATCTAATTGTACTTTTCTTAACGATTTTGCCAACCCATACGTAGCTATTCGCCACTTCGATCTTATCAACCACACCAAATTGGACGAAATACTGAGGGCCAAAGTGTTCGTGCATTCTAATAACCAACTCTGAGCGGCTCATTTAATCCTCGACTATGAACCTTTAATGTGCTTGTAGAGAAGATCCTCATAAATGTGCATAATCGTGGAGCAAAAGTTATAGACATTTGAAGTTTCTTGGGGGCAAGTAAGCCGTGTCATTACCACGTGGCTTTTTTGCCACCGTCAACCTCAGTATTCGTTCGGACCGTTATTTATCCACTGCAGGTGACTCGTTCTCTTTAGATCATCCGTCTACCTTCAAGGAGTTTTGCCACCTCATTTTTTTATCCATCGTCCTAGTGAAGCTACCTATGGTAGGTCTTTGTAAATTCTGGCCGTCTACTTTAATTTCACTCTCTCCAGTTGCCTCCTCACTCCATGGACCTGTTGCCTATTTTTGTACGGATCCATGGAGTGACAATTTGCCCTTATCCTTAAGAAGCATGTGTTGATTGACAGGCTAGCCTAGGGCCATTAATGCGGTAAGGACACGTGGCAAGCTTTTAGTGGTTGATTGCTTTGATCGAAGCATCATTTTGTCTTCCGCACCGTTTGCTCTATATATATGCTGCTCGTCCCTTTCATTTCTACATTTCGAAAAAATTTTGTTGATCATAACACTACCTTCCACTTTTCTCAAGTCTTCGCGCCGTCGACTTAGTGTCACCGTTCTCTACAATCTTCCCGTTGCCCTTCTTACACCTTTAAGGAGTAAGTATTCTTCCTCTTATCTTGAGTTTTTCCTCTTTCATGTTATTCACTTGTCTGTCGTCTGTGTAGACCTAGAATATTAGAATTTTTACCTGTCACTTGTAGGTGTCAGATGTCTAGTGAGGTGTCAAGTGGTCAATCGTTTGTCCGCGAAGGAGCTGGCTACAATAAGGTCTTTCCGTCAGGTCAAACAGACCCTGACAGCTCCAGCAAGGATAGGGTTCCGTCAGCCAACTCTCCTTCCAATATGGAGGATGAGGTGCAAGGTGATGATAACGCCTTAAAATGTATACTTGTTATATGTTTACGTGGGCGTTATCTCCTTATTACTATGCTTAATTTGTATAATTAAACCATTATTTGCATTAGTCCCTATTATATAGCTTTACATAATTTCTTGAATAAGATGCTATTCATTGTGTGTAATTTTCTACTTTCAGGAAATTATGTGAGAAAGATGAGTTTACAGGAATTTGTGAGAGAATGGAGACCAAACTATAATTAAAGTGGAGCTAAAGAACCATGCTCAAATGTCTAAGGAGCAGCTGGAGTGCTTGGATCATCTACCATGATTGGAAGCTTCAAATAAGGAAAGAAATCAAAGAGGCAGAATCTGAAAAGGAAAAATCTGATTTGAGTACTGATCAGTATTTTGGGCGTATCTCACTCATCAAAAATCCAATTGATACAAGGCCAGATGGGTTGGAACCATGATTTCATTATCTACAACTTTCCAGTTTTGAGTTTTTCCAAATTCGCAAGTTTTGAAGGCCGAAATTAACTCACAAGTTACCGCTGTAAACCGGGACGGAAATTAAAATAGAAAAAGTTTTATTTTCTTTAGACTTTTTGACATTAGGGTTTTGGAGGCGAGGCTGTGAGAACGAATTTTGGGCAGAGAAAACTTGTATTTTTCCTTCTCTAATGGCAGCTTAAACCTTTTGCTAGGGCTAGGGGTTATGTTTCTTCTATACGGTATGAATATTCAATGTGATTTTTTCTAAGATTTTATCAACGACATATTTGATTGTTCAATTAGATTTCTATTGATGTATTAGTTCTTCCATGCTTTCAATAAATTCAATCATGTTTTTCTTATTGTTTAGATGAATTTCTAATAGCTTCAAATAGAAATCAGATTTTAAAGTGAATGGGTTTTTCTGAAAAACTTTTCTAACCGCATTATTAATCGAGGTTATAATGCGTTCTTGAATTGTCTCAGTTCAACCGAATCATAAGTTTTTAATTGTATAAGAACAATCAATTATGAAATAGATATTTTCTTAGATCACAAAGAATCTCATATCGATATAGGGAAACTCCCCGATGCTCTAGTATATACATTATTGATTTGAATCAGTTTTTATTATTATTCTTGTTAACAATCACCAAGCAAAAGTATTTTTTTTCTCCACGTAAATTGTCATTTAATTATATTGTCTTTGAATTTACCCTGCTCCTTGTGGTTCGACCTCGGTACTCCGAGAATTATATTGCTACGATCTCCTGCACTTGGAAGTGAGCAAGCAGGTGACGATTCAAATGACGATCTAGATGATGTAGACCCTTTTATCCAATCCGTCATAGGTCTTGATGGGTTTAGGAAATTTATCCTACTTCCCTTATGGATGGTTAATGACTTCGTTTCCACCATCAACCAACACACTTCAATACACTTAGGAAGAAGTATTAGATACCTGACCACATACCCATTCGTCTACCCTTCAAGTTTGAAAAATGCTACTATAGAGGTCTTGAAGATGTTGGAGTGTATGAGTAGATGTTGAAAGCAGGGCTTTGCTTCCTATTGAGTACTCTTCACCTTTGTCTTTTCTAATACTTAGGACTAGCCGTGACCCAGATCTCCTCGAATGCTTGGAGGGTCTTCTTGGGTGTAGAAGTTTTGTATAGGCTGATGTCTAACGGGGCATGACGATTGACAGTGGAGGAGTTCTTCCATTGTTATCGTCCTTCTGAGATCACCCAATCCAAGGGGTCTTGCCGAGGAGTCCATTGCTTAGATTAGTATGCGAGACCCCAGACTCCAACAGGAACTAGAAAGGTTGATACTTTTTCCTCCAAGGGGACGACTGGATGTGTCACCTTAATGACCAGGAACACTTGCTCGTGGACAAGACATGGGGTATAATGCCCCCGTCTGGTAGATGTTCGTTCTCCTTAGGTTTAATTTTTCAATTTGTTTAATCGCTCTAATTGTCTCTTTTTGTAGCTTGTGTCCTTCTACAGGTTACTACTAAGCAATCTGGTTTCTTAGAAAGAATCTTCAAGACCACCAAGCTGACAAAGAAAACGTGGGTTAAGTTAGTTACTTTGGATACTCTCCACTGGTATTGCGATGGTCCTGAACCTACTATTGTTGTCCATCAATACGACGCACGAATTTGCAAACTTAAGTCCATTGCCCATTATATGTTTTTGTGTTCTTATCAGCTACCTAGATTCTTACCCGTCCACTTTTATGTAGAAATGGAAGATAGCAGGAGAAGAGTTTACATCAAGCAGCAAGCTGCTGCTAAGAAAAAACAGGAGGGGAGCATTCCTCCTAAGACGGGCTTGGCTCACCCATCCACTAAAAGGCCTTTGTCCAAAAAACTAGACCATCATGCTAAGAAGCCCAAAGTGGTGACGGGCTAGCTGCTGGGCAAGCTTCTAGCGCGTTCAAAATGCCCCCCAAGCTTGGCCTGGGGAAGGGGAAAGGTAAGGGCTTAATGGTTAGCTCGGACCCCGTCAATGAGAAACCACCCGTCCTTCTCCGTGAGGATTCCCAGTACGCCCTCAAGCAAATCACATCTGTTATAAAGGAAGAGGACTACGAGGACCTTGGTAACCATGCCACTGAAGCTATGGGGCAGACAAGTTTGTTCAACCTCGCACAAGTTTGTATCCGTCCTATTATCTTTTCGTCGTATTTGTTTATTGCTTTCCCAATCTTATTTTGTGGTTGGTGCAAGGAGTCCTGATGATGAAGGGGTTGATGGAGCGCTGCCTTTCCCATAAGATGGTATTGGAGCATGTTTGTGTGAAGGCAAAAGCAACGGAGGAGGAGCTAATAGAGCTGAAAGCCTGGAAGGTGGCTTTCAACTCTATTAGGAAGAGAAGCTCAAGGCGTCGGAGCAACACCGAGGTGAGCTGGAGAGGCAAATGGAAGAGTTGAGAAAAGTCTTGGAAGACAAGGAGGATAGTCTCTGTCAGGCAAAGAAGGACGCTATTCAAGAGTATTGAGATTCTGATGCTTTTTTAAGCGAGCTGGGCACATCCTTTGCTGAGGATTTCGACGATTGCCTCCGTCAAATCAAGGTTTCTTTTCCAGACTTGAATCTTTCACACATTACTGTAGATCCTAAAGGCCAGACTCTTGCCCACCCTGTTGACTTTGAAGCGACGGACGAGCTCTTTGGTGACGACCCCAGCAACGGCGATGCTAAAAAAGCAGGAACAAAAGAGCCCATTGAGGTTGGCACTCGTTAGCTCGAAGTCCAGACACTTGATGATAAGGAGGAAACCCCCGTCGTCCCGAGTAGTTTTTATTGTTTTTATTTTTGTTTAGGCTTTGAAATGTATGGAAGAACAATACCCTTTTTTAACCGTTGCCTATCATAGGCTTTTATGTAGACATTCCTTTATGATATTTGACTACATGTTTATATACATCTGTCCATTGAATGAGTTGTCTTTTCATTTTGTGAATGAACTGTCCTTCTGGGATGATCCGTCTAGCCTATGGATTTGCTAAACAAACTTCATCCTTTCTAGGATGGTCCGTCCTGTTTATGAACTAACTGAACGAATTTCATCACTCTTAGGATGATCAGTCCAGTTTGTGGACTTGGTAATTAATTTCTATCCTTCCTAGGATGACCCGTCTAGTTTATGGACTTGTTAATTAATTTACAACCTTCCAATTTATGGATTAATTTTTCATCCTTCTTAGGATGATCCGTCCAGTTTATAGACTTGTGAATTAATTTTCATCATTCTTAGGATGATCCGTCCCCTTTATGGACTTTGTAAATAAAACTCATCCATTTAGGATGAACTCGTCCACTCTTGACTTTGTAAATAAAACTCATCCATTTAGAATGAACCTGTTCACTCTTGACTTTGTAAATAAAACTCATCCATTTAGGATGACCTCGTCCACTCTTGTGGACTTTGTAATTAAAACTCATCCATTTAGGATAACCCCATCCACTCTTGTGGACTTAGTAAATAAAAACTGCGTACATTCTTTTCCATGATGGCAGCTAGGGTTTCGTCCTCTACCTATTTGGTGTAGTCTATGCCAATTAGGAGGAATTTCAACTGTCGGGCTGCTGTAGGAAATGGTCCTATGATATCCAATCCCCATTAGGCAAAGGGCTATGGAGCCATCATTGGGGTGATTTCCTCCATCAGTTTCCAATTGAGGTTGCCAAACCTCTAACACTTATCACAAGTTCTTACATATATTTGCACATCCTTCTACATAATGGGCCAATAGTACTTGGTCCTAATCAGCTTGTGAACTAAGGATCGCAATCCTGAGTGGTTCCCACACACTCCTTTGTGGACCTCTCTTATAACATAGTCCGCTTCCTCGGGGATAAGGCACCTTAGGTACGGGTGGGAGAAACCTCTCTTGTACAAGATGTCTTTGAGTAGTACGAACAGCGCGGCGTAAACTCTCAACTTTCTTGCAACTTCCTTGTTGTTGGGCAACACACGGTTCCTTAGGTAGGAGATGCCTTAGGTAGGAGATGATTGGTGTCGTCCAATTATTCTTGGTGCCTACCTCTTACACATTGACAGTGTTTATTATTGGTGAGTTCTAGACAAAGAAGAGTACCTGACAGGGAAAAGACATATGCTCTGCTGATGCCACCTTAGCAAGACGGTCGGCTTGCTCGTTCTCCTCCCTTGGGATTTGGATGAACTCTGTGTTGAGACTGTGCATCCGGTTCTTCACTTGCTCGAGTTACTCTATCATTTGTTCCCCTTTGCATTCGTAACTACTGTTAATCTGATTAGTGATCACTTGGGAATCACAATGCACAGTTACGTTCGTGGCCCCTACAGCTTGTTCAAGATCTAGTCTTGTTATCAGGGCTTTGTACTCGGCCTCATTGTTTGTTGTGGTGAAATCAAGTTGGATCATGCACTTGACCTCGTCTCCCTCTGGGCTGCGAAGTACATCCTCAGCCCCTCCTGAATGTTTATTTGAGGACCCGTCTGTGTGGATCATCCATTTGGGGAATCCTTTTGCCCTCTGCTCATCTGTGTTGGTGAATTCAACAATGAAATCAGCAATAATATGTCCTTTTATGGCTGGTCGCGGGCAATATTGTATGTCAAACTCATTCAGCCCGATTGGCTATAACGTCATCCGTCCAACGGCCTCAAGATTGCTCATTGCTCTTCGTAATGGCTTCTCTGTCAAGATAACCACAGTGTGGGCCTGGAAATACGGTTTGAGCTTGCGTATTGCGATTAGCAATGCAAAGGCTAGCTTTTCCATAGGTGGGTACCTCTCGTCTGCGCCTCGGAGCGCTTGACTCGTGAAATATACAGGTTTCTAGACACCGTCCTCTTCCTTAACTAAGGCAGCATTGACAGTGGCTAGAGAGACAGCTAAGTAGAGGAACAACTTTCCTCCTGGTTTAGATGGGCTTAGCAGGGGTGAAGGAGAAAGGTATGCCTTCAAATCTTCAAATGCATGTTGACATTCGGTCGTCTACTCAAAAGACTTTTTTAACACGTGGAAGAAGGGAAGGCACTTATTCGTTGCTTTCGAAATGAACTGGTTTAAAGCAGCAATCTTGCCATTCAAAATTTGTACTTCCTTGGTGGTTTTTGGTGGAGCCAATTCCATGATGGCCCGTACCTTGTCTGGGTTGATTTCAATACCCCTCAAGGACATCATGAACCCCAAGAACTTCTCGGTAGTCACTTCGAACGCGTACTTATTCAGATTCAGCTTCATGTTGTAATGCCTAAGGTTCTCGAAAGTTTCCTTGAGGTCGTCCAGGTGGTTGTCCTCCCATGAGCTTCACAAGCATGTCGTCAACGTATGCTTCGACGTTTCTCCCGATCTGGTGTGCAAACATCTTGTTCATCAGTCTTTAGTACATCGTGCTTGTGTTCTTGAGGCCGAACAACATCACCTTATAGCAGAAGAGACCCTGGCTTGTGAAGAAAGAAGTCTTTTCCTAGTCTGCTCCGTCCAATTTGATCTGGTTGTATCCAGAGAATGCGTTCATGAAACTCAACAGCTGATGTCTTGCTGTTGAATCCACCAAGATGTCAATTTGGGGGAGTGGATAGCTATCCTTAGGGCATACCCTATTCAAGTCCGTAAAATCTACGCACATTCTCTATTTCTCGTTAGCTTTCTTGACCATCACCACGTTGGCTAGCCAGTCGGGGTAGTACACTTCCCGTATAAATTTTGCCTCCTGCAGCTTGTGAACTTCCTCTGCTATAGCATGGTCTCGTTCTTGAGCGAATACTCACTTCTTTTGACGGACGGGAGGAAAAAAGGATGATACGTTCAGCTTGTGGACTATAACTGATGGGTCGATCCAGGGCATATCTTTGTGACTCTAGGCGAATACATCCTAATTCTCCCTTAGGAATGGGACTAGGGCCTGACGGACTAGCGGGCTGGCAAGAGTACCAATTTTTGTCGTCCGTTCGGGTTTTAAGTCATCGAGGAGTACTTCTTCCAGCCTCTCCAATGGCTCTGCTACCATTCGATGTTCTCCAATGCACATCGTGGATACATGGTCATTTATTTCCAGCATAGCGATGTAACATTTGCGTGCCGCTACCTGATCTCCTCGTGCTTTTCCTACCCTGTACTCAATGGGGAACTTCATCATTAGGTGGTAAATGGATGTTACGGCCTTCCACAAATTAAGGGTCGGTTGGCCCAGGACGGCGTTATAAGCTAGTGAACAGTCCAAAACCAAGAATGTAATGGTCCTTGTGATCTATTGAGGATAGTCGTCGATGGTTACAGATAACGTGACCATGCCAAGCAGGTACACTCTCATCCCCTCAAATCTGACGAGAGGTGCGTTATTTGGAATCAATTGCTTTCTCTCAATATTCATTTGCTGGAAAGTCGGGTAATATAGTATATCAGCCGAGCTTCCATTGTCTACCAAGACCCTGTGAATGTTGTAGTTCCCGATCCGTATGCTTACGACAAGTGCGGTGTTGTGTGGATGGTAGAGGCGTTGAGCGTCTTCCTCTAAGAACCCTATTATAGGGTTGTCAATTTATGCCATCTTCGAGAATAAACCTGTCAATTGGACGTGCTAAACCATACAAAGGTAAGTTTTATGTGCCTTTTGTGTTGAATAGGACATCGCTGTGCCTCATACGATCATCTTTATGTCCCCAAATGGGTGGTTTAGAACGCTTGTTTTCCCTCTGGGGGACAGGCTCTTGTGGCTAGTCCGTCTTCTCCTTACTTACGAATCTCTGCAACTTTTCCTGTCTGATTAGGGCTTTAATCTGTTGCTTCAAATCATAGCATTCGGATGTATCATGGCCATGATCTTGATGGAAGTGGTAGCACTTGTCCCTAGACCTTTTGTTGGGGTCACCTTCAGCTTGCCAGGGAACGTCAGGGATCCTTCGTCTTTGACTACATGAGCACTTGATCGATAGAGAGGTTCAGTGGGGTGAAGCTTGCGAATTTTCCCGTGGGGGGCTTGGAGCGTCTATCCTCTCGCTTGTCTTCTGTCCCCTTTCCCGTCTTGTTTCTTCTGCCCTTTCTCTCTTCTTGGGCTTCTCTTCCCGCACAAGCTATGCATCTTCTGCGTTCATGTATTTTGTAGCCCTGTACAGTACATATGACAAAAACTCCCCCTTCTGTAACCCATTGGTGAACACGGCCACAAGTATTTTGTCATTAGCTTCATCAATCGAGAGCCCCTCCCTATTGAACGAGTGATGTAAGATCTTAGCGTCTCATCCTCTCGCTGCTTGATGTTCATCATAAATGCAGTCGACTTCTTGTACCTATGTCCCTCAATAAAGTGCAAGGCGAAATGAGCGCTCAATTCCTTGAAGGTGCTAATGGAGTTCTGCGTCAATCTGCTGAACCAAACTCTTGCAACTCCCCTTAGTGTAGTGGGGAAAGCCCTACACATGATCTTATCTGCTACGCCCTACAAGTGCATTAGGGTTTTGAAGGTCTCCAAGTGGTCTAGAGGGTCCCTTGACTCATCATAAGCTTCTACTTGCAGCATGCAGAATTTTGGTGGGAGAGGGAATGAGGTACAGGCGCAGTGAAGGGCGAATCCGTCTGGTGCACCAGTTCGTCGAGGTTACTTGATATTTGTCCCCTAAGGGCGTTCATCATCAGGTTCATCTGTTCTCTCATTATCTGCATATCCGTGACTAGGTTTGGTGGGCTGATATCTATGCTCGTCTGCCTACTCACAACATTGTTGGCTTCTGGTCCTTCCTTATCTTGTCTACCGTTTGCATATAGAAGGTTGTCGCCCTTCTACTCCTCTTCTTGATCTTGGGGCCCGTTGTCCCTTTGGAGTAGCTGCTCTTCTAGCTCATGGTTTTGCTTGTTGAGACATTCAATCGCCGCAGCGAGTGTCTGAACCTATCTTTCAAGGGTTGTGGTATGTGGTTCATCTCCTTAGTTGTTGTTAGTTTCCATCGAGCGAGTAAGCATCATGAAACTCTTTGTCTGGGAAGCAGCAACGCGGCTCACCTACGTTTGTTTTCGTTCCCATAGACGGCGCCAATTGATGATGCCGAAAATTGTCAGTAAGCTACACAGCCCTTACGTGCTGAAACAACACTTGCACAACACCAAAAAAGAAGACCTCAAGAGAGTACCGGTGTGGTACCGTCTAAATACCCTTCGAAACTTAAGTCAGAAAATTATTGCAACTCTAGAGTACCAGAACTGGGGTCAACTATGCGTACCTCGTTTTCTAAAGGTTTTGGCCTTTTTATAGTAGTGGGGAACTGACCTTGGTGTCTTGGTGTCTTGGTGAAGAGGAATATTTCATTGTAGAGAATATCCTCATAAATGTGCATAATTTAAGGGACCCATTCCATATAAGGGCTCTACTGACTAGGATTAATCGTGGAGCACAACTTATTGCTATTTGAAGTTTCTTAGGGGCCAAGCAAGCCATGTCATTGCCACGTGGCTTTTTTGCCACCGTCAACCTTAGTATCCGTCCGAATCGTTATCCGTCCACTGTAGGTGACCCGTTCTCTTTAGATCATCTGTCCACCTTCAAGGAGTTTTGCCGCCTCATCTTTTTGTCCGTCGTCCTAGTGAAGCTACCTATGATAGGTCTTTATAAATTCTGGCCGTCTACTTTAATTTCATCCTCTTCATATATAAAAAAATCATATGATCAGTTGGTTTATTGGCCAATTTTTAGGGTTGTAAACAAGCTAACTAACCCAAGTAAAGTATTAAAAGTTCAAATTATTCATTTAATTATATTTCAAATATGAACTGCATTTGAGTTTATCACCAAAAGTAATTATAAGTTCAAATTTGGTTCATTTTTTTTTTATCAAACAAACTTAAATTTATTTGCAAGCTACTTAATTAATTTATTTTTTTCTCACATATATATATATATATATATTAAACACTAGGTCTCAATTAGTTTACCCATTTACAAAATAAGTTGATACATAATAATTAAATTATAGTTGAAATTATATTTGAGTAAATTAAATATAATGAATAAAATTAGACTCAACAATATTTCATTATATAGAATTATATATGATTTTTACTACAAAATTGACTATTTATATTATCAATAAGTAATTAATAATAGTTTAATATCTTAAGTCCAAACTTATACAATTCAATCCTCAACCTATGTAAGTATATTTTGTAGCTCAATTAGCATCTCTTAGTGATCTAACGTAAACATCTAGGACTCAAATCTCATTTCCTTATTATAATTTGCAACTATCAAATTATTTTTTATATTTTAAATGGTTCATATATGTAAACATATAATCTAATATATAATTTAGTTAAGTCTTATACAGGCAAAATGGGTGAATGCCCTTAATTTTAAAACTATGTAGCAAAATACTCTGCTTTCCAAGGTATTTAGCATAATGCCTATGTTTTTGGAATCTAGTTTTAATAAAATCGAGTTACAGATAGAACTCAATACTATATATTTTGTCACTAAAATGTTTTAAGTGAAACTCAACACTGCTAATATCGAATTCTATTTAAAAATACATATAGAACTCGATTTTGAAGATGTAAAGTTTTACACATAACTCGATTTTGATAAAATTAAGTTTTAAAGTAAGAACATTTTATTAAGATAAATATTTTGCTATATAATTTTAAAATTAAGAGTACTTAGTATTTACTTTTTTTATTATTACTTAGTATTTACTTATTTTCCCATCTTATACTCATAAATGTGTTCATGACTATATCACTTTGTTTAAATTTGATTTATTTAATATTTGAAATTAAACTTAGTAATTGATTTATTGAATAAACAATTTTTTTTTTGTTGAGAAGATTAAATAAACAAATATAAACAAATATTTTGAGATATATCTATAATAATTAAAAAAATCCCTATGTTTCCAACTCCGACTAAATTTAATTTTATCCCCCACATGGAAATACATCATTGAATGATGTGCCTTTGTTAATGCTTACAAGTGTTTTTTCTTGACGTTTCCCAATTGTTGCATCCTGAAATGTCAGAAAGCTCCCTCTACATCGACTTACGTGCCTCCAAGACTAGAAAAGCAAGCACCACATGCTCGAGCACGGGCTTTGGAGGTGTGCAGGAGACCTCTCAAAACCGACTTGACCAACCTAATTCATCAGGTTGGGTTGGTTTTTAGGACTTAGTAGATTGGGTTAGGTTGGGTTATAATTTTTTTTTTTAATAATGGGTCGGGTTAAATTCAGGTCATAAAATTTTAAACTTGCTAAATCCCGACCCGACCCACCTATATATTTAATATATTATATAAGCAATAAATTTTTTTAAATAACTAGCTCCTCCTCCTATCCTATATAAAAATTAATATTAATGTATATTAGTATATATATTAATATATAATTGAGTTGGAATATTAGTTCATATATTAATGTATATTTTGTTTATTAACTCAGGTGACAAGTGTGATGTATTTTTTTCTGTTCAATTTAATAATAATAGTAATTAAAAAAATTTCAAACCCATGGGTTCAACCTGATCCATGTGGGTTGAGTTGGGCTTATGTGATGAGTTAGATTGGGTTAAGTTGAATTCTTTTAAACCTATCATGGTAGATTGGGTCAAAAAATTCTCTTAATCTGACTCAGCTTGACCCGTGCACACCCATACCTGCCTTATCCTTTGGCCCCATTAAAATTTACGTCATTGGATAACAGCTTCTGCTCTGATATGATCTGATCTGATTAGAGTCTTCCATTTATTTATTTTGCTAAACTATTTATTTGATTTATGTTATGCCAATTGTTTGTCAAGAGAATTTATTAATCTTTTATAATTTGTATTATTTGACAAACCATCGCTATTATGACACAGTCATGAGACCTCATTCTTTTAATATGTGTCAATTTCATATGTATAATCGTCTTATAAGGTAAAATTTTCAAACTAAAAATTTTGTAATTTAAATGAAGTATTTTAGTATTTTCAATAGAGATATTTAGAGGTTTAAAATTACCCACCTCAACTATTAATGTGTCAAAAAATGATTAATTATCCTATTTAAATTCAAATATATGATTATTATGATGTCCAAAGTATATTAATGATATATAATAGTATTAAATAAGGACAATTTTTTTTTAGAGTTTCAACTTTTGGGGTCCACTCCTGATAATAGTTCTTTATCTTCAATCCAAGACACTAATCAGTTTTTAGTGTAAGAGAGAATAAAATCCAGATCTCTTATTCAACCATCAGAAACTTTACTAGTTAAACTAACTGAAATCTACATTATATAAGAACAATTAAATTCAAAGTAGTGATGCGTTTGATAAACTATACTTAAGTTTTACCTCGTCAGGAAAACAACTTTAATGTAGTGAATGACTGCACATTATCATCAACAAATTCTGTCATTTTTTTTCCCTAATAGATAATTTTTTTTTTTTGATAAACCTAATACATAAAATTGATAATGTATGAAAGATCATCCCCTCTCTCCGAAAAAAAAAACAAAAGTAGAAGAAGAAGTCGCATACGTCATCTTTTAATGCTATTTACAGTCACTATCCAACTATTTTTGTCTCATTCCCAATCTATAGTATGCAATTCCTTGTCAATTTGTCACGTCAAACAACTAAAAAGAAGAAGATAATAGTAATACAAATTACTATACCAATAACCAAGTCAAAAGTGTCAACAGTTTGTCTCACACTCTAATAATAGATATACTCTATCAATAGATATAATTAAAATATTTTTGTAACAATTTATTTATACCACCAGGTGAGTTGAGTAGAATGATATCTCCAAATACGTTAAGTGCACGGTGAGGAATACTTTGAGTTCAAAAGATGTAATGAAGTCTCTATGTATTAATATTTCTAAAATAAAAAATCAAAAACAAAACAAACATTGTTATTTAATTAATTTAGGACTTGTTTGGTAAGATATTTATAATAAAATTGTTTAAATTTTATAAAAATAAATATAAATAAAAAAATATATAAAAATATATAATTTAGTGTTTATTATCAAACGGACCCTTAATAATAGAAGGCTAAAATTAAAATACTGTCCTATTTAATTAAAAATAAAATAAAAAAGAGGACAGTATAAGATAAGACTAGCTAGCCCACTATATACTAAAATAAAAATAAAAATAAAAATAAAAAAGAAAAAAGGAGAGAGTCTGCGGTCTAGACTTTGTGAAAAACATGAACACGCAGCAGTCTAGAACGTTGACACGTAAGCAGCAAGAAAACTTGTACACACTATAAAAGGCAATACTCCACTCATTAAAAAAAGGGGTGCACATAAAACCAAAATTAGCTATTTATAAAAAGGAAAAAGCAGAAGCGAAATTTGTATATTCCATAACGTATTAGGAAAAACTTAAAAAAAATAAAAATGCGCCAACAGTTCACGTCACTTGAAGCCCACGGTTTTGAATCTCGAACAACAGAAAGTGCTTTTTCTTCTTCTATTATATCTTCATCTTCTTCAGCCAGTGATCGGAGATTGAAGGCTCTCGCAAGACACCTTGTAGACTCATCGCCTGTGCCTGTGATGGATTCTCATTCTCAGAACCCTAACGACACCGTTTCTCCCTCTCCCACCTCTTCTGCCTTCCATGCCGGTTCCGTTTTCGCTCACATCGTTCGCGCTCCCGAAGACCCTATCCTCGGCGTAACTCTCTCTCTCTCTCTCTCTGTGTTTTATCTATCTATGTATATGTATGTAGGTAGGTGCGTGTTAGACTCTGTTTGGTTGCAGAGAAAACTGAGAGAAAAAGAAAGTCCGACTCTACAAAATCTGATTTCTCTGTGATTCGTATTATTTATTTTGTGATTGAATTTGTTCGTTGTTGGTGTAAAGGATGTTGATCACGAACGCAAAAGACTGTGAGATCTCTAAAAATTTATTGAGTTTATTTCGCTGCTCTGTATTTTCTCAGCATCCAAACATAGCGTCAACGATATTATTATGTGATCCGAGTGAATAATAATAATAATAATAATGATTTGACTGTCGAGTTTTAATTGGTTGATATTATTATTGTTGTTTATTGGTATTGATAATAGTGATAATTATGTATCATTGTTTTGAAAATTAGGTCACTGTTGCATATAATAAAGATCCAAGCCCGGTTAAGCTGAACTTGGGCGTTGGTGCTTATCGAACTGAGGTGAGTCTTTATCCTTTTTTTCATAATCTTAATCAATTTACTCTTGCTGAAAATTTGTTGTACAATTATTAATTATATATTAATTACCGATGGTCTCAAAAAGCGGAATTGGTCAATTTAATCACTTAATCAATATTTTAACCCTCTCCCTCACATGTGGGGCCATAATCTCCCATGATTAGTGGGGTCTACCTCATGGGATTTTGAGCTTCTTAAAGAATAATGTTAAAGATACAAACTATTTTACAAAAAATTTTACAAACTGTTGATGTAGGGAAAGATTATTAATAAATGAAAGAGTGATATTAATGGTGGGCCTTGATGAAAACTAATAAGAGGTTGGTCACATCAGTATTTTGTAAAAATGTTGTAAAATAGTTTGTGTCTGTATAGGGTTTGAATCTGAGATCACCTGCATTGGTACCATAATGGTTACCAACTTAAAAGCTTAAGATGATAGGAAATAATGAATTTAATTACTTAACCAATGGTCTCAGGATAATTGTTAATTAACTATTTTCGGAAAGTTTTAATACCACTTTTATGGAAAATAGTAATTAATTTTTTTTTCCCATAAAAACTCTCCTAATATAGATCACTAACAAATGCCCTTAAGTATATGTTAACTTCTTCCATTAATTAGATATGGAAGGTGAGGGGCAGATTATTTATTTGCCAAGTGTAATTGGCTACGAATTTGGCTTAAATGATTGTAAGCAAAGTCGCAAACAGCTTAAGAGGAATTTGATTGTGCTGAAATGTCTTCATATCTGTTTTCTGAGCTAGTAGTATCAATGGCATAACAGGAAGGAAAACCTCTTGTTCTGAATGTAGTGAGGCAAGCAGAGCAGCAGCTTGTTAATGACAGGTAAATTTATATTTATGGTTATCATTGTGATCTTAACTCTGTAGTTTGTGCAAACTAGTGACTGAATTTAAATTTACATGATAACCAGGTCACGTGTGAAGGAGTATCTTCCTATTGTTGGACTTGCTGAGTACAACAAATTGAGTGCTAAGCTTATTCTTGGTGCTGACAGGTGCATTATCCCATTGTTTTATGTGATAAATTAGAGCTAGTAGTGTCTGATTACACATTGTATGGAATATGAGGATGTTCAATTAAGAGGTTTCTTGCTGGTTCTTTGCCTGATTGCTTACCCTTCTGTTTTTTTGGCAATGGATACAGCCCTGCTATTCAAGAGAACAGGGTTACCACTGTTCAATGCTTGTCTGGTACAGGCTCTTTGAGAGTTGGAGGTGAATTTTTGGCTAGACACTATCATCAAGTACATTTCTAACTCTTATTACTTATCAAAAAAAAAAAAAAAGAAGTAAATTTCAAACTCATTGAATTGTCTTTTTGGTTTTAAATTGATAATTATATGATATATAAACCTTGCCACCTATCTTTTTCTGCAGCTTACAATATACATTCCCCTGCCAACGTGGGGAAACCACCCAAAAATATTCACTCTGGCAGGTCTATCTGTGAAAACTTACCGCTACTATGATCCAGCAACACGTGGACTGGACTTCCAAGGTTTGGAACTATCTACTGTACTAGTTGTTAATTCATGCTCTTAGATGCATATTCCTATTCATGTTAATTTGATCTATATACGTACATGAGAAATATCATCAGGCGATATTCTTAACTATTTTTCCATATGTTTCTCGTATTTTAGTTTTTATCTTATGATCTCCTCCCTTTAATTTTATATTTCTGTCTTAACTTAAGTTGTTTGTATTAGAGTAGTTATGTTTCTTTTGCATATGTAACTCACAAAGATCGTAATAATTTTTTTGCTCTTTCTCATGTTATGTGATACTTTATTATGGCTAACAGGCCTCCTAGAAGACCTTGGTTCTGCCCCATCTGGAGCTATAGTGCTGCTTCATGCATGTGCACACAACCCCACCGGTGTTGATCCAACCATTCAGCAGTGGGAGCAGATCAGGCAGCTGATGAGATCAAAAGCATTATTGCCATTCTTTGACAGTGCTTATCAGGTAGGTAACTGTGTATGCAACAAATGTAGCAAGCATATTATTTATTTATTAATTATTATAAAGTTTCCCTTGCACCCAGTGGGTCTTGAATCCCATGACTGCACCCTCCACCTAGCATTTGCAAGGGGAGGAGGTGCTAGTTGAGCTAGAGCTCATTGGCAGCAAGTAATTTCCTTATCAATATAATTCAAGTGCTTAGTGTAGTTTAACTCCATTCCATTCTTGTGAACTCAAATTATTCTTTCTGGTGTCATAGGGTTTTGCAAGTGGGAGTCTGGATGCAGATGCACAGCCTGTTCGTATGTTTGTTGCAGATGGTGGTGAATGCCTTGTTGCTCAGAGCTATGCCAAGAACATGGGACTCTACGGGGAACGTGTTGGTGCCTTGAGCATAGTAAGACTCTTACTTACACTGAATTAATGTTTGTTTAGGGGGGGAGGGGGCAGTTCTCATGTTAATTGTTCAATATCGTAAGGATGAGTAGGTTCATTTGTCTATCCATATATATTATATGTTCATAACTTTGTATTTTCTTTTATTCTTCTGTGCATCTTGCATATTACTTAATGTGAGTGGATTTTGTTTTTTGGCCGGTATTAATGTTTTTATAGCTTGAAAATGTGACTTTAAATCATGTTTTCAGCTATATATCACAGAACACACACTGTAAAACAAGTTTTTGGCTCTTTTTATCCACCTCTTCCATCTCTCTGATTATTTTTGTCTCGACCTTATATTTGATTATAGGTCTGCAAGTCAGCTGATGTTGCGAGCAGGGTTGAGAGCCAGCTGAAACTTGTGATCAGACCCATGTATTCAAGCCCACCCATTCATGGTGCATCTATTGTTGCTACAATCCTCAAGGACAGGTAGTCATTCTAAAGCTTGACAAGATGCCTGGCTATAGCACAATTAGGCAAGGGAGGAGTAACTTTAGAGTATCAGGATTTTTCTTTTCTTGTTTTACATTTTCTGAAAAAAAAAAAAATAAATAAGAACTGATATCAAACTGATTAAATCAAAGTGATAAAGTTTGTGGTGGCTTCCACTATTTATTTTATTCAATGAGAAAAAAAGGAGATCCTAACAATAGACAGCGTGCGTGATGAATTTCCTTCACTTGTGGAGTTCTTATTTTGTTCTGTTGTATCACAGGAACTTGTACACTGAGTGGACCATTGAGTTAAAGGCAATGGCTGACCGTATTATCAGCATGCGTCAGCAACTTTTTGATGCCTTACGTGCTAGAGGTCAGCATTTGTTTTTAGTTTACTGTTCTCTGATGCTCTTAAACTCATTTCTTGTCCTTCAATAGTAGCATAAGATTTGTTTTTACTCTTTTTAACTTCTACTTATTGGGTTTGTGTTGGTCTTGAGTGTGCATTAGCTAAAGTCTGTGAACAAGTATAAATCGATCCAATCTCTATCTCTCTCCCTCCTCTTCCTTTGGCCTCTGGTTTAGGCATTGGTGTGCATAACATGAATGCATGCTTGCCTTTTAATTGTGTGATGAAAAGTGTACATAATATAGGCATTCATGTTGCTTATTTATCCGGCAGGTACACCTGGGGACTGGAGTCACATTATTAAGCAGATTGGTATGTTTACTTTTACTGGATTGAACTCAGAACAAGTGGCTTTCATGACAAGGGAGTACCATATATACATGACATCTGATGGGTAAGAAGCTTTTTCCTGACTTTATTAATATACAGGTGTAGTTTTTGAATAAAAGAAATTCCTGACTTGAGGACATCTGCTACTCTTATATCTGTGGCTTAATATTGTGACCATGCATTAGTTCATGTGACTTTTTTTTTTTTTTTTGTATTAATTTTATGCACTTGCTTGAATCCATGTTACATTTTTCATGGTGGTTATGATGTCATCTAGATTTTGAAGTACTAATCTTTTCCTGCAATCCTTGCTTCCTTGGCATCACAATCTTGTTCATTCATGGTCTACCTAAGAACATTCTTTATTAAACAAAAAACAATTAGAAAATTTATCATGCCTAGCTCCTAAGTTCCTTGTGAAGCTTGATTTCAATTGTAATTTAAGAATATGCTTGAAAGTGTCACTTTGGCAAATTCATGGCAATGTGGTTGATTACAGTAAGAAGCAATTTTGGTGTTTGTTGTGTCTATCCTCATGTCGAATAGATTTGTTGTGCTAAATGAAATACCATCCTTATTAGGGACTCACCTATAATCTATGCACTTATCTTTCAATTATCCTCAAAGCCATACCTGGAAGCTCTTGAGGACGCATTGCTAAACTATAGTCAGCATAATGTATCCACGACACAGTTAATCCCCCCAAATACAAGAATGCCTCTTTTTAAATTGTTATAGTAGATAATAAAATTGCTAAGGCTTGAGAAGGAATAAAATCTTTAGTATTATAGATTTAAAAATAAAAATCCAAACATGTGTCAAGTGTCTCTGCTGTGGAGTTAAGATTTGTGGAAGGGCAGTTTTCTTTTTCCTGCCTAATTTGAGGGTTTTTTTTGGCTGAAAACAAAGTACTCTCATTGTGTCATAATGGTGATCCAGTTTGGATAGACGCATGAAAAATATTACTTTTCAAATTCAAAGGCTTGGGACGAGGTTTAGAAGCATGATTAAGCATTTGCGTGAAACAATACATTCTTATGGGACAAAACAATTGTCAACTCTGATTACTAAGTCCTTGCTTTCTGTCAAATATGCAGGAGGATTAGCATGGCAGGTCTGAGCTCCAGGACAGTCCCTCATCTTGCAGATGCTATTCATGCAGCTGTTACTAGTTTTGCCTGATTTTGTTGCTGGCAACATTTTTCTAATGGGACTGTAAGGCCTTCCCATTTCGATGGACTCGTCCCCTTTACTATTCTGTTGTAATAATTGGCCCCTCAACCATTGAGAGTTTAAAGATATAGCGTTTTGTTAAATGGAGGAATATTTCAAAAGATTTGCTTTAAGTTGAGAATTTTATTGCAGCTTAAATTTTATAGCGCTCACGTTGCTTCTAGAAGTATTTCTTTAATCCTCTATTACCTTGACAACATTGGAAGAAAAAGATGAAAAGATTAGTTTGACCATATAAGGTCAAAATTTTCTTCCAAACTGGTTTGGAGGAAAATTCCTCAAACCTACTTTGTGATGATTTATAAATCATCCTTGTGTACTTTTATTTACATAACTTTTATATTTATATATATATATATGTATGTATGTATAATCAATTAGTCAAGCCCACCTTTGAGGCGTCATTTATATACAAAGTAGGTTTAAATGTGATAATATATTCTGTGTCAAGTTTATATCAAATATATGTATGGAAAAACTCTCCCCTGTAGGAGCTCTTTCTCTCTCATCATGAAGCGAGCTTTTTCTCCCTTAGGTGTCAAAGCTTAAGGGCTTTCTCTCATCCTTTCTAGTTTCTGTTCTCTCTACATCACCTCTGTTTCTCTACATAATATGGAGCATACCATTATTGATAGCCTGAAAAATCTACAGCTAACAAAAGAAGAAGAGGAAGATATTTTCATCTCTTCTAACAGCACACCAGACCTGCTAGAAGAATGTACGTTGAGTTTGTTTGGAAGATTGCTGGCAGATCGCAATCAAAATCAGAGAGCTCTTAGGAACACATTGAGATCGGCATGGAAGTTGGGCTCTGATCTTAGAATAGTTGAGGTTGGAAGTAATATTTTGCAATTTAAATTTAGTTCAATGTATCAGTTAGAGTGGGTGGAGAGAAGTGGGCCTTGGAATTTTGAAAATAACCTCTTGCTTTTGTGTCGGTGGAGGAGAGGCTTATCATTAGCCAACTTAGTCTTCACTCATGCGCCATTTTGGGTCCCAGTGTAGGGCTTACCGTTCGAGCATATGACTGAAGAAGCTAGACGAGATATTGGTGGCAAGATTGGAAGAGTCATTGAGGTGGACAAATGGTCATGGCAAGCTGACCAAGCTAAGTTTATGCGAGTGAGAGTTGATTTGCCTATTGAGAAACCACTAAGAAGGGGTGCATATGTCACTAATATAGATGGAGAAAGATGTTGGGTTTCTTTTAAATATGAGAGATTGCCTACCTTTTGCTTCATCTGTGGAAAAATTGGACATGATGAAAAGCATTGTGGGATGGAGATTGAGAGGCAACCACTGGAACGGCAATATGAAGAGTGGATGAGGGCAGGGGGTTCTTCGAAAGGTACAAATGAAGGGTCCAAAGCCACTGGGAGTAGCAGTCATGAGCAAAGGAGCAGAGGTGAGTCCGGGAAAAAGTCTTAAACCACGGTGGGGGAGCTAGTGGCTTTTGTTCAGGATGATAATGGAGAGAGTGGCAGTCTAGGCAGACAAGCCAGCCTTGAGGAAAGGCAAAATTTTGAAAAAAGGAGGCATGATGTGAAGTCAGACATGTGTGCAGTAAGTTATCAGAGTGGATGGGACAACCTTGAGGCTGGGAAGCACGAATTAAGCAGGAATAAGGGGTTCGGTTCTTCACATAATGTAACTAAAGGGGGTCTTGTCAAAGAGTTGTTCAAATCTAATGAGGATGAGCTGTCTCTGATGGGCCGGTCCATAAAGCCCAATATTAGGGAGCAAGAAGTGACCAATCCACTTAAGCCCAAGCTGAATAAGGAAAATAAGGAAAGTGGAGCTATGCTGGTCGGCCCAAGTAAAGGAAAAGGGGGGGCCAAAGAAACGTGAGAACACAGAGGTGCTGGCAACAAGTGAAGGGCAGCTCCAAAAGAAAAGCTACGATGGTGAAGGTAAGGAAACAATTCTTTTCTGTGATGAAACGGCGATGGCTGCTAGGTAGTACCGCCGAGAGCAATGATAGCCTTAGGTTGGAACTGCTGGGAGCTTGGGAACCTTCGGACAGTTCGAGTATTGGGGAAATTAGTCCAACGGTGGGATCCCTAAATTGTTTTCTTGTCAGAAACAAAAGTTAAGAAGAAAGTTATGGAAAAAAATAAATTTTGTTAATGGGCTTATAGTGCCTCGAAAGGGTAGGGCGGGGGTTTAGCTTTGTTGTGGAAAAGAGAAATTGATTTGGAGATTATGGGATATTCTAGGAGTTTTATTGATGCGATTATTACAGAACAAGATTCGGGTTTCAGGTGGAGGATTTTAGTTTTTATGGGAATCCAGAGATACATAGAAGAAAGGAGTCATGGGAAGAGCTTGGGGCCTTGAGCAGAAAACTTAAACTTTCTTGGTTGTGCTATAGTGATTTCAATGAGATTCTGTTTTGGGTGGGGTGGGGGGGACTTCGAGGGCCCAAAGGCAAATGGATAGATTTAGGGAGGTGGTCAATGCTTGCGGTTTTAAAGAACTAGGATATAGCGGTCCTGATTTCACGTGGTGTAATATGCAAGAAAGGGGAAATCGCGTATATCTGAGATTAGATAAAGCCCTTGCCACCAATGATTGGATTAGCTATTTTAATGGAACAAGAGTCCACCATTTGGTAGATTTAACTTCTGACTATTGTGCTCTGCTGATTGCCGATTCTATTGCGGTTTAGCCCTCTCGAAAGCGTAGGTTCTATTTCAAGGAAATGTGGTCAAAAAAGAGGAGTGTAAGGAAATTATGAGAAACGCTTGGGAGGGAGGTGTGCACCAAGGTACACCTGGAGGCATAGCTACTTGTATTCAAAACTGTGCAGCAGACTTGGAGAGATGGAATAAGTCAGTGTTTGGTTATGTGCCCAAGCAAATTCAAAGCAAAAGGAAGGCCCTCAATGATTTGACTCTCCTAGATAGAAATAGAGTCATGGGAAATGAGATAAACAGCTTACAAAGGGAGATTAATGATCTGCTTGATTGTGAGGAGACTTTATGGCATTAGAGGTCAAGAATTCTTTGGTATGGGCAAGGGGATTGCAACACAAAATTCTTCCATTCAAAGGCTTCGTAGAGAGGAAGAAAAATAGTATTAGCAACATATGGGATGAGAATGGGAATTGGTGTGATACAAATGAGAGTATTGCTACAACGGCTATTTCTTACTTTGAGACATTGTTCACTACTTCTCATCCTAGCCGAGTGTTGGAAGTCACAGATCTAATCTCCACCAAAGTAACTGATGAGATGAATCAGAGATTGATCTCAACATTCACAAGGGATGAGGTGGAGGCCGCTCTGAAACAAATGTACCCCACAAAAGCTCCAAGACTTGATGGTATGTTTGTTATCTTTTTCCAAAAATATTGGGATGTGGTAGGGAAGGATATTATGTGTATGGTTCTGAATATGTTAAATTCCAATATGTCAATTGTTGATATAAATAGAACCAACATTACTTTGATCCCAAAAATCAATAGTCCATCCAGGATGTCTGATTTTAGGCCGATAAGCTTATGCAATTTAGTATATAAGCTGGTATCTAAAGTCATTGCAAACCGTCTAAAAAACATCAATCCTTAGATTATATCTGAAAACCAAAGTGCTCTTCTCTCGGAGAGACTCATCACTGACAATGTATTAGTTGCTTTTGAGCTGATGCATTACCTTGAATATAAAAAGGAGGGGAAGGAAACTTTTATGGCGGACAAGCTCGATATGAGCAATGCCTATGATTGTGTGGATTGGGGTTTCATTGAGAAAGTAATGGAAAAAATGTGCTTCCATGAAAATTGGATTAAACTTGTTATGAAGTGCATTACTACTGTTTCATATTCTGTGATTATCAATGGTGCTGTTCACGGCTGCATTTTCCCTACGAGGGGTCTCCGAGAAGGAGATCCTTTATCTCTTTACTTATTCCTCTTATGTGCAGATGGTTTCTCATCATTAATTAAGGATGCAGCTAGGAATCAATCATTGAGTGGAATCTCCATTTGCGGGGGATGCCCTATGGTGACCCAATTATTTTTTGTGGACAACAGTTTACTATTTTGCAAAGCTAATGATCAAGAGTGCCATAAACTCATTGAGATCCTGGAGCTTTACGAAGCTGTCTCTGGTCATAAAGTAAATGCTGAGAAGTCATCTGTTTTCTTCAGTCATAACACTCCCCATGAAAAAAGGCGTGCGGTGTTGAACATCCTTGGCCCAATGCAAGACACTAGGCATGGTAAATATTTGGGCCTTTCGTCCATTATTAGAAGATCTAAAATGGAGGTGTTTGTTGAAGTGAAGGAAAAAGTTGGGAGGAAATTAGCGGGGTGAAAGGGAAGATTATTGTCCATTGGGGGTAAGGAGATCCTGATAAAGGACGTGGCGGAAGTGGTTCCCACCTATACTATGAGTTGTTTCTCAATCCTAAAAGGGCTGTGTGAGGAGATTGAAGGAATGATAAGGAAATTTTGGTGGGAGCAAAGACAAGAAGAGTCAAAGATTGCTTGGGCGAGTTAAGAAAAAATTTGTAAAGTGCAGTCAAATGGGGGCATGGGCTTTCGTAACTTCCAAGCTTTTAATCTAGCAATGCTTGTTAAGCAAGGATGGAGACTCTTGTCAAATCCGGATTCTCTTTGCACCAAAGTCTTCAAAGCTAGATACTTCCCAAATGGAGACGTTTTAAATTCAAAGTTGGGATGTAGTCCTTCATATACCTGGAGGAGTATTTTCAAGGGCCTGGAAGTGATCCGGAAGGATACCTGTTGGAGAGTAGGCAATGGAAGACTCATTCATATTTGGGAGGACAAGTGGCTCCCCACCCCAACAACCTATAAGGTAATATCTCCTCCTCGGCCTTTTGATGATATCCCTATGGTTTCGGCCTTAATCGATGAGGAGACTAGAAGATGGAAGGTTGACACCCTGAAGTCTTTATTTCTCCCTTTTGAGGTCGAAACAATCCTTAATATTCCGCTAAGCTATAGTCTTCCAAAGGATAAAATAATTTGGGTAGGGAACAAAAGGGAGGAATTCTCAGTGAAAAGTGCGTATTATGTGGCCTTGACTGTGATTAACTCATCAGATTGTGGTGAGAGTTCTCATGGTGATCCTAGAACTCCTCTTTGGAAGCAGATTTGGCAGCTAAAAATCCCCCCAAAAATAAGAATTTTCTCTTGGAAGGCGTGTGTTAATGCCTTACCAACTCTGTTAAATTTAAGGAAAAGAGGGGTGAATACGGATGGAATGTGTCCCGTATGTGGGCTAGAGGTTGAATCTATTTACCATGCTCTCTTCAAATGTGATGGTGTAAAGAAAATATGGGACCTGTGGAAGGAGTGTCCAATTGTTATTGGGGCTGAAAACATGGATTTTTCTGATTTGGCTTTAAAGTTGTTAGATGTTGGAACTCCTAGAGACATGGAGCTGTTGGTAGTGGTTGCTTGGGCAATTTGGTATAGTAGAAACTTGAGGGTGTTTGAGGCAGTCTGTCAAGGGGATGAACAAGTCTGGAACCATGCAGTTAGTATGCTCTCTGATAATAAAGAATCTGCGAAGTTTTGTATGTTGGGTCTTGCTGCCTGTGAGGTTAGCTGGAAAAAGCCTCAAGCTGGGGTTTTCTAGATAAATACTGATGGGGCAACAGCTGATGATGGTAGGCGGTCAAGTATAGGAGTGTGGTAATAAGGGACTCTAGAGGAGAGGCGGTTGTTGCTCTTTGTAGAGTTCTCCCTGGGTGCTTCTCGGTAGATGAGACTGAAGCGCTTGCTGTCGAGGCGGGGATCCTGCTTGCAAGAGAATTGGACCTGCATCAAGTTATTGTGGAATCGGACTCACTCTCAGTTGTTTAGCGAATTTTGGCGAAGGACTTCAGTGGTGGTCTAGGCCATATTGTCCATGGTATCCGGAGTTTCCTTGAAGAGTTTAGCAGCTGGCAAGTTCGGCACCCGAAAAGGAATTTCAACAAGGTTGCACATGAGTTGGCCCATTTTGCTAAATGTTATGATATAAACCAGGTGTGGAGGGGTGTGACTCCTCCTGTTGTGAGAAACTTGATTCACTTGGACTGTTTGTAGCGGGGCTGCTATTTGTTCTCTGTTGTAGTTCTTTTTCTGGTTTAATGAAAGCTGTTCTCTTATCAAATACACATATATATATATATATATATATAGAATTCTATTTATAATTGTAGGTACATTTTCTATTTATAAAATAAACTTTTATAAAAACTTGATATTGGATTTTCTGAAAACTTTATTTTGTGTATGAGGCATTAAAGTCTATTGATTTTAATTTGGATAATGTAAATATTCCAGATTGTGGTAAAGTTTATATATAACCCTTACAAATATAAGGTTAGTGG
Source organism: Castanopsis chinensis (assembly GCA_032878915.1). Taxonomy (NCBI): domain Eukaryota; kingdom Viridiplantae; phylum Streptophyta; class Magnoliopsida; order Fagales; family Fagaceae; genus Castanopsis; species Castanopsis chinensis. The sequence goes on along the minus strand of JAVQMG010000115.1, from coordinate 18,784,690 downwards.
TTAAAAGTTAGAATCTCATTCCCTCTCCTTCTCAGGTGTTTACCAAATTGCACCAAAAATGTCTGTAAAATGGTATAATCGCATCGCATAGTGTAATGCAGTTTGCAGTTTTATAATAAGAAAATTACACCTCACCATCTCTGTATATTAATATATTTATTTATTTTTAATATTAAATATATTATTAATAGTTTAATAATCCTAGTTTAAAAAAAAAAAAAAAAGTTTAATAACCGTAACAAGTATTAACTAGGAAAGCCAACCCAAAATAAAGAAAAATGAACCCAATAGTTTAAAACTTGGCCAAAAACAAAGGGAAAAAATAGTTTTGAGCTAAGTAGAAAAAGCCCAAAATTTGAAAAATATATCAACTTCAAACCATTTAAATCGCATTTTATATACCGCACCACATATGTGACTGCAAAAGTGAAATACGGTGCAAAAATGAAATACGATGCGATTATAGTTTTGACTAAACTTTAAACCACACTGCATTCTACTTGTAACCGCAAAATAAAGTGCATAATTATAGTTTTGACTAAACCTTACTGCAAAGTGTGGTGCTAAAATAGCCCAACCTGCTGTGCACACTCCTCCCCCCGTGTGTGTTCCCCCCGCGTGTTTGATTTTTGTTAGTTTATGCATCCTGAGATCTAACTAGTGTATCCAATTAAGTTGAGAGCGCATAATAGTGCAAAGCGATCTATGCACTTTCAACTTTTTAAGTGAACAAGTTTAAAATCTATATTTTTTAATAAATTCAGATTTAAAATGGGTACAGTCTTTACTCAAGATTGTCTTTTCTCATTCTGAAGAACTACTAAAATAAACTGGATGGGCTGGAGTGAACCAGAATAAACAGAAGAAATGGACCGAATACTACTTTTCAGCTTTTGACAAAAAATAGTATCAATTTTAATGACAAAAAATTGTAATGCTGAAATCCCAGGTTACCTAAATCGTAACAAATGTCTTTTGAAGAGTGAACAGTTGTTTTGTTTCACGAAGGAAAAAAAAAACCCTGACATAGCAGAAGCTTGTTTGCGGGGAAGTGATACTAGTATGATGCGTCATCTTCTAATGGAGTTTCCCTGTTGTGAATATGAGGCAAGGGTCTGTTTGCAAAGTAAGGTAACATAATTTGGTTAAGTATAATGCACTTGTACAATCTTCTGTAAATTAATTAAATCGAGATCCAGCAATGAAACAGCGAGAGAGAGAGAGAGAGAGAGAGAGAGAGAGAGAGAGAGAGAGAGAGAGAGAGAGAGAGAGGACTATGTATATATTAACTTCAAATTATGACAGCAACAAGGCTTTTAGCTATAGAACGAATTGCTATCTGCAACCCTTCAACAGGTAAGAAGAGGGACTTGAGAAGCTTAAAGCATTTGATGATCTGCCATTTTCGGTTCCCTTTGCAGGTGTTCCACATTCACTGAAGTCAAGGATGCGACACTCCGTCTGCAAACGTTTCAAAAAATCTATTCAGCAGATTTCTTAATATCTATCAGGGAGTCTATTACTGGTAGATAAAAGGGATTATTTTCTTCATAACCATTTTCCATAATGTTTTTATTATTACTATAGATGGCAGGCTTATGTTGCCTTAAGTGAATGGGCCGCTGATGTCTCAATTCTGTGGATATATATATATATATATATATATATATATATATTTTACTTGAAAAAGAAAAACTTGAGCAAAAATGGTCATACCAAAACGTTTGGAGCCAAATGGGAGCGGTTTCCCAGAGGATCATGTGGCATATGACTGTTCTCTCGGTCCAGATTCCCCTGGCTGATGGATTTTCCCTTTAGTAATGTTTTTGGAGTTTCATTTCCCAAAACCTCCTGGGCATTGGCATATGCAGCAGCACTCTGCTCACTTATCTGTTTCATCAACCCAATGGCATCATAGCTCCTATCCCCTGGGCTCATAAAATACCCTATATCCTGGAAATAATTTGTGAGTATTAATAAAGGACTATAAAGTATATCAAACACATACAGAAAATACTATTCAACCAAAACTTGTAATACCTCAATTGTAATGTCAGTATCAACCCTTGGGCCAGGCAGGAAAGAGTTTATGAACCATGGGGATTTCCATGCTGAAGGGGATTCGATACTTCTTTTAAATGGAGTTCCTCCAAATCTGAAAACACCATCAGCAAAGCAACCACAGTCAGAAACAATCATGGTCAATCTTCAATGATCAGCAAGAATTCAGCAAGGGACACTAAGCTCAAAGCTCAGTGTCACAAGAAATCAGGCACAACAACATTCAGGCTGCTGGTAATATAAAATTTTCACATAAAATTTCTAGTTGCATATGAAAAAAAGTTCTTGATGCAAGGGCAGGCTCAATGGTTGACAAATGCTAAAGGAAGAATGTGGCTGATTTCACAGGGTAAAGCTTTCAATACCGCCATCATTCCCAGCATTATCACCAATAGTTTCTCCAAAGCAAACACTAGAGCAATAATATGGAAAATGATAACAAAAGGAAAAGTGGCTGAATCTTACATGCCAAAGGTTTCAAAACTGCCATCATTCCCAGCATTATCACCTCTATTCTCAAGGGGAACTGACAAAGAAGCAGATTGTAAGCATGTAACTGCAACTGAATAATTTTCATGTTTCTTCCCACAAACAGTAGGGGAGCTAACAGGCGCGCATGGATTTGCTAATGATGATTTGTTAAGAATTCCTTGATTTGATGCTGCCCCCAAGCTCCTAGATTGTTGATTTCTTGGAGTTCCAGCACTTGAACCTAATAATGCTGTGTCTGCTTTGGACCCAACTTGATCGGGAGAATGTAACAGCATATTGTTCATGTCGTGTTCAACAAGCACTCCAGAAGACTGCTGGACCAGAAAAATGTAAAAATTAGTGAGAGAGAGAAAACACACACAGGTAAACATAATGACTGTATTGAACAAACTTCAGTTTTATCCACCAATCCCCTCCATGACACTGATAATATCAAATTGGTGGGTTGGCAATTTAAGGAAAAATGATAAAGTTGTACTAAACATGAAAAATCCAAATTTCAAGAAAATAAGAATCAACAAATTAATCAAAAAGGAGAATGACGATACAATTTTTTTGAAGCCCAACATTATAATCAACACCATGAAGATAGTCAGTATCACACTTACATACTAGCTAATTAGCTAGAGCCTACCACATCTTAATTTGACAGATTTATACCAAAGTAAAAGGGGTCTTTACTAATTTCTTCATTTGTAGAAAACCAATGCTCAAAAAATTCAAAAACTAAAAAAGAACTCACAATGTGGGCAGCTCCTTCATCCCCCTCTTCAAAGGCATGATCAATGTTTTCTTTATCATCAGTGGAAGTTCCAGAATTCCTCTTACGGTTAGATGATGGAGAGAGCAAAGGTCCTTTTTGGGTCCCACTGTCAGCAAACATAACATCTAAACGTGAAAAATCTCGGGCCAAACTGGACGTCATGTCAATCTCAAGTTTTTTGTCAATTCTTCTATCTGACAATGGAGATAATAAGTCGCGATGCCGTTTCTTCAATATGGATGGTGTACCTGTGAAAGTTTTAGCAGCACTTTTCAGCACAGCATCAGGACTATCATCACGAGATGGAGAATCCCACAACCTAAATGGGGTAAGGCAGTTCATAGAAGACATCATAAGCTGGCGGATTCCAAGTGGACTATATTCTTGCTGCTGCATGTCACTACCAGATTGTACCAGATCACAGCTGAAAAATGGAATATCCAAGCTTGGGAAACGAGGAGGCTCATAACATAGAGCTCCAACATCCTGCTGTTCTGTATGTACATGTGGTCCTTCACCCAGAGAAGGGCAAGTATGCTTTATATCTGATCCTGAACCAAAAGAATTTACAGGAACTAATTTTGAAGGTTCCTTTACAAAATCTGGTTGTTCTTGCAATCCTGTGTTCTTTGTACCATTATTGCAAGGGGAATTGGGAGAGTCCTTGGTATAGACAAAGCCATCATGAGCACTAATGACAAACTCTTGTTCTTGAGTTTCAAATAACTGGTTGGGTTCATCACTGTATATAAGTGTACCACCATCAACAGATATGAGTGACGGTGCAGGCACAAAATGCTGAGAACACGAAGTTCCAATTATATCAGTCCTAGGAGGACAATATGATTGTGAAGCTGAAGTTGCAACAGTTTCGGATATCATACTGCTTGATGATTGACAACGAAATGAATCTGTGCCTCCAACCGAGGCAACCATATTTGAGCCTTTTGTGAGATTTCCAGTGAAAAAATTACCATCATTCATTGCCTCTGAAAATAGGACTCTACAACACTCATCATCAGATATCAACATGTGCTCTGCTTTATTATAGGAACCCATAGCCATATACCCCATTGAAGTAGAAGCTTGGCAAGGAACATTCACCATTTCATGGCTTTCATTAGTACTTATACAATGAGTTTGCAACTGTGATGAGTCCTGCCCCAATTCCAGTGATGAGATATTTGGTAACCCATGTACATTAAATTTGTTTTCCCTGCTCACAGAAGTTCCAGCACCATGTGAGAAATTTTGCTCAAGCAATTTGTCAGGGCAACCAGCTTCACAAGAAATATCTGGCATTGAAAAAGCAACATCTTCCAGAGATGTGTAATATTGTTCAGAACAAGATAATGGACTGGAGTTTTGCTCCTTTGCCAAACCAGATTCTTGAGTCAATGGGATTTCCTCTATGTTATGTAAAACTGCATTGGCCATTTCACTTGCAGACTGAAAGCAACCTGCAACAGTTGAATCTTGACTGCATTCTGAAATTTCCTCACCTTCCATCCCTTTGAGCCCACTATCATCTCCACTACTCTGCATCCTTGAAGAAGATGAAAGCATGGATTGATTTCGATGTCCAACATGAGGAAGGACTGGGTAGTGAGCAAGTAAACCTGATGCTAGATAAGAATCCAATTTCTTTTTGACAGAACTGTTCCAGTGATTTTTAATAGCATTGTCTGTCCTGTTGACCACATGAACACAGATATATCAAAACTCAAGATGATTGCAAGTATCAAATGTCAGTCATATAAACAGATTGTTATAGCATACAACTCAACATGGAACATAAGATGCAAGAAATAGAGCATATTAGGAACAGAAGAATACCTAGGAACACTAAAATAAAGAAAAAAATGGAAAGGTGTGGCCTTTTATACAACTAACTATATTTACCTTCCAGGCAAGAACTTTGTTAGCTCTGCCCATCGGTTCCCATAGATCTGATGAGCGCGAATCAAAGCCAGTTCCTCTTCTTGGGTCCATGCCTCTTTGTTTATAGAAGGATTAAGATGATTGTGCCACCTGTAATTGGTATCAATTTACATGAGTATACATGCACTATACAGTTGCTGGGACACAACAGCAAAATACAATTTCTAGTTGAAGAGTAAAATTATAACTATCCGTTTGCCACGGGCTTTTTTGTTTAGCATTTAGCTTATTTGCTTATGTACAATTTTTTAAAGCCTCACTTTTTTTAGACACAAGTATACTTTAGGCATACCTTTCCCGACATTGCTTACCAATACGTCCAGGTAAATGCTGAGCAATGGTCGACCATTTTTTTGGACCATACTTCTTCACCAATTCAATAATAACTTCATCCTCCTATTTACATTTACAAAAGTAACCAGTAAGGTCATGTTAAACCATAAAAAGCACATTTTTATATGGTCAATAGCAATGCAACTTTGGTGAAATGCAGAGAGGGAATTGACAGAAACCCAGAACCAGCTATTGTAGGTCACCTCTTTAGACCATGGGCCTTTGACAAGCTCTGGATTCAAGACCTTCTGCCACCTGTGAAGGCATTGTACATCGGTACGGTCCTTAAAACACTCCGCTGCAAAGAGAAATTTTACAATTAAAGAATATGAAACATTATGATAAGTCAAATGTACCACCAATGAGCATTCACAATAAAGCATCTAAAAAAAATTAGTTTTTAGCAACTCAAAACACTACTTTATCTATTTTAACAACTCACTTTATAATACACCATACAGCAAATGTTTTATATTAATATTCAACACATTAAAATAATATAAACAACACAATAAAATAATATATCTAACATAATAATCAACAACCACAACCATCGATACATTAAAATACTTTTTTTTAACAATCTACATTAAAATATTATTTTTTGTTTTGAGTTTTGAGCTACAGTGGGCTGCTTTTTTTTTCTTTTCTTTTTTTTTTTTAAGTTTAGCTGCTTTGCTGTAGCCACAATTTTGGAGAATTGGTAGCTAAATTGACTTTTTTGTCAATTTAGCAACCGAACTGGGGATGCTCTAAGAAATCGGAGCAGTGGCTGAAGGGTTTGGTGATATGTAAAAGATATCAAACAAAAAGTGACTTTCAAAACTTATGCAATCAAAGAACAACACTAATGCTAAAGATGCTTTGGGGCTCAAAAGTAGTACCAACTAAGAAATGATAGTAAATTGGCTGAAATAAAAATTCTCCCTCATTTGTTGGTCCAAATTCTCCCTCATGGGGTGCAACACAGGATTTTTAACTTTGTTTTTTAATGGGAGGTAGAGAGGAGAGTTGGAGACAAGGTTCGAACTTAGGACCTCTTACTATGATACCATGATAAATTACTAATTGTCCAAAAGCTTAAGTAGTAAGGAAATGAAAAAATTAATCATAATTCTATCATTTAATACTTATTCTAAATATGGTTTTTTGTTCAACTAAGTTCACAATTTTCCATAAGGCTTCTATCTTGACTTTGTCTGCCATAAATTAGGGGGAAGGGCAGGTGGCATAAACATTTGTCCATGATACTCACCAAAAGGAAGGAATAAGAAATTCATATAACACAAATTGATAGTGAGAAGAGAAAGTTATCTGGAACAATTCAGACATAAAAGCTTAAGCAGGACACAAATTTGCCTTAAATTTCATTGAACTTACATAGAGTGGGCAAGAAAACCTAACCAACAAATAGATGTGTTAGTTTTGAAAAGATTCCTCCCTTGTTGGGTAATCTAGTGTCCACTGTTTGAAATTGCAAATTAAAGTTATTGTTTCCTTTGCTAATATCCAATAATAGCCATATTTTTTCTTGTAAAAATTAATTAACCAGAACATTATCATGGGCCTGAAAAACTCTAGGCTGTCTATACAGCTACTCATTGTCTCATATAGAGTGTGTAAATTAATCGGTAACCAATAGCTCATAAATCTATAATATACAAAATATATGCAAATCTATACAGCAAAATGTTTGAAGAACTTAAAAGGGCATATATACAAAGAAAATAAAAAACTAAAAGCACAAGGAAAAAATAAATGCTGAAGTATGATGATTCCCATAATTTGTTATAAAATAAGCTTCCAAAGATAAACACACTGGTAAAACACAATAATACCTATTTTTTTCCAGTTCTTTCCTTTAAAACGCTGAACGGCCTTCTGCAAAATCTCATCCTAAAACACAAGGAAAATTTATGCATTCACATACACAGAATATAACAAAAAATATAATGTTATACAACTAAACAATATAATCATCATAGAAACACAACAATGAATTAAGAACTTGTTATATTAGTTCCCTTAATAAAGCAACAACAGTGAAAAGCAGTAAAACAAAATAGACTTTACCTCTTCAGGTGTCCATTGTCCTTTGGTAGAACGCCTGGTAGGACCACTAGTCCTCCTAAAAAAGATTAATATAATGGTAATGAAAATTCAGTTGCTATATTGTCTATTCCTCAATCAGAGCATAGATAATCGCTGAAATGAGAAAAATTGAGATAGCATCTTTGAATTTGTTGTACTAGGAAGCAAGGTTTCCAAAATAAAAATATCACTAAAGAAAAGAGTTCCTCAATAAGTCAATCTGATGTTAAATTTTGTTGTTTGTAGTTCTATAAAAACACAAACAAACAACAAAATTTAGACAGCTTAATACACTGGCATAATACACTAGAGAAAATCCCAATATTGCATGGATTCAACGACAACAACTCTATCTCTATGAGAAAAGGTGTTAAGCACCAATTAAAATGTGTTTCAGCTAAAGTTATAAAGCAAGTACCAAAATGAACTTGAGACAGCTTAGCCCTTATCAATTGGTTGAAAAAGGTTCCAAGATGTAAACGAGAGGAAGAATAATGGCTACATTTTAAGATTACGCCTAAAGATGAAATAACAAAACAGGCTATTAAATTACCCTTGTAAAGCTCGCATTTTCTGGCTAGCATCCCCGAACCCATCTTGGGTGGTAGAGATTTTCCGATCACCTTCCATAGTTTCTTGACAAATAGGTAAAACTGCATACCCCAATTCCAACACGACAACAACTATCTCCAGAATATTCTCTCCAAATCATTATCTTCTACCTACACAGAGGCAGTAGCTACCTTTTTGCACAGAAAAAACAGAAATCATAACATTAATAACCCAATTGTAAAATTGATAGTAAGAACAAAGCATTAGAAAGGGTCAAATAGCCGATCCAAAGCTAAAATTAAACACTAAAATCAGTAGCAGCCAAGCGATCATCGTGAACTAAAACTGAAATTCATAATCTCATATAACGATTTATTTAACAAACAATTAAAAAAAAAAAAAAGCTTCATATATAAACAATAGTTGTCCATGATATTTACAATTCCTCAGCTCAGCGAGTTTAAATGGCAGTCTTGCTCAGAATAATTTGCTAATTATACGACATTTTTAGAGAGAGAGAGAGAGAGAGATCGGTAACTTAAAATTGAGCTGAATAAGATTCAAAACACGAAGAATTTACACAAAGAAACATGAAACAACATGGTAGAAATCAAAACCTATGCTATACTTCCAACAAAACGTTGAAGATGTCTCAAAAAAACAAATACCTAAAATCCATCGAACTCAAGTACGATAAAATTAGCATAAATTCGAAGCTTAGGTTAAGATCAAACAAAAATTCCATCAGATCAAACCTTTAAAAAAAAAAAAAAAAAAACACTCGCCAAAGTAAATTTAAACAGATAAAAAATTTTTTTTTTTGGTTGTTTAGGTTAAAAAGCAAAGGCAGAGTGAGTGAGAGTGAGAAAAACTCACCGAACTGAGCTTCAGAATCAGAAAGCGAAGAGTAGAGAATCAATTTGTTGGGAGAGGAAGTCGGTGATGGGATCAAAACGGTGCGCATTTGAAGATCCAAGTGAGCGATTTGGGGAAAAAAAATTTTAAAAAGAAGAAGAAGAAAAAGCTCTCTCTCTCAGTTTTGGTAACCAAAAAAAAAAACTCGATCTGCTAAATGCGTTTTTTTAGAGAGAGAAAGAGAAGAGAGAGAAAGAGAGAGAGTGAAACGGTCTGGTGCTCTATTCATTCAAACATAAAGGGGCGGACTCTTAGACTTTCGAACCCTATAGGCTAAACATCGAGCAAGTTTTGCTTATTTGGACCGCTACGATCTCGACACGTGCACTATTCTGTTCTGATTTCTTGCTTGGTCTTTTTTTTAAAAAAAGTTCAACGGACAAATTAATTTTTTCTCTTTTTCTTTTTCGTTTTTTTTTTTTTATATTCTTTTTTAACCCACTACTAAAAGTAATAATTCGAAATATGGCACGGGTGCTTTTGACCTTTATTTTCATAATAGTGACTTCACCGACAAACTAGGGAGTTTTTGAATTTTTAGAAACAAACATGCAGACAATAAATAGAGAAATTCCCAAAAAAAAAAAATAAATAAATAGAGAAATTTCATATTTTTTTGAATTGGTTAATTTTTTTTAATTGTTAGTGATAGAAAACAAAAAAGACAATGTTTAACTACAATAAAATAAATATTACTACATATTTTTATTTTGAAAATTTAACCGTTGAATTGTATGTTCTACATGCTCTTAATACACATACCAAATTTTTTTGCCAATCCAATTTTAAATTACAAAAACTTACAATTAAAATAATTTATTGATAACATAGCTATTAATCTTTAATTTTTTTTAAAATTTTGCAAGATTTAAGCAAAAAATGTAATCTAATGATGGATTTCTCAAAATTTACTACAATAAAAAATATTAAGTAAGGTTTTAATCTTAGGTTACAATTAATTTTGTAGCTAAATATTGTCAAAAAAAAAATTGTGAATCACTCAATAATATGAATATTAGTTATGTCTATCACACACAGTAAACCACTCAATAATTATGAAATTTGAAGGGAAAAAAAAATTGTGAAGGTACCATTTATCATTTATGTAAGGACCCCCACCATAAATAGGCCAATAATGCAATTACTCACTGGCTTGACCATCTATGAGTCTGAGTAGTCTTTTGAAAAAAATTTCTGGTCCTTTCCCAAAAAAAAAAAATTTTTCTGGTCCCGAATAATAAATAGCAGTCAATTTTTAGTTTTCCAAACAAAGTAAGGAATTGAGATCCTTAGTAAGTTTAAAACAGTTTTTGTATTCAATTTTGATCTAGCTTAATAAAATTCACTTATTTGATCCTAAAAAAAAAAAAACAGTTTTATAAATTTGTCTTAATATTTAATTTTTTTTAAAATACCCGGGAACGCCTGCAATTGTACACTACCGATTAGATACAACAAACATAAATAAGATTTTATATGACTAGGAAATTTAAAATTTTAGTAATTCAACCCCCTTCTAGGCGGGATTAAATAATTTTGTGTTGGTAGTTGTATTTTGGACATCCCAAAGTAATTGACTAGCCTCAGTTTCATTGTTGCAGTATTAATATATAATTGAAAACAAAGTCACTATAATAAGAACTAAGGAAATGAGATCTATTATTATTATAAACAATTATAGAGTTTATTTTAAATAGGTATGACCCCAGGTTCAAAAAAAGAAAGTGTACAAAGCCCAATACAAATGAGCTTAAGCAATTGTATTATTATTACTATATATATATATATATGTTATACTTTACAAACGCATCTTCAGGTAATCAATTATGCAAGCAAACAAAACATCTTTTGTACATGTGCCTTCAAAACATTAGATGATTCCCAATCAAACAGAAAGAATCCACAAAAGTCACCATCTAATCTCAATGACACACTTATTTTATTTCTCTTTACTCTTCCTTCCACTTCAACAACAACAAAAAAAAAAAAAGAAGAAGAAGCAGTTGAGTTTGATAATTAGAATGAAAAAGAGGCCCCTTTGAAGATGAGGAAGTTGATAGTTTCTAGTGAATAATATATGAAAGTTCCTTTGAGATGGGTAAAGAAGCAACTGAAGCTTGTGCCCACCACACATTGCCACCCAGAGCCATACATTTTGTCAAACTCCTATAGAGAAATTCAGAAAGAAATAAACAAAGTTATGCAAAACAATGAAGGAAATATTAGATAACATAAGCATTTTACCTTCTTTATGTAGGCAGCAATACTTTTGCAATCAAAGACTTCATAGAGATCAAGAGCTTGGGAAGCAAAAGCCATTGCTTGAGCTTGCATCTCCAATGACATGTCTGTATCCATTACTACAGCTTTTCCTTCTAACATGTCTCTCTGTCTCTCTCACAAGATATAAGTCAAGATAAAGAAGCCTGGCAATGTTTTGATCTTTTATATCTCCTCCAAAAGTGAGATGAACATATACATATACATACATACATATATGTGTGTGTATATATATATATATATATATATTGCTTTCCCAACCTTCATCACTTCCAACTATAAGAAACAATTTAATGTACCATAGAGAACTTTCCTTTCTTGGATCCTTGCCTTTATTACAGTCTTCATTGTAACTCACCCCTACTTCCCCCTCCTTGGGTTAATTACATAATAAGCCTCATAATTGAATTTTTGTCTCAAATCATTTTTTTTTTTTTTTTTTTGTAGAAATAATAATAATATGTTGTTAACCCTATAGCTCAAACCATTTTTCCCCTAAACCTCCAAGCACTTTGTGCATAAGGAGGTGGCAGTTCAACTATAAAGCTCTTGGCAATTGCATTAATGTATAACCCATTATTTAAATAAAAAAATTAAATACAAACCTTTAGTGAGCTCCTATCAAATAAATATAATAGAAATTCATGTAATTTCATACAAAAAAGAAATCTATTATGTAAATCACAGATGTTATTTTGACACCTAAATGATTGGAAAACAATTTATACTTCCATAAATCTTAATAGATAGGCATGGCTTAATGAAAATTATTGTTTTTTGGGTTGTTTACATGAAATACCAGAGGGTGTTCATATGAATTTTTAGAACCCAATACGTCTAAAGTACATCCTACATGGGTTTCTCTGTGTCAGAGTCAAAGATTTTAGTTCAAATGACAACTGGACAGGACTAAATAAAATGTTGGTATCAAATTTTCACAACAAAGCATACTCTTATAGGTTTGGCCGTTTCTAGTGGGGTCAAGGGGCAATTTTGGTCAACCTCTTGGCTCCACCCTTAGCGAAGTTGGGATTCAACAAATGTTAGGGAACGTAGACTTACCAAGAGCCCAAATTATTAAGGGTATATTTGTTAATGTTGTCCTAGTAACGTTATTTGTATTTTTTAGAAATATGTGTAGATGAAAAAGTATGTGAAAATACATATTATGTTGTTTAAATAATGAAAACTATTGTTCTAGTTACACTACCAAACAGCCCCTAATATGTGGAACAATTAGGGTACATTTCATCTCTTGTATTGAGAGCGGAATACACCTAAAAGTCATACAGAAAAATTGGTAGGTTATGTATTCTAGTTTGTTCAATTAGTGAATTTTTTGTTGTCGAATTTGATGGTAAAAATCAATCATCCTAAAAGCAAGCATCATAGATTTAGTGAAAGTATAATGGACTTATTTGCAAAGAGAATGTTTGTCTACAACATTTTCACAACAAAATTTAAGTGGTAAGTTGTTATTGGTTGTTACTAGTAGGTAAAAAAGAAATTTCAATGGTGGGTAATTTACCACCTATGATTTGTTGTAAAAATATTGTAGACGTAATACTTCTCATTTGTAAAAGGTAAAGACCAACTCATAACAAAAATAAAATTACTTTAGGATACTTTGTTAAAATTGGTAAGCTAGGATTTATTTTCTGGTAATTCTTATTTCTCTTTCTTGTAAGAGGAAACATCCCATTATGTAGAGATCTTTTTAAATAATTTAATTAAAAATCAAAATAAAGACACAAGCCTCATATCTCTTCAAATTTAAGGAAAAATATTTATTTATTGGATGATAGAGTCCATAAATGGAAAAGAGATTTTCCTTGTCAAAAAGATGAATGATAAAAATTTATGAGAATAAGTTTTAAAGGTCCCATAGAAATATGGAATAAGGAGAGAGAAATATTTCTAATTAAGTAGCTATTGTAATGAAAATGTTCAAATTCTTAAAATGCTAGTTTCAAATTATCTCAAGGATAAAGAGGAAGAGATAAATTCAAGTCTATCATTTCCAAGTTATAAATAAAAAATATATATATTGACAAATGAGGGTATCCAAACTTCTTCGATTATTTGATTATTCCCTTGTATGTATGTAGTCTCCCCGTTCCACACGCACCGAGTTATTACAGAGAATAATCCCATAGATGTAGCCTCATGAAACTGGCAAGAAGTTTTGAATTCAAAATCTCATATATGTATGTCTTGGAATATTTTAAATTTCCTTATACATAACCTTTATAGTTAGTGATGATGCACAGAAAATCAGTAAGCTGAATGCTCCGGGCTTCAATGGGCTAGTGATCGCTTGGAGGCCTAAAAAGAAAAAGACACAAGAATCAAAAGAGACCAGGGTGAACCGGCCAAGAATCCTCTATGCTCAAGTTAGTTTTTCTCTAGAACTCAGGAATTCCAACTTTTAGGAGTAGTGAAAACTTACTTTCATTTGATATGGATGAGTCCATATATAGTGAGTTTTGGAGTGGTTACTTGTCTAGTAACTTCCCCAATATTTGTGGAAGTAAGATGGTTCAGACTTCACTTTCACAACTGCTATGGAAGTTAGAAATGTTCAATCTTATCCTTTGCAACTATCATTGGAAGTTAAGTACTTAGGAAGTTATAGCGATGAATGCGGATTTTGCTAATAATTCGGAATAGTAGAATGTGGTCAAGATAATAAGCTTTTAGATATAAACTTATTCTGAAAATCTCTAAGTGTTGAGGGGTTGTTCATCAAGTGCTTCCCTGAAGGACGACCTTCATACCCATGGACAACCTTCTCATGGGTTAATATTTTTGCCTCAGGACGATGCTATGGACAAATCGGAGATGGTCAAAATTTTAGTTCACTATCAACTGCCCCCTTTGTCCAAGGGTTGTCCAGAACACTACAACACTCACTGTTGACTTATGACACGTGTCAATACCTTAATGGTTAAATATCCTACCACGCGTCGTCATTACTTTTGGTCGAAATTTATTGTTCCAAATCGTGCCACATGTCGTAATCTCATTGGTTGACTTGTTGCATCGATTCAACTTTTTGAGAAAACGACATGTGTCATTTTCTATTTGGTCCACGTCGTTTTGCTGACCTTATCCTTAGGCCTTATAAATATGTGCATTCTCTCTCTTACCCTTCACTTTTCTCATAATCTCTTTTCTGTCATCTCGTTCAAGAGTCTCGTCTAGTCCTCATCTTCTAGTTTCGTTAGGTACTTCCTTCCCCTCTTAGGTTTTCATCTTTATTCTTTTTTCCAGTTATGTCTGCGTCTAGTAGTAGTCTAGAGAGAGAGATAGATGAGTATCAGGACGTGTCTTGTGGAAGTGGTGGTAGTAGTTATAAGAGTGGTAAAGGTAGTACCAGCAATAGTAGTAGTGATAGTAGTTCCTCAAACGAGCATTATTTGTTTAGGGTTCCTGGTTTTTCTTTAGAGGAATCCCAAGATATGCAACGTAGGATGGCTTTTGGAATAGGGCCTAACTCATCCAGAATATCACCTAGTCCTTCTCAAGACGAAAAGGAGGAAGAAGATGAAGAAAATATAATTTATAGTTGTGCTCCCGAGGTATCGTCTACTATGGATGCGAGTAGGTTGAAGACCCTTGTAGGTAGATACCAAATTCCTAGTGAATTTAGACCTCATCTACTAGAAAAGGGGGAATGGCGTTATTCTCCTTCTTCTGGTCTTGGCGTTTATGCCTCCTATCTCTTAGCGGTTCTTAGGTTTCCTTTAAATTCATTTTGTAGAGGTCTTCTCTATAGGTTGGGTATTGGATCAAACCAACTTAATCCTAATGGATGGAGGACAATAGTTGCCAGGCAAGTTTTATGGCGTGAGGCGCTTGAAGGGAATCGTCCAATCACAGTGGACAAGTTCCTTTATTGCTTTAATCCCTCAGAGATTAAATAATTTGCTGGTTTTTACCAATTCTCGTCCAGGGGTCTCTAATTTAGTATAATTAGGGGTCGTAGTTCTTCTAACATGCTTTGGAAGATTTTTTTTTTTTTTTTTTATATTTCTGAAAATTGGGTTGGGGACCTAGTTAAGGTGAATTGTGCCCCCTTTTCTCCTTTTACCTTCGTCCTGAGGGTATGTCTTCCTTTTATTTATTTTATTTTATTTTTCCTAACTCTTTTCACGCAATAACCAAGTCTGTGCTTTCCCTGAGAGATCCTTCCACATTCTAGTGACTTTCAGTCGTCTAGCTGCTTGGGGGCTTAGTCCTAAGCCATCTGCAAGGAACCTTGCACTCGAGGAGACCACTCGCAGAAGTAAGTATCGTCTATCCTTTCTCTTTCTCTTTTCCTTTTTTTTTTTTTTTAAACTGATTTTATTTTCTTCGTCATAGGGTTGGCTACCATGAAGGAGTACAAAGAGAAGACCACTACAAGTGGTGATGAGGACGTCCAAGTTCAAGACAATACTACTCCTGCTATCTAGAAGCCTGTCGTCCAGGCAAGGAAGAGGAAGGGCATATCTAGCTTAATGGATCTTTGGGACCTTGCAAGTCGTCGAGGCTCCAAGAAGCAAAAGTCTCACAAGACCCCTCCTTCCAAGGTTCTAAAGTTTACTCCCTAACGGTAGACCTGGATGACCCGACAGTGAACGTGGTGCCCGTCCAGACCGTTCCACCCGTCCAGTCTGTTTTCCCCCTCCAGCTAAAATATATCGCAAGGCTCATTCTTCTAAGCCAAATAAACGTCCTCCTAACCTGGTCTTGGACGATGGTTATGCATGGAAGACGTTCAAAGAAATCATCACTAAACATGAGGTGAACTCATGTTATAATATGTTAGTGAGAGACTTTGAACGTTCTACCATCCATGACCTTTTCAAGGTATACAACTTTCATCACCTTTGTTTTATTTTATTCAAATTCAAAGAAAATTTCTAACTTTCCTTCGTCCATCTGTAAGCTATGTCAAAGTTTTACACCGCGTCCACCCAGGCCAAGGAGTTGTATGAAGAAGCCAAAATGGCCAAGGAGAAGAACAAAGAGCTGAGCAATGAGATCCTCTTGAAGAAGGGGGGGGGGGTGATCAGGCAGACAAAGGAGGTTACTAGTCTTATGGTAGTTGAGATAAAACTAAAGAACGAGGTGGAAGAGCTCAAGTCAGATTGTGTTGGGAAGGAGTCTCGTATAGGTCATCTTGAGGTGAAAGTCTAAGAGCTTAACTTGTCTCTAAAGAAAGCTAAGGAGGAAGCCATTGCAGCCTTCTTAAAGTCAAATGACTTTACCACTCATCTAGACCGCTACTATGATGTTGGCTATGAAAACTTCTATGCTGATGAAAAGGAGACTTACCCTAAGATGGACTTTGACTCCTTCAAGATTCTCACTGCTACTAAGAGTTCTCTCTTCCAACGAGCTCTGAGGAAGTCAATATTGTTGATGACGCCTCAACAGAGCTTGCCAAGGACGCCTTTGCTGCAAACAAGGATGACCCAAAATCTGGGGGTGATGCACTCGGTGGTTTATCCCAGTAATACATTTTTTTTTTTTAATTTTATTTATTTTCATTTGTTAAGGGTGCATGTTGTTTTAGGCTTTATTTCAAAATTATTTAAGTACAATTGCCTCGTCCAAGTTTATGGACAAGGAATAAATACAATTGCCTTCATTGGCTTTATATAACTCAAGGGTGTTTGGACGGTGGTCGTTTACCCTTTTCTAATTTTATGAATGGATGTCTACTTTTATTTCTCACTTGGTGTTGAACATGTCATATGCTTTGTGAATGAATTTTGTTTATATCGTCCATATTATTTTTATAGTTTTTAAAGTGTGGTCTGTCCACTTATGGAGACATATAGCTCGTCCGTGTTAGAATGAAATTTTTATGTTCGACACTTCTACCATTCCTTAAATTTTACAAGTAAAACTCGTATACGAATGGCATTTCTTTTGCTAGCTTTATTCGTCCATGTATTTGACTTATAGCCTGCATTATTCTTCTTTCATAAGTTGGACGATCCTTTACTCATCTTTTGGCCAAGACGATTCCAACATTTACTCGTCCAAAGATTGGACTGTTTGGCTGATTAAATTCATCCATGTACTCTGAAGTATTCTCACGTGCACGTTTTTCCTCGTCCATTAGTTAGACGAATATACCTTAGATTTATTTTTCTTTACTTTATCCTTATTTCAAGGAAAGCTTAAAGACATTACATCCATGCATCTAAAGATTTTATTCGTCTTTGGCCTTTAGCCTTCTTGTGGATTAGTTTGGATGAAATCATAAAAATGAGAAATTCACACAACATCATATACATCAGAAATCCACTGTACATACATAACATAAACATCGTCCATAAACATGGCACATGCTTAGAAGCTATTGCCTTGGGGAATTAAAAATACTTATACAAATAAATAGACTTTAAGTACATGACTTCATCCATCACAAATTCGTTCATAGATAGCGCAAAAGTTAGAAACTAATACACTTTTAGGAAATTAAAACATTTAAAACACGTAGTAGTAGTGGTAAGTAATAAACATAAGCAAATATGAAGGAAACAATACATAACTTCAACTTCGTCCATGATGTCTATCCATGGTGATGCCCATCCAGGCTAACCCTTCATCGATAGTATCTTCTCAGATGCTCAACATTCCAAGGGCGTTCTAACTTCCGTCCATCTAGGACTTCCAAGTAGCATGACCCCTGCCTTTTGCAATTGATTACCCTATTGGGTCCTTCCCATTTAGGCCCTAACTTTCCATAGACTGGATTTTTAGTTACCAAAGAGACCCTTTTAAGGACAAGGTCCCCAATGTTGAAGCACCTAGGTTTTACCATTGTAACATATTGTCTTGCCATAAGACTCTTGTACCTTGCTGGCCTTTGCTTTGCATCCATCTTTACCTCGTCTATAAGATCAAGGTTAAGACGAAATTTTTCTTCATTCTCTTCGTTCTGATACCTCATAACCCTATGGTTGGCCATGTGCACTTCCGCCAGTTTGACTGCTTCACTCTCGTAAACTAGTTTGAAAGGAGTTTCCCTTGTAGGGTCCTCATTGTCATCCTATAAGCCCATAAAACACCTAGCAACTCATTTGGCCGTATTCCTTTTGCCCCTCAAGCTGAGTCTTGATAATATTCAATAAGGATCGATTTGCAACTTCTGCTTGTCCGTTTGCCTGTGGGGTGGGAGGGTGAGGAATAATGATTCTTGATTCCAAATTGCTTACAAAAATTTCTAAAAGGTGTGTTAGCAAATTGTCGTCCATTGTCAAATTCTAGTACCCCAGATACCCCAAACCTGCATACAATGCTCTTCTAGACGAAGTTCTTGACATTTTGTTGTGTAATTTTCGATAAGGGTTCAACTTCCACCCACTTAGTGAAGTAATCCATCCCTACTACCAAAAATTCCATCTGTCTGGTCCTAGTTGGAAAGGGACCCAAAATATCCAATCCCCATTGTGCAAAGAGCCATAGGACTATCATTGGGGTAAGGTACTTCAACGGCTGTTTAGGGATATTACTGAATCGTTGACATTGATCCCATACCTTAACATACGCCTTAGCATCAGCTTGAATGGTTGGCCAGTAGTAACCTGCACAGACGACCTTGTGGACGAGTGATCTAACTCCTAAATGGTTACCATATGTTCCCTTATGAACTTCCTATTAATACATAATTTGCTTCAACTCGAGCTAAACACCTTAGGTAAGGTTGAGAAAAGCCTTTTTTGTATGACACTTCGTCTATAAGGACGTACTTGGCTGATTTGATTCTTAGCTTCCTGGCCTTATCTTTTCCTTCTGGAAGCCTTCCATCTTTTAGATAGGTTACTATTGAACTTCATCAAATTCGTCCATTGGTTCATTTGCTAATGCTTCCTTCGCTAAGGTGTCTGCTTCCATGTTCTCTTCCCTTAGGACTTGAATAAAACTAGCTTCTTTAAATTTCTTAACAAGGCGTCTTACCTTATTAAGATATTTCTTCATCCGCTCTTCCTTAGCTTCATACGTTCCATTCACTTGACCTATAACCAACTGAGAGTCTCCTTGGTCGAGTATTGACTCTGCCTTTAAGGACTTAGCCAATTCTAGCCCTTTAAGAAAGACTTCGTACTCAACCTCATTGTTGGTTGCTTGATATTGCAGACGAACCTTGTACTTCAACTTAACTCTTTCTAGGGACTTCAAAACAACGCATATTCCTCTTCTATGTAGTGTAGATGACCCATTTACATGGACGACCTATGTTTTAACCTCTTCCACGTCGTATAAACAATCATGACTTGGAGTAAATTCTGCAATGAAATCTACTAGAGCTTGAGCCGTTATTGCACTTCTTAGTTGGTATCTGATGTTGAACTCACTAAGCTCAACAGTGGATCAGTCGTCTTGCGGCTTCCAACTTATTCATTGCTTTCTTGAATGGATGATCTGTCATGACATTAATGGCATGAGTCTGAAAGTAATGCCTCAACCTTCTAGAAGCCGTTATTAATGCAAAAGCCAACTTTTCCATCAATGGATATCGTCCTTCTACTCCTCTTAGTGTCTGGCTTGTATAATACACAAGCTTCTACACCTTCCTTTCTTCCCTGATTAATGTTGAACTTACTACGTGTGGAGACACTACTAAGTATAAATATAACTCCTTACCTGATATGGATGGACTTAGCAGAGGAGCCGTGGTAAGAAAGACTTTAAGATCCTGCAAGGCCTTTTGGCACTCGTTCGTCCATTCGAACACCTTCTTGAGAATTTTGAAGAAGGGTAAGCATTTATCTTTAGCTTTTGAAACAAACCTGTTTAAAGCTGCAGCTCGCCCAGTGAGGGACTGGACTTCCTTGATATTCTTTGGTGGTTTCATATTCAATATGGCTTGGATCTTATTTGGATTAACTTCAATTCCCCTTTGTGAAACCATAAATCCTAGAAACTTCCCTGATGAAACCTCGAAGGTACACTTACTTGGATTCAGCTTCATATTGTATCATCTAAGTGTGTCAAAGGTCTCCTGTAGGTCGTCCAGATGTTTCTCCTCATTTAACCTCTTCACCAACATGTCGTCCACATACAACTCTACATTCCGTCCTATCTGTGGCGGAACATGTAATTGACTAACCTTTGATAAGTGCCCCCACGTTATTCAATTCAAAGGACATCACCTTATAGCAAAACAAACCTTAATTAGTAATGAAGGATGTCTTCTCTTGGTCTGCCTCATCCATCTTTATCTGATTATATCCTTAAAAGGAGCCCATGAAGGTTAGCAACTGATAACCTACTGTTGAATCTACCAATTGATCAATGTGTGGCAAAGGATAACTATCCTTAGGCCAAGCTTTATTCAAATCAGTGAAATCTACACATCCTCCATTTGCCATTTACCTTTTAGAACATTACCACGTTAGCCAACCAATCCGGGTAATAGACTTCCAAAATGAATCGCGTTGTGGTTAATTTCTAGAGCTCTTCCTTGATAGCATTGTCTCGCTCAGGAGCAAAGACCCTTTTCTTCTAACGAACGGGCTTGGAAGATGGGTGAACATTCAACTGATGGGTGATAACACTTGGGTCGATTCCCAGCATGTCTTCATGACTCCATGCAAAAACATTAATATTCTTCCTTAAGAACTGGACGAGGCCTTACTTTGTCTTCTTCTTCATACTTGTTCTAATTTTGGTAAACTTCTCGGGATCACCCTCTTCTAAAAGGATGTCTTCTAGCACTTCCATGGGCTCTGCAGTAACTCTTCTCTTGTCTATGCTCATCATCTGCATGTGCTCGTCCATAACATGGCTAGATAGCATTATCTGACAGCTAATTGGTCTTCTTGCACTTGACCTACTCCATAATATGTTACGAACTTAACAGACAAATGGTAGGTAGACGTTACTACCTTCTAACTATTTAAAGTCGGTCTTCCAATGATAGCGTTATATGAAGATGAATAATCCACAATAAAGAAGTTTACCTCTTTGGTTATCTATTGTGGATACGCTCCTACTACCACGGGTAATGTAATGGTACCCACAGGTTGGACTTTCATCCCTCCAAATCCTACCAAGGGCGAACTTACGGGACGAAGTTGATCTCGTCCAAGCCTCATTTGCTGAAAGACAGGGTAATATAAAATGTCTGCCGAACTTCCATTGTCTACCAACACCCTCCTAATCGTATAGTCAGCGATGAGCAATGTGATGACAATCACGTCGTTATGTGGGTGGTCAACCCTTTCAACGTCCTCATCCATGAATGTAATGGCTTGCTCGTCTGTCCCCCTAGTCCTTGGAGGTCGTCTAGAGAGCTGAACATCTTGCACCACTTTCAAATACGTCTTCCTTGACTTGGAAGATTGCCCTGTTGAGTTCCCTCCTCTAATAACTCTTATTTCTCCTAGCGGGGGTCGTGACGATTCTTCTTCCTTTCCCTTCAACTTCTCGTCCTTGTGATCTCGTCCAAGAAAATTTCTCAATTTTTCTTACCTAATGAGATTCTCTATTTGCTACTTCAAGTCAAAACACTGGTTCGTGTCATGCAGAAATACATGTTCCTATTGCGCTTGTTGGGATCTCGCTTCATTTTTCCTAGCCACTTCAAGGACGGGTCATCCTTGATTTGCATAAGCACTTGTTCAAGTGGCATGTTCAAAGGGTGTATATTGCTGACTCCTTGTTGAAGAAGAACTTGCCTTCTTTTGTCTCGATCTTTCTTTTCTCCCGTACGGGCCTTCTTTGGATGAGGGCCCTGCTCAGGATGGCGCGGGAGATCTACTTCCATTCGCTCTGCCTTCTTCCTTTTCTTGTCTATGATTGCGTCCTCTGCATTTATGAAGTTTTGGGCTGAATGGACGAGTTTAACTATAATTTGAGGCTCTTACTCATAAAGCTTATAAATGAATAAATCAGAATTAACTCCATTATAGAAGGCTGCCAATAACAACTTGTCAACCATCTCGTCTACCGTCAAGGCCTCCCTATTGAAACGAGTAATGAAGGACCACAAGCTTTCATTTTCCCCTTGCTTTATGGTCAACAGGCTGGAAAAGGAACACCTATGCCTTTGTCCTCCGATAAAATTGTTGGCAAACAATTTACTCAATTCTTCGAAAGAGCTCACAATATTTAGAGGTATCTTGCTGAACCACACTCGTGCTGGCCCTTTAAAGGTGGTAGGAAAGGCCTTACATATAATCTCGTTTGGTACATTGTAGTCTTGAAGGTACCAATATGATTAAAAGGGTCATAAGTTCCATCATATGAGTCCAAGGAAGGCATCTTGAACTTGGAAGGCAGGGGATGACTGTTGATGGAAGGCACGAAGGGGGAATTAGTCTGATGGACTAAATCATCTACAGAATTTGCCCTTCTCATGTTCTCCCTCATCTCGTCCATGGCCTTTCTCATCTGAGCCATCTCCCTCTCCAAGTGTGGCACCCTCCGTGAAGCGGTACTCCTTAATTGATTCTCAAGTTTAGCATTTTCCCCTTCTCTAACTTCTTGACTTAGGGCTTGTCCTTTTATGTATCTTTCATGGTGTTGCCTCCTTAAATTAATCTCCCTAATTAACTTTTGATTCTGACGGGTTAATTCCGCCATGGCGACTGCCATGGACTATATATGTTGGATGGAAGACGGTTGCATGACAACTGTTAACTGGAGATTACAGTTGCAGCCTTTTGTCGAAGGAAGATAAATTGCAAAACACAAAGTCTACTTCTCACAGACAGCGCCAACTAATGATACACAAAAAATTAGTAGGCTGAATGCTCCGAGCTTCAATGGATTAATGATCGCTTGGAAGGCTTGAAAAGAAAAAGACACAAGAATCAAAGGAGACCAGAGAAAACCAGACAAGAACCCTCAGATGTTTAAGTTAGCTTTTCTTTAGAACTCAAGAATTCCAACTTTTTAGAAGCAGTGAATACTTACTTTCGTTTGATGTGGATGAGTTCTTATATAGTGAGCTTTGGAGCAGTTACTTGTCTAGTAACTTCCTCAATATTTGTGGAAGTTAGATAGTGCAGACTTAACTTCCACAACTGCCATGGAAGTTAGAAATATTCAATCTTATCCTCTGCAACTGTCATTGGAAGTTAAGTACTTAGTAGGAAGTTATAGCGATGAATGCAGGTTTCGCTAATAATTCGGAATAGTAGAATGTGATCAAGATAATAAGTTTTTAGATATAAACTTATTTTGAAAATCTCTAAGTGTCGAAGGGTCATTCATCAGGTGCTTCCCTAAAGACCTTCATACCCATGGACGACCTCCTGATGGACGACCTTCTCACGGGTTTATAGTTTTGCCTCTGGATGACGCTATGGACAAATTAGAGATGGTCAAATTTTTTAGTTCACTATCAGTTAGCATTCTCATGGTCATTGGAGTTAAGATCAGTAGATGTATGTGGTGCAATACTCTTCTTTTCTAAAAACTAAAGCTTATGAAGAGTTACATCTATTATTTCTATATAGCATTGTTTAGAGTTTTCAAAATAAAAAATTGTCAATTCCATAGCACTAAAGAAAAGATTGTTTAGCTTTTTTCTAATATACCATAGGCCCTGTTACAAGCACCTTTGAAGCCATTAATTTGTGAATGGCATAGTTGTCATGATGTGAAGATGCTTGGTTGGCATCGTTGTCATGGTGTGAAGATTCTTGGTTGGAATCCTTTGAACACTGCATTCACATTGTTTAGGATTCATAGATTCCCGTATATATATTAATTATTTTTAGCTACTTGTTTAGCAATTCTTCTTGATAGTTCTTGCTAAGATAATACAAAAGAAAAGTGTTAGAGCTTTGAAGAAATTCACCCTCGAAAATATAATTTACAATGTTGTCGTACCTTCAAATGATCTCTTCAATAATTTTTTTTACTGTTTTCAAAAAATGTTTAATAGTTTTTGTATGGGGAAGCGCCCCAGGCCCATTGGGTCTCAGACCCTAGCTTTGTGGCATCATACGGGGTAGGGCCCTAGACCCGTTGGGCCTTGGGCCCTGGCCTTGAGAGACAATACCTGACCCTATCCCCATTGGACTTATGACCTCGATCTGAACACACCTCGAAGCCCAGTTTAAACCCTAAAAACCATAATAGGGCCATTATGTCTAGAATGTCAAAAGCGAGCCCTTTCCAATCAACTCTAACTTGGTCAGGAGTATGATTACTCAAGGATACAAGGTCTCAACGGTCTGGTATTGTCTTTGGGAGTATCACTGTCGAACAGCCTTTTTATGGCAGGAACCGATACCTCCACTTAAAAGCAATGGAATTGGACCCTCATACACACGAGTGAGATCAGGAAATAATCATAACACCCATACATCTATAAATGGAAGGATAGTGTGAGAGGTGACGAGGTTGGCAGTGCAAAGAAAAGAATAGAGGAGAAAAAAAGAGAGGCCATATCAAGAGGGAAGGAGAGTGACTCAGTGAGGAAAAAGAAAGAAAAGGGTTTGTAAAATCAAGAGGGTATAGCTAGGTCTTTAAGCAAAGGATTACCCATAGTAGGAAATTCAAAGTCCACAATATAAATAAGTTGTGAGCCCAAGTATATACTAAGCCTGTTGACTATATTTTGGGTGCACAGAGTTTTATTATATGTTCTAATAATAAAGTATTCAGGTACAATACAAATACAAAACTTTTTATTGCTAATTAAATGACTACAAATTATTTTAC
Organism: Castanopsis chinensis; assembly: GCA_032878915.1. Taxonomy (NCBI): domain Eukaryota; kingdom Viridiplantae; phylum Streptophyta; class Magnoliopsida; order Fagales; family Fagaceae; genus Castanopsis; species Castanopsis chinensis. The sequence goes on along the minus strand of JAVQMG010000115.1, from coordinate 18,759,582 downwards.
AAATATAACATAATCACATTCATTTGGTTTAAATTTCCTAGAATTATATCTACACATTAATTATTCTTGTTTATGCTGATATGTTTTAAATTTAATTTTTGTACGAGTTTATTAACTATGATTTCCACTCCACAAATCTATTCTTCCAAAAACATTTCTAGTATTGCTTTTGTTACACATCTAAAGCATTTATTTCAGAGATAAAGATTTTAGTTCATCGCTCTCTTTTCAGAGAAAGCAAATTCTTTTTCTCTTTCAAGTTTTTCAAAAAGGGTTTCTTTTTCTTTTTCTTTTTCTTTCTGAGAGAAAAAAAATAAGGATATCTCAGAGTTGTTTTATATATTTTCTTCATAGTTACGAATTCCTAAAAGACAATTCATATTTACGAATGGTAACGAGTAGAACCAATTAACAAAATTTGTTGAGTACATTGATAGTAGAAGGGATCATTCAAAAAAAGGCAATTTAGTAAAATTATTCAGAGTTACATTGAAAGGGAACAAAAACACATTTTATACTATGAAGAGCATAAACTTATATTGCTAAAAGACACCAGGCGAACAATAAGCAGTGCGTACTTATTCGCCAAAAGTCAAAAGGCGTCCTGAAAAAAATTATCGGTAACCGATTTAAGCTTCACTGATGGCTCTTATTAAGCTCCAACTTTCTGAGCTTTATTTGGCCGACCTGTTCCAGAGTCGTTTTCTCTAGAGCGGCCATGTTTCCCACCTCTATTATTGTATCTTCCTCCCCTAACAAGTGCAAATAAATTTTCACAAAAAGTGGGAGAAGTATTAAGTAGGGAATTTGCAGGTAAGACTTTTTGATCTAGATGAACGTGAAAATTGGTTGGATTTACACTCATACTAACCTTCCTCGGTTGCCCTTGTTATCCCGGCGCCTATCTTGATTATTACGGAGAAAGCTCCAGTACTCCTTTTCATCATCGCCTGAAAGCATAGTGGGCAAAACACTATTAGTGACTCAATTCGTAACATGCATCATAACTATAGTAATAAATTTCATCAAGGGATCAAACAGGCAACCATTGCATTACATGGGGTTTCGGTTTTAGACAGTAAAAACAACACAAAATATGTGTCACTATTAGCAATCATGGATCCAAATAATCTCCAAATTAACCTCTACTGCAACTGTTTGCAACGCCCAAATCACCAAGACTTTATTGTACATTGCCTCATCTCATTAAGAGTCAGAATAACGGTTGGCATGGCAGTAAATACACTCAAAGGAATGTAGAAAAGAGACTGATAAATGTCATGCACCCGTGAATGACACCACTCATATGCATCTAATATATTATTTTTGCCCCCTGAATAACAAAAAAGAATGACAGCAGCCATTATTCTCTCTCAGGCTGTATATCCACAAATAAGAGAGCAAAATAAAAGGTGTAAACGTACACAAACAGAAGTAGTCCCATAGGGTAATTTCCCATAAATAATGGATAAGCCCCAAGAAAAGAAAAGATAATAGCTACAATGTGGACATCACTATACAAATATCAAACCTTCAGCAACAAACTCAATTAGGAACTGTCTTACTGTGCTCAAAAAATAGTTGCATACCAGTCCACATGTGCTGCTACGTTTTCTCATTATTTACATCTCAACATCAATAGCAAACACAAGGTGGATAGCATCTCACTCTGTTGCATATTCATATATTTTACCATTTCCCAAACTAGCTACGCTAGCCACTCAACATAGTAGTTGAACATTCTAAAGACTAAAACTAGGAAAAGAAAATTATTCATCATGCAAGCACTACTGAACTTCTAAAATACATTTTATATATACGTGTGTGTTTGTGTGTGTGTGTGCGAAGATAAAAGTTGCTGCCTACCAATTACTGGTTCTAGAATGGCAATGAAATTCTTCACAGGGAGACCCCCTTGTTCAGCAAGGACAGCAGCAGCACGAGCTTTCTGAGCTGATTCAGGTTGTTCAAACCGAATGTATCCTGACTCTTCTCCAATCTTGAAATCAATGAACTTCACAGGAAAAAACAAAAGCACACACACAGATATGTCAGAATCAAGTAAAAGAAAGAATAGTCCCAACCATTTGGGGACACTAACGGAGATCCTTTTCACCATCATGATCAAATGACCCAAGAAAAAGATGTGCAAATTTGCCAGAAAGAGCAGAGTCCACTTGGGTTGGCATAATTATTTATGTTTTAAAATCACAATAGGGATGAAAACATGAGTAAAGAGAGCTTTGAAGGATATGACATGAAAAATCATGACACTAAAACAAAAGGTGTCTAACATATTTCATGTGTAAAATCTCAAGTAAGGAAGTAGGAAGAGGAATCCACAGGATACCTTGACTGTGCCAAACTTTTGAAAGATGACTTTCAGATCCTCACGCAAAACAACATTCATGTCATCCTTGTAGACAGAAGCAGAAGATTTCTCTTCTTTATCACCACCTGCTTCAGGAGATTCCTCTACATCTTCAGTTTCTTTTTCTTCACTTCCCAAACCATTGTTTCCATCAACATTCTCTTTGTCATCCTTCTCAATATTCTCTCCAGGGGTTTTTTCATCTTTGCTAACATCATCAGCAACCATCTTTTCAGTTTCTGTATTCACATTTTCTGAGGAATCTAATTCTCCATCTGTTTTGCTAATAGTTTTAACATCATTGGCTGTGTCATTAGTATCAATTTTTTCTGTGGAGCCACGATTTGACTTGCTCTTCAATGTAAATGCAACAATTAAGCCTTTTGGGTAGCTGCAATCATTATATATGGAATTAACCATGTTAACAAACACATAGGCTGGAAAGATGGTAAAAAATGGTGATATCAGGCACTTACTTTGCTTCTGCGTTTGAATTATTCTTACGATTTGAAACCCCAAGGGAACGAGACTTCCCATATTCCTCCGTCTCTCTAGCTCTCTCTATATCAAAATCCCTCCTGAAACAGAAAATTTACGTTAGAGCACATATGCCAGGACAAAGGTACCACACACCCACAAGCACAAACAAAAACTCTTCTTCCCTTAAGCAATATGTCAAATAAAAAGTAAAGAATTTGACTTGAATTATAAATTCTTCAATCAGGAAACATAACATTACACAACATGAGCTGTTTTTTTTTTTTTTTTTTTCAACTAGTTAATAATAATTGTCTTCTTAGGTGAATGAACTACAAAATTAAATTGCATGAAAAATTCCACTGTTTTAGCTGTTCTCTTCTTTGGGTGAAGAGAATCAAGAACATCAACATCATTAGTGATGATAGCTCTCAGCATTGCCTCTGACAGATGAACAACATCAGACCATTAAAGTTACTTGTGAATGTTTTAGTTGTTTCATCAAGTTACTCAAATGACATGAATTTCAACTTTAAAAACAACTCTCAAAGAAAGATTTTTAAAACCCCCAGCTAGAGGAACAGCTTACTTGGGTTTTAGTTCTAATGTCACACCCGCATAAACCAAACTTTGCTTCAAAACCTTTTCAGCATCCTCCTCTGTTGAAAATTCGATCAAAGCAGTGCCGCAAAAAAACTTCTTGTCTCCAATGTGACGAGGCAACCTCACACTATTAACCTGAAACAAGTTAAACCAAACTCTTATAAAAAGGAGAGTAACTAAAGCAGCATATATTTTATCAGTAAATTGAGACACAAGAACTCTACTACCACCATACACTTTTAGACTTTTAGTAAAAGACTAACAAAGCAATTGAGTTCATCTTAGCATAAAAATTCAAGGAACTAATATTTCAAACCAGCTTCATAATAAACAAAATCCGCCATCCTAAAAAATATAGAGAACTCAATTTTTTCTAATCAAGAAATGTAATCCTAGTCCAAACCTTATATGTGTGTAACACTTTTGAGCTCTATTTTTTTTTTTTTTTCCTTTTTAAACTTAACCCACGGTAAGTGCAATCTTATAACTACTAAAATAACAACAGAGGGAAGCATGCCTCAGAGTATTGATGCCAAGATAACTTGTTACAATCTTAGTTTCTTACAGACAAACAAATGATATTAGGACAACCAATACCTTGGCAAATTGATTAAAAAATGTCTCCAAAACTTCACGAGTCACGTCATACTCTAAAGGTGATGCAGCTATTGTTTTTATGTCTAACTGCTCTATTACGTCTTCCGGCTTTAGAAGTTCTGTAGTCCTACCCACCTTTTTCCCTGAAACACAAAAACCAAGATTTTTTTTTAGAAAATACAAAATGTAAGAAAAGTTAATCCTCAGAACAATCAACATAGATGTAAGCTAAACAATCAACATAGATACAAGCTAAATTCATATACACTAAACAAATAGTACCAATAAAGTTCAGCCCCGTAATTGATTAACAAGATATAGAGAGGGAAAAAATACAAACAACAATTATTAAATATTGAAAATGAATTTCAACGGAAAACTGAGAAATTCAACTAACTGAAATAGCTGAATCAAGAAAAATCTTGCCGGATGATTTAATATTCACAGGCCCCAAATGATAAGAACACATGATTAGATGCCTTTTCCACCATTACCTCGTTTTTTTTTTTTTTTCAGGACATATCTAAAAAAAAAAAAAAAACCTCTTTAGTAGATAGTGACATTGCTCATCATAGTCAAGTTTATGCAGACAAATTAACCAAAAATAGAAAAAGAATTAAATTTTTATGTTCTCCCAGCTCACAAAATACACAGAAGCTAAATTCATCGAAGACACAAAAGTCTGTCCAGTGTTTATCAATTTTCTCTTATTCCAATACAAGGACAGTATTACAACAAATATTTACAGGTATGTTCTATTTCCTTTCATTTGCTACATAATCTTTGAAACCAATGTAGAATACAGGAACAACAATAGCCTTGAAAATAAAAAATAAAAAACTCACCATCTTCAGAAAGTTTTAGACAAGTAGAAGTCTTAAGAGTTTCGGCAACCGCCTTAACAGTATCTTCAGGGACCTCATCAGGTTTCATGTTCCCCAAATTGAGATGACCTCTCATCCGAGAAAACGAACATATCAATGCCAAATCCACCACTATACTCTCAGTCAAGTTCAACAAAAAAAGGGGATACATTGACATTGAAACAATACTCAAATAATATCAATACCCAAAATCCCAAAATCCCAAATCCCAAAACAAAGAGCTCAAAGCACTCCGAAGGATCAAAATAATATCTTTTTTGACAATAGTACCTCATTCACATTCATTGGCAAGTTAGGAGTATAGAAACATAATTTACACATAATCAAAAATTTTCCACCAAAGCAAACAGTGCTTTAGTAAGTATCAACACATAACCACGTACACACATATCATATATTTGCATACAGAGGGAGTATAAAGCGAAAAAAACAATGAACTGAAGAGTAAGGATACATCCATCTTCGTTCTCACTGATGGTTTTCTTGAGAAAATTGTCCCTTGGAAGATTGCTATCACTGAAGTAAAATTCAACCTGTAAACAAGAGCACCCAAGAGAGAGAGAAAAAAAAAACCCCATAAGCATTCAAACATACATAACACGAATTTCGAAGCCTGTGAAAGCGAAACCAAAAAAGAAGCAAGAATCAATGGTGTTTGTTTGACCTGTCGGAGAACTTTCTTCGCAGTTTCTTCGTCCAACGAATGCGTTGCCATTATTGTACAGAAAGAGCTTGAAAAAAGAAAGTGATAGCGAGCGAGAGAGAGAGAGAGACAGAGACAGAGGATGCTGTTTATTTTGTGTGTTAGGGTTTTGCAGGAAAGAATATATTCGGGGGCTTTATGTATATATATATAGTACACTGTGTTTGAACTGATAAGTAGACCGGGCTTATGAGTTTAGTTTCTCTCTACAGTTCCAATTCCTTCGGTTTTGTTCCATTCTTTGCCACGTCATCATGGGAACCAAACTGGGATCCACTTTTTAATTGTTTAATTTTTTTTTCCTAGTTTGAAAATTACCATATACTTTTAACTACCGCGCACCCTTAATATGGTAGTCACTCTACAAGTATAAATACTTGTAGGGTGTTAAGGGCAAGAGCCGGAATTCAAGTCTCCAGAAGGAGACTTCACGCACACATATCCTTAGATTAGGCTAAATTGAGATATTTTACATATTTTTAATTGTTCCAATTAGATTATTTTTGTCAACTGGGTTTGATGGTCTCAAATTCTCAATGATTTCAAAGATTGTGCTATAAATTTAGAATCCTAAGTTCTATCCACTATACTATTAATTCATGAATTTTTAAAGTACTTTATGCGTTTGAAGTATAATAATTAGGTCAAAAACAGAAATGACTTTTCTATATTTATATAAAGAGTAGATGATTCCTTTTTTTAGTCCAATTATATAAACAATAAGAATAGATCTAGCATTTCTCTTTTTAGGATACATATATAACAATGTTAATGATATGATTGTAAAAGAGACTTTCAATTTTTTAAATTGAAATTGGAATATGTTCTTGTTTATGATTTGGGTGGATTACATTTTAAATTTCATCAGTTAAAGGTGGATTCAAATTTACCCTTGTGCTTTTAGAAATTTCAAATTAATCCATACACTTTAAAGGCTCATTTCAATTCAAACCATTAACTCGTTATATGTAAAGTTGAGTTGTGATTTGAAGTGAAATAATATGTATGTAAAATAGGCACGAGTTAAAATAGCTACACATTAGAAGCATTACATATAAATGGGTTTATGGTTTAAATTTTAATGTTTTTTTTTAAAATATATAGCTTAAAATGTAAAAGGTTTAAATTCAAATATTTTAATTGGCATGGGTATAGAACTAAAAGAATATATACTAAATATATCTTTATTGAAAATAATATTACAATGTTTTGGCAGCCTAAGGAGTTTATTTTCAAAAAGATATGGTTGTCTTAGATTCGAGGATTCAAATCAATAAATTTGATTATAAAAATTCAATAAATTTGAAGAATAATTACTTCTAGATATGCAATTTTAACATGTAATATACTAAGTCTAAGTATTTTGCTCTAATAAGAACACCAGTATTATAAATTAAACAAAACAACATGCGCATAAAATGATTTCAAATCCACATGTTAATTATTGACTATTTGAATCCATTCATGACTCATTCAAGTCATTTAAAATAAAAAGTAAAAAAATCCAAAAAATGATTTACTTTTCCATCCAATTGAATCCTATATTTCTCAAAATCATGAGAAATTTAGTATAATTAAAAAAAATTATGGTCATTTAGGTAAAAACATCTATCACTTTTTGAGGGCGAATGCAAAAACACATGCTCTCTTAACATGGTTTGATTTTTCATATTTAAAATTTTATTCAATGTTTTTAAGGAATTCAAGGAAAAAAATAACAAAATAAGTAATATGTAAATAACCAAAACTTATATTATGTATACTCTTTATAACAAATACAAGGAAAACCAGAGTACGAGTACCAAGCTCCATCTCTGTAGTGCAGTAGTGACTAGCGAGAACCGCAGGGAACTGAAACCCCTTGAGATCAAAATCAAATCAATAAATGCTTTCAGAAGGAAATCTTTCTAAAATGGTAAAGCGTGTGCACAATTGGGACTCTGCACGGTCATGCACTCATGTACCTGAATTGAATGAATTTTTTTCCCTTTTTTTCCCAAGCCAATTGAGAGATTTTTTATACACATGCCCAGAATTTATGACACAATCAAACTGCATCTCTTTAAGTACTTATTACTGCTTAGGCAGAGTTCTGAATTTTCAAGTTCTTTAGAAAATTGAAGCGCTTTTTATATTGTTGTATATATAGACTTATAACCAGGGTTGTCACTATCTTAAGCCATTGTCATCAGTCATTACAGCCCACATTAACCAGGCCCATATGGCCATATGGATCCTTGAAGACAAGAAATGTACCCAGCAATATATATCTATATCTATATTATTAATTAAGAGACTTCTCCGGTTAGATTCGTCATTTTCTTAGTTTTAAAATGCTCCTAGATCCCTATGTTTAAGTAAAGACAAAACTAAAAGACAAACCGGTAAAAATACAACTCTAACTCCTACTAAAATATTGCCTAAAATATAGAGCCACTCTCCTATTAATTTTTAAATTACTTTATCCACTTATAAATTAAAATTTTAAAATAAAAATTATATATATAAAATAAAAACACTTTTTTTTTTTTATACAAAATAGGACCACTAAAAAAAAAAAAACTCTCATCCTACATGCGAAGCACATGTGACAAGCCCAGTAGACTTCTTATTGATCTCTTTTCGTTGCCCAATTCAAACAACAAGTGGTTTATTGATAATGTGAAAAGAATGCAGCACATTGGACAAAGAAACAAGGATTTTAAAGAGATTTTGCTTCTGGAACTACAGGCCTACAGGCATCTATGGCCCTGTTTGAGTTTCAACCAGCATTCAATGAGTCAATATACATTAGCAGTTGTGTGGTAACATATCAAATACACTAGTTATTTCAGTAGCCAGGGTAAATAGCTAAGGCCTAAGGGGTATTGATCTCTTCAATGATTGGAGATGTCTAGTGTGCATCACACTTACCCATTGCAGTCTTGAAGAGGATAAGGCCTTGTTTGAATTTTTTTTTTCCTCACTCATCACTCTTTACTTAATTTTTGTCAGTCATTACTTAAAATACCCCAACTCCCTACATGAAGTCTTAGCACCATCACTCGGCTTGTCATCACTCAAAATTGTCAACTGTTTGTAAGCCCTATACCTGTAACTTGGTGCAGCTTTTACTTTCTTTTTCTTTTTTTCCTTCAATCCCTAGTACCCAAACTCACCTAACCCAGTGGAGGAAAAAAAAACCCAAACCCAGTGAAATAAGAAAAAAAAAAAAAAAAAACTTAATGAAGAAGACCAAGACCCAGCGTGAAAGGGAAAAGAAAAAAAGAAGAAGAAGAAGCTACCTGGTGTGAAAAAAAAAAAAAATAGAAGAAAAAAATAAATAAAAAGATGAAGAAACCAAACTCGTCGAACCCAAAAAAAAAAGGGTCAAAAGTTGCGGTTGACTCTAACCGTAAGACCTAGTATGTAGTTTTAATTACGAAAATACCATTGAAAACAGAGTTATGGAAACTGAAAACACTTAAAATGTGTTTTCAATTTCCATAACTCATCATTCAAAAATCAGAAAATTGAGTAATAGAAACAAAAACTGAAAACAAAATCCAAACGGACTTCTTAGTTATGGGTTCCACTATTTTGAGTTATAAGTTATGAAAACAACAAATCCAAACAGCTCCTAAGTAACTATTCTGTCAGGAATTGGGAGAATTATCCTCCGGAGTACTTAAGGTAACTCTGCCATAAAGTTCTAAAAATCTTAACCATTCATAGTTCGATGAATGTTTAAGATTGTCACATCATCAACAAAACAAACAGACTAGCACAGCGTGTGGCATCCATTGAAAATGGTGATTATGTGGCAAAATCTGATCTATTCATTTAACCATGAATGATTAGATTTTAAGAACTCTACAATAGAATTTCCTTAGGAGCTTTAGAGAATTCTGAGCAAGATCCTTGAGTTGATCAGAAACAATGATGAACGTCAATACAACATCCTCAGACATTTATGTCTTTGCAAAACCAGCTTGGGGGACCCCACAATTCTTCCTACGTTCTCCATTTGTAGCAAGGGAACAATTTTTAAGGTTCCAGAGTCAAATTCAAACCTAAAAATGAAACACATACAATTCTTGCTTTTGTAATTAGAATCTAAACAATAACCAAGAGCACCAATTATAATTTACAAGTGGTCTGTAGCCTTCTCTATCCAACCTCAAAACAAAATCTTGCTAATAGCCTAAAACCATTACTTCACAACTTATTTGGAGGGAGAAATGGAATGCAATGGAAAAAATATTAAAATATATTCACATATTCCTATGCTAGGGAGCTTAATGGTAAGTTAATGGAAGGATTGGGAAGAAAATTCCCTCCTAAGCATTCATTCCAAAAATAGGGAGAACAATAGTTTATGAAATAAGGGAGAAATATCAATTTTATATCAATTTTTACAAAAGATAAGAGGTCAAGTATATATAGTAAATTATGCATTTCTTTCTTTTCATCTTTCTTTTATAAATGCCCAAACCCAAAAGAAAATACACCATACCAATTCCATTATCCTATTCTTTTAGGAACTCTCAAACAAAGTGTTTTTTTAATAAATAAAATAAAATTAACGACTCTAGAACATAGTGTAAGGAAATCATAGAACATTTGTGCGCGTGTGTATAAGTTGACATATATGAGGCAATCTGAACCAGGTGAAACCTTGAACAGACTAGACATGAGTATTGTTTATAAGTTATACAACGAAAACACAGCTTTCATCATCTAGTATCCCAATGCCGAATACAATTAATGTTAGTAGTCATAACCCAAGTATGAATATGGTAGTTATAGGAGGAGAGTTCATTCCCCCACTCCCTTCCAACCTCTGTTAAATATAACATACGTGCGCATAATTGATATATATGAGATCATCGGAGCCAGATGAAACCTTAAATAAATTAAACATTTTTTTTTTTTTTTTTAATAATGTTAGACAAAAAAACACAATTTTTATCCAATATCCCAATGCAGGTGTGAATAATGTTTCTCATCATAGACCAAGTACATATATGGTAGTAAAAGAAGATTCATCCCCCCACCCCCTTTGTTCAACATAACAAGTGCATGTATGCATAGGTTGATATATGCTAGACAATCTGAACCAGATGAAACCTTAAATAAAATAGACATACGTTTTGTTTATAAAGTTGGGCAAGAAAACACAGCTTTATCACCCACTATCCCAATGCAGATACAAATAATGTTTTTCATCACCATCAAAGTAAATATATGGTAGGTAAAAGGAGATTTCGTTCCCTCACCTCCTTCCTCCTCTGTTAACATTGCAGACGCCATTTTCTTATTTAACATCCACAGGAAACAGACTAGGGAATGTGTTATTCAGGCATGATGAAATTACTTGAGGCCTAGAATCACAAACTATATGACACCCTTCTTTATAGGCCCATAACTTTGGCAGTTAGCATCTATTGAACATTTAAACAAATGATGCTCTTACATGAAGTCTTCTTCCAGTTCCTGCAAGGACTTGCTTGTTGTTGCAATCTGTTTATTAGATGTCATGTTTTCAGAAACCATCAAACCCTTGTAGCTTCTTAGTTCTGATTGTCTCTCCTTTTCAAGCCTTTCCATCTCCTCCCGTCGTTTCTGCAAGGACAAATGTCAAGGACTTTAATCAACAATCTTCAATATATATATAAAACACATTAAAAATGTGAGATTATGTCCATTAACTCATTTTTTTTTTTTTTTAGTTACAATGGAGGAGGGGGGATTTAACTCTTGGATGTCTGTTGTTGAGCTGCAGGAGGCTCTTGGCTGTTTGGGACTTAAAACTAAGGAATAAAGTAACTTTGCAATCCAATTTAATCCAAGAATGTTACTGAGCTCACGACTCAGTACCAGTAATCATAGCTAAAACACACACAAAATACAACTTCAATGTTTCTTACTTAAGAAGATGGGACCTAAAATATTAGAAAGACTAGTATCAAAATCGTAATTATGTGAAGCAGAATGGCACTTCCTCCTCCCAAAAGAATGAATGGATGGTGAGATCTGATCTCAAACCAGTTGGGTCCATGTGTAACTTACCAATTCAACATGTGTGTAATCTTCTAAAGCTTATGTGACTTAACCATCAAAAGATTGACCATTCCTCTACAACCATATGCACTAGAATCAACTTGTCATCTGAATATTAAAAATGAGAAATAGCACCCCAAGTTCTGCAATTGAAGACTTGCAGTCTTCAAAACACCAAGTTTTTTATTTATAAGTAATATTGATTTTATTAAAGACGAAGCTCAAATAGGAGTGCTTCCTAAATAATTACACGAGCAAACTCAAAAGATACTGAAAATCAACTTAATTACAAGAACCACATCCCCCCACCCGAGAGAGAGAGAGAGAGAGAGAAGCAGCATAGTACAACAATAAAACAGAAGATGTAAAAAGCAACTTAAATTCAATGATCTCTCCACATCTTTAAAACCAGTCCCTCCAAATCATTCACATGAGACAATGAGCAGTCACATTCCACATGATGAAGCTTCCCATGCAACTCTTGCCAACAAAAGTAGACATCTACCAGCCTCTTTGACCTTAACCAATGTACACCAAAAGCAAAGCAGGGGAAACAAAAACAAAAAACAAAACAAGTGCCAACAAATCATAAACAACTGAGCAGTGGAGTAATTGATGTCTCCATCACACAGACAACACCAATTTACTAGTGATATATTTCTCTTCATAAGATGTCTATAGTCATTCAGCAAATAAAAATATAAAGATTTTCTATCGTCAAGGTTTTACTCAAGGTAGCTATCTGCACAAAGAAAGCCACTTTCTTAAGCACCTTTTTATTCTATAAACCTTTCCAAGTAACATGCTTTTTCTGGCAACTTGTAAACAATTATAATAATATTGAATGCTAAGACATCAATCAGTGCCTCAAGAAAAATAGGGGTTAGAGTAAAACAAGTCCATCAGAGAATCCACCTCCTCCAATTCCCAGTCATAAATTTTTTGAACAAATCTCAAATTCCAGTATTGAGGCCAACCCACCCCACCCCCCTAAAACCCACTTTGGGAGACCCACCAAAGAAGATTCTGAAGCATCTGTGTTATCTGCAATCAAATACCCAAATTCATCCCCTTCAAAGCTACACCACATGTCATGCCATATTTTTGTCCTCCTACAAGCCCCTATTTTAAAAGAAATGATAGGAGAGGACTTCCACCAACCAGCTCTAATTCCCTTCCAAAGACTACAGCCATATAGTACCCTAAAAGCCCATAAGCTCTAACTCAAATGGCCTCTCCTCCCTTGTAAGAGCAAGATTGAGGGTAAGACTATGGGTTCAAGAGCTGACCAATAAATATATATACTAAGTACCATAAGCCATTTGATGGATTGCAAGATAACTCCCTATACTAATGGCAATGACTAACGACATACTGCAAGAGAAAAACCTGAAATTGAATGCTATGGGAACTTCAGATGACAGGAAATACATCACCCACCTCAACCCTCCCCCCACCCAACCCTCCCCCCCCCCCCACAACACAAAAAAAAAAAAAAAAAAAAACAAACAAACAAAAAGTAAACAAGAGATAGAGAGAGAGAGCAGAAGAAGAAGATGATCTACCTGGTTTTTCAAATTTTGTAACAAGATATAGCATTTGGAGATCAGCAAAAAGAAAAGGGAAGAAGACAAGTGCCTAACTGCGTTTTAAATTTTGTAATCACAAATGCACCCAGACGACCACCAAAACATTTCCAAAAAACCTTTTGTGCAAGCCATACTTAACAACCCTTTTTAAAATAATAATAAATCCTTTTGAAAGCTTCCTCATTCTACTAAAAGTACCAAACAGGGGGTGATCTAAGTTTCGTTATAATATGGGTGGGCAAGGACCTAAGGGGAAAGTCAAATGCGGCACTTATACTAGTAATAACATTTTTCAGATGACAAAAAAAGTCCTACAGCAGTCAAATGATTGTGACCACAAGCAAGGTGAAATGATAACTACCCAAGCATAACATGATAACTAATTTAGCAAGCAAGAAGCAGTTGTATAGATCTATGATTGGAACTCAAGTACAATTTCATGGTAAGAGGAGGAGACACCTTAAGCAAGAGAACTAGAAAGTGGACGAGTTCAATACCTCTCAATTCCATCAAAAAGTTGTTCCCATTCCATTAAACTATGAGTAGTGGTCAAATTCGAGCAAGAGGAATCCTATTCCCTCCTTAGAGCCAGCCTATGGAATCAAATGGGATTAGATAATCAATTGGAATTTTGGAATTCAAATCCACTGGACATCTGTCCAGAGGTACCCTACCGCCATACTAGTTGCTAACGAAGCAAGAACTAGTCTAAGATACTTACTGGTCCTCAGGCTTTATATATAAAATGGAAGGAAGATGATGTTCTTTGTTGGACATGATTTTCCAGAGGAAAATATTTGAATGGATGAGATCTTCAGAATGGTCAGCCCATAAAACCAAAGTGTTATTTTTTAAGTAACCTCGGTAAGATTTAAACCTTAGACCTAGCATAACCTCATTCCCATCCCTTCCCACTTGAGCCAAAGCGTATTTAGTATTTACACATCACAAAAGTCACATGTAAACCTCACTGCGTCATTGATTTCAAGCATATGAATCTGTTTTAATAAGCAGCCTTCAAGGCACCTAAAGTCTATGCAGCCCAAAACAAGGTTCCACCACCAAGAAACACGTGTCAAATTCTAGTGTGCAAAACCTTAATTTGAGTTAAAATTAATTCCAAAGTAATTCCTTTAATCGGGGTAGAATTCAGAATTGTGCGCCTGGCAAGTTTTAAGAACATTGTATACCCATAAGGCTACATTTATATTGTTTGCTGATGATCCATGTTCAACCAAATATTAGATATCTCTTGATCTTACTGACCTAATTGTGGCCAAAGGGGGAAACAATCATTAAAAGAGTATACTGAACTCACTTTGTCTCTCAGCTGTAGTTTTCTCTCTGCTCGTTCTGCTGCATTAACCGCTTCTCGCTCAGCTGCAAATACGTGATATAAGTAAGTGACTTGTAGTACCATTATGACAAGATAATAGAATATGAATTAATTCATAAAATCAGAATAAATCATGAATGAATTCCCAAGCATATAAATATGAAAGTGATACCAGAGTCTATTGCTAAATATCATTATGAGGAACAAAAGACCCAAAAGTTGCACACAAATTCCTTCATAATGAGCAACAAGTGTACTAGCTTAGCATATCCGTCTAAAAAGAAAACCTCAAGAAAAATGAGATACTAATTTTACCTTTCAAATCAGGTTTCCTTTCCACTTTTGTCCTGTTCAACCTATTAACTATCTCATTAATCCGCTTCTCCACTCTCACGGTTCGAACCTATATTTAGCATAAAAATCCAAAAATAAAGATCAAACTCTCATGTATGCTCAAATGAAAAAGATACAAAAGTTAAAAATCAATATAGCATCCCAAATAAGATATTGAGCCCCACCATTTTTGGGTTGTGAAAACCAACTTGACCAACATCCATAGATGCAGTTTTCTTCAAATTGGACCAGGGTGTGTAAACAACATCAATGTTATTCACCTTGTTGCCTGCCATATAATCCCAAAAAGTGAGTCATCTAAAACACCACCGCACTACCTAATTCAGAGCAAAAAGGAACAACAAAAAGAAGTCAATTTTAAGGAATAATTGATAACTCTCTTCTACTTTTTCCTGATGTCTAGTAAGTGATATTTTTTGGATAATTCAAAATTTGGGGGAGGGGGAATTTGAATGCTAGATGTCTCCATTGTAAACACCAGGAAGTGATATTTCTGGTAAGTGATTTTATTACATATATGTGACCCTTTTTTAATAATCATACATAAAACCTCAATAAATAATCAAATTACACAATCTATTCCAATGATTATTAGCTAAACACTGATTCTTTGAACACGTAAAAAGAATAAATGATAACTCTCTTCTACTTTATTCTGATGTCAAGCAAGTGATGTTTTTTGGATAATTCAAAAATTGGGGGAGTGGGGGATTTGATCCCTAGATGTCTCCATTGGAAACGCCCAGAAGTGCCAATCGAGCTACAAGGCTCTTAGCAATGTCTAGCAAGTGATCTTATTACATATATGTGACCCTTTTTTAATGATCATACATAAAACCTCAATAAAATAATCAAATTACAATATCTATTCCGATGATTATTAGATACACAATGATTCTTTGAACACATAAAAGAATAAAAATAAACAAAATGATAGTAATCAGATAGTTTGCCTTGGATGGAATTTGCTTTGACAAGCTGAACACAATCTTCCAATACACCTTCACTAATATCATCAATAGTCTGACCTTTGTGCAGTCTTATATAAACATGGGCTGAAGACATTTTATCCACATGGAACCTAGAAACAAACAAACAAACAAACAAGCCAACCCTACTAAGATCAAAAGTGCAATGTTGTACTAACCAACTTAGAAAACAGTAATTAACACACAAAAAATCAAAGAAACAAGAATTATTGCTGTGAATAGATAATGAAAATTGAAAAAACCAAATGTCTTCGGGGAAGCCGTATTTGATGAGCTCCTCGTTCTCGAACTTGTCGAGGCCCATGAAAATAGTGTAATCGCCAGCCTCTGGTCGAGCTTTGAAGTAGAACACCATGGCTTTTCCGATGAGGAACAACCTAGGCCACCAGAGATCGACGCGTTTTAGATTAGGGCTTCTTCTCTGTTTTTTTCTTTTTTTTACTTTTTTAACTTGCGGGAAATAAAGTAGTACACGTGGAAAAACGCTGGTTGGAATTGCGTTTTCCGTACGCTTGTTTTTGTTTTTGTTTTTGTTTTTTCCTGTGTCTTTTATTAATCCCTGATCCGCGTCATCTGTGATAGACTTTTACACGTGTGTGTGTGTTGGACTTGGATGAATTTTCCTTCTTAAAAAGAACACTTGAAAATAAGCGCAAAAAAGGGTTTTGTTTAAAGAAAATTTTTGGACTTACAGAAAACTATACTATTACCGGCGGTATCTGCAGTCTTGGTTCCCTTTTAGCAGTGTACTTTACTATGCGATTTAGTTAAAATTAAAATTGGTTCAACCAAAACTGTACTGCACCACGTCTTATTTTTGTAATTAAATGTGTGGTGTAGTACAACTTAGAATTTAGCTAAAATTATAATTGCATTATACATTATTTTTACGTTCACATATGCAATGCAATATATAAGATGCGGTTTGAACAGTTCGAAACAAGTATATTTTTCAAATTTTGAACTTTTCTGACTTAGCCCAAAACTTATGGTATGTTTAGTTACTGTTTTTTTTCCTAATTTTCTGTTTTCAAAAATGATTTTAAATTTTTGAGACTAAAAAACTTGTTTGGCAATCCAAAATAGACAGAAAACAAAAACTGTTTTCAAAACTTAATTTATGAAAGAAATTGAAAACATGCAAAAAAATATTTTCAGTTTTTAATCTTCAAAAGTCAATGAAAATATGCATTAAATTTAATGAATTTATCTCATTTAATCAGTCGGCATTAAAGTTCAAATTTTACTGACAACATATTTTAGTTTTTTTTTTAATATCTTTTTAATTTCAACTAACCAAACATGTTTTTTATTTCAAAAATACAAGAAATTTTTTTTTTTTTTTATATATATTCTCAAAAAAAAAATTGAAAATAGAAAACAAAAACTGTTACCAAACATAACCTTAATTTTTCCATTGTTTTGAGCCAAGATTTAACCTATTGAACTATTTTTTTTTTAGTTTGGGTTGGCTTTCCTAATCAGCACTTGTTAGGGTTATTAAATTATTCATGTAGGGCCAGTGGGCCCAGGATATATGTTGGGTCAGCCCAAAAATGCATGTAAGGTTGAAACTCAAACCGAACAGTGTAATTGATCCGAGGGCGTAGGAAGACCCGCCCATGAGATAGCGTAAAAGGAGGAAGAGGTTATGTTTGGCTAAGACATTATGAAGCATGATGTCCGAGGATGGTAATGTCCTCGGCCACCAGAGGAGAAGGGTGATCTGGCAATTCAAAGGCATCATTACTAAAGATCTTGAGTGCGAAGGCAAAGGAAGAGAAGGTAAAAGATAAGGAGAGGGGATATGAAATATCTAGGGTAAAGCTACTGCCACCGCATTGAAGGCTCTGCAACTACTTCTCTGGCTGTATTAATGGGGAAATGACGTCTGAGTGTTAGAATTCAACCTTAAAGCTACCGCCAAGGACTTTAGGGAAAAAGGGTGATGTAACAAGTATCTAAATGGAACATCTGATTCATACATGGAAGAAAGAGGAAAAGGAGGAGAGTAATATAAAAGGAAACTGATAGAGAAAGGAGAGAGGGGAGGAATAGACACACACGACAGAGAATTGTAAGAAATATCATGTTAATGTCCTCGGCACTTATATTGAAAGGGCTTTCAGCTATGTAAATGCGTTGTGCATGTGTCTTGTGATCTGACTTAAAGTTCATGTTACTCAACGTCTATAGACCTAGATTTGTAGCTCACTCTCTATAAATTCATTGTTTTGGGCCATTGGCCTAGTTCACTTGGTGCTACTGGGGTCCGGTGCTACTGGGGTCCAGTGCTACTTGTGTCCTTACAATTGGCGTCATTTATGGGAAATCTTGTGTTCTGGGACTGGTAACGTGATGGAAGGTTCATGTCCACACCATGCAAAATCTTTGGGGTCCAACATGAAGATCATTTTCTACATCTAGAGCAAATGGGAGATCGAGAGGGTAGTATGTATACAGGGCGCACTGCTAGGAGTCATTCGAGGGGTGGAAGTAGAATCCTCCGCGAGGATGATACTAAGGCCATGCAGAGGAAAATTGACCATTTGAAGAGGAAGCTACGTCGTATGATAAGGAAACAAACACCCTCTGTTTTTTATCCTTCCTCTGACGACTCCCAAAGTAGCGGTTATAGGCTCAAGTCAAGAACCCCTCCTAGTGAGACTTTCTCGTATGAGATGGGGAATCTTCACGATAGGATGAGCAAGAGGTCTTCTTCCAGAGTCTTGGGTAGCGATGCCATGGGAAAGGCGTTGCACCAACTTTCCAAATCACCTTTCACACGTAGGATCGAGAAAGGAAAGCTTCCCCGTCGTTTCACTCAGCCAAACTTCACCATTTACAATGGCCGAACAGACCTAGTGAAGCACGTGAGTCATTTTAACCAGCGCATGACAGTTTATTCTAAAAATGAAACTTTGATATGCAAAGTTTTCCCCTCGAGCTTAGGGCCTATTGTGATGAGGTGGTTTAATAACTTGAAGGAAAACTCTATTGATTCCTACATGGAGCTCACGATGGCATTTGGGTCTCGTTTTGTTACCTATAGTAGAGTACCTCGGCCTCTGGATTCATTACTGTCCATGGCCATGAGAGAGGGAGAGACCCTGAAAACATACTCGGATAAGTACTGGGAGATGTTTAACGAGATTGATGGTGACTTTGACGAGGTGGCAATTAATACTTTCAAGGTCGGTCTTCCAACTGAGCACGACTTAAGGAAATCTCTAACCAAAAAGCCTGTAAAGAGTGTACATCGGCTCATGGATCGTATCGATGAATATAAACGGGTTGAGGAAGACCAGCAGCAAAGTAAAGGGAAGATGAAGGTTATCCCTCAAGAGAAGAGGGATTTTAGGTAGGAAAGGTACAATAACAAATGGTCTCGGAGGGATTTTACTGATCAATCTGGTTCAGCTCCTTCTCAAATAGTGAATGTCGTGTTTTGCGAACCTATGCAGCAAGTGTTGGAAAAGATTCATCATGAGCCATACTTTAGGTGGCCTAATAAGATGGCAAGGGACCCTATAAAACGTAATCAAAACCTCCATTGCAACTATCATTAGGAGAAGGGTCACACTACCGAAAATTGTAGGACCCTATGGAATTATTTGAATCAATTGGTTAAAGAATGAAAATTAAGACAGTTTATGAATCGGCCCAATGGGCAAGTTAGTCAAGCTGCTTCGGTGAATCAGGGTAGCAATACTTTAAGGCCTCCTTTGGGCACGATAAATGTTATTTTCGTTGCTCCAGGTCAGACTGGTTCTTGCCCTACCAGGGTGATGTCAGTATCGCGATTTCCTGCCGAGGACTTTAGTTCTAAGTCGAAAAGGATCAAAAGGAACCCTCTACCCATTTTAGGTTTTTCTGAAGAAGATAAGATTGGAACTATCCAGTCACATGATGACACGTTGGTTATCATGCTGAGGATAGGGGGCTATGATGTGAAAAGAGTAATGGTTGACCAAGGGAGTGGGGTTGACATTATGTACCTGGATTTATTCAAGGGGCTTAACTTGAAGTTTGAAGATCTTACAACTTACGATTCGCCATTGATAAGTATTGAGGGGAAAGCTATCATCCCGAAAGGGCAAATTCGGTTACCCATGCAATCAGGACCAGTGGTAGTAGATGTAGATTTCATAGTAGTAGATGCCTATTCTCCTTACACGGCTATTATGGCAAGGTCGTGGTTGCATGCCCTAGGTGCTGTTTCTTCAACTCTACATGTTAAGGTGAAGTTTTCATGTGGGGAATCGATTGAAGAAATCTTCAGAAGCCAGTCTATAGCAAGACAATGTATAATGGCAGCAATTATGCATCAGGTCGGGTAGGAGTCGCAGGCCTCGACTGGGAGAAGTTTGTAGCAGTTAACGTCTTCAACCAAGCCAAAGATGGCCGAGGTCGAGGAGCCTGTGTGCGAAGAGCTAGAAAAGATACTTATTGGTGATGACATGGAGAAGTTCTTTCAGGTGGGAAGTCAGTTGCCGCTCCAAGAGAAAGAAGAGTTGGTCACGTTTTTTAAGCAGAACATTGATGTATTCGCATGGAATGCTTATGAAGCTCTAGGGGTTGACCCAAATTTCATTTGCCATCACTTAAATGTCAGTTCGAAGCAGTGTCGAAGAGGCAACCACCTCGACACTCGTCTAGGGAGCATACTGAGGCCGTTAAGGAAGAGGTATTGAAGCTCAAGAAGGCGGGTGCTATCAAAAGGTGTTTTATCTAGGGTGGTTGGCGCATACAGTGGTAGTGAAGAAGAAGAATGGGAAGTGGAGAGTGTGCGTAGATTTCACAGACATGAACAAGGCTTGTCCCAAAGACTTATTCCCAATGCCTCGCATAGATCAGCTAGTAGATGCTACTGTTGGACATCCTCGGATGAGTTTTTTAAACGCTTTCAAGGTTATCACCAAATACCCTTAGCTTTGGAGGATCAAGAGAAGACAACTTTTGTCACGCCCACAGGAAATTATCACTACAAAGTGATGCCTTTTGGTCTAAAGAATGCAGGGGCTACTTATCAGAGAATGATGACGAGAATGTTTGAACCCCAACTAGGAAAGAAAATTGAGGTGTATATGGATGACATGGTGGTAAAAAGTAAAACGGTTTATACACATATATCAGACTTGGATGACACCTTTCAAACATTGAAAAAGCACAAGTTACGTCTTAATGCATCCAAATGTTCTTTCGAAGTAGGGTCTGGTAAGTTCTTTGGCTATATGGTAACACATAGAGGAATTGAAGTCAATCCCGCTCAAGTCAAGGCAATCAATAACTTACAGCCACCTCGAAATCCAAAAGAAGTGCAAAGGTTGACTGGAATGACTGTGGCCCTTAACAGATTTATCTCTCGGTCTGCAATGGAAAAGCTTTGAATGGATCGAGGAGTGTGCCACCACTTTTCAGCAACTTAAGGAGTATCTTCCACGCCCACCCATTATGTCTCGGTCCGAAGTTAATGAATTTCTATTTGCGTATATTGCAGTGGCTAACCATGCGATTCGTTTGGTGCTGATATGGGTTGATGGAGACGTACAAAAACCAGTTTATTATGTGAGTAAGTCCTTACATGAGGCCGAGGTGCGTTATTCGCCATTAGAAAAGGCAATCTTGGTCGTGGTACATGGTACGCGTAAGCTCCCTCGTTACTTTCAATCTCACACGGTGGTAGTTTTGACTCAACTTCCTCTCAAAGCTGTACTTCGGTGAGCTGATTACACAAGCCGGATCGCTAAATGAGGTACCATTTTGAGGGCCTTTGATGTTAGGTATATACCTCGTACCTTAGTGAAAGGCCAGGTGTTAGCCGATTTGGTCGCAGATTTACTGAACCCTCAGTAGAAGATAATGTTAAGAGCTTGGACATTGATGAAAAATCAGTTGGCATGATCACGTGCAAGAAGCCTTCGGTGTGGAAGGTTTATGTTACTGGTGTTGCAAATCAAAGGGGATCAGGTGTGAGATTGGTAGTGATAACCCCAGAGGGGCTTACGCTGGAAAAGTCCCTGAGATTGGGATTCTCAGCTACCAACAATGAAGTCGAGTATGAAGCTCGGGTGAAAGGAATGGATATGGTTCGAAAAATGGGAGGGAAAGTGGTGCAAATGTTCTCGGACTCATAATTAGTTGTAGGTCAAGTAGAAGGAAAAATGGAAACTAGAGATCCGAGAATGCACGAATAACTAACTCAAGTCAGGTATTTGCAATCTAAATTCAAATCTTTACTTTGTTACATGTTCCTAGGAATAGCAATACACATGTTGATTCCTTGGCCACTCTCGCCACGTCCTCGGCACAAGATTTGCCTCGGGTTATCCTTATTGAAGACTTGTATAAGCCTACTAGAATCAATGAAAATATCATCCGAGTTCATTAAATTAGGGTAGGACCCAGTTGGATGGATCCCATAGTGTCTTTCCTTAAGGACGATGTCTTGTCAGAGGAAAAAGCCGAGGCGGATAAGGTGCGTAGGAAGGCACCTCGATTTTGGTTGTCCGAGGATCAGAAACTATACAAACATTCTTTTTCAGGGCCGTACTTGCTGTGTATACATCCTAACGCAACGGAATTACTTTTGCATGAAGGAATTTGCGGAAGTCATACAGGAGGGAGAGCTTTAGCTCGCAGAGCTCTTATGTAAGGGTATTAGTGGCCTAATATGCAACAGGAAGCTTAGGACTATGCGAAAAAGTGTGACCAATGTCAAAAGTTTGCGCCTAACATTCATCAGCCTGGAGTTGTGCTTAACCCTTTGATAAGTCCTTGGCCTTTTGCATAATTGGGCTTGGACATTGTGAGACCCTTCCCAAAGGCACAGGGGAATGGGAGGTGGTTGATTCTAGGCACAGACTATTTCACCAAGTGGGTGGAAGCTGAACCTCTATCTAATATTAGAGATGTTGATGTGAAGAAGTTCATTTGGAAGAATATTGTCACTCGGTTTAGAGTCCCTCATGCTCTTGTCTCGGACAACGGTTTGCAATTTGATAGTAAGGCTTTTAGACGATATTGCTGTGACATCGGCATAACTAACAGATATTCTACTCCAGCTTATCCTCAAGGAAACGGGGCAGGCCGAGGTAGTCAACAAAGTTATCGTTAGTGGGCTCAAGAAAAGGCTGGATGATGCCAAAGACAGATGGGTGGAGGGATTGCCTCATGTTTTGTGGACGTATCGAACCACGCCATGAAGATCCATGGGAGAGACACCCTTCTCAATGACTTATGGTGCTGAGGCGGTGATCCCTTTAGAAACTGGATTCCCAACGATGAGAACGAGTTCCTTCACTCCCGGCAATAATGACAGATTACTGGAAAAGAGTCTAGATTTGGTTGAAGAACGGAGAGAGAATGCTATAGTCCAGTTGGCTTGTTATCAGCAAAAACTGAGACAGGGATACGATTCTCACGTGAAGTCGAGGCCACTTGCACCGGGAGATTTGGTATTAAGAAAGGTCCTGGGTATTGCCAAGAACCCAGCATGGAAAAAATTGGGGTCTCACTAGGAAGGACCTTATCGCATTACTTCGGTAGCTGGTATAGGGTCTTACTATCTTGTAGATCTAGAAGAAAAGGTTGTAAAATATTATTGGAATGTAAATAACTTACGAAGGTACTATTATTAATGAAATGCATTTTTGCCATTTTTGTTCCATTGTTATTAGGATACACAAAATGTTATATTCAAATTTGAAAGTATCGAACAGAATCTTGGTTATGTTGGCTCCTCGGACCACATGTCTTGTGAAAATTGATATCTTTATTAACTATTAAACAGAACCAAAGTTACGTCTGGTCCTCGGACCATCTACTTTGGAAAAATTAACATATCAATATTTACTATTAAACAGAACCAGAGTTATGTCTGGTCCTCGGACTATCTACTTTGGGGAAATTAACATATCAATATTTACTGTTAAACAGGACCAAAGTTACTTCTAGTCTTTGGATCATCTACTTTGGAGAAATTAACTTCTCAGTCCAGTTCTACTAAATGTTAAACAAAAACTTGATTAAGTAGGTCTCTCGGACCATATATCTTGTGGAGATTGACATTTTACCTAGCACCAAGCAGGCACTTGGATATAAAAGATTCCTCAGACTGTATGCTTTAAAGAACTTCATCTTTTACTGGTTATTGGGTATAAAATCTAAGTTGCTCTTAGTTTGCATATAATTCATTTATGAGAATTAAACATTTCTTATCCTAATATCTTTCGTGCATTGGTATGTTGTTTACTTATGAATGCGTCTTGGC
The DNA here is from genome assembly GCA_032878915.1 of Castanopsis chinensis. Taxonomy (NCBI): domain Eukaryota; kingdom Viridiplantae; phylum Streptophyta; class Magnoliopsida; order Fagales; family Fagaceae; genus Castanopsis; species Castanopsis chinensis. The sequence goes on along the minus strand of JAVQMG010000115.1, from coordinate 18,735,365 downwards.
CGAGCTGGTTTATATGTTGTTTACCTTACAACCTAATGGGGTTATTCATTGCAAGAACTGAATGGAAATTCACGAGCATCACTTAAAGCATTTGCAAGTATAGAGGTCTTATAAATTTTATTGTCCTTGCTTGTTTATCTATTTGAAACTATCAATGAATATGAGGGATATAAACTGTTGTTTTTTCATGTTGCATAAATGATAAGTAGAATGACATGCTAGTAGCAAGTATAACTCAAAATTATGATGCAAGTAAATGGTACTCTTCATTAATTGAAAATCTTTGCAAGTACATCCACAACCAAATTGTCAGATTATATCAAAAGGAAAAAAGAAAGGAAACTAAAATGAAAAGGAAACTAAAATAAAAAGAAAGGAGGCCCAACAGTGCTTGGTATTTGATTGGTCTTTGGGATCAACAGGAGATACAATTGGAGCCGAGGACCCCTCAACTATTTCCTTGCCTTTTGGACCTTCCTTGGAGACTATGGGCAAGGTTGCCAAAACAATCTCCAAAGTGCCACTAGCCTGTTGTTCTTGGGATAACTCTTGGGGTTCGTCAGGAAGTTGTGTATCCTTATGCACTTCTCCTTCAGTTGTCCCGGCTTGTACCCCTGCTCTAAGGGGGCCAACATCATCCTTGGCCTTGGCGGATGGGGTGACTCAAATGGCCGGAGGAATATAGGCATTTTCTGCCTTCCAGAGAGAAGAGGAAGCATCAACCCCAGCTTGGGATAATGCTTCCTTCCATACTTCGAGGCAGTAGTCCTTACATACCTCCAGCACTTGAGCTTTAAAAATGTCGGTGGTCTCTGCCACTCCCACTTCATAACCACTCTGCTCAGCTTGGTCCACTGTGTTCTCGGCCTCTTGAGCCTTGGTAATAGCCTCCTCCTTGGCCTTGATAGCTTCTTGCTTAGCCTCCTCGAACTTCCTTAAGTCTTGCTTAAGGCCTTCAATCAGCTTCTTCGTTGCAGCAAAATTCTCATCGGCCTGCCTAAGCTACAGTCTTTGGTCCTCGGCTTGCCTTTCAGTGGTCTTCAGTTAGGTCTCCAAGCTAGACTTCTCACTTTCTGCTTTGCTTAAGCTGGCCGAGACCTCTTGTAGTTTCTTCTCCTTTATTTCAAGGATTCTCTGGGCATTATCAAGCCTTATTTCTCTAGCCCTGAGAGATTTCTAAGAATTGGCAGCGATTTCCTCCGCCTTGTGAGCAGATTGAACAGCCTGCAAGTAGAGTACGACAAAATAATGACGTGAAATCCAAATTTTTGTTAGAAGAGAGGGAAATGGATGATATAATAAAAAAAAAAAGGGAAAAAACCCACATTTAACCGATATCCTTACCATAGCAAGCTCTTTCTTCAGTGTCATGAAGACATTTTGATCTCTTATCCTTCTGAGCTCACCCATATCCTCGGGCAGCAGTATTGCTTGCTCCAGTGCATCTACTATGCACGCAGCTATACCCTCGTCGGAATTCCTAATAGATGCATCAGCAGCGACTGCTTGGTCGTCTACAGTCATTTGGGGGGCCTAGAGGGGTGCATGCACGGCTGCATGAGGCTCGGCCTGTCTATCTGACCTTGTTTGTATAAGGTGAGCTTGTTTTCCTCCTTTTTCAGGCTCTATGTCCTTGATAAGGGGATCTTTTCCTCCTTCAACTACATTCTTCCCCTTCTGGTGGTCCCTTTTTCTTTTGTGGTCGGCGGGATCAACGCGTTGGGATTCGATTGGTGGAGGGAGAGGAAGTTTGAGTGGAGGGACTTTCTCAGTGCCTTTATCTTTGGCTTTTGCTTGAGGCACTTAGGAGGCTCCTGGACCCCTATCTGAGCCTCCAGCACATCCTTAAGACTTTGCCTGGGTTTGCGTTGAATATCCATAGTTTCAAGTTGTTGGGTGGTGTCTTGTGAGGTTAATGGAGACGGGCCTGGGACAGCGGCTTCATCTTCAGGTGAAGGAAGTTGATCAAAAACTTCAAACTCGCCTTCAGAGTCTGAGACTTCAATAATCTCTTCTTCTTCTTTTATGGTTGGCTGAGAAGAGGATCCTTCGCCTAATACGGGTTGTGTCAAAGGAACAGCGAGGGGAATGCCTTCTGGTACGAGGCGTACTGGTTCGGTGATAAGAGTGCCTTGTGGAATGGGGGCACCCGCGGGAATAAGAAAACCGTCAACTGCAACACTAATTCGGGGTAGCCGAGGGCCTTTTGCCTTGATTACACACTTCGGTGCCTGAAAGGCTATTGAGATTGGATCGTATCCGAGGATTAGGTGTGCTACCCGGAGTTGATTGTCTGAATGAACAAACACCTCGACTTTCAAAATTCTGTCTAGGCGTGCGAAGTCGACAAGGTGAGCGTGACAAACAGTTACGCGAAGATCTGCAAACTCATGGGAGAGAGGAACAAGGTAAAACAAGATAGATAAAGAAAATAATAATATAAATAAAAAAGAAGAATCTAATATGGCATGGTTTCATTCTAGATAAGTTTTCTGAGATTCACCTGGTTCCCCTTCCCTCGTTGGACAGGGGAGACCATCGTGCCAATTCCCAGATATTATTAAAAAATCTTTGTTTAGGCCCTTATTGGAGTGAGGGAGACACTGGATTAGTCTAACTTTCGCCCACCTTGACTTCAAGTAATACCCTTGCCCCTTCAGGTGGTGGAGGTTGTAAACCCAATTTATGTCGTGGTGGATAAATCCTAACCCCAGCTTTTCATTTAGAGCATCTACGGAACCTAAAATCCTAAACATATTTGGGGCGCATTGTGTAGGGGATAACCTAACCGTTCTCAGATAGTCTCTAGTAACTGGTCTCATTGGGAATTTCATCCCTCCCTCTATGAAAGCTATCATTGGGATGACTACCTCACCGGCTTCCCTCTTTGAGTGCCACTCTCCTTCCTCACAATATTTAACAGACACTCCCTGTGGAATTCCGTACTTAACTTTAAATTGCTCTATTTTCTCAGCGCTATCCACTAGAGGTCTAAACCTACCCATTTTCTAAGAGTAGAGGGTGGATATGGTGAAAGGATTAAGGAGTATAGATGACCAAGGATAAAGAAACACAAAATAACAAGAGAGAAAGAATAACAGTAATGAAAATAGAAAGCCGGAAAAACTTACTTTAGAGTGATAGGGTTGCCTCGGCTTAGATCTTGGTAGGTATAAAGACGCGTGTATAGTGCAAAGATGGGTAGATTCGTTGTACAAACTCTGGAGTAAGCAGGAAGTTGTAAAGCGGGAGATTTCCCGCCCTATGTCCCTACGCAACCCTTAGCCGTTGGATGGATATCGCGTGGTTGGATGTGGGGAACAGGAAGCCGTCAACATTTAATTAGAGTGTGTTCTACACACCGAAACGCTAGAAGCGTGTAAGTGGAAATCCATGATAATGTCTAGTAACTATAGATTATTCAGAATGTGTGTCGAAATCCTCATTCCTCCCAGGGCAGTAGAAATGAAGATCTCAATGGGCTATTGTAGGGCCAATGGGCCTAGGATATATGTTGGGCCAGCCCAAAAATGCATGTAAGGTTGAAAACTCAAACTCAATGGTGTAATTGATCCGAGGGCATAGGAAGACCCACCCATAAGATAGCGTAAAAGGAGGAAAAGGTCATGTCTGGCTAAGACATTATGAAGCATGACGTTCGAGGATGGTAATATCTTCAGCTACTAGTGGCCGAGGAGGAGAAGGGTGACCTAGCAATTCAAAGGCATCATTACTGAAGATCTTGAGTGCGACGGCAAAGGAAGAGAAGGTAAAAGATAAGGAGAGGGGATATGAAATATCTAGGGAAAAGCTGATGCCACCGCATTGAAGGCTCTACAACTACTTCTCTGGCTACATTAATGGAGAAATGATGTCTGAGTGTTAGAATTCAGCCTTAAAGCTACCGCTAAGGACTTTAAGGAAAAAGGGTGATGTGACAAGTATCTAAATAGAGCATCTGATCCATACGTGGAAGAAAGAGGAAAAGGAGGAGAGTAATATAAAAGGCGACTGATAGAGAAAAGAGAGAAGGGAGGAATAGACACACACGACAGAGAATTGTAAGAAATATCATGTTAATGTCCTCGACACTTATATTGAAAGGGCTTTCAGCTATGTAAATGCGTTGTGCATGTGTCTTGTGATTTGGCTTGAAGTTCATGTTACTCAATGTCTATAGACCTAGATTTGTAGTACATTTTCTATAAATTCATTGTTTTGGGCTCTTTGGACTGGTTCCCTTGGTGCTATTGGGGTCCAGTGCTACTTGTTTCCTTACAATTAATAATATATTTAATATTAAAAAAATAAATATATTAATATATAGAAAGAGCGTGGTGCAATGTGGTTTGTACGATTTTCTCATTATAAAACCACAAACTGCACTACAACATACAATGTGATGCGGTGTATTGTTACTTGCAGTGAAGTTATGTCATTTTGCGGGTAATTTTGGTGCTGTTTTTGCAGTTTGTACAGTTTGGTGAACACCTCTAACTATTACTATGTATCTATTTGGTATTTGTTTGTTAATGTCAGATTTATCATTAAACCAAGACACCAATGGATTTTTGGAATAAGCAGAGATTAAAACTCAAATATCTTATTCAATCATTAGAAAATTTACCAATTGAACTAACTAGAACCCATAATTTTTTTTCTTGAGAGAGAATGTGGTTGCAAACTTGAAAACTTTATTTATTTTAAGGATATAGATTTGAGAGAGAATAAGAGTTGAAAAATAGATTTACAAAAGAAAAATTAAAAAGGTTACAAAAATTTTACCCTCTAATTTTTGTTTTTCCCTTCAAAAAAATAAGACAAACAAAAGTTAGTTTAATATAGATGTAAATACAAAGAGGTAATTATATAATAATAATAAAATCTAGGTTTTTATTTTAGTTTTTGAATATTTGATTAGGCGTGTATCAAATTATCAATTTCTATCCATAGTTTTACAATAAGAAATGATATGTTCACAACATTTTTCTAACAAATCTTAAGTAGCAAACAGTTAGTAATTGTTATTGTTGGAACAAAAAAGTAATCTTAGTGTTAGATTCAAATTTGAACCAATAACAACTAACCACTTATGATTTGTTATATAACATAAAACCTCTCTTTCCAAATAATAGTAATTTGGGGGCTATTTGGTATGACATTTTAAGTAATAGTTTTTAAACAACATTACACGTATTTTCACACATTTTCAAAAAATACAAACAACATTATCAAATGAGCCCTTGAACTCTCAAGTCTCAACAAGTTGTTGAATCTCTAGGCAGCCACATGTAACAACATTTTTCTCATCAAAATATGTTTGACATGGAAAGCATATATAACAAAGACCAAGGAATATAAAGAATTAGTACAAAGCATAGCAAAGATTTTTTTTTTGCCTCCGGAGTATACATAACACAAGAAATCCTAAATGTAGGGATTTAGGGGGGGGGGGGGGGGAATGGAAGAAAGAAAGGCATATGCAATGCACTGTACTTCCAGCAGCTCTCAACTCCCATGTATTCCTGCCACTGAATTCTGCCAATCAGGTTCAATATGCCAACCCCACCTAGCATATAGACACAAACATTTTAAGGATTTGATTCACCAAATTCAATGCAGGAAACAATAATTCTCACCTAAAAAAATTTGCACTAACGTAAGAACACTCCAATTTATAGAACTGATAAATAGAATAAACAGCAACTTGCCACAGTACTGTGAACATTAGCCCGAGAACACCCTCCCCCTCCCCCACCCCCTTTCTTATTTTATTAGCTGATCCTGTATCATTAAGTATCTGCTGCATTGATAATTGTGCAAAACAGTGGTATTCAAAAAGATTTTCTCCTGACATTTGAAAGAAAATATATATACAAAAGAGTCATCTGTGAATTAAACCGAGTCAACAATTACAAAAACTGATATGAACTGAGATTCTGAAACTCCCTTATGGAGCAAAATTTAACACTATCAAATAATTTACTTGTCTAAGGCAATGCCTGGAACATTAAGTGGTGGGTGAATTTTCGCATATTGCCATTAAATAACTGGCAAGTTTCTCCAGGCTGGCTTTTATTATTATTTCTTTCTTCTGAACCAACCAAAATTCAGTTTTAAAATTTAAATAGCAACAAGGTTATTATAAAAAAAGACTATATATATTAACCATGCTGAATCAGACATGATCTCCAAATCCGCAATCATGACATTTGATATGCAAAAACTTACATAATGCATGAAAGATAGTCAACACATATAATAACAGCAAAGAAAATCAGCACGAGCTTAATAAGTCCCACGCCAAAGTAACCAAGTACAAAGCGACTAATTTGTGAAGTAGGGGAGTGGTAGTTATGCTAGCAGAAAGGAACCAGAATAAAGGCTATATAGATACCTCTTGCAGAACTCAGTCACATATCGTGATCCATTGTAAAGAACGAACCACATCAAGACAATCACCAACGTATCTGGTAAAGTTTAGGAACTCAAAGACAATATCATACAAGCATACAAGCATACAAGAAGAGGGCAGGGAGATTACTTTCGGTTAACATGGCACATGAAACCAACAAGATAACACTCTACAAATCAGATGTCAAACTTACTTTTCATTTTTGCCTCACAAAGCAAACTTATATAACTATTTGTTAGATTAAGTTAGAAGCATGGCAAACAAACTGAGCACATGTTCATGAATCTTGTTTTCACAAACTAAATTGTAAGAGGAACTTGAAATTATAACTCCAGTACTTAGTTACATGGCAGATTTCACAAAGCCCTGGGCTACCCAACCAAATCATTAAAGCAACAAGAAAAATTACATGGCACCTTCAAAATGTTCATATTATTATTATTATTATTATTATTTAGCCACTGATAAAATTCATGAAAGTTATCCAAATTTGATCATGATTTTTGCAATTTCATCTACATGTGAGCAAGAGCAACAATACAACATCACCCCAAAACGCAAGTGACTTTGAATTGAAACTTTCAATAAGAGATATATATATATATATATATATATATATAAGCAGATCAAATCCTTAGAGAAAGTTATGTAATAAAGGATACTGAAAAGATAACGCTCCCACCAATCCAACATGTAGAGCCCAAAAGTGACATTGTAAAGATAGATCTTGCGCTGTATCCAGTTCATAACTTTGAATCCTATGAACAATAATCATATAGTTAACAATGAAGCTCAGAAATATGAGAGCAAGGTTGGATGACTAATAAAAAAGAAATTAAATTCCCAACAGAGAAAAAAGAGGGGGTGGGGGATGCAAACACCAAAAGTAGTACTAATTTGAATTTCGAACTTCCATTAGCAGCAGGAATCTGGTTCTTACTTTCATACTTAAATCTAAATCATTGGGAGGAACCAACCTGCTATTACTGACTGGGTAGAAAAAAGGAGAAGCTTAAGGAGTATAATACAAGGTTCAACATGGTAGCAGGCCCATGGCTAAGCACATGGCACAATTTCACGAGTATAAGATGAGGTGCAACATGGTTGAAGATGAGCTGATGACATTGTGTAGATTTAGGAGAGGCCTAAGTGACAACTTCTAGGAAGAGTTAGTTCCCTGTAAGGTCACCACCTTAGACCAGGCCTACACCCTTGTCCAAAACTATGAAACAATCATCAAGTCACAGTGTTAAGCAACCTAACACTTGATACTCAAGTAACCTTCAGTCTTTGGGTAGTAAACCACCAGTAGTTTCACCACAATCCAAGCCTAACTCCGGTAATGTGTCAATTAGTAAATGAAAAGGGAAAAATTGAATAGTAGACCCCTCACTCTATATTCTCAATTCAAATGCTTTAAATGTCAGGGCTTTAGTCGTGTTGCTGCCAAGTGCCCCAATAAAGTCCTCATCATTTATGAGCAAAGGAAATAAAGTGATTAGGAAGATCTAGAAGAATTATTTTATGAGCCTAACAATGAAATTGAGGACATAGAATGAAGATTGCAAGGGAGACCTTAACCTAGATTGCATTCGGACCATCCCATCTCAAGTCGAACTCCCTGGGAATAGTAGAATCTACCTAAGGTGAGTGAGGTTGACTACAGGATAGTGCACCAAAATAGGCTATTGAGAAAAAGCATATTAAGCCTAAAAGGAATAGAGAGGGAAATGAGCAAAGAAATTTCAATTAGTACATGGCTCAGCAGGAACACACAGTCATCATGAATTACATCATGACAACAGTAAACAATCTCAAGCAAGCAATGACCAAACTCAAACAAAATCATATTATATGAATTTCAAGTAGGAAATTATATCATGGTTCTAATTAGGCCCAAACAGTTTCCCCTCACAGCCGTTAGTGTTGGACCACTCAAAAGTTTAGAAACAGGTTGGACCAAATTCAAGTAATTAATGATTTTCCAACTGATTACAAAAAATGTTCCACCTTTAATATTGAGAATTTGGCTGCTTATTAAGGTCTAGCTATTACCCCATATGATGCTTCCGATGATCCCATTACAAACCCTATGACTCATCCAGCACCACCAAACATTTCGCCAACATGTAAAGAATTTCGGATAATATTAACCATTTCTTTACTTATCAAAAAAAAAAATTCGGATGAGCACATTGTTTGTTTCTACCAGAAATGGAGGAGTTCAGTACTACCTATTTAATTGGAAGGGACGATGAGAGTTCAATTGTACTAAGATCAACAAAGAAGAGCCAGCATCAACTAGACCCTGATCTACCACATCTACACCACTAACCCAAAACTATACTTGACAAAAATCAGTACTAATTTGAATTTCCCTCGATTGTAATTTTATTCTGTTATATGTTTAGTGCGATTATGTGTGTATATATATATATATTTATTCCTTATTGATGTACTCCTAAAAGCCTATTTAAAAAAGTCTCAAGTAAACATAGAAGACAGATTAATAGATTATTGAGGAATGAAATTTTATGTTGGAAATTTCCAAATACTAGGTGCTGATTCCTAGGTTTTCCTGTTTGGTTCTGATTCCAAGAAAATCCTAAGTGATGATTGTTACTTAAACTAATTCTTATCCTTGTTTAATGTAATATTGTCACCTTTTAAAAACTAAATATGACCCAGAACCAGTAATGATTAAAAATAAAAAAAAAACATATATTTTCATAGCCTTTTACAATGATTGAATGGAAATATTGACCATGAAATGGAATTAATAAGTTCATAACATTTGCAATTGATTTGATCAAATTATAGGAGCAGAATTAGAAACCAAAAAAGAAAAAAGAAAAAAAGTAAGCTGTACCTGACAAGAGAGAATGAGAGATGAGCTGAGGACTTGTCCGCCAAAGCTCAAAACGGCGCCGTGCGCTGGTCAACGGTGGTTTTGGAGTGCGAAATTTGGGTAAAGATTTTAGCTCTAAGATCAGATCGGGGAGAACAAAGAAAAGTAGACTAAGGGGTACAATCGTAATTTTATATATTTCAATTTACTTTACTGTTATTTGGGAATCAAGGAATATCAACGAATGAGTTTGAGCCCACTCAGCCAAAATAACAAACAAAAAAAATAAAAAGGGCTTTAGGCCGACTTTGTTTTACGCTCCGTCTATTTTGACCAAACCCCCCTCTTTCTTTAAATGTTTTTTTGTTTTGTGATTTTTAGTTTTTGTTACCATGCCTAAAATTCTAAGGTTTAAATTAACATACCTAAATTTTTAAGCTCTAAAAAGCAATTTACTCTTCTTCTTTTTTACATAAACCAATCATTTTCCCAAAAAAAGAATCTCTTAGGTTCCAGATTTGATGCTTTTTTTCCCATTTGAGATTCCAAAATAAGGAAAAAAAAAAAAAAAAAAAACTCTTCTCATTTGGATTTTGCTCTCGTGAATGATTGATTTTGTTTTTTTGAAAGAGAGTTTTAAACCTATAGGTATCATCAGATCAAAACACCAATCAGTATTTAGTGTAAGTAGGGATTGAACCCTAAATCTCTTATACAACCATAAGAGATTTTACCAGTTGAGCTAATTGAAACCCACAATTTTGTTTATACAATCATTTGAAATTACAAGAAATATTAATAATTTTCCGTGCGATTCTAAACAAAAAAAAAATTTAATTCATTTTTGCCTCACAACCAAACATAAATAATCAGTTAATAAAATGTATCCTAGAAAAAAAGTTTAAATCAAAACAAACGGGTTCATCAAAAAAAAAAAAAAAAAATGGCGTGTAATGCTAGTAAAATTGTTTTTGTTTCTTTCTATATGGCCTATTGGAATGTGAACAAAAAACTCTTAACTATTGAATTTTGTTTTTATAAGTCATGATTCTTAGTCGATTGTGCCATCTCTTGGGTTGCTCCTCTAGTCCTCCTTACATAGTTTTGTAAAAAAATAAATACATTCCATTTCTCAAAACAACTAAACAAATAATGGGCAAACAACATTTTTTATCCCTAAAATTTGTTCCACTTTTCAGTTTGGTCAAAACTGGCACTCAAAATCTTAAAATTTGTAAATCGATCCGATTTGGCCTTTTAGAGTTTTCAAAAATAACAATAAAGAAAAAGTTAATGATTGTAAATTGATACAATCTAGTCAATAAAGTTTACTCTATTTTCCAATTTGGTTCCTATAAAGTCTGAAAAGTTTGCTCTCTGTTTTCCAATATTGACTTTTACACGAGTGGAGCAGGAGCCTCTAATCTTCGATTCTATTTCCATCTTCTTTACGTGCGTGCGTTCGTCTCTGTCATATGACAAATTGGCTCTTCGGTTCAGGAACATTTGTGGGTCCAAATTCCATTACCACTTAACCTTTCTTTTTCTTTTTCTTTTGAGATCAACATTACCACTTAACGTTATCCCCAATGAAACACCTACATAATTCAAATCATCATTCAGACCGGCATTGATTCCTCTCATAGAGAAAAAAGCACTAAGAGAGAGAGAGAGAGAGAGAGAGAGAGTTTTGGTTGAATTATATATGAAACTATTGACTATAATTCTATAGCTTGGTAGAATAAGGGCTCCTTTTGCGTGTTAGAGATAGAGAGAGAGGGAGCATAAGATCTGTCATAAAGTAAAGGGTTGTATTAACGAGCACAGCAAAGTACCTATTAACAACAATTTTTTTGAAATTTTACTGATAATTTGTCTTTTTTATAGGTTTATCTCATTTTTTTCAGTTTTATAAATACCGTTTGATGTCTTTTTTTTTACTTTTTTTTCTAACAATTTTTTTTTTCACCTTAACAAGCACTGCTAGTGCTAGTTAACATTTGCCTAAAGATTAAAAATAACTGCAAACCAAAAAAGATTAAAAATAACTGTTTTCCCATTCTATGCATCCCCACATGTCCTTTGACATCACAACTTATCGACATAGAAGCATCATGCATTACTGGATGGCATTAAGATTGGCAGAAAAGCTTAAAAGGGTTAAATTGTGGTAGCCTAGAGTTCAGGGGTTGCAGGCACTGTGGCCATGCATCGTAAGCAATAAAATACGGGTTTGACAAATACATTTACAAGACCCTTTATTCTTACTTCTTGAATAATTAAATAATACAATACATAACCAATTGAATTCTCACGAGAGCATAGTTAGGTGAAAATGTGATTTTGACCTTGAGTTGACTGGATGAAGATTGTGTCCCGTGCCTTTTTACGTTGGACATACTATAATTCGGACATGTATCCAACTTTAGCGTATCCCATGCAAAAAAATACTGGCCACAAACCGTATCCGAGTTGACCCATTGCTTTCCAATTTGTAATCCTTAAAAGTTTAAATGTGTTTTCAAGGTTTTCTATATCTCATCTTAATATAATCCCCCTTTATTTTTAATGCATGTCTATGTTTATCTTATCTTAATATAACCATGTGACGAACAATAAACTTATTTGGAACAAATAATAAATTAGATGGTAGTAAATACTATAGTTGGCAAATACTCATGTGGGGGAATTCCCCTTTTGTTTGAGGGGGGATAGAAGCACCAACTGCAAATTTGAAAAAATTGAAGAAGGAAAAGGAGACACTGTTCCGACAATGACACTGAAAACAGTGTCATCTAAGAAGAAAACTACACGTGTCTCAATTAAAAGGAAACAATGTTGTTTCTTTTAAGGTGTGTTTGTTTGGAGGTGAAATGAGGAAGATGAAAAATTTTAGAAAGAAAATAGGAAAGAGAATTTTTTTAAATGTGTTTGGTTGGGTGAAGTTTAAAGAAAACTTCACCCAATTGAGACACGTGTAGTTTCTTCTTCTTCTAGGCAGTTGCCCTTTTTTTTTTTTTTTTTTTCCTTCCTTCCTTCCTTTTTTTTCACTGGGCAGTACCGTTGTTGTCGTTTTTGTTTTTGTTTTTTTTTTTTTTTTTTCCTGGGCTGTTGCCTTTTTTTTTCCTATTCTTTTTGTTTCTTTTGATTTTCAGTACCGTTGCCGTTTATTTATTTTTTTTCCTGGCAGTAACATTGCATCTTTTTTTTTGGGATATTATTTTTATTTTTTAATAAAATTAGATGATTGCTCTTTTTTTTTTTTGTGATTATTTGTCACTTTTTTTGTTTTAATTAAGTATCATTCTTCAACAAGGGTATTTGAGTAAATTTATGCAAATTTATTTTTTCCATCATTCCACTTTTCCACTCTCAACCACAAAAATGAGAGAAACTAAAATATTTTCTATTCTCCCACTTTTCCATCCTCTTATCATTTTCTATCGTCTCACTTTTCTACTCCTTCAACCAAACGGACCCTTAAATAGAATGATGTCGTTTTAGTATTTGTATATTAAACCTGTTAGCAATGACTAGCTTCATCACACGCGCTTCGCGTATGCGATAAGGTTTTTTTTTGTTAATGGTCGTATTTTGTAGGAAAAAAACTGTGTTATTTTATTTTATTATATATATATATAATTTTTATTTTGAAAATCTAATTTATAAATAAATCAATTTGAAAATTAATAAGAAAGTGGTCAAATTTTTAGGTAATATTTTAGTGGGAGTTAGAATTGCATTTTTACCGGATTGTTCTTTAGTTTTGTCTTTACTTAAACATAGGGGTGTAGGGGCATTTTTGAACTAAAAAATGAGGAATCCAAACAGGAGAATCACCTTAAATAATAGTATAGATACATGTGCACAAGGGAGAGTTAGTTATTAAAATCATGTAGAAATATATTGGCTGTTGTAACAGTTTATAGTTTCTCTTGGTATATATTGTACAAACTTTGCTCATTTGTAAGTTAAGTCATTAATCACAGTTTTCTTCCAATAGAAAAATTCTCTCTCTGTTCTTTCACAGCATAAGGGTGTGTACAGAAAAAAGTTTCTTCATATCACCAATTGCCATGGTTTCAAACAATAATCACCAACTGCCGTATGCATAGTAATCGAGTCTAACGACTAACGATGTGCGTGATAAGAGTAAATGCGAGAAAAGAGTTTCATTTTGCAATCTTCAATTTGTGTGACAAACATGATTGAGTAATATAAGCCAAATGCCATTAATATTTGAGAACAGAACCTTCTAATATAAAGTTAGAGGCTTAGAGCAGATACAATATATTCTTATTCTATTTCATTCTTTTAAGAACTCCCAAACATGGTGTAAGATCTTGGAAAATATGGCTAGTTGGTTGTTTACGAGGGGTGGGGAAAAAAAGGAAAAGAGAAAAATTAAGAATAAAAAGCGATTGTATAACTTCGTAAGATTGTACATGTTCTTCTCATGTGTTCTTGGTGGCCAAATGCACCAGAGATTTCTCATGAAAAGATAAAACATAGAAAGCATAAATAATAAAGGATTTGAAGAAATTACTTGAAGCACTTCATCATAAGAACCAACAAGTGGTACAAAAGTGTAAGAAAATTTACATCCTCAGAGTATGTTTAACATTAGAAACCAAAGGTAGGAAGAAAAACAAAAACAAAAACAAGCTATGCATCGTAATTGCAGAGGTTCTCAAATCCCATATATTCATGCCGCTGAATTTTCCCAATCATGTTTGATATGCCAACTCCACCTAACAAACAGACCACTTAATATTTGAGAATTCAAGTTCACATATTTTAAAGTTTATGGAAAAGTATGCATTTATAAAAAAAAAATTTTAATTTATGGAAAAGCTAGTTCAATAAGCAAAATAAAAGGGAACAATAATGCTCACCTAGTGAAATTGCACTAACAAATATTGTGAAGGCTAGAATAAAGATGATCAGTGATGCTCTCCCAAATAAAATGATCAACTTTCTCACAACATGCTGTCCTATGAAGGCTGCGATAGTAGCCACAGCAGCAAAGTAGAGAGCTGCCATAAAAGTTGCAAATGATCAAGATGTTACATGACTATCAAAAAAATAAGAAAGCACAATTTTATAGAGATTATCTGGGTGTTGTAGGGTACTGACTTACCATAAGGAACAGGAAAACGATTCAGAAGGTAGTATTCCACAACAGACATAGATGATGAGAAGGTCATTGCAAAGGTGGCAGTGGCACTTGAGACCTGCACAGAAGATATCCAACGTTGTAGATGATATATTTGTAAACAATGAGATCTTTTACATCTTTATTTTTTATTATTTGGCGACACAGATATGCATGATTACTCACTAGCAATTTTACATTTACACTGGTTTAGCTTTGAGTTCCAAGTTGGACAATAAGTCATGGGACTGAATTATCCAAAAAGCTTAAAACCTCTTAACTTTTAACTACATACTCAGCCTTATAAAATAAAATAAAAATGTGACATAAGAAGGAGATGGTTGGATTTCTAATTTCTTAACCATTACTTTGCAAGTTATTCACAAATACCCAGTACTTTCGAAGTTCCAGATAATTTCAAAAGCATCTTGTACATGAATGATGATTTTATGTGTTTCAATAAAAACTACAAACAGACCTGAGGGGGTACTCCCAGCTCCAAAAATAGTGGACCCATAATAAACCCTCCACCTAGGCCAAGCAGCCCACCAACTATTCCTCCCAGTACACCGCCGGCACAATAGAAAATCAGCTGATGTACTTTCCAATTTGTCCCCTCATCTCCCTTGGATGCAATAACTCTGTGTCCCTTGTAAAGGCTAACTGCCTCGTACAAAGACACCCCAAAAGAAATAGGGATCTGTAGACAGTGTTAGGTAATTTATCCTCAACAAGCAACGCAAACACACACAAAGGCATACACACATTGAAAGGAAAGAACACAGGAGGCCTTTAGTGTCAATAGAAATACCTGCAAGAAGTTCAACACCCAGTATTCTGTTGAACAAGTAGCTGTATGATTCTGTTATCAATGGGAAATTAATATTTAAAAATGAGCATTTGATGTTACATGATCAAGTAGAGATTGCATGATATAAAATTTTTGAGGGAAGATAACAGCAGAAGAGGCTAAACCTTGGCAATCTGAAGGACAAGGAAGGAAATCCAGACAAAAACAAGAAGTCCAAGTTCCTTCCAATATATATTCTCAATAATAGTAACCTGTAATGTTTATATTGATTTAGTTTCCAGAATTCCATGGCACCAATAATAGCTTAACAGTGTATTGTTACCTCTGGTTCTTTGGTGTCTTTCTGAGTGTCATTTTTTGGGCCATCAGGAAGAGGCTTGTATTCCACTTCTGCAACATCAGAACCTGATGGAACAGGACACAATTTTGAATGCCGATTTCAGAAAATAACTCCAAGCAATGCTAACTCTATGACTTTTATACAATTAGAGGAATAGTGGATCAACTCACCATTTGAGCCCAGTCGCTTAGCAGCCTCCTAAAATTTGAAAAGTTGAGGTCAATGGTAAGCAATTAATTTCAGTAGTAATAACAGAAAATTAAATGGGAATTTTACCAAACATGAAAATGAATGTATTCATAGCCCAAATTCATGCATGTATGTGTAAAAATTTTTATGTAATTACATTTTTCATAATGGTTTCCTTTTTCCATGTTTCAACACCCTTAAGGAATGCCTTTGTTGACGTGCCTGCAAGCCACCAGAATCAACCAAGGGTGTTATTGGAGGAAAATGCCTAAATAGAGGAATGACAATTCTTCTAATCATTACCTACAATTCCTCTAATCATTACCTATAAACAGAACAATAAGCAAAACCGTGACCATCCAATCAGCAAATATAACGTTGAAAGCGACTCCAATACTAATGCCCATCATAAGCATTGGCTGGATGAGCAGTGCTAAATCATAGTCAATGATGGGCATATCAAGTGTAGGATGCCTTAGCTTAAGGTTGTAGTAAACAGTTGAGGCTGCGGCACCCATGATCATACCTGACACAACAGATGAAATTTCTGATTTTGTTAATTACACCATTGTTTAATACAAAGTGAATTCCTTCTGTGCATTCACGATAGCTAGTTAAGACATTTTACAGCGAAGGAATCACAAAATAGCTAAAGGTGTTTTCCAAAATCAGAAGTCAACCATGTCCAAAATTCAAAACTTTAGATTCACCATAAAATTCCATGACTAATCAACTTGGCTCAAACAATAAAGGTTTCATGCCAAGGGAGTAACCAGTTTGCATGGTCAAGAATCTTCAGCTATGTTTGGTTGGCGTGAAAAGGGAGATGATGATGGAAATGGGGAAAGGAAAAGGGAGAAGAAAATGAAATTTTACATTGTTTGGTTGAAGTGAAAAGGGAGAGAAAAAGAAATGGGGTGGATGGAGTTTTTCACTTAGGTCCACCATGTCTTTTTCCTTCTAGATTGGAAAGAAAAGAGGAAAGAAAATGTATAGAAAAAAAATACAGAACTACAACCACTTTTTCATCTTTATTACTTTAAATTAATAAAGGCATAATAGTAATTTATTCTCTATTATTCCACTTTTTCATCCTCTCTACCAAATACACATGAAAGAAAACACAAATATTTTTCAATCCTTCCTACATTTTCCAGCCTCCAGCCAAAAGGAGCTTTGGAAGTCAAGTGGTTTGAAAAGAAACTATAGAAAAAAAAAGTCTTTACCCCCACACAAATAAATCTTTTAATCATTCTAAACAGCATGCGTGATGTTCCTTTCATTTAAAAAAGAAAGTTCCTCTTTTTTACCATCTTCTATCTTAGGATTCAACAAGATTAGGTATTTCAATCCAAAGTGAGTTTCTCTAAGAAATGATATAAGAATATCTACCGTCATAGCCGACCTGAAATCCATAGCCAAACCCACAAAATTTTTGAGATTAAGGCTTGGTTATTGTTATTGTTAAGATTATCCAACCTTTAAGAAAATAAACTAATACAAAAATACGTGTTCTCTTACATTTTGATATAGCTGTTGCTGACTTGGGATCAAACCCAATAATCAGAGTAAGCATAGGAACAAAAATGCCACCACCACCAACGCCACCAACACTCCCAAATGCAGCTCCAAAGAATCCAACTATTGAACCCACAACAATTTGCCAATTCAATTCGATCTCCTGCAAAGCAAAATTTACAGTGACCCATATTTTAAATCAACCCCAAAAAAAATTCCATTTCCACAGTCCTTTTTCACCATAAAAGTATAAAACTACATACACTAGTGTTTAACATCAAAATGTACACAAAAGTTGACAAGACCATTTGATCTAGCCACAACCAAAAATAAGATACCATACTTTATCCACAAGCACTTCCAATAGGACCACCAATCCACCAAAAGCAATTAATTATAAAAGTTTAAGCACACAACGAAAACGACTTGATCATTGATCAATATGTGGATATATATAGAAGAATCTAAAGTAATATAGTTTAAATCGAAAAGGACTTTGATAGGAGGAAAGTAAAAAGAGAAGGAATAAAAGAAAAACAGTGAAATTGAAAATGAAAAATACCGGCCAAACGTGGTGATAACCCGATTTGTTGGCTTGCCACAAGAAATTTACAGCTTTGAGAAGGTAATTGGATTCAGGTATTCCTTCTGTTCCTTTGAAGCTTAAAGCTTCCAGTCTCAGCTCCCTTTGGGCCGAAAGGCCCGAAACAACCACCAAAGCTATCAGATAATACATCATAACCATCCACACCCATCTCAAACCCCACCCCCATTTTGCTCCAAACTCAGCCATCAGATTCTGATACTGATTCTACACCCTTATTTCTCTCTCTCTCTCTCTCTCTCTCTCTCTATTAATCTATACCCAAGAAACCAAAAAGTTCAAGTCTATAATCTAATTTTATATAAGAAAACAGAGAATCAGGTAGCCATTGTCACTTTTTTTTTTCTGCAAAAACTTGATAATCTGACTCTAATGCAGTGGGATCAAGGTTTTCTTGGGTTTGCTTAGAAATTAATGAAACGAGAAAAAAAGTGAGAGATTGTTTAGCTTTGAAGTGTCTGAATGGCTGATCAAAGTAGTCCCGGAGAGAATGACATTTTTGAGGAATGGTACACAAACAGTGTGATTTATGACCATAAGAAAGCCGTGTGAAATGTGGATACGTATAACGGAGAGAATTTGGAGATCCTTGTCAATGAAAAAAAAAGTACAAGCAGAAAAATGGTGCGAAAAATGCGTGCTCTTGAAATGAAACAAAGAATATGTGTTAAGAACATGCAAATCTCTCTCTCTCTCTCTGTTTTTTTTTTTTTTTGGGGAGCTAAATCTCTCTCTCTCTCTTTGTGAAACAGGAGTAGAAAATATAGTACTATATGCTAATTATGGGACTCATTTATAACAGATAGAGTTTCCTAATCACACGACACATTCGTTGTTAATGAGTTTGTCCGGATGCAGTTTATTTAAGAAGGTGAACATAAATTCCTAATTCCACCACGTGTGTATTTTGAAAAAAATAATAATAATTACACTACGTGTATTTTTTCTTTTCTCTCTCTTTGTACATTGTCGTTTACTCACTTAGAATGATTAGTTTGAACAATGTTTATAATAATTTTTAGAATAAAAAAAAAAAAAAAAAACCAATGTTTGTAAGAAATATGATTATTGTTTTTGAGGAGGGGAGTCACTACGGACTCAGCAATTGAGAAGGGCCCAATTCACACACAATGTTGGGCCCGCCGGTCCAGATTATCAGCGACAAAATAAGCAAAACTTGAAAAAAAAAAAAAAAAAATTTAATTTAATAAACATTCCATTTCATTAACCAGCAAAACTTGGGACCTTAGAAGTTGGCAAAGCAACGATGGTGTAATAAGGTTGGGTGTGTGGTCGGCACGTTGATTACTGTTGGATAGGAAAAAAAAGGGTGATCTTATCCGGGACAACACAAAAGAAAAGAAGATAGGTAATAATTTTTAACTTTACTTTTATGTAATTTAAGAAAATGCCAGCCATCTATCCCTCCATACACAAGCCAAGCTAGTGACAAAACTTATGACCTATTTGGATGTTTAAAAATGGAGGGGGAGTAGAGTAGAGGGAGTGAGAGTAATTTAATACTTTTATTTGGAAGTTTTTTAAGGAAGAAGGAGGAGGGATTTGGAGGGGTTTGGAGGGGTTTCAACTCCCTCTAACTTTCCATTTTTAATTTCTCAAAATTGAAGAGATTTGGAAGGAGAGTGAAGGATAAAAATGCTTGACCAAATGAATTACCAAATTTGCCCTTACTATATTAACAAAATTACAAATGAACAGACTAATTACTCCACTCCCCCTTACTTAATTTTAAAAACATCTAAACAAGGTGGAGGATAGTCATTCTTCTCTACTCTTCTTCTCACTACTCTCCTCCCCTCTACTCCCCTCCTTCTCTAAACTTCCAAACAGGCCATTATGAATAGATCAAGTGGGCCTTGTGATAAACACTTAGAGTTTGCCCATTAAAAATAAAAAAAAAACCTAGAATTTTGGTTCAAATTACAATCGTGAAATCCGGTTTGGTTTGGTTTGGTTTGGTGATAGAAGTCTTTGTGTGGCTTCAATGAATGTGTTGTTTTGTGTCTATCATGATAGTCTAATCAAGGATTCAGTGATACAGGTGGTACTATTGGGACATTGGTTTAGAAAACATTTTTATAAACTTTTTATTAAAATAAAATAAAAACTATTGATTTTTTTTCACAACTTATATATTTTCCTTTAAAGTGATATTAAATCCATGTTGGAATAATAATAGATGGTACATACATTTTTATAACAAAATTTAGTAGCAAGTTGTTACTAGTTTTAGTTTAAACCCACCATTAAAATTATTTTTATCAATTAGTAAAAATATAATTTGTTATTAAAATGTTATGAAAATATCATTTCTCGTGTATGTAGGTATATGTGATTGTATATATATATATATATATATATATATATTTGGGTTCTCTTACAATTTCTTCATTCATGGATAAGAGACACTCTGTCAAAATTTGGATAAGTGTAAAAATAAGAACAAGAAGAAGAAGGCAGATGCAAGCTAGTAGAAGACAGATGCAAGCTTTGAAATGAAGAGATAGTTCAGACAGAGAGGCAGGAGAATGAAACAGAGTGTTAGGCAGAGAGGCAGAGGAATGAAACAGAGTAGTGTTGGAAGATTAGCTTGCTATACGACTGACCTGAAGTAATGAGTTATTTAATGTACGACTTGTAGTTTAGTTTCAAGTTTATTAGTTTCAAGTTTATTAGAAGATGTATGTAGGGACACGTGTAATACTGGGATTAGTTGAATTGGGTGTTAGAGTAGGATCCGTATAATGTGGGGTTAGTTGCAGATTAGTTATTTTGGCTTCTGGTGTTGGTTCTTGTATATATACATATTGTACAAACCCGTTTTAATTGATTCAATACAGAAATTTACCAATCAAACTTTTCTCTCTAGCTTATCTTTTCTCCTCTCTAGCTTTCTGTTTTTCTAATATGGTATTAGAGCTTTGTATTTCTGTCAATGGCTAACCAAGATCAGACTTCTCAAACTTCATCTTCTCCATCCACTGCTCATCGTGAGCTCTCTCCAATGGAGGATACGAGGAGTCCATTCTTTCTGCACCATGGAGAATCACCAGGTGCGATTCTTGTCACACAGCCCTTGACAGAAGACAATTATCCTAATTGGGCTAGGGCTATGCGTATGGCATTAGATGCGAAGAGTAAGCTAGGGTTTGTGGATGGCACTATAACAGCTTCCATGGCCATTACACCTCTGGAAAAGATTGCTTGGTCTAAGAACAATTCCATGATTTCTTCATGGATATAAATTCAGTCTCTCCTCACATCTCTGGAAGTGTGATTTACAGAAACACTGCAATGGAGGTTTGGAATTCATTAAAGAATCGTTTCTTGCAAGCAAATGGTCCACGGATTTCACAACTCCAGAAGCAGATTTCAACAATCATGCAAGGAGATGTAACAGTGACTTCTTTCTTTACTGATCTTCAAACTTCTTGGGATCAATTGCTTAATCTCAGGCCCTTACCGTGTTGTTCTTGTGGTAAGTGTGTCTGTGGTGTGAATGACAAGATCACATTGTTTCATCATCAAGATTCTTTAATGCAATTCCTTAATGGCTTGAATGAAGTCTATTCACAAGTTCGAACACAGATTTTGATGATGGAACCAAGCCCCTCGATTGACAAGGCTTTCTCTTTAGTAATACAAGAGGAAAGACAGAGGGCTTTAGGCTTCAATGGAGGTCCTTCAGTTGATGCAACTGCTCTTGCAGTCAAGACTCAAGGATTTAATCAAGGTGGGAAGAATACAAAAGGAAAGGGTAGACCTATCTGCAGTCATTGTGGCAAGGCTGGTCATTTCATGGAGAAATGCTACAAGTTAATTGGTTTTCCACCAGGATATAAGCAAAAAGGCAAGATGTCCATGGCTAATCAAGTGAATCTTAATGGTGATTCTGGCCAATCTGAGGTTGCATCACAGCCAGGGTCTTTTTCTTTCACATCTGAACAATGCCAGCAGTTGCTATCTTTGTTGAACTCTCATGCATCATCTTCAGCCACCCCTGATGCCATTCATTCAGCAAATTCAGCACTATCAGGTATTTCTTGTGCCTCTTTCCAGGATTCAACTTGTCTTAGTTTGAAGAATTCAATTTTTACTGAAAATCCTTCAAACAAAACAGCTTACAATAAAGAAACTTGGGTTCTTGACACAGGAGCCACTGACCACATTATTCATTCCATTTCTTTGTTTACTGAGATCACTAATTCAATATCTTCTTTTGTGCATTTACCTAATGGTGAAAAAGTTCTTGCCACACACATAGGCACAGTCCAAGTTACTTCATCTTTAATTCTTGAGGATGTCATTTGTGTTCCAGCTTTTTCCTTCAATCTGATCTCAGTAAGCAAATTAACCAAGTCTTTATCATGTTGTTTGGTTTTCCTTTCAAACTATTGCTTCATACAGGACCTTACTTGCTGGAAAATGATTGGATTGGGTAAGCTTCATAGTAATCTGTACCTACTGCAAGATTTAGTCAATTGCAAGTCCATTTCAGAAGCTTCTACTATCCTAGAGTCAGTTTTGAAGTCTTTTGTTAATTCTGTTTCTCATGTTCCTACTGTAACTCAGCCTTACTTGTGGCATCTTAGATTAGGACATGTTTCTGATGATAAACTTCAACATTGTGTACCAAATATGTCCTCTTTTCATTCAAATAAAGATTGTATTGTTTGTCCAATTGCAAAACATAAACGTTTACCTTTTCCCAACTCTAATCATTTATCTGATCATGCCTTTGATATGATCCACTGTGATGTATGGGGACCTTTTGCCACAGCAACTCATGATGGTTTTAAATATTTTCTCACTATTGTAGATGATGCTACAAGATCTACATGGGTTTACCTAATGAAATCCAAATCAGAAACTAGGCCTTTGCTGATATCTTTTTATAAAATGATACATACACAATTTCACACTAATATCAAAGTGTTTAGAACTGACAATGCTCAAGAGTTTTTCCTCAAAGATTTTTATGCTCAACATGGGATTGTTCATCAACATTCCTGTGTTGCTACTCCACAACAAAATTCAGTTGTGGAAAGAAAGCATCAACACATCTTAAATATTGCAAGAGCATTGAAGTTTCAATCTAATATACCACTTTGTTATTGGGGAGATTGTGTTTTAACAGCAGTTTACATTATAAATAGGCTGCCTAGTGTTGTTTTGGATCATAAAACCCCTTTTGAGAAGCTTTATGACAAAGTTCCTTCCTATCATCACTTAAGAGTTTTTGGTTGTCTTTGTTTTTCTTCCACATTGGCTCACAATAGGTCTAAGTTCTCACCTAGGTCAATTCCTTGTGTTTTCCTTGGCTACCCCTTTGGTGTTAAGGGTTACAAGTTGTTAAACTTGATCACAAAGAAAATTTTCATTTCAAGGGATGTTTCTTTCCATGAATCTGCTTTTCCTTTCATTTCTTCAATAAGTTCACCACACACTTCCATTTCACTTCCTCATATCTGTCCTAATGTGGCTATTCCACATAATACCATGTTTTCAGAACCTCTCACACCTTCTTTAGATGTTCCCTATTTTGATTCTGGTTCTATTCAAACATCTAATCCAAATTTAGATAGTGGTATATCAGATTCTATCATATCAGAAACCTCCATACCTGCTTCTAGTTCTTTTATTCCAGTTTTACCAGATTCTACAGCACCTAGTCTTTTATCTCCTTCTCGACCTGCCACTCTTCCTTCCTTGAGAAGGTCATCCAGGTCCATTAAACCACCTTCCTATTTGCAAGACTATCAATGCAGTAGCATCATCTCTCCTGATCTTACCCAGTCCACTTCACACAGCAAATCAGGTACTTCCTTAGTCTCTACTAGATATCCCCTTTCAGATTATATTGACACTTCACAACTCTCTCCTTCATATTCCAAATTTTGTTCTGCCATTTCCTCTATTCCTGAACCAAGATTCTATCATGAGGCTGTTAAGGATCCTAAATGGAAAGAAGCCATGAATGCTGAAATAGATGCTTTGGTTTCAAACAATACATGGTCTCTTACTCCCTTACCTTCCAATAAAAAGGCAATTGGATGTAAATGGGTTTATAGGATAAAATACAAGGCTGATGGCTCTGTGGAGAGATATAAGGCTCGACTAGTTGCTAAGGGTTTCACTCAACAAGAGGGGCTAGATTTTACTGATACTTTTTCCCCAGTGGCAAAGTTAACTACTGTCAAGACACTTCTTGCCATATCTGCTGTGAAAGGTTGGCATTTGGTGCAATTGGATGTAAACAATGCATTTTTAAATGGTGATCTTCATGAGGAGGTATACATGCAACTCCCTCAAGGATTTCACAGCAAAGGGGGGGATGTTGTTTGCAAATTGAACAAGTCTTTATATGGGCTTAAACAAGCCTCAAGGCAGTGGAATGCAAAGTTCTGTTCTGTCATTAAGCATCATGGTTTCAAACAGTCCAAAGCTGACTACTCTTTATTTACAAAGAAGTTCAATGATTCATTCATAGCTTTGGTGGTTTATGTTGATGATATCCTCATAGCTAGCAACAATGTTCAAGCAGTTGAGGAGCTTAAGACTTCTTTAGACCAGCATTTCAAACTTAAGGATCTTGGTGGTTTAAAGTACTTTCTTGGACTTGAAATAGCTAGATCAGCCAAGGGTATCACTTTGTGTCAACGAAAGTATGCTTTGGAGGTATTGAAGGATGCTGGAATGTTAGCTTGTAAGCCTAGCAAGGTGCCAATGGAGCAAAATTTGAAGTTGAGCAAGTTTCAAGGAGAATTGCTTGCTGATCTTGGAGTGTACAGAAGGTTAGTGGGCAGATTGCTTTATCTAACTATTACTAGACTAGATATTGCATATCCTGTTCACAAATTAAGTCAGTTCATGTCAAAACCTAGGAAGCCTCACCTAGATGCTGCATATAAAGTGCTACAATACATCAAAAGTTGTCCTGGTCAAGGCATTTTTATGTCAGCCACATCAGATTTCCATTTGAAGGCCTACACAGATGCTGATTGGGCCTCCTGCATTGATACAAGGAGATCAACCACAGGATATTGCATTTTTTTGGGTGATTCTCTCATATCATGGAAGTCCAAGAAACAGTCCATAGTGTCTCGATCTTCTGCTGAAGCAGAATATAGAGTAATGGCTGTTACCGTATGTGAAATGACTTGGCTGTTGGCATTATTGAAGGATTTTGAGATTTTTCATCCTCAACCAGCTCTATTGTTTTGTGACAATCAAGCCGCCATTTACATTGGAGAAAATCCAGTGTTTCATGAAAGGACCAAGCATATAGAGGTGGATTGCCATGTGGTAAGAGATAAGGTGCAAGATAATGTTGTTAGGTTGCTCTTTACTCCTACACATTCTCAGTTAGCTGATTTACTTACAAAAGCTCTCAGCAGTCAACAACTAAGACACTTATTAGGCAAGATGAGTGTGGTAAATATACATGGTTCAGCCTCTCATCTTGAGGGGGAATGTCAAAATTTGGATAAGTGTAAAAATAAGAACAAGAAGAAGAAGGCAGATGCAAGCTAGTAGAAGACAGATGCAAGCTTTGAAATGAAGAGATAGTTCAGACAGAGAGGCAGGGGAATGAAACAGAGTGTTAGGCAGAGAGGCAGAGGAATGAAACAAAGTAGTGTTGGAAGATTAGCTTGCTATACGACTGACCTGAAGTAATGAGTTATTTAATGTACGACTTGTAGTTTAGTTTCAAGTTTATTAGTTTCAAGTTTATTAGAAGATGTATGTAGGGACACGTGTAATACTGGGATTAGTTGAATTGGGTGTTAGAGTAGGATCCGTATAATGTGGGGTTAGTTGCAGATTAGTTATTTTGGCTTCTGGTGTTGGTTCTTGTATATATACATATTGTACAAACCCGTTTTAATTGATTCAATACAGAAATTTACCAATCAAACTTTTCTCTCTAGCTTATCTTTTCTCCTCTCTAGCTTTCTGTTTTTCTAATACACTCAAGGGCAGCGCAGGTACAGTCAAATCCATGCTGGAATGATAACAAAGGATAAGTCATAGATTCATATTTTGACTTTGACAGTTGACACTAACCCTTAATTTAATTAAGAATTTATTCAGTTACCAATTTAATATCGAAGATGTTACAATAACGAAATAATTAATTCCCAGGGCCATGGGACTGATGGGAGTGTGTTATTACGTATGTACCTATTAATTTAAATAATTTAGTTTAATAAAAAAAACTTAAAATTAAAATAAGAAATTTAAAATTCGATCTCTTCCTACACCAAAAATTAATTGGTATCTTAATAAGATGATAAGAAGTTCTTATCAGGAGTGGACATCATCAGTTGAAACTTTCTTAAAAATAAATAACTTTATCTAAAAATGGAGTGTACCAAATTTTAACGCATCACATGTTTCTCTTTTAGGTATAACTATACTTTTGCTTCTAAAAAAAAAAGAAGGTATAACGGGAGGATTGAAATATAACTCATTTAAATGTATTATCCTAATGGATAGTTTTGGTTTGAATAATAAAAACATAAATGGAAATGAGTACTGTACGGCCCACATAGGTTTAATTTACTTTCATCAAGTTCAACTTTGATTCTAATCGAAATCGTAGATGGATGGAACCGCTTGA
This sequence comes from Castanopsis chinensis, assembly GCA_032878915.1. Taxonomy (NCBI): domain Eukaryota; kingdom Viridiplantae; phylum Streptophyta; class Magnoliopsida; order Fagales; family Fagaceae; genus Castanopsis; species Castanopsis chinensis. The sequence goes on along the minus strand of JAVQMG010000115.1, from coordinate 18,708,841 downwards.
TTCTAGTGCCACGTTGATTCAGGAACCACCTGATTTCAGCTTGTGTGAGTATTGTTATTATCTTAGCATGTACGTAAGAATTAAGGTATATATTTCCATTATTTATCTCAATTATTTATTCCATGGGGTGAGATATCTTTCTGTTTAAATTCTTCAGTTCTCTATGATTCTCATTCATTAAAACCATGCAATGCAAGGGTGAGTTTAACATAATATATATTTTTTGTCTAAATATAAAATTTGATGGTTATTGTATATAAAACTGTATATATATAGTATATAGAATTAGATATTTATTATGAATTTATGGTTGTGTTTGTAATAGAATTATATATATTACTATTAAAGAAAATATTATATACTAAAAATCCAATGTAAGATTTAAATATAAAATAAAATTAAAATTCAATTTATATATATATACCATTCTCAAAAAAAAAAAAAAAATTTATATATATATATATATATATTAAATTTATGAAGTCTCATCAAAAGTTTTTGTGGCACTATATATTACAAAGTTAACTAAAAGTTATAACGGTTTTATTTGTATATATATAGATTATAAGTATCACCACATAAATTAAACACCTTAACCAGTTATTATTCTAATTGATAATGGTTATGTTCTAGGCAGTTATTGTGGTGAAAAGTCACCTCCAAAAGCTGAGACAGTATAATTAACTTTGTTTTTTGGGGATAAAACCCTATTTCAGTATCTACCAAGAGCAACAACATCCTTCTTTCTTCAATTGTTCAGAAACAACGGGAGGAAGAATAGGTTGCTTATTAGAAGATCCAAAATGAGTTTTGAACTTGTATACTGTATACTATTCCATCTAACGAGTTTATCAAGATAGGTCACAGCACATGGTGGAATAGAATAATTCTCTTTCAAAATGTGCTTTTTCTTCACATCTCAACGAACATTTCTGAAGGCATGTTTTATTATTTTGTGAGCATTATGCAAAAATATTCTCATATTCTGGAATCAAATAATTAAGCCTCCTTCATATTATATATTATATATAGCTATAACATTGCTATTTTTTCATTTGAACATTTTACTTATTAGTACGAGTGTCTAGCATTACACTCACACACACACACACACAAAACTGCTGCCTATGGAAACTTACGTAATGGGAATTCTATTGGCGTTAAAAATGGCCGGAGGCGGCGTCAAGGCGTCAAGGGAAGTACTGGTTTTTGAGTGATCCTATAAGAATTCGTTTGTTGTATTTTATGTTTCATATGGAAGGGCTGCATGGTCCTACAATCATAGGTTAATGCCTCCATTCCAGGGATTAGATGGCCCACTACTTTGGGATGAGCAGCCCTAACCCTAAGCCCCTCCATTTGATTATGGTAAGATTTCCTTTAAGGTAATATTAGAGCACTCGCATAAGCTTAAGCAAAAATTTATTTCTATTCTTGTATAAGAATTTACTTTTTCAATTTTACATTAAATTATCTATTTAACATTAAATTTTATTAAAATATTAATTTTTTTATTATTTTAATTGTTTCTCTCTTCACATATAAAAATAACTAACCTTCATTATCTTTTTTCATACTCAAGATGTATAAAGAAATAATAAAAAAAACTAAATCCAAAATGAATAGTATCAATATAAATCTACACAGTTATTGTAGCATATTTTTGAATTTACACAATTATACATTCACTAATATAGGATATTTTTAGGCCAAAATCTATAAATTTTACCAATTTTTCTATTATACACTTGCTATTATATATTCTTAACAATCAAATAGAAAGTTATAGTAACCATGTAAGAGTAATTGCATCGGTAGGTGTAAAATTTTTGTGTATTTTACAACAAAAAACAAAAATATATTTTTTCTATTTTACACACCCACTTTTACAAAACACTCATATCAATTAATCTGTTCTAATAATTTATTCAATAAAATATTTATATTTTACACTTTTCATTATTTCCTCCACACTCCTCTCTAGAATCCTCTCACTCACTGCCTCTCTTTCTCTCAGACCCAACACAACCCAAAATCACCAACACCTAGCTATCATCAACGATCAATCTACACCCACCATCAACCCACCTAGCCACCATCAATGAGAACAACCACTATCATCAACCTAGCTTTCATCAAGCAACCCACCTCCAAAAGCCCAAATCCAAAGAAATCTCAAACCGGCCAAATCAACCCAAATACATATGGAATCCCATTCAACCCAAATACCCGAAACCCCATTCAACCCAAATGCATATGAAATCCCAAAATTCTCTGATCAAAAAAAGAATCCCAGAACCCACTAATCAAACAAAGAATAAAAAAGGATCAAACCCATTGATAAAAATCCCAAAACCCACTAATCAAACAAAGAATCCCAAAACTCATTGATCAATCAAAGAAAAAAAAATAGAAGAAGTGAAACCACCACAGAGGTGGCTGTGGCAAGCGACGAGAGATCGGAGATACTTCGGCGAGAGCTTTGACTAGAAACAAAGGAAAACCACCACGACTATGCAAGGGTGAGTGGCGATTAGCGGTGTGATGTTAGGCCATGGAAGCTAGATAAAGATTATGAGATGAGAGAAAGAGAGAGCTGAGGGTTGGAAGTAATAACCCGTTTTGATCAAATGAGAAAGAGAGAGTGAGGTGAGGGTGAGTGGGGCCAAAGAGGAGACAAAAAAAAAAAACTAAAATATTAAATGCAAAGCTACAATAACCGTGTATATATGCACGATTACTGTAACACTTTTGGATATATACAAAGTTATGCAAGCACTGATGTGGGTGTTTTTTTGGATAAAATGTGTAAAACTAACATCTTTTCTATTTTGTTTCTCAAAAAAAAAAAAAAAAAAACATCTTTTCTATTTTGGAATGACAAATGCGGTTGCTCTAAATATACACGGTAACCGTAATAATTTTAAAACTACAGTGTTATAAAAGGACTTATGTGGGTAGATTTTAAGCAAAAATTTGTAAAATGATACACTTTTTCTATTATAAAGGGCCTGATGCAATTGCTCTTAGGCACGAAATAGTGATGGTCCTTGTAAATTGTTGAAGGGATTTGATTTTGTTTGATCACCAGAGCTTCCAACTTATCTCGTACTCATCTAAATTGGGACAATATTAAGCATGCCATATAAGGAAAGGAGTAGACCTTCTTGAACTTGAACAAGACGTTTCATGAAGGTGCATTTATATGTCATTATTTTTGCATTATTACCTACGCTAACCGGACAAATTTGTAAGGTAATGTCACATGAATTAAGGTTATTTGGTGGCTTGTTACCTGGCATTGTTTCCAATGTTTGTAATGTTTTGTCATCAACAATCTATGCATCTGGCAATAATTTTATGCCTGGCAACATTCTGTATTGAGTATTCTCATACGAAGATGCCAAAAAAGAAAAAAACATTTTACCTACCAAAAGTCACCTCATTAGCAACAAATTCTTCATAACCACATTAAGCCCAAATTTTGCTCTCTCTTTCTCTCTTAGATGGTTTATACAGTTAGCAAGATAACAGTTTGAACAATGTCCATATTGAAGGTGATAATCAAGTTTGTATTCAAGCTGTGTTAGGGCAATGCTCTTCGATATCATGGAGAATTTTGACTTTGATTAAAGACATCCAAGTGCTGGAGCGGCAAATTAAGAAGGCGAATGGAAATTTTAACTATGTTCCCAGAGAAGCTAATGAAGCTTCTCATGTGCCGGCAGGATGACTGTTAAGCCAAAGAAGGTTCACTTTAGGGTATGTTGATCATGAGGATCTATTTTTTGGGTTGATTAGGAAAAACATTGTTTAGAGAGAAAAAAAAAGTAATACTTAAATCGGATAATGATGTCAATGAAGGTTCACTTTGGGGTATGTTGATCATGAGGATCTAAATTTTGGGTTGATTAGGAAAAAAATGTTTGGATAGAAAAAAGAACTTCAAATTTGGATAATGATATAGTATTGTGGCTAATTTAGTAATCTATGAATATTGCATTAGTTAAACTAACAAAATTAAAGTTTCTAGATTCAATTTGGCTAAGAGAACATTGAGCCTGATGGGAATACTTACATGAACACTCTTACATAACTTTTTTTTATTTTGCATTCTATCTCATTAAAATAACCTATTTTCTATCTAGTTGCAACTGAACCCAAAACATCACCACCTCATGGCAAAATTAGTCGCTGTCGCTGCCACTGCCACCAAAAACAGAAACCCAAAACCAACGCCGCCCCTGACCAACAACAACTTACACTGACGACAATGACCAGCAACAACACCACATCAAAAATACCTAGTTCTTAAAAACCCGCTAAAATCTAAAAATCCTAGATCTACAACACATTGACACCGTCGACCACATGCAACAACATGTTAACGTTGTCAACCACCAACGCCAACGACCACCACAACATCCTAATGACAATGTATAGACTACCAACAATTGCAACACGACATTTGGTAAAGTATTCAAAAAGGAAAGAGAGGCAGAGAACGAAAGAGAGAATGATTTGCGTGTTGCTACAGCGATAATAAAAATGACTAACTATTGGGAACAAAAAAATCTCTTCACAAAAAATTAAGCGTTGAAAAATAAATTTCATGCAAACTTTAAGGAAAAAAAAATATTTTAGGCTTTTTTTTAGAATAGAATAATATTTCAGCTTATATAATTTTATCTCATTTAAAATCAATAATCTATAATTAAGGTAATATATGCACGTGTTTTAAATTTAAAATTATATATATATATATATATATGTACATATATATTAGTGGTACATTTATTTCATATTTTATTACTGTGAGCTTATAAAATTACAAATTGATATGTCATTAATCATAAATAGATAGTTCTAAATTTATTTATCAGGTGGTTAAAATTTATTAATCTTACTTATTTTCTTATCAATTTATTAGCATTTAGCTTATAAAATTACAAATTGATACACATTGTTACTAATCGCAAATAGTAAATTCAAAATTTATTCATAAGATGGTTGAAACTTAATTATCACAATTTGTAATCATTATGCAGGAAAACTTTTAATATTTTAGCAATTTGTTTAGAATGATTTGGGCCAGGATGAAGGGATAGTTGGATGGGAAATAGAAATGGGATGGGAAAGTGGACCATTCCCACACAGTTGCAATCAGTGCGGTTTGATGAATCGAGGGGCCTAAGGCGAAAAATGAATTGAAGCCATTTATATATTTAAAAATGACTTAAAAAAATAATCTAAATATTGCTTAAACTCTATTCTCTTGTTAGACGCAAAAAATTTAACAAAACGTTTCACACTTAATGTGGCAAATTAATAATGGTAAGTAAAAAAGTGACGTTAGTGGTAAATTTAAATGAGAATTAATAAAAATTTGCCAACTCAACTGTTGTCAAAAATCTTGTGAACAGAACTCATCAATCATCGTCAATCTACTCAACGCAATGCTGCTCATTAACATTTCATTTGTTTTTTTTTTTTTTGCACGTTGCTTTTTATCACCTTTTCTTTTTTATCTTTTGAAAAAAAAAATTTCTTTGCTTCTAGAATTTAAAATTAATCATTACACCCACAAATTGCAATGCTTCGAGCCAAAAGCCTCTCTAGCAAAGGTAGTCTGAAAGCAGTGCTCTGTGTTATTATGGAACTCACATCTTAAGTGAGAGTCTGATATATTGCTCTAGGATTACTTTAAGTTCTACACTTTGTTTGGTTATAACTTACAAGAGAAATGAAATGAAATAAAAGAGAGAAGAAAACTTTTATCTCATGTATGTTTAGAAATAAGAAGAGAAAAGCGAAGAATTATTTTGCTTTCCTCTGTAAAGTTTGTAAATGGAAAGAAAATGGAAAGAAAGATATGCGTCTTTTTACTTTTACACCCACCTAAATTTGAGAGAGATGAAAGTAAAATTTTGGATTAAAATGTAAATTTAATGTCATAAAGAGTCAAAGTGTCAGATTTTATTTATTTATTTTTATACAAGATGAAAATTCTATTTTAGTTTAATCTAAGTATATATGTGTGTAAAACTCTTTCCAGTGGTAGCTCAAGGATTTTCTTTTAGGGGGGTCAATAGTGTCTTGAGTTAGAATTTTGTTGTGGGGGAGTAAAAATAAAATGATTAATCTTTCTTTTTGTATATAAAATTGTGATATTACATACACTAATCTAACATAGTATATAATACAACTATATTGTAAAATAATCTAAAAAAAATATTAATAGTTTAAAAATATGTAAGAAAACAACAATAGAATGCATATATATAAATATCAATAAATAACAAATCATAATATTTGTCAAATTAATAATAATTTATTATAATCATATGTAATATCAATCAAATAAAAATATGATAAAGATGAATAGCAATACACCTAAGAGTAGGTCTGAGAGTAAACGTTAAACTAAGGAAAATAAATAGAAACTTATATAAGATTTTGCTTTTGAAGTGTATGGATTTTTAACTACACATGTGGTCATTCTCTTAAAATTGGAGCAAGCACTAAAAGATTTTTTGAACTAGAAAAACTATAGAACATTTATCAAACTACTTGATTAGACAGAAGGAAAGTATAGAAGGGAGAAAGATAGAATGCGAAAAGAATCATAGAAATACAGATTAGTTGGTAGTATAAGTGGTGTAATTTTTTGTTGATGAAAAAGAAAAGTGCAGGAGAAAAACAATTTCATTCTACCATCAACAGTAAAGTAAACTAGAATCCAAAAAGAAGGTTTATTTATTTTTCAATAAATGAGCAATTTTAAGAGTAAAAAACATTTATGCAATAAAATCTAGATGACAAGTTATTAAAGGTATGTAAAAAAATGATGTTAGTTATGGGTTTAGATAAAAAGTCAATATATTACAACTTGTCACTTAACCTTTATTGTAGAAAAATTGAGAAAATATTGTGAAAATAGCACTAATATGATCATATTTCAAGTTTGTTTTAATTGGGTTTAAACAAAATTTAGGGTTAAGGTGTTCAAAATTAAGGGTCAAAACAAAAAAACAAAAAAAAAAATTAAATTTTAAATATATATATATATATATATATTTTTTTTTTTTGGGGCAAAGCCAGGGGGTTCATTTGAACCCCCTTGGCTGGCTGTAGAGTCGCCCCTGACTCCTTCCTAGAAACTTGAATCTTGTCCATTACCTCTCACGACCGCAAGTAATTATACATGTAAAATAACCATCATACTAAAAATATGTGGTGGTTTAAATTTTAAACTTTTTTTTTAGAGACAGGTTTTCTCCTCAATTTCGTTGCCCAAAATGGGATGGTTGGAAAAAGTGCGCCCGGTGGAACTTTTATCCCTATTTTTCTTTCTCCTTGAGCAACCAAATGGAGGAAATGACCAATCTTCTCTTCTTTTTCTCATTTTCTTTCCACCTCCCCCCTTTCCCAACACAATATTATATATCCTATGTTTTAGGCACTGTGTGAGTGAGGTGCCAATGCCATAGATGAATTATTTCTCGTATTTCGTGTGCCAATATTGCACAATCTGTATCCCAAATTAATAGGTGTGTTTTGTAGACAAACTTACATAGTAAAAAAATTCCGGTTTATTTTAGCATTTTTTTTTTCATATTTATTTTCCAAAATATCCCTCATCAGATTATCTATTTTACACTATATTTTATTAAATATCAAATTTTCTTGATTTTTTTAATTGTTTTTCTTTATTTACACAAAAAATTTTCTTTCATCTTCGAGATAAGTAAAGAAAGAATAAAGAATTAAATATAAAATGAATAGTATCAGCGTAAATTTACATGCACTAATGTGAGTTATTTTGAGGCAAAATAGTGTAAATTCTACACTTTTTTTTTTATTATATACGGACTGATGTGAATGCTCATGTATGTATAACTTGATGGATGGAGAATGCTTTATTAGTTAGGTCTCAAGTCTTAAGTCTCAACTAACATTAATGGCACTATGGCAGTGAGAAAATACAAATTACATTTTAATTGAAAAACAAACTTTCACAGTCACAGCACAGGGAATCACATGAGTGGCACCGAGGAGCTCATGGCCTCATGGACACAGTAGTGTTAGCCTATTAGGATCGACATTTAAGACTTAAAAATGTCAAACATTGCCAGACCCTTAAACAAAACCCTAATCCCATCCATCAAATTCTCAACCCTCTCTTCTCTTGCTTGCCTGTCCCCCTCCTTCTAGCATTTGAGGGATTTCTAAAATTGAAGGATGTTATTTCCTAACATTGAAGGATGTTATTTCCTTGTGTCCAATTTTAGGAAAGGGAGAGTGTATTGATGGGCTTATATATATATATATATATATATAAGCACGAATGCACAAATCTACTGTAGCTACTGTGCTTTTTTGGTTTGTTCAATTGGTATTGTAGCTACAGTGCCCCCTTTTTTTCTAGTCATCGGTTTCTACTTTTTTTTTTAATTTTAAATATTTATATGAGCTGGCATATATATTGTTATACTGACACAACAAATTTTACAATATTTTTACAAATATTGAGGTGTCAATTTCTTATAGGTCGAAATAAAATAATAAAATATGAGAAATATGAGACTGTAATCAACCACAACTGAAAAAAAAAAAAATTTGTGAAAATGTTGTAAAACTTGTTGTATGAATGTGTAAAAGCTCCAGTACTTTTTTAGTTTAGTCAATTTGTATTGTTCATCACTTCATTGGCTTTTTTTTTTTTCTTCAGTCATTGGTTTGTTCAATTTATACTTTTTTGTGTTTTTTTTTTTTAATATTTATATGAACTAACATATATGTTGTCATATTGACACAACAAATTTCACAATATTTTCGCAATAATTAAGGAGGCAATTTCTTATAGGTCGAAATAAAATAATAAAATATGAAACTATGATCAACCACAACTAAAAATAAAATATTTTGTGAAAATGTTGTAATATTTTTTGTTATCACAATATTTTTACAATTGTTGAGATCTCAGTTTCTTATAGATCAAATAAAAAAATATTTAAGTCCACAATATTTTCACATTAATTTCACAACAAATCATAGATAAGCTACTATTGATGGATAAAAAAGTGATATTAGTTGTGGATCTATTTTAAAATCAGTAACAACTTGTCATTTAGAATTTGTTATAAAGATATTATGGAGATAGCATTTCTATAAAATAAATAATAATATGTCAAACCGAAACTTACCACAGCTGAAAATAAAGATATTGTAAAAATATTGTGAAATTATATTGCGTTCCTAAACTTCTTTTTTAGTTTTGTTAAATTTGGTGAGCAAAAATTCACTGTTTCACAGGCAATTTTTTTTTTTGCTATTTTTTTTTTTAAATTCATAGTTTAAAGTAGTTGTCCCAACTAAAAACCAATAACAATTTACCACATAGAATTTGTTGTGAAAATGTTGTGAATGTAGTATTATTCTAAAATAAAATTATAAAATTAATTAGGTGTGTTTTGTAGACAAACTTACATAGTGCAAAAATTCTGGTCTATTTTACATTTTTTTATATATTTATTTTTCAAAATACCCCACATCAGATTATCTATTTTACACTATATTTTATTAAATATCAAATTTTCTTATTTTTTTAATTGTTTTTCTGTTTTCACACACAAAACCATCATCCACTCTTTTCTTTCACTCTCGAGATAAGTAAAGAAAGAATAAACAATTAAATATATAATGAATAGTGTCAATGTAAATTTATACGAACTGATGTGAGTTATTTTTAGGCAAAACAGTGTAAATTCTACACATTTTTTTATTACATAAAAACTGATGTGAATGCTTTTGTATGTATAACTTGACGGATGGAGAATGCTTAATAAGTTAGGTCTCAAGTCTTCACTACCATTGATGGCACTATGGTAGTGAGAAAATACAAATTACGTTTTAATTGAAAAACAAACATTCATCGTCACAGCACAGGGAGTCACTCGAGTGGCACCGAAGAGCTCATGGCCTCATGGACACAATAGTGTTAGCCGATTAGAGCACTACCATTAGGTGTGTCAAATGCCAAGTATTTAGCATTTGGCACACCAAACACCAAAAACCAATTCTCATCAGGTATTCCAAATCTTAAAACTTTTGGCACACCGCTACAGTACTGTCTCAAATATGAGACGGTATGGACATCAATGCCAATTTTTTTTTTTTTTTGCATATTTTATTTAATTTTCTCTCTCCTCCCAAAACATATCTCTCGCTCCATCTGCAACACAACTCTCTCTCTCTCTCTCTCCTCTCTAGTCTTCATCTCTCCCGTTGCTCCCTATTTCTTTCTCACTCTCATTTTTTTTTATCTCTCGCTTTCTTCCTCTGTTGTCCTCACTCTACTCTGCTGACTTCAAGCCGCTGCCGTGCTGCCAATCTCGCCTGGAGCCGCAGCCCGCTGATCTCGCTAGGAGCCGCCGCCCACCGATTTTACCTGGAGCTACCGATCTCTCCTTTCTCCACACCTCGCCGATCTCTCTCTCTCTCTCTCTCTCTCTCTCTCTCTCTCTCTCTCTCTTTTGGTGGTTGTGGCAGTGTTTCTAATGGTGGTTGGTTGTTTTGATCGTTGGGGGTTGGCTGATTTTGGTTAATGGTGGTGGATTGATTAGGTTGTGAGTGTGAGATTTGGGATGGATTTGAGATTTGGGATGGTCTCAGATCAGGTTGTGGGTTGTGGGTGTGAGATTGGGCTGTGGGTGTGAGATTTGTGACTGTGGATGGGTCTCACCAACGCTACTGCCAATATTGGTTGATGGTAGTGTGTTGATTAGGTTGTGGGTGTGAGATCGGGTTGTGGATATGAGATTTGTGGCTATGGATGGGTCTCACTAGCGCTATCACTGATATTGGTTTTGGTGGTTGATGTTGTGGTTTTTTTCTTTTGGTTTGTAGTAGTGGCTGATATTGGTGGTCGGTGGTTGATTTTATGGGGGTGGTCGATAGTTGTGGGTTGTGGCTGTTGATTTGGTGTGGGTGGTGGAGGATTTTGTATATATATACACAAAGTGGGGTGTTAAAATAGAAAAAGTAAGATTTTATGTGTGAAATGGCATTTGAGATAAAAGAGCTGATGGTAATACTCTTAGGATCAAAATTTGAGACTTCTTAACAATGTCAAACATTGCTGGACCCTCAAACAAAACCCTAACCCCATCCATCAAATTCTCAACCCTTTCTTCCCTTGCTTGCCTTTCCCTCTCCTTCTAGCATTTGAGGGATTTCTAAAATTGAAGGATGTTATTTCCTAAAATTGAAGGATGTTATTTCCTTGTGTACAATTTTAGGAAATGGAGAATGTATTGATGGGCTTATATTTATTTATATATATAAAAAGCACGAATGCACAAATCTACGGCAATTACAATGCTTTTTTGGTTTGTTCAATTGGTATTGTAGCTACAATGCCCCCCCTTTTTTTCCAGTCATCGGTTTATAATTTTTTTTTTTTAAATATTTATATGAGTTAGAATATATATTGTTATACTGACATAACAAATTTCACAATATTTTTACAATTATTGAGGTGTCAAATTCTTATAGGTTGAAATAAAATAATAAAATATGAGATTGTGATTAACCACAACTGAAAAAAAAAAAAATATTTTGTGAAAATATTGTAAAACTTGTTGTGTGAATGTGTAAAAGCTACGATATTTTTTGGTTTTTTCAATTTGTACTGTTCATCAATTCATTGGCTTTTTTTTTTCTTTAGTCATCAGTTTGTGTTTTCTGTTTTTAATATTTATATAAGCTGGCATATATGTTGTTATATTGACACAAAAAATTTCATAATATTTTCACAATAATTGAGGAGTCAATTTCTTATAAGTCGAAATAAAATAATAAAATATGAAACTGTGACCAATCACAATTGAAAATAAATGTTTTGTGAAAATGTTGTAATACTTGTTGTTGTCATAATATTTTTGCAATTGTTGATGTAAGGATAAAGGACCCGGAAATGGATATTAGGCCGTGGGCTGTGTCTGAAGACATCAAGTCGTCCGAGGACAAGCAGATACTAATGAGGGCCTACAAGTCAATAGTCTGTGGAAGAAGTCTAGTTATAAGTGCTTGGGAGTGTAGTTCGAGGAGAAACACCTCCCCGGCCAAGTAGAATAGAGGTCAAAAGTCTGACCTCTCATCAAGAATAAGACACCAAACGATCATATTGGTAAGGATAATCATCAGATGAGGATAAGACAAAGGAAATATGATAAATATTTAAGAAGAAAACTGCTACCACCACATTGAATGCTCTGCAGCTAACTCTCTGGCCGCACTAATTTGGAGGTGATACTTGAACAGTGACCTCTAGCCTTATAGCTACTCACAAAGATTTCAAAAAGGTATTGATGGGATAAGTATCAAAGCCAGTAATTTGATCTACATGTGGAGGGTTGAGATGAAGTGAGGAAGGGGAATATAAAGAAGGAAATCCCCATTACAAGGGATCATCAGATAATCTGTGGAAAAATCACTGTACACTCAAGAATTGTAATTGTGTTTAAGTCTAAAAGAAATATATAAGAACTATCATCCTTGAACTTTGCCGAGGAGGACTTTATTTGCACAAAACTGTTTATTCATGCTTTCAGGTATCATTTGGCTTACTATGATTACTGTCCAACTCATTAGAATTCAGTTTTTAGCTCACTCTCTACAAATTTGTTGTTTTGGGCTCATTAAGCCTTAGTGCTTTTCATTTTTGGGCTTGGAATACAAAACTTGCCCTTAATGTGGTTGCTTCTTAAGAGTAATAAATGGATTAACATTTAAGTGATGGCAAATAAAATTTGGATTCACCCCAGGAGCTCCATAAGCATTCCATACAAACACATCAACACTCTCACTGAGGAAAAAAAAAATCAATTCTTCCCTCTCCCGAGGAGGTAAATATACTCCTAGAGAACATTCTGATACTGTTAAGGAGGAGGTGATCAAACTTAAGCAGGCAAAGGCAATAAAGAGGTGTTTTATCCTGAATGGTTGACTAATATAGTGGTGGTAAAGAAAAAAATGGGAAATAGCGAGTATGTGTAGACTTCATTGATTTGAACAAAGCCTGCCCAAAAGACCCCTTTCCAATGCCTCGGATAGACCAATTGGTGGATGCATTGTAGGCCATCCTCGGATGAGCTTTTTGGATGTTTTTCGAAGGTATCATCAAATACTGTTGGCTTTGGATGATCAAGAGAAGACTGCTTTTGTAATGCCTTCTGGGAACTACCACTACAAAGTGATGCCTTTTGGACTGAAGAATGCAGGATCTACTTATCAGAGGATGATAATTAGGATGTTTGAGCCTCAACTTGGCAAATATATTGAAGTCTATATAGATGATATGGTGGTGAAGAGCAAGGTAGAGTTCGAGCATGTGAATGACCTCGGAAATATTTTTGAAATACTGAGAAAGCATAAACTACGCCTTAATGCCTCTAAGTGTTCTTTTGACGTTAGTTCAAACAAATTTCTTGGTTATATGATCACTTATCAGGGAATTGAAGTCAACCCCGATCAAATTAAGGCAATTAACAATCTGCAGCCTCCTTGAAATCCCAAGGAAGTCCAGAGGTTAATAGGAATGATTGTTGCCCTGAATCGATTCATCTCTCGGTCGGCAGACAAGTGCAAGCCTTTCTTCCAGTTGTTGCACAAGTGGAAGGGATTTGAGTGGACTGAAGAGTATGCCTTGGTCTTTTAGCAGTTGAAGGAATATTTTTCTCGGCCACCCATTATGTCCAAGCCAGAAGAAGAAGAGGTTCTTTTTGCCTATATTGTTGTAGCCTCTCATGCAGTGAGCCTGGTACTGATTAGGGTGGATGATGGAGTACAGTGGCCAGTTTATTATGTGAGCAAGTCATTGCAAGAAGCAGAGGTTCGTTATCTGCCACTAGAGAAGGCTCTCTTGGTGGTGGTACATACTACACGAAAACTCCCTCATTACTTCAAAGCTCATACAGTTGTGGTTTTAACCAACTCCCCCTTCAATTGCTACTTCCAGAAGCTGATTACACAGGGAGAATTGCTAAATGAGGAACAATTTTGGGGACTTTTGACATCAAGTATATGCATCGGACCTCTATTAAGGGCCAAGTTTTTGTAGATTTGTTGGTTAAGTTTATTGAGTCTCCACTAGAAATGGAGGACGGAAAGCAAAATTTAGGAGGAAAACTAGTTGAAACAATCTCCTTACAGGGACCCTTATCTTGGAAATTGTATGTTGATGGTGCAGCTAATCAAAGAGGATCTGGAGTGGGACTAGTTGTGGTGTCCCTAAAGAAGATTACTATTGAGAAGTCTTTAAGGTTAGGTTTCTTGGTCACAAAACTTTATTGGTAGGGATGACTATAGTTTAGAAAATGGGAGGAAAGAAGGTGGATGTATTCTTAGATTTGAGGTTGGTGGTGGGCCAAGTAAAGGCAGAGTTGGCAACTAGAGATTTAAGAATGCAAGAGTATTTAAGCCAAGCTAGACGCTTGCAATCAAGTTTTGAATCTTTCACTTTGCATCATGTCCCAAGGAGCAGAAACACACATGTTGATCCTCTGGCTACTTTGGCAACTTCTTCCGCACAGGACTTACCTCAAGTCATACTTGTTGAAGATCTACATAAGCCCACCAAGGAGCATAAGGAGAAGGTCCAGGTTCACCAGATCAGGGTCGGCCCAGCTAGATGGATTCCATAGTTTTATTCCTCAAGGAAGGCATTCTGCTTGAAGAGAAGGGAGAGACAAGCAAGATTCGTAGGAAAGTCCCTCGTTTCTGGTTGTCCAAGGATCAAAAGTTGTATAAACGTACTTTTTCAAGAGGAGTTACATGAGGGAATTTGTGGAAGTCATATAGGGGGCAGATTACTAGCCTACAGGGCCCTTACTCAGGGGTATTGGTGGCCAAGTATGCAGAAAGAGGCACAACAATATGTGAAGAAATGTGACCAATGCCAGAGATTTGCTCCAAACATCCATCAGCTAGGGGGCATCCTTAATCCTCTATCTAGCCTATGACCTTTTGCTTAGTGGGGCTTGGATATTGAAGGACCATTTCCTAAGACAGCAAGAAATAGGAGATGACTTCTGGTCAGCATCGATTACTTTATAAAGTGGGTAGAGGCCGAGCCGTTAGCTAATATTAGGGACATGGATGCAAAGAGGTTTGTATGGAAAAATGTTGTCACTTGATTTAGGATTCCTCGCACTCTAATCTCAGATAATGGGGCTTCAGTTTGATAGTAAAGCTTTTAAGAGGTACTTATAAAAAAAAAATGTAAAGCTTTTAAGAGGTATTGTAGTGAATTAAGCATTAGGAACAGATATTCAACTTCAGCCTACCCACAGGGGAATGGGCAGGCCGAGGCTGTTAATAAGGTTATAGTGAATGGACTTAAGAAGATGTTGGATGATGCAAAGGGTAGATGGGTAGAAGAGCTACCACATGTTCTTTAGACATATTGGACTAGTCCTCGTCGGTCAACTAGGGAAATGCCATTTTCGATGACTTATGAGTCCAAAGCTGTGATCCTTCTAGAAATTGAATTTCCAATGCTGAGGACGAGCTTGTTTACTCCAGACATCAATAATAACCTATTAGAAAAAAGCCTAGTTTTGAGCGAGGAATAAAGAGAATTTGCCGTGGTCCAGTTAGTATATTATCAACAGAAGCTCAAGCAGGGGGTATGATACAAATGTGAGAGAAAGGCCATTAGCACCTGGTCACTCAGTACTGAGGAAGGTTGTGGGTACTGCAAAAAACCCAGCATGGGAAAAGCTGGGGCCCAATTGGAAAGGGTCATATCGTATTACCTCAATAGCTGATACAGGGGCTTATTTTCTAGAAGATTTAGATGAAAATGTTATACAACGTCCTTGGAATGTAAATAATCTGCAAAGTTATTATTATTAATAGAAGGCAACTTTGCTACATTTTTGTTTATAGTATTATTTGATGTATTTATTATTTGTCTAAGTATTAAATAGAACCTTGGTCATGTATGGTTCTTTGGATCACATACCTTGGGTAAATTAGTACTCTACAACATTTATCAAAGTGTTAAACAGAGCATTGGTTATGCCTGGTTCCTCAGACCACATGCCTTGGGTAAATTAGCACCGCTCAATATTCATCTAAGTGTTAAACAGAACCTTAGTCATGCCTGGTTCTTCGGACCACATACCTGGGTAAATTAGCACTGTTCACTATCTATCTGAGTATTAAACAGAATCTTGGTCATGCTTGGCTCCTCGAACCGCATACATTGGGTAAATTAATACTCCTCATTATTTGTTTAAGTGTTAAACAGAACCTTGGTCATGCCTAGTTTTTCGGATCATATACCTTGGGTAAATTAATACTTTTTATTCCTTTAAGTGTTAAATAGAACTTTAGTCATGCTAGGCTCCTTAGACCACATACCTCGGGTAAATTAGCATTTCTTTGGTTATCTAAATACTAAACAGAACTTTGGTCATGTCTGACTTCTCGGACCACATACCTTGAGTAAATTAGTATCTAATCTATCTATGGTGGATTGCCAAGACTCTTGTTGTAATAACTTAACTAAGAAACATGACCTTGAGCATTACTTAAAGCATTTGCAAGTATATCCATGGTATATTCATGGATAAATTAACACTTGCAAATACCTGGACCTATTGCTAAGTGGAGTGTTATTTGAAGTTAAAAAGAGAATCCAACAGTATGCATAATCCTTTGAGCTACTTATACTTTGTTGAACATTATGGGCTGGGAAAGGTTAGTCCATTATATTTCTATTTACATGGAATGTAGTAGCTAAACTACCACTTGCATAAATAACTGTTAAAGTTAAGAATGAAAATATATTTCGAATTAGATTATGCTTATATCAGTTAAGTACCGAATGGAAAAGACATCATATTTAACTTTGCACAAACACAGTGATATATAAAGGAATTTAATATTTTGCATTAAGTCAAGCCTTGAAAAAGGTAAAGCAAATACATGTTCAAGCGCTATTGATGAGGAGGCTAAACCTTTACCCTTAGAATCTTCCTTGGCAGGAATGGGAATAGTTACCAGAACTATTTCTTGGCTCTAGGAAGTACCTTTCTATTTAAAGGAGTACTTGGGTGCAATTGGGAGCTTTGTGGCCTTGAAAATTGCCTTGTCTACTATATCTTTTTCTTTCCCAGCAACATCAGCTTGAGCAGCCCCTTCAAAAGAGATTGTGGAAGAAGGAAGAGTAATGGCAAAGGAATCCTTGTTAGAGCTGGGGTCTTGGGGAGCAGTCTCAGCCTTAGAACTAAAAGGGCCTGACGCTTGGATGGCTGGGGGATAGTAGACACTCTCTGGTCTCCTTAATGTGGAGGAAGCATCTACTCTAGCTTAAAGCATCATTCCACACTTGGAGGCAGTAGTTTTTGCAAACCCCAGAAACCTCAGCCCTGAGGGTCTCCTCAGTCTCGGCCACCCCAATGTCATACCCTTCTTGCTCGGCCTCTTCTGCAACTTTCTTTGCCTCCTCCAGCTTTTTCTCATCTGCTCCTTAGCTATAGTTAGCTGGTCCTCAGTCTAACAGAGTTGTTTGCACTAACTCTTTGCCTACCTCTCAGCCCCTTGCAGAGCAGTTTCGACACTCTTCTTCTCCCTGTCAACCTTGATTAGCTTGGTGTTTAGGTCTTGGATCCTCTTCTCAGTTAAGACGAAGGCATCCACAGCAGCTATGCGCCTTCCCTTTTCCTCATTCATTTGCTTGTGGGAATTGTTCACCAATTCCTCGGCCATATGCGCAGCTTGAACAACCTTTAAAAAAAAAACAACAATGAGATGACGAGAGAAAGTAATAGGAATACCAAGTAATAAAACACTTACCTTCGCAAGATCTCTCTTCAAAGTATGAAAAACTTTGTGTTTCTTCATGGTCCTTAGGTCGGCCATGTCATTAGGTAGTAGTAGGGGCTGCTTCAGGGCGTCTTCTACGTACCCAGCTTTTCCTTATTGGAAATTCTTGATAGAAGAATCTATGGGGAGAGGAGATCCATTTAGCACCAAAGGGGGGTTCCAAGATGGTGTCTTGGTGCGACGATCACGCCCCTTCTCCATAATGGGCCTTTCATTTGAGGACCTCGTCTGAATAGTCTTTGTAACAACCCAAGGAAAAGCGCTAGCCACATCTGCGATGTACCTCAAAAGGACTAGTTACAATTAAGGCTCCTTGTAGTTATTAATAAAACCCAGATCTACCCAGTAAATACCCGATGTGGGACTCATCAGACACGGGGCACCACATCTCCCCCAGTCCTGGCCCACTTTGTGGGGTAGTGTTTCTGAGCCTACACGGGATTTTCTGATGGGAAAAGCGCTTCTGCGTTGTACCTCAAAAGGACTAGTCACAATTGATGCTCCTTGTAATTATTAATAAAACCTAGATCTACCCAGTAAATACCCGATGTGGGACTCATTACACACCCACACACATCACACAATCAATCAAATTGGGGCATCATAGTCCTGGCCACTTTGGCCCCTTTTTGGGGGCTTATTTTCTTTTGGGGGGAATGCCCCTTCCTTCCTCCACTACATCCTTCCCCTTTTGATCCCATTTTCTCTTCTTATCTCCAAGATCACGTTGGAAGGTGTGGGTAGGAGGAGTAGGAGGTTTAGTCTGGGCTGCCACCTCATGCACAGTGCCCCCTACGTGGAACTCCAAGAGCTCAAGAAGGCTCATTTTGGTTTTGCGTTGAAGTACCATCACGTTAGGTGCGCTAGGGGCTTCCTGGTTAATGCTTACTTGAGCTGGAGGAAGGTGACTGAAATCAACGACTGGAGGTTCTGGAGATTGAGTTTGGTTGAAAATCTCAAAGTCTTCCTCAGTGTTTGAAACTTCGACTACTCTTACTGTTTCCTCAAGAACTGGTTGGAAAGAGGTTGCTTCTTGCTTACTCACTCCCAAGTGCAGAAGATCGTAGCAATGTAATTCTCAGAGTACCGAGGTCGAACCACAAGGAGTAGGGTAAATTCAAAAACAATATAATTAAATGAAACTTTGAGTGAAGAAGAAAAATACTTTTGCACAGTGATTGTTAACAAGAATAATAATAAAAACTGATTCAAATCAATAATTTAAATACTAGGGCATCGGAGTGTTTCCCTATATCGATATGGGATTTTTTGTGATCTAAGAAAATATCTATTTCATAATTGATTGTTCTTATACAATTAAAAACTTACAATTTGGTTGAACTGAGACAATTCAAGAACGCATTATAACCTCGATTAATAGTGCGGTTGGAAAATTTTTTCAGAAAAACCCATTCACTTTAAAATCTAATTTCTATTTGAAACTATTAGAAATTCATCTAAACAATAAGAAAAACATGATTGAAATTATTGAAATCATGAAAGAACTAATACATCAAAAGAAATCTAATTGAACAATCAAATATATCGTTAATAAAATCTTAGAAAAAATCACATTGAATATTCATACCGTATAAAAGAAACATAACCCCTAACACTAGCAAAGAGTTTAAATTGCCATTAGAGAAAGGAAAATACAAGTTTTCTTTGCTCAAAATTCGTTCTCACAACCTCCTTTCCAGACGCTAACGTAAAAAGTGTCCCAAGAAAATAAAACTTTTACTATTTTAATTTCCGTCCAGGTTTACAGTGGTAAATTGTGAGTTAATTTCAGCCATCAAAAATTGAAAATTTTGAAAAATTCAAAACTGAAAAGTTGTAGATAATTAAGTCACAGTTCCAACCAATCTAGTCTTGTGTCAATTGGATTTTTGATGAGTGAGATATGCTAAAAATATTGATCAGTGCTCAAATTAGATTTTTTCTTTTCAGATTCTGCCTCCCTGATTTCTTTTCTTATTTGAAGCTTCCAATCAGAGTAGACGATCCAAGCACTTCAGCTGCACCTCCTTAGACATTTAAGCATGGTTCTTTAGCTCCACTTTAATTCTAATTTGGCCTCCATTCTCTCACAAATTCCTGTAAACTCATCTTTCTCACATGATTTCCTGAAAGTAGAAAATTACACACAATGAATGGCATCTTATTCAAGAAATTATGTAAAGATAAATAATAAAGACTAATGCAAATCATGGCTTAATTATACAGATTAAGCATAGTAATAAGGAGATAATGCCCATATAAATATATAACAAGAATACATTTTAAGGCGTTATCACTTCTTCCTCAGCAGTGCGCTGGGAGGGTAACTCCACTTGTTGTACACCTCCTAGAGCAGGACCAACAAGGAAGCCTGGTATTGTGATGTTGATCTGATGCAAGCGGGGGTCTTTCACCTTTATCACGTACTTGGGTGCCTAAAAGTTGGATGAGATAGGGTTGTAACTGAGAATGAGGTGGGTCGCTCTTAGCTGCCCGTCAGTGTGGACATAGATCTCGACCTTGAGTATCTTTGTCAAATCGGGCTCGTTGACAAGGTTGAGATTCGGAATTGCAGAGTACTTATCTGCAAATTTTCTGGAAGTAAAAACACAGTTAGAAAACAGCATAGGTAAAACAATAACAAATTTACAAGTAAAAATGAAAGAAGTGAGCACAGAAGATGACAGAAAGAAAAGGGATATTATTAGAGTAATGACCCTAGATTTAAGCACCCTTTCTGGTGTTGGGCAATGAAGTCCATCACATCACTCCCCTGAGATGATTAAGAAATCTTCGTCCATACCCTTATTGGACTTAAGGAGACACGATATAAGTTTGACCGCAGGGACTCTAGTTTTCAGAGTACCCCTATTCTGTAAGTTTGTGATGATTGTAAACTCAATTAACGTCGTGGTGAGTAAGGTTCACATTCATATTTTCGTTAAGAGCATTTACACTATCTAGAATCCTAAACACATGAGGGGGGCACTGAGTAGGGGAAAGTCTATAAGCAATAAGGTAGTCCCTAGTCACTCTACCTATTGGGATTCTCATCCCTCCCTCTATAAAGCCAATTATAGGGATTACCATTTCCCCTTCTTGCCTTAGGGCATGCCATTCCCCTCGGCAATAATACATAATGGAAACTCTAGGCAGAATATAGTAGCGGGTTTTAAAGCTCTCTATACCTTCTAGGGTGTCTACTAGGCTAGCAGATCTACCCATTTCAGAAAATGTTTGAAGTTGTTAAAAAGACGAGGTGAAATCAGAGAGGTCGAGGAGGGGAAGGTTCTAATTTTTTTTTTAAAAGTGCTAAAGGTAACTTACGGAAGAGAAGGAGAGCTCTTCGGATTGGTTCTTAAGAGTTGAAGATGCAAAAAGTGGAACAACTGAAATCTTCAAGCAATCTATATATGAACGGGAAAAGTAAGCGGGATAATTCCTACCCAAATCCCCGTAAAATTTTTCACTGTAATATTTCCATCACACCGTAGAATGTGGGGAACATGGCACCGTAGGAAATAAATGCAGACGCATCCTTGATGTCATAGCGTCAGGAGCGTGCTTCTTGGCAGTTGAAAAGACACCTGCATAGAAATAGATGACGTAAAAATGGAAGGATAGTTATTGGAAGATCAAAATTCCTTTTTTTTTTTTCCGAAGAGCAAAAGAGTGGAATTTCGATGGGCTATTGTAAGGATAAAAGGCCCGAAAATGGATATTGGGCATGGGTCATGTCGGAGGATATCAAGTCATCCGAGGACAAGCAGATACTAACGAAGGCATACAAGTCAATAGCTTGTGGAAGAAGTCTGGTCATAAGTGATTGGGAGTGTAGTCCGAAGAGAAACACCTCCCTGGCCAAGTAGAGTAGAGGTCAAAAGTCCGACCTTTCATCAAGAACAAGGCACCAGATGATCATATTGGTAAGGATAAGCATCAAATGGGGATAAGACAAAGGAAAGATGAGAAATATCTAAGAAGAAAACTACTGCCACCGCATTGAATGCTCTGTAGCTAACTTTCTGGCCTCATTAATGTGGAGGTGAAACCTGAACAGTGACCTCTAGCCTTACAGCTACCCATAAAGACTTTAGGAAGGTGCTGATGGAACAAGTATCAAAGCCAACAATTTGATCTACACGTGAAGGATTGAGATGAAGTGAGGAAGGGAAATATAAAGAAGGAAATCCCCGTTACAAGGGATCATTAGATAATCTGTGGAAAAATCAGATACTTAACGAATTGTAATTGCATTAAGTCTAATAGCTTATGGAAGAACTACCATCATCAGTTTGGAGGAGTGTTTTCCGCACAAAACATTTATTCATGGCCAAGTATTATTTGGCTTAGGTCATTAATCCAACTCTTGGATCAGTTAACAAGGCACTCTACATTTCATTGTTTTGGTCTTTAGGATTAGTCCTTTTCACTTTTGGGTTTTATATAAAACATGCCCTTACAGGAAAGATTTATTATATCAAATAAAAAATGTTTAAGTCCTGCCTTTCATTAATTTCATAACAAATCTAACTACTATTGATTGATAAATGTGGATTAGTCGTTGATCTATTTTTAAATCAGTAACAACTTGTCATTTAAAATTTGTTATAAAGACTTATGGGATAGCATGCTGAAATAAATAATAATATATCAAATCAAAGCCAACAAAATTTTGATCCACATGTGACATTTTATTGTATTCTTAGACTTCTTTTTAAGTTTAGTCAAATTTTGTGAGCAAAAATTCACTGTTTCTCAGACAATTTTCTTCTACTATTTTTTGTTTTTTGTTTTTAATGCATAGTTTAAATTAGTTGTCCCAATTAAAAACCAATAACAATTTATCACCCAGGATTTATTGTGAAAATGTTGTAGATGTAGCATTACTCTAAAATAAAATTATAAAATATTATACTACGGCCCACCATAACTAAAAAAAAAAATGTATTGAGAAAATATCGTGACATTTATTATTTTCTTGACTTTTTTCTTTTAGCCAATTTGTTGAGCAAAAATTCATAGTTTTACGAACATTTTTTTTGGGTTGACTTTTTTTAACACATTGTTTAAAGTAAAAAAAGAAAAGAAAAGAAGAAGAAAAGAAACACATAGTTTTACCAACAAAAAATAATTATGGAAAAAGTACTGTTTCCCTTTTCTGTTTGAGATAGTTTCGTCTCCCAACTTTAAAGTTGAATAATTTCCTTATTTATATTTTGTAGACAAGTATATAGTCCTTACTGTTACTCTCTTAGTTAAACCCTAATAAAATTTTATGATTCCTAGAATATTTCATGGTGCAATATCTAAAATGCCTCACTAAATTTTAATGTCCCAAAAATTTTCTTCGTGTATTTTGAGTTTTATGTGTTAGTCAAATTTAGAAAGTAAAAATGATGATATATGGTATTCTATTTGTTACTGTAGAGAGGATTGGCCCAGTAGTATATATTGGGCCGAGGGCCCGGTTCGAGGACAGGTCAACATTGTTATGGAGGTTGGCATTAATGAATAAAGAAAGGGGTCTAGTTCTGATGGTTCGAGAAGGGGGACTAAGGAGAGATGCCTCCTCGGCTGAGCAAAGCAAAGATTAGAAGGTACGGACTGTCATCCAGGAGCAACATTTTGAGAGATTCTATTGATAAGGATACACATTGTAAGAACACAGGACAAAAGAAAGCTGTAAAATATATAAGAGAAAGTTGCTACTGCCGCATTGAATGCTCTATAGCTAACTCTTTGGCCGCATTAATGAGGAAGTGATACATGAATAGTAGTTTTCAGCTTTACAGCTACTCCCAAAAACTTCAGGAAGGTGCTGATGGGACAAAAATCAACACCAACAATCTGATCTACACGTGGAGGTTAGAGATAGAAGGAGGAGGATTGTATAAAATAGAAGAAAGACCCTGAAAGCAGGGGGAAAAAGAAAGAGAAGAACACTGTAGAGTCAAGAATAATACTTGTAATCAGTCCCAAAAGCAATAAATAGAAGAATCAACCTCCTCAGATTGTGTCCGAGGATGATTTTCTTTAGATAAAATTAGTTCATCTTTGTTATATTGTTATCTTTACTCACTATGATCATTGCCTAAGCTCATTAGAATCTGATTTTCTAATCCACTCTTTACAAATTCATTGTCTTGAGCTCATTGGGCCTACTCCTTTTCTTACTTTGGGCTTAGGGACGAAAATTTTGGCCTTATAATTGGCGCCGTCTGTAGGAAATCCTTGTGTTCTAGTGAGTTTAATGTTTGATTATGGTAAGTTCAAGTCCGAACCAAGCGTCGTCTATGGGATCCCAGCGTCAAGATCATTTTCTCAGTCTTAAACAAGGAAGGGATCCGAAAAAAAGTGTGCGCACCACCCATACCAGTATGAGCTAGTCTTGGGATGGGAGCCATGTTTTGCATGAGGAGAATGCCAGAGCCATGCAACTGGAGATAGATCATTTGAAAAGGACGTTGCGTCCCGAACAGCGGAGGCAAACTCCTTCCAATTCAAACTCTTCTTCTGGTGATAATGAGGATGGCAGTTATAGGCCCAGGTCAAGGACTCCCCCTAGTGAGTCTTTCTTGTATGATAAGGACAGCCTCTATGACCACAAAAATAAGAGTTCGTCTTCCAAAGGCCTGGGAAACGACGCTATGAGCAGAGCGACAAACCAGATTTCCAGGTCACCTTTCACTCGTAGAATTATAGGAGGAAGACTTCCTCATCGGTTTACTCAGCCATTATTCACCATGTACAATGGTCGAACAAACCCTGTGAAGAATGTAGAAACTTCAACCAGAGGATGGCTGTGCATTCCAAGAACAAGGCCTTGATGTGCAAGGATTTCCATCTAGTTCGGGACTTGTGGCGATGAGGTGATTTGATGGTCTGGGAGTAGGTTCTATTGATTCCTTTAAGGAACTCATTTACACATTTGGATCTTGCTTTATTACATGTAGTAGAGTTCCTTGGCCTTTAGATTTCCTGTTGTCTATGACCATTCAAAAGGGGAAACCCTGAAAATGTACTTGGACAGATACTGGGAGATGTTTAATTAGATCGATAGGGACTTTAACGATGTGGCCATAAGGACTTTCAAGGTCGGCCTACATACCGAGCATGATTTGAGAAAGTCACTGACCAAGAAGCTTATAAGGAGTATGCATCGGCTCATAGACCGTATTGATGAGTATAAGCGAGTCAAGGAGGACTAGTAGAAGGGGAAAGGAAAGGCGAAGGTTATCCCTTAAGATAGGAGAGATTTCAGGTTGAACAGATATAATAATAATCGGCCTCGAAGAGACTTCGCTGGACAATCTGGGTTTATCGCTAATCAGGTGGTCAACACAACGTTCAGGGAACTAGTGTATCAAGTCTTGGAAAAGATTAAGAACGAGCCATACCTTTGATGGCCAAATAAGATGGGAGGAGACCCTATGAAGCACAATCAAAGCCTTCATTGTCAATACCACCAAGAGCGAGGGCACACCATAAAAGATTGCAGAACTTTGTGGAATCACCTAGAATAGTTGGTCAGAAATGGTAAGTTAAAAAATTTTCTACATCAATCTAGTGAGCAAAGCGATCAGGCTGGACCTAAACCTTAAAGAGACACTTCTTCAAGGCCTTCTTTGGGTACTATTAATGTCATCTTCACTGCTCTTGGGAGAACTGGTTCTCACCCTTTTAGGGTGATGCCTGTAGCCGAGCTACCAGTCGAGGACTCTAACCTAGAGCTGAAGAGGACTAGGACAGAGATTTGATTAGCGTTGAGCTTTTTGGATGAGGACAAGGCTGGAACCATATAGCCATATGACGATGCCCTAGTGGTCACCCTCAAGATTGGGAGGTATGACGTGAAGAGGGTGTTTGTGGATCAAGGCAGTGGGGCCGAGATTATGTACCCTGATTTGTACAAGGGGCTAAACTTGAAATGTGAAGATTTGATAGCTTATGATTCATCTTTGTTAGGCTTTGACTAGAAAGTTATTGTTTCGTTAGGCCAGATTAAACTACCCGTGCAAGTTGGTTTGGAGGTGGTAGAGGTGAACTTCATAGTGGTGGATGCTTATTCTCCCTATACGGCCATTGTAGCAAGACCCTGGCTTCATGCCCTAGAAGTCGTTTCTTCAACTTTGCATTTAAAGGTGAAATATCCATTAAGGGACCAGATTGAGGAGCTAGTTGGGAGCCAGTCCGTTGCTAAGCAGTGTTTGGTGGCTGCAATAATGCATTAACCAAGAGTTGAGTCTTCAGCCTCCGCTGAGGAGGGCTTATAGCAATCAAGGACTCCAGTGTTATCTACTGACACTGTTTCAGAAGGACCAAATTGCGAGAAGTTAGAGAAAATTGTTATTGATGATAACTCGGAAAAATTCTTTCAGGTTACAACTCAACTGCCTCATCGGGAGAAAGAAGAGCTGATAATATTCCTTAGGGAAAATATTGATGTGTTTGCATGGAGTGCTTATGAGGCTTCTGGGGTGGATCCAAGCTTCATTTGCCATCTTCTGAATGCAAACCAAGTTGTAATCTCTAGAAAGAAACCACCTTGGCGCACCTCTAAGGAGCATTTTGAGGCTGTCAAGGAGGAGGTGATCAAACTTAAGTAGGCCGGGGCTATTAAAGAGGTGTTTTACCCTGAGTGGCTTGTTAATACGGTAGTGGCGAAAAAGAAAAATGGAAAGTGGTGAATATGTGTGGACTTCACAAATTTGAATAAGGTCTGTCCAAAAGATCATTTCCCCATGCCTTGAATAGACCAGCCGGTGGATGCGACTGTAGGCCATCCTCAGATGAGTTTCTTAGATGACTTCTAAGGATAGCACTAAATACCACTAGCTCTGGGTAATCAGGAGAAAACAGCTTTCATCACTCCTACTGGAAATTACCACTACTAGGTGATGCTTTTTGGTTTAAAGAATGCAAGGTCTACCTATCAGAGGATGATGACCAAGATATTCAAGCCACAATTAGGTAAAAATATGGATATTTATATAGATGATATGGTAGTGATGATTAAGGTGGTGTCTGAGCATGCGAGAGACCTCAGGAATATTTTTGAAATACTAAGTAAACACAAGCTGCACCTCAATGCTTTCAAATGCTCCCTTGGCATAAGATCAGGTAAATTTCTGGGATATATGGTCACTCATCATGGAATTGAGGTCAGCCCTAACCAGGTTGAGGCAATTAACAGTTTACAACCACCTCGAAATCCTAAAAAAGTCCAAAAATTAATAGGAATGACTACCGCATTAAACCGATTTATCTCTCGGTCCGCAGATAGGTGTAGACCTTTCTTTCAGTTATTAAATAAGTGGAAGGGATTTGAATGGACTGAAGAGTGGGTATTGGCCTTTCAGCAGCTTAAGAAGTACCTTTCTCGGCCACCTGTTATGTCCAGGCTTGAAGATGATGAGGTTTTGTTCGCTTACATTGTCGTGGCTTCCCATGCCGTGAGTTTGGTGCTGATACAAGTTGACAGTGGTGTGCAGAGGCCAGTTTACTATGTGAGCAAGTCGTTGCATGAAGTAGAGGTTTGTTACCTACCACTAGAAAATGCTATTTTAGTAGTGGTGCATGCTACGAGTAGGCTTCCCCATTATTTCCAATCCCACACAGTTGTTGTCTTAACCCAACTTCCGCTCAGATTGTTACTTTAAAGTACTGATTACATAGGAAAGATTGCCAAATGGGGTATCTTAGGGGCTTTTGATATTAAAGGCCAGATCGTTACTTCGAAGTACTGATTACCTCGCACCTCTGTTAAAGGTCAGGTCCTCACAGATTTGGTGGCCAACTTTGTTGAATCTCCATTGGGGAAGAAAGCTGAGAGGCAAAACATGGATGGAAAATCAGTTGACATGGTCTTCTTGCAAGAGCCTTTATCCTGGAGGGTATACGTTGATGGTGCAGCAAATCAAAGACGATCTGGAGTGAGGTTAGTCATAATTTCTCCTGAGATGATCATTATTGAAAAATCCTTAAGGTTGGGTTTCTCGGCCACAAATAATGAAACTTAGTATAAGTCTCTATTGATAGAGATGACTATGGTTTAGAAAATGGGAGGAAAAATGGTAGAGATGTTCTTAGATTTGAGATTGGTTGTAGGCCAAGTAGAGGGAGAATTGGAAGTCAGGAATACGAGGATGCAAGAGTATTTGGGTCAGGTTAGACACTTGCAGTTAGGGTTTGAGTCTTTTGCTTTATTGCAAATCCCTAGAAGCAACTCAATCTGACTTTTTGGCCATTCTCGCAACATCCTTGACACAGAGTTTACCGTAGGTTATCCTTATTGAAGACTTGTGTAAGTCTACTGAGATGAAGGGAAAGATGGTCCTCATTCATCAGATCAAACTGGGACCTAGTTGGATGGATTCCATTATGCTATTCCTTAAAGAGAATGTCTTACCTAAGGGGAAGTCCGAGGCTGACAAAGTACGCAGAAAGGCTCCTTGATTTTGGCTATCTGAGGACTAAAAGTTGTACAAACGCTCTTTTTTTGGACCATATCTACTATGCATACACCCTGAGGCAGCAGAACTACTCCTAGAAGATGTTACATGAAGGGATTTGTGGAAGCCACACAGGAGGTAGATTCTTATCTCACAGGGCTCTCACCCAAGGTTATCGGTGGCTGAACATGCAGAGGGAAGCGCAAGAATATGTGAAGAAGTGCTTAGCTAGGGGCATCCTTAATCCTCTGTCCAGTCCTTAGCCTTTTGCTTAATGGGGTTTTGATATTGTATTTCCCTAAGGCCGTAAGGAATAAGAGATGGTTATTAGTCGACACATATTATTTCACCAAATGGGTTGAAGCTAAACTACTGGCAAATATTAGGGACATGGATGCTAAGAGGTTTGTTTAGAAAAACATCATCACCCGATTTAGGATCTCTCATACCCTTATCTCGAACAACGGCCTTCAGTTTGATAGCAAAGCCGTTAGAAGGTATTGTTGCGACTTAGGCATTACGAATCGGTATTCCACCCCGGCTTATCCATAGGAGAATGGACAGGCCAAGGCTGTCAATAAGGTTATTGTGAATGGACTCAAAAAAAGGTTGAATGATGCAAAGGAAAAATGGGTGGAAGAGCTGTCACACGTCCTTTGGACATATCGGACTACACCTTGCAGATTCACAGGGGAGACACCCTTTTCAAGACCGGATTCCCAACACTGAGGACGAGCTCTTTCACTCCAAGTAACAATGATGGGCTGTTAGAGAGGAGTTTAGATTTGATTGAAGAACGAAGGGAAATTGCCATGGTTCAATTGGCCTATTACCAACACAAGCTCAAACAAGTGTACGACTCAAACGTGAGGTTAAGGCCATTAGCGCCTAGAGATTTAGTATTAAGATAGGTTTTGGGTACTGCAAAAAACCCAGCATGGGGAAAGTTAGGGCCCAACTGGGAAATGTCATATCGCATCACCTTGGTAGTTGGAAGAGCGGCATATTATCTTGAAGATCTAGATGAAAATATTGTACAACGCCTCTGGAATGTAAATAATCTGCAAAAGTATTATTATTAATGAAAATCTTTTCTGTCATATATCATTTATTGCATTATGCGTTACATTCCTTATTTACTTAAGTATCAAATAGAACATTGGTTATGCCTAGCTCTTCAGATCACATGCCTTAGGTAAATTGATATTTTCTATTATTTTTCTAAGTGTTAAACAGAATCTTAGTTATGCTTGGTTCCTCGGACCACCTACTTTGGGTAAATTAATACTTCATGTCATTTTATTGAAGTATCAAACACAACCTTGGTTATGTTTGGCTCCTCGGACCACATGTCTTGGGTAAATTGATATTTTCTATCATTTTTTTAAGTGTTAACTAAAATATTAGTTATGCCTGGTTCCTCGAACTACCTACTTTGGGTAAATTAATACTTCATGTCATTTTACCTAAGTATCAAACAAAATCTTGGTTATGCCTGACTCCTTCGACCATATGCCTTGGGTAAATTAATATTTTCTATCATTTTTCTAAGTGTTAAACAGAATTTTAGTTATACCTGGTGTTAGGATTAGTGCCCTTAAATCTTATTATATGATACTATGTATGTTATTATGTATGATATTATGTATGACTTAATGTTGTGATTAATAAAGTTTTTTTATTATTATCTAAAATAATGGTAATATGAATATTGAGACATTATCATATAGTCCATGAGATGCATAGTATGTGATTTATATGAAAAGTCACAGAAAATATAAATCACAAGTTATTTGTAAACTCAGAATCGTAGTTCATAGTCGGTGATGAAATTAGGCATTTCATCTGTGAAGACTATAACATATCAACTAAGATGATTTGTCTTGATCATGAAAATGGAGATTTCTAGTTGGTATGTTGATATGTTTTAAGAGTTAAAACATATTGAACTGGACCGTTGTGAGATTTATTATTCTTCTAACGACTGTCAAATGAATAATAAATTCACGACTTATATTTACATGAACTCTTAATCCTGAGAGAATAATGGACCTGATAATGAAGTGTAGGTTGTTTTAATATATCAGGAGTGAGATTTTTAGTTACGGTCAAAACCTCAGTATGTTGGGCAACTACATTTAGTGTTGATGGAACATATATTCTCAAGATGAAATTCATAATCTCTTAACGAAGATATAAAATGTTCTCTTGAGAGAAGTTTAATGGGTTTGTTATTCAGAGAGTTAGACCTAACCATTTTGGTAAGTAGTTACTAAAGTATATATTTATGGAATTGGACATCATAAATATATGATGAATAACTTAAAGGATTAAACTGGATACTCAATGAATTAAGATGTAGTAATCTACAAAGTTGTAGTCTACATTAATGAGTTTGTATTACTACGAATATTTTATGAAGGGGTTGCATGTACAGTAAAGTCTTGGGATATAATTTATAAATAAGGCCTAGAGTGCAACTATATTTATATAGTGGTATTAAATATAGTTAATGGTAACTTTGGACTTATCAAGAGTTGACAGAAAAGTCCAAGGCCCATTGGAGCTAGTATCTTATTGGTCCCTTTTGGTCCCACTCCAAGCGACACACTTAAGCCCAATTGAAAAGGCCCAAAAGGTCAACCCAATTAGATAATCAGTTAGATACAAAGGGAGAAACATACAGAATTTTCTGTATGGGAATTGTAAGAACACTATTGTGAAGTGGTGTAAGAAGCATTAGACATTTTAACATTCTCCCTTTGGAAACTGATTGAGAGACCACACATCTTGGGCGTTAGTGGAATTGGAGTGAAGATTGAAAGTGTTCTCAAGTGCTTTTGATCTTCAGTTTTGAAATTCATTGCTCCAAGGTACACTCTCTTGTTCTCAAATTATGAAACTTACATAGTATGTGTTAACATTTATGAATGAAGTAGATCCGTTATTTTTCTGTTGCGTATGTTTTGTATGCGATACAAACATGCATTTTTCCATCACCTGATTTCTCAGACCACCTACTTTGGATAAATTAATACTTCATGTCATGTTACTTAAGTATCAAACAAAACCTTGGTTATTCTTGGCTCCTCGAACCACATGCCTTTGGTAAATTGATTTTGTCTATCATTTTTCTAAGTGTTAAGTAGAACCTTAGTTGGGCGTGGTTCCTCGGATTACCTACTTTGGATAAATTAATACTTCATGTCATTTTACTTAAGTATCAAACAAAATCTTAGTTGTGAGTGGTTCCTCGGACCACATACTTTAGGTAAATTAATACTTTCTATTATTTACTTAAGTCTCAAATAAAACCATCCATGCTGAATGGCAAGGATCTCCACAGCAGTGACTAGAAAAAATGGACATTCATGAGCATCACTTAAGGCATTTGTAAGTATATCATATATATCTATTATCTGATCAAGATTTGATTGTCCCCCCAAGTCCTTTAAACTTATTGAGTCCGATGTGGATGAATGCTCTGTTATTATGTATAGTTTCTGAAGTTAAAGGTATGCTTTGATGATGTTGAGGACTTAGTAGGTTCAACATGTTATGTTGCCAATTAGGAAGATGTGATAACTGTACTACCACTTATGCAGATAACCAAATGGAGTTATAACTCCTTGTCAAGTTAGTTAAGTGTTAAATAAAACAAAAACTATGCTAGGAAAAACACAAGTATCATAATTATGAAAGAAAAACTTATAATTTTCATTGATCTAAGCCTTTAAAAAAGGCAAGTCGCTTACAAAAGATCAAACTGCATTACAAATTCAAGGAACAAAAACAAACAGTTAAAAAAAAAAAGACAAAGACAAAGACAAATCATGGTTTCATCTTTATTACAAGTTTATCCTTGGGAGTCTTGGTAGGCTGGGTGATTGCTGCTGCCGAGGATGCCAAACCCTTACTCTTTGGATCTCCCTTGGCAGGAATGGGGAAAGTTACTAAGATCAACTCGTGGCTCTGAGAAACCATCCCTCCCTTGGAAGAATCCTTGGGTGCATCCGAGGGCTTTATCATCTCAAAGGAGGCTTCCCTGGGGACTTCTTGCTCCTTGTCAGGTGCGCTAGTTTGCTCTACCCCTTTTTGAGGACTACTAGAAGGAGAAGGGTCCTTGGTCAAAACCTCTTTAATAAGGCTTGCAACGTTAGGGGCTATGTCATCTTGAGAGGTTGAGGAGCCTGATGCCCGAATTGCAGGGGGTAGTATACGTTTTCTGCTCTCCTAAGTGCCGAGAAGGCCTCAACCCATTCTTGGTTGAGGGCCCCATTCCACACCTGGAGGCAGTATACTCTGCATACCCCCAAAACCTCAGACCTGAAGGCCTCCTCTGTCTTAGCTACCCCCACGTTGTAGCCCTCTTGTTCGGCCTTATCCTTGGCTTGCTTAGCATCCTCCAGCTTTTTCTTTAACAGCTTGATTTGGTCCCTGGCAGCAGCAAGATCACTCTCAGTTTGGTAGAGTTGCTTGCGCTGAGTCTTGGCCTGTCTCACCGCACTCTCTAGAACTACCTTAGCGCTTTTCTTCTCCCTCTCAGCCTTGGTGAGTTGGGCATTCAACTCTTTCACCCTCTTCTCGACCACATTAAAAGCCTCAACAATAACAGCTTGCCTGCCTTTCTCATCCTTCATTTGTCAGTGAGAAAAATCCACCAACTCCTCGGTCCTAAAAATGGATTGGACAGCCTACAAAGGAAACTTAGCAAGTAAGTAAAGGCAAAAGTAAAAAAAAAAATATATATATATATATATATAAGTAATAATAACAAAAATGAGCAAACGAATAACAGATTTAGCTTGAACGACTTACCATAGCCAGGTCTTTCTTCAGGCTTAGAAACACCTCGTGTTTCTTGAGGGTTTGTAGATAGACCATGTTATTGGGTAAAAGCAGGGCTTGCTCTACAGCGTCTGCCATGTACCAAGCCTTTCCATGGTGGTGGTCCCTGATTGAGGAGTTTGCAAGGAGAGGGGACGCTTCTAGCACTAAGGGGGATTCCAGTTTGGAACCCTAGTGCAGAGATCGTGTCCTCTGTCACCAGGTGCCCCATCACTCAGGGACCTTGTTTGAGTAGTTTTGGCTACCTTGGCTCCTTTTTGGGGCTTACCTTCCTTGAAAGGAACAACCCGGCCTTCTTCTATCACATTATTCCCTTTCTATTCCCTTTTCCTCTTTTTATTTACCAGTTCCTGCTGAGGATCATGGGATGTGAGGAGAGGGGGGTGTTTAGTTTAACCGACAGCCTCGGGCACCTTGCCCCTAATTTGGGACTCCATCATCTCAATAAGGCTACCCCTGGGTTTGCGCTGTATCGACATTGCTTCAGGAACAGTTGTGTCTTCTTAGATGCTGCTTACTTAGGCTAAAGGAAGGTGACAAAGGTCGTGAATCTGGGGCTCTAGAGATTGGGGCTAGTCAAAAATGGCAAACTCGTCCTCGGAGTGAGGCACTTCAACTACTTCTTATTCTTTTTCTTCCTTTGAGGTGGCTGGCTGTGAAGTGGTCGCTTCGTCCTTGGCCTTGTACTACAAGAGTGGTTCTACCTTCAATACATCTTGTGGTCCCGGACCTGGATTGAGAAAACCAAGCACGGTGACGTTGATTAAGGGTAGATGCAGATCCTTCACCTTTATCACACACTTTGGTGCTTGAAAGCTGGATGAGAGTGGAGTGTAGCCAAGGATCAGATACGCCGCTTGTAGTTTACCATCAATGTGGACAAACACCTCGGCTTGGAGTATTCTGTCAAGGCTTTGTTGCTTAACAAGGCTTAAGTTTGGTTCGGTGGCGTACTTATCTACTAAACCATTAAGAAAACAAAAATTGTCAGTAATAGAACAGCACAAATCAAAGAAAGAATTCATTTACAAGCACAAAAAAGGAAAGATGGATACAGAGTATGGCAAAGAAAAATAAAGGACAATTTAGAAGCAATAAACCTAGACCTACAACCCCACCTAGTTTCCCCTCTCTCGTCAGACAGGGGAGGCCATCGTGCCACTCCCCAGAGACGATTAGAAAGTCTTTATTCATGCCTTTGTTGGATTCAGGTAGGCAAGAGATGAGTCTAAACTTAGGGTACCTAGTTTTTAGGTAGTATCCCTGCCCTTTTAAGTGGTGGAGATTATAGACCCAATTGACGTCGTGATGGGTAAGATCTAAGCCCATTTTCTCATTAAGGGCTTCTACGCTACCTAAAATCCTAAACATGAAACATGTTTGGGGCACATTGGGTGGGAGTTAATCTATAAGCCCTAAGGTAATCCGTAATGATAGTGCCCATAGGGATTCTCATCCCTCCTTCTATAAAGGCATTCGTCGGGATTACCACCTCTTCCTCCTGCCTTTCAGTGTGCCAATCCCCTTGCTTACAATGCCTAATGGAGACTCCTAGCGGGATTCTATATTGAGCTTTAAAGCTCGCTGTACCCTCTGCAGAGTCTACCAAGTAAGCGAATCTACCTATGTGTGAAAGAAGGTTGAAGGTACTATGATGGTGAAGGGGAATTGAGGGTGTCGAGGAGAAAAAGGTACTGTGTAAAGAAAAGTAGAAAGAAAAGTAAGTAGAAAGGGATGAAAAGACTTACGCGTAAAAAGAAACTCTCCTCGAACTAACTCTTGATATTTATGAGTGCAAAAATGAAGGAAATGAAGGGTTTAAGTGATATTTGTATCAGGGAGAGAGATAAGTGAGAAAATTCCCTCCCGGATTCCAAGAAAATCCTTGGCCATTGGATCTGCATCGCACCGTAGAACGTAGGGAACATGAAGCCACAATAATTTAATGAAGGCGCGTCTCGGGTGCCGAAGCGTCAAGAGCGTGCATTGGGCAGTTAAGAAGGGTACCTACGAAGAGTGATGTAAGATAAAAGCGGGGTACTTGGGGTAATATTGAAACCCCTTTTTCTTCATAAAGAGCTAAAGTGGAGGATTTCAAGGGCCTATTGTAGGGAGGATTGGCCCAGTAGTATATATTGGGCTGAGGGCCTGGTCTGAGAACGCCTAATTGTCCGTGGACGGATCAATGTTGTTATGGAGGTCGCATTAATGAATAAAGAAAGGGGTCTAGTTATGATGGTCCGAGAAGGGGGACCGAGGAGAGCTGCCTCCTCAGCTGAGTGAAGCAGAGATTAGAAGGTACGGATTGCCATCTAGGAGCAACGTTCTAGGAGATTCTATTGATAAGGATACACATCGTGAGAACACATGACAAAATAAAGCTATGAAATATCTAAGAAAAAGTTGTTACCACTGCATTAAATACTTTGTAACTAAGTCTTTGGCCGTATTAATGAGGAAGTGATACCTGTACAGTAGTTTTTAACCTTACAGCTACTCCTAAAGATTTCAGGAATGTGCTAATGGGACAAGAATTAACACTAGTAATTCGATCTACACGTGGAAGGTAGAGATAGAAAGGGGAGGATAGTATAAAATAGTAGAAAGACCCTGAGAGCAGGGGGGAAAGAAAGAGAAGAACATTGCAGAGTTCAGAACAATACTTGCAATTAGTCCTAAAAGTAATAAATAGAATAATCAACCCCCTCGGATTGTGTCTGAGGACGATTTTCTTTAGATAAAATCAGTTCATCTTTATTCTATTGTCATCTTTACTCGCTATGATCATTGCCTAAGCTCATTAAGAACCTAGTTTTCTAATTCACTCTCTACAAATTTATTGTATTGGGCTCATTGGGCCTACTCCATTTCTTACTTTGGGCTTAGGTACGAAATTTGTGACCTTACAATTACCTAGAGAACACTAATTTATTAGTGGTTTAAATCTTCTAGATTTATAATTTTATCTAATGAAAACTTTAATGACACATGTCTTTTGTTATTTTGTTATTTTTGTTTTAATTTGTTTTCTTTCTTAAAAAAGTGTTCATTAAAAATTAAGTAAACTAAGCATCGTAGTTAGGCTCATAAAATAAAAGGAAGAGTTTTAGGAATTGTAGTTAGGCTCATATTCATTGGAAATAGTTGTAGGCATTTAATTTGATGAAGAGCTTTAATTGTAACATATGTCGTAGGAAGATAATGAAATTTGTTATCATTCTTAGTGCACACTTGGATTGTGTCAATAGAGGAGCACCTTGCGTCTAGCATTCCCCTTCTTTCTTTTTATTATTTTTTATTCGTTTTGTGGCTGTGGTGGCTTTTCTAGTGGGTCTCTTGAAAGTGGGTCCCGTGCATTGTTCACGGGACCTACAAACTTCTTTTTTCAACAAAACTTTCATTAAAAATGAGTCCCACGGGACTATTTACGCATTTAAAAATTATTTTGCTACAGTGTTTTCAGTTTTCAACAAAATAAGTGGTATCCAAACACACCCTTAGTAGAATTTTTTTGTGAGTAGATACTGTCTTTAGTAAATAGATTCTAAGAAATGAAAAATTATTTTATATCAAATGATATCACGTCAGCCGTATCAAAATTTAATAAAAGAGAGATATGTGTACAAAAATAACTATTCACTAACACATGTCTTTCAATTATTATTGGGTTAGTTATTTTTTGCTGATATGTCTTACACTTATTAAATTTTGATACCGCTGACATGGTATCATTTGATACCAAATTTCTTCTCCTAAGAAATTATCATACTAAGTAGATAGTCATATGTTAAATAACTATTCTAAATTTAAATACATGGTTTGATACTACTTCAAAAAAAAATTCTATCTTAAATTTTCTCACTCAAAGGGCAGCACGTGCCTTGCACATGCAACCCTTACTAGTAAAATATAACATGTAGAAGTTTGGTTTGGTTTGGTTTGGTTTGGTTTGTACTTAATTCCAGTGTTAAAGCTATATGTATTCCTCAAGTTTAGGGTTTAACTTGTTATGTGTTTTAAACATCAAGATTTCAATCAATTACTTCTTAAATTTATAAGTTATAACACCCCTCAAACTGTTGGTTTTTTCTTTTTTTTTCTTTAAGTTGCAAGCTTCTACTTTTGTAGATGGCAATAGATAAAAGAAATCATCCTTCATTTGGAGCCTACCCTTCTCATATAAAGGTAAACCCACTCATGGGTCTCACCTAGGGTATGTTTGGTTAGAGTGAAAATAAGGAGGATGGAAAATAGAGAGGGAAAAATAGGGTGAAAAATTACATTTTTCACTGTTTGGTTGAGGAGGGGAGGGGGAGAGATAAGTGGTGGGGCCAGAAGTTTTCTCTCCTCCCCCTCTAAAATACAATCTCTTCAAATTGGAGAGAAAATTGAAGTGAAAAGTGGAAGAAATATTTGGACAAAACTGCCCCCACCTCTAATTCACGTTACCGGCTTCTTCTTTTTTGTTTTTTGTTTTTTTCAATTTCCTTCGTAATTAACCTTAGCTTGCTTTTTTTTTTCTTTTTTTTTTTTTTTTTTTTTTTTTTTACTTTTTCAGTTTTCTTTGTAACGTTGGCCTGCTCTTGTTCTTCTTTTTTTTTTTTTCCTGTAACATTGGCTTTTTTGTTTGTTTTTTTTTTTTTTCCTTTTTTCTTTTTGGGTTTTGTCAGGTGTGGGTTCTTCTTCTTTTCCCTTTTTTTTTTTTTTGTTAATTTTTATTTTTATTATTTTTAAAGAAAACACTTTTGGATGATCTTTTATGTTATTTTTGGAAATGTCCACTTTCATCTATACATAATTTTTAAAAAAAGTATAATGTATTAATTTTTTAATTTATTTAAGAGAGATACGATGGTAAATTTATACAAACCTTATTTTCAACTAAACCAAAAAGTTTTCCATCCCTCCACTTTTCCACCCTCTCAACCAAATACAAATGAGGAAAACTAAAAACTTTTCTATCCTCTCACTTTTCCATCCTCTCTCTATTTTATATCCTCTTACTTTTCCATCCTCCCAACCAAACGGTCCCACATTGAATACACCCTAATGTGAAAGGGCATTGGAGAGGGAGGACCTCAACACAACGTAATAATTTCTTGTACTTCCAAAGAAATGGTTAAGATTGATGCGCATCCAAATACTGTTATTTTATAGGATTTTCAAACATTCGATTAGTTGCTCTCTTTTTATAACGAGAATTAAGATTTAAATTCTCATTTTTCATTGTTGTAATTATTGAATTATAGAGAAAAAAAAAGATTTAATACTCTAGAGTTTTCATGATAATTTCAATATGAATTTCTTAAAAGTCTAAACATTTTATAGTTTAATTAATGATTATGATTTTATCATGTCATCAACATTTAAACAGACATTAGTTAGTTTTATTATGTTATTCATTTAAGACATTGATTATGTGTTTAAAGCCGAACCATTCATGATTCACGTGCCCATAAATAATTTACATTTGTAGACACCATGATGGACTAAGTTTAATACGACTTAAATGAATCTCAATCCAGTCAATGGCTTCTTAAAGCAATAATAAAATTACCAACGTTGTTAGCTTTATCAGGATCAAAATGTGAAGTAATGATAGCTAATTAGTTTTCACATGAGTGATCACCAATATCCATCATTGCTTATTCTTAACCAAAAAAAAAAAAAAAAACCACGAGACAAATACTTGCAATTATGAAACCTAAATTGCCTAAATTATTTATTTTATTTTATTTTGGTAAAATCCACAGCATACATATTTAATTTTTGCAATGCGAAGCACGTTGGTTTATAATTGTGTTCAAGGTCAAAGATTTCAACTTTCGGCTGCACTTTTAGAATCTACTCTCTGCGTGTGTTCAAATTGTGCCACCAGTACTCCACCATTGATTGTCCATAATTTTTTTCTTTTTTTTTTTGCATATTATACATGGTTGTTAAAAATAAAAATATTGTTCACATCACCTAATAACATTTTACTATTTTTTCTTAATAAATTAAAAATATCATTGTTGGATTCTATATTTTTATGTTCTTAACGCGCATACAAATTTCATGTTAATTGAACTTTATTTACTATTTAATCCATAAACCCATTTTTGATGCTTGGTATTTAGACTATTAAACCTTGAATTTTAAAACATTCAATTGATTATATAGTTACTGACTTTTGATTGTCTTGAAATTTTGTAAGTATAGAAAATATTTGAACATAATGTAATCTAATTATAAATTTGTCAAAATTTGCCTTTAATAACTTTAACCCATTTCTATAAGTACATATATGTACCTATTCTAACTACCCCCAAAGAAAAGTAGGTTGTTGCAAAACTCCCTTATAATTAAAAAAATAAGTGAATAATAATTAATATTAGTTACTTTTTAAAGTTGGAATGCCATTTGAAACTAAGAGTAGCATTCTGTATTCCTTCTTTTCCAGGAAAAAAAGAAAAAAGAAAAAAGAAAAAGAGGAGTATTATTCCTCTGGTAAGATACACACAAGGCACATTAGATTTTTTTTTTTTTCTCCCTTGTTTAAAAGGAGGGACTTTATCAGTTTCGAGGAAGAGATTATTTGAAATGTGTCATTATGAAATGGTAGTGTGATTCTCTTTTCAATGATGATTGTTGTTTGCTTTCATCTAATGATTCATAGAATAAATTTTAACAATTAATTTCCCTTACACATTATAGTAGGGGATCGTTTCTAGTTCTTCTCTCTCTCTCTCAAATGGTTGGCTAGCTCATGCCACACGGTCTTTCTTAAAAAAAAACAAAAACAAAAACAAAAACAAAAACAAAAACTTCTTAAGATAAAATGTTTGTTAAAAATAATTTTCTAAATTTTAGGTATTTCATGCGGCTAAAATAATTTAGTAGAAAAAAATATATTTTATCTAATTAGCGTAGAAGTAAAAATAAACCAAGAAATAAGAGGTTAAGGGTCTTCAATTAAGGTTACATTTTTATTCTATTTAAAGGTAGTTCCCTGCTCTTGTATGCATATGCATGTGTACCATTTTTCTATATCAATATATTTCATATTAGTTATTTTTTCCTCAAATTTTTGAAGAAGATGGTACTAGATTAAAAGGTCACACATTTTTTGTTCATCATTTTTTATATTGAATTATGGGAATGATTGGTAGGTTCTAAACTGTTAATTAACCTACCAAATTTATTTATAGACTAGACTTTTACAACTTATTTTTACTCTTCCAATTTTTACTACAACTATGCTATAAATATTTTCAACTGAGAATATTATCAATATTAGGTTCTCAACTTTTTGATGCAGTACATTGAAAATGAAAAATTGCTAGGAAATTTAGTAAATTAATTAATCTTATATGATTTTAAAGATTTGGATCCAGCATTTACATGGCGCTGTGTGTCACAGAAATGAATGCTAAAATTCCAAAAAGAAGCTGTCTTGACAGAATGGCTGCATAATTGTGTCTGTTAAAGGTTTATATTGCATCTTTATAAAGTCTTCTTCTAGAGGGTACAGTGCAAATAAGGTCCTTAAAGATGTTATATCACTGTCATTACATTTGTATATTCTTTTTTTTAGCTAAGTTTTTGTACAGCAAAAGCTCTCGCACATGTCTTTCAACATTTCTAAAAAATTAAAAAAAAAAAAAAAAAATTCTCTTCCCCTACGTACTAAAGCTCATTGCTTTTACTTTTTAGATTTCCACGAGATTGAGAAGGAATTCAGGTACTGCAATGGCAGTAATTATTAATTAATCTTTATGTGCTTGTGATCATAATGGGTGTAAAATAGTATAAATTTATCAACCTCAACATTAGCTAAGATCAGTTTGCATTAAGATTGTTAATATAGGCCTCAACTCTCAACCAAACTCAACGTCTCCCAGTTAGATTTAGCCATCAAGGCCGTGCAAAGTGTAAGCTTTAAATATGTTCTTTTTAAACTTCATGTAGCTGAGTTTAAAAATCACACGGTTCTACTGATCAATGGGAACATGCATTCAAAAAAGTACCCACTTTTATAAATTTAAAAATTATTTTTTGGCTCATGCATTGAATCGAGACTCATCTTAAAGCTGTACGTAATGCTGTTAGTATATATATCTTCTATGATGAGATAGTGCCTGGCAAATGTCATGAAAAAGGGTGTTCAAAATTGGTGTCAGCTTTAGTGGGTTTTGCTTTTAGTCCCTATTAAAAATTGAAGATGTATGTATTTCTGTTTTTTTTTTTGGTATGAATAGGTGCTTAGCTAGTGCTTAAAAAGTATTTTGTCTTTTTAATCGAACGATCTGGATATTGGAAATTGAATATATTCTCTTTCTCTCTTCCCCTTTTTGGCAGAGCAAGTCATATGGTGAAATGCCGAGACCCAGAATGATGAAGCAGAGCTTTAGGCAATGGTCCAGGGGTCTACGACCAGAGATAAGGCTTTTCTGATCAAAAAGAGAGAGAGAGAGAGAGAAATATAAGGCTTTAGAAAAAGGGTAAAATTGCTCATAGGGTCTGACTCTCAGCCACAAATAAGATAGAATGACAATTTGAAACGATCACTCACAAATCCCAAATATAGTAACCTGATTAGCTGGTTTCAGCCTTGCAGATTTCACTTTCACAAATTCCAAACTGCTCCTTCACAAAATATACGTGTGTATTTATGGCACATTGAAATTCACACGTACTTCTTTTTGCTGTGTATTGCCTTGGGTCCTTGACCAAAATGAGTTGAATGGTAAATGAAAGTGTTAAGTTTTGTAATGACAGTGATATTAACTGCTTTAAGTTTGTATATTTTTTATTTGGGTCTCCATTGATGTTTGAGATTATTTTTATTTTCAATTATTGAGGTTTTTTTTTTTTTTTTTTGAGAAGATCAATTATACTAAGTAATTATAGACGTTGAATATCTTTTGTTTAGTTTTTGAATTGATTGATTACGGATTAACATCGATTATTTGACTTTATGTTTAAAGGCCTAGAAGCAAAATTTTACTTATGTTGTGCAACCTTCTGTCCTTTGTCCTTTCATCCTTTTTCATTGTCATTTTTCCTTTTTTCTTTTTTGAGTAGAATTGTAATTTGCCATATGCTACACTTTAAACAAATATGAATCCATGAAAAACAAAACGTTTTTCCTTTCACAAAACAAATCACCACAAAGTCTGTAACTTCATGAAGGGTAAGAGAAAAAGTGGGTTGGGAAGTAAGATTTAAAAAGAAAAAGAAGTACGCAATAAAAATTGGGTGATGTTAACTCTTAACTCTTTAGACCCCCAAACGCAGCAGTAGAAAAAGATATTACAAAAAAATAAAACGGTTGTATTGGGCCCCATAAAGACACAACTATAAAACAAATGGCTGTATTATGTTATCAAAGGCTAAAATATTATTTCTTCCTTAATAACTTAATCCCAAAATCTGTTACAGCAGTGTGAAGTTGAATAAGTTAGCCATGATTAAGCTTTAAATGTGTTTGGGGGCCTCAGAGCAGAGAGAAGAGAAGTATTTCTTTCCTTGAGGTGGAGAAGTCCAGAGTCCAGGGCTTTGCAACTTATTCCACCTTCTTGCTAGAATTAGCATCGCTGTCACTACTTTCTTCGGATGAATTAGCAGCCTTAGACTCGTCAAACGCCAACAACTGCATAGTATGACAAAGAAAACTGTACATTAATCAACCAATTATGGCCATATGACAAAATCAACTAATTAAAATTGACAAGCTATGTATGGTCAACATGAGCAATTACATATTGTGACTTTCATATTTTAGAAAACCAAACCATTCTAAGCAGTATGATTTCAACTATTATTTAGGACAACATAATAAACAGCATTCTGTTCGCCATGATTTGCAACTTAACGTAGAGAATGATTGAATAACACTTGAGATTTTGCCAGCGATCTCAACTCATACATTACCATTTACACAGCTAGAAGAAAGGTTGAGAACAACTCTGTTAAACTGATAATGATCTTATTCAACAAAAAAAGATAATGATCATGCGTTTCTAACAATGGTCGCTAAACTTTTGAACAATATATGAAGACAAGTATCAACAATAAAATTCTGATCATTTTTAAAACCTTGAGCTCTTGTTCTTTAACTATAACTTTGCGACCAAGATACCTTTCTTCTTCTTTTTTAATTT
Source organism: Castanopsis chinensis (assembly GCA_032878915.1). Classification (NCBI taxonomy): domain Eukaryota; kingdom Viridiplantae; phylum Streptophyta; class Magnoliopsida; order Fagales; family Fagaceae; genus Castanopsis; species Castanopsis chinensis. The sequence continues at coordinate 18,665,499 of JAVQMG010000115.1, read as the reverse complement.
TATTTTATTTTATTTTTCTTAATAAGTTCACATGCATTCAACGAGTTTTGAAGAAGCTGCAACCTCGACCTCACCTTGCATCCATCCTTACGATAGAAGGAAGTGCCATTTGAGCTAAAAGCTTATTGGCAAGACCAAGACCCCTAATTTTTACCTTCACTAAATTATTGTTTTCAGTCTTGAAGTATATATGATTTTCATTTTTCGTTTCTAAACTTCAAAAGGTTTATTTTTTGTCCTTAAACTACAGAAATGTAACACTTTCTGTTATTAAACTTTGAAAGTATCTTTTTTCATCTCTAATCTATTGAACAAAAAAGTTTTTTTCGGTCCCTAAAGTATTGAAAAAAACTCTTTAAAAATTTTAGAGAAAAGAGAACTTTTAAAAGATTAAGGATGAAAAATGAAATTCATGCAAACTTTGAGGGATGGAAATAAGAGACTTGCATGTCATGGGCTTAGTTCTCTGTTGGCCATGCATAGTTTTTTGTTTGTCACTGTTTTTACCATACATGGATTCTATAGGACAAGTTTCTAATCCTATTTTATGCATATGTAATTATAAAATATTGATTGGGTAGATTAAAATGAGAATCTGTGCAGATAGCAGAGACTAATTAATATAAGGGTGATGAACAAACCGGTTTGACTTCACCATTCCATATGCAGTGAGCCGCCAAAAATCCAATGACAGAAGGTACAATATACAATAGAGCAGGCTGGAAGGTATAGTAAAAAAAAAAAAACCATCAGAATCAAGCAGTTAAGTGAGGGAACATTCCCGAAAAGTAGAATATAAAGATGAATACAATAAAGAACATGCAATAGTCACCTGTGCAGCCTGGAACCAGTTCATGACAACAATTGTAAGCACCAAACCAACAGAATATCCCAGAAATGCACTCCTAAAGTACTGGCTGTGTTTCCCTCTAGACACATCAAATCGCAAAGCCAACGCTACAAAAATACCTAAGGGGAAAAGAAATACAAAACCGTGTGTAAGTTAATAAAAAAATGATTTGAATGAGGCACACATTAAACACATTGGCAAGCTATAAACTGAAGAAATTTACATTTCAATGACTGCCCAGAGACTTAACATAACATCCAATACATAGATGACGTAACTGTGGCATAGGAGTTATTTTCAGTGCTCATTTTGCTTCCAAACGGTGAAGATGCATCCAAACAGTTTTCTTGAACCAGAGAGAACATTGATCACTTGATCAGCGTAATTTGCATCAAAATTTACTAGAACTGCCTTACCATAGTAAAAAGAAAAATTTTATTGATATATTTACCTAAAAGGTAGAGATGCTCAACTTCTCACCTTGAAGTGAATGCAGATTGATTCTAGATTATAAATTATAATTAAAGGCAAAATAATTTTTCAAAAAATCCTCAGATGAAAACAAAGGTTGAAAATTTTCTGCTGGACAATTTCCATCCATCACCCAAAGAATAAATTGGAGAGAGAGAGAGAGAGAGAGAGAGAGAGAGAGCAAAAATAAAGCCAAACAAGGTAATGCAGGGTAGAAATGGGTCCTAGAACATATGCTCTCAAGGGGAAGGTGCTCACAAATTTTATAAATGTGCCATAAAAATAACAAAGACATTTCTGGGCAGTTCAATCAAAAAGCTCCCCATGTGCCTTGAACATAAAGCCTCAACGCAACACTAGAAGTGATTTAGCTGCAAATGATGCACAAGATTTTGAAAGACTAATCCCAGAAGCAAGGGAAGCTATTCATGTCAAGACAATGCACCACTGGATATAGACAACATCTGCAGTAATGGACAACAGCCATGAATGTACCACTGGATATAGACAACAGCCATGAATGTATCCCACTTATTTCACATAATCCAACACTAAGACCCGAGTGTCTTTAGTAACAAAATCACAAACATGACACCATACATAACCTTCACAGACCACTTAAAGGCTTAACCTTACCAGGGATTACAATGTCACCAAGTCCAAGCATAGAATATGGTCGAGCAGTATCTGCTGTAGGGAACAAAAGCTGCAGATAAATTGAAGAACATGGTAATTAGAATGATAGGCAGCATCAACTACAAATATGAAGCAGTGGAACACATGTAGAATTCAGAAGACTAAAAAGAATTATAATAGGGTACATGTACATTTCAATTAAGTGGATTACTAACCTTAATCGGAGCATCAAAAGATTTTGCAACACTAACCATCACTGGAGTGAAGAAAACCCAGAAGATATCATACACAAAAAGTCCAGCCTGCAATAGATGAGAAAGGGAAAAGTTACAAATACACAGAAAGATGATCTGAGCACGGTAATTGCATTTTAAGGTATAGGTATACAACATCTCAACAGTGTCAGACAATCTGCAACAGGAAGCATATTCTTAATGTATTACATCTGAAAATTGCAAAATATTTCAAGAAGAAATGTATAACTCAAGATATAGGAAGATTATCAAAAGGGGAAAACTACAGTTAACACATCAACATGAAGCACGACTTGACAATAGTCTCAACAAGTAATGTAAGATTAATTACAGCAAGCTTTAGTTTTTTTATCTCTCTAATGGATCTGTAACCAAGCTTAGTTCATACTTGGGGAGCCCAAAAATTGAATAAGTCCATGTATTTTCAGGCTTTGCTTGTTTTTTTATGAGCCTGGAAAAGGGTGACAATACAGGTTTAGTTCATAAGCATGCAAAGCCAAGCCCCTGATGAGCTGCACCAAACAGCTCAGCTAATTGGCAGGCCCTTAACAGCAACAGATCTTAGGAACAAGAAATTCGCAAAAAAGAAAGACCTGGGGAATATTATCACAACCCATAGAGATTTTTTTGATAATTCAGTATTTAGGGAAAGAGAAGGGGGGAGGGGGCAAGGTAGTCAAAGGCGAAAGGCGACTTTAAGGCACCAAGGCCTTGTATCACCCAAGGCGTGAGGCGACAAAAAGGCGCTAGCTCGAGTAAAGCGAGGTGCCAAATTCTTAATATATTTATTATACTTATAGAACTTAAATCATATGTACCTAGCGTATTATAATTTTATAATGAAGTATTTTTCACTGTGAAGCATGAACCATGAAGAAATTAGGTCTATAAAATTATTTCAAAATAGGATTAGCATGGTTTAGGCTCTATTAGTTAATTCTAAATTCTAACAATACGATCTACAACAAGCTTCTATATAACAATAAGTTTTATAAAACAAATTTGTAAATTAATTTAACTAACAATAGGTTTTATAACATGCCTTTTAAATTTAATAATCTAAAATAGGTTTCACAACAAACTTATATAAATAAATAAATAATTAATTAATTTTAAAAAAAAAACTTGAGGCTCTTGCCTGAGCGCCTTTTTCATGGCTTAAGGCAGTCGCCTTCCTCACCTAGGCTCTAAAGGCGAGTGCCTCACTAAAGGCACCTTGCCTTGGAGCCTTTAAGGCACCTTAGCGGCGCCTCGCCTCACCCGGGCGCCTAGGTGAGCGCCCAGCTTGCCTTTGACTACACTAGGAGGGGAGGGGGTGGTGTGTGGCGGGGTTTAAACTCTGAATGTCTTAGTTGAAAACACCAAAATGTGAGAATTGAGCTACAAGGCTATTAGCCACAACCCATAGAGATATAAGATATATATGAAAACACACACATAGTATATGTTTCTTTTAGGTAAATTTTGCACCAAGGGAGAGCACAATATACATTAGACAATGTAAAGTCAAAGTAACACTAATTAGTAGGAAATAACTAAATCCAAAGTCCCACATCTTACCAAAAGAATGGCGCCGGTCTTGAAAGACCCAAGAGAAAGCATCTCAATTCCCTGCAAATAATAAAAAATGAAATCTATCATATCATCATAGCCAGTCAGTAAATATACTTTACATGAAACAAAAATGGATCTAAAATTGTTCATAACAATATTGACTAAATAAAGCTTCCTATTTGAGTGGTGATCATGCTTGGAATGCTTGGAATCCTTGGTTAACTAGCCACCTTAAGCTTGGGAATTGAAGTTTGTGGATAACTTCTTTCATCTATTGTACTCAAATTCCCTTCTAGACTAGAGGAGGGTTGAGTACTAGGTTTGACTGAAGGAGGATTGTATAGCTTGAAAACCAGAAAAAGCAGGGAAGTTAGACGTTCGCTCTTATTGAGTTTTGAGAGGTGCCATAAGGCTAATTCTCCATTGAAAAGCATCTGGGGTGCTAAGGTGCGTAGAAAGGTGGCATTCTTTGCATGGACAGCATCATTAGATAGAACTCTAACACTTAAGAATCTACAGAAGCAAAACATGTTGATTACCAATTGGAGTTCTATGTGCAAGAGTAACAGGGACTCAGCTGAGCACTTTCTACCTCATTGTATGGTGGCTAGAGATATTCGGTCTTTTGTGTAAACAGCTTTATTTGGAACTTCTTGGGTTATGTTGGAAAGAGTGTTTTCCGACATAGTTTTCATTGCCAAAGAAATTTTATAGCCTGGAATGTGGTTCCTTTATGTGTCTAGTGAACAATTTGGCATGAGTGAAATAGTATAATGTTTGATGGAGGTTAACGGCCAATCCGCATGATCAAACAGTTAATACTACAATGTTTGTCTGAACATTACTCATTTCCTTTTCTAGTATTTTTAGATAATCCCTGAAGTTCAGGATGTTTTGTGTACTTTATTAATCTCTTTGTTGAATAACACAAAGAATCCATAAAAGTATCTCAACGAGATTATTTTCGTACACCGGTTGAAGTAAAAACACATGTGGACATATCAGGATGATGAAGCACCGTGCCATTGTAACAAACCCATATGATACCATTAAATTAAATGCCTAATGTCAATGGGAAAGTGATGAGAAATAATAATAAAATGGTTAAAGAGCATCAGTTTCTAAAGAAATTATAAAAACTAGAGCGCATGCCAGATGCTCCCTGAACAGGAGCATGTGCCAGATGCTCCCTCTCTTTTAGGTGATTAATTATTTCCTTTTCAATATAAATATCACGGCAGGAACTTGATATACGTCTCACCCAACTACAACTACCTTGATTTGTTCCTAAGAAACATAGCACCAAACAATTACATTGACCAAGTATTATTATTTGATATCAAGAAATGATGGCGGATTAAGCAGGAGTACAACTAAATTGCTTACAAGTAAAACTCATAGTTATAATATGAAAAATAAGACATTATGATACATGAAATTATCTATCATAATTGATAATTCATAAAATACTATAGGAAATTTTCAAAGAAACTAAAGATTCATATAAGTAATGGCAAGGTGATTCTTATTGAACACAGACACTAGCAACACAGAGGTTTATTTTAAGAGGATGCTAACAAACCTGAATGCAGAAGGAAAGTCCCAGTATATTGTTAGCTAGCCAATGCTTCTGTGAAGCATACCATGCACAGAAAAAGGTTCCAGGGATTGCAGCAACAATCTGAGACCTTGTGAACTCAACGTCCAAAGCTGTGTAAGAAAGGTGAAGGAAAAATATCATTCTGCATAATACAAGCAAGATAAAGTCAACCGGATCAAATGAAAACTCAGCAGAGTGGAAGACCAATAAGAATGCTTTAACATCATGACAGACATCAAAGAAGAAAAATTATCATGCACTAGACCAAGATTGGCATATAGAAGTTAAAACACAGTGACTTATCAAAAAAGATGTTAAAACAGTGTCCAAAGAAGAAGCTGTTTGAGCACATACGACAAGGGGCATTAATGACACTATGTAATAAAAAAACACAACACACACACACAGTATCTCTCTCTGTGTCCCTCTCTTTCTGCCCTCAATTCCTTTCTTATTTCAAGATGCAGAATGACTCCATTATATTCAAAGAGCACAAACAAAATATATAGAAAGATTAGCATGGCCCATAGGAATGCATACACAATGTGAAACTCCCAGAGTATACTTTTTTTTTAAGAGAAAGTCAAGTAGATGTCAGTATACTCTGTCCTTAAGTTTATACTCACAAACTTGCCTTCTCAGGACAAAGTTCAAAGCCAAACTAAAAAATATTGAGAAGATAATTGAGAAAACAAGTACAATCCATTACCAAACCAAAGAACAGTTATGGCCCAATTAAATCTCTGAACATACTGCAGAATAACAATATATAGAGCAGTACCATATTTGCATAGTCTATCAGATATTTACTTAAAAAAGATATTAGCATCAATTTACTAGTGATATTAAGACTTGTGCAGATATGAAAAAATACGATTGGATTTCAACTATCACAAGAAGATTCACAATAACAATTATAAGATAATAAAAACCGTGGACAATACATACAACGGAAGTAAGGAAAATGCCAGCTAATAACGTCCTGATTCCAATGCGTCGGTAAATAACGTTTAATAGCAGGTAAAAGTGTTGCCCTGACAAATTAAAAGAGAGACTATGTAAGATAAAGAAGCAAACAAGTAGCGGATAATATTTCAATTATTATAAATAATAATAGTCTCATATGGCAGGAACATACGAAAGAGCGACGATCCCAAGCACAAAGAAGTAGCATGTCAAGACAGCATTGACCAAGTCCTTTGATAGAAACTTAAAAAGCAAAAATAGTGATAACAGCATCGCACTCCCAACAAAAGGGAAACGCATGGCATGCTCATTGGACATTGTCTCCTGCATAAATATAACATATTTCACAAAGCTAGATCTGGAGATGTAAAAAAACAAACGTTGTGGAAGATGTCAAGATGATGAATATTAGTGCCACTGTACTTACAGAAGGCGGAGTTGGCTTGACAGATCTGTAGCAACCCACAAAAACTGTGAGGGACGCAGTCAAAATAACATTTAAGTTTGGATCTACCTTCATAACAAGAGGTGCTAAAGTTAAACCTGCATTAAGAAAACAGCATATAAGTTGCATAAGGTCAAGTTCCATCATTTCCAGGACATTTTTATAACGCAAATATAAGTACAACTCATGCACCCATACAGGATTGACCCATGCCCAGCCTCCACCCATGCTAATAGAAAGGAGATTCCATTTGGTCTAAAAACCACAGGCTCCACTATCTCAAGGACATGAGAAATACACTACACAGTTTTTAACAAAATAAAATTTTTGCAGCAGAATCTCAGGGACAATGGGCTACAACATAGAGTCATCTGAAACACAACCAATTTCAGAACACCCGTTGCACTTGACTCAACCAAAAAAAAAACCATAGGAGGTTTTCAGAAGTTTCTTGAAAGATTAATGCCTACCAGATACTACCAAAACAGCCACCAGGGAGCAAATGCAGAAACAGATATCTTCACCACTATTTTTGAACACACATTTGCAATTTTTTTAATTAGTAAGATAAACACACAAGTTGGTTTCAAACCCAAGACCTCACCCTCCATCCCATTATTGTGGGAAGAGGTGGTGTCATTTGAGCTAGAACTCATTGGCACAAATTTTCTTGGGTTTTCTTTTTCACCATACCAAAACTAAGGGTCTAATAGGGTAAACTCACAAAGACAAGTGGAAGAAAAAACCTAACAAGTAAATTAATCACTCATCCAGACAAATATATAGCAAAGATATAAATGAACAAGCAAGGTGATACAAACATGAAGACAGAATTCTGTGTAATATTCAATTTTGTAAGACAGCCACTTTATCTAAAAGTGGACAAAGCAGCCCAGAGCCATGAATGAAATAAAACTTAACAAACAGCCAAAAATATAAATTGATTGCATGTATAAAATAATCTAGCGCAGGATAATAATTTCAACTGCTGAAATTTTTTTCCTTAATAAATATTGGCTTCAATTGGTGATATTAAAAGGAAAAAGCAAAAAGAAACTTGGTGAAATTTTCAATTTGGTTATGAAAATTTATGCACGCTAAATGCAAGACTTCGAAGGTCCACTTAACAAAAGATGTCGCATTAAACGTAAATCGTGGAAATGACAAAAAGTCATAGCTGAACCACCATAGCTGAGCTTCAAATTTCTTTTTTTTTTCTTTTTTTTTTTAATTTGAAATTCAAGACAGTGTATGCATGTGCTTACAAACAAACACAATTTTAACAACAACGCAATACCCATTTTCTTATGAAAAGAAACGTATTCATTCCAAGAACCACAAGAATTTTCAATCTTTATCCAATAAACAATCAGCCTCAAGAACCTAAATTCCATTGCAGTTTGAACAATACCATAAAGTCTCACTCTTTAAATAAAAGCAATTGACAATTACACACAAAACCGAATCTCAGCAATAACACAAAAAAAAAAAAAAAAAAAAGTTAAAAAAAAAAAAAAAAAACCAACCTGCTAAAGCTACATTCGCAATTCGCTCAACGCTTTTCATCGTTATCTTATTCTAAAATCACAAAATTTGACTGAAAATTCCGATCAGATTAAACAACCAAAACCTTTCCTCTGCGATCACAAAACCTACAAAAAACAAATCAAATCGAAACGCCTTAGAATTACAAAGATTTCATCTGAATTGCGCTCAAAAACCTTATTGAATTTCGCTTTCGCATCAAAGGAACCCAATTTTCAAAATCTCAATCTAAAACAACATAAAATGTCGAAATTGAAATGAGATTAGAAATGGCCGTACTGTTTCGTCGTCGTCAGCAGCTTAGGTATCTTCTAGCGTTTTGCTTTTTCTCTCAGATCGAAGAGACCACCGAGGAGAGAGAGAGAGAGAGAGAGAGAGAGAGATTCAGATTTTGATGAAATGCAGAGACATTAGGGTTTTACCAAAGAAGGAAATGGAAATTGGGGCGTGTTAAAAGAGCAGCTTAAAAAGCTGGGGGATTGAGTTCAACGACGAGTGGAAATGTCGGTTACGTAAAATTTGGTGACAGCCAATTAGAATTGTAATTTTGTGAGAAGTTGGCAAAATTCAGAATGGAGATTCAATACGTGGCGAAATTCTATTGGTTTTAGTGACGAGCATAGTGTGGTGAACGTGCTGTGAGCTTAGTGTTTTTGGTAGTAAAAGTAGTAGTAAATATTTTTGAAGTGGGTAGAATATGCAAATATAGGAATGTGTCATTGAAATTTGACGCGAGATTTGGCTCCCTTTTAAGAGATCCACGTAAAAGGAGGTCTATTGGCCAATCAAATTTAACCACGTCAGACTTCAAAATACGCTTCTCCAAGTCCAGCCGAGTCCGTGACGTCTACAATGAACCAATTTGCAAAAGTTTGTGTACATCCTCCTTATCCATAGATTAAGAAAGAATCTTTTATACCCAACAAAAAATCTTAAATTAATTTTTAATGTGTACAAAACGAAATTGTTTTAACATAGATTTTTTTTTTTTGAAAACTGTTTCAACATAGATTTGAATTGGTTAGAATTGTGTAATCTATGTCTATATCTATGTGTCCCTATAATATTCATTTTTGGAAAAAAGTTCTGGAAATAGAAAAAGTAAAATTTTCAGAGAAAATTATTCAATTAAATTCTATAATTAAAATTTAGTTCAATTTTGCTATAATTAAAGTTCAATTTTGCGTCACATGTCATAAATTATTTATTTTTAAAGAGAATTTTATTTACCACCACATACCTTTGGTGCAATGGTCACTTCACAAGTATAAGTGTTTGTGGAGTATGAGGGGTAAGGGTCAAGGTTCAAGTCTCCAAAATGGAGGTTTACATACATATACATTTAGATTATTCTAGAGCAAAATTCTATCTTGTATAAAAAAAAAAAAGAATTTTTATTTCTTAATTTTGAAGTCAAATATGGGACAATATCATAAAAGAGTAGAATTCTATCTTGTATAAAAAAAAAAAATTATTTCTTAATTTTGAAGTCAAATATGGGACAATATCATAAATATCCATCCAAATAAGTTATTATGTACATAAGCAAAAGAGCCTAGAATTAATAAACATAACAAATTTTAAAAAATTGACAATTTATATTTTCTACCTAATAATATTCTTACAAAACTTTTTAAAAAGTTAAAAAAATATAAAAATGACTACCAATAATATTTTTCAATTATATATATAAGAATTATATTGTCCATGTATATGCATGATATTACAAGCTAGTAATTATAACATATAGTCTCTTGTCCCATCTAATTTCAAGAAAAAATATAATATTATTCATGTTATTTATAAATTGTCTTAAAAACATGATTTCAGATTTATATATCTCTAATATAAAATTTCAATAATATTTATTTTATATTGAAATCTTGTCTTGATAACACAATTGCAAGTCATACGTAAGTTTGGATATAGGCATCCACCTTTAAGGAAAAAAGAAATACAATTTTATTCTTGTTATACAAAAGTCATGTCTTTGAAGTTTGAAATATATATTCTCTTTTGTAAAAAACCAAAAACACCCAAAATTCAAATGTCTATTTTCAATTTTCCCATTGCATTCCCTTAAGCTAAAAGCTCAGCTTGACCATAATAGTTCATCTTTTTAATAGCTTAGCTGGACCCTTGGGAGAAGGGAAAGGGTTGTGCCTTCGGCTCAGCCAACCTCTTGCATTATCATTAGAGGCTAGCCATGTTCTTCAAGAACATAGCTAACCTCCATTACCCATACTCTACAAGAACCGTCAGTTGGGAACTTTAGTGAGAATGAACTTGAGTCTTGTAAGTGTTAGGTCATTTGATTGGCCTATTTCTAGATAATATGAAAAATGCTTACTTTGATTTTTGTTTTCTTTTTGAGAAGAACTTACTTAGAATTAAGATAGCTAATTGTATCATATTTTACTATTTTATTTAGCTAAGTGGCCTTTGTGGGTACTAAGGTATATATTTCAAGGTTCATTTCAAATTAAAGTAATGCTATGAACACATAAAAATGTATAATTTTATGTAACAACTTGTTACATGACGAGTTATAATTATGATACACTTTTACTGCTTACAACTCGCAACATGAGAATTATTGCACAAAGTTTATCATTCTTATGTTTTCCTAGTTCCTACCATGTCAAAATAACTCCCAGGATGCCTTCCTGTTAAAGTCAGGACGTGGAATGAGATGGGCACTTTATGGAGAAGAGTTTTACGTTTACCGAGACCCACACGCGTGTTTGTGTCTGTGTGTATAATACGAGACTTGTCTACAGATAGACTTCTCACAGTTCCCTCCAAAACCCACAACAATGGGACAGTTACAGTTTCAGCAACTCCAACTCCGAACTATCGGCCTCGGACCCTATAAATCTTATTCATGTAAACTCATGCCTTTGGCTTCTTTTCCTCTTCCAACCAAATCTCCAACCTTTGCGTCTCATCCTCTCTCTTACACTCATCAAAATCTCACCAAACCCAATCAAATCCTTCATTTTCACCCTCTCTCCTCTGCCGCTCCATCTCGCAGCTTACTATGCAAGATGAATGGATCAGGTAAATCGCATCCCCTTTTATTGAAATAACATCATTTACTGCTTTTGCTTCTCTTAGGACTTTTTACAAACACTTGGTGTGGTGGGTATTTTAAGTACAAGTATGAAATGTTTGTAAGTGCTTATTGTTATACATAATTGAAGTATACTTTTTCCTTCCCAAGCATATTTGGGGTATTTTTATTGCTTTTGATGAAAACTTGAAAGCAAGAAAAGAGATTCGTAAGTTCTAACCAAAGCTCCAAAGCTTATGATGTGATATTTATGAATGTGCTAGTGGGGGGAATTTAGAGCTTCACTTTAATGCTCTGGGGATTGTGGTTTTTGTCATTGCCTTCCTGCTGGATTTAAGTTCATGCAGTTTTATATGTAGGGAATAGAACTGTTTAAGCAACCTTGTAATTATGTTTGTTAGATATGATATCACAGCTGGAACTCGGGAAGCCAGAGGAGAGACGAAAGCCTGAGAGACGAGTAAATGGGATATTCTGGATCATACTTCTTAATATTGGAATATATGTGGCAGATCACTGGTTTCAGGTACTGATTTCTTCTGGCTTCTAGCCATGGATTTATTTGTATTTTTAGCAGATTTATTAAATTTTGGTACGTTTGGAGGCTGTTTCTTCAACTTTTGTAGGATGTTATGATACCTCAGGGGAAATTTTTTTATATCTGTTATAGTTATATGATTCATTGCTAGTTTTCTTGTATAATATAATACAGACAGTCAACTGACACAATTTTTTTTTTGCTAGGTTCGTGGCATTAGAAGTCTATATTTGTACCACAATTGGCCTGCTTGGTATCAGTTCGTGACTGCAACGTTTTGTCATGCCAATTGGTGAGAACTATGTGTTTTTGAAGGTTGCATGAAAGACAGATTTTAGCCCTTTTACTCTATTGCCATGTGTCATTTTCAGGAATCATCTTTCAAGCAACCTTTTCTTCTTGTATATTTTTGGTGAGGGTCTTACTCTTTTTTCTAATTAGTGATTGTTGACAAGGGTGCTCTAGAATGATAGATCAAAATTTGACAGTCACGTATTTCCTCAAATAGGAAAGCTCGTTGAAGAAGAGGAAGGGAATTTTGCATTGTGGCTTTCTTATATTCTTACGGGTGTTGGAGCAAACCTTGTCTCTTGGCTGATTCTACCAAGGAATTCAGTATCTGTTGGGGCATCTGGTGCTGTTTTCGGGTTATTTACAATCAGTGTCCTTGTAAAGGTATTCCAAATTGTGTGATTTGTAAACCACATCGTGAAATTAAATTAATTCACATATGGTCTTCAACCATCTTATGTTTGCTGTAGATGTCCTGGGACTGGAGGAAGATCCTTGAAGCGCTTATATTGGGCCAATTTGTTATAGAAAAGGTGGGCACTTGTTGTTCTCTTATATAATTTGAAAGGGTAAAATTCACAGAAACAGGTGCTCATACTCACTGATTTTGTTCTTATGGAAAGTTGGAGAGGGGGAAAAGCTGTGTTTTACTTTGGGTGTGTTGGTCTGACATATATACATTTCATTAAGGGGGTGTTCGGTACCACAACTTAAACAATAGTTTTTAGTTTTTAAACAACATTACACGTATTTTCACACACTCACTTCTTCACCCACATGTATTTTTAAGAAATACAAATAACGTTACTAGAACAACATTATCAAACAGGCTCTAAGTTTTTGCGGTGGACAAATCCATGTCAATAGTTGTCAATATTGAAGTTTTAGCTTCTTTGGAAGAGACTTTCTGGAGACAAAATTCCCGTGCTCTACATGTGAAGGAGGGAGATAACAACACACGCTTCTTTCATAGATTAGCAAATTCTCATAGAAGAGCTAATCATATTAGCGGTGTAGAGGTATGAGGATGAATTTGGTGTACGTTCTCAAGTGATCCAATTTTATCAGGAGCTTTATATAGAGACAGACATGTGGCGTCCAACTGTGGATGGGTTGGATTTTGCTTGTATTGGGGAGGATGATAGGTGTCCCTTGAGAGGGAATTCTCGAAAGAAGAAGTTACCCAGGTTCTGGTAGAATTGGAGGGGGATAAAGCCCTTGGTTTGAACGGGTTCACTATGGCATTTTTTCACAAATGTTGGAGGGTTGTGGAGGATGATGTTATAATTGTTTTTAAGCATTTTCATAGGTACTCAATATTTGAACGGTCTCTAAATGCTTCTTTTCTCTCTTTAATTCCTAAGAAAACTAATGCTGTCAATATAAAGGATTTCCGGCCTATTAGCTTGGTGAGCAATGTTTACAAGTTGCTGTCTAAGGTATTGGCTAATAGGTTGAGGGTGGTGTTAGACAGTCTGATCTCGGAGTCTCAAAATTACTTTGTTGGTGGAAGACAAATTTTGGACTCAGTGCTTATTGCTAATGAGTACCTAGACTGCTAGACAGCAGATTGAAGTGCCACTCACCTAGTGTAGTTTGTAAGTTGGACGTAGAAAAAGTCTACGATCATGTGAATTGGGATGCTTTACTCTATTTGTTGAATAGGATGGGATTTGGGTTGAAGTGGAGGGTGTGGATTAAGGCTTGCATATCTATTGTTTGCTTCTCTGTTCTTGTGAATGGATCTCCGACAGGTTTTTTTGGAAGTTCTCATGGTTTGAGACAAGGTGATCCTTTGTTCCCTCTTCTTTTCCTATTGATTATGGAAGTATTAAGTCGGATTCTAAAGAAAACTAAGGATAGTGCCATAGTGGTTTGCTTCGTGGTTTTCATGTGGGATCAGTTAACTCTATTCGGGTACGCATATCACATTTGTTGTTTGCAGATGATACCATTCTATTTTGTGATGCTTCTAGAAAACAGTTGTTATCCATTAGGCTGGCTTTGTCTTGCTTCCAAGTTTTTACTAGTTTGAAAGTAAATGTAGTGAAGAGTGAGATTGTCCCAGTTAGGGAGGTTGGTAATATAGATGTTTTGGCTAACATTCTTCGTTGTAGGGTGGGTAGCTTGCCTATGAAATATTTGGGAATGCCGTTGGGTACTCCGTATAAGATTACATCCATTTGGAATCCTATTTTGGAGAAGCTGAAGAATAAGTTATTTGGTTGGAAGCGTCTATATTTGGTAGACTTACTCTTTTGAAGAATACACTTTCTAACCTTCCTACATACTACCTATCCTTATTTACCATCCCTGTAACTGTGGCTGACAGATCGAAGCGTGTTCAAAGAAATTTTTTGTGGGGGTCTTCAAAGGAGCGTTTCAAACATTGTTTGGTGGCTTGGAAAAAGGTGTGCTCACCATTAGAGATGGGTGGTTTGAGGATTAGGAAGTTAGTTCACTTCAATCAAGCCTTATTAGGAAAATGGTTATGGAGGTTTGGACAAGAAGGAACTCATCTCTGGTGGAGGATTATTGCTATCAAATATGGAGAGGGTCAAGGGCGGTGAAATACTAAAGTTTGCAGAACGGGCCCATGGGTGTGGTCTTTGGATTAATGACGGTTGGGAGAGAGGTTCTCCAAACATTTGGCCCTTGGGGTGGGCAATGGCTCTCACATTCTTTTTTGGCATGATAGGTGGATACATCACTTAAAATGCTCTATCCTCAGTTATATGCGTGTTCAAATGACAAGAAAGCTTGCATTTATAATGTATTGTATCATCAGGAGGGTGGGAATAATAGATTTTGGAGCTTGAGATTTTATAGGAATTTTCATGAGAGGGAACTAGAAGTTGCCTCCTCTTTCCTGGATTTTCATTCAGTCTCAAATTCCGAGGGGCATTGGGTGTGATAGTCCCCATTGGTGTCATAATGGGAATGGTAAATTCGATATTCGGTCATTTTATAATAAGATTAGGGGTACCTCTCTCTCTAGCTTCCCTTGGAAGGGGATTTGGAAAGTCAGGTTCCTAAAATGGTGGCTTTCTTCTTGTGGACTGCAGCTCATGGTCGGATACTTACCTTGGATAATTTGATGCTCCAGGGTCTCTCTTTGACGAATAGGTGTTGTATGTGCTGCTGTAACAAGGAATTTGTGAACCATCTTCTCCTACATTGTCCTGTAGCTCATTCTTTGTCGGTGCAAATGTTACAAGTTTTAAAGATCCAATGGGTCATGCGAGGTTCAGTGGAGAGTTTGGTGTTTTGGAGTAATTGGCTGGGGAAATTTTCTTCGAACATATGGAATATGATTCCTGGCTGTTTGATGTGAGTTGTTTAGATGGAAAGAAATTAGCGATCTTTTGAGGCTAACAAGAAATCGCTTGTTCAGTTACAAGCTCTATTCCAGAGTACTCTTTTTGATTGGGCTAGGTGTTAGGGTTCTTCAAATTGTTCTCCTACTTTGGAGTTTCTTACTTCCCTTAGAATTGCCCCTTAAGTTGCTTTTCATATCTTTGTTGTTTTTTGTTGCTGTTTCTTGTGTTCACCATCATGAACACTTCGTATTTGCTGTTTTCATTTTTTCTTTATGATTAATATGATTCTTATTACTTATCAAAAAAAAAAACTAGCTTTGTGAAAATATATCATCTCTCATGTGATGATGGCTTTTTTCTTCTTTTTTTTTTTTTTAGTTTTCTTGGGTATCTAAACCATAATTCTCCTTAATATGCTTTTCTTGGACACAATAGGTTATGGAAGCAGCCCAAGCTTCAACGGCTTTATCAGGCACCTTTCGTGGGGGCAATTCGTTGCAAAGTGTTAACCACATTGCACATCTGTCTGGTGCTCTTGTTGGTGTAGTCCTTGTATGGCTTCTCAGCAGGGTTCCTTCTCAACCTCCTAATGGAGAAGTATCAAATTCGCATGGGAAAAAAGATAGAACTCTATAATTAATTTAAACAATTCTTTTTCGTATGGTGCATTATATTTATATTCAAAGAGTTAATTTCACGATTATATTTGCACTATTCTGTTATTCTTGGTCTTGCATAAATAGTTATGGCCTGATTTTTAATTATTTAACTAAAGAAAATGGAAAATTTCGGATTTTCAAGAAACCTTGAGGAGTCCGAGTTGGCCTTATTGTTACTAAAGAATGTCTCAGAGAATTCTAAGAAGCAGTTCCGTTCATAGCATTCTCAGAGAACAATTCCCAAGTAATGTCTGCCTGCATATGGGGGGAAAGTTTCATTGGTAGCAGTACCATGCAAATGTGTATTAGAATGGCTTCTGAAATCACCATTCACCAGCAGGCAGCAGCTTTTATACCACTGTATCCACAATAAGACATCTAAATATTCTTGCACTCTTTGAATTATCTTGTAGGACTCCACCAAAATATTTGTGTTCATTAAATAGTGAAAAAATAATTTTGATATGAAAACTCTTGAGAATACCCTAAAGAGCTTATTTATTGAATTTCTATTTTTCCACCCTCATTAAAAAGTTTAATAAACGTTTCCTCTCTCTCCCTCATAAAATTGTTATTTATTAATCACTTAATGCTAGCCAGTACTTATATGATAAGAGCATTCACATCAGTCTCTACAAGGTTTTAGCCAAACTAACCTAAAAAACTTTTTATGTTGTTATTTTAACAAATAGACACTTACATCAGTCCCAAAATTTTTTCCTCTATCCATATAAATATTATTTTTCTCTCCTATCTCTACCCAATTTTTGGCCAAAAAACACACAACACCGGGTTGCACTAACCAGGCCAAACCACCACCCACACAAGCCACCACAAACCAACCCAAAGGGCCACCAACCACCCAAAATTGCTACCCACACAAACCATTACAACCAAAATCTCCTCAACCTCTTTTTCTCAAAAAAAAAAAAAAAAAAAAAAAAACCTCCTGGAATGAAAATATTTTTCACTTTTATCATTTTCTTGAGAATATAAGATAGAAAAAACAGAAAAAATTGACCTATTAAATCCACAATCATTGACACAAAGTGGCGGCTGAGATTATCTTTAAATATCCAATTGCTCTCCTATTTCTGGTAATCTCCACATACCCATTTTGTAAAATCCATCATCATTAATTTGCGCTAGTCCACCACATCTAACCCTAAAAGCAAACCAACAACAATTTCTAAACTGGTATGGATATAAAAGCTCTATGGTCAATGTTCTAATAGTCATTCCTTATTGGCTTTGATGAATGGCAAACTGGTTGAAAGAATAATGCTCCACAGCCAAGTGCTGGATACTCACATTTCACGAGAGAGGGGGCAAATATTTTATACTTTAATTGGAGAGAGAGAGAGAGAGAGAGAGAGAGAGAGAGAGAGCAGAACATTTTACAAGAATGAGCATATCAGTTTCATGAAAATTTGATGGGTCGTAAAAAAAATACATGTTAATTATATTGACTTTGCAAATTCAGCAGTGCTCAATCAAAATGAAATGAAGCAGCTTTCTTTAGCTATCTACAGCATTTATAAGTTGAGTTTCTCTGGGAAGGCTTCGTGGATGCAAGTACATCAACAATTTTACTTGATTTCTGTATTTCCTTCAGTTCAAGAATCCAACCGTACACGAAAGTGCAAGCGGAGCATACTTTCCAAGCTGCCCTTGTGACTGTTTCCGGCATATGATTGGTGTTCTCTCCCCAAATTTACAAGTATGAGAAAGATATAAAGTTTTAGTAGCAAGGCACGAACTCTCTAATGAAAAATCACCATCTCTTAACACCATTCGGCTTTTTTTGGTTGCTGCAGCTGATCCTTTTTGATCACTGGCACCTATTGCTGGTATCTGTAACAAATTGGAATAAGAGGCACCAGTAGGCTGCCTCTGGTAAGTTTTCTCTAAGCTCTCCTCTTGTATCTCTTCTTCTGTAGGTATCAGATGTGTCATTCCCTTACCTTTCACAGTACCCAGTATCCGATTTGCCTCTTTTGTTAACCCAGTGGCACGCCAAGCTTCTGCAACAAGCAAGATAGTGGATTTCTCTGGCTGAATGTCAAATTCTTTCATAATTTGGAGCATTTCTTCTGCTTTCCATGGCTGCTTTGCTTCTCCATATCCCCAAATCAGGGTCTCAAATGTCTTCAGATTGGGAGAAACCTTGTATTCACACATTTCATTGAAAACCTTGATTGCGTGATCCATTTTGCCAGAACTGCACCAACCACTGATGACAGTTGTGAAAATCACAACATTTGGACGGACTCCAGATTTAATCATTGCTGTCAATAGTTCTTTGGCTTTCTCTGGTTCTTGTGCACGCACATATCCTTTAGCAAGAATGCTGTAGGCATGTGCATCAGGCTCTATTCCAGCCTTCATCATGTCATCAAAGATTTCCCTGCACTTCTCCATGAACCCTGCTGTGCTCCATGCATTCATGATGGTACTATATGTTATCACATCTGGTTTGACCCCAGATTCAACCATCAATGTCATAACCTGCATATTAATGCTTCTCATGCATTATACTATTATTACTGGCAGGGGGGATCTTCTCTCTTTTATTTTTTTTGGGGGATGGGTGTGAATCTTAGTATGTAACATACCAATCTTAACTTCTTTCCCTACCAAATACAGAATTAATTAAAATGATACTAGATAGAGAAGAAAAGAAATGCTCTTAATCATGCAAACTAATGTACTTAGAACATATCAACAGAGAAACAACTTGCAATGAACCATGCATCTCAGGAAAGCAGTACTGGACAGTTTAACAAGTTCATAAAATTTTCTGTTTGGCTTGGAGGGATGTTAAGTTCTAAAACAAACACAAGTAGAACTGTTTTGAAAAAAATAATTATACAGATTAACAATGGGATTAAGTGATAAGGTTACCATATAAGTTATGCTGAATGAGTTACGATGCTGGTGATTTTATAAACTGCCTTTCCATATACCACCCATTTGATCACATATAAGTATTAAAAAACCTTAGGCATATCATAATATATTATATAATTAAAAAGGGAGGGGGGTGTGGGGGGAAGAAAATCAAGCAATTGGAAAAAAAAATACACACACACACACACACATATATATATTAAATATTGTGAGTTTCTTCATAAAGCAAAAGAAGAAGATGAAAAGATGAATCCAACTGATTAAAGAAACCATTAAGGCCATTGTAATCTGTTTCTAATAGTTTTAGTTAGATGGCTAACCAAAACCAAAGAAAAAAACATATATGGGGACTTTTCTTTCTTTGTTTTTTTTTATTCACAAAGAGAGAGAGCGAGCTTCTAGCTAAGTGGGCCCATTGCCTTTAGTTTCCAGTGAATTTAGTTAGATGGGCAGCCACAATCCCCCCTTCCCCCCCACCCCCCCCAAAAAAAACAACATAATCAATTTGAATGCTTGCTAATGAAAAAAAGATATGCGTGGGGGCATTAGGCATATTACCTGATGCGCTAGTACTTTTCTAAAAAAACATAGGATTTTTGTCCAAAAAAATGTTTTGAACTTTCATATATAGTATAGATTTATGTCACTACATCAATCAGAATTTGACTTGTATACATAGTGGGATTGATGCTAGAGTTGTAAAGCTTATTATCGATTTTTTACTTTTAAGGTTGCTGAGATCTTTACTCATCCCTTTAGGTTAACTTGTAACACATTATATGTGGATTTTGATAATTATAACAGGAGGACTTAACAGTGAATTGTGAATATATTAAACTGCTAATACAGTTTTAGCTAAACAATCAGAACAATATGCCATGCAATAATGAGAAGAATTTGTGGGAAGAAAAAGACAAGAACCAGAAGACCAGACTATCATAGTTCAAACTCACCTCATCCACCCCATCTTTGTCCATAATTTCCACAAATCCTTTGATCAATGAGTTAAAAATGACAAGGTTAGGGTGCACCCCAAGATCCTTCATCCTATGCACAAACCTCAAGGCCTCCTTTAATTTACCTTCCTTACAATACCCACTTATGATGATGCCACAAGTTCGCTCATTGGCCTGCACTTTGTTGTTCTGCATCTCTAAAATCATCCCTTCAGCCTGGTCTGTCTCTCCATTTTGAGCATAAGCTGTTGATATTGTGTTGTACGTAACTGCATCAGGTTGCATCCCAGCATCCATCATCTTATATACCAGATTCCAAGCCTCTGTGATGTTGTTCTTCTTACACCATGCTCTGATAAGCACATTATAAGTCCTGAGATTGGGCTTTACATTTCCCTCTTGGGAAATCAAGTCTAGCAGCTTCAGAGATTCTGCAGGCTTACCGGCAATCCCATAACCTTTAATTAATGTGTTATAGGTGCTAGTAGTGGGTTTTAGTCCATTCTCCTTCATTTTCCAAAAGGTTTCCATGGCTTCCTCTATGTTCCCAGATTCAGAGAAAGCATTTATAACAGCATTAAAAAATATTGAGTCAGGCTTCATTTCATTTTCTTCCACCTGTGAGATAATCAAATGTATGGACTCAAAGCGCTTCTGGATGGTCAAGGCAGCCAAAAGGGTTGTGTACGTTACAAGGGATGGCCTATGCCCTCCTTCAATCAAACTGTCAAATATGGACTGGACTTCCTGGGGTTTCCCTCTTTCTATCAAAATGTTCATTAACTTTGTTCTTGAGCGCACTGTTCTGCAACTATTTTTGGTCTTGCAGATGTTGCAGTAGGATTGATTTTTTGAATTTGTAGACTTTGATGCCGGATATAATTGATTCTTGTCATTAAGGGAATGCTCCTGTTAAGTTAAAGGCTCAAGAAGCATTAATTTTTGGACAACAAAAACTTCAAACTTCCATCCAAGCAGCATTCATATAAACTACATATGATTAATACACAAGGCAAAACTCATTAAGACTTTACATTTAATAGATCTTTAATTATTCCAAACCAAAGAATCATCATAAGTTTGTCAGTTTTTTTTTTTTTTTTTTTTTTAGGGGGAGGAGGGGATGAAGGGTTTGATATGATGACAAAATAATTTTTCACACACAAGTTCTCCATTTACTTTTCTCTATATTACTATTTTTCACATGCAGTTTACAATAGACCTGAACCGCTATTCTTGGATTGTTACTTATAGCAGGAGAAGCTACATATAATATTAATTCATTCTTCTTGTAATTCTTTAGAAAACTTTTGTGTATATACCCTGTGTACATAAAGCTCTTCCTCTTCTCAATACTTATTACTTATCCAAAATAAAAAGACTGGTGGAGTAAAAGGATTATTTAGAGATCGAAACCATGGTAGCTAGACCTTAATCTCAAGTCCCTTAACAATGATATGTTCTCAGACTCAAATTGAGGCCAGTCAAAGTATACAGCAGAAGCAGTAAAATGACATAGTCAAAATATTCAGAAAAAAGCTATTGCTGAACTTACCTTGATTGGTAATGCTTGAATCCATCCTTTCTTGATAGTGGTAGTCCTCGCTTGATGTTTTCTGGTGGTTTTGGAAATAGCCTTCTCGTTGCCAGATTCTCCCATATGGTCCTCTTGTCTTTTCCAATTTTAAAGTCTTCAGCTGGAGATAACTTTACAAGAGCACCCACCAAGGCTGAGACTCAAATTTCTATTTCCTTTTCACATTCCTTCATAGGAAGTTCCTAAGGAAAAAAATACCTTCAAGTCCCGAGTATTAAATTTATTATGCCTTACAACTGAACCCCAATGAGCCAACCATGACATTGTGATTGATGCAGGATATAGCCACTAGAACTTTACCATAAATTTCTTTTTCTTAAGAGAGATATAGAGGAAGCATGATATTAGCATATGGATTGAACTGTTGGAAAGCATGTTACAAATAATTCCAGAGTCTAAACTATGTATCTCGTGATATGACAAAAACAATGATCAACATGCATTAGACAGATATCTGTTGCTCAACAGTGTATTGGCTCCTGCCAAATTTAATATGCATCTTAAGTCTTAACAAGTGTCTTCCATCAATTTTATTCCTGCTTAATAAAAGAGAAGGAAAATCAAAGCATGAGATTTCAAACTTCTACAGGAGTAATGAGATTGCTTCCCCAGCTGATACCAAAAGGACAAAACAAACTCACATTATTGCATAAGGGGAAGAAATAAAATAAAATAATAATTATAAGTGCCCATACTCGTTCTCAATTTGCAATCCTCAAAATCCCTCAAAATCAATAGTAAAATTTTCATGAAAAATAGTTCTAACAAAGAGGGTTGCCTTTTGTCTCATTTAACCAGTCACATTTTCTAGAATATTGAGAACATCAACAACATAGAGAAAAATTATTGAGATTGACAACCATGAATGTTATTCTCAACATATATTCTACTTTCTATACATTCACTTCTGTTAAAAAAAGTTTGGAAACAAAACTTAGGCAAGTATTTCATGAAAAGTTTCCAAAAGTTAAACGAAAAGAATAGACTTGAACATCAAGAACTGGAAATAAATCTCAACATGGGGTTTTCAGAAAACTATTCAATTCTCCGGAAGTAATTGAGCAATGCTCCCTCTTCTCACACAAATAATGGGTCCTATCATGAATTTAGTTATAGGGACTTACTATTTTGTGAGAGCAGGGAGCAAGTACTTAACAATTACTCGGGCTTTTCACCAAATATGATTTCCATATCTATAGCAAAATTCAACCAAAGGGCCCAAGCATTGTGACAAACTAATAAAAAATCCCAACCTGGGTGTCAGAACTTGCATAATTTCATCACTGAAACCAATTGCTATAACAAATAAAATTCCACAAGTTTATAGATTGTATCAAACATACCCACTATGCGTATCAACCAACAAGCCTAACAAAGACTCTACAACATCAAAATCCATCAAAAAGGAAACTTGGGTTCCCAAACAAGCAAAGATCAGCATATTTAGCCAAAGAAAAAAAAAAAAAAAAACCCAAGACATAAATATATTAGTGGTACTGAGCAATTTAATTAGTGCAAGACAGAAACTTTCTTTGTGCAATAGGAGTTAGAATCCAAAGCATCAAAGAGTAATGACGTTGATGATTAAAAAGCAGCTATGTGAGTGTGGGGTTACTTGTACAGTTGTTGTACCTGTCTGGGCTCAGCTCAGGAACTGTAGACTTGGGAAGCAGAGAGAAAAAAGAATATGGCTTTGTAATTGTTTGTGGAGTTTA
Source organism: Castanopsis chinensis (assembly GCA_032878915.1). Lineage (NCBI taxonomy): Eukaryota > Viridiplantae > Streptophyta > Magnoliopsida > Fagales > Fagaceae > Castanopsis > Castanopsis chinensis. The sequence goes on along the minus strand of JAVQMG010000115.1, from coordinate 18,642,119 downwards.
TAATGAATGGAGTCCTGTCTTTCTACCAAAAAAAAAAAAGAGTCCTGTCCCATAATATCCAATGGAAAATATTATCCACAAATATTATCATGATAGAGAAGAGTGGCTGACAAAATAAAAAAACAGATAAAGGGTGGGGCTGAAAGTATGGCTCTGAAATAGTGAAATGTCTCACTGGTTGCTATTTATCCTTTTCTCTGATTTTTATTTTATCGTGGTAGCATAAAATCTCATTGCATCAAATGCGGTATAAATCAACTCACCATATTTATCCAAAAAAAAAAAAATCTCACCATAGGTTTTAAAAAAATAAAATAAATACTCCATACTAAGATTCACCACGAGCCAAAATAAAGGGTTTTGTAGCCAAGTCGGCACATTTTAGCGTTTCTAATAGGAATATATAAAATGTGATTTTTCGCTCTATTATAAATATTAAATTATAAAATTTAAAAAAAGCATTGTGAGATTATAAATAAATAAATAAAAAGTTGCCTTTAGGCTGCTTATATATCTAAAAAATAATTGTTGTGGCAATTAAACTAACCACAAATTAGTTTTTGGAAAAATGAGCATATAAATAATATGAAGTGCAGTTTGTGCTTAGGAGATAAATAGAATATTTTTGAAAAGTTTGGATAGTGCCTGGTATTAATACTTTCTTAAAACATAAGGTTGAATTTGAAACTACTAATAGAATTATGTAATTTGCTCGTTTTTAATTAATATCTTAATATGATATAGATTTTTAATATTCCTAATTATTGCAAATTAATATAACCTGAGTGTAGGGCCTAGTGATTAAGCACTTCATCCACCTTGTCATTGTGCTTGGGTTATGAGCAATGTGAGACTCATGACTCATTAATTATTAGTAATATACTTGTGGGGGCAGAAGCGTCAAAATGGCTGTGTGAGTCTTGGGCCTGGTCCGAGGACACCGGCCCGCCCAAGACGCCACAGGGAGGGAGGAGATCACCAAAACCCGAGGGCCCGGAGGCCCATCGATCAGGTCACTGCCTGCTTGGGAGAGTCCGAGGAGAATATGTCCTCGGACAACGGAGGCAGGGGCTGAGAGACGCGACACAACGCCAATGGAGGAGCTCCTTAAGCTCAATAAGTCATACAGAACTCTCACGGGATGCCAAGGAGGAGGACAAGTGGAACGTGCACTGCATAAAGCTGTTGCCACCGCATTAAAGGTCTCCCACCTACCCGCCTGGCCGCATTAATGGAGAAATGACTTCTGAGGGGACGGTGGTCAGCCTTATAAGCATAGGGGAGCGTTTTCAGGGAAAAAACAGGTGGGCACCAGGGATGGAGAGTATAAATAAAGGAGGGGTATCCATAACAAGGGGGGCGGATTTTCTCTCGAAGGAAAGCAGACTCTTTCCCTCTCTCTCAGAAAACAGAAGGAAAGCTTGGACATAGGCTCCTCGACCCACGTCCGAGGAGAGGCGGAGGCGCTCCCCCAACTCTTAGCATGCCAGCAACGGACTTAATCTTTACCCCATGACTTTCTAGAACCCCAGGAAGTCTAGGCTTTAAGCTCACTCTCTACAAATTCTATTGTGTAGGTCACTTGGGTCGGTCCTGTTACGCATTTGGGCCTAAGACCAACTTTGTGTCCTTACAATACTAATTCAAATATATATTAATTTGATTTATCATACGTGCTTTAGGGGTGTAACGAGACTCTTCTTTATTTTTTATTTTCGGTTTAGTGAGATAATATATTTAGAAGTGAAATAGAAATGGTGTTCTAATTTTTAGAATATTTGAGTTGATACTTAAAACTTAGTAACTTAAAAAAAAAAAAAGAAGTAAATTAATCTTTTTAAAAAAACACAAACAATACAAATACCTATAGCTTTGGGTCAACCTTCCTACAATAGAGATTACCCTTTTCATTTGAACACTTCCTAGAAATCACACTATTTCATGCACTTAGGAAAAGTACCAAAATCAAAGATAGATAGATCAAAGGTGCATCTGAATATTCAGGCCTTTGCCAAAACGAAAGCCCAAAAGGGCATGACCGTCCAAAATCCGTAATTCTCGTTTCTTTCTTTATATCACTTTCTCTCTTAGTCTTTTTCTTTCTTTTTATTCTTCTGGAATTTCTTTCTCTCTTGTGTATATACATACTTTTGGGAAAATGTTGAAGTTGTGGAAATGGTACCAGAATTGCTTGGCTGTCCACCCAGTTAAAACTCAGGTCATCAGCTCAGCTATCATATGGGGTGTTGGAGATATTGCTGCCCAAACCATCACCTATTCCACTGCCAAGACCAAGCATCAAATTCAGGTTAATAACCATAAAGAAAACCCTATTGTTCTCTCTCATTTCTATATGTTTTAAAAAATAAAAAAAAAACATGACTTTGCTGTTTTTTCACTGTTTTGGCAAATGGGTTTCTCTCATTTTGCTTCTATTTCATCCTTTTGCCATTCTTTCTTTGTTTACATGTATGCATGTGTATAAATTCACTGTTTGGCCAATTGGGCATCTGTCATTTTCTTGCTATCTGCTTAATTTCATTCTTTTAGGGATTCATTATTCTTATTTGCTATCTGTAATTAGTTTCTACTTCCTGTTCATTTTATTCCCTTAAGATGTAGTGGATTATGAGGTTCTAATGGAGAAATGAAGAAAGTACATATTGTTAAGAGATTCCAATGAATTACTGATGGGATATTATGCCTCAACTGTAGGTTGCAAAAGGCAAAAATTGGAGCTTTTGGCATGTACTCTACAGGCCTACTAAGTTCTGGCTTTAAGAGGTCAAGTACGCAGAGGAACTTTCCTCACTAGGATTCTAGAATGATTACACTTTTGTATTCAAGTAATTTCAATTTTGTCAAATGGCAGTTTAGGTTTATCTTTAGATATTTGTTAGTGTTGGATTTGACTTTAGATTCCTGAGAATTTCCCTGATTTTGTTTACAAGATCAAGGTAAACTTTTCTTTTTTTTTGGATTGAGATTTGGGAGTAAAATTATTGATGCCGAAGCCAACGAGTATAATGGTGCTGGCGTGGTGTTGAAGGAAAAGAGTGAAAGCAGGGGGTGGGATTCTTACTCTAGACAAATATGATAAACAGTGAAGATATCCAACTCTGTGATTAAAGTATCTGACTCTTTATGTCGGTACTCCACTTAGGTGCCTCCTGTCTGTATGTTCTGAATATTGTGAGCAAAATCCATGCCATAAGGTGATGAAGATTTGAAAGTGCCTGATGCTGGAAAGATATGAAAACCTGTCTATGGTTGGTTAACCAGTGGCATAGTGTTAGTTGAAATTACTATTTTATTGTTGGGATTGTAAAACAATAGGCCTAGGATTTGTAGAATAATTAGGGATTGAATAGGTTTTAAGTGCCTTCCACCGAAAGCGGCATGTCAAAGGTTTTAGTCTAAAAATCAACCTCTTCAAAAAAAATGGGGATGAGGCTATCTACCAATCACTTCTCCCAGACTCTGCAAAAGTGGGAGTTTTGTGCACTAGTTACAACCTTTTTATAGCCTCAAAGTTTAATGGGAAAATGGCTGAACATTAAAACATTTGATTGTTATCATTTAGTTGAAATCAGATGAATTTTGGAACTAACATATGGGAAATGTTCCTACAAGTTACACAAAGTACTTTGGATTGTGGCTCATAATTTCAATACTCTTGAGATCACTATGATAGTGTCTGTCCAGCTACTTACTTTTTAAATTTATTTTATAAAGTAGATAGTGGGGAAGGGGAGGTGGAGTTCGAACCACAGACATGGGGCAACACAAAGGATGCTGTTACTGTTGGGCTATCACCTGTACCCTGTCTAGCTACCTAATTGATTGTTAAGAGTTTGTAGTCTTCATTGTTTTACTTCTATGCTGGTGCCTGAGGGTTTGGCTTTCTCATTGAACACAAACTTCTGGATTTTTTTTCTTCTTCTTTTGTTTAAAGACCATCTAAAATTTTCTGAACCATATTTTCTTCTATCTATGATTATGTACATCATGAAATTGACCAGTGTAGATCATGTCTATATCTGTTCATGGATGGTTTTCTTGATATTTCCTACTTCTAGGCAAGGTTTGATTAAGGCTTCTTTATGGTTATAATTGTCGGTGTTTTCACAATTTTCATGTTTTACTAGGGTTATAATGTTTATATCAGCAACATGATGTTTGGAGAGGATTTTTCTAATTACTGCAGCCTTGAAAAATAATAAGAAGAGATGAAATTAGAATGGGTGACATCATCCTCATGATATATGTTAATGTGCCAAACATGTTCCAGCTTCTTTTGAACTGCGTTTACTCAAATCAGGAATTTGATTCTACCCATTGAATAGAAAGTGCAAATAAAGGTGAACAATAAACAAATCAGTCACTTGTTTTTTGGCCAATATGTTTATTTATAAAACAAAATATTCACTGGTAGTACCAAAAATCCTGATAGCCCCATTTGCAAGGGAACAGTTTCTAATTAATCACTGTAATGATGGACCTATCAGTCGCAATATGGCAAATGATACCTATTTCATTTTATGACAAAGCAAGACAAAACGGCTGAAGTATCCTTTGCTTTCTCTGTGGAATGAGTGTGCAGTGATGACTGGTCAAATGCCAGTGATTGTGCAGATTATTGTGGAGCCATTGGCTGCCCTTTCTGCACAAATTCTCAAATTTATGTTTTTTATGCTTTCCAGTTTCTTTTTTATTTGTTTTAAATAGAGTGTTCATTTGATATAAACACGGGCATTTTGAAATTGTTAAAAAATTATTTGACTATCTTTTTGGCCTAATTACATGTTGCGAAAGCTTTCAGCACTACTTTAATGTTTTATTCGAATGACCAACCCATCTTGCATGGACCAGGATAAAGATAAGGAGCTGAAAATCAATTGGAAACGAGTGGCTACAACCAGTTTGTTTGGGTTTGGATTTGTTGGGCCAGTAGGCCACTTCTGGTAAGTATTTTTTCAGAAAATAACCTTCTATGACAGATTGGGTCTATGGATTGATATAAAATGGGGTACTTATCTAATTATTTGTGTTAAAATTCTTTTGACAAAAATATGTCTCTTAAGGGAAGCTAAAAGAAGCTTGCCAAAAATCATTCTGAAAGCATATAACATAATTTAATTTACTTTTGCAATCTGTTGCTCTTCTTGCTATAAGAATATGGCTATGAAGTGTGCACCCCTATACAAGTATCGAAGTCTCTTTCAGTCACATACTTTCTTGGATATTTATTTGATACATGTGCCTGACCTGTTTCTAGAGTAAAACTTAAGATATTTATTAAAAATCTTTGTTTAAGGCATTTTCATTCAATCAAACACATTGGTGGGTTCTCCATTTTTCTGAAGTTGTTACTTTCTGCCTCTTTTACTTTGTCTTTTGTATGTAAGCAATCCTGAAAAAAAAAATTGAAGTTGGAAGTTTGTGGGTGAGTTTAACATGTGGTTGCACACATCAGAGTATTGCTTCGAATTTTCAATTAGAGGCAGGCTTATTTCCGGCATCTTAGGCCACATGGGAGCCCTGTTTTAAATTATTGTGGTATTCGATGGAATTTGGAGGTCCTGTAGATTAAACTGTGTTAAAGTTTTAAAGCCTCCTGCCCTGATAAAAAGAAATGTAAAAAAGAAAAAGTGTAAAAGGAAAAAAAAGGACCATCAAGAGAGGTATAGGGAGAGGGGGAGGTGTCTTTTTTAGTTTTTCACACACACAAGAAAACAGTGTATATCTTTCCAATAGTTTATCAAAATATTTCGTATTATTCATTTCATTTGTAGGTATGAAGGTTTGGACCGATTTATAAAGTTGCGACTTTTAATGCAACCCAATTCCTTTCGGTTCGTTGCTACTAAAGTTGCTGTTGATGGGATCATTTTCGGTCCATTGGATCTACTCGTTTTTTTCACTTACATGGGATTTTCAAATGGAAAGAGTGTCCCTCAAGTCAAGGAAGATGTGAAGAGGGATTTTCTCCCAGCCTTGATTTTGGAAGGAGGCATATGGCCAATTCTTCAAGTTGCGAATTTCCGATACATACCTGTGAGGAATCAGCTTCTTTATGTCAACTTCTTCTGCCTAGTGGATAGCTGTTTTTTGTCATGGATTGAGCAACAACAGGATGCTCCTTGGAAGCAGTGGTTGAAATCTTTGCTACCTTTGAAGGACCAAAAAGGCCAGGGTGGGTGATGGCTCTTCAACAGCTATTTCATCATTCATCCCTGACCTTGCTCATCATAGTGAGGATACATGTCAGAAAAGATAAAGAGTTCACTGTGAACCCTCCAAAAAGCTAATTAGCTTTTTAAAGTTGGGATGTGGGAAGTAATGAAATTGTTCTCACACCGACCTGGTTTTCACTTGGAATACCACAAAAAAAAAAAATTGACATTGCTTGTTATTCCATCATTGTCAATCAATAAAGATTTTAATTTTCTTTGATATTGGTTCATAGATTTGGCTTGGTGTTGTATCACATTGGCTATGATCTCTTTCCATCTGTTAAAGGGTTTGGTTTACCTTCAGTACTTTTTTTAATTAGAATCTCTTTTTGTTTTAATGAGAAACTGTCACATCACTCACTAACTAAATAAAATGTCCAGTTAAAAAGTATTGCAGGTAAGCCAAACTCTCTGTTAAAATGCTCCCTCATAAATGCATAGTGATGAAAAATGTTATAAGGCATGAGATTTGAGCTGTGGTCCTTTGTTCAATTCATTTTGTGACAAGTGCTGAATCAAGAAACTTTGGGAGTGTGAATGTCGATTAGAGGATTTCCTGTCTCCAAAATATCTAATTGAACTTCTGTTAGTGAAAGGAAACTTTTACTAAAAGATTAGGAAAATACAATCAAAATGGATCAAAAAGGTGCATTTTGCCTTAAAATGTAGTGTAGAGGGGATATAAAAGGTAAAGATAAAAAATCAGCAGCTAAATGGAAATCCAATTAGCACTGGAGTTCCAGGGAAGCTCATATTACAAACGAACTTCTTTAGAATGCGTAAGCTATAATGGAAATCAGCCCTGCTCAGGTTTGTAGTTGCACCAACACTTGTTCATCGTTTCTAACCTTTGGAGACATGACCAGCTCATGCAGCTTTGTGAAAATGGGTAATCAATCTGGGGAGGAAACAAAGCTGAGGGTGGATAACATTGAATGGGCTATGAACGAATATGAGTAACAATCAGGATGATTTTTGGAACTGTTAAAAACAGCTGTTTGACGAGCCTGCATGGTTTGGTAAAGCCCACATTGTTTAGGCAGTGAATGGTGAGTATAAAGAGGAACACAAAAAGTGAGACATAGGATTTCTAGCAAAACATAAAAAGTAAGACATAAAATTTGTATTTGATATTTATAATTCAGACTTTAGAGCACACTCCGGATTGACACAAATTATAGCCTATGATTGCTGAAATACACTTTTAGCATAAGGGCCAGCCATTTATGGCATTGCATGGTAAATATGTAAGGGAAGATTTAGGGTCCTCTTTAGATCTTGTATTTAGTCATGCAGTGGCTAAGCTGCAATGATAAGCATCATCACCTATCATGCTTCCACGATAAAATTAAATGCAACAACACATAACAAATATTGAACAGACCTGAGTAAGAAAATTAAAGCAATTTTAGTAGCCCCTGCCTCCCCATTTTTAAAAAGGAAATGAAGTAAATAAAATCCAATAGAAAATCTCCCAGAAAGAAAAAGCAAGTGTTCCAAGGGACAAAAAGAGCATTCCATAGATTGGCTCTCAATCCACATCTCTTCCATCTTAATCTCAGTTTGATTGCTGGGACTCACTGCTTGAGCTAGATGGGTAAAGACCAAACTCACTGGTGGTTCCACTATTGTACTTACTGGTGCCATATCCATGACCTTGAAATGTTGACTTCATGTTTCCCATGTATGTATTGCCATGCACCGGTTGCGTTTCCTCACCAAGAGCCGTCAGAGAAACAAGTCCTTCTAAAGCATGAACTACCTGCTTGGTTTCAAACAAAATTGAAAAAAAAAAAAAAGAAGTTAGAAACACTGAATAAATATTTCTTATTTTGCACTTAGTTTTTTATATATTCAGAAGAATGCCATCACGGGTCAATAAAACTTAAAAGTATACCATTCCAACTATGGGGGAGTTGGACGGTGGAGGAGGCCATGTGAGTGTTGGGTGCTAACGAATGTATAAGTTGCCTGAATACACACACACGACTCTTTTTTTTTTTTTTTTCATTAATGAATAAAGAAAAAGCTTTTCTAGTAATATTTGAACTCTATATTTTCCATAATAGTGGGGTTTCCTACTCTTCCTACTACTTGCTCAAAGAAAAAACAAACAGGGAAAAGAAAAAAAGGATTACTTGGCTCATTGGTGGGCGATTGCATGCTGTATAGCGCACACAAGCAGCAGCACAAGCTACCATTTTAGTCATCTCATTGGGGTCGTAATTACCCAGCAATCTTGGATCAACAAGAGCATCGAAATTGCTATCCATTCGTGCTTTAGAGAGCAAAGGCCTAGCCTATAATGTCATGGCAAATGAATGTGGTTAATCAAATGAGGATAAATAAATCTGCAGCTGCACTCAAGAATATTTGAAGTTCAAAAGAAATACTTTCACCAAATGATTCAAATGGTTCTCTTGTACCATAGATTTGATCTCATATTGCTTAATTGACAACAAGCATACTTGGTCTTGCATGAAAGCATATATAAATGTTGACTAACATGACTAACACTGAATTTGATAAAATAAAAATGTTGCAACCATATGAAAATAACTTGAATCTTCAGTTTCAAACTAATGATTTGGTGGTTTCAAAACCACTATTAGATGCTATTAAATTACCCCATCATCTCAGTTCATCAAACCATCTAAAGGAGATGTTACAGTAGTGATGTAAGTGAACTCACAAATTCAGCCAGGCCTATATTCGTTGATGACTGTGTTTGGCTGATAGGTAATCGTCCAGTTATGAGTTCTAAGAGCATGACCCCATACGAATAAACATCTGATTTATCTGTCACTTTACCACTTGATGCATACTCTGGAGCCAGGTACCTGTAAGAAATAAGCATTTATGTTGGTTGAAAATATGTATCACTCAATGCTATTCATGGCTATGTTTATCCTAATGAATTTGTAAATGACAAGTTAATCATGCTAAAGAACATGAGCTGAAATGTTCACGAAACTCAGAGAGAGAGAGAGAGAGAGAGAGAGAGAGGTCAACTTATTTAAGTCAAGTTATACTTAGATCCAATGCTTGAGGATTACTCAAGCAGCACTAGATAAAAGGTAAACTTAGTTGATCACATAAAAGATGGAATTGTGAGAATGACTAGTCCATCTTAATATTTATCCAATAATTATATACAGAAGTAATGTACACTGATCTAGTGTTGTAATATAAGAACATGAATGATCTTACCCAAAGGTTCCCACCACTCGAGTAGAGATGTGAGTAATGTCAGCAGTGGTAGCTGAAAATATTTTGGCCAGTCCAAAGTCGGCAACCTGAAAATTATATTTTTGATTATTAACATTAACATAATATATGTAGAGATTCTTGATTTTCATTACACATAATGTATAGATCATTAAACAAGTGGATGAATTATCAATTTATCAACAAAAAAAAAAATCTAAAAAGAGTGTCTTGAATTTACTTCAACTTACGAGTGGATGAGTTTTATCAATCAAATATCTGGTTTAATGAACCAGATTTCCGGAAATAAACTTCATTTGAAGATCTAAAACATTTTCTGAACTATAACAAATACAAACACAAAAAGGAGAAGAAGAAGAAGATGAAGGAGCAAGAGTCCTACCTTTGCCTCAAACTTAGAGTTAAGAAGAATATTCGATGCCTTGATATCACGATGAATGATTTTGGATTACCTGCAGGAATGAATAACTTTAATTAGACTCAGATACTAATAACCTCAAGCAAGAGACGTTCTTATGAGTAGCTACTAATATTCTCAAGCAATAGACGTTCTTTGAGGGGCCAGTTTATAATACTAATTTATTAGCTTATACAAACGTCCATAAACATGAACAAACATTGATATCTATACACACATATAAGTTAGTATCATCCTGAGTGAATTCTTAAAGTTTTCATTTTTAACATAAGTTACCAAATTATCAACCAAAGTGAGTAAAAAATTTCCAATTGAACTAATAAAGTATTCAAAGACACGAATTATTCAAAACTTCAACAGACACAATATCACATTTTACAATAAAAAATGAATTTGAGAAAGAAAAAAAAAATCTCTATAACACTAGACTAAGTGGACAACTTTTTTAAGAGTATCATCGGACTAGCTCAAATATTTGGAGAGCAAGTCCCATTTTTGTAGTCTAATAATTAAAATGTTAAAGATTTATATATAGTAGTAAAATGTTTTTAAAATTTTGGGGGGCCATGACTCCCCACTCGTACATGTAGCTCTGACTATGGATGAAAGGGATCCATAAAAATAGTAATAAAAAAACCTAGCAAAAGAGAAACAAAAAAGAAAAAATTGCGAGTTTGACATTATTTTTTGGTACGCAGAACGTGGAATGGAAGGGGGAGAGAGATGCAAAGGGAGTATAAGTATTAACCAAATTTATATAGAAACAAACTCCTCGGATGCAAAAATCACACCGACAGCGAACTTGATGTTTTTGCTTTTCGTTCTTTAATATACATTTTCTTCTTCTTCTTTTTTTCTTGGTTTCGTGGAGCTGTAGGCAACTGCGATTGGCTGTTTTCGGCCTTTATGTAACACAGCTCCTGGTCCAAGGTCTTTTCTTTGTAATTTTCCATTTCATACATTAATATACTTTCTATCTTTGACGTCAAAAAAAAAAAAAAAAAAAATAGAGGGGGAAGGTTGCAATAAAATAAGATATTAGAGTGAGAAATTATGAAGGAAGAAGAATACGGAAAAGTTATGAGATAAATGCTAAATAAATTTAACTATAAAACATAAGAAGGCGTAAAAGATAATTGAATAGGGCTTCACACGAAATGAATTTAGAAAAAAAAAACAAAAAAAAAAAAGGAAAAAATGTTAATGATGCAGTGCAAAAGGAGTTTTGGAAAATTAAATGTAATACTTCCGTTATTATATATGGTATAAATTTAATAAGAAGTTGAGCATTGTTGTTAAAGAGATGGTAAGCTAATATAATTAGACGAATACAGATTTTCTGTATTATTTTTTGTATTTTACTTAATATTTTATTAATCACAATTTACTAAGTTTGTTAGAGTTTCTTTATAAAATAGCTAAATTTTAAAATAAAAGAAAAAAATATATGATAAGTTGTGATTAGTAGAACACAAAATGTGGTACAGATGATGGATTTGTATTCCAATTAGACTAAGAATTCACTTTATAATATTATACATTGATTTGAAAAGGAAATTGACGTTTAAGTTCAACACAAGTAATGCAGTAGATGGATTTGGGAGGCTGTGTGATTTTAAGAAAAAATTTAAAAATCTTACATTTTACCACTACATCAGACAGAAGTTAAAGATTAATTGCTCAACCCAAAGCATATCTATACCAAAGTTATATTAATACTGTCATGCAAAAGAATTTCTCAAACTTGGACTACAACTAGAACACCATATTCATCATTCTTTAGTATATTAAGAGAGAGACATTGCATGTGTGAATAACTTACAATCTTCGTGAAGATATGCTAGTCCTTTTGCAGACCCAACAGCGATTTTCATTCTATAGGCCCAGTTCATCACAGGTTGCTCTTCTCCTGCGGTGCATTAATGTATTTTTTTCCAGTAACACTAACACCACATATGAAAGATAGAAAATTGTATTGGTTCTATATCATAAACATCATGCAGATGATAGGCTTACCATGTAAGTGGAATGCCAAGGTTTTGTTTGAAACAAACTCGTAAACAAGTAACCTCTCAGCCCCAGTAATGCAGTACCCAACTAATGAAACAAGATGTTTGTGGTGAACCCTACTAATGGTCTCCACCTCAGCCTGAAATTCCCTCTCCCCTTGATGGCTATCTATCTTTAATTGCTTGACTGCAACTTCTTGCCCACCTGGAAGGACACCCTTGTGTACGTACCCAAAGCCGCCTTGTCCAAGAAGGTTGGCCTCAGAGAAACCATTGGTGGCTACCATTAATTGATCATATGTGAAAACTACACATGAAAAACCCAAGGCAGCACCAGGGCGTGGAGATGGAATTTCAGACACTGGACTAAGTAAACCAGAACGTCCTTTGCTGCTCATGTAAGGAGGTTGGGGAAATGGATTTGGTAACACCTTGAGAAACTGTGCCCTTGATCGTAGAACATTCTTTTGTGAAGATAGTTGGGGTAGTACTGCAACATAACATTTATCAATAAGACCAACCACCCAAAAAAAAAAAGGGTTTAGTAGCAGATTAGATTCAATAATTACGACTATGAATGCATGTGTCTTAAATTAAACATGAAAAAGAATTACTATAAACATTATTCGGAAAATCATAAGCATGTACATGCTAGGGAAATTCCAAATTTAGGCTACAAAACCTAAAGTAATATCTAAATGATAGTTTCATCATGACAAAGCCTAAGAAGCCAACCGGGGTGGTTCAGCCATAGAATATAATTAAAAAAAGTAAGGCCCTTCAACAAGGGGGAAAAAACAGCTTCTATTGGCCAATAAAATGCCTAATCTAAAAATTTAATTAAGACCAAAAAAATGTAATGGATAATTTTAAAAAAAAATTATATTCTTTTTGGATGTTGTGCATTCTATTAATACGTTTTTTTTTTTTAATTAAGTTTATGATAGTTTAAGAGAGTAAAAAATTTGCCATCCCTGAAAATTTTTAGTCTTCTTTTCTCATTCTATCAAAATTAAAATTAAAATTAATAGTTTTTCTGGACAAATTTATTACTAAAATTCATTGTTTAATACCCTAAGTTTAGTATATAATGCCAAGGGAGACAATGACTATCACAGATTAGATATTTATTATGATACTGATTATTTAGATTTATTTTTATAATTAAAATTTTTATAAATAGGTGTAAATAGTCCAATTAACATAATAAGTTATGTAAAACGGTTAGGCTAGAATAACTTATATTATATTAATTGAAAATACATCTTTCATTTGCGTATGTAGAAAGAAGTTATCCAAAATTAAAATTAATAAAATCCTATTTAAGGTAGAATATGTCATAAGAAAGAGTAAGTGAATTAGCGATATTATTAACTGAAAATGAAATCTTAGCAGAAGTTGAAAACCTAAAAACATATTAGTAATATTCTTGCATCTTAAAAGGTAAGAAAAATATATTTTTAAATAAAAAATATAAAAAAATATTATTCAATTAATATTTAAAATATGAGAAGTTTCTCCTAAAAGGTATTAGGTTTGAAATGAATCCATTTGAAGTGGATTTTGAGCAAGGTTTCAGATAGATTATTGAGGTATTTGATATAAATGACACCATTTAGAATTTATAAGTTTTTTTTTTAAATTTATTTTAAAATGCTTTACGCATAAATCCTGATAGTAATGGGGCAATTGCATGAAAGGCATTTAAGGAATATTAGATTTGAAGAAATGCCAGACCATTTTTTTTTAATATACATGATATAATTTCTACTCAAGTCTAATCTAAATGTATATGTGTATGAAATTTCTTCTTGGAAACTTGAATTCCGACTCTTGCCTCCTACTAACCTATAAGCATTTATATTTATAAAGTGACCATCGCACCAATGATACGTAGTAGTGTTAGACCAATTGTTGAAAGTGCATTTTGTTTGTTATGATAAACATTAGTTTTATGATAATAGCTCAAATTATGAATGCGAAAGAAGAAAGTAAAACTAGTCCCTAGTCTGTTTCTGTATATCTTTGTTTTGTTTTGCGCCGAAAAATAGGTGATATTGGTTTTAAAATTTCTAATAGTAAATTTTTCTGATGTGGTGGAATGTGTTAATTTTCAATATTTTTCTCTTTCTTTAACATGGTAGCATCTTAATGAATTTCCATCAAAATCCCATCAAAACAAAATAAAGATATTATTGAAAAATTCACACGAATGTTTTATAGAAAACTTTGCCAAAATAAAACTTAAAACAAACATTTAGTATCTCTCACCTTTTGAGGCCACGAAACAGTAATCCTCATTCTTTTCATGCTTATTTTTCCTCCGGAAAAAAACAAAATATATGCCAATCATAATAGCCAGAACACCAATAAAACATCCTACTAAAATCCCGGTTGGTACATGAGGTGGCAGGGGTGGAGATGTGATGGGACTATTTGTAGCCTGAGGAGATGGCGGAGACAATGCTAAAGGCGGTAGTGACCCAGTAGGAGTTGTAGGAATAGTTCTTGGCAGTGATGGAGAGGCTGGTGGGGTTGGTGGAGAAATAGTGTGTGGTGAGGGTCTCGCAGATGGAGGATTTGGAGGTAATGAAGGTGTAGGAATAGGAGGAGGAGGAGAAGTACTGTGTGGTGGTTTTAAAGGCTGAGAAGGCAGTGGTGGTGATGGTGGTGGCAGTGGTGATGGAGAAGGAGGAGAAGTTAGAGGAGTTTGTGAATCATTTGTTGGAGGAGAAGAAGCAGGTGGAGGAGACAATGATAATGGTGGTGTTTGTGGACTAGCCATTGTTTGCAAAACAGGTGGTGATAGAGAAGAAGAAAACATGGGATGTGATATGATTTGTTTTGTATGTAAAGGGTTATTATGGGTGTGAACACATTAGTTTCGACCAATTCAAAACTATGAATTCTAGTTATTTCAAATTTCGAGATATATATTACTGTTATCACGGGTGGATTATATTTCGAATAGGATTTTTATCTACCACTGCAATGATATTAAAATGAATTTCGATCATTTTGGAATTTGAATATCCAAAATCAGTATTAGTCTCGCACTATTACTAAATTTTACTAATTAAAATTTTATTATAATAAAGTTTTATCTAAATTAAAACACTCTAATTATTAAAATAAAATCATATAATTAGATTAGTTAAAGTATAATTTTTAATTACCTGCACTCTTAGTGCGATGATTATTCAACAAGTATAAGTGCTTGTGGTGCGTGGAGGGCAAGAGCCGAGGTTCAAATACTCAAGAGGGAGTTTCACACATATATACATTTAGATTAAATTAGATTAGAATTTTTATCTTGTATAAAAAAAATATAAATTTTAACTTTTTAAAACTTTGTTATTGATAATTTAATATATAATTGGAAAAGGGAGATAAAATAAATTTTTTTGAAACTTTAGCTAATAAAATTTTAGCTAAATTAATACATCCTAATAATAATAATATACAAAATAATAAATTTAATAATGAACGACAATGTAGCCACTAGGGGTGTGTAGAAAGTCACTGTCATTGATCCAATCGACCGGCGTTAATCTTCTCGCATTGCCAATGCGACTGACTGACATAGCCGATATCGACGATCAGAGCATGAAAGGAGTTCCGATGCCAGTGCGATGTAGTCATTGGAGCAGGAAATCCAAAATCAGAGAAACCAAACCGATATCTATATATGGTTTTGGGAGTTTGGATACGGCGTTGTTTTACTAGTATTCATTTAATTTTTTTTTTAATAAAATGTTGTCATATTGGGTATAATTAAAAAAAACAAAAACAAATTTTCAGATTTGTACCCTAGTATAAATTCATTCTATTCTCTCTCATAACCGTTTGCGCTCTCTCTTGCCTGATGCAGTAACACCTTGCCTCTGAATTCTTGTCATCGTTGCTCGGCTTAGCTGGCCTCTACAGCAGGCGCTCGCTCACCAGTCACAACGACAAACCACTGGTAAGCCATTAAGCCCCTCTCCTCTTTCACCTCCCAGCAAAAAGTCCAAACTAAGTAGATATCATGTTGTTTTGGACTTTTGGGGGTTGTTTTGTTTATGTGCTGATGATGTGCTGAAATTGTTAGTGAGTTGTAGGCTTCAAAGTGCTCTAATGGGTACCTGTGGAACAAGAACAAATGGACCAAATAGAAGGCACAGGTATGGTACTGACTAAGAACCCTTTGACGGTCAAGTTAGTGAATGAGAAATCTTTAAGAACTCTATAGTGAGAGAGTTAGGGATTTTCTGCGTACCTAAGAAAAAAAGGGGTTTGGTGCTTATATAGTGGTGAGTAGTGAATCGAGATCCCTTAGAAGTAGGGATCTTTCCTTGCGGAGGGTGTTTGGTGTTAGGATTTTTGTGATTCCAAGTTGTCTTTCCATATGAGGAAGACATGTGGGCGTAATATGGCCTTGGTATGTGATGCACAAGATATTTCCATGTAGGAGCATGTGTGGGGAACACGCATGGAAACGTAGGACCTGTCGGTTTTCTCTGTCCCATTGATTTTATGGTCAATGGTCGCTTCAACTTTCCAGTCGGTATGGGATGCATCCGTCAGCCTGGGGGTTGTCCTTTAAGAGGGTCCTTCGTCGCCTTTCCATGAGGCCGATGACCCTGCCAAGGTCGTCTGCCCTCTTTGTTTTCTGTTTATAAGTCTTTTTTTGTCAAAAATACCTCCATCAACTGCCCCCTACTTCATGGTTCCGTCGATCTCAGCTGACGAATCGTGGAGTACCGTAAGATTTCCTTCGGTCCTCAGAAAGGGAACCGTCTACCCATTCCCTCAATGATGAAGAGGAGGATGAGGAGGACGTCGAGGGAGAAGAGTATGACGAGGGAGATGAGGATGAAAAAGACGAGGAGGACGAGGAAGGCAAGGGGAACCAATCTGAGGGAGTAGAGTCGGTAGGTCAGGAGGACAGGGGTGCCTGTTCCTTCATTCTCTCTTCGATATAGACAGTCAACGACTTCTACCCAACGATGTCCAATAAGGTGTTCAACACCCTTCAAGACAATTACCAAATCCCTGAGAATATTCCTCTCCGTCCACCCAGAAAGTTTGAAAAGTGATATTTTGGGAAGACCGCGGACGTTGGTATATATGACGCCATGTTTGCTAAAGGTTGAGGCTACCACTGACGGATTTACATCATTAATTGGCCAACTACTTGGGCTTGTTCGTAAACCAAATTGCTCCTAACGCTTGGAGAATATTCATTGGAGTTGAAGTAATCTAGGTCTAGCTTAATGGCGGGAATCGTCGGCTTACCCTTGATGAGTTCTTTTATTACTACAAACCCCAGCACATCTCCTCATCTCAAGGGGTTTATCATTTTCTATCAAGGAAGAAGTTGCTTAGGCTAGTGTTGGATATGCCCGATTCAAATAGAATTTGGAAAAATAGGTACTTTTTTGTCCAAGGGACAGACTGGATGTGTAGATGGGAGGAATGGGATAGCATGCCTAATGGGTTTGATAACACATGAGGCATTGTGAGGGAGGCAGGTGTGTTATTGTCTACGTCCTTTTACCTTTGCCTTACTCGTCTTTGTTATGCATCTAACATCATCTATCTTCTCTTTCAACCCAAGTCCGTCAGTAAATAACTGACGAGCAGGAGGCCTTCATCTATCGCGTTCTGGAGATTCCTTTGGAACAACGAAAGTGGAAAGATCTCGTCACTCTAGACACCCTTCACATGTATTGTGGTGGCCCTGAATCAACGCCTGTAGCCCGTCGATTAAATGCCTTCTCCCATTGACGTAAGTCTCGAACTTATCATCCACTCCAAGCCGTCTATTTTTCTTGCTAGCGTCCATTTTGCTTTGTAATAATGGAAGCAAGAAGACAAAGAGCCTTGGTGAGAAAGGCTGCCGCTGCGCGCAAGCAATAGGGGCTGGCTTCGGGGTCCACCCCTAAGGGGACCAACAAGGCCACTTTGAAAAGAAAGAGCGACGGTAATGATGGTAAGGACAACCGTTCGCTTAAGAAGGGAACAGGCTCGCCTGTAGGAAATCCCCAACAAAAGCCTCTGTCTCTTCCACCCCTTCGTCATGGGGCTGGTAAAGCGTTGATGAAGGGCAAGGGGCTCTTTGTTTCTAACCCCGTCTGCGGGATGATCACTCATAAGGACTATGCCTTTGAAATGGTCAACTCGATCATCAAGGAGACAAATTTAGATCATTGTGGAGAGCTTTCGTCAGAGGACTTGGGTGCTTTCGGCCTCTTTAACCTGTCTAGGGTATGTTTTTGTCACTCATGGTACTTTTTATTTTATTTTTTGCACTATCATTCTAACCGTTGGTTTTTATTTTAGGCACTTGTGCGTATGAAGGCGCTACATGACAAGTGTGTGGCCAGCAAGGGGGTTATTCGATGACTTCAAAAGCATCAGGAGATACTGCAGCAGGAACGAGCGCAGTATGCAGAAGTCGTTCGCACCATCAACGAGGACCTTACGGAAAAAACTGCTGTGCTTGTGGAGGAGACTCGTTGGCGGGCTGAGGCGGAAAAGGCGAAGACCAATTTGGAGATAGAGCTGTTTGCTCTTCATGAACAAATGGAGAAAGCTAAAGCTGATGTCATGGCGAAGTTCCAAACCTCATAGCCTTACTTTGTTGCATGTGGTGTTTAATATGGAGACGAGTTCAACGATTGCTTAAAACAAGTCAGGTTCGTCTACCCTGATCTAGACTTATCCAAGGTTACCATAAATGACGTTGTACCGCAAACACCAGGAGGAGATGACACCGTCAGTGACGAGCCTGATGATTTTGCCCACACGGTTGAGTAAAAGGAGAAGGACGATGGCATGGTCATTGCCCAGCCTATTCCCAAAGGCCTCGTTGCCCTCACAGTCTCATCTGCTAAGGGTGGTCAAGACATTGTGAACCCGACTACCTCTCCGTCTTAATTTTTTAATTTTTAACTTGTATTTAAGCATTTTATCTTACTTTTCAGAAAATAGTGAATGCCCCTTCATTTTTGGGCTTTGATGTAAACATTTTACCCTTTATGGGCTTTTATCTACTGTCTTTTTCTTTTTATATCCGTCGCTTGCACTTGATTTTATTTGTTGTTTGAATATGCCTTTGCCAATAGTGGGTTTTCAATATTCCGTTTTACACGTCCGTCCCGTAGAACTTTGGTTAATTTTTGAGGACTAGGTACCCATTAGTATCTGTGGTCTTCCGTCCATCCTGTAGGGACTTAGTATAGCTTTTAAGGACTAGGTACTCGTCGATATTTGTGGTCTTCCATCCACCCCGTAAGTAGGATTGACATAGTTTTTAAGGACCAGGTACCCGTCAAAATCCATGGTGTCCGTCCACCTCGTAGGTACGACTTAGGATATTTTTTAAGGACCAGGTATTCGTCATCTGTAGGCCTCCGTCCACCCCGTAGGTAGAACTTAGGATATTTTCTGAGGACCTGGTATTCGTGGTCATCCGTCCACCTCGTAGGTAGAACTTAGGATGTTCTTAAGGACTAGGTGCCTGTCGGTATCCATGGTGTCCGTCCACTCGTAGGTAGGGCTTAGGATTTTTTTTTTAGGAGAAGAGGAAAAGAGCGTTGTTTTTGATACCTCTAAGTCACATTAATAATATCGATATCCAAAAAGAAACTTAACGTCCCAACATCTTTTGATGTTTAAAACCAATAGAAACATAAAAAAGAAAAGGTAGCATAAGCAAAAGAAATGATACCATAAGCTACATTCGATCACTACTAGTAGTATTTCCTCAGGTGCTTGGTGTTCCACGGGTGATGGAGCTTTTGCTTGTGAGGGTTTCCAAGTAGTAGGTCCCTTTTCTATGGAGGTCGATGATCTTGTAGGGTCCCTCCCAATTAGGGCCTAGCTTGCCTTATGAGGCATCCTTAGTGGTCGTTGTTACCTTCCTTAAGACCATATCTCCAACCTGAAAATGGCGAGGCCTGACCTTGTTGTTGTAGTGTTTTGCCATTAGGTTCTGATAACGAGCCATCCTTTGTTTTGTCGTTGCTATGATCTCGTAAAGGAGGTTTAACTATAGGTGCAATCCTTCTTCATTCTTTTCGTGGTCATGGTGGGATACTCAATAGCTAGTCATTCCTATCTCTGCAAGGATGACAACCTTGTGCCGGTACGCTAGGCAAAAAGGTGTCACTCCTGTAGGTGTGCGAGCCGTTGTTCTGTATGCCCAAAGGACATTGGGTAACTCATCTGGCCATATACCCTTTGCCCCCTCAAGCCGAGTCTTGATCATCTTGAGCAAAGATGAATTTATGACTTCATCTTGTCTGTTGGCCTGGGGGTGAACGAGAGAGGAGTAGTGGTTCTTGATTCCCAATTGTTAGCAAAAGTCTCTGAAGGCGTCATTGTCAAATTGCTTGCCATTGTCGGAGATGAAGATCCTAGAAATTTCGAAGCGGCAAATGATGTTCTTCCAAAGAAAAGCTTCAGACATTTTTCTTTGTGATATTAGCTAGTGGCTTTGCCTCTTCCCATTTAGTAAAGTAGTCGATCCCTACGATTAGGAACTTGAGTTGCCGTATAACGAAAGGGAATGGTCCCATTATATCCAAACCCCATTAGGCGAATGGCTAGGGGGTGCTCATTGGTGTAAGTTCCTCTGTTGGTTGTTGTATGATGTTACTAAAGCGCTGACACTTGTCGCACGCCCTTACGTAGGACTGAGCGTCCTTCTTCATAGTGGGCCAATAGTATCCAGCCTGTATCAACTTGTGAAGTAGTGAGTGTGCCCCCGAGTGGTTCTCGCATATTCCTTCGTGCACTTCTCTTATGACATAGTCGGCTTTGTCAAGGGCTAAGCACTTTAGATACAGAATGAGAAACCCCTTTTGTAAAGGATGTCCTTAATCATTACAAAACGGGCAACCTGTTCCTTCAGTCTAGGGGAAGCGTTGAGATCTTTTGGTAATGTCCCATCTTTGAGGTAGGATATAATAGGCGTCGTCCAGTTGGTCCCTGGAGAGATGACTTGTACTTTCAACTCGTCGATGGTAGGGGTGTATTGAACGAAGGATAATACCTTACTAGCGGTGTCTATATACTCCGCAGATGCTGCTTTTGCTAGTTGGTCTGCTTGCTCATTTTCCTCCCTTGGGATCTTTACGAACTTGACTATAAACCCATTTCTTGTCTTGCTTTTGACCAAGCTTAGATATTTCTTCATCCGCTCTCCCTTTGCTTCATAATCACAGGTGATATGTCCGACCATGACTTATGAGTCGCCATGCACAATTGCTGACATGGCCCCTGTTGCTCTGGCTAAGTCGATGCCTGAGAGGACCACTTCGTATTCTATCTCGTTATTAGTTGTTGAGAATTGGAGGCGAATCGCACACTCTACTGTATCTCCTTCTGGTGTTCGTAAAAAGACCCCAACTCCACGTGCCTGTTGATTAGACGATTTGTTTGTCCACACCATCCATGCTTGTTGGTTCTTCTTCTTCAACTCCTCCAATCGTGAACTTTACAACAAAATCAGCTAGCGCCTATGCTTTGATTGCAGTTCGGGGTTGGTATTGAATGTCAAAATCACCAAGCTCTACTACCCATAGGACCAGTCGTCTAACTGCCTTCAGGTTATTCATTGTCATCCGTAGCGGTTTGTTCATTTGGACCACTATGGTATGTGCTTGGAAGTACGGTCTGAGTTTCTGTGCGACTGTGATCAGTGCAAAGGCCAACTTCTCCATTAGGGGGTATCGTCCCTCCGCTCCTCACAGTGGTCGATTGATGTAGTAGACAAGGCAATTTCACTTGGGTCTTCCGTCTGCACTAGAGCAAAATTGACGGTTGTTTGGGATACAGCTAAGTAGAAGGAGAGTTCTTCCCAAGTTTGGATAGGCTAAGTAGTGGGGGAGACGTGAGGTAGATCTTCAGCTCTTCGAAAACCTTCTAGTACTCGTTAGTCTACTCAAAAGTTTTTGCAGTACCTTGAAGAAGGATAGACACTTATCTGTTGCTCTAGAGACGAACCTATTAAGGGCTACAACCTTACCATTCAGGCTTTGCACTTCCATAATGTTCTTTGGAGGGGCCATCTCCATTATCGCCCGAACCTTGTCAAGATTGGCCTTTACACCACGTTGTGACAGCATAAAGCCCAAAAATTTCCTTGACATTATACCAAATACACATTTTTTAGGATTAAGTTTCATGTCGTGGAGGCAAAGTCTATCAAATGTTTTGCAAAGGTCGTCTGAGTGGATAGCCTCCTTTGAGGTCTTTAAAAGCATGTCGTCTACGTATACTTCTCCGTTTTGCCCTATCTATTGGGCGAATATCTTGTTTACAAGCATTTGGTACGTTGCCCCTACATTCTTTGGACTTATGGCATGAATTTGTAGCAGAAGAGTCCTTGGCTTATGACAAATGAGGTCTTCTTTTGGTCCCCTTCATCCAACCTGATCTGATTGTACTAGGAATAGGTGTCCATGAAACTTAATAACTGATGACTAGCCATAGAGTCCCTGAGGAGATCAATACGTGGAAGGGAATAGCTATCCTTCGGGCAAGCTTTGTTTAAGTCGGTGAAGTCTACACACATTCTCTACTTGCCATTTCATTTCTTGACCATGACCACATTAGCCAGCCATTCGGGCAGTAGACTTTCCTGATGAAATCTGCCTTTAGTAGCTTACGTACCTCTTTAGCTATGGCTTTGTCTTTTTCTTGAGCGAAGACCCTCTTCTACCAGACCAAGGGGAAGGTCGGACATAAGTTGAGTCTATGTACAATGGTGCTAGGATTGATTCCTGGCATGTCCTAGTGGCTCTAAGTAAAAATATCCTGATTGCTCTTGAGGAAGAGTGCAAGTTCCTTTTGGACCAAAGGGTTGGCTTGTGTGCTAATCCGAGTGGTTTAGCTAGGATTGTCATCATCCAATAAGATTTCTTCTAGATCCTTCATTGGTTCGACAATAACCTTCTTTTCTTCAATGTTCAAAGCTTGTAAGTGATTGTCCATTTCAAGCATGACTACGTAGCATTCTCAGGAGGCCATTTGGTCTCCTCATGCTTCTCCTATCCCATACTCCGTTAGAAATTTCACCAGCAGGTGGCATGTAGATGTGGTTGCCTATCTCGCGTTAAGCGTTGGATGCCTAATAATGACGTTATAGGCAGAGGAGCAATCAACAATGAGGAAGTTAACCTCGTTGGTGAGCTACTAAGGGTATGTTCCGATGGTTTTCGGTAAAGTGATGGTCCTTATAGGAAAGAATTTGGTGCCACCAAACCCTACTAAGGGTGTGTTTGAGGGTAGGAGACGCTTTTGGTTATCCCTTATCTGCTAGAATGCAAGCCAGTAGAGTATATTTGCTGAGCTCCCGCTATCCACCAACGTTAATCGGGTATTGAAATCTGTGATGGATAATTTGATAACAAGGGTGTCATCATGAAGATGGTGTAGTCTTCTAGCATCTTCCTCTATGAAGTTGATGGTTGGGTTATCAAGCCTAGTCGCCTTAGGGGGTCGTCCAGAGATTTGGACACTCTGTACCATACATAGGTACATCTTCCTCGCCTTCTTAGATGATCCCACCATGGAGCACCCTCCTACTATTACCCTTATCTCTCCGAGTGGTGCTCTAGGTCTCTCCTCAGCCCCATAGGTAGGGCTCGAAATCCCTTGGTGGATCTTCCCTATTTCTGACGAACCGCTGCAACTTTCCTTATTTGATGAGGGCCTCAATCTGCTGCTTGAGGTCGTAGCATTCAGAGGTGTCGTGCCCATGGTCCCAATGGAAGCGACAGTACTTGTTTCTAGGCCTTTTGTTTGGGTTGCCCTTCAGCTTGTCAGGCCAAGTTAACACCGTGTTGTCCCTTATCTGCATGAGGGGGACTTAATTTAGCAGGGTGTTCAAGGGAGTGAAGTTTGTTGTTTTCCTTGACGGGGGTCTTGACCTCCTGTTGTCTCTTCTATCGTTTGTTCGGGCCGATTGCCTCCCTTAGTCTGGGCGAGGGTTGTCTTGTCTTTCTCTCTTCCTTGGTCCATCTCCTCATGCTATCATCGCGTCCTTGACATTCATATACTTTGTGGCTTTGTATAGCACTTCAGCCATCATTTTCAAGTCCTTCTTGTAGATCGAGAATAGGAACTCTCCTCGTTTTAGTCCACTGGTGAAGGCGGGGATCAGAACCTTGTCGTAGGCTTCATCGATCAGAAAGGCCTCTTTGTTGAAGCGGGTGACGTATGACCTCAAGTTTTCATCTTCTCGTTGCTTGATGTTTAGTATGGCCGCGAAGGACCGTCTGTGCCTTTGCCCTCCAATAAAGTGAGTAACAAAGCGCTCGCTTAATTCTTTGAAGGTGGAAATTGTGTTTGGGATAAGCTTGCTGAACCACACCCTTGCTGGCCCCTTCAGCGTGATAGGGAATGCCGTACATATAATCTCATTTGGTGCTCCTTGCAGGTGCATAGGGGTTTTAAATGACTTTAGGTGGTTGGGTGGATCCCTTGACCTGCCGTATATTTCTACTTACAGCATTCGAAACTTCGCTGCAAGTGGGGAAGATGTTACCACAGCGATGAAAGGGGAGTTAGTCCGGTGGACTAGTTCATCCAAGTTGGTAGATACTCGTCCCCTCATAGCATTCATCATCATGTCCATCTTCTCCTTCGTCATCTACATCTCCTAAGCCATGTGCATCGCTTTGACTTCTACTTCAGAGGGACAGCTAATGTCTTCCAGACTGTCCCTTCTGTTGGGCACGCTGCTCTCTTCCTAGTGTTCCCTCTCTTGCCTGCCCTTTGTAAGTAAGTGACTACCATTTTGCTTGTTGGCATCGTATTCGTCGTGTGGGCCTTCCTGGTGTTGCTCGTTCCTTTAGTTTAGTTATTGTTCCAACTCCTGGTTACGTTGGGTGAGTCACTCTACCACTGCAGCAAGGGTTTGCACTTGTCTTTCTAGGGTGTTGGGTGGATTCCCTGTTTCCTAGTTGATGGTAGCCACTGAACGCATCTAGACCATGCAACTCTTTCGTCTTAGAATTGTTTTCGAATTTCCCACAGATGGCGGCCAACTGATGATGTGCTAAAATCGCCAATGAGTTGTAGGCTCCAAAGCGCTCCAATGGGTTCTTGTGGAATAAGAACAGATGGACCAAATAAAAGGCATCAGTGTGGTACTGGCCAAGAACCCTCCGAAAGTCAAGTTAGTGAATGAGAAATCTCTAAGAACTCTATAGTGAAAAAGCTAGGGATTTTCTGCGTACCTGAAGAAAAAGGGGGTCGGGTGCTTATATAGTGGTGAGTAGTGAATCAAGATCCCTTAAAAGTAAGGATCTTTCCTTGCAGAGGGTATTTGGTGTTAGGGTTTCTGTGATTCCAGGGTGTCTTTCCATATGAGGAAGACACGTGGGCGTAATATGGCCTTGGTACGTGATGCGCAAGATATCTCCATGTAGGAGCATGCATGGGGAACACGTATGAAAACATAGAACCCGTCGGTTATCTCTGTCCCTTCAGTTTTCCCGTTGATATGGGACGCATCCGTCAGCTTTGGGGTCGTTCTTTAAGAGGGTCTTTCGTCGCCTTTTCGTGACGCCGACGAACTTGCCAACGTTGTTGGCCCTCTTGGTCTTTTATTTATGAGCCTTTTCTGTCAAAAATACCCCCATCATGTGCAATATCATGTTGTTCTTTGCTAATGGCATTTGGCAAGCATAAGCAATTATCTCAAAACCAAAATACCTTATTGAAAAATAATGTACATGCTTGCACCCTTGTTTTGTGCTGAATCATATTATCATATAGTTTATAATATTACTATGCATGAAATTATCACAGTTTATCATATAGTTTATACTATTACAAAAAACCATGTATCTTTGGTAGTTTGTAACTAGAACCCAAAGCCATGTAATTTTCAATTTTTCAAATATGTACTTTTTTTATTCAATCAATGATAAAAGAACAATACAGTCATGTATTTTATATTTATTTTTTCTTATTTTTTTGTATAAAAAAATAAGTGGCGACTCCACACCATTTATCCAAAAAGAGAAGTGTCCTAAAAAAGCACTCTAAAAATCTCTCTTTTTTTAGAGGCACTTTCGAGGTCTCTCACACCCTGATGTGGAAGATTTTGACATTTTGATGTGGTGGAAAATGAATTCTTCTAGATATCGAGTCTTTTCCCAAATTGCTCGTGAAGTGTTGGCTATTCCTGTCCTACAGCTGCATCCGGGTCTGTTTTTAGAACCATTTCATAGTTCACTATCTCCTAATACAATTGAAGCCCTTATTTGAACCTAGAATTGGTTGAAGGATGCAAAGAAAAAAAGACTAATAAAGTTTCGGGAATGCATGGATAATGTAGAAGATATAGATGGTTTTGAGATTGACATTGGTAATATATATATATATATATATATAATTTTGAGATTGACATTGGTAATATATATATATATATATATATTCATTTTGTTTGTTGTATGCATCAATTGTTTATTTATTTGCTCAATGCTTAAAAATCATTTTGTTTTGAATGAGACTGTAGAAATTGCATCGGTTTTTCCAATACTTATGGAGGAGGATCTAAGAATTGTTGTGTTGGATGATGATGAGTGATGTGTTGCTCTTTGCTTGGAATTAGTTAGTAGTTAGTAGTTAGTATTATGTAAGTACACTTGCTATTATCGTCCGTTTGTGCTAATTATAAATTCATTGTTCATAAACATTTTATTGTTATTAACACGTATTTATTTTGTTTTGTTTAGTATTTTGTAAGAGTTCTAAAATAATGTATAGTGCACAGACTTACTGGACAAAGGACTTAAAGGAATTAGCATTCTTTTGCCTATATGGTCATTATATTTGTACATGTTATTGGTGGTGGACTTTTTACTAATGGTAGTTATTTAGGTACTCATGGGTGAGATTATCATTGGGGATACAAGCAATTAGCATTTTTTTGCTTAAATGCTAATTTAATTTGTATATATTTATTTTGGCATTTGTAAATAACGACAAATGATTCTATAATACGTTATTAAGTGGATATATTAACGCTTATTGTTATTGACACTGACACACACAATAACACTAATGATATTATATGCTACATGATAGTGTTTTGAGAGTTGAACTCTTACTGAGGCAATTTCAAAACATTCTTGCATGGTGAATGAAATGAAAAAATTTGGACAATTTGTCATGCATGAAACTGCAAATAGGTTGGACAAGTTTATGATGAAATCTAGACAAATTGTTTATGTGTGAATGAAATGATGAAATTTAGGTAGGTTGTTTATGTGTGAACAGATTTGACCAGTTTGAACATATTGAACAGATTTTTGAATAGGTTTTTGAACAGATTTTATGTTTGAACAGGTTGAATAGAGTTTTTTTATAAATAAATAAAAAAACAAATAGAATATTTAATGTTTCAAATCAACCAAACCGATTAAACCGACTGCAAGAAACCGCATTGCTATAGATCAAAAAACCGGCTCTAAGTGGTATGCATTGGTTTTAATTATGAGAAAATCAATTTCTATCGGTTCGGTAACAAACTTGAGAAAAAATCAAGCTGACCAAATCGCGCACACCCCTAACCACTTGTCTAGAGGGAAAATAGACTCATGATACAGCCAAAATTTCTAATACGCAATTTTTATTATATAGTGTACAATATAATGTGATATTTGATTGAAAAAAAAATAAAGTTTAACTGTGAGTTAAATTCTAATGAAAAAGAGTTTTCGAAAAAAATTCTAATGAAAAAGAGGAACTGCCACAAAAAGATTAAGGAACATTGTAGATGACTTTTTATTTAGTCTCGTCTCTCAACGAGTCCAACGTAACAAATGCCAGAAAAACATATAGTCTTCTTTTTATATATTTTACTCTTTCATGTGGCCAAGCCATTAAACTCCCGTAAGAGGAGTGGCTTTGGAAGGTAGGGGGACAAGTTTTGGGAAACGATGGACGTGGCACTCATGCACATTGACACATATATGCTTGAGTGTATGCTTTTAGGGAATGAGAAACCATGTTCTAGCCAAGCGTGTCTATTTTACACACCAAACTATACATACCCATACATAAAAGGCCACATAAAACAGTAAAATGTGATACAATCAGCTATCCCAATTCCAAGTAAACATTCATCATATTATTTAAGAATAAGTCAATCAAATGACCAAACACTTATATCAAACTCAAGTTCACTCTCTCTCTCTCTCTCTCTCTCTCCCCCAAGCTCTCAATTGATGATTCTTGAAGAACATGGGTAATGGTAATGGAGGTTGGCTGTGTTCTTGAAGAGCACGGGTAGGTTTTAGTAGCAATGGAAAAGGTGGGCTCAGCCAAAGACACAACCCTCTCCTTCCCCCAAGGGTCTAGCTGAGCTCTTCAAGAGATAAGCTATTATTCCAACTTAAGGGAATGCAATGTGGAAATTGAAAATAGACATTTGTGTTTTGGGTATTCTTGGTTTTTTGAAAGGGAAATCAAAAGAGGAAAATCTATACTGAAGTGATGAAACAATCTTCTAACTCCACCTTCATTTTTCCCCCAAGCATCCACAATCTGCCCTATTTAGGTTTTGATATTAAACTAAAAATTGTGTTTTTAAGATATGATTTATGTATAACATGAATGCTATTGAATTTTTGCATTAGAGATATCCAAATATTAAAGGTTTGGATGTCTGATCTGTAAAACTGAAATAGTGTTTCTAAGATTCGATTTCTAGTTTCTCAAAAAAAAGGAAAAAAAGACACGATTTCTGTTGACATAAATTCTAATCGGTAACAACTAAAGTTCACTCCTGTTAATTGATTGGCCTCCATGGTTACCATCCAAATATCTAGCTCAATGAAACAGTACTTCCAGCATGAAAAGGAGAAAGCAACTTCACTTCGGTTGACATGCTCCACGAAAAGCTATGTGCCCCCTCACTCTCTAACTCATTAAAGAAGAGTTAATGAGTTAAAACCAAGTTTTATATTGCTTTAATATTGATCATGTTTACATATACTAGAGATGTTTATATTACTTCTTTTTAATTTTATGACTCATTGGACACATATTGCCATGATTAAAAAACTTCTTCATTATCGAACATGTTTGCATAAGTTTGCTAAACCCCTTTTTCATGTCTTCGCTAAACACGTTTGTTTAGCATTGTTGGACCCTAGTATTGTTATTCTGGACATGTCTATGTCAGCTCATTTGACTTATTAATCTTACTTAAATCTTGTCAAATTGACCTTACTAGATTCTCTAGAGTTTAGCATTATCAGACTCTTAAAAGACCAATTTCACTAGATTCCAAAATATGGGTTTCACCAAATACTTTCATTTTGTCATATGGTCAAACTTTTAACCCTGTTGGACACATTAGTTTGAAGTTCACCAAACACACTAGACACATTTGCTTATCGTTGCTGGATGCTTTTATTTTAGCCTTACAGGTAATATTATTTTGACTTTACTCAATGCACCATCATGATCTTACTAAACAGATTATCTTAGCTTTGCTACAAGCATCATAAAGACTTTCCTAAGCCTACTATCTTGATTTCACTATCTCTTTAAATATATTAATCTCGTCTTGTTGGGTTTTCTGGAAGCGAACTCATGTGATTCCTCACTCTTCTTGCCATGCTATGTGGTTCCTCACCATTATGCATCCTCTACATAACTAGCTCTAACATTATTGTTGCTTGTATTTCATCACCACAGGATAACTCATATTTGTACTTGCACTGCCACCCGAACTCATATGACTTTACGTAGATACCACCATAACATGTCACAACTAACAGCTAGTGTTGTTTGTTGCTGGATGTCTTTTGTCTCCACTGAATCTCTCACTGCCAATGTTGGACACTCTTGTTGAACCTCTGAATATCATTTGGTGCCGCTGGATACCTTTCAACACCAAGAAGCAACTAGAAATTGTTGAAGGATATACAAATCTAACGGTACTAGATCACCTCACAACCACGCTTAACATTGTTGGATGCTTTATGATAAAGCTACCTCGATGAAGGAAAAGTTCCTTCTTCCCTATATTGCTAATTTCATTTTCTACATAATCCTTAGTGTAACTTTACTTAATAGCGGTACAACAGTAACAGAACGCACAACCCATTAATACAAGTTTCAGACTCACTATCCCATTAATCTGGTTCTAGCCAATAATGTATTGAAGTACAACACGTTCTAGTGAAAAGAACCAACACAATATAACCATAAGTATGTCAATAAAAGAATCAAGAGAATCAACCTATTGACAAGCAAAACTATTAGGGGAATGGCTCAATTCTACACAGAGGAATCCCTACTTATTTTTTAAGCTAAAACATACCGTAGCTCTGTATTTTCCATGGTTTCTCACATGCGTTCATCTCTCTTGAAAGGAGCCAAACATTTTAAGCTCGCTGGTACAGAAGCATTTGTATGCATTTCAGGCTTCAGGCAATGCTACACTTACATATGAATGATCGTAGCAATTTTCTTTGAACATGATACAGGATGCTATGACAATCCAGCTGACAGCATATGTTTCATAACCATATCTAATTTTTCAGATAAACCTGCTCGCCGATAGCCAGCTATCAACAAATCATAAGTTGATCTTGTGAGCACATAATAACCCTTTATATGTTCCAAAAATAAGTCTAGACGATCATAAGCCGCCTGCCTGAAGTAAGAACAAATTACCTTTTCAACATCATCAGGGCAGTTGAATGACAAACCTTGTTTTAACAACCTACCAACAGAATATTCTACATCATCCAATCTATCCGAACTGGCATACATCCTTATAATCCCACAGTGCACCCGTGAGAGAATCTCAGAAGCTTGATTGGCATTCATTACAGTTACAAGTAACTCCTCCATATCTTCCACTGTCCCAACTTCAACATACAACCTCACAAGCCTCTCAGCCATCCGGCTACTAATTTCCCACCGACCATCAAGCACAAATTTCAAGAACTCTTTCACTTTATCAAAACTTTTCCGCTTGCAAAGCCCTTCAAGCATGTTCTCCAATATAGGAATGTTAGGCGTGACTCCAGATGCCATCATTTCTTCATATAATTTCTCAGCACTATCATATTTTCTTGCTTTAACAAAACCTGAAATGAGAGATTCATAGGTTTGAAGATCAATGGAGAACCCAGCAGCCGTTTTGGCCGAGTACCAAGCTTGCATGGCATCAGCATTTCCCAAACTTGAGAACGCAGATATGAAAGCGTCATAAGTGTCAGAATTAGGCTTATAGCCCTTGGAGCTCTCCATTATCTCAAACAAGCTGCGGGCTGTCACTAAATTACCTGAAGACAAGCAAGCACTTATAAGGGAATTGAAAACAGAAGAAGTGGGTTTAACTCCATGAGCCTCCATAGAAGTAAAGACACGCATAGCGAGAGGGAGATTCTGAACCTTTCCACAAAGATACATCAACTCAGAGAAGGAATCGTGGTCTCTCACATTCTCCTCCAGCATTTTCTCTAGTCTCCATTGCAAAACCTGACCACTCATATAATTGGATACTATGGGTATAACTGTGAATTTGAAAACTATGACAATATGGGATTACAGTAATAAAAAGTTCACACGAAATATCACAAATATACCAGGATTCAATGCTTGCAAACTATTTTAATTTCCAAACACGACAATATGACATTCTTACTTTATGACCGGTAGCAGACTCACTCTCTCACGGTCACAGACACAACTTTCAGTATATGGTTCAATACCAATACATTGGCCACTGATCACAAATTACAGAAAAGCTCAAACTTTCATGTAAAAATCACATATTTATGAACCAAAGTTTTCAGAAACTTGGGCGGAAAAAATCCTCTATTGTTTCTATTCAATGCTCCATTTGGTTGCTGTGTAAACGCAAGGGAGATTGAAACTTACCCAGAAAAAAAATTCACCTTCCATTTTATGATAAAAGTTTCAAATTTTCATTTTTCCTTTATTTTCTCTCACTTTCTCAGAGACCAAACAGTGCAAAGTGATGAATAGAAAGAAAGAAAAAAGACTGAAAATTGAAAATTACCAGGTGGGCTTTCTGAGGAGACGAAGATCTGAGAGAAATGACAAGGGATTCCCAGGAATCTCCGAAGCTTTTGAGAGCAGAAGTGTCCTCTGAATCCAGTGCACTTTTAATTCGTGAGTTTGGAACCTGAAGCAATTTCGCCACAAGAGGATTGGAAATGGGATTGAGCAGTTTGTTGTTACAGAACAAACGTTGTGTTACCAGAAATTGAGGCATTGATGTTAACGTTAAACCTCTTTGAGAAGAGATTGATAAAACCCTGAGAATTATTGCCATTGTTTCTGTTCTATTTTTCGTTGTTGGTGGCTGGGTTTTACGTTTGAGGAGTGGAAATGGAAAGGGGGTGTTTGGACGCAGGGATATGCGGAGGAAAATGACTTCGTTTCTTGTTTGGAAGAAGTTGGAAATTCTATAGCATTTTTTTTTCAAAATAACCAAATCTCTCAAAATAATATCATTAGTTAGCAAGATTTGGAAACTATTTAGCAATCTAACGAATCAAGTCTTTTAGACTAGATTTTGCTCTTTAAAATTCACTATCAAACTCGAGTGTTTTCCTCTCGAGTATGAAACTTGATGTGAGACACTCGATTTTCAATTGAAATTTCAAAGAGCAAAATCGAGTCTAATAGACTTAATTTTTTAGATTGCTAAATAGTTTCAAAACCTTACTAACTAAATAATGAAATTGTTTAAAGGATTTGGTTATTTTGAAAAAAATTAAACTCAATTTGTTAGATTGCTAAAAGTTTCAAAATCTTGCTAACTAATGAAATTGTTTAAAGGATTTGATTATTTTGAAGAAAAAATATCCAAAATCTCATTTCCAAACTAATTAGATTTTTTATTTCCTAAGTTTTTTTTTTTTAGAGAGTTTTATTTTCTAAGTAAATTGTGAATATGTAATCAATTAAATAAATAGTGCATATTAGATTTCTGAACTTGTCCTGTGAGTTTCTAAACTTCTGCATATCACCTAAATAAATAACATCTTTATTGCTAATCTGATTTATGAAGTTCAAGTTATGTCCTATAAATTTCAAAGCATTAAATTTTCCCACGTTTATAGAAAGGGCAATGATCATGCTCATCTTTTAGCTAAATATGCTGTAAGCATTGATGATTTTTTAGTTTGGATTGAAGAGTCTTTGTGTTTTAGAACAAACTCTTCTCCATTATATTTGTTGCTAATATTTCTTAATAAAGTTCATGTGTTTTATAAAATAAAATAAAAATTACATATCATGTTTCTAAACTTGTCCTGGATGTTTGATATACACAATATTACAAATCCCTTGGACGCGAGGTGTCTAAACCTTTATATAGCGGATATCTAATATACAGCTCTATAAAAATCCTCCTAAAAGTTTGGTTATTAGGTTTCCAAACCTATTTGGATTTTGTATCACCAAACCAAATCGTGGATGTTTGATGATCTTTCCAAAACAAAGCTTACACAAGTGTGTACTTCATTATACACATTCATCGTCTACCTAAGCAAAAATACAAGGCACACAATGAGTGTAATGACCAACATCTCTTTGCCATGAATCTTGCTACAATTCCCTTAACGATACAGTTGTATCAACGACAGATGCTGACACTGTTGCTCATTGGTGGGTCAAAACCATCATTGAAAACCGCAACCAAACTTGTCCTTCGCACAAACGTAGTATAGCTTGTTCTTGTTCCTCTCATTTTCACAAATTTCGACCAAATGATACAAGAATACAGTATACAGAACACTAACATAAGTTTTGCGAAAGAAAAAGAAAACCTTCCAGAAAATTTCTCATACAGGAAAAGTACAAAAGTCTGAAAGAAAAAACATCTTCATGCATCTAGAAAAAAAGTTCACTCACCAAAAAAGGAAAAAGAGAACCTTCCAGGAAATTTCTGATACAAGGAAAAGTATAGAAGTTCAGGCCAGCTCCACATCATGGTACAGAGAGGAAAAAAAATCTTACTAGAAAAGGTAAAGGAAAACAAAAAAGAAAGACTAACCTAAATGCATAACTGAAACAATTGACACGTGTTCCTACAAGACAATGTCCTGTGATCAAGATTGCGAGAGGTATACAGCAACTATGGTGTGAGAGGAAAAACAACAACAGAGAATTCTCATCTTCAATTACATTATACAATGATCTACTGCTAAAGAGTAAGGTTCTTCTACCACTCTCTTTCATTTCATATTATTTCATTTCCAACCTCTCTGGAGAGTGGGAGGATTTTTCAATAAATATAGGAAATAACCAATTTTCTGCCGGGCCCTGAAGGGATATAATTAAATCCTTAAGGCACACCGAATTTGGAGAGAGCTGATTGGAACAGAGCTGAGAATGCCTGGGATGCACTTTGATCATCAGCTTTGATCTTTATTTGTGCTTTGGCCAATGATGCGTTAATTATACACTCTACAAGAAATGTGGACAATTCCTCTGCCTTTTGTGCAAAGAAGAAGAACTTAAAATTAGGGGATTGTCCACCTGATGCAATGCAGTGGATGGAATGGCCTTGCATGTGCCGGAGGAGGGCTTCAGATGTTGTCAATGCTGCGATTCCTTGAGGACTAACAGAATATTCCTGCACCAGATTAAATAATATGATCTATGAGAACTGTTGATAATACAAAAGCTGGTAGAAATACCTCTAGAGGCCAAAAGTGGCATATTGGTAGGCCCGAGGTGAATAGGTATGGTTCTTGTTTTCAATTCCTATTGTTTCCCAAGGATATAGAATCAAACCACAACTCAGACTAATATAGAAGCACTTTATAGAGGAGTTGTGCTACCAATGTAAAAATCACTAACATAACATTTGTTACAAAGTGAAAAAGGAGCATCAATAAAAACAAACAGAGAATTATCAAAGTAATGCCATAATTTAGGAGTAAACCTGTGATAATGATATTGGCAGTTGGCGCCATTTTTGCTGAAAAGTGCCTGGATCTAGAACAGCTTTTGAATTAAGCTTCAAAAGAGGAGGTGAAGGAGCAGGTGCAGGTGAAGGGATTTCTGGTAGACCTAAGCCAAGGAGATCATCAATTGCCAAGCTAGATTGAGGAGCAAGCCCTGGCACACTGGGATTTAAAATGTTCAACTCTGATAATGCCTGTGATGCAGAAGATACAGCTGAACCATCATATGAAGGAGCACTATATGCAGATCCATTGTTACTAGGACCTCTAATTTCCTCCTTCTCTGAAGTGCTTAAAAGCAGATCCTTGTCATTTGCCTCAACTCTGTGAGCTGGAACAACAGTACCTGCTGCAGATTCTGCCCCAATAGATAGATTTCCAAGTTCGTCTGAAAACTCGAAAGGCCCCCGGTGCTCCTTATCAGTAAACATGTAGGAAGGCTGCAAAATTATGTGGATCAGTCAATTTGAACCTCACCCTAATCCATTGTAGACAAGCTAAATGTGATCACTGCCAATAAAGAGCACTTGCATATACAGTGGGAAGGGGTGATTTTTTGGAATTAAGGTATCTCAATTGATAATGAAGTAAATAATGTTGCCAATGAGCTCTAGCTCAACTGGCACCTCCTCCCCTTGCAAGTGTTTGGTGGAGGGTAAGTTTGTGGGTTCAACACCCACCGGGTGCTTGTGTGATTCACCAATGAAAAAAATAAAAATCATGTCAATGTGTTCCAATATTTTTTGCTTGGCACTTTTTAACTGATAATGAAGCAGAATGAACCAGTGACATCACTGTTAACCCCATGTTTAAAGGGAGGAGATGCCATTGTTGTGTCCCATAAATGTGGAATATGAAACAAATTATTGTGAGAAGATTATCCACTGCAGTTACCTTCTGGTACACAACAGACAAACTGTTAAATTCGTCAAATATGCGATCTTTGATTTCACTGCTCTGAGTATCAGCAAAGACAGAAACAGCTTGCTTTGGAGGGTTCACCACACGTTCTGCTACAGAGACGTTGTGTTGCAAAAGCCTGTAGTAGAACAAGGCTCTATCATGAACATCCTGCAATCAACTAAAACTTTTAATTTAACATTTTAAACAACTAATCAAAAACTTAGTTAAGTACTGACAACATTTAAGTAAAATTTTATCATCTCAAAAAGAAAAAGAGGTAAATATTGTGAGAAGATTATCTCCTTAAAAATAATAATAATACCAATGATGATTATGATAATGGTGATAATGATAATGACATTGGTGATGATGATGATAATACTAATCATGATAACAATAACAATACAGATCAACCAAGACCTGGTGGAAATCAGCAAGACCTGCAGCCAGTGCAGCTCCCAAGGCTTTTTGAGTCTCAGGTGGCCTCTTGAAAAAACACTTCATTACTGCTGTGAGAAGATGTAAACGAACCTGAGCAATGTGATAGCCCATCACTAAACAAGTAAATGAAGTAATCAAAAGCACAACACTTTAAATTCCATCTTTACAATTAGTCAGACAAGAAATTATCTAAGATTTTTTTTATTTGCCAAGCATTTTGTCAACGCCCAATTTAAATATCTTTATCCAATACCCATAGTGCTCATCAAATATCAAGATGATTGGAGATTAAAAATCATGGTTTTAAAAACCGGAGTGGGGCAAAAACCGTTTTTGCTTCCGGTTCCTGGTTCAGCCTGGTTTTGGCCGGTTTTCACCGATTTTGAGGGTTTTTACCAGACCGTACTGCTGCCCAGTTCCCAGTTGAACCAATCAGACCGGCCGGTCCAGTCCAGTCCAGTTTTTAAAATCATGTTACAAATCATCTCATCTATAAAGTATAGATGAGATGATTTTTATCCTGATTTTTATGGATTTACTTTCAGATGGCGAGAACATCATCTCATCTGATGTCATTTACTTTCAAATCCATAAAAATTATCTCATAAAATAATTTTATGGATTTGAAAGTAGAGTAGGACATTAAGTTGGTTTTTTCCATTAAATTAAATTTTACTTATAAAAAAAAAAAAAGAAGTAAATGACGTCAGATGGCGAGAACATCTGATCTAACAGTGGGATTCGCAAAATATTAAAGTTATTAAGTGGTGTAGCTTTTATTAAAATTACACCAAATGTAACTTGAACTTAACTCGTGTGTGTGTATCTTACATTTTAAGTCTATAATTCAAATCACAGCATATAAGTTGTGAAAGTACTGCGTCATCTCTTACAATTAGGGATGGTAACAGTGTGGAGCATGAGGCAAAAGCATTTTTGCCATCCCTAATGGGGTGGGCTGGCACTGATGAGAGTGAGAGATAACAAGAGGAAGGTGCAGCAGTAAGGGTATGAAGAGAGAGACAAATTTTTGAGGATTGTAATAGGATATTCATAAAAATATTAATAAAATTGTATATACATATATATACACCTGGGGCAGGGCGGGCAAAATCATTCCCCATCCTGTGCCCTCTTCCGGACAGGAAAAACCTGCATGGGTGAGGGCAGGGCTGGGACATTTTGCCATCCCTACAGATTCAAGATTGCCACCCATAATATGGCTCATACTAGAATGAACTATTGAATAAATTTTTTGCTATGTCACAAAAAATAACATAAATGGGATGAGACAAAAAAGCACTTGACATTCAATCCAGAACACAGCTCAACATGTGGAGTGGAATAGATGACTGAACTCATAGCATATGAGCCTACAATTACATTGCTATGACACATTTGAAGATCCCAGGGATATTTTTGATAAGTAAGATCCCACGATATTAAACTGGCCTATTTGTTTTGAATAACCTACTTTTCACAAGAGAACACCTTTTGACAGGTAAATCATGTTTTTTGTATGAAATCAGATCCCCTAAAAAATTTAAAATCACAAAGAAGTGTAAATAAAGGATGAGAAGCCCATAGCCAAGGCATCACAAGAACACTATGTAGAGTGAGCCGCTTAATTACCTCAGCTGAATGTTCTTCATCCCAATTTTCAATTAAACCCTCCAATATATAAGGAGCATCATTCATTTCCTGTGAATATTCCCCCAACATCCATATCAGAGCTGCCTTGGCCTTCGGTTCTTGAACATTTTTGCTGCTGATATTCCCAACTACTGCAATGCAATCCTGACTCCATTGTGGATATTTCCTTAGCAGATCTTTGACAAGCACCTGCACAGAAGAACCCGGAATGTGCAATCAACCTGTTGAGATATAGTTAAGCAATGAACATATGTTTTGCAGGAATTAAAGGCACCACACTAGCATATTAGATTTACAATATAACAACTTACCAGAGCTTCAGCAGTCACATAGTCCTTTTCCATCTCCAGAAACTGAAGAAG
Organism: Castanopsis chinensis; assembly: GCA_032878915.1. Classification (NCBI taxonomy): domain Eukaryota; kingdom Viridiplantae; phylum Streptophyta; class Magnoliopsida; order Fagales; family Fagaceae; genus Castanopsis; species Castanopsis chinensis. The sequence continues at coordinate 18,603,899 of JAVQMG010000115.1, read as the reverse complement.
CCTATCAACAATTGCATTCACATCATATTGCTGCAGTGCTATTTTCCCAACAGCCCGAATTGACTCTCTTGCAATAGGAATATCAACATTTGCAGCATATTCACATAATTCCGTCACTGAAAGAGACTCAAGGTGGTCATGCATCAGTGATACATGAAAGCTAACAAAGAATAACAGCACCTGTGACCAGAGACTGGGTCACCAAATATAACAGTACACAGATTTTCCCAATCCTTTTTGGTTTAAGTCCCTAAGAAATGAAATTGAGATGCTGTGTGCTTACCAATTTCATATGTGTTACTCTCGTTGGCCACTGCAGTCAACATTTCAAGCTTCAATTTTTTTACATAAGATGGCTCATTGTACTGGCAATAGAAGTGTTTGTAATCTGAGGAAAATATATATGGGGCACGCATCACCAAGAGATGCAGGTGACTTAAAACTGCATATGATTGTTCTGGACTTCCTGAACTCACTAGTGTTAAGAGAGGGGCTTTAATACGTTCATATACCTAATAACAGTAAACGCTCTTATTAAAGAAAAGCAAACCACAAGAAAATAACTCAAGTGTTACAAGATGGAGTCAATTTTTTCGAAGATGACATGCACCAAAGGTGTAACAATGTAATCAAGATTACCTGCCCATAAAATCATGTCTAATATGATAAATAAAGTAGAATTGTGTTTCAACGGCTTAACATATACTGGGTGGTCTAAACCTCATTGAAATGAGGGCTGTCCAGACTAATAGTAATAGCCAAGAGTTATTTTTTTATTTAAGATAGCACATCCATCATTATGCAAATCCAAGGAACTCTTTTGTAATTTAGATATACTAAACAGTTTCTCAACAGTTTGAATTAAAAGTATGAAGAAGAAAGGCTTTGATAAGCACCTGCTGATGAACATCAGCCATGGACAAAGTCAGCTGTAGAAACAGTTTGATGGTTGCTAAGACTACGGCACCATTTGCATGTTGAAGTCTATCTTCAAGGAGATTCATGATGTCAAATATCTCATTGTTATCTGAGGGTACATATTTAGCAGCCAAATCAAGTACAAGACATTGGGCCCATTCACTGAATTCCCTAATCCTGCATATCAAAACATGAAGATGTCAGCTTTTTTATTTTAAATTTTCATACAAATATTCTAGCAAGGGAGGATAAATTGTGTTTCTTCTACACATGCTACAAGGAATTTCACTATTCAAAATTTTTTTTATCAACCATTTACCAAAACAATCTACAGTATCTATGGTACAAAATGACATTCACTCTGTAACTTCAAATGATTCTTTTTTAGATATAAGTAATACTTCAATGTTATCATCCCATGCATGCAACAAGGCCCTTCTTCTCTACCTGTCAGATTACAATCCAGCAGTACTAGGGAATATCATAATGGCCACATAGCAGTAAATTGATTAAAAACACTGTAATCAAAGTTTTCGTTATCCATGTGTAACATTGTAATTACCACAATCTGCTTCAATCGAATAAGCAATTCTTGTTCATGTATTCTTTCACAAGAACAATCCACTAAATACATTTATCAAACTTATAGAGCTCAAATAACAGCCATGGTTATTAATAAAAGAAAAACACAACAGGACCAATAATTGTGTTAGACCCTATTAGAAGTTAAAATAGATATAAAGATGTGGTTTTCCTAATAATAATTCACAGATTTATTGTAAATGCTTTCCTTAAAATAATTCACAGATTATTGTAAATGCCTAGGCTATAGAACATACCGATTCAAAAAGTAGTATACAACTGGCTTGCTAAGCAAAGCTTCTCTCTCCCTGGATGCTTCCTCAGAGGTACTTGCTTCTGCACTCCAAATCTCTTGTAGGGCAGTTAAACAATTTGCAACGACCTGATGAAACAATAATATGAAAACTCACTAGGTCAGAGAACATACAAACATTTCCCTTATTTAAAGTAAAGCATAAAAAGTCATTTTAACATTGCCAAAATACTTAAGATTGAGGAAAAAAACAAAAGGAAAATGATAGGCTTAGAAAAGTAACCTGAGTGTCTGAGTCATTAAGCATCAAATGCTTCAGCGTTTGGGGAAAATCTGCATCAACACATGTTGAAGCTGATATATGATACAACTTCAAAACCCCCATGACTGCCACAATCCTCACATAACTACTATTGTCCTTCAACCCCGATCCCAAGGGCCCCACCAAATACTCCACAAGATTAGCCACTCGTAGCGAACACAAGCTCCTCAATGCAAGCCCCCGAATCATAGGGTCTGCATCCTTGCAATCTCTCTGAAGGAAATTGATCGTCAAGAGTGCAAGATCAGGATTAACTTTCGCATAATTCCCGACATAGAGATAACACATCTTCTTCAAAACAATGTCTGATGTTGCTGAGCACATCACCATCTCCCCAAAAACAGCCGACACATCAATGCCAATCGTCATGTACGAGATCACTTTCTTGAACAGATCCCGCTTTGAATCATCAACCCCAGGTGCCCGGCTTCCAGCAAGCTGCCGGAGCTGCGATTTTAAGTCTGAGACTTCGCCTTTTCTGGCCGAGAATCAGGTTCCGAGTAAGGTTTCAAAGTCATAAAATATGAAGGTTTCTAAAATTTCAACAATATAAGCAATAATAAACCAACTAAGCCAAATGCAAATGCAAATGCAAATGCTTTTCTCGGTAATTCAGAATCAGGTTTTTGACAATGTGAAAACCAATATAGAGCATCAAACATGAAAACAATCAACGATTATTGGCAATGCAATTACTTATTTGCTAACGCACTATATCACTCAAATTAACGTTAAAATTAAGTTTGAATATATGGAAATTGAAAAAATGCAAATATATGTTCTAATCAAAGAATTTTCATATCTGAAGCAACAACGACAACTAAAACTAAACCAAAACCTAAAAATTCAAAAAAAGAATTTCAGTTTTTTTAAATTCTAATTTGCTTTCCCAGAATTATCAAAAACCAAACAGCACAGGGTTTTAGAGAGAGAGAGAGTTACCCGGAAGGTTGAGAGGGAGAGGAAGAGCGCTGAGATTGCGCGGGAGGAGCCATGGCGGGGCGATCGGAATTGAACTGAGCTGAGCTGAGTTGAGGTACGGTTCTGAACCGTACAGTGAGTGAGATCTATGGAGAGATCTCTTTGAGTTAGGTGCAGATAGAGAGAGATCGATCTGATCGAGGAACGAAGAGTGATTGCAAGGCAGGGACCAAAGTTAAAAGCCTGTTGAATCTGTGAATATTTTGAGTATTTGGAAAAAAAAAAAAAAAATTCTATTAACCGAGAGAAAACGTGACATAAAATATTATAAATTTTATTCTATAGGTTTTATAAATTAATAAGATATATCCCTAAAAAAAAATTAATAAGATATATATATATATATATATATATATATGTAAATTGTAGAACTAGAAAGAGAGGATTCCTTTTCTCAAAAAAAAAAAAAAAAAAAAGAAAGAGAGGATTCCAACTGCACACGAGTCAATTTTTTTTTTGTTAGTCAATTACTTGGTTCACCCATCAATTTTAGTTTTGAGTTTATCTAATTTTTAATTTTTTTAGGTTAAGAAATGTCATAGTATCATTTTATTTAATGAATTTTTTTTAGTATAATATTTAATAAACTAAACACACATGTTATTTAACATAGAAAATGAATGAATTATTGATATAAAATGAATATAATTTCAAAAAGTGAAATTCAAAATTTAAAATTTCAGGTATAAAATCCAAAGTCTTCCAATTCCAAACTTTGGAAATTTTGTTTATATTTTAACTGTTTTTATTTAATCCACTAAATTTGATTCTATTTTTAAAATGATATTGAATCCATATGCTTGGTTGGAATAATGAAAAAATGAAAAATATATTTAGTAGTGATAATGAAAATGTGGAAGGATAAATAGTAAATTATTATTACGCCCCTATTATTATAAGTAGAATGATGAAAAAAATAGGGCTAAATTTGTACTTTTGTCTTTTCTTCTATTTTTTTGGAAGAAAAAAAATGGTAGAATTGTTTGGAAAACTTCATCCACCCATTTTATTTCTTCTACTATTTCACTATGACGGAATGATAGATAATCATATTTTCTCTCTGTTTTTTTCTCAAGGGTTTTATTTATTTATTTATATATGTTGGTGTTTGTATGTTCAACCCAAAAGAAACCAAAACATTAAACAAAGCAAAAATACTCCTTCCTAATATATATATATATATATATATATAAAATACTCCTTCTATCCGAAAAAGAAAAAAACCCTCCTACAAATGATCGGAGCGTTAATTTAATTATTATGATTCAAAATTCAAGGATATATTATGCAATTTTTCTAAGAAGGCAAAAAAACAGGGGAAAAGAAAATACTCACAACGACATGTCGTTTTTCAAAAACACCAGAATTAAAGAAGTTGGGCGTTTTTTAGGAGGTGGATAAAAAAAAAACGGCGCGTTTTCACCTAAAATCCCAAGATTTATCTCCCCCACTAAAACTTGTGCTAGGCTTTTCCAACACCAAGGAGCAAAGCAGAGCTTTTATGGTCTGCTCTCTTAGCCACACAGAAATATCAAGAAAAAAAAAAGGGGTACGAAATTTTAGACAGAACGAAATGGTAATACTTCATCAGCTACCAAGATTACACTCCTCAATCTTCCTCACAAAGACACCGTTTCTCTACACCCACTTCAATCTTCTCCCTAAACCCAAACTACCCACAAAAACCACATCCACGCTCTTCTCTGCACTCAACTCCACGCTCTCAACCACATCCGAACCCATCCCAATACCAACTCACAATCTCGATATCCCAGAAGAGACCCATGTCCCAATTTCAATCGAAAAGCTCTTTGTCCCACCAGATACCGATGTGTCTTCCGACACTGCCGCTTCGTTGAGTACGAGAATCTTGAAGGGTTCCAATATTGTACTGAGTAAGTACGCTAGGGACGCTCAGGTTTCGCAAGCTGACTTCGTTAAAAGCAGTGTCGACACTCAGGCTTGCCCCTCCGATGGGCTTCCTGAGTTTGCTCTTGTTGGTCGATCCAATGTCGGCAAATCCTCGCTTCTTAACTCGATTGTTCGACGAAAAAAACTCGCCCTTACTTCGAAGAAACCTGGTCTGTTGTTACACTTTAAATTTGAGAAATGTTATTTGCAAGTTTGCAACTATTTTTTTCGTTTCTTTGTAGTTTACTATGTGAGTTTCATGGTTCGAGTTTTGAGTTAGTTCAACCGGTAAACTCTGGGTTCAAATCCTGCTTTGATTATACCAAAAACTAATTGATGTCTTGGCTATGTGAATTTATTGCATTTTGAAAGTAATTGTGGTGAGACTGTGTGAGTGTCTAGGCAATGTTTATGGTAACAAATGCTTATGTGAGTTGTAATATGAGTCAGGTTATAATGGTTAGGGTATATTAGATATCATTGTCCCTGGGAACTAGGACTATCATTGATGAAGTTTGCTTGTCTACTTCAGTGAATGACAGAAACTGCAAAGAAAGCAATAGTATTGTTGAGTTCTACTGTCTGAGATGAATTATTCAAGTGGCAAAGTGGCACTCCCTTCCCTTGTCGCCACATTCACTAATTAAACCTTGCCTTGTAAACGGACCTACTTCTCATTAGCTCAAAAAAGTTCGAATTTAGTTACCTTTTATGTTCTGTTGCTGTTACTCTTCACCAATGTGTAATGAAATTAAACTAGAGCTGTCAATTATATTCTGATGTGCTCTTTAGTACTTGAAAAGGATCTACAAATTGACTATTCATTTCCTTTTTTGCCTTCTAGGGAAGACACAATGCATCAACCATTTTAGGATCAATGATAGCTGGTACCTTGTGGATCTGCCTGGATATGGGTATGTCTGAAAGCTAGAATACTTGCTTCTTCTGTGGTTCCTTTGTTCATTTTGTAAAATGTGAAAATGGTGAAGTTGAGGACTAAGACATCAAGGGATTGATAGGATATGAGCTGTGCTTTTTAGGGAATTAAAAAACTTCCAGGTCTTCAAAAAGTAGCATTTCTCCTAGGCCTTGGTTCTAGTGGGTTAATTTGTTTTACTTTTACTTTATTGCCTGGGAGAGCATTGTCTGATATATTTAGATAGAAATTTTAAAAAATTAATCCGCTTTTAAGTTTCTAACATGGTATCAGACTTGCAACAAATTTTATCATGCCTTCAGGTTTTGCAAGTATTTCTGTGTTTGGACTATAAAATTTTTCTTTTATTTTTTGGGTCAAGAGAACTATCTATCAGCAGGAGGTTGATTCTATTGTTTATAATCTAATCATTTAAACTCTATGTCATGGCATTGTCCATTGTGAATGCTGAATAGGTATGCAGCAGCACCACATGAACTTCGCATAGATTGGGAAAAATTTACCAAAGACTACTTCCTGAACCGATCAACTCTGGTTTCTGTGTTCCTTCTCATAGATGCTAGCATTCCTGCCAAGAAAATTGATCTTGAGTATGCTAGTTGGCTGGGTGAGAATCAGGTACTCTCATTTTCTGTCATGTTTAACAGGATAAACAAAGATATGTTTATGTGAAATGATTAAAACGACCAGAACTAGATCTTTAAACTATTCAATAATTTTGAACCATTAATCCTGTCTTTATTGACTTATTTCCTGTGTTTATTGGTGTCTATAAATAGTAATGATTTATGTTTTCAATCTGTCAGCTCCCCATCTTTTGACTGTTTACAGCCACTTAAAATGGTCATACCCACTGCACAAAACTCCCACTTGTTTTAACTTGATGGGAACTAAGTATATTGGCAACAACAATATGTTTTTGGCCTGAGTTTAAGAAGGGCTCAACAAACACTTCTCCGTGACTGCTGCTGCTTTTCATGTTGGGCATAACTATTTAATTGTGCAAGGAAGGGATTAGGAAGATGAACAAGAATGTAATATTGTAGCTATTCATTCAGAAGGGGAAGATGTATGACGGCTTATATATGTTCTTACAGGTTCCCATGACATTGGTCTTCACCAAATGTGACAAGCGGAAGAAGAAAAAGAATGGGGGGAAAAGACCAGAAGAAAATGTGAATGATTTTCAGGAGTTGATACGTGGCTTCTTCCAGACTGCACCGCCATGGATTATGACTAGCAGTGTTACCAATCAGGGTCGTGATGAAATACTACTCCATATGGCTCAGCTACGCAACTACTGGCTCAAGCACTAAGTGATACATTATCAAGCTTCCTGTTCCCATAATTTTGCAGATGCACATGTTCCTGACTAAGAAAAGAGGAAAGTCTTCATCTTGATGTACAAGATTGTTGATTGCTGATTTCTACCATCTTGAAGTCCCCGTGAAGCAGTGGTAAGGCCCTGAACTAATCATCAGATATGCGGAAAAAAGGAGAGTACTCAGAAAGGCAGAGCTGGATTTTCTACAATAGGAGCCTGCAAGTCCTACATTACAATTCAATTCTATGAAATTGTTTCTCTTTTTCTTTTTTGGTAAGATCAATTTCCTCAGCTTTACACTTAGAAAGGCAGTACTATATAGCTGAGGAACTTTGATCATGTGGAGGTGAAAATATGGTTCTTGATTGTATGTTCTACAACTTCATGTAGTAAATCCACTCAATCCTTTATTTATATTGGTAAGGCTTTGCTAATAGAGAAATGCTATATCTACGACATTTTCATAACAAATTTAGAGCAACCACATCAGTTCCTTCATTTTACACATCCATTTTTACACTAAAAACTTTTTTTTATTTTTTTATTTTACACATCTATTTTTACAAAACACCCACATCAGTTCATCTATTCTATCACCTCTTTTAATTAAATAATCAATTTTCTCAAATTTTTTATTATTTCTCTCAACTATCCCCTTTAATATGCGTGCGCTCTCTGTCTCTACCTATTCTTTTTGATTTGTTGCTCTCTTTCTATACCCATCTCTACCCATTTTTCAAATCAGCTCTCTCGATCAGATCCGACCAGATTGGACCCATAACAGGGCAGCTTTGACACTGCGACCACCCGCCCCACCACTCTGGCCTTGCTCTTGGGCCGCGCCATGGGGTATTGTGGCCGGTCCATGCTGGTGAGGGAGATGGCAGCACGGCAACTGGAGGAGCACAGGGTTGATTGGGGGTACTCGAAGCCTATGGTGGCTCTAAACATGATGTGGAACGTGGCGTTCGTGGTGGTCTCAGTCTCTCCCTAGCTCCAATCCACAAGCACTGACCAGATCTCCCTAGCTCCGATCAGGCAAGACTCATCTCGGTCAGATCTCCTTAGCTCCGATTAAGCAAGACCCACGAGCTCCGATCAAGCAAGACCCACAAACACTGATCGTTCCAGTCAAGCACCAATTGTTCTGATCAAGCACTAATCTGTCTGTGTATCTCTATTTGTGTATCTTTGTGTTTTTTTTTTTTTTTTTTTTTTTTTGCAAGTGTAGCTTTGTTGATTTGTCTGTGTGGATGTGTTTGCGTGTGGGTGTGTTTGTGTGCATCCGAGGAAAAAGAAGAAGATGAGGAGAGGACAAGCAGTTTGTTGAGCATGGAGAAGAGAGACAAAAAAACGAGCGATCGTGAAATTAATAAAATAAGAGATAGATGAGCTACAGTAATCGTGTATATTTACACGGTTATTGTAACTCGTGGATGAATTTGCACATCTTTACCCAACTTTACACCCACTGATGTGTTTTTTTTTTTTGCCAAAATGTGTAAAATGAAGGAGTTTTTGTATTATAGAAGAGTATCCACCAACTAATATGGATGCTCCTGGTTGGTTTTTATTGGTTGTTATAGGTGGGTAAAAAAGTAATTTTAAGTTGTGGATTCAAATTAAAACCAACAACTACTTGCCACATATGATTTGTTGTAAAAATGTTGTGGATGTATCACATCTCTATGCTAATACGGATATGGTTGTCTTGTCTCAATTTATTTTTTGGCCCGAAGTTGCCAATGTTCTTGGAGTCTTTGGCACTCACATTGTTGAACAACAAAACATGATATTATTATCAGCAAAACATAGATGTGTGATATTTGGGCCTCCTCTACTTGTCAGGATTCTATGTTTGCTTCTTTCCATTCCTGCCTTCCTTAAGAGAGTTGTGAAGTCTTCTACATAGAACAGAATCAAGAAGCCGATTGGGACAGCCAAAACCCAACCCCACCTTGCCCCATTGTTGAATCAGCTAATTTTGCCCCATCCTTTGCCTTGCTCCTTCCATCAGGTTGAGGAAAATCTGCCATATTAGAGGCAAGTCTATCTGGGTCTTGTGAAACAAGACTCGGTTGTTTCTTTCACAAGCCCCGGTTGACAGAGGGACAGCATGAGGAAAGACACAAGAAATGAAGGAAAATGTTTTCCTTTACTCAAATGCAAAAAAACATTTTTCATCTTCTTTAGGTATTTTCTATTAGTTTTGAAAAATCTATTTCGTTAACCAAACCCTTTTTCACAGCAAAGCAAATAGGGCATCAAACAAACCAAGCTTTAAATTCTTTCTCACTGCATCTATTGTTTTGGGGCAAATGGTGACGCCTGAAATTCTGTCTTCTTTTGAAGACAAATGTCCAAATTCAAATTAAGATATTAGCTAGTAGTTTTTAATGCTATCATTTTAGGTGATCACAAAGTTTTGATATCATGAATGGAATGCTTCAAGCATAAGACACTCCAAAGTTCAGTACGAAGAACATCAATACACACATTCATGTAACAGTGAGATACCATGATGCAAATCAAGGAGCTGGTCATGTTGATCATACACGTGGAAATGGAATTGAATTTGCACATGACCCTTTGTCACTTCCTAGTGGCCCAATTACAAGACTTAGAACCAAACGTTTCAAGGAAGCACTAAATGGGCTAGTCCAAGAGAATTGGGCTGATTTTGAAAAGACCAAGATGGGCTCAAATAATAATCAAAGCTTAGTCCATGTCATCAACGCAATTAAAGAGGCTAATTAGCATGTAAATTCGTACCCAGCATGGTCTAACCATTAAAGGGTGTTAAAGTACATTAAATCTAGTCATTTAGCTATGTTTGACTGCCTTTAAAAGTCCAAGAATCCAAAAAAACGTGAGAACTTGTTTAGGTTAATTTTTGTGCTATTTTTAAAGCTGAAATTATGACTTTGCTTATTCTTGGAGGGTTGTTCCAGGTATATAGATGGGTAATACGAATATTTAATTTAATTTTTGGTTTTCAGAAAATTATTCTCCTTGTGAAGTCTTGTGTTCCTCTTGGTTCTTAAAAGAACTCTTGAATTTATCAAGTTAATCTTGTGGCGTTCAAACAACCAAACTTATCAGCTTGATTCTTGAGAATTTCTTAGGAATTCTTGGTGTGGCGTTTCAATCCATCGTAGTCTTGGTTTTTCATCTGATTAGGTGATGGGTCAAGGCTCAACAAATCTTGTTTACACGATCTTGGGGTTCCAAACCATCATTGTTGTTGGGTTTCATCACAATTGTTGGTGGAGTTCATATAATTTTGGTATCAGAGCTTTGGTTCTAAGATAAGTTTGACTATCTTTTATTTTCATCCTATTTCCTTTTCCTTGCTCAAAAAAAAAAAAAAAAAAAAAAAAACAAAACAAAAAAACACAAAAAAACATTCTCAATCTTGTTCCTCACCTTATTCAAGTTCTTGAACTTTTTGATGAGTTTTGGTTGTTTCTCATTCTGAATTACTACTGGATTATTTTGAATTAGTTTCTTGAAGTTCGATTAAGAACTAAAGAAGACACAAAAGAGTGGAAAAAAGGCAAGAGTGTGTGAGACCATAAGAGGGTAAAAGCCGTTTAGAGTGAAAACACGAGTGCGAGTGTATCAATTCTTGAGTAAAACACGTGAGGGAGGGCCTGTAAGGATTCTAACTTTGTTTTGCAGATTTTAAACATGGCAAATAATCAAGAAGAAGACACAACCGAAGAACTTCGACAACCAATATATCAAAACCTCCAAATGCAAGCACTGCTAGGGGAGATGAGGCGTATGTTGAGGGCTGAAATTGAACCTATTCATGAGAGATCGGATAGGGTAGAAGTGGGAACTCCTAGAGGCCAGCAACATAACATCCATAATAGGAAGCAAGGTGGGCGTGTTCCATGGCGGAATGTTGAGGAAGAGGCAGAGCCGGAGGGGATTAATGAGCCATATGTGAACCGAGGCAAGTTTGAGCGTGGGTATGGGAATAGAGAAGCTAGGATGGGTAGGCCTAGGAGGGATAATGATTTAGGAAACATAAAGATTAAAATCCCATCTTTTCAAGCAAAAATGATCCTGAAGTTTATTTGGAGTGGGAAACTAAAATGGAGATGGTGTTTGATTGTCACAACTATTCGGAGATAATAGGAGGAGGGATAGAGAGCCACCCGTGGACACTTGGGAGGAGATGAAAATGCTTATGAGGAAGCGTTTTGTACCTAATCACTATAATAAGGGATTGTATCAAAAGTTGCAAAGGTTAACTCAAGGTTCCAAGAGTGTGGATGAGTATTACAAGGAGATGGAGGTAGCTATGATCCGGGCAAATGTAGAAGAGGACCGGGAAGCCACCATGTCTAGGTTCTTGCACAGTTTAAATCGTGAGATTGTGGATATAGTCGAGATGCAGCACTATGTTGAACTGATGGATATGGTGCATCAAGCCATAAAGGTGGAGGAGCAATTCAAACGGAAGGGGTTGGCTAGGAGGGGAGAACCTATGGCACTACTAGTTAGTGGAAGACAGCTCCAAAAAGGGATGAGCAGCTACAAAATAAGCCAAAATTTGAACCATCTAAGAATGCCAACTCAAAGACCACCACTACTTTAGGTAACACTGAGGTTTTGAGTTCTAAAACCCATCATATTAAGTGTTTTAAATGTCAGGGGCGGGGACACATAGTTAGCCAGTGTGTAAACAAAAGGGCGATGGTGATAAATGCTCAAGGCGAGCTTGAGTCGAAGAATGAGGAAGAAGTAGATAATGTTGACATGCCATCTTTGGAGGATGCCGATGATGAGCAAAATGTTGTGGTTGGAGATTTATTAGTAGCAAGACAAGTTCTCAATGTGCAGGTTAAGGAGGAAGAAAGTAACCAAAGAGAGAGAACTTGTTTCATACTCGGTGCTTTGTAAATAACAAAGTTTGCAGTGTCATTATTGATGGAGGGAGTTGCACAAACATAGCCAGCACTTATATGGTGGAAAATTGGCCTTAACTACCTTGAAACATCCTTAACCTTACTGGCTTCAGTGGCTAAATGAATGTGGCGAAATTAAAGTGACAAGACAAGTGTTGGTGGCATTATCCATTGGCAAATATAAAGATGAGGTGCTATGTGATGTGGTTCCCATGCATGCATGCCATTTATTGTTGGGAAGACCATGGCAGTATGATCAGAGGGTTACGCATGATGGATTCACAAATAAGTATTCTTTCACTCTTAAAAGGCAACCTATTACTCTTGTGCCATTAACTCCAAAACAGGTCAAGGAGGACCAATTAAAGTTACAAAGATCAAATGAAAAAAAAAAAAAAAAAAAAAAGGAAAAAGAAAGGAAGGTAGAAATTGAAAAAAAAGAGTTTAAAAAAAAAAGGAGGAGAGAAAAACATTAATTAGAGTGAAAAAGAAAGAGAGAGGATTTCGGCCATAATGAGAGCAAGAGAGGAAAAATTCAATTACATTGCAAAAAAAAGTGAGATCAAGAGGGCATTATTTTCACACCAGCCCCTTATTATACTCATGTACAAAGAGGCTCTTTTATGTACTAATGATCTCGTCGGTATTTTGCCTAGTGATATTGTTTCTCTTTTGCAGGAGTTTGAAGATGTCCTTCCCGAAGAGGTACCTCATGGTTTACCTCCAATTCGAGGGATTGAACATCAAATTGATTTCATACCTGGTGCATCAATTCCAAACCGACCTGCTTATGGGAGTAATCCCGATGAGACCAAGGAACTTAAGAGGCAAGTAGGTGAATTATTGGAGAAGGGATATGTGCGTGAAAGCATGAGTCCTTGTGCGGTCCCGGTGTTATTAGTTCCTAAGAGGAATGGAACATGGAGGATGTGTGTTGACTGTCGAGCCATCAACAACATAACCGTAAAATATCGTCATCCCATTCCTAGATTAGATGATATGCTAGATGAATTACATGGTTCTTGTGTCTTTACAAAACTTGATCTTAGGAGTGGTTATTATTAGATTAGGATGAAGGAAGGTGATGAATGGAAAACTGCTTTTAAGACTAAATATGGTTTGTATGAGTGGTTAGTGATGCCTTTCAGCTTAACTAATGCTCCAAGCACTTTATGCGTTTGATGAACCATGTTTTGCGTGCATTTATTGGTAGATTTGTAGTTGTGTATTTTGATGATATCCTAATTTATAGCAAAAATTTGGAAGAACATGTAATGCATTTGAAATCTGTTTTGGAAATTCTAAGGAAAGAAAGATTGTTTGCTAACCTTAAAAAGTGCACCTTTTGTACGAATAAGCTTGTGTTTCTTGGTTTTGTTGTTAGTAAAAGAGAAATTGAGGTGGACAAGGAAAAGGTGAAGGCAATCCAAGAGTGGCCGATGCTTACAACAATCAGCCAAGTGAGGAGTTTTCATGGCTTAGCTAGTTTCTATAGACAGTTTATGCATGATTTTAGTAGCTTAGCCGCCCCCTTATTGAAGTCATCAAGAAAAATGTGCCGTTTAAGTCGAGGAAAGAACAAGAAAAGACATTTAATCAGATCAAAGAAAAGTTAACTAATGCACCTTTGCTTGTTTTACCTAACTTTGCTAAAACTTTTGAAATTGAGTGTGATGCTTCAAGAATATGTATTGGAGCTCTTTTGATGCAAGAAGGCCATCCAGTTGCTTATTTCAGTGAAAAGTTGGGTGGGGCAGCCCTAAATTACCCCACTTATGATAAGGAGATGTATGCCTTGGTAAGGGCTTTGGGAAATTGGCAACACTACCTATGGCTAAAGGAATTTGTGATTCACATGGATCATGAATCTTTGAAGCATTTGAAAGGACAGCAAAGGTTGAACAAACACCATGCCAAGTGGGTGGAATTCATTGAAACATTTCCTTATGTGATCAAATACAAACAAGGTAAGGAAAATGTGGTGCCTGATGCATTGTCCCAAAAATATGCTTCACTTTCCATTTTAGAGACAAAAATGCTTGGCTTTGAATACATTAAGGATTTGTATGTACAAGATTCTGATTTTGGTGATGTGTACAATGCATGTGAAAAAGTGGCATTTGGTAATTTTTATAAGCATGATGGATTTTTGTTCCGGGAGAATAAATTGTGTGTGCCTAGGTGTTCTTTGCGTGAATTGCTTGTGAGAGAAGCTCATGGTAGTGGTTTGATGGGTCATTTTGGTGTAGCTAAGACTTTAGGAATTTTGCATGATCATTTTTTTTGGCCTCATATGAAACGTGATGTAGAAAGAATCTGTGAGAAGTGTATCACGTGTAAACAAGCTAAGTCTAAGTTGAAACCCCATGGTTTGTACACCCCTTTGCCAATACCTAGTGAACCTTGGACTGATATTTCTATGGATTTTGTTTTAAGTTTACCTAGGACTAAGAGGGGAGAGATTCAGTTTTTGTGGTGGTAGATAGATTTTCTAAGATAGCACACTTCATTGCATGTCACAAAACTGATGATGCATCACATATAGCTGATTTATTCTTCAAAGAAATTGTTAGGTTACATGGTATGCCTAGGACCATCATTTCTGATAGGGATGCAAAGTTTTTGAGTTACTTTTGGAAGACTTTGTGGGGAAAGTTGGGAACCAAGTTGTTGTTTTCTACTACTTGTCATCCACAAACGGATGATCAAACTAAAGTAGTAAATAGAACTTTGTCTTCTTTGTTGCGTGCTATCATTAAAAAGAACTTGAAAACATGGGAAGATTGTTTGCCACATGTTGAATTTGCTTACAATAGAAGTATACATTTTGCATCTAAGTTTTCATCAATTGAAATAGTTTATGGTTTTAACCCATTGCCACATTTGGATTTAACTTCTTTACCTTTGAGTGAACGTGTAAACTTAGGTGGCAAAAAGAAAGCAGAATTTGTAAAGATGATTCATGAAAAGGCACGGCTGAACATCGAAAGGAGGACTCAACAATATGTCCATCAAGCCAACAAGGGACGCAAGAAGGTAGTGTTTGAACCAGGAGATTGGGTTTGGTTGCACTTCAGGAAGGACCGTTTTCTAGAAAAACGGGGTTTAAAACTCTTACCACGGGGTGATGGACCATTTCAAGTAGTGGAGCGCATCAATGATAATGCCTACAAGCTTGACTTACCAGGTGAGTATGGTGTTAGTGCGAGCATTAATGTTGCTGATTTGTCTCCTTTTGATGTAGGTGATGATTTGAGGACAAATCCTTCTCAAAAGGGGGAGAATGATGCAAATCAAGGAGCTGGTCATGCTAATCATACACGTGAAAATGGAGTTGAATTTGCACATGACCCTTTGTCACTTCCTAGTGGCCTAATTACAAGACTTAGAGCCAAACGTTTTAAGGAAGCACTAAATGGGCTAGTCCAAGAGAATTGGGCTGATTCTGAAAAGACCAAGATGGGCTCAAATAATAATAAAGGCTTAGTCCATGTCATCAACACAATTAAAGAGGCTAATTAGCATGTAAATTCGCACCCAACATGGTTTGACCATTAAAGGGTGTTAAAATACATTAAATCTAGTCATTTAGCTATGTTTGACTGCCTTTAAAAGTTCAAGAATCCAAAAAAACATGGGAACTTGTTTAGGTTAATTTTTGTGCTATTTTTAAAGCTGTAATTATGACTTTGCCTATTCTTGGAGAGTTGTTCCAGGTATATAGATGGGTAGTACGAATTTTAAATTTAATTTTTGGTTTTCAGAAAATTATTCTCCTTGTGAGGTCTTGTGTTCCTCTTGGTTCTTAAAAGAACTCTTGAACTTATCAAGTTAATCTTGTGGCGTTCAAACAACCAAACTTATCACCTTGATTCTTGAGAGTTTCTTAGGAATTCTTGGTGTGGCGTTTCAATCCATCGTAGTCTTGGTTTTTCATCTGATTAGGTGATGGGTCAAGGCTCAACAAATCTTGTCTACATAATCTTGGGGCTCCAAACCATCATTGTTATCAGGTTTCATCACAATTGTTGGTGGAGTTCATATCATACCAGAAGGTCCATACAGCCTTCAGAATATTCCAACCTCCATTATGTATTTGTATCAATGCAATGCACAAAATAGGTCCATAACAATTAAAATGCAATCGTTGTTTGGCCTATAAGTATAGAACTTGGTTTTCAAGTTGGCTTAGCTCTATAAACACATCATCGACTTTCTAAGCTGGTTGAAATCCTTTATTCTACCTAGAAATATTCACAACCAGCAAAGCAAATCAATCTTTTCTTAAAACCCTCGGGTTTGATGAAGATGATTAAGAAATTAAACCAAAATGTGTAAACATTTAGACCAAAAATATATAAATAAAAAGATATATCAAACCACAAAAGAAAAACCCATACCCTATGCTCAATGCTAGAGTTCATCTAACATGGTTCATCAATAATCCACATTTAAAGGACCCAGAAGCGCAAGTAACCCAGAAGCGCAAGTAACCCATCTCACAAGATGCTCCTCAAATCATTGCCCAGTATTACTGGAACTCTAACCTCAAGCAACCTTCAGGCTTAATAGGCCTTTTCGGTTCCAAAGCTTCTGGCTATTAGATGAAACCTTTCTAGAGGTGGTTTGGAAAGCTTGGTCAAATCAGAGCAATCTATACAACTCCATCTTTGTATTCTCCAGGGATGCTATTGTATGGAATTGGTTGCATTTTGGTAACATCTTTGCCAAGAAGAGAAGAATTGTGGCTCATCTTAGTGGCATCCAAAGAACTATGGTGGTCAGGCCTACTGGTTGGCTCATTAATTTGGAAAAAAAGCTCTAATTGGAGTTAGTGTCAGTTCTCAACCAAGAGGAAGAGTTATGGTCTCTAAAGTCAAGACTCAACTAGATGATACAAGGTGATCGCAACACAGCCTTCTATCAAATGTTCACTCTTATCAGAAGGAAACACAACAGAATTCTCAATTTAAAAGATGCTTAAGGAGATTGGATAAATGATGTAGATGCAGTCATAAGCTTTATCTGGAATAGTTTTTGCAAACTTTTCACTTCTAAGCTTACTTCTTCCCCTAGAACTGCTCTGGTGAGTGAGCTAGATGCTCCTTCGCTCTCAGATGATGAAGTTCAGATACTCCACTTGCCTATTCATGAGGGTGAAATCAAGCAGGCCTTATGGTCCCTAAAGCCTTTCAAATCCCCTAGTCCAGATGGTGTTCACACTAGTTTCTTCCAAAGAATTTTCCATTCAAAGAAGATTCCTTTTGTCCTCAACCAGACTTTTATAGCTCTTATTCCTAAGATTAAAGGACCAGAAACGATAGGGAACTTCGGACCTATAAACCTTTATAACTCAATGCATAAAATCATAACTAAGATCCTTGTTGCCATGATCAGACCCTACTTGGAAAAGCTAGTCTCACCCTACCAAGCTGCCTTTGTGCTAGGGAGGAAAGGTGCGGACAATGCTATTATTGCCCAGAAGATTATCCATATTGTTAGCCGGAAGAAAGGAAATATAGGCTTTATGGTCATCAAAATCGACTAAGAAAAAGCTTATGATAGCTTGGAATGGTCTTTCATAAGGGTTGTCTTGCATACAACCAATTCTCCTACTGATCTCATCCAAATTATCATGAGTTGCGTGTCCTCAACCTCAACATCTATTCTCTTCAATGGAGGCACTCTTGAGCCATTCTTGCCTTCAAAAGGAATCCGTCAAGGTGATCCTTTATCTCTATACTTGTTTATCCTTTGTATGGAAGCTTTGGGTAGAATTATAGAGGATAAGTGCACCAAAGGAATTTGGAAGCCAATTAGAGCCTTAACTAGTGGGCCTGCCTTCTTGCATTTATTCATTGCAAACGATCTTGTGCTGTTTGCTAGGGCAGATGCTATTAATTTCCAATTTGTAAAAGAGTCCCTTGAAGATTTTTGTATGATGTCGGGGCAAAAAATCAACTCTCTTAAGTCAAAAGTCTTTTTCTCGTCTAATATTGACAAAGATGGAAGAGCTGATCTTTGTAATATCCTCGGATTTCATTCAACGTCCAATCTAGGGACTTCTTTGGGCTTTCCCCTGAGACATGCTGGTTCGTCCAATCAAGACTTAAAATTTGTCTTAGATAGGGTCAACTGAAGACTAGTTGGTTGGAAAGCCAACCTGTTTAAAATTCTTATTCAAGCTACCACCAGTGCCATCCCCTTTTACATCATGCAAACTACCTTTCTACCCGGTATAATTTTGGATTATTTGGATAGAATGAATAGTAACTTTCTGTGGGGATTGTCTGACTCTAAAAGCAAAATTCATTGGGTGGAATGGAACAAAGTGACCCAACCCACAAAGGAGGGGGGTCTTGGCATACAAACAGCAAAAGGGAGGAATTTAGCATATCTAGCAAAACTTAATTGGAGATTCCACACAGAAAAAGAAGCACTTTGGGCCTAAACTCTTAAAAAGAAGTATATGTCTCCTAGAAAAATCAACTCTAGAAATGAAAAAACTCTTCCTAGCTCTAGGACTTGGAAAGTTATGAAGGCAGGTAAAGAGATATTTTCAAAAGGAACACGATGAAGCCTTGGTCGTGACAACAATCTCAAATTCTGGTTGGATACTTGGACATCAAAGGGACCGTTAAGAAATTTCATCTATGGGCCTTTATTCAGGGGAGAAGAAGATCTCAGTGTTGGGGATGTTGCCTCGGCCACAGGGTGGGATTGGAAGAGAATAGTCATGATTCTTCCTCCTAAGGTTTACTTGGAAATTCAAGCGATGCCTCGAGCTTGTGTAGCTAATGAAGAAGATCGTCTCATTTGGGCTGCCTCATCAAATGGCAACTTCAATCTTAATAGTGCCTATCTCCTAGTAGTCCAATCTGAAAATTCGGTGGCTGCATTCAATAGAAAATAGATATGGAAGTTGAATACCCTCCCTAGAGTTCAATCTTTTATTTGGATGTGCTACCACAGGAGCATAGCGACTCGTGAGTGCCTTGCATCTAAAGGAATTCAAGTAAGCACCTCTTGCCTTCTCTACCACCAGGCTTCTAAGACCATCATCCACACCCTTAGGGATTGTAGCCTAGCTTCTAGATGTTGGCAAATACTTGGAGTGGGGAAGCTACCTTTAGATTTTTTCTCTATGGATCTCTGCAAGTGGCTAGATGATAATTATAGATCAACTAAGCAAAGTCACCACCATTCCCTTCCTTGGAGTACTCTCTTTTCTTTTGGTATACCTTATGGCAGCACCGAAATAGAATGGTCTTCAATAGCCAAACCCCTTCTCAGAATGTCTACAGAGAAGTGATCCAAAGAGCTTCAGAGTATATTTATTGTGCTCAAAAGTTTACTGGCATAAAACTTCGAGTAGAACAAAGGATTAGATGGGAAAGACAGGGAAGAGGATGGCTCAAACTTAATACTGATGGCTCCTCCCTTGGCAGTCCTAGAGCAGCTAAAGGAGAGGATGTTGTACGGGATGCTTCTGGCTCTTGGATTCAAGCTTTTTCCCGGAAAATAGGAATAACTTCTTGCTTTCTTGCAGAACTTTGGGCTCTTAGGATGAGTTATTTATGTGCTTGAACCTGGGTGTTAATGCTCTAGAGGTTGAGCTAGATGCCAAAGTAGTTTCTGATTTAATGAATCATGATAGGAATACTAATGTTGTAAACTCTTCTCTTGTGGCTGACTACAAGCACCTGATTTCTTAAATTCCTCAAGTCAAGGTATCCCACTGTTATAGGGAAGCTAATTATTGCGCTGATGGGCTTGCTAGGCTAGGAGCACAACAATTTGATGATGTGGTTTTTTACAATTCCCCTCCCTTTCCTTTGTTAGACTTTTTCCTATTGGACCTTTATGGCCACTATTGTACCAGGCTCTGTCCTGACTAAGCTTTTTCAGCTTTTGTTTCTCTACGTTTTGTGTTAATGAATTATCATTTTTTTCCAAAAAAATAAAAAAAGAAAGAAAGAAAGTGAAAGCATGTATCTAGTATAGGAGAAATTATAAGGTCCTCATGGTAGATAAGTGATGCGGTCCACCATACACAGAGTCCAAATCTTCTGTCTCATCTTTCCTGCTCCATCCCATGCTCCACTAATAAATATTTGCCATATGTACATTTATTTAAGTCAAATCAAAATTTCAGCCTTTCATTGTTCCAGTTTCCTAATATAAATAAAAAACAAAAAAAAAAGTGAAAAACAAAAACTCAAATAATCCCCACCAGCCACCACCACCCACTTCGTCGGTGCTACTTGGAGAAGATCGTCGATGACATCAATGACTATCCACCACCGCTCCTTGTCTTCAAAATCCATGTCTAATATTAGTTTTATGACATCTTGTTGGTGGGTATCCATGACCACCATTCTTCTTCAAATCCATGGTTGGTACCCGGACTTGGCGACTTTGATGGTGTTGCCATCTCTTCCTAGAGGCGCTGAATAAGAGTGGTGAACCAATGGTGATTGATGGGGGATGTGTTGGTTTTTTTTTTTTTTAATTCATTTTTGGTAACTGACAACCGGTGGTGGCAGGTGGGTGGTCGACAGGGGTGGTTGGCCATTGACGATGGCAGATCCCCTTTTGATGGCGCTATCATAGGTTGTTGGTGGTGGTGGTGGTGGGGGTGGAGGAATAGTAATGGTGGCTGTGGGAAGGGTTTGGGTTTTTTTATTTATTTTAACAAACTAAATAACAAAAATCTAAAAATTAAATTTGACCTAAATAGGTGTACATGTGGCAAATGTTTATTAGTGGAGCATGGAATGAAGCAAAAAAGATGAAACAGAAGATTTGAACTCCACTTAAAAACTTCCACTTGTTTAAAATGGTTGAGATACAAATTTTTTTAAACAGAAACTGATTACTCATTTAGCAATTTTAAACAAGTGAGTCTTTTAATAGAATGATGAACAAATGACATTGTTCACTGAAAAAACTGTATAATTTCTCCCAACCCATCAATACTCTCTTTTTAATCCATTAACTGTCTCATAGAACCATAATGGAATGAATTTCTAAAGGAATGAATTTCACAACATGCCGTGAAAGTAACAGTCATCACAAGCCAATCAATGCCGAAAATCATAAAATTGAGACAAAATATTAAACATCAAACAAGAAATAATCACATCTGGCACATGCATTGAAAAACTAAAAATGAAGAGAACAAAGAGACTGATTGAAAATAGTGACCATAGATTATCAAAATGAAGCCGAGATAATTATAAGTCTCCAACATCGCAAAAAAACTCATGACTCGTAACAAAAAGTAACTCTCTTTAAACAATGATCCAAAAATTGTTTGAGAATTCAAGAATATCAAACAAAACCAAATAACATTGCTCTTATGAACTTTAAGAGGATGCAGCAGCTGTTCCCTTGTTCCTGGGGGTTGCTTGAGTGCCTAAATAAACAAAAAATGATGATCAATCATTCAGCCAAAACACATTGATACAATTCATGCATATAATAGATAAACAAACATTTACCTTCTCTAAAATTAGTCTTGAACCTGCGTGGCACATTACGGAGATACCTCATACGGCCAGTTCCGGTTGTCTTTCGGCGGATAGCCTTCACACTCCAATTATCTGAAACCAAACCCAGAAAACAGCTCACATCAAGATACATAATCTCAAGAGTATTATAAACAACTGAATTAACTTCAATGCTTGAAAAACCTAAGGTGCAGTATGGTAAGCATCTAAAATAAAACCCTCTTTCCTCAAAACTTAGTACAAAATACTTTAAACAGCAGCAACAGGCAATCAAATTGCCAACCAACCAAGCTAAAAGTTTCAGGATATTGTGCATGGGCAAGTGAAGAACAAAAGTTTGAAACACCCATCAGCAAAAACCAACAGAGACGAAAGTCAAAATGCACCAAAACAGATTACCAAATCCATCAGCTTACAGATCATCAGATAACTGACACCAAGGAAGAATTGACAATTTTCTTAGAGCTAACATAATGCTTATTCTTGTTGTAAATTCATTAAGAAAACATTCAAACTTCACAAATCAAAGTAGTAGCTTTATGCTCCATTTTCACTTGTGGTGTATTTGGATGGCAGGATTTGGGCACATGGATTTGGATTTGGGGGATAAAAATCCAAATAATTTGTTTGGATAGTTTATAAAGCGTCAAGGATTTAGATTTGACAAATCTGCCTAGGATTTTTAACCTTAAAATCCTTTGAATTTGAAATAACTTCTAAAATCCATATGAAAGACATACTTAAATATTTATGGATTTGCAATTAAGGCATTTCAAATTCATCACTCTATAATTCAAATTCAAGTATCTAAACGCAACCTTGAGGTTCAATGTCAAATAACTAAACCTAACACACATAGTGTCACACCTATCATTTGTTCTGGTAGTTTCTCCAAACAACCAAACAAAGCGTATAATAAAACAAACAAGAAGAAGAAAGCTCAACTAAGCATAACAATACATGTCAATTAAGGAAGTAACATAAACTATGACTTCAATAGAATAGAATGCAAGAAAAGAATACATGTGACCGACCCTAACAACTTTGTTGAGAAACCATAGCCAACCCCAAAAAAAAATGAGACTAAACCATTGTTGTTGTATATTGTAAGAAACAGTTGTTTCTGATTATCGAAAATGAGAAGGCAAAATAATTCAAATTTCCAGTTTCTTTTTGGAATTTAAGAAAAACCCAATTCACCAAACAATTCAATAATGAATAAATCTAGCTTCCTTTATATATTAAACATAGAAAATAAGAGAAACCCAGAAAATCAGATCACATACATTTTCTGACACGGGCAGCTGGATAGGCACAAGCGGAGCAGCGACTCTTCTGGAGATGGAAACTTCTGCGTCCACATCGCACACACAGCGTGTGGGTCTTGTTCCTCCTCTTACCAAAACTCCCTGTTCCTTTTCCCTGTTCATTCATTTCAATAATAAAAAATCATTTTACATACATATATTAATATCAAACAAAACAAACAGACCCTTCTAAAAGCTAGAGAGAGTGAGATTGAGAGAGAGTACCATTTCTTTTGTTACAGAGACAGAAGCCCTGAGCTAGGTTTTTGTTTTTGAGGAAGGAAGAGTTTCTTTGTGGCTTTTGAGAGTTTTGATATTAATATAGCGATGTGAATTAGGGTTTTGATTTTTTTTGGTTTTGGACTGTTGGATCATTGACTTGTTGGGCCGGGTTCTAATCCATGTTAACAGGCCCAAATTTATGTGGGCACTGTGAATTAGACTACTTTATTCATCTATGGTCAATGGCATTTTGGTCATTGTTGAAACAAAAATTCATCCCAAACCAATAACTAAATTGTATAGTTGTATTAGGCCAGAACTCAGAAGTATACAATGGGCCTCGCGACGTGTGCCCACGTAAAAACAATGGTTTTGTTTTTTTATTATCTATATTATTATTTAAGGGGCTTCCTCTGTTTGGATCGAATTTTTTTTTTTTTTAAATACCCCTACATCTCTAGGTTTAAGTAAAGACAAAACTAAAGGATAGTTAGGTAAAAATACATGTCTAACTTATACCAAAATATTACCTACAAAATAGGAACACTCATCCACTAACCCACTTCTTCAAAGCAATTATACATTTATTTATTTTTTTAAATAGAAAAATAAGTTAAGCACCCCACCTTTATCTAAAAACAAATCTAAATATATATAATAAAAAAAAACTAAAGGACAATCCTCATTTTTTTTTTTTAAATACACTTACATTCCTATGTTTAAGTAGAAACAAAGTTAAAGAACAATCCGGTAAAAATACAACTCTAACTTCTACTAAAACATTACCTAAAAAATTGGGTCACTTTCCTATTGATTTTCAAATTTATTTATCCACTTATAAATTAGATTTTCAAAATAAAAATTATATATATATAATAAAAAACATAGATTTTTTTTTTTTTTGCTACTACCACTAAAAAAAAAAAGCCTCATCTTACGCATGAATCACGTGTGATGAGGCTAATTTATTTATAATTTTTTACAGAGATCTTTTTGAAGTGAAAGATAGAGATAAGTAGATAGCAACAAAAGACCTTAAACAAAGGTCGTTTGTTTTAAGAAAGACAATGTTTTTCTCTAAGTCTTCACGTCGAAGGTACAAAGTTGCTCATAGTCTAACAAAATATACTATAAAGTCTCAGTTTTTTTTTTTTTGGTTGAATGGAACATGTCCTACTATAGGTTTTTTTTTTAGGTAATTCATGCTGATATATTCTATTAATAACAGCTTTATGTCCTTCCTCTCAAAAAAAAAAAATCCCAATATATTTTAATTTCCTGACTAATTAAAAGTTTATTTGGTTTAGATTATATTGTTTTTTCAAGAGGTGCAATAATTCAGGGAAAAAAAAAAAAAAAAGGAGAGAGAGACAAGGATTGTAATGGGGCTAATGGGCACGTTAGAGAAAATTGATAGTATTATATATCACTAGTCGCTAACTCGTGCGATGCACGGGAAAACTATTAAATACGATTTTAAAAAAATATTTTTATTAATTTTTTTTTTTGCTATTGACAATGCTTTCTATTATAATAGTTTGAAAATTTATTATAGATAAAGTTTAACATGATTACATATTTTGAAAATCTAATCGTTGATTGCAAGTTTTTTATGGTGACATAAATAACCTACAGTATGTAAAGTCAAATATGAAATTCAACTCCAAATTGTAGACTTAACTTGTAAACTAAATTCCTGAGTTCATTTGATAGGAGTACTTAGACTTTGAACTTATTATTAATTAATAGTCAAGAATGTAAAAAGGGTTTATCTCCCTTGACACAATATTTTGCAAGCTAACCATTTGAACTTTGAAAATCATGGTTCTCCCACTCTCCTTCATCTCTAGATCAAATTTGATGTAAAATTCCACCTCCTTTATGGTGCCTTTGAACCAAAACAACACAATTGCTGAATGTATATTTGAAGGCACACTACGTACAGACTACAGTATATAAAAGCTAACCTCTCTTTTTTTCTCTTTTTGCATCAATTAGTATGTAAAAAGCTACTCAAACATATCATTACAAGAATAGACTCTTTTTTTTCTTTTCTTTTTTTTACAAGTATTACCAGGGAATAGACATAGCATAAAATTGGGTTAAGAAGGTGAAATCAACCAAGCTTTCACTGTTATTGGCAATATCATGGATTACTTACCTTCACACTCACTCTGGGTGATCAGTGTTGTTCATCTAATGCTTATATAGTAGAATGGTCTTTTATTGGGAGCAACATTATGGGCAGGAAACATACAAAAGCTATGGTCGCTACTTGGGTAGTTCAGATAGCCTATTAACAAAATCGTATGGTAGGGGTTGTGAGCTGTGGCTTCACTGGCTTGTGAGTAAGGTTCAATTTGCAAGGGCGGCCAAGTATTCAGGTTTTATGCTTGTGACCGTGTGGGTCTCAGGTTTTCAGTTTAGGGTTTTTCAGAAACAAAGTCATGAAATCATGTAGTCGGGTTTTCAAAGGTGAATCGTGTGGTTTTTACTCAAGAAATTAAATAATTTTAAAAATTAATATGAGGTGTAAAATTATGGAGCTCCAAAGCATATAATTTGGATTTTGTCGAATAGGGGAAAAACAAAGAAGTTTAAGTAAAACGTAAAATATAAAATGTAAAATAAAAAGAAAAATAAAATAATGCTGGCGTGAAAAAATGTGGAGCAAGTAGAGTTTCGGTTATATATATATATATATTATGAGGCGTCAGCTCTCTGCTGTCTGTCTTGACTCTTGACCCACTGGACACTAGGCACAAAGCAGTAATGATTTACGAGCTCTCCTCACGAAAAAGGAATATTGTAAGGCTGATTATGATGAATATTTGTTTAATATTAATTAATATGGGAAACTATAGTCAGAAGCGGCGGGGATAGCTCAGTTGGGAGAGCGTCAGACTGAAGATCTGAAGGTCGCGTGTTCGATCCACGCTCACCGCATTTTTTATTTTTTATTTTTTAACGTCTATCTTCCTCATTCGTATGTCTGCTAGAACTTACAAGATGGTCGCCAAAAACAACGTTTTTCTCTGCAAAATTACACGTCTTTTATTTCCCTCGCTCTTTTTGTCTGCCGAAGTTACATTATATTTTCGCTTAACTTGTCTTACAAATGAACTTGCATTACCATATCTTTTTATTCCTCGATCGGATCTCTTTTTATATAAAATTTCACCAACTCTCTCTTTACCTTTTGTCTTTGTGTTGTGTGGTCTCAAGTGAGGTGATGCGGCAATGCTACTTGTATGAAAGTCTATATGCAGCAATTTGCAATTAGATGAGTTTATTTTGTTTGTTGGGTAAGAATATAGTTGAAAAAAGTCATATACTTTAAAAAGCTAGCCGTATATTAATTCTCTTTGGAGATGAAAATAAATAGGTTCAAACAAAACATAGAGAAATCTTGAAGATAGACAAGTATAAAGAAAGAAAGAATATACACAGCATGTGTGAGAAAAGAGAGAGAAAGGTAGAAGATGCTCATAATTTTACTTGCCACACGTTATTGCAAAAAAATAGCAAAAGTTTGAATGTGATGCGTGGGAGAGGAGACTCATGAATTCATAAAAATAAAGTCTAGGGGTCTCCCATTGATATAATCTTCTTATAAAGCTTATGGTAATTGATAAATCCGTGTCTTCAGCATTATGCGTGTGGCATGCAAGGCAGGTGTGAACATAATTTTGACCATAAAAGAGTAGAGAGTAGGAATATGTTCGAATTAAGAGTGGAAGGCGTCACATCTCCATGCATGGTATGTAAGTGCACCAAATAATGGAGTATATTCTAGTCTTCTAGATACAATTATTGTACTAAAAATTTGAACTCATAAACAAAGTGGGTCGCTCTAATTAATGGTATGACTTTTTGTAATACTTGGATTTAGATTGTAAAAGCAATGTGTGGTTCTCTGTTGACTCCTAATTTGGGTGTATATTGCTTTAATTAATATTATGACCTTTAATAATACTATGGATTTTAAAGGTGTTGTGTCATCTATTGAATAATACATTAAATGTATATTAGCGTGATTTGGACAAGCAAAACAATAATAAAAAAATAAATTTTCATGAAAACTCTATTTTTCGCCTTAACGTCTAAGTTAATGGTTTATTTTTGTACCCAAGTGTTAAGATGGGACCAGGTAGCAATCAAGAGAGCCATTCATTTGACAAACGTGGTGACATTTACAGGACATGCTTTGGAGTGTTGACAGATGACTTCTTATTTTATTCGGGCGCATCATAGGATATATGACTTGGATTATTCTTCATTCTTTCTTCTTTTTGGTGTCATTAGTGTGATTTGGACAAGCAAAACAATAATAGAAAAAATAACTTTACATGACAACTCTATTTTTCACCAAATGTCTAAGTTAGTGGTGTGTTCTCGTACCCCAAGTGTTTAGATGAGACCGGATAGCAATCAAGAGAACCATTCATTTGACAAATGTGGTGACACTTACAGGACGTGCTTTGGAGTGCCCACATAGGATTTCTTATTTTATTCAGGTGCATCATAGGATATATGACTTGGATTATTCTTCACTTCTTTCTTCTTTTCAGTGTCGTTAGTGTGATTTGGACAAGCAAAACAATAATAGAAAAAATAACTTTACATGACAACTCCATTTTTCACCAAATGTCTAAGTTAGTGGTTTGTTCTTGTACCCAAGTGTTAAGATGAGACCGGATAGCAATCAAGAGAACCATTCATTTGACAAATGTGGTGACATATATAGGACATGCTTTGGAGTGCCCATATAGGATTTCTTATTTTATTCAGGTGCATCATAGGATATATGACTTGGATTATTCTTCACTTCTTTCTTCTCTTCAGTCTCATTAGTGTGATTTGGACAAGCACAACAATAATAGAAAAAATAACTTTACATGACAACTCCATTTTTCACCAAATGTCTAAGTCAGTGGTGTGTTCTCATACCCAAGTGTTAAGATGAGACCGGATAGCAATCAAGAGAATCATTC
Organism: Castanopsis chinensis; assembly: GCA_032878915.1. Classification (NCBI taxonomy): domain Eukaryota; kingdom Viridiplantae; phylum Streptophyta; class Magnoliopsida; order Fagales; family Fagaceae; genus Castanopsis; species Castanopsis chinensis. The sequence continues at coordinate 18,575,717 of JAVQMG010000115.1, read as the reverse complement.
ATTTGACAAATGTGGTGACATATACAGGACATGCTTTGGAGTGCCCATATAGGATTTCTTAATATATTCAAGTGCATCATAGGATATATGACTTGGATTATTCTTCAATTCTTTCTTCTCTTCGGCCTCATTAGTGTGATTTGGACAAGCATAACAATAATAGAAAAAATAACTTTACATGGCAACTCCATTTTTCGCCTTAACATCTAAGTTAGTGATGTGTTCTCATACTTAAGTGTTAAGATGGGACCAGATAGCAATCAAAAGAGCCATTCATTTGACAAACGTGGTGACATTTACGAGACATGCTTTGGAGTGCTTGTAGAGGACTTCTTATTTTCTTCAAGTGCATCATAGAATATATGATTTAGATTATTCTTCACTTTTTTCTTCTCTTCAGTCTCATTAGTGTAATTTGGAAAAGTAAAACAATAATAGAAAAAATAACTTTACATGATAGCTCCATTTTTCGCCTTAACGTCTATGTTAGTGGTGTATTCTTGTATCCAAGTGTTAAGATGGGACTAGATGGCAATCAAAAGAGCCATTCATTTGACTAATGTGGTGACATTTACAAGATATGCTTTGGAGTGCTTACAGAGGACTTCTTATTTTCTTCTGGTACATCACATGATATATGACTTAGATTATTCTTCACTTCTTTATTCTCTTATAGAAATTCCAAATAGGCTATTAATCCTATCTATTTAAGAGTCTAAATTCTACCAAACCAATGCACATATTACACATAAGAGAGTTTCAAATTATATATTAATAGCATAGCATTAAACTCCAAGTTAGCTTAACTGGTAAAGTCTCTTATAGTTGAATAAAAAATTTGAGGTTCAATCATTACCTACACCAAAAACCGATTGGTGTCTTGGTTTAATGATAAAGAGTAAGTAGACGTCATAAATTAAAACTCTATTAAAAAAAAAAAAACCTACAAATTTAAGGTACCAAAAAAGGGAGGAAGAAAAAAGGAATAAAAAAAATACACTATTGTATAAAATCTCACCGATATAAGGTGAATGGTTTTTTGTCCTAATGAAGTCAAATATTACTTTCCATGAACAAAAAGAAACTCTTGAAGAATATGACATGTATTATTGAAAGAGGCCCTTCAAGATCTCTAATGATTTAGTTGATTGTAACTTCAAGTTCTTGGAGAATTCTCCGAATAAAGACGAGAGACTAGGAGAGTGAGAGTTTAGAACACCCGCGCAGTGTTTTACCACCTGGCCTTCGATTTTCAAGTCAAATTACACCCCTTTTAGTGAAGTCGTAATATTGGTTCCATTTAAAGTCGTTAAGGACCGTTGCCCTCTGACCAGTAAATTTAGTGTGTAATTTGAACAAGTGCCCTAAATCCAAAGGCATTCAAAATTGTTTTGCAAATGGATGAATTTGGAGTAATTTATACTTTTTGCACATTTTTTGGCCTATGAAAGTACTTTTATATATATATATAAATATATATAAATGAAAAAGATAAATTACAAAATCCATTACTTTAGCCAAAACTGCCAAATGCCCAATTGCTCAAGATTGACCCAAAGGCCGATTCAAGGCTATTTGAAAGGCCCATCACCATTGATTGTTTATTTTCATGATCCATCAATTTAGCACGTTTTGAGCGCTCTTCAGATTGACCCAATTGATTATTTGAATTATTCTTTCACTGTATGGTTCAAGCCTACACCATATCTAGGGGAGCGTAGGGAGCAGTGGCATGGTATACTATGGTGTAGTCCTGAAGCTCACCCTTGCATATCCTATTTACTCTATGTTGTGCTTAGTAACGTATGTATAAAAGCCATAGCATTAGTCCTGGTGGAGTCAAATTACTAAAATGATAAATTTACCAATCAAATATAAAAAAATACTTGAAAAGTCAAAGTTTTTAGTTGTTGAGCTACAATGCACAGCCATCTTTGCATGTGCATTGTAGCTCAGATGCTAATTTTTTTTATTAATTAAAAGATATATTATTTCATTGTGTTGTTGGTGATGATTGTTGTTTATCGTAATAGATATATTATTTTATTATGTTGTTTATATTATTTTATTATGTTAAAGGCTAAAATAAAATCAATTGTCATTGAGTTCACCAAATACAAGACAATACTCCGCACCTTTCTCTAAATCATGTCTAAGTGTGGGGCAAAGAGTTCAATGAGAATTTGGCGCCTCAACTCTTGGATTTCAATCTAAAAAGCCAAGGCTTTCATGTATGAAAAGGAAAGTAGACATTTTGCAGAAAGGAGGTAGCAAAAACCATAGTTCACACTACTCCAAGGAACTTAATTTGATACCCATTTGCCTTAATGTTCAATACTCTTATCCTCCAATTCAGCAAGTCCTACATTGAGTCTACTTTATTTAGCAACACAACCTAAGTGTCATTTCTCTTGCTTCATCATCATTCTTTAGAGTACTATGAAAATCTCCCAAAACACAAAACACTATCTTTGCCACTTTGTCTTGTAACAACTCAACTACACCTCCTCTCTCTACCACTCACTCATATTATTCTTTACTTTTTTTATTTTATAATCGTATTATTCTTTGCTATATGCTTCTATATGGATTATTATATCTCTCCTACATTGCATTTTGTTTGTAAGTACGGATGGTTTTAGCTTGAAGATGCAACAATGGTGAGCGCAAGTCCATAATGAGTTGCTAGATTTCATACACCAAACCTTGAAGTCACACAAGCAATGCATTATCACATAAGCTAAGGCTGTCAAACACCCTATTTTTCAATTTGCGCAATTTACTTCTCTTAAACTATTGCCTTTCTTATATTATTACTTTTTTCATTTGATTAATTCTCCTGAAATATTTAAACCACTTCAACCTTTTAACTTTGTCACAAATATTTTGCTATGTAAGTCTTTTATGCAATTTTGCCTACATTGCTTAACCATGATTATCATTTACTAGTAAAAATTGTATTTTTACTTAGGACTCATTTGGCTGGGATAATTTTAGGGGAATGGAAAGAAAAGTGGATATTTTTGAGCTTTTGGTTGGAATGATTTTAAGAGGTAAATTTTTTTCGGTTCAGCTTCTGTCCAGTGGCCAGTAGCCACTGGACCCGTTGGATTGGCGACACGTGTCTAAAACTAGACATGTGTAATGCATCCAACGGGTCCAGTGGTACTGACCACTGGACAGAAGCCGGATCTAATTTTTTTCTCCCTAAATGAGGAAAAAAATGGGAGAGAGAACGAGCTGTAAAGGGTGTCCTAACAAAAATATCTACCATACAACGTTTTATTATTATTTTAGTTTTTGTCTTTTCTTCGTCCGTTTTTGTCTTTTTTATGTTGCCTCTGATTCCACTTTTTTTTTTTTTTTTTCATATATATTTTTCCCCTCATCTGTGTTGTGCGTTCTTGTATTTTTTTTTTAAATGAAGTTTTTGTCCATGTATAACTTTTTAATTAAAAATATAATTTATTATTTTTTTATTTAATAAGGGTATAAGAGTAAATTTATACCAACTATATTTTCTATTATCTTATTTTTCTTTTTAACCAAACAAATTTTTTTTTCCAAAAAAAACTAAAACCTCTTTTACTCCCCACTTTTTTATCATCTCTTTGTATTTTATCCTGTCACTTTTTCAATCATTCTAAGCTTGTTTCCTTCTCACAAACTTGTGTTTAAATAATAAGTCTTGTGCTACAAATATCACAACTCGCATATGTGGCAAGTTGTGATTGGTGGAAGGCTAGTGGTGAGTTCATGTAAGGACACTATTTCACTAATCACAACTCTCCACATAGGCGAGTTATGGTATTTATTGTGCTACTTTATGTGGCACTAGAAGGTCCAGTGTCTAAACTCCAAAAACTCATACTCACCAATCAAAGTGTGACGTGAGGCAATGAGGTAACCCCGACAACCTTTAATTTTCTATGGACTTCACTAATAGGAAATCCATTTCCACGACAGACATTCCTGGCCCTGGGTATGTCTGATGGCTGATTAGATTAGATTAGATCATCACCCATCATCGACTTTAGCTGTCTGATGGGTATCCATATTTTTGACTAATAACTTCCTACCATCCGATCTGATGTTGACTTCTGCCTTAAGGATTGGAATGGTCCATTTGCAATGCATGTATCGATCAAGCCGCTAGAATAATCAATAAATTGGACCACAATCAATCAAGGCTTTTTAAGCCCATCAAAATTAGATGGTCCTGATTAGTGACCATGTGCACCTTGTACATGTATATCATGAAATCCCCTATATCATGAGCTTGTGGATGATAAACATCCCCGCAGGACCGCTTAATTATATGTGGTCATGCTAAGTGCAAGACTTAAAAGATGCTTTGAAGTTGATATACCTAAATTAAACACTTAGGGCACGTTTGGTACACTGTAATGATTATTACATGAGAATAGGAATAAGTATTACAAGGAATATATTAAGTTGGAATGTAATAAGTATTACTATTCATTAGTTTGGTGACCATTTAGAAATAGAATCCTGAATATGCATCCACAATTTAATAGAGTATAAAAAGAATGTGTAATTAAATCATTTTTAAGTCTAATTTCCTAAAATACACTTATTTTAGAGTATTCAAAATAGACCTAATAATTAACAATAAGGAAAATTTATTTTCTTTCCTTTTAAAGATATGACAACTAATGACTTTTTAGGAATTTTTTTTTAAAAGTTATTACATCAAGTGAAGGAATAGATATTCAGTACTTTTGATAAGGAATAACTATTCCTCATTTTGAAGAATAGCTATTCATAAGGAATAACTATTCATTGTAATAAAAATATAACCAAACAACCGAATAGTTATGCAATAGGAATATCTATTACATTACAGTGTCTATTACAGTCTACCAAACGTGCCCTTAAGGTTAGTGTTTAACCAGCAAAAGAAGGAAAATAAAAGTCTTCAATTCTGCATTCAAATTTGTTGGAATATTCACATGAAGTCCCACATAGAATACTAACTAAAAAACTGGCATTTTTTTTATTTATTTTTATTTTGAGAAACAAACACACACATAAAGGAGAATAAAAGAGGTTTTAATACAAATACACACCATAATTTCACTTAAAAGCCATAGTGGTCAGTGTTTAATATAACATTATTAATAACATCTCTTATCTTTAAATAAGATATTTGGGGTTTGAATCGTGTTTACACCAATAACTTATTGGTACCTCAACTTAATAATAAAAAAGTAAACGTTATAGTTTGAAATTCTATTGTGTGTGTGTACTAGACTCATTACACGTTATTTGTGCGTATAATAATGCTTTTATTTATTTATTTTTGGTTTAGTGTTATAATGTTTAAAAATGATATATAAATAACTGTATTTTTTTAATAAAAAAAAAAGAGGTAAGATAATGTGGAATAATATTTAAAAATGAGATAGAGATAATGTCCTAAGTTTTAGGCTAAATGGATAAGATAAATGAAAAAACCTAAGTTTTCAAAAAAAAAAAAAAAAAAAAAAACCTAAAACTTAGGAACAATAAATTACTCTTTTAACCCGTTTGTATTTTTTAATTTAAAAATATTTAACTAAATGATAGAGGTATTTTAAAGAGTTTAAAAATGTGTGTAAGGGTATTTTAGTATGTAAAAAGTTGAAAACTAAACCTGGAATCCTGTTATCAATAGTATATATAAAAGTAGTGTCTTTATATGTAGTATTAACTACTTAATTGGAATCTCTCTGAGGTATTCTCTTTGACTCTTATTGACAAGTTAAGAAAAATGGATGTCTATTATTTACTAATCACAAAATTTACCTAGCTTAAATAATAAATAGCCAAGGAGAAAATGGTATAAGATTAAAATGCACTCAATTGGATTTTTATTGATGTGGAATTTTGTAGCTATAAGTTTCATTCCTTTTTTTTTTTTTTTTTTTTTGAGAATTAAATTTCATTCTAGTTTCAATCAAATTCACCAATTTGAATTGAGTGCAGACCGTAGAGAATATCTGCATTAACAAGGAGATAAAGAGACTCATTTTTATTTTGAATTGATAGAGGTGGATTGAATCAACTATTAGTGTTAGATGTTTGAGCTTGGTGAGAGAGTGTAACTAAGTGTGTGTGTATTTAACAGTTAGTTTGTTTCTAAAACAAATTTCTTTTTTTTATTAGTGTCAGATTTTTACCATGAGTCCACGTTGTATTGACTCGCATTGAAATTAAGCCTTACCCTTTACAAATGTATCCCAAGATGATCGTGTAACTCTTACATTTTCTATCAATGTTATAAAGCCCTGTAAACTCTTCACACCCTCACAATTTTTGTCTCTTAAGCTAATTGCAAACCAATAGTCATGTTGAGAAAGTTCCAAGAATTTATTTTCGCCTTATTATATTTTTGACTTTATTTGTTACTGAGGTGGGGACAGATGTGAGTTCTGAAAAAATATCTTGCCTTGCTCAAGAAATAAGACAGGTATATAAGGCTATGATACAGCAGAAACACGTCTCGCCTCATCCCTATGGTTGCTTTAAACTTTGTGATGCATGAAGTAATCCAAAATCATAAAAACTAAGAAATTATTTCAATAATAGAATTTCAAACTGCGTAAGACTAAATTTTTATCAAAAAAAAAAAATTGTAATTTAATTTTTTTATTAAAATAGATAATGAAATTCTTTTTAAATTTATTGAAAATTTTGGTATTTTGTATTAATCAGAGTAGTAATCTAAAATTATTGTTTGACTTAGAGAACAAATTATTTTAGTAGTTTTAATTTTTTTTTTAAGAAACAGTAATATTTATTAGAACATACGAATACAAAATTAATATATAGGATTTTTTAAATATGCTTATAATATATTATATAATCAGAGTACTGCTATAAAATGGCCAAACCTTTTTGGTATATAGAGTTTTAAAGTATTGAATTTATTGATAGCACCCAGATAGATATAGAGCAAAAAGAATGTAGCCACTTGGCTGCTGACATAACATAACTACGACCAATGATGGAATTACTTGAGGACCCAAGGGGTCCCTCCCGAAGGCCAAATTTTAATTTTTTTGATGCTTGACTCCTCAAAATTGAAACCTCTTCCCCCAAATTAAAAGTTTGCTTAAAGAACCCGTAATATTAAATGTCCACCTAATCCACATTTTTAATTCGTGGCCCCCTTCCAAACCAAAAACAAAACATCCCTTTTACTACCCAAAAAAAAAAAAAAAAAAAAAAATCCAATGAAAATTAAAAATATATTTTATTGTGAGTATGTGAATTTATGTTTGTGATTCTGTATTGACTATACCTAGCTATATTTCATTTTGTTTTTTTTAAGAAACACACACACATATAGGGGAAGAGAGATGAGAAGGGGTTTATCACTTGTTCCGCGACACTAATTACCGGCATGCAGTTTTGGTGTTGACGTGTGAGTGTATATTTTATATTGTTGGTGTTAGGTGTTTGACCAATTATTAAAAAAAAAAAAAAAATTAAATGATTGTGTATGTGGCTAAGACTATGATGTGTTTAGCCTTCTTTTTGGTTTTTTTTTTTTTTTTTTTTTTTTTTTTGCAATAGATTATGATTCTCCATTACAAACATTAAATTTTAGATTTAGTGATTATGTAGTGAAATTTCACTCTTACCTTAGTTTTGGATCTTCGAAGAGGAAGATGAATCTTTTAAAATCTATAATATTTTTTTGGTAATAAATAAGTTTTGAATCTTTTGATTGCATCACTAAACATATCATGGAAAACTACTATTGAAAATGGAACGTCACTATTATGGGAATAGTGCAATTTAACTTTCAAACAAAAAAAGAAAAAGAAAAACTTCCAAACTAAAAAAATAAAAATAAAAAATTGACAAATATGTATGACTTGTATTAATAACTAGTAAGAACCATAAACCAATAGTCCGCCAACTCGTTTATAGAGAGGTTGTACTATTCTAATTTATAGAATGAGTTAAATTGTATCTAAGAAATGGTTATTATGGAATTATTTTTCTTTTGTTTATATTTGTTTTATTGTTTATACTAAATTGATGCTCATTTTATTTTTCATTTGTTAATTAGTTTTGAATTTTAGTATACTTCTTAATTTTTTTTTTCATTTTTTGGCCCTTTAAATATAAAATATTGATTCTGCCATTTTTTTAGTATGATTTTTAGAACATAGTTTTTATTATATACTGAAATATATGATATAATATATTAAGAGAAAAAAAGAAAAGAACAGTCGGTGCAAAATAAGGCCCAAAAGGGACCCAATGCAGATGGGCATTTGGGATCTCATGGGCTATACAAGTTTTTCTAACCTCTATTGCTACTTTGGGGGCCATGATTCTCCTCGCCACGCTCAAAGATTTCGTACTCTTTCATTGTGTACTAGATTATCTACTGGGCCCGTTATTGGGCCCCTCAAAGTTATTGTTGTCATGATTGTGGCCTTCCTGTACTTCAAGCGTTATACATCAACATCTTAAGGTATGCTTATTAACCGTTTTTTCGCCTTATTTTCTGTTTTCAAAAATAATTTTCAAATCTTAAAACTAAAAAACTTTTTTGGTAATCTAAAATGGACTAAAAACAAAAACTGTTTTCAAAACTCAATTTGTGAAGGAAACTAAAAACATGTAAAATGCTGTTTTCAATTTTTAATTTTCAAAAATCAATAAAAACACACATTTAATTTGATGAATTTATCTCATTAGGAATGACAATTTTTGCCCGACTTGCGGGTATCCTGATCGGCTTGACCCTAATGGGTCGGGTTTTACCGGGTCTGATAAGGAATAGGGTCGGGTATGGGTTTTAAAAAAAACCCAAAGTGGGTTCAGGTTTTATAAAAAATTCGGTCCAAAACCCAGCCCAAACCTGGACGCGGCTTGGTAATTATGAAATTACTAAAAACCCCTATATATATATATAACTATAATCTAACCCTAACTCCTTCATTTTTCAACAGCAGCTCACGCCTCCCTCCTCACCCTCACTATCTCACAAAAGCACACAAAGCACATGGCCTCACACGGTCCTCACACAACACACAGCCTCACACAGTCACATAGGCCACAGCTACCGTCTCTACCTCTCACGCTTCCTCATTCTCTTGCTTTGACACTATTTGCTGCAAGCACGCTCTTCCTCAGGTACACTGTTCTCCTCTTCTTTTTCTCTTTATAAATTTGTAACATTTTCTTTCTTGATAGTTCTTGTCAACTGAAAAGTAAGTGATTCTCACTTTTCAGCAAGTGGGTTTTATCAATGCTGAATTGTATGTTACTTATCTACTTAAAATTTTGCAATTCTATGCTATTTTCCTCATTTTTGTTGGAGGGATGGTGAAAGCCATAGGTGAAAGGATATTTATATGTGCAATGGGTATATGGGTTTACTTGAAATTGTTCTAGAATTTGATACTTGATAGTATATAATTGTAGAAGAATGTAATATGGAAATTTTGAAAACTGTTTATTAAGAAATGTTATTGGTTATTGGTAAATAGGATCATTTGATAGTATATACTTTTATTGTTTATTAAGAAATGTTACTTGATGGGATTGACGAGATATATCATCTTGGACAGCTCTAGAGAATACATTCATCCATCCATCCTAAGCAAAGATGAAGGCAAGCAAGTCATTAATAAGAGGATTCAATACCTTGGATAGTTACAAGCCAGCTGTCAGACCATTGGAGCCTCATTAATATGTACACTAATAAGCCCTGAGGCGTTGCAATGAAGAGCATTAAAAGCTCAATCAAGGCCCTAATGGCTAGAAACTAAAAAGCTATATATACACGCTCCTTAGGAATACAGAAGGTACAAAACTCCAACTAAAAGAAATACTTTTACATTTCTCATTTATTCCGAAAGGATTTCTAAGTACTAACTTAAGCATCGAAGACGCTGTGGCAGGCGCCACATCGGTGTCCACCTCAGGAAAGTTTTAGTTCCTTTTTGCAGGAGCAGTGACAAGGTCTCGGCATCATCTGGACGAATATACTCGACTAACAAATAGGTTCCATCAGTTTGACACCGTTTGTGGGGATGACATTTTTGTACTAAGGTTCGAGAATACAGTTCCAACTATTCTCTACAATCCAGATGGAAACTAACCAAGACCTTGTGACATTGGCCCTGCAAATCCAAGCACTTACAACTAGTGTGGAAGAACTCACTAGACAAAAATAGGAGATGAGGTAGCGACTACAGCAGGAAGCCAACCGATCTAGAGATAACCGGGAAGACGAGGGGGATAGCCAGAGATGAAGTTATCAAAGGCCCACCATTCCAGAAGAACCGAGCTTGGAATTTCTTAGGGAAATGAGGAAGGAAATGGATGAATTAAGGAACTCTATCTAAGAAAAAACAGATCGAAGAGTGGATAGGATGGTCAGAACCACAGATTCCCTCTTTACGGTAGCAGTTCTTGAGTGCTCAATGCCATTGAAGTTTCGCCTGCCTCAACTAGAGTAGTTCGATGGGCTTAAGGATCCTTTGGACTATCTCAACACCTTCAAGACGATGCTAGGTCTCCAACAACCCTAGACAAAATAATGTGCCGCTCTTTCCCCACTACTCTCGAAGGGGCTGCAAGGGAATGGTTCACGAAGTTACCTACCTCGTCCATTGACAACTTCAAACAGTTAAAAAGTTCCTTCCTATGCCACTTCATAGGGGGCAACACCAGAGGAGGCCAGCAGACCATGTACTCAGCATTAAGCAAGGAGAGGAAAAGACCCTGAGGTCATACATGAAGCGCTTTACCCGAGAGACTTTGGAAGTAGATGAAGCTGATGACAAGGTGCAGTTGACAACCTTTAAAGCTAGATTGAAGTTCAGAGAGTTCGTAGTTTCACTCACGAAGAATCCCCCTAAGATGATGGCAGAAATGCTCTTGAAGGCGCAGAAGTATATGAACACTAAAGATGCTCTAGCCGCGATAAAGGAAATGGAGAAAACCGATGACAAGGGAACAAAGGAAGATGATCGTAGAGGACGAAAAAGGGAGTGACTAGATCGTCAGTCCAGAGATGGGAGTAAAAGGAAGGATGAAAAAACTCCTCAAACAGTAAAATTCACTCTTTTAGTTATGTCTATTGACAAAATTTTGGCATAGATTAAGGATGAACACTACATTCATCGTAGATTAAATGGCCAAGGCCACTACATTCATCACCCCACATGCGTGACAAAAAGAAGTATTGCCAATTCCACAAGGATCACGGCCATTACATCGAGGATTGTAGAGACCTAAAGGAGTAGATAAAGGAACTTATACGAAAAGGAAAACTGCAGAAGTTTGTGAAAAAGGAGGAATCTAGTAGATTCAGGGATGATAGTAAAAACTAGCGCGAATCCACGCCCAGGGATGAGGATCGCACATCCCAACGTCCTGAAAATGTGATAGGGGAGATAAAGACGATCACAGGAGGACCGTCCATGAGCAGTTCATTCAAATCTCCCAAGAAAGCATGTTAGAGGTAGGTAGACAGCGTCCACTGAATACCCTCGTTTAAGTAAAGATAGGCGGATAGAGACATGTTTTTCTCGGAAGAAGATGCTAAAGGAGTGAAGCAGCCTCATGACGACCCCCTGGTTATAATGCTCATGATAGAAGGATTTAACACCAGAAGAAGGATTCAACACCAGAAGAATCCTCATAGACAATGGTAGCTCTGCAAATATTATCTACCTCTTCGCTTTTTAGCCAATGAAGCTAAATCCTGAAAGGCTGTACCCATTTGACTCCCCCTTCGTCAGCTTCAGTGGAGACAGGGTATATCCTAAAGGCATAGTGACACTGAAGGTCACGGTGGTGACTCACCCGAGGTAACTGACTTGCCCACTTTCTAGTGGTTGACTGCCCTTCGTCTTACAATGTGATCATAGGAAGTCCCATACTCAATCGTTGGAGAGTGGTCACGTCCACCTCTTGCTTGAAGGTAAAGTTCCCAACAGAAAATGGTGTCGGAGAGGTGAAAAGGGATCAAATACTAGTTAGGGAATGCTATCAGGCCGTGTTAGCTACAAAAGAGAACCATATATGGATGATTGAGGAGGAGCAAGAAGATAAAGTGGAAGCCCTAGAGACAATGGAGCTGGTTGAAGGAGATGCAGTCAAGACGACTAGAATAGGGACAACCAGAATAGGAACGGCGTTGAGCCTTAAAATGAGGACGAGGCTCCTCCAGCTCCTTAGAGAAAACCAGGAAATCTTCTTATGGAGTCACGAGGACATGCCGAGTATATCCCCAAAAGTCATCCAACACAGACTGAATATGGATTTCGAGAAGAGGCCCGTCCAGTAAAGATGCTAGGTCTTCGCTCTGGAACGGAATCAAGCAATTATGGACGAAGTTAACAAGCTGTTATCAGCAGGCTTTATTTGAGAAGTCTACTACCCAGATTGGCTCGAAAATGTCCTCTTAGTGAAGAAAGCAAACGGGAAATAGAGAATGTACGTATACTTCACAGACCTGAACAAGGCTTGCCCAAAAGACAGCTTTCCTCTACCCAAGATAGACCAGCTCGTGGATTCTACAGTAGGGCATAAACTACTGACATTTATGAATGCATTCTCGAGATACAATCAAATAAAGATGGCTGAAGAGGATAGGAGAAAACTGCTTTCACCACGAGTCAAAGGCTCTATTGTTAAAAGGTAATGCCCTTCAGTCTGAAGAATGCAGGGGCAACCTACTAGAGGTTAGTAAATAGAATGTTCAGTAAATATATTAGGAAAAATATGGAGGTATATGTAGATGATATGCTTGTCAAGAGCAAAGAAGATCTTGCTCACCTAAACGACCTCAATGAAACATTCACCATATTCAGGCAATACCAGATGAAGTTGGACCCCAGTAAGTGTGCTTTTGGAATAGCCTTGGGAAAGTTCTTGGAGTTTATGGTATCCTAAAGGGGGATAGAAGCAAACTTAGAGAAGGTACGAGCTATACTCGACATGACATCGCCAAAGACCATCAAAGAAGTCCAGAAGTTCACAGGCACGATAGCGGCACTTAATAGGTTCATCTTTAAAGCGACGGACAAATGCCTACCCTTCTTCAAGATACTGAAGAAAGCCTTTGTCTGAACTGACGAATGTGAAGCGGCATTCCAAGAACTCAAATGTTACATGAGCAATCCACCCCTTTTAAATCCGTCCAAGGAGAGGGAAAACTTGTATTTATATCTGGCAGTATCAGCTACAGCAGTAAGCATAGCCTTGATTTGAGAAGAGGACAAGAAACAGCTCCCAGTTTACTACGTCAGCCAAGCTTTCCAGGGGGTAGAAGCCAAGTACCCAAGAATTGAGAAGACTGCATTCGCATTGATAGTAGCTTCGCGTAAGTTGCGACCGTACTTTCAGGCAAACCCCATTTTGGTAATGACGGACCAACCCATTAAGAAGTCCATGAACAAGCCTAAGGCGGCTAAGAGAATGGTCCAGTGGGCGATTGAGCTTAGCTAGTTCGACATTGAATACCACCCTAGGACAGCAATTAAGGAGCAGGCTTTGGCAAACTTCATTATCGAGTTGACCTTCCCAGACGAGGATAGCGACTTTGACGAGATAGAGTGTTGGACGATATAGACTGACGGTTCGTCCGCCCAAAAAAGGGGAGAAGCAGGGGTCATCATCATCACCCTAGAAGGAGAAATGCTTAAATATGGGGTCTAGTTAAAATTCCCAGCCATCAATAATGAAGCTGAGTATGAAGGAATATTGACGAGGTTAAGGGTCTGGAAAGCTTTAGGAACAAAAATCGTGCTCTTTCAGAGTGATTCTAAGTTGGTGATAGGGCAAATAAGGGATGAATATAAGGCAAAGGAAGAGAGAATGCGAAAATACCTCAGGCTGACAAAGCATTTAACACAAGAGTTTGACAAAGTGGAATTTGTGCAGATCCTAAGGAGCAAGAACATGATAGTAGATGAAATTGCGAAGCTAGCATCGTTAGAAGAAGGATTAATGAGTAGCATGGACTTAAAAGTGGAAGTCCAAAAGCACCCTAGTATTGAAGAAGTTCCTACATTTGTAATCCAGAGTACAAATAACTGGATGACCCCGATCATATCCTTCCTCCAAGATGGACACCTCCCACGGGATGCTAAAGAAGCCAGGAAGGTCAAGAAGAGAGTAGTCAGATTCACAATCCTAAATGATACCCTATACAAGAGAGGCTTTTCCATGCCCTACTTGAAGTGCATCGATGAAGAGGAAGCCAAGTACATCCTGGAAGAGGTCCATCAAAGGATTTATTGAGACCATGCAGGCCCTAGAGCCTTGGTAAGCAAAATGATCCGAACAGGTTACTTCTGGCCTACTATGCAGGTAGATGCGAAGGAGCTCGTCAAGAAGTGCGACATGTGCCAAAGATTAGAGAATGTCCAACACCATCCAGCAGAGACACTGGCGACGATAGCCTCCCCTTGACCATTTGCATAATGGGGAATTGATATCGTCAGTCCACTACTACGAGGTAAGGGACAGGTAAAATTTCTAGTAGTCACTATTGATTACTTTACAAAGTGGGTTGAAGTGGAGGCATTGTCAACTATCATCGAGGCAAAAATCCAGAGCTTCGTATGGAAGAACATTATCTGCAGATTTGGGATTCCACGGACGATCGTATCAGACAAGGGGCGGTAGTTTGATAGTTAAGGCTTTAGAGATTTTTGCTCGGGTTTGGGGATCAAGAACCAGTATTCATCCCCAGGCCACCCATAAGCGAATGGATAAGCAGAGGTGACCAACCAAACACTACTTAAGATCATCAAGACCCGTCTGGATGATAGTAAGGGAGCCTGGCCTAAGGAATTGCCCAATGCATTGTGGGCTTATAGGACTACAGCAAGGACCCTAACAGGAGAGACCCCCGTCAGACTCACTTACGGCCCTGAAGTGGTAATTCCATTCGAGATGGAAATAAGTAGTGTCAGATGAGAGACATTCCACGAAGAAAGAAATGATGATCAATTAAAGATCAACCTGGATTTCTTGGACAAGACCAAAGATGAAGCCTTCAACAGATTGACAAAGTATCAGAGATGGACAAATACTACAACAAAAGAGTGAAGCTTAAACGACTTGACATAGGGGACCTTGTTTTGCACAAAGCCACCTTGGCAACCAAGGATCTAGCCCAAGGAAAACTTGGTCCAACCTAGGAAGGACTCTACTGGGTCGTCCATTACTCAAGGTAAGACAGTTACCACCTGGAGATCTTAGACGGACAAAGACTTTCACAACCATGGAATATTGAGCACTTGAAGAAGTACCATCAGTAGATGTAACAAATTATATTCATTTTTAAGAAGTAATAAAAAGTATATTCAGCCAAATGCGAGCAAATTTAGCAGCCAAAAAGCCCAAAGAATGACAAGATCCCTTAAATGAATGTAAATCACAGAAAAATGGCTAAGTAACAAGATTCCGCATTGACGGATGTAAGTTACTGACGAAGCCAAAAATGACAAGATCTCTTAAAAGGATGTAAGTCACAGAAAAATGGCTAAGTAACAAGATTCCGCATAGATAGATGTAAGTTACTGACGAAGTTAAGAATGACAAGATCCCTTAAATGGGTGTAAGTCACAAAAAAATGGCCAAGTAACAAGATTCCGCATAGACGGATGTAAGTTATTGACGAAACTCAGAATGACAAGATCCCTTAAATGGGTGTAAGTCACAGAAAAATAGCTAAGTAACAAGATTTCCCATAGATGGATGTAAGTTACTGATGAAGCCAAGAATGAAAAGATCTCTTAAATGGGTGTAAGTCACAAAGAAAAATGGCTAAGTAACAAGATTCCGCATAGACGGATGTAAGTTACTAACGAAGCCAAGAATGACAAGATCCCTTAAATGGGTGTAAGTCACAAAGAAAAATGGTTATGTAACAAAATTTCGCATAGACGGATGTAAGTTACTGACGAAACCAAGAATGATAGGATCCCTTAAATGAGTGTAAGCCACAGAAAAATGGCTAAGTAACAAAATCAAACATAGACGGATATAAGTCAATGATGAAGTCAAGGATGACCGGATCCCTTAAATGAGTGTATGCCACAGAAAAATGGCTAAGTAACAAAATCAAACATAGATGGATATAAGTCAATGATGAAGTCAAGGATGACCGGATCCCTTAAATGGGCATAAGTTACAAAGAATGGCCAAGTAACCGGGTTCCTCCTAAAATGGAGAATAAATTACTGAAGCAAAAGGTGTAACTGAAGGGATGAGGTGAATAGAGATCACACAAAAACAAGAAGTGCAAACAAGTAAGTATAAAATCATGAATATAATTAAAAGCCCAAAAACAACGGGCAACCACCATCATTTTCATACTAAAATTAAAAGCCCATAAACACTAGGCTATAAACATTGTTCTCAAAATAGAAATATTATCCTGAACATGGAATTAAAGAGCCTAAAACACATTGGGCACCCAAAAAAAAAAAAAAAAATATATATATATATATATGTATATAGAGAAAGCAGGTTTAGGTGTTTGGAGGAGGCAGAGGGGGTCCTCAAGAGCATTACCCTTAGGAGTAGCAGACTGTAAAGCTTCGTCAGCTGCCATCTCTTTATCCACATCCTCAAGATCAAGGCTCTCTAAGTCCACTCTGGTTGGGTGTTTGACGAGATACCGCCCCAAGAGCTCGAAGCCTTTAAAGTACCAATTGAAGAGGATGGTGTTGTACTCCTCTGTTGTCTAGAAAGCTTCTATGGACTTCAAATCAATTGTTTTCAGCTTTTCCTTCGTCGCTAGGAGTTGCTCATCCTTCTCCGCAACTAACTGTTTTTTCACCCTCAGCTCGTCGGAAAGGCCTTTGACCTGCTCCTTCATGGTGTTAGCATCCCCTATAGTAGTGATCAAATTTTTCTTTAGCTTGGAAGCTATTGATGATACCTTCGTCTCCTGGGTAAGGAACTCTGAGATAATGTGAAGGCTCTCCCCCAGTACCTATAAAAAAGGAGCTAGATCTCAAAAAAAAAAAAAAAAAAAAAAAAGAAAAAAAAAAGAAGAAGAAGAAGGATGAATCTGCACAAGTACACTACTTGGACAAGCTTGTGGAGGTGATGGCTCACAATCTCGTTGGGAGACAATCCCGAGAATACTTTCATGTCCTCAGCAAGAAAGTTCTCTTATGCTCTCGCCAATGCAACCCTAGCATCGTCCCAGACATTGGATGAACAAGAATCCACTTTTTTCTTCCCCTTGTCGCCAATCCGCAGCCTTTTTCGTTTGGGGATGATCTCCTTGACCGAGGTAGCCGAGGAGGCTGTCCTCATCATCTCAGTCCTGGGAGTGATCGGGGTACCTGGAGTGACAAAGGCCCACTTGTCTGTCACACGCATAGCCCGGGTCCCAATGTTGGAAAGGGGCTTATTCTTCTTGCCCCTCATTCGTGCATACATCGCTTGATTAAATTTTGTTGTCATCCCTGCAGAAGAAAAACACTTAAAAAAATGGGAGAAGAAAGAGGAAATAAGGACAACATGGATGAGCTCAAGCAAGTAATTACTATTTTTTTGCTCGAAATCTATGTTTCGCAGGACGAAGGCAGACGGTTCTGGACCAAGGCAGTAAAAAGCTAGAGTTCGCGGATCTACCAGATTGTCAAAATGTTCGATCGTCCTCACGTACTTGATGGCTTGCTCAACATGCTCCCCTATACCTGCTCTTAAGCTTGGGCCGTGTCTTAACTGTGTAAGACAATGAACAGAAGAGTTAATGATGATAAAATGAACACAAGAATTAAAGGTAAAAGGTTTGGAAGAAATAAACGGTGCACCTAAAGTTGGGGTTCTCCATCGACGGAGAAACCTAGAGAGATCACCCCAAACTTCGTCAGAGGGAATCTCCCAGTCATCCCCAGACACAAAAAAGAACCAAGACTTCTAGTATCTGAACGATGAAGGCAATTCCCAAATGATCCTAGTCCTCCTTACCCAAGGCACCAGTTCGTAATACCCATGGTCTTTAGACGGTTTCAAATGGTACATGTAAATAAGCTCGTCCACCCTAATCATGTCCCTGTCTATAGCGGCCAGCCATATCTCCATACAGCTAACCATTATCCTCCACGAATTAGGCATAAGTTTCCTAGGAGTGATACCAAAATGCCCTATGTTAGGACATATGTAGTTCAAGTCTGTGAACATATGTCACTATTTTATGTAATTGGCTTATCCTTAGACAAAACGCACTTTACTTGTAATTGGGTAGATTTAGGATGAGTTTAACACTTCAAGAAATAGTGGTTCAAGGTTAAGTGTTGAAACCGTCAAAGTCTGTTCAAGAAACAAGCAAGGAAGTGCAGGTTTTTAAAGCTTGACACATACCTCGACAGATACATCTATCGAGCTTTAAAGAAGCTGTTTTGCCCGAGCCTCGACACCTCTCGACACCTCTCGACACCTCTATCTGTCGAGAATTAAAGAAAACAGATTTCCAGGTCTGTTTCAAGTCTAATCCGTGAGTGTGTCTTTGAGACTTCTTTTCTTCTAACCCTAGACATATAAAAGGATTATTTTAAGGGCCGTCAAGTAAGAGATCACAAGATACAAGTTGCACATTCATTGAGAACTTGTTGTTCATGCAATTCGTGATCTGACAGACAAAGTTCGTGCCCTAGTTCATCCTTGATGATTTGAAGAACTTTGCAGCCAACTCTCTCTCTCTCTCTAGTTGGTGTTTGAAGTCGCGTACTGGGATCTGCGCATCTGGTTAGTCACGTACTTGGGAGCCGTGCATTGAAAGGAGAAACTGTCACTACAGAACAAGTCCAATTGGGTATTGGGGTAAGAGTTCAACTGTAGGTTGGTGAGGTACTTGGGATTCCTTGCTTGTAACTGCTTGTTGTGATAATAGTGGAGTTTCGGGAGTGGTGACCTTAAATCACCCGGTGGGGTTTTTGCCGTAAGGGTTTTCCCCATTCGTAAACAAATCACCGTGTTATTTATTTTCCGCTGCTTTACTTAGTTTTGGTGATTTGTTTGTGCTGCCACGTGATATTGCATGTTAAATTGATTAATTAATAACTTGGCTAATTAATCAACGTAATTTATCACAAGGGGTCAACGCATTTGTGGCCTGTCACCCTAAAAACTCCATGATAAAGGGATGGACGGGCAATCTAAGCCCACTCAGGAAGGCATCCTCATAAAAGCACACCTCCCCAAGCAAGAAGTGGCAAGCTTGTTCCTCCTCATGAGGTAGACGAACCCTAACCCTATCTGGGAATTGGAATCTATCCTTAAATCTGGAGAGTGTCTCCCTGTCTAAACCACACACCTCCTCAAGAGCGTGAAAAGTCCTAACTACTTGAGGGACGGAGGCGGCGGTATCCCCCTCCACGGGGTCGTCACTAAATGACAGTCTAGTCTCGAGTTCGCTCGACCTCACCTCAGACATTGCCACTCTCTCACTTACTAAGCTCTCAAACCAATTGAGCGATTGACAAAGCATAGGATATAACTCGCCCAATACAACACCTAAACCATTACCCTCAAAAATACAGTTCCTAACCAATGGGAGAAAAGCATGGGAAGCACCAAAGAAGCCCCTAAACTTGGAAAAAAGAAAGAAACCGAGGGACAAGCTACCCTAACCTCAGCATTATTTACCATGAAAACCAGGAAATAGAAAGAAAGAGATGAAGCCTAAAAACCCCAGAAAACCTAGAAACAAACACACAAAGAAAGGGAGAGAAAAGAAATTAGAAATTCGCCATAACCTATACCGTAAAAGAAAAAGGAAGGAAAGAAAGGCATACCTTAAAAAGAAAATGCAAAGAGCTCACCCACAGAGCTCACCGGCTTAGGCAAAATCACAGAGGGAAGTTGGAGAAGAAGAAGTTTAGAGCAATGATTGAGAAAGTGAAAAGAAGAGAAGTTTAAAAATCAAGGCACAAAAAACTGAAATCCAGCAGGAAAACCAAGAGTCACACAATTGGCACATTAACTACACTAGCCAAAATGCGCCATGTGGCCACGATGTACAAGCTGCCGCCATTATGCATTAAAAGCGGAACAAAAGCCTAAGAGCCACGCCTAGTTAGAAGACCTTTCGTGTTCCAATGGTCGTCCTAACATGCCACGACTACCACAGACTTGGGGGGGGGGGCAGCTGATGGGACTGACGAGATATATCATCTTGGATGATTCTAAAGAATACCTTTGTCCATCCATCCTAAGCATAGATGAAGGTAGGCAAGTCATTAATAAGAGGATTCAATACCTCGGATAGTTACAAGCTAGCTGTCAGATCGTTGGAGCCTCATCAATATGCACACTAATAAGTCCTGAGGCGTTACAATGAAGAGCATTAAAACCCCAATCAAGGCCCCAACGACTAGAAACTTAAAAGCTATATATACACACTCCTCAGGAATACAGAAGGTACATAACTCCAACTAAAAGAAATACTTTTACACTTCTCATTTATTCTAGAAAAGATTTCTAAGTACTAACTTAAGCATCAGAGACGTTGTGGCAGGCGCCACACCGGTGTCCACGTCAGGAAAGCTTTAGTTCCTTTTTGCATGAGCAGTGATGAGGTCTTGGCATCATCTGGACGGATATACTCGACTGACGAATAGGTTCCATCATTACTGGTTACTGGTCATTGCATTATTTATTAAGAATTTGATAGTATATAATTTTAAGTTTATGAAATGATCATTGCATTGTTCTAGTTTACTAAGTACATAATAATTTTCCTTTAGATAGGCCTATACATTATTGCCAAATGCAAATATGATAGTGTCAATTACAAGGTGAGAGCTTGAAATTTTGTTGTAAAAATGAGAGCTTGTGCATTCTATTCCCCTGTTCTTTCCCTTCATATCTGCATAATTTGCTTAATAGAAGAATTTTTTTATTGTTTTTTGTGTTTGTTGGGAATGCGGAGCCTAAAATGGTGATGGAAGATACAAAAAAATCTAGTTCTTCCTCACCAAGCGGCTCTCCCTTGAGAACCGGATGTTGTCCCTTGCCAGTTATGTGCTCTCTTTCGCTATTTTCATGACCACCCTCGCCATTCTTGCCTGGCAGCTCACCCTCAGGATCACCATCACTTTTATGCCCATTAAATAACGAGTAAGTGTTTGAATTTGTAGTTAATCATGTTTAATTATGATTTGGATGATAGAATTTGTGAATCTGTGTAATTATGAATTTGTGTCTATTAACCAATGAGTATGTGTAATAATAAATTTATGAATATTTGTTTTTATTCTAAGTCCCAAACTTCTGAACCAATTAGGAGTTTGAAATCCCCGGTGGTAGACTTAGTGGAAGAAGACTTAGAGGTAGAGGAACAAGAAGGGACAGAGGAAGAGGGAGAGCAAGAGCCTACTAATGAGGACTTGGATATAAGTAGAAAAAGAAAGACTACCTCAGATGTTTGTGATCATTTTACAAGGAAGAAAGTTAATGGAAAATTTAAAGCCCAATGCCATCATTGTAGCAAACTTTACTTGGGTGATTCTAGCCAAAGTACAACTCATTTGCGTAATCATTTAGCAAGATGTCCATGGTTGAAGTTTAAAGATATAAGAGATATGTGACAACAAGTCCTAATTAAACAACAAAATAAGGTGGATGGAACTATGAGTTTAAATGCTTACCAATTTGATCAAGTCAAAGTGAGGAATAATCTTGCTCGTATGGTCATCCTACATGAATACCCCCTTTCAATAGTTGACTACATTAGGTTTGGAGAATTTGTGGCTTCTCTTCAACTTCTGTTTGAACTTGTCTCAAGAAATACTTTGAAGAGTGATATTCTTAAAATCTATGATAATGATAGGGAGAAAGCTTTGAAGATGATAGACAAGAATGGAAGTAGGATGGCAATTACAACTAATACGTGGACTTCAAGTAACAAAAAAGAGGGTTTATGGTCATTACCGCTCATTTTATTGATCATACTTGGATGTTGCAAAGCCGGGTTTTAAGGTAATTTTTTTATCTATAAGTTGAATGTTAAAGACTTTACATTTAGAATGTTTATTGAGTTATGTTAAATTGAATATTTAGACTTTATGTTAAATTGAATATTTATTGAGTTATGTTATAATTATTCTTATTATTTTTCTAGGTTTGTTTATATTCCTTCTCCATACACGAAAGATGTCCTTGCTAAAGTCCTTGTTGATTGTTTTTTAGAGTGGAACATTGATAGGAATTTGTCTACAATAACTATTGATAATTGTAGTACTAATGAATGTTATAATTATTCTTATTATTTTTCTAGGTTTGTTTATATTCCTTCTCCGTACATGAAAGATGTCCTTGCTAAAGTCCTTATTGATTGTTTTTTAGAGTGGAACATTGATAGGAAGTTGTCTACAATAACTATTGATAATTGTAGTACTAATGATGCCATGATAAGACTTCTCTTGAATAAGTTATACTAGTTCTCTTATATTGGGTGGGTCTATGTTGCATATATGAGGTGTGCTGCACATATTTTGATTTTGATTGTTCAAGATGAGTCGTCTCTTATTGGTGATGGTATTGAAAAGATTCGTGATAGTGTGATTTATTGGACTGGATCACCAAAAAGGAGGCAGAAATTTGAAGAAAATGCACGTCAATTGCATGTTCAATGTACCAAAGAGTTAGTCTTAGATTGTAAAACTCGTTGGAATTCAACTTACTTAATGTTTTTTACTACATTGATTTATAAAGACGTTTTCCCGCATTTGGCTAAATGTGAAACATCTTATACTTGTTTGCCACATGATTATGATTGGGAGTTAGCCAAAGATATTTGCGGGAGGTTGGAGTTGTTTCATAGTGTGACTGAGTTTTTCTCTGGTCATAAGTAGCCCACAACTAATATGTATTTTACTTTGGTGTGTGAGTTGAAAATTGCATTGAATGAATAGAGTTTGTCTTCAAATGATATGATAAGTACGATGGCAGAAAGCATGCTTGCTAAATTTAATTCTTATTGGGCTAATGTTAGTATTGTTATGGCTATTGCTGCTATCTTAGATCCAAGATATAAGATGAAGTTATTAGAGTTTTATTATCCTAACATTTATAGTGATAATTCTAATTTGGAGATTGAAAAAAATTAAGAATCTTTGTTATGATTTGCTTAATGAGTATGGAGATATAGATGAGTCCCCTATAGATAATGAAGGAAGTTCTCATATTGCTGCAAGTACTTCAAGCCCTGTGGCACACATGAAGTTTAGGTTAAGTGGGGCAATGTCATCTTTTGATTTGTTTGTGAATAATAGTTCAAGTAGTTCAAAGAAGCATGGGAGTGTTAGAATGGAATTTGATCATTTCATTGATGAGGGAGTGTTGAAAAGGAGTGAAAATTTTGATATTTTGGAATGGTGGAAAAGCAATGGTCTCAAGTATCCTACTTTACAAAGGATTGCAAGAGATATTTTAGCCATTCCTATCACAACTGTTGTTTCAAAATCTGCCTTTAGCACTAGTGGGAGACTTTTAAGTCCACACCGTAGTATGCTACATCCCAAGACTATAGAGGCAATGATGTGTGTTCAGAATTGCTTATGGAGTAAAATCAACAGTTTGCAATTGTCTAATTTCTATTTATAAAATCAAAATTTAATTTTTATATTTGCTAGTTACAATTTGATGAAGTTTATTCTATTTTTTAATTCATTGTTGTTGTAGGTTCTTTAACAACTATGTCTGGAGATTGTACACATCAATTAATTCTTGATGATGGGGAGCCTAATGAAGAGGATGAGAGTTGTGTCACAATTGTGGAGGATTAGATATTTTGTATTAATTTAGTAGCATTTTTAATTTCTTAGACTTGTTGGATCAATTTGTTGGTCTGTAATTATTCAAAGTCTTTTGTAATTTCTTAGCCTTTTAAATTTGTTGGTTTGTGGAGGATAAGACATTTTGTAATTTCTTACCCTTTTTAATTTCTTAGACTTGTGAGATTTATTTTGTAACTTTTTAATTTCCTGAACTTGTTGGACTTGTGATATTTATTTCTTGGACTTGTTGGATTTATTTTATTTTTATATTTAGCTAGTGATTTTAGCTATGAATTTGTTGATTAATAATTAAATGGTTATCTTAGTTAGGTGATTTATTGATTTAAAATCCTAGCTATGATTTACTGATTTATAGATAAATAATTAACAATTGATTTATTGATTTATGATTAACCTTTGATTTGGATTGATTTATAACGTGGCCTAAATGCCAAATTTATTTGGCATTTGGGCCACATTATGTGGCTTGAATGGGCTTGAATCTAGGAAAAAAGTCTTAATGGGCTTCAATTTTTTTTTTGGTTGCGCCAGATTTGGGCCCAAGCGGCTAAATGGGGCCCTAGAGCAAAAATTCGATTAATAATCAGACTGGGTCCAAGTCCAGGTCGCTAGTCTGGACCTGCGGGTCAGGTCCTGGTTTGCAAAAACCCAGCCCAAACCTGGCCTGTTGCCATTCCTATATCTCATTTAATGAGTTAGCATTAGAGTCCAAATACTAGTAACAACATATTTTAGTATTTTATATTTTTTCTTCAAAAAATTATCTTTTTAATTTCAACTAACCAAACATGTTTTTTATTTCAAAAATACAATAAAATTGTTTTTTCTTTATATTCCCAAAAACAAGTTTTTGAAAATAGAAAACAAAAGCTATTACCAAACATAACCTTAGTTTCTTCCTTTATTTTTATTTTTTATTTTTGCAATCTACCTTTATAAATTACACAAGTTGGAGTTTCTAACCCAAAATTATAATACTGGTTTTAATATAAACACACCACTTCATATATATTTTATTTTGTAATAGGAAAAAAAAAAAACCACTATGAATTGTCCATATAGATTGATGAACCAGAAATTTATGGTCGTCATTATATAAAGATCATCATTCAACCAGAGAAGACGTTACGCATTTATTACGATCGTTGATGACAAAACGTAACTGACGAACCAACAGTCAAAGAATGAGCTGTGGCCTCCAGACAAAGATTCTGTAACATACTAGCCGTTGAGCATAAATTCAACACATCATTGACCATTAATGAGGCATACAACTGTAAAAAAGAAGATAACAGAAGCTAAAGGCATACACAAATACTCTACGAAATCACTATTTAGAATCTTTACTGGCTTAAGTATCGGAGGCAATTTGGCTGACGCCACGCTAGCGTGTTACTCTTCCACCTAGTTCATTTTGCAGATTTCTCATCTACAGAGACGACCCCATTCATAGCATCGTCCATCCATTACGACGAGGAGCTCAACTGTTGAATTTTTGCATTATTAGTTTGGCGCCGTCTGTGGGAATGCTAATCATTCAAGCCATCTCTCCCCGTGACAAAAGAGTTCCTTAAAGTGTGAGATGGAAGTGGAAACTAGACCTCAGTCAGATGCTATGCAACAACAACAAATTCAAGCCCTCTTGTCAAATGTGGAAGAGCTGACTCTCCAGAATAAAGAGCTATGAAAGATAATGGAGTCTTAAAATGTAGAATGTTGGCGAACGAGTGAAAGCCAAAATGAAGAAGAATCAAATTCTCAAGCCAATAGGCGAGACAAAACTTCAAGAGAAGATTCCAACAGTGTGGACAATGAGCTCTACAATATGAGGAAGGAGGTGAACGAACTAAAAAGTGCTATGAGGGACAAAGGCAGAGAGAATTTGGATGGGATGATTCGAAGGACGGACTCACCCTTCACTACTGAACCGTTCCTTCCCACCAAAATTCTGTCTCCCACAATTGGAGTCATATGATGGTTCCAAAGATTCCTTGGATCACATTGAATCATTCAAGACACTGATGCTATTACAGATGACCCTAAACGAAGTGATGTGTAGGGCATTCCCAACGACACTGAAAAGAGCAGAGCAGCCAGAGTATGGTTTAGCAAGATACCCCCAGGAACCATTGTAGACTTTGAACAACTCAACAAGGGTTTTCTTCGTCATTTTATTGGAGGGCAAAGGCATAAAAAACCAATTGGCATCTTTTCAACATTTAGCAAGCAGAAGGAGAATCACTAAGATAGTATGTCACTCGGTTCAATAAGGAGCTGCTGTAGGTAGACGAAGCTGAACATAAAGTCATCCTAACAACCTTCCAAGCAGGATTGCTACTAGGAGATTTATTTCTTCTTAATTACTAAAAGTCCACCAAAAACATTAGCGGAGTTACTTTGTAAAGCCTAGAAGTAAATGAATGCAGAGGATGCAGTGCTTGCGAAGGAGATGAAGGAGAAAAAGGAAGAGAGACAAAGGAACAAATACCAATCAGGATAAGAAGAAGAAGACACGAAGTGGTGGACAGACCATAGGGGAAAAGAAGGAGCTTCTAGATTGGATACCCAAGTTCACCAAGTTCACTCCTTTAATAATGCCAATTGAGCAGGTCCTTATGCAGATAAGAGATGATCCTTCCCTGCAATGGCTAAAGCCAATTAGCACTCCAGTAGAAAGAATAGACAAGAGCAAGTACTATAGATTCCACCAGGACCACGGGCATCATACTGATGAATGTAGTCACTTGAAAGATCAGGTGGAAACTTTAATTCGGCAAGGGAAGTTACAAAAATACTTCTGACGGAGCCATACATACCAACGGAAGGACGACTAGTATAGAACTTCGGAGATAGGAGACACTAAACCCCCTACAGGAGAAATAAAGACCATCTCAGGAGGAATAACAGCAAGTGGAATGTTGAAATCCCTTAAAAAGGCACAGGAAAGGGAGATAAACAATGTCCATTCACGGCTCCCTCCAATGAAGATGCCAAGGAATGACAAACCCAATATTGTCTTCTCAGAGAGAGACGGTCATGGCATCAGGCAACCCCATGACAATCCACTTGTAATCATGCTCAAAGTAGAAGAATTCAACATCCACCGGATGCTCATTGACAATGGAAGCTTAGTAGATATCATCTACTTGCTTGCATTTTAGAAAATGAAGCTGGATAAGAAGAAGATTAGACCTTTCACCTAAGCTTCAAGGGGGATAGGATCATCCCTAGAGGGATTGTCCCTTTAACTGTGATTGCAGGAACTTATCCAGCACAGGTCACCAAGGAAATTGATTTCCTTATAGTTGATTGTCCTTCAACATACAACATCATCTTGGGAACGCCTACACTCAATAAACTAAGAGCAGCAATGTCAACATATTACTTGAAAGTGAAGTTTCCAATAGCCCATAGAGTAGGAGAAATCAAAAGAGACTAAGTTTTGGCATGGGAGTGCTATCAAGCTGCCTTAGCATTTAGAGAGAATCACACATGGGTGATCAATGAACCAGAGCCAATTCCTGAACCGTCGAAAACACCACAAGAAGTGGAGATCGTCCTAGGAGACTCGACGAAGATATTAAAGGTTGGAACGACACTTCTAACCCTTGAGAAGGTGCAAATGATCTCCTTCTTAAGGGAAAACCAAGATGTTTTCACTTGGAAACATGAAGATATGCCTGAGATTGATAGGAAGATCATACAACATCGTTTTAACGTTAACCGGGGATACACACCTGTATAATAGAAGCGGAGAGTGTTTACACCAGATCGCACAAAAGCTGTAACTAAAGAAATAGAGAAACTACTAGAAGCTGATTTCCTCAAGGAAGCCTTCTATCCAGAATGGCTTGCAAACGTGGTTATGGTAAAGAAGAGCAATGGCAAGTGGAGAATGTGAGTCGACTTCATAGACTTGAATAAGGCTTGCCTAAAAGATAGCTGACAGGCCACAAATACGTTGACCCCTTGTGATAACTTAGATTAATTAATTAGCCCAGTTCTTAATTAATCAAATTAACATGCAATATCACGTGGTAGCACAAACAAATCACCAAACTAAGTAATGCAGCGGAAAATAAATGACACGGTGATTTGTTCACGAATGGGGAAAACCCTTACGGCAAAAACCCCACCGGGTGATATAAGGTCACCACTCCCGAAACTCCACTATTATCACAACAAGCAGTTACAAGTAAGGAATCCCAAGTACCTCACCAACCTATAGTTGAACTCTTACCCCAATACCCAATTGGACTTGTTCTGTAGTGACAGTTTCTCCTTTCAATGCACGGCTCCCAAGTACGTGACTAACCAGATGCGCGGATCCTAGTACGCGACTTCAAACACCAACTAGAGAGAGAGAGAGATTTGGCTGCAAATTTCTTCAAATCATCAAGGATGAACTAGGGCACGAACTTTGTCTGTCAGATCACAAATTGCATGAACAACAAGTTCTCAATGAATGTGCAACTTGTATATTGTGATCTCTCCTCTTGACGGCCCTTAAAATAATCCTTTTATATGTCTAGGGTTAGGAGAAAAGAAGTCCCAAAGACACACTCACGGATTAGACTTGAAAAAGACCTGGAAATCTGTTTTTTTTTTTAATTCTCAACAGATAGAGGTGTCGAGAGGTGTCGAGACAGCTATCGAGGCTCGGGCAAAACAGCTTCTTTAAAGCTCGATAGATGTATCTGTCGAGGTATGTGTCAAGCTTTAAAACCTTGCACTTCCTAGCTTGTTTCTTGGACAGACTTTGACGGCTTCAACACTTAACCTTGAACCACTGTTTCTTGAAGTGTTAAACTCATCCTAAATCTACCCAATTACAAGTAAAGTGCGTTTTGTCTAAGGATAAGCCAATTACATAAAATAGTGACATATGTTCACAGACTTGAACTACATATGTCCTAACAATCTCCCCCTTTGGCAATCCGTGACAAAACCACAACATACAAATGAAGATATGAGAGAAGTCATATATCACTCAACTCATATTCACTTGTTACATACAGTAAAATCTATCCTATCACAAACTCTTGAAAAACTTTGCAAGAAGAGAGTTCATGGCAAGAAGAGAGTTCATGGCAAGAAGACTTTGACAACCTGTATTTCTGAAACACTTATAAACAAAACACATCAAGGCATCTTTGTGTGAAACAGAAATAATAGATTGCATACAAGTAAAGAAGCATGTGTATAAAGATAGAAAAGAAACAACACATGAAAGGTAGGTGAAAGAAAAACATACATCATCATATATAAGAAGAGAATAAATACAATGTATGTCAATACATGATCAATGTATCTCAAAAAGAAAGAAAAAATACATAGATCACCTCACTACATCCCTCAATCCACACTTCCCCCTAACAAAAATGTCCTATGTCCTATGCTAACACTCCCCCTAAGAATGACTACTCTCATACAAAACTACTCCCCCTTTTTGTCAGGAGTGACAAAGGGTAGAGTGTCAAGTAGACATCTCATCCAAAGAGCTCGTATCTCCATCATCGTCATCGTCGGAAGCATCATCATCATCGCCATCATCATCAGCCTCGGTCTCAGACGACGCATGAGGTGGCGAAGGAGAAGCCTCTGGTGCAAAGCCGCTCATGGTCGCCTGTCGCCTGGCGATGCGACCAACACGGACGTTCACCTGATACAACTCCGTGGAGAGTGTATCTAGGCGAGCATCCATGCGCTGTAGCTGCGCCATGATGTCTCCCAAGCTGACGTCGCTCGAAGAAGTAGAAGCAGATGCTCGAGCGGATCTGGAGGTGGCCGGACGAGTGGAAGGAGTGGCACCATCTGTCTGTCGCGATTGGAACTGTGCCTCGCTACGTTTTACGGTAGCGGCGTCTATGGCGGACATGACGTGGTACGGATCGGACGAGGGGAAAGGGATGGAAAAACGACTCAGAATCCTCGTGATAGCGGAAGGGAAAATGAGCTTATCACGGGTGGCCGTATCTCTATAGACATCGATAATGGAAAAGATGAAGTGTGAAGGAAAGTCTATAGAAAGATCCTCTAAGAGGGACAACAAAAATCGAGCGCGAGGCTCTGTGATAGAGTTATAGTGAGAGAGTGGGTGCAAAACAAAGGTCATCACCATGTTAAGGAAACGAGGACCTTTAGCAAAAGGTCGACATGGTGTGTACAAATGATCTCCCCAAGAGGTAGGACGCTCACAGAACGCCGAGATCATCTCGTCTTTGGACACAGTCCAGAGACGCTCACAGCTAGGGTAATCAGGATGATCCACCCTAGGTACATGAAGAACCTCAGAGACCAGCTCTGTGGTGACACAGAAGCGCGTACCTCGGACGCAAGAGTAGAAAGAAGGTACAGAAGAATCTATCTCGTGGATGTTGGAGTAAAACTCCTGAATCAACACGAGAGGAGATGTGACCGGGACGTCACACAGTGACTCCCAACCCCGAGTGTGAATGACATCGGGAAGGTCGGTGTAGGCAAAGTCTGCCAGGACTACGTGGCGTTCCGAATGAACACCGCGTTTAGAAAAGTTCTCCGAGAAGTCCTTATGGGCTTTCTCATCACGGAACCGGACAGAAAGAGGGGTAGAATCAGAGGAAGACTGTCCTTTAGAACGCAGAGGGTTCTGGGACGGAATGGATTTACGCTTAGGTGCCATAGACACAGCTATCGCAACCATAGAGAGGGGGAGAGAAAGGAAAACACACAGAAAAGTCCCAAACAGTTCAATATTGGCAGAATAATATTGAAATGAAAAGAACGTATGCATGGAGAATGCATGAGCATGTGACATGCAACATAAAAACATCATGGGCTCAGCCCAATCCAAACCTAACAGCACACAATAGAGTTGCACACATCTAAATGCATGAAAATACACTGAGAATGCTAATGTGATGCAATGCATGTGGATTTGAAGATCAAAACTAGAAAAACAACCCAAAAATTTCATGAAAACCCCAACAATTTTGAAAACTCCCAAAAATTTTCAAAAACACAAAACCTAGGGTTTTAAAACAATGAAATGCATGAAAAAGAGGGATAAAGTGCTTACCAAGAGATGAAGATCGCAAAGAAACTCTTGAGAAAGCCTTGGGAGAAGGTTTGGATGGAAAAGGAAGAGATTTTGAGAGAAAACAGTGAGTTTCGAGCGAGAGAGATTGAGCAAGTGAGAAGAAAAATCGCGACTGCTATATATATAGCTTCTCATTAAATCTCGACAGATGATGCTATTGGGAGGTGTCGAGACTGCTGTCGAGGGCATGTGTCGAGAAATACACATGGACAGATGAAGCTATCGAGATCAGCTATCGAGGAAGAAGAATAAACAAGAAGGAACCTCGATCGATCCAGCAGCTATCGAGAAGCTATCGAGCAAACAGAAAGTTTCTTGATCGATCCAGCAGGTGTCGAGGTATCTGTCGAGACTGCGATAAGAAAGAGTCTAAGGAGCTCGACAGATAGCCTATGTATCGAGAGGTATCGAGAAGGTGTCGAGATGCCTTTAAAAGTAGTTTTTCAAAAGAAGAAAAACACAGACATGAATGCAATCATGCATGCAACTCAACCAAAGATACAACCAACACATTAAGCTCTCAAACTCATCTTTTCAACAAAAATTTTGATGCACATGTATCTCAAAACACGCACACACACACTAAACAAGTCTAACTAATTTTATGTTTCAAAAACAAGTTATGACAGTTTAGTGAGCATACATTAACGCATGTAAACTTTGTGATGGCCAAATCACATTGTACCTGCACATGTATCAAGAATAGCAAAGAGTATTGCGTGTTGTGTGTGAAAACATCGCAAGATTGCATATGTGTCTCAATGTTATGACGATTTGAGATATGAGAAAATCACTTTAACTCACACACAATCATAACTGTTTGATGGGGACTATCACCTTCGAGGTACATCCTATAACTCCCACGTCTCCTAGAAAACACGCTTGCAACCATATTTTAAAGCATTTTTGATCTTTTTGCTTTTTATTTCTTTGCATATTTTCTTTTTAACAAGCATATCATGCATGGGCATACAAGAGAAAGAAAAGAAATACCCAATTATGTTAAGCTTTTGACACTGCACTTTTGCTATGCCGAAGCATACAAGTGTCATTGACATTGCACTTTTGCTATGCCGAAGCATACAGATGTTATATTATGATTGGCAAGTAACAGTGGTGAGATGGTTATTTATGCCTTTCTCTTAGGATTTTCTAGTTCAACCCGTCAAAAAGAGTGATACGAGTGTTAAGAAGAAGAGATCACTTATTCTTACTCATCACAAACAAAGAGCTACAAAGCTCACTTGCTTAGTTGTGCAGAAGAATGCTCATCTAAGCTACAGGTGATACAAAGTTTAGAAAACTCTGTTTCAATGGCCATTTTAAGAGTTCACACGAACTAATGCACACAAACACACACTATTTTTGTATTTTTTCAATTTTTCATTTTTTTTTATTTTTATCAGAAAAGCAAAAAATAAAACACAAAACTGAAAACACACGAACAAAAACATGTAAAGCAAAACAATGCATAAAACTAGATTGACTCAAAATAGTAAAGAAACACACAAGTAATGCAACACACAAAAATAGGAGAGAGAAGAAGAAGTGACTGAAATCACTTAGATCCCTTTGCCTTCCACACTTTGGAAGATCCTTTCCTTTTGGTCGATTCTTGAACTGATGAAGAGGGAGAAGAATATGAACCGTTCAAGTTCGAAAGGAACATGAGGGCTTTTAGAATGTCTCCAAGAGGAGCGAGAGAAGACTGAAGCTAATTCTGGCTCCCAGATGCTATTGTGCCATTGCTCTGTTGAGTGGCAAGCCATTTGTAGCAATTAGGTCGAGTGTGACCGGCAGCACCACAATGATAACAGAGATGCGGCTTCTTCTGTTTGGCCTTTTGAGAGTTAGCCTTCTTAGTCCTAGGGTTTCTAGCTTCCCTTTTCTCAATTTTAGGGGGTGCTCCTAGAATGGACTTGCCCTTGTCTACGTTCTCACTAGCTAATTCAGATTTAACATTCTTTTCTTCATTTTCATTGTTATTAGCAGGTGGAACAAACACAGTAGTACTAGAAGTAGGAGTATTAGAGAGAGAGAATTCATACCCCAATCCAGTACGATCTGAAGAATATCTCTGAGCACTCAGCATCTCGTCCAGTTTAGCACTTGACGTCCTCTCCAGTTGTGCTCTGACTTGAAACAGCTCCGCTTCAAGCTTCTTGGTCCTCTCAACCAAGAAATTGTTTTCGAACCTCAGTGCTCCAATGGTTTGATTCGCTTCATCGACCTTTGTGGACAGCTCCTCACGGTTGAGTTCCACATCACTGAGCTTCTTGGTGGCCAGCCTATAGAGCTTCTCATGTTTCTCAGAAAGCTTGTATAGCTTCTCATAGGCGGTATGGATATCATCTTGATCATCCATAATCTCAATCTTGGAGTCCACCAACTCCTCTTCTTCATCCACTTTCTCGGTAACCCCATCAGTAGGATTAACAGTGGCAGTGAAGACATTCAAGATTCCGTCGTCTTCATCCTCGGAATCGTCCTCGGGCTCTGTGTCGCTTAAGGTAACAGCAAGTGCCTTGCTCTTCCCTATGCTCTTGAGGTACGTAGGACACTCTTATTTCATGTGTCCGAAGCCTTGACACCCAAAACATTTTGGCCCAGCAGGAACAGTGTACTGACCGCCATCCTTGACATCCTTCTTCCCTTTATCTGAATTCTTGAATTGTGAAGAACTGGAGTGTCTACGGTCTTTGTTGAAGCCCTTTCCATTGGCATTCTTCATGAACTTCTTGAATTGCCTTGTGATGTAGGACTTCATCTTGGAATCTTCATCATCTGACGACTCATCCGTATCACTGCTCTTGGCCTTTAGTGCCAAACTCTTGCCCTTGCTTGACTTGCCCAACCTAGTCAGCCCTAACTCATAGGTTTGCAAGTTTCCAACCAGCTCAGTCAAAGGAATTCTATCAATGTCCTTTGATTCTTCAATCGCCGTGATCTTGGCATGGAATCTCTCGGGCAGCGATCTAAGTACCTTCCTTACTATCTTGGGTTCAGGGATGGTCTCCCCAAGATTGAAGGCTGAGTTCACTATATCCTTGAGCTTGGCATAGAACTCATCAAACGACTCATCCTCCTCCATCTTAATTTCTTCAAAGCGTGTGGTGAGCCTCTGCAGCTTTGAATCTTTGACAGCCTTGGTGCCCTCATAGGTTGTTTGGAGGATGGTCCATGCTTCCTTAGCAGTTTCAGTTGAGGAAATTTTCTTGAACTCCTCATTGGTGACTGCACTGAATAGGGCATTCAATGTTCTGCTGTTGAAGTTGGCCGCCTTGATCTTAGCTTCATCCCAGTCGGCCGGCGCTTCTGTAGGCTTGATCCAGCCTATCTCCACAGCTTGCCACACTTTCTCATCTAAAGACTGCAAGAAAGCTCTCATGCGTACTTTCCAGTATGCATAGTTAGTGCCATCAAATAAAGGAGGTATAATAAGAGATTGTCCTCTATCCATGACAGCAGGGGTCAAATGGATCATACACAATAGATTAAACCCTAATCAGAGTGTGCTTGCTCTGATACCACTTGACAGGCCACAAATGCATTGACCCCTTGTGATAACTTAGATTAATTAATTAGCCCAGTTCTTAATTAATCAAATTAACATGCAATATCACGTGGTAGCACAAACAAATCACCAAACTAAGTAATGCAGCGGAAAATAAATGACACGGTGATTTGTTCACGAATGGGGAAAACCCTTACGGCAAAAACCCCACCGGGTGATTTAAGGTCACCACTCCCGAAACTCCACTTTTATCACAACAAGCAGTTACAAGGAAGGAATCCCAAGTACCTCACCAACCTACAGTTGAACTCTTACCCCAATACCTAATTGGACTTGTTCTGTAGTGACAGTTTCTCCTTTCAATGCACGGCTCCTAAGTGCGTGACTAACCAGATGAGCGGATCCCAGTACGCGACTTCAAACACCAACTAGAGAGAGAGAGAGAGTTGGCTGGAAATTTCTTTAAATCGTCAAGGATGAACTAGGGCACGAACTTTGTCTATCAGATCACAAATTGCATGAACAATAAGTTCTCAATGAATGTGCAACTTGTATCTTGTGATCTCTCTTCTTGACGGCCCTTAAAATAATCCTTTTATATGTCTAGGGTTAGGAGAAAAGAAGTCCCAAAGACACACTCACGGATTAGACTTGAAACAGACCTGGAAATCTATTTTCTTTAATTCTCGACAGATAGAGGTGTCGAGAG
Organism: Castanopsis chinensis; assembly: GCA_032878915.1. Taxonomy (NCBI): domain Eukaryota; kingdom Viridiplantae; phylum Streptophyta; class Magnoliopsida; order Fagales; family Fagaceae; genus Castanopsis; species Castanopsis chinensis. The sequence continues at coordinate 18,540,606 of JAVQMG010000115.1, read as the reverse complement.
GTGTCGAGATAGCTGTCGAGGCTCGGGCAAAACAGCTTCTTTAAAGCTCGATAGATGTATCTGTCGAGGTATGTGTCGAGCTTTAAAACCTTGCACTTCCTAACTTGTTTCTTGGACAGACTTTGACGGCTTCAACACTTAACATTGAACCACTGTTTCTTGAAGTGTTAAACTCATCCTAAATCTACCCAATTACAAGTAAAGTGCGTTTTGTCTAAGGATAAGCCAATTACATAAAATAACGACATATGTTCACAGACTTGAACGACATATGTCCTAACAATAGCTTCCCTTTTGCCAAGGATTGATTAACAGGTAGACTTGACTGCCAGACACAAGCTTTTGAGTTTCATGGACGCATTTTCTAAATACAACCTAGATTCTCATGGACGGAGACGATCAAGAGGAGGCCTCATTTGTTAGCAGCCAGGGGTTGTATTGCTACAAAGTTATGCCCTTTGGATTGAAGAACGCAAGAGCCATCTACCAAAGGTTGGTGAACTGCATGTTCTCTCATCAAATTGGAGGGAATGTGAAGGTGTACATAGACAATATGCTAGTAAAAAGCAAGGATGGAGCCAACCACTTAGACAATCTCAAAGAAACCTTCAGCACACTACATAAGTTTAAGCAAAGAAACCTTCAAGAAAATTTTTGGGATTCATGGTGTCCCAACGAGGTATAGAGGCAAATCCAGACAAAGTAAAAACAATAATCGAGGTTAAATCACCAAAGATAGTGAAGGAGGTGCAGAGCTTGACAGGAAAGGTTTCAGCCCTAAACAAATTCATCTTTAGGGCAATGGACAAGTGCATGCTATTCTTTAAGGTATTGAAAAAAGCTTTTCGATGGATTTTTGAATGCAAGGAAGCCCTTACCAAGTTAAAGGAGTACCTGAAGAAGCCACCTCTGCTAAGCCCCTCGATGATGGGAGAGAAGCTGTACCTCTACTTGGCAGTATCCAATACTGCGGTAAGTTTGGCATTGATCAGAAAAGAAAGGAACGTGAAAAAGCCCATCTATTACACCAGCTAGGCATTTCAGGGTGCAGAGGCGAGTTACCCAATGATGGAAAAGATAGCTTTCGCGTTGTTGGTCGCCTCTAGAAAGCTTCGTCCTTATTTCCAAGCACACCCCATCGTCGTCATGACAGATCAGTCCATACGAAAGACAATGAACAAGATGGATGCAGTAGGACGACTCATCTAATAGGCAATTGACTTGGGCCAATTCGACATTGAATATCAGCCCTGAGCAGTAATCAAAGCCCAGGAGCTGGCAGACTTTATTACAGAGTTCACTTACCCCTATAAGGAAGAAGAACCTTCTATGAAAACATGGAGGGTCCAAACGGATGGGTCTGCAACGAGGAAAGTAGGAGGAGTAGGAGTTGTGCTCATATCTCCAGAAAAAGAAACATTGAAGTATGCTGTCAGATTATAATTCCCAGCAACAAATAACAAGGCAGAATATGAAGCATTGCTGATAAGGCTGAGCCTAGTAAAAGCTCTAAGAGCAAAGAATCTTATCGTCCAAGTTGATTCTCAACTAATAATTGGACAAGTGAAAGGAGATTACGAAGCCAAAGAAGAAAGGATGCAGAAGTACTTGAAGATCGTCTAATGACTCTCACAGTATTTTGACAACCTAGATTTTGTGCAAATCCCGAGAACCAAAAATGCAGAAACTGATTTCCTAGCAAGATTGGCCTCGTTAGACGACTACAAGGCAACCTCTAAACTCTGTCTAGGGATAAGGGGGCAGCCAAGTACAGAAGGTGGACAATTTCTGAAGATAAAAGAACAAGACGAGTGGATGACTTTCATCATCTGTTATTTGAAAGAAGGATGGCTCCCAGAAGATAAGATGGAAGCAAGGAAGATATAGATTAAGGCAGCTCACTTTGTCATTATTGACGACGTGCTCTACAAACGAGGATATTCACTCCCATATCTAAGATGTGTCAGTTCTGAAGAAGTAGATTATGTGCTCCACGAGATACACGGGGGAATCTATGAAAATCATGCTAGTGCAAGATCCTTAGCAGGAAAGGCACTCAGCGCAGGATATTATTGGCCAACTATACAAAAAGACGCATCCAACATCGTCAGAGCATACGACAAGTGTCAATGCTTCATAAATGTCCAAACAAGACCAGGAGAGACGATGATACCCATATCCTCACCATGGCCCTTCGCTCAATGTGGAATTGAAATCATGGGTCCAAGCAGAGCCAGTGACGATAACAGAGGCTAAATTCACAAGCTTTGTATAGAAAAACATCATCTACAGGTTTGGAGTCCCACACGTCATAAAATCAGACAATGGAAAGCAGTTTGACAACCCCAAGTTTCAAACAGAAGTGACGAACAAAAGTTTGCTCAAAATTATCAAAACTAACAGTAATCAAAACTAACAGTTTGACAACCCCAAGTTTGAAAGCAGTTTGACAATGGAAAGCAGGAATCAAGAATCACTAGTTTTCTCTAAGACACCCTCAGGCCAACGGCCAAACAAAAGTGACGAACAAAAGTTTGCTCAAAATTATCAAAACTAGGCTTGAGGGGGGCAAAGGGGGCATGACTTGAAAAGCTACAAAACATTCTTTGGGAGTATAGGACGACCATAAGAGTCCCAACAGGAGAAACACCATTTAGACTGACATTTGGCACTGAGGCCGTCATACTAGTGGAAGTAGGACTGGCGAGCTTCCAAGTCAAAAAATATGAAGACTAGAAGAATTAGCAGGAGCTTAATAGCAATATGGACCTAATCGATGAATTCAAAGAAGAAACTATGAAGCGAATAGCCAAACACAAAGAAGTAATGGCCAAAAACTGCAACGGAAAGGTCAGGGCAAGAAGGTTCAACACAGGAGACCTCGTCCTTAGGAAGGTGTCACAAGCAACAAAAGACTCATCTCAAGGAAAACTGGGACCAGTATAGGAAGGCCCCTACAAAGTAATCTATCATTCTAGAGAAGGCTTTCTACTACCTGAGGTCTCTAGATGGCCAAGAATTGCCTTGACCATGGAACATAGAACACTTGAAGAAACACTAACAGTAAGGAATGCTTTTCATTTTCAAGTTGCTTAATCTTCATATTAGTATGTATAACAACCATTACTTTCATCATTCGTAAGATCAATAATAAATGAAAGCATTATCCATGTGTATTTATCAATGATTATCCATGACTTGTCAATACGTATTTAACAATGATTATCCATGATCTATCACTATCAAAACGTATGCAACGCTTAGGAGTCGTCCTTGGGAGACGTCTCAAGGATCTTCGTCATTAAAATTTTAAATTAAAAGCTATTCGCACACAACCAACGGCATCATAGCCATTGAAGTTGTTCATACATAACTACCAAAGTCGACTAAATCAGAGTTGTTTAAACACAACCAACATAATCGTCATTTAAGATAAAACAAAAAATGGGTAACCTAAAAGATGCTCCAATACCATGACCCTAAGTCACAAGTAAAGCGCAACACCGTCATTCAAACATGACTCAATTAAATGCTATTCAAATATAGCTAAAACTACTAAGTTGTTCAATCGCAACTAGCATCGTCATTCAAACATAATTCAATGAAAAGCTATTCAAACACAGCTAAAAATATTAAGTTGTTCAAACACGACTAGCATCATTAATCAAACATGACTCAATGGAAAACTGTTCAAACACAACTAAAAATATTAAGTTGTTCAAACACGACTAACATTGTCATTCAAACATGGCTCAATAAAAAGCTGTTCAAACACTGCCAAAAATACTAAGAGCTTGTTTGAATGGGATGAAAATTGAGTGATATCACTCAGTTTCCATAATCCATCATCCAAACCGAGTGGGACCCGCAGATGAGCATATGTTTGGAGGAGTTTGGATGACTCTTTTCATGACTCAATGACTCAAAAAAGTGGATGCGGGTGAGGGAAAGTGAAAACAGGTTTGAAGTGTTTTCAAAACTTGAAAACTAAAACTCAATAGCAAGTTTGTAAATAAGATGAGATTGTGGGTCCTGAAGCCAGTGCATTGTCACATCCATCTCAGGCTTTGAGTTATTATCGTTGGAGCTCCCCTATTCCATATCATTTCTCCTAAAAAATTTTGCTAAAAATTTTCCCTCTTCTCATTTCCCTCTTCTTACTTCCTTCGCTCAGTCTCTTCTCATTTTCACTTCCCTTTTCATCCTTAGTGAGCTAGCTCTATGGCACCACAGTCCATGATTGAAGCACTAAACCAGGCCTAAGAAGAACACTACGTGATTGAAGAACAAGGCGTGATTAAACACTAAACCAGGCCTGAATCTTCACAGGCGAGTCTACCGAGCTCTGTCACCGTGTCCAAACCTCTCTCTCCCTCTCCCAGGTGCAATATATATCTCTCTCTCCCTTTCCATTTTCCATTTTCCATGTCCATGGTCTGATTTGGGTTTTTTTTTCTATGTGAAAGGGGATTTTTGATTTAAAGTACTAATGTTGGTTGTGGCTTGTGAGACAACATTCCTCGTAATCTTTTAAAATATTATGAATTTCTTAAGTTCTACCTTCGTTTTGAACCCGAAGTGTTAAATCCTTTGGCACTTCGAAACATTTTATATTTTAGTATTGGACTATTGGATGCATTGATAGATTACTACATAAATTGATTGGCTTGATAATCTAGAAATCCTATGTTTAGCTTTGACATTTGTCTATGGTTTTAATTCAAACTAGTTGTAGCTTTGACTCCTAGTTTATTGAGATATCTTGCTTAAGCCCCAGGTTTGATGAGCTAAGTCACATGTAAATTGTTTCCTTGCACTTTGGTCATGTGGTGGCATGTCCTATTGGTAATTATTCTTCTCCTCACATGGAGGCCATGCCATTATGAACAAATGCACATTTTTTTTTACTTGGTTAGTTGAGCACTTGAGCTTTATCAGATTTTGATGTTCGTGGATTTGTGGTTGAAATATCCTACTGGTTATATTTACCTTGTTGTTGGTACCACTATAATGTGGCTTTACAAAAATATGCTAGGTGACATGTTCACTAATATGATATACTTGGTAGTATTCAACACAGGTAATGTGACAAATTCCCATATGAGTCCTATGCTTCAAATGTAAAGAACTAGAAATGAAATTTAGAAATGAGAAATCATTGGAAAAAAAGCCATAGCCATAGCCAGAACAACATACCCTATAATAGAAAATCGAGGAACAGGGCTAATAAGGTCTAATTTTATGGCAGATGAGTTCTATTTTAATCACTTGAATGACTATTAATCAAAGTAGGATTGATCTGTTTATTTATTGCTTGACATTTTCTTCCATATAGCATGTTATAATGCATATCTATCTCATTATGGATACTCTATTATGTCTATTGTTTTTAGAAACTTACATGTGCTATTAGAAACCTTTCATTCTTATATTTGATTTTATATTCATGAGGTTGTTTGTGAGTCTTTTATATTCAAGTTTACCATTCTGCCTTGAAGAGAAATATGTGGTTTTTCTTTTTTTACTCCATTCTAATTAGTTGGTATGTTTTATTTGGTTTTTTCTGCAAATTATGTCACTAGTAGTAGGTAGTATCTTTTCCTTTGATTTCTTTACATCTTAGTACTACAGCTGATAATGAAACTGGCACCTGAAGAATTACGAAATAAATTGCTTTCTAAATAGGTTTTCTTGTCTTCTTCACTTAAGTTGAGAGGTTGGTTAGAGATTCAAGTGGCTCATTCATAGAACTATTAATATACGTATATATTAACATATGCAATTGCGTTGGGAAATTTGTATTAGATGGCACAAGAAACTCAAGATGCTAACGACAAAATGTGGCCTCCCCACATTGAACAAATTTTTATTGACATTATGGTCGATGAACAACAAAAGGGGAATATGGAACATGGTGTCTTTAAGGATAAAGCTTGGCTATCAATTACAAAAACCCTAAATGAGCAAACTGGGGAGAGTTTCCTTCCTAAGCAAGTGAAAGATAAGCATAATAGGCTTAGGCAAAAACAGAGAAAGTGGTGCCAGCTTTTGAGGCATACCGGGCTAGGGTGGGATGAGACAACCCAAACGGTTACTGCTTCTGAGGAGGTGTGGGCTAACATGGTTATGGTATGTTATATTTACTTCCTTAATTCTTTGTATATCTATTTGTAATTTTCTATTTCATATTAATAGGATTTTGATGTATACATTGTCATTTCAAGGGGATTCTAAGGCAGCAGCATTATGGAAGAAGGGGTGTCCTAATAATGACAAGCTGAGGCAACTTTTTGCCTCTAATACTGCAACCGGTTCCCTTCAAATTTACTCAAACACGGCAGCCCTAGATAGTGATGAAGAGTGTGCCCTGGAGGAGGAACTTGCCAATGAGGCACGTCGTACCTAGTTGGGTGATGATGATTGCTATAATCCCAACATAAAGGGCATAACCCAAGACGATCCCCTTGTTGATGACTAAACCTAACGTGCAAAAAAACGTCCCATGAAAGAGCCTACTACCAACGGGAAGAGTGTTGCCAAGAAAGTGGATAGGGCTAGTGAGATGACCATAGCTCTTCAAGAGTACATTGCGCCTTGGCAAGGGAAATGCTTTCCAATAAAAAGGGAAAGTCTAGTGGTAGCTCTGATCATGTTGCACAATCCGCTAGTGGTGGCAATCCTTGCTCACGTGGGAGAGCTTTTAAGTGCTAAACCAGTATGAAGATCTTAATGATGGCACTTATGTTAACATCGCCGAGACTCTCCAAAAGAAAGAGAAAAAGGTGTTGTTCATAGGCATGCCAGAGCATAGGAGGAGGAGGTGGATGGAGCACCATGCTCAACAGTTGGATAATTAATGCGGATTGCTTTTATGATGTTTTGTTATGTGATTTCGGTGTGAATCACTTGGTTTAGTTTTTAAGTACTATTTAAGGACTTTATGTGTGTGTGCTTGGACAATGTTTGACATTTGGTTTTATTTCTCTTATTCAGTTGAACACTTTTATTTAATGTAGTTTTATTGTAATGTTAAAGTGTTGTGAACTATACCAGTGAATTTGATGTTATTTAAATTAGTGTGTGGGCTTTGTTATGTACTCGGTGTTTTTTTTTAGTATTATATTTTTTATAATATTTTTTATTTAGTTCATGTTACTTATATTTTAATGTGAGTTTAGCTAACATTATTGCAATTCCCTTAGTACTTTATATTAATTTTTCCTTTTATATATTGCAATATGTTTGGTTCTAATGCTTTGGTTTTTGCAAGGTATAGGGTATAATGGTCTCCCCTAGTGATCCTTTTTGGCAGTATGATTTTGACGATGCTTATTTTAATTCTGACGATGATGATATCGACATTGGTGGTTGTGGTGATGACATGGACACTAGTTTCAATGATGATGACATGGATATCAGTGACTGTGATGATGACATGACCACTGGTACAGACAAGGATTCTGAGTATGACAGTGAGGAGGAGGAGTTTTGGTTTGTATTTCCACTTATTGGAGAGATGGTGGCATATTTCTAGCGGCATTACGACAAGCACCCACAACGAACTAGCATTTTGAGTGGAAGTGATTATATGGTTGAAGTGAGAGATGACAATCCTACCAATTGTCATGACATGTTCCACATGAAACTAGATCTATTCTATCATTTGGTTGATGAATTGAAACATTATGGGTACTTGGAGGAAGGGAAGGGATGTGTTGACGTGCAGGAGGCAGTGGCCATATTCTTGTACATCGTTGGCCTTAATACTCGGATGCGACCTGTGACAGACAGATTTCAGCATTCCACTGAAACTATGGACCACAAGTTCCATAGGGTGTTGCAGGCTATCCACACATATGGCCAACATTTAATCAAGCCTGATCTGAATGTGGTAGGCCTTCCAAAGCGTTTGTGGGAGAACAAAAAGTACTACCCTAGGTTTGAGGTAAATGATTTCATAATATTAGTTCTTCAAAAATGGTTCTTCACACATTACTGTATATTATTTCAACTAATCGGCACTATTCATTGTAGAGACGCATAGGAGCTATTGACGAAACACATATTAGTGCTCGGCCTTCTGCGGAAAGACTCCAGCCTCATAGGAGTTGCAAGGGCATTGTTACAACCAACGTCTTGTGTGCATGTGACCATGACATGTGGTTTACGTATGTCCATTCTGGTTGGGAGGGAAGTATGAATGGCTCAAGGGTTTTTGAAGGCGCATACCTTCTAGAGGCCACGGAAATGAAAGAGATTGTTCCTCGAAGTTTGTCAGCTTTGGTTGCAATATGTGAATTCCTTTTCAAATCATATCTACTCTGTAAAGTTTGATATAGAGGAAAGTACCAAAATATGCTCTTGTAAATGAAGGAGACTATCAACAAAATGTTGAATGTTAAACATAAAACTTAAAAATTTAGAAGAAGAATTTTTTTTTAATCAAACATGCTGTTCTTGTAATTTAACATTGATTTCCTCTTTAACCTTGGTAAAGTAAGTCCTGTTTTTGAAAAATGAATTATAGTAAAGCAAGTCCTGTTTTTGGTACTTTCCTCTAGATCAAATTTTACATAGTTCCTTTTCTTTTTCCATTGTACTTGAGATATGTTAATCAGCTGGCCTTATATAAATTGATGTATATATGCACCTAGGCAGCCATTATCCAAATTTGAAAAAATAAAGGTTTGGTAAGATCATGAAGAATGAAGTAGCATTTAAATAAAAAATCACTCACATCATATCTGCCATAGAACTTAAGCTCATCATGTTCAAGTTTGTATTAACTTTTTTTTTATAGCTATCAGCTGGCTATAATACTTGATCTGTGTGATAGGTATCGTATTGTGACAGTGGTGTATTGTATGCTATTGTGGTTATTTGTAAGTAAGTGTGACAGTTGTAGTTGTGTAAGGGTGTGCAGGGGGGGTGTGGGTGTGGGTGTGTGTAAGGTGCTGCGTGTATACCTACAAGGGTGTGCATGTGTGCCTGCATGTGGGTGTGTGGGTGTCAAGTAGGTAGTTAGTTGGTTAAGGGGTGTAGTGCTTATTGGGAAAGGGTGTGGTTGTAAATAAAGCATATCAGACACCTGAATTTGATTATTTCTATGAATTAAAAAATAAAAAAATAAATTTCAGTTTTTCCCCCTACAGTAGTACTTGCTATATGAATTTAATTTGGTGAAATTTGCAGATATTTTTACTGCCTAAATTAGCAAACAGGCAGCCAGAAATCAAACTGATGTATCCTGGATGCCATGTAATAAGTCATTCTATTTACAGAATATCACTTCTCTAGAAATTCATGGAAATTAAAAAAGCATGCTATTAGTCTCACATTTGACTCTTACAACTCTTCTAGGCTTCTAGCTGAGCTAGTTCTAATTTTAATATAACTGAAGCTAATCTACATTGTGTTTTTGTGTTTGTATCACATAATAAAATTCCAAAGCCATAGACCCCCCCAGTCTATACATTGGGATTAACTTACGCTCTATTTGTTTCAATGTAAAATATTTTCAAGTGTTTGGAACGACAAATCACACGAAAATGCAATCCACCACCAGCTACCCCAAATGAGCAAAAACCACCAATAGCCACCCCAAAATGAGCACAAACCATTAAACCACCCCCAACCATCTTAAAAACCAGATCTGGAAGAGAAGAAAAAGACAGCCACCACCTAAAAATCTGACCATTAAACCACAAATCTGAGCACAAACCACCTGCAATCCACAACATGCATTAAACCACAAATCCAATCAAACAACTCCATAACCACCCAAAAGAAAGCCAAAAAAAAAAAAAAAAAAAAAAACCCCACGAAATAAAAAACCAATTTTAGTTCACAATTTCATATCATCTTTGCTCGCCACCGGCCCACCGTACTAGCACCTTCCAGACGTTGATGGTAGATCACAACCGTAGCACCTTCTTTTGATCGTAGCTATCCAGATCATGCCGGAAAGCTTCCTTGACCACCACCAGCATCACAGCTCCCCACTAAGAAGCCTCCTTGTGACTTTATTTTTCTATGCGAGATGGGTATGAGAGAAGGGAGATAGATCTGACGATGGGGGCGCCGGCGGAAGCTAGAGTTGACTGGTGGTGCCTCAGACTTGGCGCCGGAGATTGGTGGGAGAGGGGGGAGGTGGCTGCATTTTTGGAGAGAAATTTGATTTGGGAGAGTTTAAGCGTAAAGTGAGTAGGAGTGAAGATGGTGGTCAGGATCGGGGTTTGAGTGAGTAAGCAAATGGAAAATGTTTTACCAAAATTTTAAGTGTAAAACATTTTACAAAAATTTGCTTAGGTTGATTTAGTTGACTGAAAATATTTTATTTTTGACTAAATATTTTACTGCAAAACAAACATAGTAAAATTGAAAAATATTTTCTTGAAAATATTTTACATCAAAACAAACGAAGCGTTAATTACATGTAAGAGTGCTAAGAAACCATTTGTTGTAAGTTGTCTTGTGGCTGAACAAGTACAAGATCATGTTGCTAGTACCTGAATTAGAATATAGAGGCTTTGCTGATTATTTTACTGATTTAATCCCCTTATTCTTACTGATTTATATATGCTATTCTTGTAGGTTCCTATTACTTGGTTGATTCAGGGTATCCCATTGGTGCATCGTTTCTTCCACCACACAAGGCGACCCGATATCATGCCCAAGAATTCATGAGGAGGAGTACTAGGCAACCGAAATAGGGGAAAGAGTTCTTTAACTATAGACACTCTTCATTGCGCATGGTGATTGAGAGGGCTTTTGGAGTCCTAAAGGCTCGCTTTCCCATCTTGAGTTGCATGGCAAAGTATAAGCAATATCATCAGCTTTTGGTTGTTTCTGCGTGTTGTGCGTTACATAGTTTTATATGTATCAATAATCGAAGAGATGTAATGTTTAACACATGGGAGAACCTTGATGTTGATAGGGATGATATACAAATCGGAAACAATAGGAATTCTCCTAAGTCGAGTGCAAGTGCCGAAAGGAGGCATGTGAGGGAGATGTCTAATGCAGCGAAGAGAGCAATGGGTAACGATTCACGTGCGACCTCGAGGTTGACACTTGGCATGTCTAATGATTCACCATTTTTGTTGGGACTTTTGTATAGAGATAGTACCCATTCCTATGACTTTTTGTTGGGACTTTTATATAGGTCTAGGTATCGTGACTAGGAGTCACTTAGCATGATACATGATGCATTCTTTTGGACATTATGATGATTCTTTTTTTTGTAAATTTAGATTAATTGTGGACATGCTTACATGTAATGGCTAATGTCAATAACCTATTGACATTTCTGATGTAATTCCTTTTGGCAATTTTAAAGTAGGTGTATGTAATACCTATTGGTAATGTAAGTATAGGTGGACATGCTTATATGCATTTGTGTGTAATACCTTTTCGCAATGGTTACAGGTGGAAATTTATGTATGTGATATGTGTATGTGATATGGTTACAGGCAGTTTTAGTCTTCTGTGAGGGGCTTGGACTCATGAGCTTCCTCTTATTCATGTTTACTTGAGAGTTGTTAAAGAGATATGACAACAATTTGATAATTGGGTTGGCAACTTATTGGTGTGACACTATCAGTAAATTTTAGTGGATAAAGATAATGGATACAAGTTTTTAGGTGGTATTAGAGTTCTGCACAACTTCACAGTAATGGATGCTTGAACCTGCAATTTGTTACTTGTTGGTAAACTAAGAAAAACTACAGCAGATTGTTGGATACTCTTATATATGGGGCTTGATAGCTAGGATACCTTTTTTAACCAAGCTTAAATTAATAGGGAGAAAGATATTCATCAAAGAGTCATTATATTAAATTAAAATGTCAAGTGTTGCAACAGATTGTTGGAGTCATGTGTCCAAACACAATGGGTTACATATTGCCTATTACATTCACTACACCCTCATGGCAGACACAATTGACTCTTTCCAACTAGAACTTGTTTATACGTGTTCATCTTCTATTCAGCAATCCTTTGTGTAACCTTACATTTTTCTGACTTTTGCTTTGCAACTCTTCCCTTTCTCGTGCTTCTTCAAGCGATGCATGTTCTTCTTTGTCACCCTCAGTAGCAAGTATTGACTCATTTTCCAACCTCTTGAACTTTACTATCACGATAGGTGCTGTTTTCATGCCACGCTTGTAGGTGTTGTTGTCCAACCATCTAAAAAATTTACAATGTCGATCATCATCCTGCAGCGTACGTGACAATATCAATTAAGGTGAAATGAAGGAATTTATAACATATCAAAAAAAATGTAACTAAACACAAATGTAAACTCACTGGCATCCATTCCCTACAACCATAAAACCTTCTACCAAAGTTATGGAGCTTCAATGATGTCCTAACCACACAACGATCCATGTCGCATAGATGGCCATTAGAGCTGGAGTAGTAGCCACTTCCTTCTGACATTAGTTCAAACACCATAGCCTCTGCACATAGCACAAAATAAAAAATTATAGTAAAAACAAACAAATACCACAGAGGCAGAATTGCACAAGAACAATCTAGACAAACTCAGAGCATACTTGCAAGTGAAACCAAATATCCATAATCCTGACCTCAGAGCATAGTCACAAGAATCCAAATACCCACATTCCTGACCTCAAAGCATAGACACAAGAAACCAAATACCCACATTCCCGACCTTAGAGCATAGTCATCGAAAGCTAAACAAACTCAAAATTAAAACATAATTTTTAATAGTCATGAAGTCATATATCAGGGGAAAAAGAGATGTGGGGAAAATAATAAAGCAAATGGAGATATGAGTTTTGGAACCCATTTATGAATTTTGGTGTTCCTTTTGGGGCAGAGAAAGAAAACAAAATGAAGACCAACAGAGCAAGAGAAGTAAAGCACTACAACCGAGAAACGAAAACAAAAACTCACCGATAATCTTTGATTTTTGCTAGAGATGGTCTTCAACTTTTGCTGGAGAATAGAAGCTTCGAACTTTGCTTTCGATGGGTTCGTACAGAACTTCACGACATGGGTCTCTTTGTTTTCTACAGATAGGAATTTGGGGAGATGGGTATTAGAGATATGAGATGGAATCTGCAGTGTGTTGGATATGGGTATTTGATGGCATGAGTTAGAGATGGAAATCAGAGAGCTTGGGATTGGATTTGGAGAGTGTGGAGATTTGGGAAGAATGGGTATTTGCTGAAATTGGGAAGAAGGGAGTCAGCGTGTGTTAAAGAAGAAGGAAGGAGTTTTTAAACATTTTTTATATGGGCTGAGGTTACCATTCTGTTCCTATGGTAGGTGTGGGCTCCACTAAGTGATATCAAAATCTGAGTGATGTACCAAACAAATTATTTTGAGTTTTGGGTTGTTGGTGAGTAATGAGTTTTGAGTGATGGATAATGAGTTTGAGTTATGAGTGATGGATGTTGAATAATGAGTGAGCCCCAAACCAAACAAGCTCTAAGTTGTTCAAACACAACTAACATCGTCATTCAAATATGACTCAATAAAAAGCTGTTCAAACACAGCTAAAAATATTAAGTTGTTCAAACATAACTAAGATCGTCATTCAAACATGACTCAATGTAAAGTTGTTCAAACACAGCTAAAGAATACAACTAAGGTCTTCATTCAAACACGACTCAATAAAAGTTGTTCAGACACAGCTAAAAACACTAAGTTGTTCAAACACAACCAAAGATCGTCGCTAAGCTAGTCAAATATGACTCAATAAAAAAAAATCATCCCACTGCAACTGAAGGTAAAAAGCTGCTCAAATGCAGGCTAAACATAAAAGTTGTCTCAACATAACTAACATTGTCGTAAAGGGTTGTCCAAGCATAAAAGAGTTGTTTACTACAACTAAAAGCAGGAAATCCACAAACCTATCTATCATCGTCAAAGGAATTGTTTAGTTGCCCAAAACAGCGGGCCCCAAAGAGAAATATTGTTCTTGCCTTGCAAGGAAATAAAAAAAAAAAAGTAGAAAAAATAAAAGATTAATGCTCATCAGGGATAGGCTTTGCAGGAGTTACAACAGTGGCCTCTTTCATTCCTTCAGCAATGTCTTTGGCTTCCTCCATCACATTCTCCACTGTAGCCTCTAGAGGAAGTTCAGACATAAGCTCTTTTTCAACGTCCTCGGCAGCCAAGCTAGAAAGGTCCAAAGCCCTCCATGTAGTACTTCCATTAGTCATCAGAGTACTTGTCAGAGTCTTTAAAATCCTGTACCGCTGTGGCCCTAACATTTTGTAACTTTAGCTCCAGGTCACCAATCTGCTTGTCCTTTAGCTTGTAGAAGTCCTTCTCCACTTGCAAGCTTTTCTCCAAGGTTACCACACACTCCTTGTCATTCTCAACTTCAGCAGTGAGGATGGCAATCTTATTCTTGAGCATTTCATTCTCAATGGATAAAGACTTGATCAAAGGCTCAGACGTAGCCATCTTCTTTTCCAAGTCCAAGAAATTCCCAAAGACGAACAAAGACTCCCCTAAAGCCTACAAAGAACCTCCCTTAGCAGAAATAAAGCAAAGGAAAAGAAGAAGTAAAAGCGGCCTACAACGCTTACCTGCACAAGCTTCTAAATGTGAGACGACATCACCTCGCTGGATGACTTCGCCATCACAGGACTCAGATCGTCCACAAAAAGTGCCTCGTGGGCCTTCAAAGCTACTGCATCAGCATCGTCCTAGAAGGTAGGAAGGAAAGATTTATCACCAGATTTCTTTTTCTACCTAATCTCGTCTCCACCAGAGGCAATCATCTCCAGTGACCAAGTGGGAGAGGCAAGGTGCTTGGCAGGAGGAGGCGTTTTCGTGGGATCTTTCTTAACGACGTCACCAGCTTTCTTCTTGGACAAAAGGCCACTAACAGTTCCGCCCTTGGCCTTCTTCTCTTGATAATCAACTAAGTTTTGCTTACTAAACCTAGTTGTCATTCCTGAAAGGACGAAGAAAAGGTCAAAAAAAAAAAAAAAAGAAAGAGAAAGAGAGGACAAAAGGGAAAGAAGTACTTACTCTTTTTCACAACTTCTAAGTCTTTTCAAATCTTAGTAGACAATTCCGGGACCAAGAAATGAAGAAATAAAGATTGAGGAGAGACAGGCTCGTCAAAATCCTTGACAGTCTCCAAATATTCCCTTACTTCTTCGACACGAAGTTGGTACCTCTTCTTCAGACAAGGACGCTGAGCAACTGCAATACAATAATACGAGTAAGTCACCTATCACCGTCACTCCTAAAAAAATGGAAAAACAGCTGAAACGATGAAGACGACGCACCAAATATGAGAACTCCCCAACTATAAAAAAACTTGTGGGCTTCATCCAAGTCCTCACTAGGGACAAACTCCCAACCATTTCCAGAGATAAAAAAGAAATTTGGCTTCTAGTGTAGGAGAGACAAGGGATAATCAAGGATTAACCTAGAAGCCCTATCCCACGACTTAAACTCATTATAGCCGGGGTCCTTAGACTTCCTCAAATAATAAAAATGGAGGAATTCGTCCCTTCTAATGATATCACCCTCATTGGCAGACATCCATACCACCATGCAAGAAGCAAGGATTCACCATGAGTTAGGCACTAACTAAGCCGGAGCAAGACGAGGAAAAAAGTTCCCTAACAAAGGTATGAACAGGGAAATGAAGGCCACTGGTAAAATCGTAGAAACAAACCTCATCAGCATATGAGAGACAAGCTCTTTCTTTGTCACTTGAGATCTTAATTTTTACAGAATTAGGGAACTGAAATCTATCCCTGATCCGCTTCTTGTCCTTTTCAGAGAGAGAACACAAGATGTTCCTGGCCTTATAGGGGGTAGAAACAGAAGTGGCCTTTGAGACCACACGATCATCAGACGAGGATAACCTTATCTCTAGGTCACTTGACATTACCTTGGACATTCTTAACGACCTAACTACCTCAGCAGAATGGGAAACTAAAGGAAACAAGGAAGGACTGATAGATGTATACGGACAGTCCTTCCCTACGATGGTCCTAATCCCCTCAAGATGCTCCCCCTCTATGGACTCAAGTAAACTACCTAAATGAGCAAAAAGAAAGGCTATGGAAGGACAGTTCGTTCTAATAGTAGAATAGTCTACCATGGAAGAACTTGAAAAGAAGAAGAAGCACGAATGACTTACCAAGAAACGCAGAATGAGCTATGGCCTCTAGACAAAGATTCTGTAACACACTAGCCGTTGAGCATAAATGCAGCACATCATTGCCCATTAATGAGGCATACAACTATAAAAGAGAAGATAACAGAAGCTAGAAGTACACACAAATACTCTACAGAATCACTTTCTACTCATTTTCTCTCTAGAATCTTTCTCCCTTATTGACTTAAGCATCGGAGGCGGTTTGGCTAATGCCACACCGGCGTGTTACTTTTCCACCCAGTTTATTTTGTAGGTTTCTCATCTACAGAGATGACCCCATTCACAACATCGTCCATCCGCTACGATGAGGAGCTCAACTGTTGATTTTTTGCATCATCATAGATTATAAATTTTATCATATAATAAAATCCAAAAGATCCAAAAGAGTAATAATTATACAAAAGATTTTTAGCCCAAAAAAAATCATTATACAACTGATATTATAAATTTAAATCATCTTATACTTATTAAAAAAATGTTAAAATAAATGAAAATATAAAAAAGAGTATAAAGAAAAGAAAGAGGACACAAGGATTATTTAGTTAAGCCTGATGACTTTCGTCCATAGCACAAGCTTTTGATGATTACAACTTTGCTATAATTTCAATTGTACTATTACGATAAACCATGAGCAGGAAATATATATAGGAATTAATGGTTCGAGTTTGTTTTTTTTTTTTTTAGAGTTTTAACCTATGGTATCAACTCATGATGATAACTCTTTTATTATCAAACTAAGACACCAGGCGATTTTTTGTGTGGGCAAAAATTGAACCCCCAGATCTCTTATTCAATTAATGGTTCGAGTTAGGTATACATAAACTTACAATGTAATTAGACCTCTTGAACCAATATACATGAACCTAATATCTCTATAAATAAAAAATAAAATCCCAAAAGAAATCTAATTCAAACCTATATATTTGATGGTGATAATTGATAAACACTAAGTGTTGTTCATCATTGTGTCATCATCGAAAGCATAGGAAAAGTTATATCAGCTCATCCGTATACATCTAAGTCATGCCACAAAGAGAATTCTTCATAGACGAGTATATCAACAAACGACGTGTACATGGATGATTTATTCATACTTGGTGAATTTTATAAAAATCCTCCATTAGATTCACATAAGCAAAATACGACACGTTTCATGATACGTGGAAGAGATTCCACATACGACGCCCAATGTAACCCATTTTTTTTGTCAACCGCCAACATTACCCATGATGGTAATGGATCCAAACAAGTAGACCCACGTCTAACTCTCTATAAAAGGAGTAAATTCCTTACACCCAAGATAAGTTCTAACAATTTGCTATTTTATTTCCCTATGTCCTAGAGAGAAAATTGATTTAACTGTGGGAGGGTCCTTGGTCGGGTCACACTGGTCACCTTTGATAGTGCTTTTTTTCTTTTTAGGATACATAGCCATTATCGTAGCTCGAAGTATTTCAGCCAACTGATTTTTGTGCTTCATCAGTTGGCACCATCTGTGGGGAATAATTTAATAAAGAGAAAGTTTCTATTAACTTTGTTGATATCCAAGACAAAAAGGTTGTATGATTCAGACTAGGGCATGGCTATTAGTTTTGGACACTAGAAGAGTGAAAACACCTTCAGTCACCCAAATCATGCAACAATTATAGTCCATGGTAGCTGTAATGACAAAACTAAGACAACATAACCAAGAGTTAACTAGAGAAGTTAAAAGGCAACGTCAATAGCATGATGGAGAACGAGGCCAAAACTCAAGATGTGAAGGTGTTGAGAACAATGTTGAAGGGGACTAGTCTAGGGGTACTGTCATTCACTGCGTCCATCACTAGTCATCCCTTGCCTTTCAACTTCAAAATGCCCACCTTGGATTCATTTGATGGGACGCATGACCCTTGTGATCACATTGCCATGTTCAAGAGAACTATGCACCTTCAAGGTGTTCTAGACGAAATTATGTGTAGAGCCTTTCCCACAATCTTGAAAAGACCAGCCAGAATGTAGTCCAAAAAGATACTACCAAACATTATAACTTCATTCCAGGAGTTAAGAAAATTGTTCGCCAACAATTTTGTAGGTGGACAAAGGCAAAATCATTACTCGTGTAGTCAATTGAGCATGAAGCAGAGAGAGAACAAGAGTCTACGCTCATTCATCAGCCGTTTCAACAGAGAAGCCTTGTTGGTAGATGAGATGGACAATAGGATTCTCTTTGCAGCCTCTTATAATGGAGTTAGTTCAGACTTATTCATTCATAAGCTATATGATCGTGAGCCACAAACGATGGCTGAGTTGATACACTCATCCTAAAGCTTCATGAACGCTAAAGATGCCATTATTGCCAAGAAGAAAAAGAAAGGTGAATAGTTAGAGAATAGTTATGTGCATCACCTAGAACAAGGTCTCGTCCAAAGAAAGCCAAAGTGGGGGGGGGGGGGGGAGAAAACACACCCTCATGACGATATTCCAACTACACTCTACTGAACTCTTCGCTCGATCAGGTGTTAATGCAGATAAAGGATGATCCATTTTTGAAGTGGTCAGAAAGAATGAAGGGAGATCCTAGCAAGAGGAATAAAAACAAGTATTGTCACTTTCATTGTGACCATGGACATGATACAGACAAGTGTTATGACTTGAAGTAACAAATTGAAGTTCTTATCCAACAGGGGAAATTGAAAAATTTCCTTGGACGAGACCATAAGGACGAAAGACAACCGATGAAGGGAAAAGTGGAGGAATCAGTACGTCCACTGTTTGGAGAATTAAAGATGATTGTACAGGAAGCTCATCCAAAGCTAAAAAGACCTACTTGCAGGTCATCTAAAATGTTCAATTTTCTGGATGACCACCAAGGATGATCAGAAAAGATGAGCCAGACATTGTTTCACAGACAAAGACGCTAGACAATTTCACCATCCTCATAAAAATGCGATTGTCATCACTTTGACAATTGCAAATTATACAACCAGAAGGGTATTAGTAGATAATAGGAGTTCAGTAGACATCCTTTATTATCCAGCCTTTCAATAAATGAGGGTTAACAAGGAGTTACTTTGTTTAGTAAATTTGTTGTTGATTGGGTTCGGAGGAATAAATGTTCTACCATTAGGAACAATCTCTCTACCAGTTGTGGTTTGTTCTTACCCATGACAAATCAATAAGGAAGTAAATTTCCTTGTTGTGGATTGTTTGTCTTCGTATAATGCCATCATTAGACGACCAACTCTGAATAGTTGGAGAGCTACAACAACCACCTACCACTTGTTAGTCAAGTTTCCAACAAAGAATGACATCGGAGAAGTGTAAGGAGATCATTTAGCCGTTAGAGAATGTTACTTAGCAATGCTTGCTATGGACAAGCAATTGCAGACGATGAATATTGATGAGAGAAGAGTTTTATCTGAATCGATTTAAGTGTTAGAAGAAGTGCTGCTAGATGAGTCCAACCCGAAAAAGTTCACCAGAATTAGAAAAAGTATGGAGGAAGAGACGAAGGAGGATCTTATCAAATTCCTCAGACGAAGCACAGATGTTTTTGCTTGGAGTCATGAAGACATGCTTGGGATTAATCCGAGTGTGATCACCCATCATCTAAATGTATCCTCATCTTACAAGCCAGTTTGTCAGAAAAAGAGAGTGTTTGCCCCAGAACGAGACAATGTCATCAAAGAAAAAGTTCATAAGTTAGTCACCGCGGTCACGAAGTTTACTATCCTGATTGGCTAGCTAATTTAGTGATGGTCAAGAAGGCTAATGGAAAATGAAGGATATGTGTAGATTTCACAAATTTAAACAAAGCATGCCCTAAAGATAGTTATCCTCTTCCACGCATTGATCATTTAGTGGATTCAACAGCTGGACACCAACTGTTGAGTTTTATGGATGCATTCTCAGGATACAACCTGATCAAGATGGACAACGCAGATCAGAAGAAGACATCCTTCATCACAAGCCAAGGTTTGTTTTGTCACAATGTTATGCCGTTCAGATTAAAAAGTGCGGGAGCTACGTATCAGAGGTTAGTCAACCACATGTGTCATCCACAAATTAGACGAAATGTTGAAGTATATGTGTATGATATGCTAGTAAAGAGTGCAAATGAGACGTAGCATCTAGATAACCTTCAAGAGACCTTTGATACACTTAGGCAATACAAAATGAAGCTGAATCCAAGCAAATGTGCTTTTGGAGTTGCATCAAGGAAATTCCTTGGTTTTATAGTTTCACAAAGAAGAATTGAAGCAAACCCTGATAAGATCCAGGCAATCTTGAACATGGAACCTCTGAAAAATACCAAAGACGTCCAGAGCCTCACTGGACAATGACAGCCCTTAATAGGTTTGTTTCAAAAGCAATTGACAAGTGTTTACTATTTTTTAGAATATTAAGGAAGGCATTCGAGTGGATGGATGAGTGTCAATGATCCTTTGAAGACTTGAAGACTTATCTTACTTCAACATCGCTGGTGAGCCTGTCCAAACTAGGAGAGGAGTTATATCTCTACCAAGCAGTGTCTTCCTATGCAATAAGCTCAATTTTGATTAAGGAAGAATTGAGATCATTTTACAATCACCAGAAGGAAATCATTTGGAATATGATGTCCATCTAAAATTCCAGACAACCAATAACGAAGTTGAGTATAAAGCCTTACTTCAAGGTTTGGAATTGGTCAAATGACTCAGAACGGAATCAATCCTCGTCTATGGAGATTCGCAATTAGTAATGGTCAGGTGAATGGGACGTGCAAAGCTAGAGAAGAACAAATGAAAAGAAACATAGAAAAAGTTAAGTAATGTATCGAAGGCTTTGCAATAGCCCAATTTTAGTAAATACCAAGGAAGGAGAATACAGAAGTTGATACCTTAGCCAAGAAGGAATCCTCGGATGAGACGGTTAATGACCAAGTTAAAGTTCAGTATGTCCCAAGCATAGATGTTATGGAAGTGAATCAGATAGATAGAGTTGTAAACTGGACCACCCTAATTTTGTCTTATCTCAAAGACGGAGTGCTCCCTAATGACACAGTAGAAGCAAGGAAGCTAAGGATAAGGGCTACGAAGTTTGTACTCATGGATGAGGTGTTGCTTGCTCACTCCCAAGTGCAGGAGATTGTAACAATATAATTCTTGGAGTACCAAGGTCAAACCATAAGGAGCATAATAAATTCAAAAATAATATAATTAAACAACAATTTGGGTGAAGAATAAAAGTACTTTTGCTTGGTGATTGTTAACAAGAATAATAATAAAAACTTATTTGAATCAATAATGTTAATACTAGGGTATCGAGGTGTTTCCCTATATCGATATGAAATTCTTTGTGATCTAAGAAAATTTATATTTCATAATTGATTGTTCTTATACAATTAAATACTTATGATTCGGTTAAACTGAGACAATTCAAGAACACATGATAACCTAGATTGATAATGCGGTTAGAAAAGTTTTCAGAAAAAACTCGTTTACTTTAAAACCTGATTTCTATTTGAAACTATTAGAAATTTATCTAAACAATAAGAAAAACATGATTGAACTTATTGAAAGTATGAAAGAACTAATACATCAAAAGAAGTCTAATTGAACAATCAAATATGTCGTAGATAAAATCCTAGAAAGAATCACATTGAATATTCATACCATATTGAAGAAACATAACCCCTAGCAAAGAGTTTAGACTACCATTAGAGAAAGAAAAATACAAGGTTTTCTCTACCAAAATTCATTCTACATTGCCTCGCTTCAAAACCCTAACGTCTATGTGTCCAAAGAAAATAAAACTTTTACTATTTTAATTTCCGTCCAAGTTTACAGCAATAACTTGTGAGTTAATTTCGATCTTCAAAAATTGAGAATTTTGAAAAACTCAAAACGAAAAAGTTGTATATATTTAAGTCACAGTTCCAACCCATTCAGCCATATGTCAATTGGATTTTTTAGGAGACAGATACGCCTAAAATACTGATCAGTGCTCAAATCAGATTTTTCCTTTTCAGATTCTGCCTCTTTGACTTGTTTCCATCTTTGAAGCTTCCAATTATGGTAGACAATCCAAGCACTCCAGCTACACCTCCTTAGACATTTAAGCATGGTCCTTTAGCTACACTTTAATTCTTGTTTGGCCTACATTCACTCACAAATTCTTAAACGCGTCTTTCTCACATGATTTCCTGAAAGTAGAAAATTACACACAATGAATGACATATTATTCAAGAAATTAGGTAAAAAAAAAATAATAGGGACTATTGCAAATTATGGCTTAATTATATAAATTAAACATAGTAATAAGAAGATAAGGCCCACATAAATATATAACAAGTATACATTTTAAGGCGTTATCAGATATCGTATAAAAGAGATTTTTTCTCAGCCACACTTGAGGTGTTTGACTCCAGATGAGTCCCTTTACGTATTGAGGGACGTCCATGAAGGAGCCTGTGGAAGCCATTAGGGAGCCAAATCACTAGCCAATAAGATAGTCTGTGCAGGGTATTCCTGGCCGACCATTCAAGCAGATGCCAAAGCTTATGTCAAAGTGTGTGATAAGTGTCAGCACTACAGCAACACCCCTAGATGACCATTAGAATATCTTACCCCAATGGTGGCTCCTTGGCCTTTTTCCTAGTAGGGACTTGACATCCTTGGTCCTTTTCCCATAGGGATGAAACAGATGAAGTTCTTAGTAGGGGGATTGATTGTTTGACCAAATGGGTGGAAGTAGAGCTCTTGGAAAAAATCACTCAGCAGAATGTCAAAAATTTCATTTGGAAGAATATCATTTGCATTTTGGGATCCCTAGATTACTTGTCTTAAACAATGGACAACTATTTGACAACACACCTTTCAAGGAATTCTGTGAACAATTAGGAATCAAAAATCATTACTCCTCACCCGCCCACCCGCAGGTCAACGGACAAGCTGAAGTTGCAAATCGATCCTTGCTGAAGATCATCAAGACTCGGCTTGAGGGGGCAAAAGGGATATGGCTAAATGAATTACCTAGTGTCCTTTGGGCATATAGGATGACAGTAAGGACTCCCATTGGAGAAACTCCCTTTAAGCTAGCATATGGAAGTGATGTAGTGATACTAGCGGAAGTTGGATTAACTAACTACAGGGTGGCCCATTATAAAGAGGAGGAGAATGAAAAGAAGTTTCGTCGAAATCTTGATCTTATTAACGAGTTAAGGATGGACGCAGAATAAAGGGTGACATGCTACAAGAATCTGATGACTAAGTACCATGATGTGTTGGTGAAGCCAAGGCACTTCAACATTAGAGACCTCGTCTCAAAAGGGATATCCTTATCCACTAAGGACCCTGTTCATGGAAAGCTGAGACCTAACTGGGAAGGACCATATAGAGTTATTAATTCCAAAAGACAAGGATCGTACTACTTGGAGGCCCTAGATGGACGAAAGCTGGAACAACCATGGAATGTAGAGCATTTGAGGAAGTACTACCAGTGAAGGGAAGGCAACTCGTCAGGAAGGTCAGCATGGACGAGATTAAGAAGTTTGTTTATATTATGTTTTCAGTATTTATATTTAGAACAGTATGTTATGTTTTTAAGTATTTGAATTCCCTAAAAAGCACTAGCTACTAGCATGTGTTATGGACTTGTCATGAACTAAGTCCCTTTGTACAAAAAGTAATTTAAATTCCCTAAAAAAGGACTAAGTATTAGCATAGACTAGATATTTGGACGATACTATATACTATGTCTTTAATATCCATGGATGATGCTATATACAGATGTTGTACGTCCATGGACGATGTTATTATAGACATTGTATATAAACCAGCTTGAATTTCTAATTTGAGTGTTTGTAATTCTGAAAAATCAACATCCAAGTAAAATGATGGACAACTAAAATCTCTGGACACAGAGAATGTCTCGTCATAAGCTATCCTTTATAAAAAAGGAAGCAAATTGTCATAAAAGACAATGATCAAGGGAAAGAACAAATTTCCTAACAAAACTCGTCGAAAAAGGATCAAAGACAAAAGAAAAGCAAGCATGTAACATTCCATGGACGACTTGTCCAACCAGTTATATGGTCCCAACTATGGATGGTAACAACCAAGTAGAATTCCAAAGACAAGTATAAGGACGAGGAAATATATAAATTTTTTCCAAATCAAAGTCCTAAACATAGACAGAAAATACTTGGAATTGAAATAAAAAATAACAAAATGTATAAAAAAATTTATAGATAAATAAAAAAGGGTGGACAACCATTGTCCAAAAACACTTATATAAAGTTAAGCCTAAAAAGACAATTGTATCAAAGCCTATCTTAAAACATACATGAGATAAATGTACTTAAACAAATTCAAATGATCCAAAACAACGGATCATATATATATATATATATATATATATATCTAAAAGATAAAGACTTCAACATCCATTTATTGAGGATTTTCTCTAGAGGTAGGGTCATCTTGGGCAGGTTGAGTTGTGGTGTCGTCTTCAATATTGACATCCTCAGAACTCGTCTGGAGGAGAGAACTTGCAGCACTAATGTTGAGCTTGGTAGGGCTGATGTCAACATCAAGGAATTGTTCCATGGTGTCCATGGGAAAGTCCTCAAAACCAGCAGCATAATTCTTATCTAGAAGGTCAGTGAACTTGCTAGACGCCCTAAAAACTTTGACAACATCTTCCTGGGCTTTCTCAAAAAGGACGAGAAGCTCGTCATTCCTCTTTTGAAGATGGTCAAGACAGGTATCCTTCTCGATGACATCCACCTTAAGCTCCTCGACAAGGTTCTTCAACTCCTTGACATCATCCATGGCCTTGGCTGCCTCCTTAGCTTTAGCCCTACACTCTTCCTACACCTCTCAAACCCTTGACTCCAATCTAATCCTTTCCTAGTCTACCTCAGTAGCCTACCTGGACGTTGCCATGAACTTTGACATGGCCTGTATATACAATTGATTAAAGAAGATGATTAGACGAGAAATATAAAATATGACAAGACAAAACAAAAACAAAGTAATCAAAACATACCTTGAAAAGATCATGAACACCAAAATGTTCAAATTCTTTCAAGGACATATCATAACACATAGTCATGTCCTCGTCAGTCATAGCCTTTTGAAACCATTCCCAAGTGAGATCCTCATTCTCAAGAAGGTTCATGGGAACTCTTTTGGAAAGCTGGGACGAGGTGGTTACAACAGGCTTTGACGGAGTGGCTTTAGGAGGGATGGAAAAGTCCAAGTCAAGTATCTGGACAGATGGCTATTGAGAAGTAGGAGCGATAGCAGGACCTGTCTTGATGACCCCAGACTTGGACGACCCATGTTTCGCCTTCTTATGACCTCGACGACAACGAAGGTCTCCCAAGTCAATCGTCTTGGATAAGGTCTTTCTCTTGTCTCCAGCAGTAGGACGAGGCTGAGATTGGGTTTTTGGTATGGCCTCCTCGTCCACTAAACCCATTCCCTCATTTTCTTTCATGGTTGCTATCACTGTAAAGAAAAATGTTAGGGCTTCGTTAAAATAAATAATAAAGTGAAATTTTCTAAGTAAAAACTTACGTCTACGGGTGGTAAGCTCGTGGGCTAAAGCTTCAGGGGATGGTTCAGGCCTAAGTCCCCAAGTGGCAAGACGTTGGAGAGTGACTTGGGAATGGAAGCTTCTGTTAGTGAATTGCCGGGCCTACTAGACACACTCAAGATAAAACCTGTTCAAAGAAGGTCGTCAAACAGCTAAAAAAAAAAAAAAAAGAGAAAAAGTGGTTAGGCGAGTACAAAAAAGATAAAAAAAACATATTGAGTAGAAAAGAAGCATACCTTCTAGATGAAGGTTCCCTATTTCTCCAGTATAGGGGGCGAATGGATCCATGTTTACCTCAATAGAGTTTCCAACCCAAAAACTAGAGATGAAGAAGAACTCCGTCTTCCAGCTTTTATCAGACGGAAGAAGAGACTTTATCAATCTACAATCTGTACCCCTGGCCGAGAACTGATAAAAGCTTAGGGACTGACTAATTTCTGAGGGTTTGTAACAATAAAGGAATTTATCCACAGTGAGAGGATGATTCCCTTCAAACACCTCCTTCCACAAAGCTTGCATAGAAACGACCAGCCTCCATGCATTGGGATTAAGTTGACATACTCCTAAACCTAATCTAGTAAGTAACTCTTTAGCAAAAGCATTGAGTGGCAACCTAAGTCTCCCCAAGAAATAAGCCTCATAAATATCTATTCCAAAATGAGGATCACAACACCACTCACCATAGACGGCTAACCTAGGGTTAAGATCATCTGGAATTTGATACCAACGTCTAAGGGAGCTCTTCCTGAAGAACCTCCAAAGGACCCCCAAGAACTCTGGACGTGTATTGCTACTTTGAAGTGTTCCCTCCACTAGTACTACTACCATTACCACTATTTCTACTGTCGCTACTGCGAGACCCACTATCACTAGTACTATCATGGTACTTGTCTATTTCTATATTGTCACTGTTGTAGATGAGGATACTACGATTTCAGAATTTTGAAAAACTGAAGGAAAACCTAAAGACGAGATAAAGAAGATACCTGGCTCTAAATGAGGAAGGCCTTAGGAGACGAGAAGACTTCTAAACGAAGCACTGGATGACAAATGTCAAAAGAAAATATTAGAAATGTGAAGGGATACGAGAAGACTTCTGAAAGTGAAGCTTAGCATAGGAAACGACGAGACCAACCAGGAGAATCCATGTGGCACTTTTCTTAAAATATGAAACAACATGATTGATATACCTCAAATTGCACCATATGTCGACAATTGAATACGAAATTCAAAAAAAAAATTCTGATTAGCAGGCAACACAAGGACAAGGGGGCAACTGATGGTGATAAACACTAAGTGTTGTTCATCCTTGTGTTGTCGTCCAAAGCACAAGAAAATTTACATCAACTTGTCCAAGGAACTCATCTGTATACATCCAAGTCATGCCACGAAGAGAATTCTTCATAGACGAGTATATCAACAGACGTCATGTACATGGATGAGTTATTCATACTTGGTGAATTTTATAAGTATCCTCCATTAGATTCACATAAGAAAAATACAACACGTTGCATGATACGTGGAAGAGATTCCACATATGATGCCCCATGTAACCCATTTTCTTTGTCAACTACCAACATTACCCATGATGGTAATGGATCCAAACAAGTAAACCAACGTCGAACTCTCTATGAAAGGAGTAAATTCCATTCACCCAAGGTAAGTTCTAACCATTTGCTATTTTCTTTCCTTGTGTCCTAGAGAGAAAGCTGACTTAACCGTCGGAGGGTCCTTGGCGGGGTTACACCTGTCACCTTTGATAGTACTTTCTTTCTTTTCAGGATACATAGCCATTACCGTAGCCCGAAGTATTTCAGCCTACTGATTTTCGTGATTCATCAATATATATATATATATATATATATATATATAAATTGAAGAATAAATTGAACATGTTAAACATTAATGATGATGATCAAAATTAGCTATTTCAAATTCTTGAATCTGCTGCTTTGTTTGATTCTTTTGAAGAGGATTTCTCTTCCTCATCTGAATCTGTTTATCACTATTGTAGCAAAACATCTAGTTCCCCCAATGTTAAACTTGGATGTAGAGATTCATGTTGTAATACTATAAAATCTGCTAATGTTTTAACCAAAGTTGAAGAACAAGAAAACTTACTAGTAACCTTGAAAAGTAAAATTGAAAACCCTGAACTACAAAAAGAATATCTTGATAAGTTTAAGCAAAACTTAACAAGAAATGAAAATGTAAAAAAAAACTTAAATAAAAAATAAGTTTTAACTTTGGAAAGATTTAATAAATAAAAGCCCAAAGACTTAACTGTTAATTATCTCCAACATGAAATTGTTGTTGTGAAACAAGACATAATCAATTTAAAAAATGAATTTAAAACCGTTAAAAATGATAATGCTAATCTCAAACAAGAATTATTGTTGCTAAGAATTGATAAAAATCTTGATAAACATCAGTCTGATAGTGAACATGATGAGCAAGAAGATGGAGATGAATCCACTCAACAAGCTCCTCTTTCTAGTGATGCTTCTGGTAATGCTTTGATTGATAATCAACTTGCTTTTGTTAAACATATATTGCCTCCAAAATGGTTTACAAAAGTCAAAATTGTTGTTTCTCATGATTATGCTTTCAATGCTATTGTCATGATTGATTCTGGTGCAAATATGAACTGTATCCAGGAAGGCCTAATTCCTTCCAAATATTTTGAAAAATCAACTGAAAGATTGGTTTCTGCTAATGGTACCCAAATGAAGATTCGATATGAATTGAATAATGCTCATGTTTGCTATGAAAATGTTTGTCTTAAGATACCCACTGTGCTTGTTAAAAACATGACTGATAAAGTGATTCTTGGTTTGCCTTTTATAAATGCTTTGTATCCTTTTCTTGTTGAACATGATGGTATTAATACTGACCCTTTTGGGCAAAAAGTCAAATTCCAATTTGCTTCAAAACATGAAATTGATATTGCAAATGCTTTGGAATTAATCCATGCTAAGGCAAAACATCTAAACTTCCTTAAACAAGAAGTTAGATACAAGAAAATTGCTGAACCACTTTCTGATAAATTATTGCAATCCAAAATTGATGATTTTCAGAAAACTTTGATGAATGATGTTTGCTCTGACATTCCTAATGCTTTTTGGCACTGAAAGAAACATATTGAATATGTCAAAGACCCCTCTACTAATGTGTTTCTTCTAAATTCATTTCTTTCAAATATTCCACAGGTGTATTCACATTTGGTGCTCATATTATCAAAATATTTACAACTGCTGTTTGTACTAATGCTCTTGATATTTCTTTGTAGAAAATTGCTAACAACCACATCAACCATACGGATACCATTAATAAGTAGATTATAAATATATATATATATATATATTAATAGACGAAGTTGAAAGAAAATCTAATTAGATTTCAAATTAAAATTCAATTAGAATCCAATTTTGCACCACATGTCTCATATAACATAACTATGGGGGGTAAAAGTGTCAAAACACCATATGGGCTTGAGGCCTAGTCCGAGGACGCGAGTCCCACTAAAGGGGTCGTGTGTCGGGAGCAGGGCCACCTAACACTGGGTTCCAAGGGCAGCCGACCAGACTGCCAGTCTGTCGGAGATGAGCCGAGGGGAGAGTCTCCTCGGACGTATGATGGGGAGAGAACCTGGTGGCAAAACGCCCGGGTAAGGGCCCCTGAGGCTCGGTGAGTCATCTTACCTCCCAAACGAGATGCCGAGGTGGGAGACAAGGGAGATGTGCATTGCATACAGTTCCTGCCACTTCATTAAATGCCTTCCACCTACCCACCTGGCCACATTAATAGGGAAATGACCCCTGAAAGGACGGGGGATGGCCCTAAGGGCATGGGGGAGCGTTTTCAGGGAAAAGACAAGTGGGAACCAGAGACAGGGAGTATAAGAAGGAAGGGGGGAAACACTGGAAGGGGATCCGGACTCTTTTTCTTGGCAGAAAGAAAGGAAAAAGAAGTCTCGCTCTCTCCCTCTCCCTTGGAGAACAGGACGTTAACTTGCCCAGTCGCTCCTCGGCATAGATCTGAGGAGGAAATTAGACCACTTCACCAGCCAGTCAACTCCCTGTAGTGTACTTGGACCTTATATAGCATCCCTCCATAGCGTCCCTCCATAGCGTCAGGAGGTCTAGGCTTGAAACCCATTCTCTACAAATTCTATTGTAAAGGCCACTTGGGCCGGCCCAGTCACCCACTTGGGCCCAAGGCCACTTTGTGACCCTACAATTGGCGCTGTCTGTGGGGAGCCTTGATCAAAGGGACGGAAAGTGCCATGGAAGGTTCGGGTTCACGTCATGCGGAGTCCAGGGGGTCCTAGCGCGAGGACCACCCTATGCGGTTAGAGAGAGAGCGCGAAGCCAGTGTCCACACGGAGCGTACGCGTGGGAGGAGCCAGGCACGCGGTGGTGGTGGAACCTCCCGCGAGAAAAGTGTTGAGACCCTGCAAAGGGAAGTTGATCATCTGAGAAGGAAGCTGCGCCGGGAAAAACGGAGGCGCACGCCTTCCCCTTCAGACCGGTCTTCATCGGGTGCCAGTAGTAGCTCCGACAGCTCCAGGTCCAGGACTCCCCTTAGCGAGGCCTCTTCCCAGGAGGACGAGCACCGTTGCCCACTCAAGGACAAGGGGACGTCCTCCAGAGGCCTGGCTAACAATGCACTGAGCAGGGCGCTCCACCAAATTTCCAAGTCGCCCTTCACCCGGAGGATTGAGAAGGGGAAGCTCCCAAGAAGGTTCACCCAGCCGACCTTCACAATTTACAACGGGAGGACGGACCCAGTAGAACATGTGAGCCACTTCAGCCAGAGGATGGCGGTGCACTCGAAGAACGAGACCCTGATGTGCAAGGTCTTCCCTTCCAGCTTGGGACCCGTCGCGATGAGGTGGTTTAACGGCCTGAAGGCGAGCTCGGCCGATTCCTTCACAGGGCCCACCAGGGCATTCGGTGCAAGGTTCATCACTTGCAGCAGGGTCCCTCGACCCCTAGATTTGCTACTGTCCATGGCCATGAGAGAGGGAGAGACCCTCAGGGCATATACTGACAGGTATTGGGAGATGTACAACGAGATCGATGGAGACTTCGATGAAGTGGCCATAAGCACCTTCAAGGTTGGCCTACCGAACGAGCATGACCTGAGGAAGTCGCTAACTAGAAGGCCTGTCAAGAGTGTACGTCGTCTCATGGACCGCATCGATGAATACACGCGGGTGGAGGAGGATCAGCTGCAAGTGAAGGCTATGGTGAAGGTTATCCCTCTAGAGAGGAGGGATTTCAGGTTGGACGGATACAGCAACAGTAGGCCGAGGAGAGAGTTCGTCGGACAACCACGCCGGATACTAGCGCAAGCGGTCGGCGTTGTGTTCCGCGAACCCATGCAGCGGGTGTTTGAGAAAATCCGCCACGAACCCTACTTTAGATGGCCTAGCAAGATGATAGGTGATCCCACAAAGTGAAACCAAAACCTCCACTGCCAGTACCATTAAGAACACGGCCATACAACTGAGAACTGCAAGAGCCTACGTTACTACCTTGAGCAGCTGGTGAAGGAGGGAAAGTTAAGACAGTTCGTGCGCGACCAGGAGGGGAGGGGAGAACACCATGGGCCAACAGGCCAAGGACACCATGCCCCAAGGCCTCCTCTGGGAACCATCAACACCATCCTCGCAGCTCCCGGGAGGACTGGCCCGCGCCCTTCTAGGGTGATGAACGTGGCACGGGCCCATGCCGGGGGCTCCGGCTCCGAGCTGAAGAGGATCAAAGGCAATGAGCCGCCCACGCTGGCCTTCTCGGACGCCGACAAGGAAGGGACCATCCAACCCCACGACGATGCCCTCGTCATAATGCTGAGGATTGGAGGCTACGATGTAAGGAGGGTGATGGTAGACCAGGGGAGCGGCGCGGACATCATGTACCCCGACCTGTACAAGGGGCTGAACCTGAGGGAAGAGGACCTCTCGGCCTACGACTCGCCCCTGATCAGCTTTGAGGGAAAGGTGGTGATCCCCAAGGGGCAGATTAGATTGCCCGTACAGTCAGGACCAGCGGTGGTAGAGGTGGACTTCATCGTGGTAGATGCCTACTCCCCGTACACGGCCATTGTGGGGAGACCTTAGCTGCATGCCCTCAGGGCCGTCTCCTCCACTCTCCATGTCAAGGTGAAGTTTCCTTTTTGCGGTCGAGTCGAGGAAATCCTGGGAAGTCAGTCCGCAGCGAGACAGTGCCTGACGGCAGCAGTTCTGCGCAAACCGGAACCCAAGCCCTCGGCGCCTGTAGATCCGGTCCCATAGCAATTAGCCCCTCCTGCCACGACTAGAGGGGCAGTGGCAGAAGGGCCCGGATGCGAGGGGTTGGACAGAGTGCCCGTAGACGGTGACCTAGAGAGGTTCTTCCAGATTGGTGCCCAGCTGCCGACCGAAGAAAGGGAAGAGTTGGTCGCACTCCTGAAAGGAAACCTCGATGTGTTTGCATGGGACGAGCATGAGGTACCTGGGATTGACCCGAACTTCATCTGCCACCATCTAAACGTTAACCCGACGGCAGTGCCGAGGAAGCAACCACCTCGGCGATCCTCAGCGGAACACTCCGAAGCCGTGAAGGAGGAGGTCACCAAGCTCAAAAGGGCTGGGGCCATCAAGGAAGTATTCTACCCCGAATGGTTGGCGCACACAGTTGTGGTGAAGAAGAAAAATAGGAAATGGAGAGTGTGCGTGGACTTCACAGACCTCAACAAGGCCTGTCCCAAGGACCCGTTCCCGATGCCACGCATAGATCAACTAGTGGATGCAACGGTCGGCCACCCCCGCATGAGTTTCCTGGACGCCTTTCAGGGGTATCATCAGATACCACTAGCTTTGGAGGACCAGGAGAAAACCGCCTTTGTAACCCCCATCGGCAATTACCATTACAAAGTAATGCCCTTTGGTCTAAAGAACGCAGGGGCTACCTATCAGAGGATGATGACTCGGATGTTCGAGCCACAATTGGGGAAGACCGTCGAAGTGTATGTAGACGACATGGTCGTAAAGAGCAAAGCCGCATCAGACCATGTGGCCGACCTGGACAGCACGTTCCAGACTTTGCGGGAACATAAGTTACGGCTGAATGCCTCTAAGTGCACCTTCGGCGTAGGGTCTGGCAAGTTCCTAGGCTACATGCTTACTCACAGGGGTATAGAGGCCAATCCCGAACAGATAACCGCTATTTGTAACCTGCAATCACCTCGAAACCCAAAGGAGGTCCAGAAGCTGGCAGGGATGACGGCCGCCCTCAGCAGGTTCATTTCCCGCTCGGCGGATAGGTGCCGACCCTTCTTCCAACTACTAAACAAATGGAAGGGATTCGAATGGACCGAGGAATGTTCCCTGGCGTTCCAACAGCTGAAGGAATACCTCTCTCGGCCGCCCGTTATGTCCTGCCCCGATCCAGACGAAGTCCTGTTTGCATATTTAGCGGTGGCGGCCCACGCCGTCAGCCTGGTCCTGGTACGGGATGACGCCGGTATACAAAGGCCGGTTTACTACGTGAGCAAGTCCCTGCAGGAGGCCGAGACCCGGTATTTGCCGTTGGAAAAGGCGGTTCTAGCTGTGGTGCACGCCACTCGTCGGCTCCCGCACTATTTCCAGTCTCATACGGTCGTCGTTCTAACCCAACTCCCACTTAAGTCCGTCCTACGGAGCGCCGACTACTCCAGTAGAATCGCCAAATGGGGGACCTTTTTAGGGGCTTTCGACATTAAGTACCTCCCTCGCACGTCTGTGAAGGGGCAAGTCCTAGCCGACCTGGTGGCAGAGTTCACTGAGCCCTCCCTGGAAGAAAGCCTAGTGGGATGCGGCTTAGACAGGAAGCTAGTCGGCATGGCCTCATGCGAGAAACCACCGATGTGGGAAGCTTACGTGGACGGAGCCTCGAACCAAAGAGGTTCGGGCGCTGGGGTAGTCCTGATATCGCCGGATGGGATCGTCATCGAGAAGTCCCTGAGGATAGCGTTCCCGGCAACCAACAATGAGGCCGAGTACGAAGCCCTGCTTGTGGGAATGGACATGGTTTGGAAGATGGGACGAAAGGCGATTCGAGCGTTCTCGGACTCACAGCTGGTGGTCGGCCAAGTGGAAGGGAAACTGGAAGCAAGGGAGCCAAGAATGCGGGAGTATTTATCCCGTGCCTTGCGTCTACGGGCCCAGTTCGAATCCTTCACACTGTCGCATATTTCCAGAGGCGGAAACACCCACGCAGACTCCCTGGCGACTCTCGCAACCTCGTCGGCACATGGCCTTCCGCGGGTCATTCTCGTTGAAGACCTGCTTAAGCCAGCCGGAACGGGCTGCCAGGCCATGCGGGTCCAGCAAATCAGAACAGGGCCCAGTTGGATGGACCCCATAGTGTTGTTCCTGAAACATGACACGCTGCCCGAGGATAAGACAGAGGCCGACAAGATCCGCAGAAAGGCTCCTCGGTTCTGGCTATCCGAGGACGAGAAGCTCTATAAACGCTCGTTTTCGGGGCCATACCTGCTGTGTGTACACCCGGACGGGACGGAGCAGCTCTTGGAAGAATTGCACGAGGGGACTTGCGGGAGCCACACGGGCGGAAGGTCACTAGCTCACAGGGCCCTTACGCAGGGGTACTGGTGGCCGAATATGCAGAGAGAAGCGCAGGAGTACGCGAGGAAATGCGACCAGTGTCAGAGGTATGCGCCCAACATCCACCAGCCTGGTGGCGTTCTCAATCCTTTGGTCAGTCCTTGGCCGTTTGCACAATGGGGCTTGGACATAGTGGGACCGTTTCCAAGGGCAGCGGGCAACAAGCGATGGCTGCTTGTCGGGACGGACTACTTCACCAAATAGGTTGAGGTCGAGCCGCTCTCGAATATCCGGGACGTGGACGCAAAGAGATTCGTCTGGAAGAATATCATCACCAGATTTGGGATTCCCCGCACCCTCATCTCGGACAATGGACTGCAGTTCGACAGCAAAGCCTTCCGAAAATACTGTGGAGACTTCGGCATCACGAATAGGTACTCCACCCCAGCTTACCCGCAGGGGAACGGCCAGGCTGAAGCCACGAACAAGTCGATAGTCAATGGGCTCAAGAAAAGATTGGATGATGCGAAGGGCAGATGGGTGGATGAGGTACCACATGTGTTATGGACTTACCGAACCACGCCGCGAAGATCCACCGGCGAGACTCCTTTCGCGATGACGTACGGCGCCGAGGCCGTGATTCCGGTGGAGATGGGGTTCCCAACGATGAGGACACAGTCCTTCGCCCCAGAAGCCAACGACAACATGCTGCTGGAGGGGCTGGAC
The DNA here is from genome assembly GCA_032878915.1 of Castanopsis chinensis. Classification (NCBI taxonomy): domain Eukaryota; kingdom Viridiplantae; phylum Streptophyta; class Magnoliopsida; order Fagales; family Fagaceae; genus Castanopsis; species Castanopsis chinensis. The sequence goes on along the minus strand of JAVQMG010000115.1, from coordinate 18,505,567 downwards.
TTGGTGGAAGAAAGGCGGGAAAACGCCATGGTCCGACTAGCCAGTTACCAGCAGCAGCTCAAACGGGGGTACGACTCTCGCGTACGATCCAGACCTCTCGCCCCGGGAGACTTGGTCTTAAAGAAAGTCGTAGGAACGGCAAAGGACCCATCGTGGGGGAAGTTGGGGCCGAATTGGGAGGGACCCTACCGGATAACCTCAGTGGCCGGTGTGGGGGCATATTACCTAGCCGACCTGGATGACAAGCATGTAAAGCGACCTTTCAATGTAAATAATCTTCGAAGGTACTACTACTAATGAAAAGCGTTTCCGCCGTGTATTTAGATATCCTTGTATCGCGCTAATTGTCGAGTACTATTATCTCTATCAGTTCAATCAATATTAATTAAGTGTTAATGTCAACCTTGGTTACGCCAGGTCCTCGGACCTTCTGCCTTGGGAAAATTTAACACGGATCAATATTAATTAAGTGTTAAATGTCAACTGGGGCTAAGCCAGGTCCTTAGACCTTCTGCCTTAGGAAAATTTTAACACACAGACGGTTTATCATGTTAATGGCAACCTTGGCTAAGCTAGGTCCGAGGACCTTCTGCCTTGTGAAAATTTAACATGCACATTATTCATTCCTATTAAGTGTTAACGTCAACCTTGGTTACGCCAGGTCCTCGGACCTTCTGCCTTGTGAAAATTTAACATGCACATTATTCATTCCTATTAAGTGTTAACGTCAACCTTGGTTACGCCAGGTCCTCAGACCTTCTGCCTTGGGAAAATTTAACACAGATCAATATTAATTAAGTGTTAATGTCAACCTTGGTTACGCCAGGTCCTCGGACCTTCTGCCTTGGGAAAATTTAACACGAATCAATATTAATTAAGTGTTAAATGTCAACTGGGGCTAAGCCAGGTCCTTAGACCTTCTGCCTTAGGAAAATTTTGACACACAGATGGTTTATCATGTTAATGGCAACCTTGGCTAAGCCAGGTCCGAGGACCTTCTGCCTTGTGAAAATTTAACATGCACATTATTCATTCCTATTAAGTGTTAACGTCAACCTTGGTTACGCCAGGTCCTCGGACCTTCTGCCTTGGAAAAATTTAACACGGATCAATATTAATTAAGTGTTAATGTCAACCTTGGTTACGCTAGGTCCTCGGACCTTCTGCCTTGGGAAAATTTAACACGGATCAATATTAATTAAGTGTTAAATGTCAACTGGGGCTAAGCCAGGTCCTTAGACCTTCTGCCTTAGGAAAATTTTAACACACAGACGGTTTATCATGTTAATGGCAACCTTGGCTAAGCCAGGTCCGAGGACCTTCTGCCTTGTGAAAATTTAACATGCACATTATTCATTCCTATTAAGTGTTAATGTCAACCTTGGTTACGCCAGGTCCTCGGACCTTCTGCCTTGGGAAAACTTAACACGGATCAATATTAATTAAGTGTTGAATGTCAACTGGGGCTAAGCCAGGTCCTTAGACCTTCTGCCTTAAGAAAATTTTGACACGCCGACGGTTTATCATGTTAGTGCCAACCTTGGCTAAGCCAGGTCCTTGGAGAATTTAGATCGGCCCTATCAACCTTTATCAGGCGTGAAGCGTTAACTAGGACTAAGCCGGGTCCTCGGACCTTTTTGCCGTGGGCGAATTTAACGTGGCGCAACCAATTCTTACTAAGTGCTAAGATTGAAACTTAACTAACAACTTCGCTAAAAGTTGAGATTCTCTCGTGGCTAAACCGCACATATCCTAGTTTTGGACGTACCCCGGGGCACTAAGCTGCTGCCACGAATGTAAGTTTGTTCAACAATTACGCAATAAACGCAATACGACAAATAGATTATGCTATAAAGGAAAGGAAATGAAATTCATAGATGATAAGTTGTTCGGTACAAAGTTAGAGCGAAGGGAATTACAAACAAAATGAGTAGAGCTTACATAACAACAATTCACAAAAATGGTAAAAGTGCACAAAAAGAAGAGAACGGGGCCCGACGCTGCCTATCCCTGGATCTTCAGTGGTTGCTCCTTGGTCTTGCCTTCAACCTTGGTTCGCTCTTGCGCGACCTTGGACGGATCTTGAATCTCTTTTCCTTTGTCCTTAGGATTGGGAGGAGGCAAAGCTTGGCCAGTTGGCTCACCCGACTCCACCACCGGAGCACTGACCTCTTGAAGGGGTAGGACCTGGTCCGAGGAGGGAGGTGCCGAGATAAGGGGAACGTCATCGATGGGTCGGATATCTTCCGGATACCAGACCTTCTCCGCAGCCCTTAACTCGGAGCCGGCAGGAACGCCCGCAGCATTCAGGGCTTCCGCCCAAACCTGCTGGCAGTATTCCCTACACAGCTCGCCCAACTCCTCCGTAAGGCGGTTCTCCGTGTCCTCAACCCCCTGGTTGTAGACGGCCTTAGTAGCGGCGTCCACGGTCTCTCTGACGGTCCGAGCCGCTTCCTCCGCCTGCGCTAGCCCTCTCTTTAAATCCGAGACCTCTTGCCCCGCCTTGGCAAGGGCCTCGTCCTTTTGATGCAAGAGCTTGCGCTGGGCTTCCGCTTGCGCCTCCGCCGACTTGAGACCAGCGTCCAAGCTCCTCCTCTCCGTCTGCTCCAAGGCCAGCTTGGCTCCCAGGTCGGTCTTCTCCGCCTCGACTCGGCCAAGGTCCTTCTCAACCTCGGCCCTTGCCGCCTGCTCGGCCCCTACCTGGGTCTGGTAGTGCTCGACCAGGGCATCAGCAGCGAAGGCCTCCTGGATGGCCTGTGTAAAGGGCACCAACAGAAACGTGTTAGATACAAGCGCCCCGCGCAGGGTGTAAGACAAACAACAGTGGTCGATTCTTACCAGGCCCAAATTCCTCTTAAGGGAGAGAAAGAGACGCGTGCGGCCCGTCCTCCCCAGCTCCTTCATGTCCCTTGGCAGAAGCAGGGGTCTCTCCAGCGAGCTGGCTAGGTGGAAGGCCTGACCTGTCTGATAGTCTCGGAGGCTCGCCTGGTTTGAAATAGGGGCCCCGTCCACCTCCAGAGGGGGAAACCAGCTAGTTTCCCCTCGGCGGACCTCAGCCTACCCGCGGATTTCCCCGCTTTCCACAGAAGAGGCCCGTCCCCCACCTCTAGCAACTTGCTGCTGCTGCTGCTGCTGCTGCTGCCTCAAGTGTTTCTGTTTCTTCTCCCTTTCCTTATCCGCCTCCTCATTCTCGTTCCTTCTTTTCTTGGGAACGTTGGGAGGAGGGGGGAGTTGTTCGGAGGGAGGAGGTGGCGGGGGCGAGTGTATCCTCGGCTGGGACCCCGAAGCATCATCCTTGAGGAGTTTGGCCCCCCTCTTCTTAGCAAAAAGTTCCTTCAAGGGTGCCATGTCGTCGTCTTCGTCAGAGGACACCTCTGGTATTGCAACTACGAAGCCTGGAATACCAGACTGCCTGTCCGAGGCGGACTCCTCCTCGTCTGAGATATCGACCACGTTGCCCGCCAATGGTCTCTCGGCCTCCTCTAGAGCGAACCTATCAATCTCGTCGCCGAGGGTTGAAGAGGAAGCCGCAGAATCTTCTTAGACCGCCGCGACCTCTGGCTGCGCGACTAGGGGGAGTGCTTCGATGGGATGGTCGTACAAGATCGTGGAAGGCGCATTCGACAGAGCACGAGGAGCGAGAAAGCCGTCGTATCGAACGTCGATCTGAGCTCGCCTACGATGGCCAGCGAGGATGGCGTCTTCGACCTCGCCGAAAGCCCTAGATAGGGGGTCGTATCCAAGGATCAAGTGGGCGGCCCTCACCTGGAGATCTTCGTTCACAAAAACCTCGGATCTCAGGACCCTGTTGAGATCTGGAACGTTGACGTTTCCCAGATGGGGAGATGTGTGTCGCTTATCTGCAAGAAAGAAGTAGAGATGGCAAACGGAGTTAGACACACACTGCGGGAACAACAAAAATGACAGCAAACTAACAACAAAACGACTAAGGGAACCGAAATGGGGCAGAACTACACAAACTAAAGCTCTTAAATCCTAGAGTGTCGCACCTGGTTGCCCCGCCCTCACTGGGCAATGGAGACCGTCGTGCCACCTCCCCGTAACGAGGAGGTAATCATCCTTCATGCCTTTGTTGGACTTTGGCAGACAGGAGATAAGCCGGACCGCGCTAGACCTCGACTTGAGGTAGTAGCCTGAGTCCCTCAGCCGGTGGCACTCATACATGTAGACGACGTCGTGCCATGTAAGGTGGAGGCCCATCTGCTCGTTCAGAGCATCGACACAACCTAGAATCCTAAACACATTAGGGGTACACTGGTCTGGACATAGCCTATGGTTGCGGAGGTACTCCCTTGTCACCTCCTTCATGGGAAGTGTCATCCCGCCCTCTAGAAAGGCAATAATGGGAATGACGACTTGCCCCGCCTGCCTAGAGCCTGCCACAGACCCGGGGGGACAGTATTCCAGGCCCACATCGGAAGGGATGTGATACTTGGCCCGGAATCCTTCCATGCCGGAGGGTGTATCCACTAGACACTTAAATCTACCCATGGAATCGAAGCTAAAGACGTAGACTCGTAAAGAGAGGGAAGAGGAGTTGACAGCCAAGGAGGAATTTACGCTAGAACGGTCGTACGCACTTTGGGAGCTTGTGGGAGAAGGTAGGAAGTAGACTGGTTCTGCAATAAGTTTGCTATTTGGAGGAAATGATGAATGGCGCGTCTACCGGGGCATTTTATATGACGGGGAGACGGCGGTTCGTGGGAAATATCCCGCTCAAATTTTCGGGGGCGAATCCAGGCCGTAGGATCCCCATCCCACCGTAGAACGTGCGCGACAGGGAGTTACTCAGCGCATTTAATGCGGGTGTAACGCATTACGAAGCGCCAAGGAAGCGTCCAGAAGGCGCGGGCGTACTCCGCACGTGTGACATTCTAAAGGTCACGTGAAGGGAGGACACGTGGGTCAAAAACCCATCTGCCTCCTCGGATCAGAGTCAGATGACTTTTTGAGGGGCTATTGTGGGGGGTAAAAGCGTCAAAACACCATATGGGCTTGAGGCCTAGTCCGAGGACGCGAGTCCCACTAAAGGGGTCGTGTGTCGGGAGCAGGGCCACCTAACACTGGGTTCCAAGGGCAGCCGACCAGACTGCCAGTCTGTCGGAGATGAGCCGAGGGGAGAGTCTCCTCGGACGTATGATGGGGAGAGAACCTGGTGGCAAAACGCCCGGGTAAGGGCCCCTGAGGCTCGGTGAGTCATCTTACCTCCCAAACGAGATGCCGAGGTGGGAGACAAGGGAGATGTGCATTGCATACAGTTCCTGCCACTTCATTAAATGCCTTCCACCTACCCACCTGGCCGCATTAATGGGGAAATGACCTCTAAAAGGACGAGGGATGGCCCTGAGGGCATGGGGGAGCGTTTTTAGGGAAAAGACAAGTGGGAACCAGAGACAGGGAGTATAAGAGGGAAGGGGGGAAACACTGGAAGGGGATCCGGACTCTTTTTCTTGGCAGAAAGAAAGGAAGAAGAAGTCTCGCTCTCTCCCTCTCCCTTGGAGAACAGGACGTTAACTTGCCCAGTCGCTCCTCGGCATAGATCTAAGGAGGGAATTAGACCACTTCACCAGCCAGTCAACTCCCTGTAGTGTACTTGGACCTTACATAGCATCCCTCCATAGCGTTAGGAGGTCTAGGCTTGGAACCAATTCTCTACAAATTCTATTGTAAAGGCCACTTAGGCCGGCCCAGTCACCCACTTGGGCCCAAGGCCACTTTGTGACCCTACAATAAGTTTTTAAATTTTTGTGCCATGTTAGTTAATTTAATGTAAGAATTGGAATTCAATTGGAGTTAATTTTGTGTCACGTGTCTCATCTAATATGAGTTTTTTTTTTTTTTTTTTTAATTTTTGAGCCAAGTGAGTTAATTTAATGTAGAAAATGAGGAATTCAATGTAAATAAATTGTAAAAAACCTATATATATATATAACCACCAATGCTTAGAGAAAATATAATTAGATTTGAAATTGAATTTTGCTTTTGTTAACTTTCCATACATATTAAATTGTTAAGATTTTTGCGGTTATTTTTTCTTTGAATTAATGAACATATTTTTTTTTTATGCTTTTTCTATTCATATATTTTGTATGCCAGGATCTTAAATGTAGCAAATTATAATTGAGTTGAACGATCTCATGCACCTATCTCCATTCGATTTCGGAGATACTATTAGACCAATTTATTCTTTTATTTTGAATTGTATTTAGTAGAGTTTCATGGAAAATTATTGTAAATTAATATTGTATATCCAATAGTGATTTTAAAAATTATATACATAATAGCAGTGAAATAAAAAACTTAACGTAACAAATATCATGAAAATTATAAGAAAAAACTATTTTAGAACCTCAAAATGTTCTAGTCGAACTAATATACTATATGTTCTATAACTTAAGCTAACATCACTAACACCACTACAATTCATCATGCCTGTACCTAAGCACGAGTTACGTATTAGTATATACTAGTCACTAACTCGTGCATATGCACGGGAATCTACCTATTTGTGAGGTAGACTAAAATAATTTTATAAAATTTTAAATTGATTAAGAAACTACATCATTATATGATTTTCCCTTGTATGACTTCAATTTATGTTACAATTTGATGTGGAAGCTATTGCTTTAATGTGCAATAACTTACAAAAAATTTGTTAGACAGTTTCAGATACCGCAAAAAAATAACTCAAATTTAGATATTAAAACTTCTGAAAACCAAAAAATATTAAAAAATAAGATGATTCACTACTTAGAAATTATTGAAACAAATACATATATATATATATATATAACTAAATAATAGAGAAATATAAGTGAAAGATGAGTTATATTCAAAAAAAAAAAAAATCCATGACCATAATTATTGAAAGGAGTCAAAAGATTCAGAGCCTACAAATTATATGTTAGGAATGCTATAAGCCTATGGATAATAATTATTGTATTGAGATTTAGTTAGTTAGTTAGTTAGTTAGTTAGAATTCAAGCATGTTAATCACATTTAGCACATGTTGGAATTATTAATGCACATGGTTAATAGAATCAATAGGATGAGGCCATGTGGGCCAATGAGATTAGAGTTAGTCTCCTATAAATACATGATTGTAATCCAATATGAGATATCAATGGAATAATAAACCAACTTGCTAGTGCATTAATGCATCTACCTCTCTCTCTCTTAATCTCTCTCTTTCTCTATGGAAGGTGACTACCTCGAATTAAGTCAATTTCCCTATAATTCTCATCAATCCCCCTACAATTCATACACATCCCTATTAGGAACTTCTATATGGTGATCAAAATGTCACAACGGTATTGGTCCATTGGAAGATCTCCTTTGATGAAGATGTTATTTCACAACAACACCTTGTGGGCAAGGTGTTTTCAAGGGGAGGGAAATGTTAGGAATGCTATAAGCATATGGATAATAATTATTGTATTGAGATTTAGTTAGTTAGTTAGAATTCCAAGCATGTTAATCACATTTAGCACATGTTGAAATTATTAATGCACATGGAGAATAATAGAATCAATAAGATGAGGCTATGTGGGCCAATGAGATTAGAGTTAGTCTCCTATAAATACATTATTGTAATCCAATATGAGATATCAATTGAAAAATAAACCAACTTACTAGTGCATTAGTGCATCTACCTCTCTCTCTCTCTCTTAATCTCTCTCTTTCTCTATGGAGGGTGACTACCTCGAATTAAGTCAATTTCCCTATAATTCTCATCAATACCCCTACAATTCATACGCATCCCCATTAGGAACTTCTAGATTCTTAACATCATAGATTGTGTGTGGTGTGACTACACAACAAAGAAATATAAGAGAGATATGTTACCATCAAAAAAATAATTCTTGTGTTAAAACTTTTGAAAGGCCAAAAAATATTAAAGAATTATAAGATTTATGTCCTATAAATTTTTGAAACAAAACAAAATGTATATGATTACACAATAGAGAAATATAAAAGAAAATTGATTACCTTCAAAAGAATAATACATCGTATAGTCGTTGAAATTTGCTAAACATGTTTAACTATTGCAAAAACTAACACAAATTCAAATGTTAAAACTTCCAAAATGCCATATATATATATATATATATATAATTAAAGAATACGTTATTGAAACTGTGCGGCATAGGATCCCCGAGCCCTTTGGGCCTTCGATCTTGGCCCTATGGTATGGTCCCTGACCTAATTCATGTACGGGGTAAGGCCCTAGGCCCACAAAGCCGTGGGCCCGAGCCTTGTGCCATTGTGCTTGGACCAAGGAACATTGGGCATGTGATCTCGATCAACTGCGTCTCAGATAGGAACGTGATTGCTCGGGGGTACACGTTTTGGCTGTCCGGTAGGGCCTTGGGGAATGTCTTGCCGAACAGCCTATAAAAGGTGGGAACCAGTGCCAATGCCACTACTACCACTCCCAACGAAACATCTATTTCGAAACAATAGAATTAGACCCCTATCTCCATTAATAATCAAGAATAATCATTACATTCCCACTGACCTTATACTATAAATAAGAGACTAGGATGAGAAGTTTAGGGGTCGGAAAACTTTGGAGAGAAAACCGATAGAAAAGAGCGACAAAACTAAGAAGGAAAGCAATTTTGTGAGAGGAGGGATTGTAGAAACTGGAGAGCATTTGGATCACTGAGCACAAGATCACCCATGGTAGGAAATCCTAAGCTCACGATACAAATAGATTGTGAGCTCAAAGTAGAGGTTGTGCCCATAACTATATTTTGGGTATGTACAGAAACAATTCCAAAAAATATGACTATTCAAATGAGGAATATAAGAAAAAGTAAAAAGTACACGAACTCATAAAGTAATAAGTTTTAAATTTTAACGATAAACTTTAAACGATGAAAAAAGATCATATACAGTCACAGGTGTATGGTTTGGCGGTTTATGTACGAAAATCACATTTTACAAAATACATGAAAAATAGTAAAATAAGTTTTTTTTTTTTTTTTTTTTTTAACAAAGTAGAGGAGAAGAAAATAACAGAAGAAGAGCTCATATTTCTAGTGGCTAAAAAAAAAAAATTTAGGGTTTGCACTGCTTTTATAATGTTCATGATCAACTTCACAAATTTGGAGATAAATTATATATCAATATTTGAGTTTGAGTTTAAGTTGGATTTATTAGAAAGATAGAGCTTTACTCCTTGTTAATTTGATATTGTTAATTAAACAAAGTTAAATAATTTTGTTTTTAAAAAAATGATAATGATGTGGCAAGGTCTAGAGAGGTCAATAAAAAGTCAAATGTTTCAAAATATATATATATATATATATATATTAATTAACAAATAATTAATGAAAGTGAGCTCCCAACACGCTAAAATTTTGGATTGTAACCAGGGTAAAATTTTGAAGAAAAATTTATTATATTGTTTAATATTAAGTTATTAACAAATAACTAATGAAGATGGAAGTTGATGTGACATTGACATTTATATAGATGTGTAGAGTACGGGTAAAGCTAACACCAATATTGGTTTTTTGTGATGTTGTATATCTATTTAAAATTTCTATAGTGTTTGTTTTTTAATGGATTAGTAACTTATGAGAGGAGTGATTGTAAAGGGAGTCTCATATATTTAATAGAAATAAATAAATAAGATTTAAAAATTATAATTAAAAATTGCTGAGATGAAAAATTGTGGGAGTTTCAGAAACTTCACTTTTATATATATATATATATATATATATATATATATATACTCGTATTATGCCCGTACGATACATGGCTTAGTAAAAACATTTATATATAAATTTTAAAATATATATTTTTTGATAATATAATCAAATCTAATAACAAATAAAATAGTAAAAATATTTTTAAAAATTAAGTTACATAGAAAATGTATATTATTTAAGTTTTTTTTTTTTTACAAAAAAATATAATATAAAATATTTTAAAAAATTATAGCAAGTTTTAAATTTCTAAAATCTATTTAGTAGTAAAATTCTAATTTAATTATATATATTTTAAAATATTCTATAAATATTGCTACAATTTAAGATGCGTTAGACCTTTTGATTTAGTGTAGTATATGTTGCTGCAATTTAAGATATATTGGACCTCTTTTTTTTTAGTGTAATATACGGTTGCTACAATTTAAGATGCTTTAGACATTTTGATTTAGTGTGGTATAAGTTGCTGTAATTTAAGATGCATCAAACCTCTTTTTTTTAGTGTAGTATACAATTGTTGCAATTTAAGATGCATTAGACCTTTTGATTTAGTGTAGTATACATACGGTTGCTGCAATTTAAGATGCATTAGACTTTTTTATTTTATGTAAATGTTATCTTTTTATAATCTAAAAAAAATTCTACAATTCGGTGTTGCCACTTGGCGCAACCACAACGTCTAAGCCTAACTTTTATTATATAGTATATGATATTATAAAATTTTAAAAAATTATGGCAGGTTTTAAATTTCTAAATGCTCTTTAGTAGTAAAATTGTAATTTAATTATATAGATTTTTAAATATTGTATAAATATTGCTACAATTTAAGATGTATTAGACCTTTTGATTTAGTGTATTATACGTTGCTGCAATTTAAGATGCACTAGTATGTAACCTATGCTACCGCACGGGAAGAGATATAATTTAATAAACCAATAAATATACTGCATTTTATTATTTAAATGATACTGTTAGTTTTGTTTTTTATTTATTTATTTATTAATTATGAGTTTAATTATGTTTAAAAGACTTTGTTTATTCATGTTTAAATAAAACTTAGTATTATGTAATTTTTTAACAAATATTTTTATCATACAAAATTCTAATGAAAGAATGCTACATAGACATATATATTCAAGGTTGATTCATTCACAGTACATATAACTATGATTAAGCTGCTTTATCACAAACCATTTTTAACAAAATATTTTAATAAATTAAATGTGAATCTCATAATGTGCCTCTCATAACAATATATAACAATAGAATAACATGAATCTCATAAAAATAATTTTATCAATTAAAAATCACTAAAATTATGAGCATAAAACATAAAGACAAACAAATAGAATAAATATTAATTCCTTAAAAGAAAACTTACAGTGAGTTGAGAAAAACTACATAAATAATATTTGATATTTGAAGAATAATGGGATTACAACTTTCTTTCAAAATTGGGTAGAGACCAGTGCTGATAATGTGTTATGAAAAAGAAAAGAAATATGCAACATTAATGATAGAAAAAAAAAATAATTTTATAATTAAACAATAAAAATTATTGGCAAAAAGGAAAGAAAGTATAGGCAAATAAAAGACAACAAACATACAACATCAATCATAGTAAAATCACAAAATTATATAATTAAACAATAAAAAATTTACACAAAAAAGAACGACAGTATAGGTAGATGAAAGAAAACAGTAATCAAATGTTAGGAATGGTTGGAATTCGTTTTGCAGAGCATAAACCAGGACCATGAAAATTGTAAAGACAAGTACAATCGGAATATTTGGAGAACTTCTTCTTATATAAGATACAAAAATACCCAAATACATGCATCATTGATACCAAGAGATTCTTTTGAAATTCCATGTGAAAAAGGGAGGTGAACCTGAAAGAAATGGAGGTGAACCTAAAAATACGTGGGTGTGGAAAAGGGAGGTAAACCTAAAAATACACGTGTGGAAAAAAAAAAGAAGAAAAAAAGAAGCACATCAGAATTACAAATTAGACTCCAATTTCATATTTACATTGACACGTGACACAACAATTAATTAGAATTCGAATTTAGAATTCCAATTAGAGTTTCTCTCTGCTTCACCAATTATATATATATATATATATATATATATATAGATTAGACCTCTTTTTTTTTAGTGTAATATATGGTTGCTACAATTTAAGATGCATTAGACCTTCTGATTTAGTGTAGTATAAGTTGCTACAGTTTAAGATGCATTGAACCTCTTTTTTTTAGTGTAGTATACAGTTGCTACAATTTAAGATGCATTAAACCTTTTGATTTAGTGTAGTATACGTTACTGCAATTTAAGATGCATTAGACCTCTTTTTTTTAGTGTAGTATACGGTTACCGCAATTCAAGATGCATTAGACTTTTTTTTTTATGTAAATGTTATTTTTTTTAAATCTAAAAAAATTTCTACAATTTTGTGTCGCTACTTGGCACAACCACAGCATCTAAGCCTAACTTTTATTATATAATATATGATATTATAAAATTTTAAAAAATTATAGCAAGTTTTAAATTTCTAAGAGCTCTTTAGTAGTAAAATTGTAATTTAATTATATATATATATATATATATTAAAATATTCTATAAATATTGCTACAATTTAAGATGTATTAGACCTTTTATTTTAATGTAGTATACGTTGCTGCAATTTAAGAGGCATTAGACCTCTTTTTTTTAGTGTAATATACGGTTGTTGCAATTTAAGATGCATTAGACCTTTTGATTTAGTATAGTATAAGTTGCTACAATTTATGATGCATTAGACCTATTTATTTTAGTGTAGTATACGCGTTGCTGCAATTTAAGATACATTAGACCTTTTGATTTAGTATAGCATACATTGTTGCAATTTAAGATGCATTAGATTTTTTTTTTTTTAAGTGTAAATGTTATCTTTTTAAATATAAGTTATATGACTATTATTTTTTTTCAATTTCTCCCTGGACTGCTCTGCCTAAATTGGATTTATAAAAAAACAAAACAAAAGAAAACAAAACTACACCCTTTGATGTTGATCTCTTTCTTTCTCACTCGCGCAAAAATTATAGGAGTATCCTTGTTCTGAAGGCAAAGATTCGATTTTCAACCTTATGCCGTCGGAACAAACCCCACCAGTACCATGGCACCACGTCGAGTTTTTAAAAACCCAACTAAACCCTAAATATCCATCAACTGTCAAGCTCATTTATTTCAGAACATAGTACATAAATAACTCACATGCATTCCACCGTCAGCAGAACATGTCCGTACTCTGCCACTTCTTTTTTTTTTTTTCCTTCAGTAACTTTCACTTATCATAATTCATAAATAACTAAAATATTCCCAAAAAAAAAAAAAAATACACGTTTTTATATTTAAAGTACAATAAGGATTATAATTTTTATGTCTTATTATATTTTATGTAAAAATATACTAATGTGATTGAATTTTAATACTTCTATCAGTAAACATAGTGGTTTATTAACTGTTATACTAATTATACCCACTTATGTTATATTGGTATATCATCATGCACCTTTAGTACGGTGGTTACTCCACTAGTCACACATATACACTTTGAGTAGATTAGATTAAAGTAAAAATTCTATCTTGTATAAAAAATATATATATATATATATATATTATATTGGTACTATAGGTTTTTTGTTAAATATTATAACAACTTATGTTATTATTTTCAACAACACAATCATCCACATGTTTATTGTTTCTCAAAAATAGAAAAAAAAATCCACATATTTATTACTTTTTTTGGAAAGTATGAGCATAGATATAAATATATCAAATTACTTAAATAATGCTGAGAAAGTGGGGCATTAAGATGATTGAAAATAGGGCAAGACTTAGGTACAATATTTATGTGCTATTTCTTAAGTTCTCCTCTTAAGATTCTGTCATGTGGAATTTTCCTCATAAAATGAAAGTATATTTTTTAGTTAAGTAACCACATGGCTGAATCTTAAGTGGGGAACTCAAGGAACAACACATAAAGTATTGTACCTAAGTTTTGTTCTTGAAAATATGGTGGAATTGACTTGGTTGAAGGAGTGTGTGCGCTCTCATGTCTCATCTTTGGATTAATGGGCAAATACCTATTCAAAAAAGGGGGAAAAAACCCTTAAATTAATAGTAGTATCTATACTATTATTTAAGAAGCTTTCCCTATTTGGATTCCTCATTTTTTTTAGTTTGAAAAAGCCCTTTGCACACCTATGTTTAAGTAATGACAAAACTAAAGGATAATCCAGTAAAAAAGTAACTCTAACTCTCACTAAAATATTGCCTAAAATACCCTCATCATACCCACTTACAAGTTTTCAACTAACATAGATAAATATGTAAATTAAAACTCCTACGCTTTAAAACCCACAAACTCACGTACACTGCCAATTTTTATCTCTCATTCTTCTTCAGATTGAAGACATTTAGTTTAGCTCTACATCATCCTTTATTTTTCTTCAGATTGAAAACATTTACTATCAGAGGCTTCAACAACTTTTCAGGTTCTATCTATGGCAAGGGTACGGTGGCTTATTATCGTAGTTAACTTTGAGATTTTAAATAGAGGGTTTGTGCTTGAACAGGCTGCTTGAAAAAGGATATTGATAAAGGCTGTTTCTTTTTATTTTGGCCTAGAATTAAACACAAACTCCTTTTTCTTTTTCCTTTTTTCTTTTTTTTTTTTTTTTTTGTGTGGAATTTATGGTATTTTATTAAGGGAATAAGCTACCTAGATGAGAATTAAGACCGGTTGGTTTTGCATTTATGTGTGCAAGTATTGAATAACATTAGATTTGAGAGCCTCACAAACAAAGTCAACAAGACTCTCTCATTTATGTGTGCAGGTACTTATATATATATATTATTTTTCTCTGTATTGGTCCAAGAACTTAATAATTAATGTAATTTTAGATTGCTAACATTTTTTCTTGTTTTTGGGTTATAGATTTGGTGAACAATTTGGGTACTATTGCGAGGTCTGGGACCAAGAAATTTATGGAGGCATTGCAAGCCAGAGTGAATGTGAGCATTATTGGTCAATTTGGTGTTGGGTTTTAAGGGAATTAAGCTACTTGAAGTGGTAATTTACACTACTTTTTTCTTAATGTAATTTACGCTACTTTTTTTTAGAGGGTATTATGTAAACAAGGTTTTTCATTTAATTTATGGTACTTTTAAATAAAAAAAATGTAATTTACGCTACTTTTTTTTAGAGGGTATTATTATACATTTGATGTATCATGTTAATGGTTACCCAATTTAAACCTCACATTAAGTGGTTGCTATCTAAGAAATTGTTGTAAAAAAATGTCTTTTGTAACATAAATTATATTTATCATTTGTATAATTCTATGTGAGATTCAATTTACATTTTTATTTTATAATTATTAATTTACTACTCCATAAAAAATGTATGTTAATGGTTACCCAATTTAAAACTCACATGAAGTGGTTGTTATCTAAGAAATTGTTGTAAAAATATATCTTTTGTAACATAAATTATATTTATCATTTGTATAATTCTATGTGAAATTCAATTTACATTTTTTTTTTATAATTATTAATTTACTACTCCATAAAAAATTTTAAGTACCTTTTCTCAATTTTAAGGGTAGTTGATATCTTTGAAATTTAAACTTTTTTTAACTTTTGTTATGGATGTGTAAATGACTAACTATTATGATTAAAACACTACATTTTAAGATTATTGTTGATCCTTTTACCGTAAAATAATATATTTGAAATTTAAACTTTTTCCACTTTTGTTATGGATGTGTAGTAAGTGGCTAATTTTTAAGATTAAAACAGTACATGTAGTTATCCACAAATATATACTGTTTTTAAACTTTGAATATGAAAAAAGAAAAAAGGGCGGCCGAGTAGTGTTTTTTGGATAGAATGTGGGATTTTAAAAAAAAATAGTTTAATCCGAAATTTTTAAATGTGTAGTATTTATTTTTGGATAAACTTTTAAATAAGGATAGGGTCACACCAATTCCCCATGTTAATCTTTTAAATTTCTCTAAAATTTAGCTTTTTATTTTCTTTCAAAATCAAATATGTTAGTGCCTAAATTTAAAGATATGGATGGAGATCAGTTGTAATAGTGGTTTTATAGTAGGAGTCTTTTTTATCCCAAAATAAAGAAGAGATTTAAAAGAAAAAAGAGGAAAACGTGATTTTTTTTTTTAGAAAAGAAAACGTGAGTAAATCTTGATAAAAGAAAAAAGGAAGAGAGAGAGAGAGAGAGAGAGAGAGAGAACATGTGTTGAGTTTTCCAAAGAACATGAGAGAGTTTACTTTCTTGAAAACTAACAGAAAACTGATCCTATTTTGTAGGGAGTTAGATATGTATTTTGTAGAGTGTCCTTTAATTTTGTCTCTGTTTAAAGCCAGAGGACACACCAATTCCCCATGTTAATCTTTTAAATTTCCCTAAAATTTAACTTTTTATTTTCTTTCAAAATCGGCTATCTTGAAAATTAGGTTTTCTTTTATATTTTTTAAAGATTTTTTTTTATTCTGTACAGATGAGGGGTTTTTTTTTTTTGTTATATTCTTTTCCGAGTTCTTTTTCATTCGATACGGATGATTTTTTTTTTTTTTTTTGTATAGAATTATTGATGTAGGTTACCGTGGGAAAAGAATGAGATATTTTTAAACTTTGAATTTGAAAAAAAAAAAAAAAAAAAAAAAGTGGCTAGGTAGGGGTTTTTTTTTTTTTGGCGTTGAACGGGGGATAATTTTATGTTTTTTTTTTTTCAAAATAATGGTGGCTTTTTTGGATAAAATGTATGAATCGATAACTGTCATAAAAAAGAAAAACAACAACAACACCAGTAAAAAGGAAAAAAAACATGGATGCACATCTAGAGCCTTTCTTTTAAAAAAAATAAAAATAAAAAAAAACAACAACAACAACAACAAAATTTGTGTCTCCTACCGTAAAAGAAAACTAGCCTTTAAGCATGCGCGTGAGGCTCTTCTATTTTTTGGATAATTCCAAATTATAATAAATTTTCTAAATTAACTCTTACCTAACAAATAGAAGAGTCTCTCAGTACACACATAAGCACATGCTCAAATTGGTTTTTGACAAAATCTTACTCTCAAATTATTATATAAATTAATAACAAATTTATTAATCTAATGTATAATAAAAAAATGGAAAACATTTTATAATGTTGATTATTAAAAAATTAAGATAATCTAAAATAAATAAACTAAAATAATAAAAATTTATTTTTCATAAAAATAAAAAAAATTAAGTACATATTTTGAATTTAATTTATTTGTTCCATAGAAATTAGTGACTATGATGCAAGCATGAAAACATTTATGCCTTTTTTTTTTCACTTTTCAGGTCTAGGAAATTGTACGTCTAAATTATTTCTAGGGTTGATGATGAAGTGGTGAAACGAGGAGAGTCAAAATGCTATCATATGGATGAAACCAAAAAAGTATTTTGTATCAAATGATACAACATCATTTGTGTCAAAATTTAATAAATGAGAGATATGTGTGCAAAAATAACTACTTATTAACATGTGTCTCTCAATTGTTAGTGGGTTAGTTATAGTATCATGTGATACTAAGTGCCTTTTCAATAAAACCACTATATATATACTCATTGTGTCACAATAAATAAAGTTCACAGTTCTTTTTATTGAATATTTTATATAACCAACCATCAATGACCCAAGAAGTTAGTTGGCAAAAATTAGGGAAGGGAAGCAATTTACAGAATTCCAAAAAAAAAAAAATCTTACTATATATAACTGACAAATCTTTAATGCATATATAGGCATTACATATAACTAGTATTATGCCCGTGCAATGCATGGTTTGATTAAGACTCATACATAACTTAAACAAAAGATAACAACAACTAAGTTTTTGTATTTATCTAAAAATTGATAGAGATGTATAAAAAAAGTCAATAAGAACAATTATAATTTTGTGTCTATCCATGAGGTGTTTTAAAAAAATAAAAAAATAGAATTAAAGGTTGATATTAATAGTTGTATACGTGTACTATGATTGTTTTTTTTTTTTTTTAAAATTAATGTTGATATGAACAATTAGTGTGAAACCAAAATTCTAATTCCCTAGAATGCTAGAACTCATAAATCATAAATGAAGTAGATCTCTTATTGCTAATTAAATAAATCACTTAGAAATTATAGATAAATGAATAATAAAAGGATTAGATGAAAAATTTGGATTGTATTTAAATTGAAATTTTTATCAACTTAGAAATTATAGGATCAGAAGATAAGAACAAAAAAAAAAAAATTACATATATTTTTAAAAGTCTAACAAAATTTCTACAATTTGGTGAAGTCACGTTGCTCAATTTCTTTACATCTTAGTTTTTGTGGTTAAGCTGCTTCCCCTTCTTTAGATTGGGAGATAAGAGAGGAAAGGAGAGGAGTGTTGTCTCTCATGGGAATTCAAATGGATTGGATAATGAAAATCACTTTCTTGAATTTCCATTTCCTCTTAGTTCGGGATATTAAGAGTTTTATGAATATATTTTGAAAAGGAAAAAAGAAAAAGAAAAAGCGGGATAATGATTGTGATAATGTGAACAACTAGAGCAAGAGTTAGTTATAGTCAATCTTACTAGTCTCACATATACCTGGAACATGTTTAGTCTCTCCGTTGATGGGATTGAGAGGTGCTGAGATTTCATTTTCTCCATTTTATGCATTACATTTTTACATCAACCAATGGAATTGTGGATAATTAAACCACTTTCTTGTAACAAATTTTCCTCTTTTTCTTTGTGGCTTTAATATAGAAACAAATAAATTCTAAAAAATAAAAACCCTCCCAGAAAGTGTCAGCATTTCAGAACTGACACTAGAAAGGGAATTTAATTTACACCATGTGGGAATTCCTTTTTCCCTCCCAAAAAAAAAAAAAGGTGGGAACTCCTTTCTTTCTTATTTATGATTATGAAGATTCCAAGAATATTACAGCTGCGTGCTACTCCAACTATCCTCAGAATGGGAAATGAAAGCATTTTTTTTGCTCAAACAGCTGAGTGGAAGTGGGTACTCTCTGGCAGTGCCCTCCTTTAAAAAAAAGTGTGACAAGGATTGAAATCACTTTGAGCAAATGGAGAAAAATACTTTTCGATAGTGAACAAATCCAAATTAGCAAGCTTTGGATTGAAATTCCTAAAACTAGTCAAAGATCCAAAAATGAACCAGTCCGCATGCTTGATGTCATGACACTCCGATACTCAGGCGTGAGATCTATAAATGTACATCCTAACTTTTCTTTTTCAATAATGCTAGGGTTTGGCTTCCTATTTTTTTGAGTTGAAAGTAAAAAATTAGTTTATTGCTATATCAATGGAAATTAATTTTTTTATTTTAGTTGTTTGTCATGTTAGCAATTTTCATCTAAACTAAATTGACATGATACTAAAAGATTAGAAACCAAATTAAAATATAATATAAAGAATAAAGACTAAATGCGTAATTTACCCTAAAAAATATTATAGACGTATAATATGCATCACATATGACATAACCTCAATGAAAAATAGAAATTAGATACGTCAATTTTTTAGAGTAGGTGATGCAACAAAATTACAAGAGACCGAGTCTTGAGTCATGAGAATTGATATGGGAATTGTATGCGGTTAATACGAATCTTTTCTGCTTCAAATTAAGTGGTGGTCCTAGCTACTACTTGGAATGAAATCATTTCGAAAGCGAAAATGCATGAAAGACATAATTAAACTGGTACAAGTTGTAGGCAAAAGAATAAAAAAAAAAAGAAAAAAAAAGAAGGGATTTTCATTAGAAGTCATTTTTCTCTTCAAGTTGTCTCGGAATACACCCAAAAACTCAATGGAGAATTGAATTCCATACGATGCTACACTAAAGGAAAACATCAAAACGTTAATACTCTCATCGAAACCCTACGGGAAAATACTAAATAGAGGTTAAAACATAAGTATATCACTCGGCAAACAATTATCAAACATGGCTCTCTATAACTCTTTCCCCCCCACACTCTCCTATCTTTTTTTTTTTTTCTCTCTGGAAAATGTCATACCTGATACTACTAATTAGAGAAAACCGATAATGTACAACACGTACAAATAGCTTATGAGGTCCATCTTTTTTTCTTCACTCTAAAATATTCCTTTCCCATGGCCTGACTTTTATCATTTTGTGAAGCAAATGAGTTCCGATTCAACTCTTTCGCCACCCTTTTTTTATACCCTCAATCGGAGGAGCACCGGCATCGGTACCAAACCATCAAAACCCTCCAATTTTGGTACTTACTTTGCACTCGTTCACACTTGCATTAGCCATGATCATGATTTTTGCCGAGTCAAAGATATAGAAATTGATGATTGGACAAAGTAAAAATGTAGATGAAAAAATTTGATTGTCATCACTATTTTTTTTACTTCCTAGCTCCAACTAATGTCTAAGTGTCTAACTCGGCAAAGTCATGATGATGATTGAGGCAAAAGTAAACGGATCGAGCAAAGTTGGGTACACATATGATGCCTCCAATCATTCATCGATCAATGTTTTACTCTCTCTATCGATTTTCTATATCTCAAACTCGACAAAATCATAGTAATATGGCTTAGGACAAAAGTGAGCTAGCAAAGGTTGTAGTATTATGTTTTGCTTCCACTTTCCAATACCGTTCGATGTCCTCAGCTATTCTTTTCGCATCCATTGATGCACCAAGAATTCCGCGTTTTGTAAACCCCACTGCGTAGAGCCCACACTCGCCTTTCCAACCATTTGGAAATGGCCTTCGAGGCAACCCATCTTTCTTTGAAAACATTTGTCCCTCCTGACAATATAAGCCCATATAATCTCTTTTTCAGTCTATGAAACTAGGGTTAATATGTGGAAGGAAAATAAAACAAGAAGTAAATAAGTTCACAATATTTTCCACGGACATGACTCGTTGTAATTGATGCATAATACAGGTAGTAAGTGATGATGCTACAACCGCAACAGACAAATAAAAAAAGACATTGGCTTAAAGAATCAAAGAACTAAAACTAGAATGAAAAAGATAAAAAGAGGAAAGGTACCTTTAGCCAAGAGGGTACATTGCTTCTGTAACCGGTTGCTAAAATAATGGCCTCAAAGTTCTCTATTTTTCCATCAACAAACTCCACAGCGTGACGTTTTAGCCGCTTAATGCTTGGAAGCACCTAAACCAATATTGAAAAGTTAAGACTTTTGAAATTATTTAGCTTCTGCACAAAGAATCAACTAAATTTAGGAACTAATTGACACCCTGAAGAAATTATTCACTCCTGAGAGAAGTTCTCTCTCATCTTTAGAGGCACTGTAGGCCCGTGGGATTGAATAATTTCTCCCACTAAAAAAAAAAAAACTTGAATTTATTGGTGAAAACAAAATATATGGCTAGATTTAACAGTCTTTTCTTAATAAGGCTGGAAAAAAAGTTTCCAAAATTTGGAAAGGCTCAAAAAATTGTCATGCGTAGTTAAAGTGAAAAACAATAACAAAAATTAGCAAAAAGATGGTGATTTGATTCAAAAAATAGAAAAGCAAGTGTGCCATCCAGAAAAGCAAATAATAAGTACAATCATTTGTCAAAAGGATAGTAAAATCTATGAAAAATTTGTGTTGGCAACAGGAAGTGAAATAAAGCGAGATATGATTTGATAAAAGGGAAGTACCTTAATGTCACCACTTTTGATTTTGGCAAGCGTTCCGACATCTAAGACTGGGGTCTTTCCGGACAAGTTTTTGAGTTCGAGGGGACCCAAGCTCGGCCGGTCCAATCCGAATCGAGAAGTGTCACCAAGAATGAGCCATGACACAATCAGCAGTAGCCGATC
Organism: Castanopsis chinensis; assembly: GCA_032878915.1. NCBI lineage: Eukaryota > Viridiplantae > Streptophyta > Magnoliopsida > Fagales > Fagaceae > Castanopsis > Castanopsis chinensis. The sequence continues at coordinate 18,483,931 of JAVQMG010000115.1, read as the reverse complement.
GACAAGGCGCATGGGCAGCCACTTGAGCAACCACATGGACAGCCCGAAAGTCGATTTTCCCAGCATCTCTCGTGGTAGGATGTGCACCTTCGAACCAAAAAAAGTTACACCCAAAAAAGCTTAATAAAAATGGACCAAAAGAAACATAGAAAAGACATGGAGGTGATGTGTGTGAGGCCCTCATTATTTTGATAGGACCAGGAGGCCTAATTTGACTCTAAGCTATATGATACTTTATATGCTTAATGGGGGTGGGATTGTGTTTCTTTAAAAATACTCAAAATCATAATAGGGAAGAAGAAAAAGGCCGAAGTGGTTGTGTGATTTTGACAATATTTTTAACTTCCTACGTTTCTGAACAATGTTGCGCATGCTTGAGAATTCCTAGAAAGTGAAGGATAAAAAAAAATTGTCTTTCCAAAATTGAATACCGCAGCTTTAAAAAAAAAAAAAAAAAAAAAATTTAAACAAACTGTTGGAACTTGAAGTCACTAACTCTTCACAGCAATAAGCAGTTAACAAAACAGTCATAGTGAAATGAGTGTTCTACATATCGCACAAAAAAAATCAATAGGGATTATAATTGTATAAAACATGTTTGAAGAACCACGAGTGTTCTAGACACTGAAAAAAGCCTTTCCCAACATTTTTTTTTCTCTCTTCCTTAATTTTGGGAAAACTTTTGAAAAACAAAAGAAAAAAGAAAAAAAAAAAGAAGAAACCTAGAGAGATTTATACTGGCTTTATCCTAGTGTTCAATAAAAAAAAAAGTCCATGATTGGAGAGACAATAAGCGGCTAAAAATAAAAAGTGAGCTTCTTGCTTTGTTGCGCGAGAGAGAGAGAGAGAGAGAGAAAGAGAGAGAGAGGACATGGCTATGAAATAAGAATACTTACTGAGTCTCTGACCACAATAGAAGGTTTAGCATCATGGTTGCAAAGATCCAAACAAACCTCCATGCCTGAATTCCCACAACCCACAACCAAAACTTTTTTACTTCTAAACTCTGCCCCACACTTATACAAACTAGTATGCTTTATAGACCCTCCAAATTCTTCTATTCCTTCAATCTTAGGCATCACTGGCTCTGCATTTTCTCCGGTGGCCGCGACTATCCAGCGACACACATACTCTGTCAGCTTACCCTTTAATCCCACACTCTTTACACGCCAAAGACCAAGAGTACAGTCATACTCCGCTTGTGCCACAGTCTCATTGAATTGTGGCTTGATATCAAACTTGTTGGCATAATCTACCAAGTACTGAATAAATTGTTCCTTAGTAGGGTAAGTAGGGAGATCATTAGGAAACCCCATGAAAGGAAGCTCACAAAATTGCTTTGGTAAATGAACTCGAAGGCGATCATAAGTCTTGAGCTGCCACAACGAGGCTATGCAATTGGATCTCTCAAGAACAACACTAGGAACACCCTTTACTTTGAGAGAAGCCGCTACAGCCAAACCTGAAGGCCCTGCACCAACGATCACTGGCCCTTCAACATACTTGATTTGTGAAGAACATAACTTGTTGGAATTAGAATTAGTCTTCTCTATGAATAAAGGATCATGGGCTTGTTTTCCTTCTATCTCTCTCAAGTAATAGTTCTCCATATGAACAATGCAAGAACAGAACAAAATGGCTTTAGCTAGCTTGAGGTTTTGTGTGCTTCAAGAGCTGGTTGAGTAGAAAAAGACTATATTAGATAAGCTGACTCTGTTCTGTGTGTCTCGCTATGACTCTAAAAGTGTGATCTTTAGGGAGGTCAAGGCTGAAATTTTGATTCAGTGACAAATTCCTCTCTTATCTAAAGGAAGATTAGGCTGGCGAGGAAATTCCTGGAAATTTGGAGTGGATTAGAAAGGTCTTATCCACTTGTGAGAATTAGTATTTTTGGTTTTTATTTTGTGGAAAATCTGTGTTGTTCAATGGAGAATTAAGCGGAGGCATGAGCAACAACTACGGGGCTAATCAGCATTGAACATTAACAGTAACACACACACCCAGAGAGAGAGAGAGAGAGAGAGAGGGAGGGATGGTGATGTCTATATATATATTCCTTTTGTTCACAGAGGATTTATATCATATGTGGGCAGTAATACAAGTGGGGACATAAACAACTAGCAAATTTCTCAATATATGAATATTTCGATTGATTATTATTTATAATAATACTAATATTATGATAACCAAAGCTATTGTTATATATAGTTCAACCCCTTAAATAGTGGAGAAAAGAAGTTTGATTGGGTGTGTATTAAAGGAGATTGTTTTTCCTAACTCCTAAGAATTCATTCTGCTGTTTGACAAAATCCAAAAATAATAGGAGTAATTTTTTTTCCCCTTCTGTTTTGGAGAAGCAATAGGAGTAATATTTTGATTAGGAAAAGTAGTCCTTTTTTTTTATCTAGAAGATAGCTGGGCTCGTGATTATTTTTGCTTCCGGGCCAACTTGGGCCAGGTGGAGTATGAATTGTAACCAATTGTCCACATTGGGGATTTTTTTTAAGATACTCTGTGGGTAATTTGTCGAACAAAAAAGGTTTGTAATTATGGGAAAGCACTTGAGAGACAGCTAAGAATTTAGTAAAAAGGTTTTACAAATAGAGGACATTTCAAATTTGTGAAAATTCGAAATATGTAAGATATGACGATATATTCCATCTTCAAATTTTCAATTGGAAGAATTCCCACGTGTAATTGCTTCATTTGATGTAAAATCACATATTTAGCCATGTGTTTAACATAGGTGGGTTAAGGGAATCTACCTGAACTAATCTCAAGTGAGTAAAGTGTCAAATTACAAATCACAAATAGGCAACTTAAAATTTCAATCAAATCACGTATGGTTAAGTATGGTTAAGTGGTAATTTGCCCAAAAAAAGTAGAGAAGTATGGCATATATATAATAGAGCTCAACATGACAGTGGGGGTAATAGTAATAGTAATACATACAGTAGTACTGTTGGAATTGCGAGGTGATGGTTACCAAAGTTGGCTATGGGAGCACCGGTGACGAAGGTGCTAGTGGCAACTTGCACGGAAGTGGTGAAAATATGTACAATTTTCTAGATGCGGTAGCAATGGGGAGTGGAAACATATATAATGTGGTTGTGTGCTAATGAGTTGGTCACTCGGTCACTTGCTACTTAGTAATAGTGACTGTCTACGATTTCCTTAGAGTTTGGTAAGTAAGGAAGTTCATGCTCCAAGTTGAGGAAACATTACATTATTACAAAATCCACCGTTACAAGTGAGAACTGTTGGTGAAAGGATGATTTTGGAATCATACATATGTAGCTCATATGGTGGGAGTGGGACACAATGTTTATGAACTTGACCTCTTTGATTTGATTTGAGATATGAAAAATCTTATTACACACTTGCTATTGCGTATTGCACACACTCTCTTTTAAGTTTTTGAAATCGTAACACGATTTCACAGTTTTAATTGTAATTGTGGTTTTAAACATAATTTCAGTCCATATAATAATGTGTGCAAAATAAATATGTAACAAAGAGTGTATGACTATCATATATTACTAGGAGATATGAAGTCACCTAATTCATGATTTATACAAGTGAGATCCTACATTCAAATTATCTAACAGGCCTAAAAATAGAGCTGCTCGCCAAGGGAATATATTAGTACAATTAAAGGTGTTTGATGGGTATAAATGTAAAACTAACGAATATCCTTTAGAGATTTTAACATGATTCTATTATGAGAATTTTTAAAATTCTATTACATTAATTTGAAGACGGGTTCTTGGATTTTTTTTTTTTCCCCTTCATGATATCAAGATTTAAAGTTTTAAACAAGCATGTTATTTTTATAATTATTTAAATTACTGATAATATGATAAAATTTAATTCACTCATTTCAACATTTAAAAACAAGATTTTAGAAATATTATGTCAGATTTATCCTAAAAGCTTTCATTCACATTATCAACATTTAAAGTTTTAAACAGGCATCAACAACAATTATTTAGGTTTCTCAAAAAAAAAAATAATTATTTAGATATTTATTTAAATTACGGATAATGTAATAAAATTTAATCTACTCATTTAAATATAGAAAAACAAGATTTTAGAAATATTATGTTACAGTTATCCTAAAAGTTTTTTTTTTTTTAAATTTGATTCATAACAAATAAGATTATGTATAATAGAAGATAATTGATTTTTAACTTCAAATGTAAATTATATCATAGCATTTGGAGTCAAAATTGAAAATTCCCACGCTTTAGAATACCACAGCAACACAAATGTTTGTTGAGAAAGGCACAAAAATGTCCACTTGCCGTGTTAAACATGATCGAAAAACTTAATTCAAGTTCAAAATCCATCATATTCATAATTTCATATTGTTTTGATTGTTTTGTTTTTTGATAGGATTGTTTTGACTCTATTGAGTGTTCCTATGTGACAAAAATTGCATCTATTAAAGTTTCAACAACCCCAAAGTACAATGACAAAAATAAATAAATTGAGTAATTGCAACTAGAGGAAGTCACAGACTCACAGCATATCATAGCCTTTCCAGTTTCCAACCGTACCTAATCATGGGGAAAAATCAAAATATCAGCAAAGAGCTTTACGGAAATGAAATGAAGCCCATATGTGTTGATGACTTTTTTTTTTTTTGACTGAATGTATATGTTGATGACTCGTTCAAAAGAGGGCCACCATTAGACATGACAATGCAGTTTGTTATTAACTACCTCAGCAGAAGAAATCATCCTCTCTCTCTCTCTCTCTCTCATAAGATCATCCTCTCAAAACATATGAGATCCACACATTTGTAGATCCCACGTACTGCAAAATGATCGACCTCCATCTCATAAATAATAAAACCATTCCATATATTACTTCCTCCTACCCCACCTTTTAACTATCAAATGAGATTATGGCAAACGATACCTTTATATGATCCTTATACTTGGTACATTCTAAATATGTTTAATACACATTTCAGTTCTATGCATAAATAAATTTGAATCATATTACTTTTCCACTAATGATTATATCACTATTTTTTTTTCCCAGGTTAGAAAAAACACTATATTTTGTTGCTCAAAAAAGGGGTGAAAATGGGCAAATGCCCATTTCGCGCAAAAAAAATAAAAAAAAATAAAAGGCAAATGCCCTATTTCCCAAACTAATTAGGGAAATGCCCCTCTTTTGAAACTCGATTTTTTTTAAAATCGAGTATCAAAAAAAAATTTCTAGAGCCCTATAGTGGCATTTTAAGGAGCCTATAATGATATTTAAAGGACCTATAGCGGCGTTTTGTAACTTGATTTTCATGAACTCGAGTTTCATGCAAGTTTTTTTTTTTTTTTACCTAAAACTCAAGTTCATGGAGCTCGAGTTCCAAAACGCCGCTATTGGCTCCTTAAAATGTCACTATAGGCTTAACTCGATTTTGAAAAAATCGAATTTCAAAGAGTTTCAAAAGAGGGACATTTCCCTAATTAGTTTGGGAAATAGGGCATAATGCCTTTTTTTTTTTTTTTTTTTGCGCGAAAAGGGCATTTGCCCATTTTGACCCAAAAAAGGGTTTTGAAATGAGTCTTATTTGCCTTTCCCAAACCATGACACCTTTTTGGTTGTTGTTGTTGTCAATGTGAGTGTTCAAAGTTCTTTGTGTTATGTCCCAAATAATATTATCAAAAAAACTATCAATTCAAAATAGCACTCACATACAAGAACACAAATATTTATGTGGAAAACCCTTTCTCTTTGAAGGGAAAAGCCATGAGACAATTTCTGAATTAATTCACTATTATCAAATCAATTACAATAATTCTTGTGTATGCCTCACGGCTAAAGAAAAAATATCTCTTATTTTTCTTTACTCTCACACACATAAATTATCTTTCTCAAAGGCAGCAACACTTTGCTCTCTCATTTTTACTTTCTTCACCACGCACAACTCTTTGTACAGCAATCCTTTTTCTCTATTCTTCAATCTACGACACACACTTATTTAGCACAAACCATATTTATATATAACCTAGCTGCACACCACAATCCCAATACAAGTCAAGTAAGGAGTCTTTCAACCATTAGCCACAGACTCTTATTTCAAATAGGATTTGTTCATTTGCTTTCCTAAGAGTTCAATGACTTCTAATTCTACTTGAAGTAGAATTCTTGATACAAGCCCATTGAATGGGCTATCACATGGGCTAGACCCACAACACTTTGAGTGCCTAACTATTCTCCCAAATGTATATAGTCCCATTGTCCTACAAAACCTACACACATTATTTCAAGCACTTATATCATAAAAATAGTTTGTTGACCCTTGCATAGGTGTCTCAAGTCTCAACTATCAAGAATTATGTTAAGTTTTATGTATAAATGTAACTTATGCAATATATTTCATGTTTTATAAGATCAATATGATTAAATAAAGGTGGGTTTCAATTAACACAATGTAAAATTTCTCTTTGTCAAATAATGAAATCCTACCAACTTACCCAAATACATTTATGGTTTTTTTTTTTTTTTTTTTTTTGAGAAAGAAGACAATGAATTCCATTAAATAAAAAATCAGCCATGATCGGTGAAAAGTACATGAGACAAGTGTGGAGGAACATCCTCCGTCCACACCGAAAAATATCTAACATGTTTAGCTAGATTATGGGAAACACTATTACCAGATCGGCAAACATGGGAAAAGGAAATGCTACTACCTACCACATTCATGGATTTTGATGACGTGAGGATGTGACCAAAAGGTGAGAGGGATATTTCATCGGATTTCAAAGGATTTATCACATTGGCAGAGTCCCCTTCTAGTAGGAAGGAAGTGAAGCCGAGGTCCTATGTGAATGATATGGCTCTTGTTGCTGCCATTGCTTCAAATATATCTGGCAAGAAAGGAAGATTAGCCTGCTTTGAGAGGGAAGCGATGGCTTGCCCCTTGCTATCTCTGATAATCACTCCCAAACCAACTTTACCAATATCTTTAAATAATGCTCTGTCGAAATTTACTTTAACAAGACCCTCAGGCGGAGGAGACCACCTGACCTGAGATTGAATACAGCTTTTGGCTTGCATCAGAGCATCTGAAATAGCTTTCTGAAATTCTGTAAGTGCTTGAGAGGGGGTTGGGATCACCTGTGAAAGTGGATACTCCTTTGAGGAAGTTCGTATCTGGTTTCAGTGGTGCCAAAGAGTCCACATTATCGAAGCCAGTCCCTTCAGATTCTTCTACTCTTCATGCGTATAAGTGATTACCTCTCTAATAGAGGGAAAAACTTTTGACTGTCAAAATGAGAAGGAAGGAACTAAGTCCCATACTTGTAAAAGCAATGTACATCCCCATAGTGCATGATAAATTGATTCTGTCTCCACCTTACAAAGTTCACAAGTATCTTCGATCAGAATTTGTCGTTGGCGTAAATTCTTTTAGACAGGGAGAGCATTTTGACAGGAGTGCCAAAGGAAGTTGCGGACTTTGTTTGGTACTGACAAACCCCAAATCAACTTCCACACACCATTGCCGAGGGTGGTAGGCACTGCTAGTTGGCTTAGCGATTGATCAAAGGCGAGGAATTTGGAGGCCGACTTCACATTGTATGTGAGGCCGACTTCACATTGTATGTACTTGATGGAGTAAAGGGCTAGACCACTACATCTTCCACTGTATTTGGACATAAAAGAATGCTCGAAATACATTTGTAGTTAATATGATGATAAAGAACAAGTATCATATTGTTGTCCTATGTTCAAATTTCTATAGTGTTTAATAAAAAATGATTATATTTCTATAGTGTTTATTAAAAAAATGATTAAATAATGATGCATGAGGACCACTTGGGTGGTGGAAGTGAAATATTAAATAGTATTCCATGTATTAGTTTGGCAATTATACTGCATAGAAATTTGTCATTTAAATGCAAGTGATGCTGTGGATTCTAAAATTTTACAACTACATAATTAAGCATTTCAAACATGAGTCATCTATATATGGTGTACAACATGCATATTTATCATGGTGCACAACATGTTAAAAAATTAAAGTGACACAATCATATTCATTAACATGTCATATTTTTAAGAATTTCGTGCTAAAATTCTTAATAATTTTGACTTCCTTAAAATAAAAGTTAAACAAAATTGACTACGAAGAAAATGCAAAATCGCCTATATTTCAAATTAATTGCATGTGAGAATTCAAGTAAAATTTCACTTGACGACGGTCAAATATATTTTCTTATGATTTGGTTTAATGCATCAACCAAAATACTTCGCCACAAAGATATAGAATCTCAAAAAAGAAAAAAGAAAAAAAAGAATAGAGTTAGCATAAATGATAAAACTGATATCAAAGGGAGAGGCGGAAGGAAAGGATTTTGGATAGGCCTGTCCACAGGTCGGTTCGGGTCTGGTTTGTGCCCAACCTAGAACCTACTCGATAAGTTCGGGTCTCTAATTTTTGGACCCGCCGCCGACCGGTGAACGGAATCGGTTCGGTTGGTCGGACACTCCTCGAATACCAATCGGTCCTCGGTCAGAGTTGAAAATTTTGAAACTATGCTAAATTTTGCAGGAAACCACCAGATTTGGTTGAGATATGGCCAGATCTCAAAGAGATCAAGCTGAATCTCGACGAGATCTCGCCAGATCACAGCGAGATCTCAGTGGATCTCAAAGAGAATAGGCCGAATCTCAATGAGATCTCACCGAATCTCAACAAGATCTCACCGAATCTCAACGAGATCTCACCGAATCTCAACAAGATCTCAGTGGATCTCAAAGAGATAAGGCCAGATCTTGACTAATCGAACAAAACGACCGGCGAAACACACCCATCGGTCAAGAAAAACTAATTTTTCTATGTACATATGGTTAGATCGGTTGAGATCTCGGTTTTTATGGTCAAACCCATCATCTGACCTGCCAGTATCGGGTTTTGGGGACGAAGACCCGTCACCGACCATTACCGACATCAGGTCGGCCGGTTTTCGTGTCGGGTCGAACGAATTCTTCGGGTGGGTTGGGCTACAGTTTTGTGTGGACACCCCTAATTTTGGATTTGAACTTATAACTCAAGTTTCAGTTTTAATTTTATCCTCTTCTTTTTTTCTTTTTTCTTTGAAAAAAAAAATTATATTTGGCGGAGGAGGGGGTGGTGGCTTTTGCAAAATCCTTTCTCTTCCTATATATATTTTTTTTATAAAAAAATTATTTGAATTAGCTCTAAATTTTCTTTATTAGTCTCCATATATTTATTTAAAAAATTATCCAAACACTTATTTAAAATACTAATATCTATTTTTTTTTTAGCTTTCAATTAGTCATGTTCAATTCACTATAAATTTAGGAATATTTAAAGTATATGTTTCAAAAAATATATGAGTAAATCTTGTTAATAAAATATATATATATATATATATATATATATATTCTTTTCAAATAACAAACTCTTCTTCATTTTGTGGTCAGGGAGTGCGGTCTATAAGAATGCAATGATTTTCTTTTTCTTTTTCTTTTTCTTTTTCCATCAGAAGAAAAGGTTCTGTGGTTTTTATGTTTACATTTTTGGAGATTTTCTACTTTTGTCATTCATAAACAAAAGTGATAATGCAAAAATCGTCAGTGAACCGAACAATCCTCATGTGCTCTTTGAAAAAACCTGCGAAACACAAACTTAAAGAGGACCTTACAGAGAGTACCGGTATGGTACCGGCCAAACACCCTCCGAATGTTAAGTTAAAAAGAGAATTTCTACAATTCTAGAGTGCCAGAGCTAAGGAATTATGCATACCTAAGAAAAGAGGAGCCTGGGTGCATATATAGTAGTAAATGGTGAATGAGATCCCTTCGAAGTAGGGATTTTTCCTTATTGGAAGGGTCTGGTGCTATAGGGTTTCAGAGATTTTAGGTTGTCTTTCCATATAAAAAAGATACGGGCATTATCTTGTGTATTTTCAAAGATGTTTCCATGCATAGATATTCGTGGAGCGCAAGTCAAGATATGTTGGACCCATCGGTCTCTCCAACCCATTGGCTACTTGCTTCATCCAAGGAAACTCGTCAGCTCAAGGAGGTGTCCGTCGGGTATCATAGTGGGGTCATCGCTTTCGTTTCGTTGCTTTTGGTGTGGTTGCTTTTGGGCCACTGTTTATAAACATGAAGCAGATGGGTCCATAAGTACCGTCGACTTCATGGTATGATACGTCTTAAATCATATCTCAAAAATACCTTTATCAGCTGCCCCTTACTCCGTGGTCTCGTCGGCTTTGGTTGACGGGCTGCGGAGTAATGCAGGTATTTATGACCATTAATTAGGTGTTTTGTTGGAGTGTGTGTTATTGAATGGCTTAAGCAGTCTTGAGTTTAAATGTTAGGTGACATGTGGCGTTAACTGGTTAGCCTCGTTTCCAATCATAGGCCTCGCTTCGTATAATGTTCCCTCTGGCTCTATAAATAGTTCCACTCCTCCTCTTTTATATTCCTTTACTTCTTTCTGAAAGCTTTGTGAGACCTTATGCTGTCATGCCGTTGATCTACTATCCGTCGTTTTAGAATCGTCGTCTTTCGAGGGCCGTCGACTAGATACTTCATCTGTTATTTTGGTAAATTCCCTTCTCTTTGTTCTAAACTTTATTTTTTACTTTCTTTGCAACCTGTTGTCTTTTTATGTTTTTAGACCCTTCAAAATAGGTTCTTAGAAACCCTCCATTGCTTGTAGGTGGGTAGATGTCAGATAGAGAAGTGACAAATGAACTATCATCGTCAGTTCGTGAGGGTAAGGGCTACGACGAGATCTATATGTCAAGGCGCGAGCCTGAGGAAGATTTCCCTCAATTATTAGAAAAGGAACCATCTACCAACTCTGTCAATGATGGAAAGGAGAATGAGGAGGAAGAGGATGAGGGAGACGTGGAGAGAGATGAGTATGACAAAGGAGAGGAAGATGAAGAAGACAGGATGGATGAGGATGAGGAAGATGGGGAAGATGAAGAAGACAATAAGAATTAATCCAAGGGAGATTAGTCAACAAGAGAGGACGGGGGTGCCCACCCCTTTATTCTCTCTATGATATGGACAGTTAATGAAAGGTGCTATTCTGGGAAGACCTCAGACATGGGCATGTATAACGCCATGTTCGCCGCGAGGTTGAGACTGCCACTGACAGATTGACACCATTAGTTGGCCAATTACTTAGGTCTATCCGTCAGCCAAATCTCTCCTAATGCTTGGAGGATTTTTATTAGAGCTAAGATGATCTGGGGTCAGCTCAGTAGGGTGAACCGTCGGCTTACCCTTGATGAGTTCTTTTATTTCTACTATCCCCAGCACATCTCCTCGTCTCAAGGGATTTACCACTTCCTAGCGAGGAAGATGATGCTTAGGCTAATGTCAGACATGCCAGATTCAAACAGAAATTGGAAGAATAGGTACTTTTTTGTCCAAGGGACGGATTGGGTGTGTAAACGGGAGGAATGTGATAGCATGCCCCCTGGATGTGACAATACATGGGGTATTGTCAGGGATCCAGGTGTGTCATCGTCCATGTTTTTCTTACTCTTACTTTGTTTTTGTTATCCCTTTAATATCATCTGTTTTCTCTTTCAACCTGGGCCCATCCTCAAATAATCGACGAGCAGGAAACTTTCATCTGTCGTGTAGTAGAGATTCCTCTAGGCCAAAGGAAGTGGAAGGACCTCGTCACTTTAGATGCTCTTCTCGCATACTATGGTGGCCATGAACCATCAACTGAAGCCCGCAGTTTAAACGCCTTTTCCCATTAACGTAAGTTTTGAATTTTCTATCTGCTAGCAGTCGTCTATCTTTTTACTAATGTCTATTCCCTTCCTTAGCAGAAATGGAAGCAAGAAGGCAGAGGGCATTGGTGAAGGCAACCGCTGTGTCATGCAAGCAAAAGGAGCAAGGTGGGTCTTTAGCATCAGCCTCCAAGGTTGTCGCTAAAGGGAGACTAAAGAGAAAAGGCGACGGTAAAGACGTCCGTCCAAGCAAGAAGGGGACAAGCCCCACCATTGGCAACAAGCAACCCAAACAGCCGTTGCCCCCAAAAATTAACCATGGGGTTGGTAAAGGGTTGATGACGGGGAAAGGCCCCATCCTTCAAGGCATTGTTTGTAGGCTGCTTATGCACAAGGACCACACCATTGAGATAGTTGATTTAATCATCAAGGAGACAGACCTGAATCCTTGTGCCAACCAGACCATAGAGGATTTAGAGGCGTCTAGCCTTTTTGACTCGTCCAGGGTATGTTCTCTTTAAGTTATTGTGTTGTATGTTTTCTCTTTATTCTTTTCCTAACAGAGGTTTTGACACGGGTGTTGGTGTGGATAAGGGCACTTCAAGACTGGTGCGTTGCCAACGAAGGGGTGATATGTCGGTTTCGCAAGCATCAAGAGATTGAGAACAAGAAATGGGACCCAAGGAGGCCATCCATACACTCAACAAGGAGCGGCTGCTCACAACCGCAAAGTTGAAGGAGGAATCCCGTCTCCAAGAAGAGGCAGAGAAGGCGAAGACCAACCTGACGATGGAGCTGACTGCTTTTCGTGAGTAGATGGAGAAAGCTAAGGCTAACGCCGTTGCGGAGTTCCAAATCTCCCAGCCTTTCTTCGATGCTTGTAGAATTTACAATGGCGATGGATTAGACGATTGCCTAAAACAAGTTCAGTCTATCTACCCTGATCTAGACTTGTCCAAGATCAACATAGATGACACCGTGCCACAGACGCCAAGAGGAGATAACGTCGTCAATTATGAGCCCACCGACTCTTCCCACACAATTAAGCAGGAGGTGAAGGACAACGGTGTGGTCATTGTTCAGCCTACTCCTGAAGGCGCCGTTGCACCTGTGGTCCTGTTTACTGTGGATCCGTCAGTTAAGGGTGGTCAAAGCATCATGAACCCGACTGTTTCAAATGTCCTTCCGTCTTAAGCATTTTAACTTGAGCATTTTATATATATATATATATATATATATATATATTTAACTTAAGCATTTTATATTACTTTCCAAACAATAGTGGATGCCCCTTTGTTTTTGGGCTTTGATGCAAACATTTTACCCTCTACGGGCTTTTATTCACTATCGTTTTCATTTTTATATCCGTCGTTTACATTTAGTTTTACTTGCTATTTTAATATGCCTTTGCCAAATGTGGGTTTTTAATCTACCCGTCTGACCCATAGGACTAAGGTTAATTTCTGGGGACCGAGAACCCGTCGGCATCTATGCTCGTCCACCCTGGAGGTTGAACGAGGTAGAATTCTTAAGACTAAGCACCTGTTGGTGTCCGTGGTCGTCTGCCCACCAAGTAGGTTAGGACTTGGTATAGTTTTCGAGAACTAAGTACCTGTTGGTATCTGTGGCCGTCTGTCCACCCCGTAAATAGGACTTAGAATATTTTTTGAGGACCATGTACCTGTCGGTATCCGTGACCATTCGTCCACCCCGTAGGCCCATAGGTAGGACTTAGAATTTTTTTGAGAACTAGGTACCCGTCAATTTTGTAGTGTTTAGGAAACTCGTTGGGTTTTTCAACTTGTCAATTTTAGTAAGAATATTCCAAGGTGACCGTGGTCCGTTCACTTTATAAGTTGGACTTAGTTGATTTTCAAGGTATACATTGTCCGTCCACTGAAAGACAGACATACCTTCACCTTTGTTGGAAAGTATACACTTGCACATAGTATTGCTGAATAACTCCTCTTATTATGGCAAAACAAATGCATAAACCACATACTATCTGAAAACTACATTAAAATTGTCTCTTGAGTAGAAAATGCTGTAAATAAAGATTAAAAAAAGAAAAGACTAGGAGTGAGGAGTGGTAGCTCATATGCTATATCGTCTACTAGTAATATTTTTTTAGGTGCTCAGTGTTCCATAGGTGATGGAACTTTTGACCGTCGAGTATTTCCAGGTGATAAGTGTCTTTCCTCTGCCACGAAACGATTCTGAAGGGTTCTTCCTAATTGGGCCCTAGCTTTCCTTGGAAGGGATCTCCTGTGGCGCTTGTCACCTTTCTCAAGACTGGATCTCCAACTTGAAAGTCTTTATGCTTGACTCTAGATTTTAGTGCTTGGCCATGAGGTCCTGGTATCGTGCTAAGCTTTGTTCGGCTGTCACTCTAGCTTCATCCATTAGGTCTAGTTGTAGACATATGGCCTCATCATTCATAATTTCATCATGGTTTTCTACTCTAAAGCTTGTGAGTTCGATCTCAGCAAGGATAACAGCTTCGCTCTCTTACGCTAGTCGGAAGGGTGTTTCCCCTATAGGTGTTCTTGCTATCATCCTGTATGCCTATAGTACGCTTGGTAGCTCATCTGGCCATATACCCTTTGCCATCTTGAACCGAACCTTTATGATCTTGAGAGTGGGGGGGCGAGGATTAATGGTTCCTGATTTTAAATTGTGAGCAAAAATCCCTAAATGACTCGTTGTCAAACTACTTTTTGTTGTCTAAGACCAAGACTCAAGGAATTTCGTACTTGCAGATAATATTTCTCCAGACAAAGCTTCATACATTTTTCTCCGTGATGGTGGCTAGTACTTCAGCTTCTACCCATTTGGTAAAGTAGTCTATACCGACCATTAGGAACTTAAGTTGGCTTATCACGATTGGGAATAGGCCCATGATGTCTAGTCTCCACTAAGCAAAAAGTCACAGGGTCGTCATCGGAGTAAGCTCTTCTGTTGGCTGTCTAGTGATGTTGCTGAACCTTTGACACTTGTTGCAAGTTTTAACATAATCTTGGGCATCCTTCTACATGGTAGGTCAGTAGTATCCTCCTCAGTGACCAAGCATCTCAGGTACAGTCAGGAGAATCATCTTTTATACAGGTTATCTTTTATCAGGACGAATTGTACCACCTGAACCTTCAACTTCCATGCAGCCTCTTTACCATCGGGTAGTGTGCCGTCTCTCAAATATGAGGCTATCGGTGTGGTCCAGTTACCTTCTGGACCTATTTACTGTACAATCATGCCATCTATCACGGGCAAAAGTTGAACAAAAGAAAGTACCTTATTGGAGATGAGCGTATGTTCTGTTGACACGGCCTTAGCAAGGCGGTCTGCTTGCTCGTTCTCTTCCCTTGGGATTTGAACAAACTTAGCCTAAAGGTTATCGTCTACCCGCTTTCTTACTTGCTCCAAGTACTTCTTCATCTGTTCACCTCTGCACTCATAGTCACTGTTCACTTGGCTCGTGACTGCCTAAGAGTCGCAATAAACAATCACACTTATAGCCCTTGCTGCTTTAGCAAGGTCAAGTCCTGCCACTAAGGCTTCGTACTTCGGCTCATTATTGGTCGTAGGGAAGTCGAGACAAATCATACACTCGATATCATCCCCTTCAAGAGAGTGGATTACTATTCCTGCATCGCCAACCTGCCTATTGGACGATCTGTCCGTATTGATACTCCATTGAGAATGCCCTTTTGCCCCTTCGCCCTCCATATTGGTGAATTCTGCGATGAAGTCAACAACTATCTGTCCCTTTACTGTAGTATGTGGGCGATATTGTATGTCGAATTCACTCAACACGATTGCCCATAATGCCATCCATCCGGCAACTTCTAGATTACTCATTGCTCTCTGTAGGGGCATGTTTGTCGGGACGACCATTGTGTGGACCTGAAAATAGGGCTTGGGTTTGCGAGCTGTGGTATGTAGGGTGAAGGCCAGTTTTTCCATCGTTGGGTATCTTTCTTCTATGCCCCGGAGTGCTCAACTAGTGTAGTACACAAGCATTTGCACCTTTTCCTCTTCTCTGACTACGGCTACACTGACCACAGTTTAGAAGATGGCCAGGTAGAGAAACATCCCTTCTCCAAGTTTGGAAGGACTTAGCAACGGTGGGGAAGAGACGTACACTTTTAAGTCTTCGAACGCTTGTTGACACTCGACCATCCACTCGAAGGACTTCTTCCATCCACTCGAAGGACTTCTTCAATGTGTGGAAGAAAGGTAGGCATTTATCCGTTACTCTTGATACGAATTTTCTCAATGCCGCTACTTTGCCGTTAAGGCTTTGTATTTCCTTTATATTCTTGGGTGGTGTCATTTCCATTATGATCCAAATCTTGTTTGGATTGACTTCAATGCCCTTTTGAGACACCATGAATCTTAAGAATTTTATAGTCATTACCCCGAATGCGCATTTGCTTGAATTGAGCTTCATGTTATAAGAACTAAGTGCATCGAAGGTCTCCTTAGGCCTCTTTTGGGAGGAGGGAATAGAATAGAATGGAAATGAATGAAAAGAATAATTTTAGAATATTCTTCCCTTCCCTTGTTTAAAAGTTTTAATAAAGGGAATAGAAAGTTCATTCCCTTGTTTAGGAGTTTAAATGGGAGGGAATGCAATGAGTGGGAGGGAACACTCATTCCTCTCTATTCCCTTAAAACCTAAAATTTTCATTCCCCCCTGAAATTGGAAGGATGAGAGGGAATGAAATTAAATTTAATAAATTTTTTACTAAAACTCTCAAAATACCCCTATATATTCAACCCTTTATTTTAAAATAGGGGGTCTAATAATAATATTATCATAAAATAATTCCATTACATTCCCTCTATATTACTCCCAAACAAGATTACTTACATTCCATTCATTTTCATTGCTTTCCATTCCTTTCTTTTAAAACATCCAATCAAGGATATATAACTCCATTTCATTCCTTTCCATTCCTTTCCCTTACTTAAATACATTTCATTCCATTCCTTTCCTTTTCTTTCCATTCTCTTATGATCATTTCATTTCATTCCATTCCCTTATGAACTCCTAAACGGAGCCTTAAGGTCCTCCAAATGATGATCTTCCCTTCTACTTTTTACCAGCATATTGTCCACGTAGACTTGGACATTCCTCCTAATTTGATGAGCAAACATCTTGTTCATGAGCCTCTGATACGTTGCTCCTACGTTCTTGAGACCAAATGGTATTACTTTATAACAGAAGAAGCCTTGGTTGGTGACGAATGAAGTTTTCTCCTGATCGGCCTCATCCAGCTTGATCTGGTTGTAACCAGAGAAAGCATCCATGAAACTCAATAACTGGTGCCTCACTATTGAGTGTACTAGGACGACGATCCGTGGGAGTGGGTAGATATCTTTGGAGCAGACCTTATTCAAGTCCGTGAAATGTACGCACATCCTCCACTTTCTATTAGCTGTCTTAATCATCACTACATTGGCTAGCCAGTCAGGATAGTATACCTCCCTTATGAATTCTACATCTTGCAACTTGTGGACTTCTTCCGCTATAGCTTTATCCCATTCTTGGGAAAACACTCTCTTCTTCTAGCGGATAGGGGGAAAAGAGGGCAATATGTTCAGCCTGTGAACCATGACTAAGGGATCGATACCGGGCATATCTTTATGGCTCCAGGCAAAGACATCCTGGTTCTTTCTTAGGAAGGCTGTGAGCGCTTGATGAACGGGTGGACTGGAGAGGGTGCCAATCCTGGTCATCCGTTTAAGTCTGGAATCATCGAGAAGTATATCCTCTAACTCCTCAAGCTCTGTAACCATCTGTTTCTTTTCTATGCTCAGAGTCTGTAAATGGTCATCCATTTCTAACATAGTTATATAGCATTCGCGAGCTGCCACTTGGTCTCCATGCACCTCCCCTACCCTACCCAGTACTCGGTGGGGAACTTGATCATTAGGAAATAGGTTGAAGTCACGACCTTCCACGAATTGAGTGTAGGTCAGTCTAGTATGGCATTGTAAGCGGATGAGCAGTTGACAACAAGGAAAGTCACATCCTTGGTGATCTGTTGAGGGTAATCTCTAACCATTACAAGTAGTGTAACTGCCCCAATGGGGTATACTTTTGTGTCTCTAAACCCAACGAGTGGTGCATTGGTAGATACAAGCTGTTCTTTCACGATTCTCATTTGCTAGAATGCCAGGTAATACAGGATATCAGCCGAGCTTCCATTATTGACCAGGACCCAATGGATGTTGGAGTCTCCTACACGTATGCTAACAATGAGAGCATCATCGTGGGGGTGGCGGAGACGTCGAGCATCTTCCTCTAAAAACCCAACTATTGGGTTGTCAACCCGTGCTATCTTTGGGATAAACCCTATCAGCTGGACGTTCTGAACCATCCTAAGGTAGGTTTTTCACACCTTCCTAGTCAAGCCAACTGCCGTAGTGCCCCTTACTATCATCCTTATGTCCCCTAAGGGTGGCCTGGGGCCCTCGCCATTTCTCCTACTGGCCTGTTCTTACGGTGAGACATTATTTGTTCTCTTTTTGCTGATGAATCGTTGCAGCTTTTCCTGTCTGATGAAGGCCTGGATCTGTTACTTCAAATCGTAGCATTCAAATGTGTCGTGACTGTAGTCATGATGAAAATGAAAATACTCGTCTTTAGACATCTTGTTAGGATCTCCCTTTAACTTGGCAAGCCAAGTCATGGTCGTATCGTCCTTGATCTGCATCAGGACCTGATCGATCTGGGTAGTCAGCAAGGTGAAATTGGTAAACCTTTCAGTGGGTGGTTTGAAGCGCCTATCCTCCCGTTGGTCTCTAGTCCTAGCAGTCTTCCGTCCTTTTTCTTGCCTTGTATCTTCTTACCTTTCCTTTTTCTTAAGTTTTTCCTTTCGAGTTAGTAATGCGTCTTCCGCGTTCATGTACTTAATGGCTCGGTAAAGCATGTCTGACATGGTTTTTAGTCGTTTTTGTATAAAGAGAGCAAAAACTTCCCCTTCCATAAGCCATTGCTAAAAGCAGCAACGAGTATCTTGTCATCAGTTTCAACTATCGAAAGAGCTTTTTTATTGAAGCGGGTTATGTAGGACCTCAGTGTCTCGTCCTCTCATTGCTTAATGCTCATCAGGCATGCAGTAGATTTTTTGTACCTATACCCCCCAATAAAGTGTGATGTGACCTGTGCACTTAGCTCTTTAAAGGTATTGATGGAGTTAGGTGTCTATCTACTGGACCATACCCTGAAGGAACCTTTCAGCGTAGCTGGGAAAGCTCGGCATATGATCTCATCTGGAACATCTTGTAAGTGCATGAGGGTTTTGAATGACTCCAAGTGATCCAAGGGATCCTTAGACTCGTCAAAGGCTTCTATCTGCGGCATGCGGAACTTCGCGAAAAGGGGGAACGAAGTGACGGGTGGTGTAAAGGATGAATCTGTCCGGTGGACCAGTTCGTCAAGGTCGTTCAACACCCGTCCCTTAAGGGCATTCATCATGAAGTCCATCCTTTCCTTCATCATCTGCATCTCTACAACCATGTGTGGCAGCGTCGTATCTACAATAGATGGACGGTTGGTGTCCTGTCGATCTTGTCAGCTCAGGGCATTGCTGCCCTCCAGTCCTTCTCTATCCCGCCTATCGGCAGTGTGCTAGGGGCTATTATCCTTTTGTTCTTCCTCCTCGTTATGGGGCCTTGCATTCCTTTGGTGCAACTATTCTTCCAGGTCGTGGTTTTGCTTAGTAAGGCATTCCACAACCGCGGCTAAAGTTTGCAACTACCTTTCGAGGGCAGTGGTGCGTAGTTCACCTTCTTGATTGTTGTTGGTTGCCATCAAGTGTGTGAGTACCATACAACTCTTTGTTTGGGAAGCGGTTATATGGCTACTATCATTCTTTTCCACAGACGACGCCAACTGATGCTGTAAAAATCGTCAGTGAGCTGAACAGTCCTCATGTGCTCTTTGACGAAACCTACGAAACACAAACACAAAGAAGACCTTACAGAGAGCACCGGTGTGGTACCGGCCAGAGACCCTCCGAAGGTTAAGTTGGAAAGAGAATTTCTACAACTTTAAAGTGCCAGAGCTGGGGAATTATGTGTACGTGAGAAAAGAGGAGCCAGGGCACTTATATAGTAGTAAATGGTGAATGAGATCCCTTCAAAGTAGGGATCTTTCCTTGTTGGGAGGGTCTGGTGCTCTAGGGTTTCCAAGATTTTAGGGTGCCTTTTCATATAAAAAAGATACGGACATTATCTTGCATATTTTCCAAAATGTTTCCATGCATAGATATCCGTGGAGCGCAAGCCAAGATATGTTGGACCTTATTGGATTAAGGGAGGAGAGAGGAAGAGTGGAGGGAAATACACTAGAATTGACTAAAAATATGCTAATTTTGGGTCAATTCTACTTTACTCCATCTCCTTCTCCCTCTCCCTCTCCCTCCCCCTTAATCTAAATAGACCATAAGTTAAAATGGTTATTAATAGTATAATTGTGAAAAATTGATCGTTAAAGATATTCTATTTTTTCAAAAATAAAAACATTTTACATGTTTTTTTTAAGTCAAATCGGACATCCTTTCTTTCATAATTTTAAGAAATAAGAGAAGATATAATAATACAACTAATATGACAATCATTTTTTTTTAGAGGCATAATGTTGAGTTCGTCAACTATAGATGGTGAAAAAAAATTGAAAAGATAATGAATCATGTAAAAAAAATTATCTTTTATAAAAAATAAAAAAATAAAATAAAAATTGATAACAGAAAAACTTTATGGAAGACCAAAACAGGCAAAAACAAAACAGCAAAGGAACTACTTTTTTTTTTTTTTTTTTGTAAATTGACGATGCATTAAAAAAACAAAACTAAACAAGGACAGCAGATTCAGGACACAGCCTGCTATAGATTACACCATTAAAATCATCCTCAAAGGCACTACTAATGTCCACAGGAGGACAGTCAAAGGACACAAAATCTAAAACCTGAAGAGCACCCATACCAGCAAGCATATCTGCACACCGGTTGGCTTGGCGATAACAATGGCTAAACTGAATTTGCTGGAAACGAGCTGCTAAGATCCTGCAATCTTCCAAAATGGGAGAGATAACATTATTAGCATAAGCAGTGTTCTTAAAGACCTCCACCACAGCTTGAGCATCCATTTCGACAATAAGACAGTCAATGTTTAAGTTGCAGCAGAGAATCAGACCCTCACGAAGCCCCCATAACTCTACTATGAAGCTATTTGTTGATCCAATGTGTCTAGCAAAGCCCGCAACCCACTCTCCCTGCTCATTTCGAACTAAACCTCCACAGCCCGCTCTGTCAGCCCCACCCAAGCAAGACCCATCAATATTAAGCTTTTTCCAACCTGCTGGAGGTCTTTCCCATCGAAAGCTCCTAACGATTTTGCGGTTTGGGTTCCTAGGAGAGCGCACACAATAAATAAACTCCAAAGCTTGGCTCATAATATCCTTTGGCAGATTCATGTTCAAAGGCTTCCTATTAAAAACAAACATGTTCCGGTTTCTCCAAATACACCACACAGCAAAAGAAAATGTGATTTTCCAAGGAGGATTCCCTTGGTCACGGCTACTAATGGTTTTCCCATTTAAGTTGATCCAATCTTGAAGACTACTCATCCAAAATTCTTGATTGGCAGCGTTCACCCCTAACTGGATCCAGACTTCCTTAACCCAATCACAATCTCTCATGGCATGGATGATTGATTCAGGTTCCTTCTGGCAAATAGGACAAACATCATCAACTACCACTCCTCTTCTTGCAAGGCACATCTTAACACCGATGCTGTTGTGTTGGCACATCCATAAGAACGTTCTGATCTTGGGCAGCGTGTCAAGATTCCAAATCCAACCAGCATTGAAAGGAGGAACAACTTCATCAGCCATGGCAATAGAATAAGCACTTTTAAGATCAAAGATTCCCCTCGGGTTGCCAGCCCAAGTTAGCCTATCTTGGCCTCTACTGGTAATGGAGAAAGGAACAGCTTGAATTATGGACTTTACCTGGAAAGGAAGCTCAAAGGGAATTCGATTCCAGTCCCAACTCAAATCAGAGAGGATATCACAAACCCTCCATTGATCAGCTCCACGGATTAGGGGACCTTGAATCATGCTGCGAATAGGACCTTTACCTGTCCAATTGTCCCTCCAAAAACTAACATTACTATCCCTACCAATCGACCACATGATGCCCTACTGGAACGTATCCCTCCCTTTCTTAAAAGCTCTCCAAATTTGTGAACATGGCAGCCTGTCCGCATTGGGAGAGTTGATTCTCCTCTGGTTGCAGTATTTTAACCTTAGAACTCGGGCCCATAAGGCATCCTTTTCAACATGTAGTCTCCAGTTCAACTTAGCAAGCAAGGAAATGTTTCTTCCCTTGGCAGATTGTAAACCCAGCCCACCTTTCTCCTTCGGTTTCGTTACCTTTTGCCAACCAACCCAATGAATTTTCTTGGAAGATTCCGAAGAACCCCACAGAAAATTCCTGTTAACCCAATCAATTCCATCTAGGATTTTGTTCGGGAGGATAGTACATTGCATGACATATGCAGGAATAGCCGCCGATGAAGCTTGAACTAAGACTGCCCAACCAGCCAGAGAGAGCAAATTGGCTTTCCAACCAGCTAGCTTATTTTTCACCCTATCAAGGATGAAATTAAAATCTTGAGGGGAAGATCCAGGCTGCTTTAAAGGGATACCAAGGTACTTTCCAAGAGACGGAGTAGACGCAAAACCAAGAATGTCACAAAAAGATTCCCTAGAATCCCTATCCACGTTGGGAAAGAAATAAACCCTTGACTTAGCAGCACTCACAGATTGACCCGAGACACTACAAAAGGTATCAAGAACATCCCTCACAACCGAGCAGTTGGTGTGGTCGGCTTTGGCAAACAAGACCAGGTCGTCGGCAAAAAATAAATGAGAGAAGGCTATTCCGCTACACGAAGACTTCACAGGCTGCCAAAGCTTAGCAATACACTTCTCTTCGATGAGTTGACCAAGGAACTCCATGCAAAGAATGAATAAGTACGGAGATAAAGGGTCTCCTTGCCTTATCCCCCTTGAAGGAAATATCGGATCAAGAGCTTCTCCATTAAACAATATAGAGGTCGACACCGTAGAGATGCAGCTCATAATTATGTCAATCAAATCAGCTGGTAGATTGGCCCTTAAAAGCATGTCTCTTATGAAGCTCCACTCAAGTTTGTCGTACGCCTTCTCTAGATCAATCTTTAGAACCATGTACCCACCCTTTCCTTTCTTCCTACTGATGGTATGAATGATTTCCTGCACTATGACTGCATTATCAATGCCCTTTCTTCCTGGGACAAACGCTGTTTGAAGAGGAGAAATAAGCTTGTCCAAGAATGGCCTCAGCCTAGCAAGGATGATCTTAGTAACAATCTTATACACAGTGTTGCATAGGCTAATAGGCCTATAATTGTTCAACGTCTCAGGGCTTTGAATCTTCGGAATTAGGGCAATGAGAGTACTATTCAAGTATTCCGGAACCGCCCTCTCTGTAAAGACCTTTTTAACCACATCAATCACTGAGCTGCCCACAACCAACCAAAATCTATGAAAGAAACCAGCATGCAGCCCATCCGGACCCGGAGCCTTAAAGGCTTTTAAAGACCATAAGGCAGATTTTATCTCTTCCTCCGAAGCAACCCCACTAACACTTTCCTTTTCCTCATCGGATAATCTAGCCTGCCATTGAGAAGTAGCGGGAGCAGCCCGAGAAACCGACCCAAAGGATGTGATGTAGATACTGTTGAAACCGTTCCTAACAATCTCTTTAATGGCACTTTCCTCGTGAAGCCAGTCCCCCATTGAATCCTTTATGGCCAATATCTGATTCCTTTTCCTTCAAACAAGGGTGGACACGTGATAAAAGGAAGTGTTTCAGTCTCCTTGTATCATCCAGTTAACACGAGACTTCAAGGCCCAGAGCTCTTCTTCTTGATTAAGCACTCGATCAAGCTCCTTAAGAAGATCATTTTCCAAATTAACAAGAAAGGCTGATGGTCTCATAGATAGAGCTCGTTGAATGCCATTGATCCTGGCCATAATATTCTTTTTCCTAGTAAAGATATTACCAAAATGAGCGCTATTCCATCTTCTCACAGTCTGTGTAAATTTGATAACTACCTCCCCAAGAGTAGGAGAATCTCGCCACGCTTGAGAAACAATTGGAGGGAAGGAAGGCTCTGACAGCCAGCAAGTCTGGAATCTAAAAGGCCTCTTCTTTCCCCCAGCATGTCTCGGCTTCATCTCTAAGAGCACAGGACAATGATCTAAGTGACACCTAGTAAGATGGATAACACGAGCTTCCGGATACAATAGGCACCAGCTGGGGTTAACAAAAACTCTATCGAGCCTTTCTTGGATTAATTCTTGGACCTCTCTTCTATTAGACCAAGTAAACCGAGGCCCCGAAAAACCAATATCAATCATATTACAAACATCCAGACAATCCTTAAATAAAAGCGATCGATTTACACTCACTGCTCTACCCCCGAATTTATCTTCCCCAGACAAAGGTTCATTAAAATCACCCGCCAACATCCAAGGCATATTGTGCAACTCAGCAGTTTTAATAAGATTGTTCCATAAAATATTTCGTTCACCAATTCTAGGACTAGCATACACAGCAGTAAATAGCCAGCTAGAGTTAGAGTTTTGTACCTTAACTGTAGCATGAATTTCCTGCTCGGTATCTGCCAGCGGAGTAACGATCACCCTATCTGGATCCCAAAGCATCCAGAGGCCGCCAGCAAACCCAATAGTGTCTGTATGCACTGCTCCACCAAACATCGCAAAATTAAATTATTAATTATTTCAAAATTTTAAGTTATTGAAATATAGTAAATCTAACAGCAACAAAATTCTTAATTCTCCAAGGATCTACATCACCACCATCCCTTAACATTAACTAGATATAATTATCTACTACTAAACACAAACTGCTTCATCAAAACTTTCTCCAAAAAAATAAAAACTGCTGCATAGTTATGACAAATTTTGCATCGTACAAGAGATGAGAAAATTATTCATCAACCAAAAAAAAAAAAGAGATGAGAAAATTAATACACCATATAAATAAGGGTCCGGTTAATGTGTGCCCTTAGGGCACACATTAAGCAATCCATTTTTGGAAATATTTTCTCGGAAATTGAAAAAGCTGTCAATACTTTTTCAATTCCCGAGAAAATATTTCTAAAAATGCTTGCTTATTGTGTGCCCTTAGGGCACACAATAACAAAATCCTATAAATAATCAAAATTGACATTTCATCCAAAAGGAGAAAAACAAAACAACTGACACAAATCAGAGATTCGAGACCAAACAAATAGTACAATGCCTTGTAGTTTGCACTGGGAATTAAATTCTGACTTGGTGAGATAGAGATGGAAAATCATTGGGGACTACGTGAATCCCGTCAGCTTCACAGTGATGCACATTGCTCAGTCGTTGCATCGTCCTTCGAGTCGAGACTGCCATTGTATTATCTCTCTCTCTCTCTCTCTCTCATTATTACTTGTAAAATAATTCAAACCTATATTTATTGTAAATCTTTTTTTTTTTGGAGAATCTATTTATTGTAAATCTGTGAAGCCATGCTATGTCTTTTTTTTTTTTTTGGGAAATGCTAACGAATGCCCTTAGGGCATTGATTAACAGTTTATTTGAGGAAAGTTTTTATGAGAAAATGAAATAAAGCAATTAATATTTTGACAGTTTTTTTCATTTTCCATAAAAGTTTCTTAAAATAGTTATTTTCTATGTCATTTAAACTCAATACTTGTCAGTTATTTTTATGTTATCAACAACAAACAAAAAAAAAAGGTCAGTTATTTTTAAAATTTCGCAAATAGCAAAGTTTGCTAACATAATCCTTTGCCAATTATTGTACTTCCTCGATGTGAGGATGAAACGCCTATAAACCTTTTCTTTTATTTTAAAAAAAATGCTAATGAATATTATTAGGGTATTAGTTAATAATTTATATAAAAAAAAGTTTTTATGAAAAAATAATAATTAATATTTTGACAATTTTTTTTATTTCTCATAAAAAAAATGTTAAAACTTTCCTAAAAAGAATTGTTAACTAATACTTTAAGAGTGCTCGTTAACATAACCCTTATTTCAAATATATATATATATATATATAAAATTGTCGTCTTATTTACCTTTTTATGTATAATATTATTTAGAGAGTCTTATATCTTAATAGTATTAATTAATTCTTCTTAGATAGAATTTAGAATTAGGGTTTCAATTTTACTTCTACACTCTTTTTTTTTTTTTAATGAAGAATATAAAAACAGTAATTTTTTATTTTTGTTGACTTGAAGTTTTGTTACAAGTGTTAAATGTAATGATATGTGTGTTTATGTTTCTCAAATTAAAAAAAAAAAAAAAAAAAGTGTTAAAAGTAATGTGGAAAAAAATTGGAGTGTCCTCTAACCAAGACTCCCGATGCATTATTATATTAAACAAGTAAATAGTGACAGAATTAGAATTAAGGTTCAAATCAAATAAATGAAACACTACAAAGGATGCTATTATTGCAAAATTATCATTTGAACCTTGTTATATATAGGCATACATTATGATTGTGCTTTAATATGAAAGTATCTATTCCTCCATTAAAAGAGAAAAATATGACATGATAAGATTCTAATGAAGTATGAAAATTTAAAATCAATTATATATATATATATATATATTCAAATTTTTTTCTGGTTACAAGGACGAAGCCATTCTTACACCAAAGGGTCACGGCCCTCATGAAGTTTTTTTTTTTTTTTTTAGTGTGTGTATCTATATATTGAAAGTCTGAACAAGTAAAAAAACACTTGGCCACAAAAAGTTGAAAACTAGCTCTCCCAAATTGAAATTTGACTGAAATAACAAAATTTTTAAAAAGGTCAGTTGACCGATTTATGTTTGGCATGACAATTTGCTTGTTTGATGTTTGGGACTCAAAATTAAAATTTTGAAAAATTGTGTTTGGACTATTGAGTGATACTATCCGACTCCAATTAAAGGATTGTTTAGGTACTTTCTGTTTTTATTTGTTCATTTGTATATCCGTGAATTTGGGATTTTTTGTTTTAACTTGGAAACAATAATTAATTTTTTTAGTATGAAGAAAACGTGATATATAATGATAACAAGTATGACACTTAAAAAAAAATATTCAATAATTACAACTTACAACACAAGGGGATGGAGTATTTGAATGGTGGTTCTCCTCATAATAAAGAGTCCACAATGCTATTAAGTTATAAAGTTCTTGGCATAAGTACAACTTTTAACTTTCACAGTTAATGTTATTTCATTTATAGAATGATGGTAATTATACTTTTCATTCTAATTTCTTTGGCAATTATGAATAAGCATTTTGAGGCATGAGTTTTATCAAAACTTGGTTTTACAATAAGCATTTATAGAAAATCACTTTCTTTGGCAATTAGAAAGTGATTTTCTAAAAAACTTTTTGACTTTGTGCATTGAATGAAAAATTGTTATGCAATTTAATACAAAATTAATCATGGATGATTTTCATGATTTAGAAGAATATTGAATTATTTTCTTTTTTTGAGAATCACATTAAATTTTATTTTGATAAAACATGAAAGATTGAATATTATTTAATTAAGAAATAGTCATTTAATATCTCTTTTTTAGTTTATGTTTTGTTTAATGTTGAATAGATACTAGTTTATTATTTATATATTAATATAGTTTTGAATTTTTTTAATTATTCTCTTTTTGGTTAAAATATTTTTATTCATGTTTTAGCCCTTAAAGAAAAAACCATTCCATATATCATTC
Source organism: Castanopsis chinensis (assembly GCA_032878915.1). NCBI lineage: Eukaryota > Viridiplantae > Streptophyta > Magnoliopsida > Fagales > Fagaceae > Castanopsis > Castanopsis chinensis. The sequence continues at coordinate 18,456,322 of JAVQMG010000115.1, read as the reverse complement.
ATGGAATAGCAATTAGTGTGTGTGTGTACTATAGGGTATAATAAGACCCTACAATTAGAGTTTCTGGACAAACAAAACGATCCTTGGGTTATGGTGGGAGATTCAGATTCACTCGGCTTTCTTACAATTTTGTTGAAGATAGTGCTACGGATTACGGAGGAACAATTTGGGGGCATATTTGGTATCAAGCGGGATCGTGAAAAAAGTAATCACACATTTGGTACTTGGCAATATCATCCACCGCAACCATAAACATTTAAAGAAAAACCATTCCATCATTAGAATAGCAATTAGTGTGTGTGGATGTGTGTGTGCAATTATGGTTTATGGACAATAAAATAATAACTCTTGATTTATGGTGGGAGATTCAGATTCACACGGCTTTCTAACAAGTTTGTTGCACATAGTGCTACGGATTACAGAAGAACAATTAGGGGGCATGTTTGGTATCAGACAAGATCATGAAAAAGTAATCATGCATTTGGTACTTGGCAAAATCATCCAGCCACAACCACAAAAATCCCACTAGGAAAATCATGTATTCTCACATCCTCCATTGCATAATTCATAATAGTTTAAATTGCAATGACAAACATAGATGTAGTTGGGTTGGTGCCAAGGGATTTGAAATACGGCACAACCCTTTTCTCTCCTACTTCCCTTCCCCTCGTGTATGCTGAAAGAGAAAGTATGAATTGGTTAAAAAGTGGCACATTGAGATATATATATATATATATATATATATATATAAAGCATTATGGTATATAAATCTATATATTTAGTTTTCCTATATAATATATAAGAGCATCTAAATGACTAAACCTTTAAGTTCATTCAACATCTAGGTATGCAAAACCAAAAATTTTCCCATCTCAGCTACAGTGAGGTTGCATATATGCAACCTCACTATTTATGAGGACGCAAAGATTAAATACTTTTACAATCTCTTCTCTCTCTACCTCTCACTTCAGACTCCTCTGACCTCTCTCTTTTTTTTTTTCACACTCTCTACTCTCTTCCTCTCACGGCTAACGGTGAAGCCTCTTTGGGTGGCTTCAGATCATCGGCGTGGGTGGCTCTAGATCGGATTTCTACTCCCTTCCTCTCACTTGATTTGCAATCTTTTTTTCTTTTCTTTTTTTAAAAAAACCTAGGTTTACTGACTGCATGTAGGCGGTGTTAGTGATGGGTCCCAGCAGTAGTGGTATTTGATCGGTGGTTTCGACGTTTGTCTTTGGGGTTGCTGTTTTTTTTTTTTTTTGGGTTGGTGGTTGTTGGGGTGTGTGGCATGGTGGGTGGGTTTTGATTTTGGGTAGGTGGGTTGGGAGTGGTGGCTGGACTTGGCAGTGGTGGCTGGACTTGGCAGTGGCTGGCTGGGCTTGGACGAAATCAATGATTAGGTTAGAGTGGTGGCCGGATCATGAGTTATATGTTTGTGGTGGATGGTGATGGTGATTCCTTTTTTGTGGTGGTGAGTTGTAGTGGTTGTGGTGGTGGGGGTTGAGTTTTGATGGTTGTGGTTTGGATTTTCAGTGATGGTGGTGGCCATTTTTTTTGGGTAATGTTGGTGGTGACAATTTTTTTGGGGTAATTTTGGTAGTAACAAATTGGGGTTGGTGGCTGAGTTTTGGTGGTGTTGGTGGTGGCTGAGTTTTAGAAGAGAAAAGAGAACATAATTTTTTATACTATATGATGATGTAGTTTATATTATTTTAATCAATTGGATGTAAAAATAAAAATTGTGATGTAGGAAGAGTTGTAAAATGAGATGGTAAAATAGATAAAGTAAGTTTTTGAGGATGCAAAATAAAACTTTTTTGCATCCCTAACTGCTAATGCTCTAAACATGCATGTGTGCACCCGAAGAGAGAGAGAGAGAGAGAGAGAGAGAGAGATTTTGCCTATAAAATGTTTAAAAACAACAACCAAGGCTTAATTTTATATTTGTTAGGTCAAATATTTAATTTATTAGTTGGACACATGGCTAAATAGGGACAAGTCATGTGAAAAGGGAATGTTAACAAATCTATCATGTCATTGACAAACTAGTAATAGATTAAAGCCAAAGAAGTGACCTATGTTTTAATCTATTGGCAATTCAAGAATAACAGGGGCCCGTTTGGTGAGTTAGTTTGAGTAGTGTTATTTGAATGTTTTTGATATATGTGTAAGTGAAAAAGTGTGTAAAAATATGTGTTAGTGTGTTTAAAATGCTGAAAACTGTTTTTGAAATGGCCTGCCAAACAGGCCCCAGTTATCTCGAGCTTCAAAGTTCATTGCAGTTTGAGTGGGCTTGGTAACCTAAGATAGTTAATTTAGGTTGCTTCCTTGTTCTCAAGGTTAACTTGTGCATTTCTCAACAAGATATATTAGGGAGACTCTAATTGAGTAGTTGATATAACATATAAGAATACCATCTAACCTAAAAACTTAAACTTAAACTTATGAGTTTGAGTCTAACTGTATTATATTAACTACTCACACCACCGCATACCCTTGGTGCGATAGTCACTCTACAAGTATAAGTGCTTGTGGGGTGTAAAGGGTAAGGGCCGGAGTTCAAGTCTCTAGGAGGAAATTTCACACACATGTACACCTAAATTAGGCCAGAATAGAAATTCTATCTTGTATAAAATAAAATAAAATAAAAAAACTACTCACACTTGTCATTATTATTTCATGTAAGATTTCACTCACATGGGACACATGTATACCCAACAATATTTACTTTGCCACATATAAAAGGAATGAATTTATGACTTAGACAACACGAAAAATTCTTAAATACTCTCAAAGTACGGAGAAATAATACTCCCTCCTCCTACATTCTTAGTGGACCCCAATATGATTTAATGAAGAGTATCATTCTTCATGCTCCCAAAATACCTACGAATTACTCGAACAAAAAATGCAATAAGGTTAATCTGAAAATCAGCATATTTGTTAAGCACAAAGAAAAACATAGAGTCCAACAGTAGGGTTACTAAAGCAATAATTAAACAAGTTGTTTTTTAGTAGTGTACTATTAAAATAGAATTATGTCTCTCGTTCATACTTATAATCCACATGGATAGGTTCATTATAATCCTCTCTTCCATTTATGATTAATTGTTGCTTCTTCTTCTTATTCTTACACATGTCAGTATGTCACAATCCCGCGAGATGCTTCTGAGAGTTTCCTAGCCACTATAAAGTCTAGCCACTTGATATTTTGAGCAAATAAAAATTCAAGTCTTTAAAACTGCCTAATCGTTCGGTGAGAAGAACAGAACAGCCATAAGTTCTTCAGAGGCATTAAACTATACGATCCTCTCTTACCTATGCTTTTAACCCTGTCAGGCCGCGTCGCACCAGTTTTAAAATTTATAAGTTGAGCAATCCTACCGACACAAAAAATTTCATACGTTTATAAATTTTTACTCTTTTTTATTTATAACGTTTTTATCTATTACTAATTATATGCCACATCTTTCTGTTAAAAAAAAAAAAAAAAAACTATATGCCACATCTATGTGTGAAATTTTCTGTATGTATAAATTTGCTCATATAAGGTTTGACGTTCTGGTATTCTTGGCTTTGAACTTTAACATCTTTTGTGATATTGGATGTCTGTAATTCGACAAGTCTTATCTCCTCCTCAGATACTATCTATGTACTAAAAAAATTGACAAGATTATTAGTAAACTCCCTCTTTTGGATTGGATAAGTCATGGGGGTTGGCATATCGTTCAATTTAAAGAAACAATAATTCAGCCAAAAAAAAAATATAGAGAAATAAAAGCCTCTTCATTTTTGCTTTAATGTTTTAATTATTCAGTTGACGCTTGATGCCCATCTTTTGAATATGTTTACACCGAACCATTATCAAAAGAGACACCTTAACTGGATTTGTGAATTTTGCCAACGAAGTATAGCTCTATAAAGTAGATATATCATTAAAAATTAGATGATTTAATTATCCAACAAAGAAAAGAATAAAAAGAACATTTTTTTAAAACAAAAAAATATATATTTAACCCTATGTTGGAGAGGAGAAAGAAATGTAATAATTGTCTTTTCCCGGGAGTGTGTGCTAATAATTGTAATTTGAAAATGTAAAGTTATAAAAAAATAAATTAAAAAAAAAAAGACATTACATGAAAGCTAAAACCTATATGAAAAAGATGTTAGGCAGAAATGTGTAATGATAAACATGGTTTAGTTTTTCTTCATACTAGGTTCTGTGAAGACAGACGTAGCTCCAACAAAGAGCTAAGAGCCAGGGACAGATATGAAACCAAAATGGAAAAGAGGAAAAGGAAACCCATATAAATAATTGGAGCATAATGAAATATAAAAATAATATAAGATTAAAAAAGCAAGCCGAAAGTTTAGGTTATAAAAGTAAATAACACTGTAGCTGTGTATCCTGCATAGTTAGATAGTGGGGGTGGCATAGAGAGGAGAGCCTATCTCCAATTTGTAAGGAAGAGGTCAATGGGCATAAGCTTATTTAGAGCTAAAAAAGACTTTTTTTAGCTAAAAAACAATTGGGAATGAGATTTGGGGTCAAAAAGTTGTCACTATATTTAGTAACATATTTAGCCCTGTTTAATGGGAACCAGAACTAGCTAGCATATGAGCCTTAGCCCTCCTATATCAAATGCCACTTCTTTCTTTTGTTTGATTTAATTAATTCTCAATCGAGGGAAGTGGGCCATGTTTATTAACTTTGACATGGGTCCCATGAAAAGCTTGATAAGCCCAAACAAACCAATGATTTGGGCTTACTTACACTATGCGTATCCACTCTCACCAAGACCTACTTCTGCGGGCCCATCATCGAATTTCCTCTCCATTTTTTTATTCAAAGAAATTCGGGGCATAACGCTTAACGCAACTAATGCGACAAAACTTGTACGAATCTGTATTATTTAAACAAGTCATAATAATTAGTTAAAAAAGTGTTTTTAGTTGTTATTTAATATGTTGGAGTACAATAGCTCCAAATATATTTGAAATCAAATTTTTTTTCTTGTTTAATGGGCATTCCAAAATTTATATACCTTGTGAATATTTTGGCTAAATTGGGCTATAAGGATTTAAAATCAGAGGAAATGAAAAATAAATAGTAATATGAATTGTAGGATATGAATTTTAGCAACCAGGATAGATTTAAAACTATAAGAATTTTGCTTTAACAAAAGTGAATTTGGAATAATATCTTATATCTAATCATTTTAAAATACATATTAACATGCCTAAAATTTAACCAGTAATTTCATCTATATCGTAATGTGTACTTTTGTACTTTATTATTCAAGTCTTTTTAATATGTTATTCAAATACTCCAAGAGTTATTTCACGAACACAATAAATTGTTACCATATTTTATTACACTTTAGGTATCAATCTCTTATAAGTTAAAATAAAATACAATAACAATAATAAAATATTAGGCCGAAACCTACCATAATTAAAAACAGTGGTGTTATGAAAATGTTCGTGACATTTAGTTATATCCTTAGATTTTCTCATTTTGAAATGAACCAACAAAAAATTACTCGTCACAATTATTAGTTAATTATGGTAAGAGTTAAGGCTGTTCCTTGCACTGTATTTGGATTTTCTTATGAGAGTCACACTCTCTTATAATTGGTGTTCTCACTCTAATAATACAGGGTCACAATCTTGCTCCAAATGGATATAAATGCACTCATAATGCTAATATGCTTATCTCTCTCTCACTCTTTGTTGTGGCATGTCTAATCAAAATCTAAACTTTATATATTTGACCATTTATGCCTACTTTACCTAAGAACGTTTATTTTGCAGGATAACTTTATCTAAGAACATTGGAAGGTTTAGTACCACTTGGAATGGTTTAATAGTTTAAAGCACCCTTTTATTTTATAATTTTCTTATACCTATCCTCTTTGGTCCTCATAAATTGCATATCTTGTTTGCATAGCCCACAGGAAACTTAATGATGGACAATCACCATAATGCTCTTAGAAGCTTCACTAACAGCTCCATCATGCAATCTAATTTGTAGTTGGGTCTCAAACAATTCCTCACCACTACCTTTGTTATTTACTTTAGCACTTAATCACTTTATCAACAATTATAGTCAACATAATATTACTTTGCAAGGGATATTATCCCAGTTAAATGATGATAATCCGACTTACAGGGGCCCTAAAAGATCGTGATTTCATCATACTTAAAGCTTCATTATAAGAAAATATGCTAAATATATGATTAAGCAATAATCTTCACTAAGACAATGAGTTCGAAGAATCAGAAGAAAGATTATCTCAAGCCCCATTTGGAATCTCACACAGAAAGCACCCGTGGTTTCCACAAACTTTTCTTTTCCTCTAATTTTTTTTTATTTTATCTTTCTCAATCTTTCTTATTAGGTAATTTTATTAGTCGGCCACCATATATTAATATATAATTATAAATAAAGAAGATGACCATATTATTTATGTTGAACTCATCAAAACAATATTATTGATATGCCACAAATGCGTAGACCCCTTGTAATGAATTAAATTGATTAATTAACTAAGTTATTAATTAATAAAGTTAACATGCAAATTGCGTGGTAGCACAAACAAGTCACCAATAATTTAGAGTACGCAGTGGAAATTAAATTGAGACGATGAGTTATTTACGAATAAGGAAAACCTATACGGCAAAAACCCCACCGGGTGATTTAAGGTCACCACTCCTGAAACTCCACTGTTATCACAACAAGCGGTTACAAGTAAAGGAATCCCAATACCTTACCAATCTACAGTTGAATCCTTACCCCAATACCCAATTGGATTTGTTCTGTAGTAACAGTTTCTCCTTTTGATACACAACTCCCAGTACATGACTAACCAATTTGCGCGGACCCCAGTACACGACTTCAATTCACCAACTAGAGAGAAAGTTATTGGCTGCAAAGTTTTTCAATTCATCCACACGATGAAGATCAAGAAGATGCTTGGTTACAAAACACTACGGTGAACATTACACAGCAATTTCTTCACAAGAAAGATGAACTAGGGCATGAACTTTGTCTCGGGTCATAAATTGTTTGAACAAGAATTTCTCAATGCTTGTGCAACTTGTGTACTCTTTGATGGCTCTTAAAATAATCCTTTTATATGTCTAGGGTTAGAAGAAAAGAAGTCCCAAAAACATATCCACAGATTGGAATCAAAACAAAACTTAGAATCTGTTTTCCTTAAATCTCAACAGCTAGAGGTGTCGAGGAGCTGTCGAGGCTCGGGGCTGAAACAGTTTCTTAAAGCTCGATAGATGCAGGTGTCGAGCCTAGGTGTCGAGCTTTAATAACTTGCACTTTCCAGCTTGTTTCTTGGACAGACTTGATGACTTCAACACTTGATCTTAAAACACAATTTCTTGACGCGTTAAACACATCCTAAATCTATCCAATTACAAGTGCGTTTTGTCAAAGGATAAGCCAATTACATAAAATAATGACATATGTTCAAAACAACTTGAACCACATATGTTCTAACAATTATGTATGTTGAAAGTAAACCGAATTAGAAGCCACATAAGTTAAATAGCAATTGACTACATAAGTTATCAGTTTTTCTAGAACAACAACGATTACCATAATATTTGTCACAATTTGATAATATGTGCAAATATGATTGGTGAACTACCATTTTTATATATGTTCATCACTTTTTTTTTCTACCATTCGCAATCGCACTTATGAGGATTGTGGCAATAATTATAACCTAAAAGTTTTGTGCACATTTGTCTCATAAGTTATAATAAATTCATGTGGTTTTACTTTGCATAGGAAGGAATAATAATAACTATTTAAAAAAGGCAACTTGGGCAACTAAAAAACACAAGAAATCAACAAGTGATATATAATTTTTTTTACCCCCTCTCTATTCATGTCGGCAAATCCCCCTCTAAAGGAGCTGTTCAATTGTAAATATTTAATTATTTACCAACTAAGATCTCTGTTTAACTAATTCTTCGTTATTTTTTATGGAAAACGCTTTTCAAAAAATATTTTATTCATTTATTTGGTATTTGGTACTGCAAAAAATAAAAATCAACAAAAAAAAATTGTCATAAAAAAAAAAAGAAGTCGAGAGAGAGAGAGAGAGAGAGAGAGAGAGAGGCTTCTACCTACCACATTTGCTAAAACCCTATTTCTTCTTTCAACTTCCTTTACTCTAGCACATTATAGTGATTTTAATCATTCAAAACCTTTCTCTAAAAGTCCGTCCTAGGCATAATTCATTTTCAATATTGCCTCAAAAACTTGTAAAAAATTCTTTCCTTGAATTTTAATTACTGATGAACCAGAAATTTATGGTTGTCATTATACAAAAATCGTCATTCACCCAGAGAAGACGTTACGCATTTATTAAGATCATTGATGACAAAAAGTAACTGACGGACCAACGATCATAGAATGAGCTATGGCCTCCAAACAAAGATTTTGTAACGCACTAGCCGTTAAGCATAAATGCAGCACATCATTGCCCATTAATGAGGCATACAACTATAAAAGAGAAGATAATAGAAGTTAAAGGTACACACAAATACTCTACAGAATCACTCTCTACTCATTTTCTTTCTAGAATCTTTCTCCCTTATTGACTTAAGCATCAGAGGCTGTTTGGCTGAAGCCACACTGGCGTGTTACTCTTCTACCCAATTCATTTTGCAAGTTTCTCATCTACAGAGTCAACCTCATTCACAGCATTATCCATCCACTACAATAAGGAGCTCAACTATTGATTTTTTGCATCATCAGTTTGGCGCCGTCTATGGGAAACGCTAATCATTCAAGTTATCTCTTCCCATGACAAAGAGTTCCTCAAAGTGCGAGATGGAAGCAAAAACTAGACCTCAGCCAGATGTTGTGCAACAACAACAAATCCAAGCCCTATTGGCAAATGTGGAAGAACTGACTCGCTAGAATGAAGAGCTACAAAAGACGATGGAGTCTCAAAATGCAGAATGTCGACGAACGGGTGAAAACTAAAATGAAGAAGAATCAAATTCTCATGCCAATAGGCAAGACAGAACTTCAAGAGAAGATTCCACTAGGGTGGAGAATGAGATCCGCAACATGAGGAAGGAGGCGAACGAACTGAAAAGTGCTATGAAAGATAAAGGCGGAGAGAATCTGGATGGGATGATTTGAAGGACGGACTCACCCTTCACTACTAAAGTTCTGAACCGTCCCCTCCCACCAAAATTTTGTCTCCCACAGTTGGAGTCATATGTCGGTTCCAAAGATCCCTTGGATCATATTGAATCATTCAAGACACTAATGCTATTGCAGATGACCCTGATGAAGTGATGTGTAGGGCATTCCCAACAGAAGTGATGTGTGGGGCATTCCCAACAACACTGAAGGGAGCAGCCAGAGTATGGTTCAACAAGATACCCCCAAGAACCATTGCAAAATTTGAACAACTCAGTAAGGGTTTTGTTCATCATTTCATTGGGGGGCAAAGGCACGAAAAACCAACTGGCCATCTTCTCAACATTCAGCAAGCAGAAGGAGAATCACTAAGGCAGTACGTCACTCGATTTAATAAGGAGCTGCTACAGGTAGACGAAGTTGTAGATCAAGTCATCTTAACAACCTTCCAAGCAGGATTGCTACCAGGAGATTTCTTCTTCTTAATTACTAAAAATCCACCAAAAACAGTAGCAGAGTTGCTCCGCAAAGCCCAGAAGTACATAAATGCAGAGGATGCAGTGCTCGTGAAGGAGATGAAGGGTAAAAGGAAGAGAGATGAAGGAACAAACAACAATCGGAATAAAAAGAAGGAGACACGAAGTGGTGGACAGACCATAGGGAAAAAGAAAGAGCTTCCAGATAGGAAACCCAAGTTCACCAACTTCACTCCTCTAATAATGCCAATTAAGCAAGTCCTTATGCAAATAAGAGAAGATCCTTCCCTGCAATGTTCAAAGCCAATTAGCACTCCAGTAGAAAGAAGAGACAAAAGCAAGTACTATAGATTCCACTAGGACCACGGGGCATTATACTGATGAGTGTATGCACATGAAAGACCAGGTGAAAACTTTAATCCGGCAAGGGAAGTTGCAGAAATACATCAAAAAGACGGAGCCATATAGGTACCATCGAAAGGACGACTAGGACGAAACTCTGGAGATAGGAGACATCAAACCCCCTGCAAGAGAAATAAAGACGATCTCGGGAGGAATAACAGCATGCAGAACGTTGAAATCCCTAAAAATGGCACAAGGAAGAAAGATAAACAGCGTCTTTTCACGGCTCCCTTCAATGAAGATGCCAAGAAATGATGAACCCGATATTGTCTTCTTAAAGAGAGACGGTCATGGCATCAGGCAATCCCATGACGATCCACTTGTAATCATGCTCAAAGTAGAAGAGTTCAACATCCACCGAGTGCTCATTGACAACGAAAGCTTAGTAGATATCATCTACTTGCCCGCATTTCAAAAAATGAAGCTTGATAAGAAGAAGATCAGGCCTTTCACCTCACCTCTAGTAAGCTTCACTGGGAATAGGATCCTCCCTAAAATCATCATCACTCTAACTGTGATCGCAAGAACTTATCTGGCACAGGTCACCAAGGAAATTGATTTCCTTATAATTGACTGTCCTTCAACATACAACATCATCTTAGGAAGACCTACACTCAACAAACTAAGAGCAGCAATGTCAACATATTACTTGAAAGTGAAATTTCCAACAGCACATGAGGTAGAAGAAATCAAAGGAGACCAAGTTTTGGCAAGAGAGTGCTATCAAGCTGCCTTAGCATCTGGAGAGAATCACACATGGGTGATCAACGAACCAGAGCCTATTCCTAAACCGTTAGAAACACCACAAGAAGTGGAGATTGTCCCAGGAGACTCGACGAAGATATTGAAGATCGAAATAGCACATCTAGCCCCTGAGAAAGAGAAAATGATCTCCTTCTTAAGGAAAAACCAAGATGTTTTCACTTGGAAACAGTAAGATATGCATAGGATTGATAGGAAGATCATACAGCACCGTCTTAACGTCAACCTGGAATACAAACCTGTACAGCAGAAGCGGAGAGTGTTTGCACCAAAACCCAACAAAGCTATAACTGAAGAAGTAGAAAAACTACTAGAAGCTGATTTCATCAAGGAAGTCTTCTATCCAGAATGGCTTGCAAACGTGGTTATGGTAAAGAAGAGAAATGGCAAATAGAGGATGTGCGTCGACTTCACAGACTTGAATAAAGTTTGCCCAAAAGATAGCTTCCCCTTACCAAGGATTGATCAACTGGTAGACTCAACTACTAGACACAAGCTCTTAAGTTTCATGGACACATTTTCTGGATACAACCAGATTCTCAAGGGAGAAGACGACCAAGAAAATACCTCATTCATTACCAGCCAAGGGTTGTACTGCTACAAAGTTATACCTTTTAGACTGAAGAACGTAAGAGCCATCTACCAAAGGTTGGTGAACTGCATGTTCTCTCATCAGATTGGAAGGAATGTGGAGATGTACGTAGACAATATGATGGTAAAAAGCAAGGACGAAGCCAACCACTTAGACGATCTCAAAGAAACCTTCAATACACTACGTAAGTCAATATGAAATTAAAACCCACAAAGTGTGTTTTTGCTGTTGCTTTAAGAAAATTCTTGGGATTCATGATGTCCCAATGAGATATAGAGACAAATACAGACAAAGTAAAAGGAATAATCGAGGTCAAATCACCAAAGACAATGAAGGAGGTGTAGATCCTGACAGGAAAGGTTACAGCCCTAAACAAATTCGTCTCTGGGGCAACGGACAGGCGCATGTCATTCTTTAAGATATTGAAAAAAGCTTTTTCAGTGGACTGACGAATGCGAGGAAGCCCTTACCAAGTTAAAGGAGTATCTGATGAAGCCACCTCTGCTAAGCCCCTCGGTGATGGGAGAGAAGTTGTACCACTACTTGGCAGTATCCAATATACGGTAAGTTCAGCACTGATTAAAGAAAAAGGGAACGTACAAAAGCCCGTCTATTACACCAGCCAGGCATTTCAGGGTGCAAAGGCAAGTTACCTAAGGATGGAAAAGATAGATTTCGCGTTGTTGTTCGCCTCTAGAAAGCTCTGTCCTTATTTCCAAGCACACCCCATTTTCGTCATGACAAATCAGCCCATTAGAAAGACAATGAACAAGATGGATGTAGTAAGATGACTCATCCAATAGGCAATTGAGTTAGGCCAATTCAACATTGAATATCAGCCTCGAGCAGCAATCAAAGCCCAAGTGCTGGTAGACTTCATTGCAGAGTTCACTTACCCCTATAAGATAGAAGAACCTCCTATGGAAACATGAACGGTCCAAATGCATGGGTCTGCAACGAGGAAAGTATGATGGGTAGGAGTTGTGCTCATATCTCCAGAAAAAGAAACATTAAAGTATGCAGTCAAATTACAGTTCCCAGTAACGAATAACGAGGCAGAATACGAAGCATTGCTGATAGGACTAAGCTTGCAAAAGCACTAAAAGTAAAAATAATCTTATCGTCCAAGATGATTCTTAGCTAATAATTGGACAAGTGAAGAGAGATTACGAAGTCAGAGAAGAAAGGATGCAGAAGTACTTGGAGATTGTCCAATGACTCTCACAGCACTTTGAAACCTAGACTTTGTGCAAATCCCAAGAACCAAAAACGCAGAAGCTGATTTCCTAGCAAGACTAGCCTCGTCAAACAATTACAAGGCAACCTCTGAACTATGTGTAGAGATAAGGGGGCAGCCAAGCACAAAAGGTGGCAAGTTCTGAAGATAAAAGAACAAGACAAGTGGATGACTCCCAACATCCATTAATTGAAAGAAAGATGGCTCTCTGAAGATAAAATGGAAGTAAGGAAGATACAGATCGGAGCAACTCGCTTTGTCATTATTGACGACGTGCTCTACAGACGAGGATATTCACTCCCATATCTAAGATGCGCCAGTTCTAAAGAAGCAGATTATGTGATCCGCGAGATACACGAAGAAATATATGGAAATCACGTTGGGGCAAGATCCTTAGCAGGAAAGGTGCTCAAAGCAGGATATTACTGGCCAACCCTACAGAAAGACGCATACAACATCGTCAGAGCATGCAACAAGTGTCAACGCTTCACAAATATCTAGACAAGACCAGGAGAGACGATGATTCCCATATCCTCACCATGGCCCTTCGCCCAATGGGATAATGATATCATGGGTCCCTTCCCTCTAGGGAAGAAGCAACTCAGGTTTCTGTTCGTCGTAATTGACTATTTCACAAAATGGGTAGAAGCAGAGCCAGTGACGACAATAACAGAGGCTAAAGTCACAAGCTCTGTATGTAAAAACATCATCTACTGGTTTGGATTCCTATACATCATAATATCAGACAATGGAAAGCAGTTCAACAACCCCAAGTTTCGAAATTTTTGCCAAAACTTAGGAATCAAGAATCACTACTCTTCTCCAAGGCACCCTCAGACCAATGGCCAAACAGAAGTAAAGAACATAAGTTTACTCAAAATTATCAAAAGTAGGCTTGAGTGGGCAAAGGGGGCATGGCCTAAAGAGCTACAAAACGTCCTTTAGGCATATAGGACGACCATAAGAATCCCAACAGGAGATACATCATCTAGAATGACATTTGGCACTGAGGCCGTCATACCAATGAAAGTAGGACTGGTGAGTTTCCGAGTCAAAACATACGAAGACCAGAAGAATCAGCAAGAGCTTAACAGCAGTCTGGACCTAATCGATGAAGTCAGAGAAGAAGCTATGAAGCGAATGGCTAAACACAAAGAAGGAATGGCCAGGTACTATAACAGAAATGTCAGGATAAGAAGGTTCAACACAGGAGACCTCATCCTTAGGAAGGTGTCACAGGCAACAAAGGAGTCATCTTAAGGAAAACTGGGACCAGCCTAGGAAGGCCCCTATGAAGTAATCTTTTCCAGGAAAGGCTCCTACTACCTGAGGTCTCTAGACGGCCAAGACTTGCCTCGACCATGGAACATAGAACACTTGAAGAAATACTACCTATAAGGAACGCTTTACATTTTTAAGTTCCTTAATCTTCATATCAGTATGTATGACAACCATTACTTTCATCATTCATAAGATCAATAATGCATGAAAGCATTATCCATGTGTATTTATCAATGATTATCCATAACTTGTCAATACGTATTTAACAATGATTATCCATGATCTATCACTATCAATTCGTCCTTGGGAGACATCTCAAGGATCTCCGTCATTAAAATTTAAAATTAAAAGCTATTTGCATACAACCAACGGCATCATAGCCATTGGAGTTGTTCATACACAACTACCAAAGTCGACTGAATCAGAGTTGTTTAAACAAAACCAACATAATCGTCATTCAAGACAAAACAAAAAATTTTTAACCTAAAAGACGCTCCAATACCATGACCCTAAGTCAAGAGTAGAGCGCAACATCGTCATTCAAACATGACTCAATAAAAAACTATTCAAACATAAGTGAAAATACTAAGTTATTCAAACATAACTAGCATCATCATTCAAACATAACTCAATGAAAAGCTATTCAAATACAGCTAAAAATACTAAATTGTTCAAACGCAACTAGTATCGTCATTCAAACATGACTCAATAAAAAGCTGTTCAAACACAACTAAAAATACTAAGTTGTTGAAACACAACTAGCATCGTCATTCAAACATAACTCTATGAAAAACTGTTCAAACACAACTAAAAATACTAAGTTGTTCAAACATGACTAACATCGTCATTCAAACATAACTCAATAAAAAGCTATTCAAATACAGCTAAAAATACTAAGTTGTTCAAATACGACTAACATCGTCATTCAAACATGACTCAATTAAAAGCTGTTCAAACACAGTCAAAAATATTAAGCTGTTCAAATACAACTAACATCATCATTCAAACATGACTCAATAAAAAGCTATTCAAACACAGCGAAAAATACTAAGTTGTTCAGACACGACTAACATTGTCATTCAAATATGACTCAATAAAAAGCTATTCAAACACAGCCAAAAATACTAAGTTGTTCAAACACGACTAATATCGTCATTCAAATATGACTCAATAAAAAGCTATTCAAACACAGCCAAAAATACAAAGTTGTTCAAACACAACTAATATCGTCATTCAAACATGACTTAATAAAAAGCTATTCAAACACAGCCAAAAATGCTAAATTGTTGAAACACAACTAACATCGTCATTCAAACATGACTCAATAAAATAATGTTCAAACACAACTAACATCGTCATTCAAACATGACACAATAAAAAGATGTTCAAACACAACTAAAAATACTAAGTTGTTCAAACACAACTAAAATCATCATTCAAACATGACTCAATGTAAAGCTGTTTAAACACAGCTAAAGAATACAACTAAAGTCGTCATTCAAACATAACTCAATAAAAACTGTTCAAACACAACTAAAAACTCTAAGTTGTTCAAACACAATCAAAGATCATCACTAACCTAGTCAAATATGACTCAATAAAATAAAATAAAAATCAACCCACGGTGACTGATGGTAAAAAGCTACTCAAATGCAGGCTAAACATAAAAGTTGTCTCAACACAACTAGCATTGTTGTAAAGGGTTTTCCAAGCATAAAAGAGTTGTTTACTACAACTAAAAGCAGGAAATCCATAAACCTATCTATCATTGTCAAAGGAATTGTTTAGTTGCCCAAAACAACGGGCTCCAAAGAGAAATATTGTTCTTGCCTTGCAAGGAAAGTAAAAAGTAGAAAGAATAAAAGATTACTGCTCATCAGGAACAAGGTCTGTAGGGGTTGCAACAGTGGCCTCCTTCATTCCTTGAGCAATATCTGTGGTTTCCTCCGTCACATTCTCCATTGTAGCCTTAGAAGGACAATCAGACATAAGCTCTTTTTTAACGTCCTCAACAACCAAGTTAGAAAGGTCCAAGCCAGGGTGATGCTTTGCCATCCACTTCATAAGAATATTAAAGCCCTCCACATAGTACTTGCATAATTCATCAGAGTACTCGTCAGAGTCTTTAAAATCCTGTACCGCCATGGCCCCAACATTCTGTAGCTTCAACTGCAGGTCACCAATCTACTTGTCCTGCAGCTTGCAGGTGTCCTTCTCCACTTGCAAGATTTTCTCCAAGGTTGCCACATCCTCCTTGTCATTCTCAGCTTCAGCAACGAGGATGACAACCTTATTCTTGAGCGTCTCATTCTCTGTGGATAAAGACTTGATCAAAGGCTCGGATGTAGCCACCTTCTTTTCCAAGTCCAAGAACTTCCTAAAGATGAACAGAGACTCCCCTAAAGCCTACAAAGAACCTCCCTTAGCAGAAATAAAGCAAAGGAAAAGAAGAAGTAAAAGCGGCCTACAACGCTTACCTACTCAAGCTTCTAAATGTGAGACGACATCACCTCGCTGGATGACTTCACCATCAGAGGACTCAAATCGTCCACAGAAAGTGCCTCGTGGGCTTTCAAAGTTGTTGCATCAGCATCGTCCCAAAAGGTAAGAAGGAAAGATTTACTACCAGATTTTTTTTTCTTCCTAATCTTCTCTTCACCAGTGGCAATCGTCTCCAGTGACAAAGTGGGAGAGGCAGGGCGCTTGGCAGGAGAAGGCGTTTTCATGGGATCTTTCTCACCAACTTTCTTCTCAGACAAAATGGCATTAACAATTCTACCCTTGGCCTTCTTCTCTTGAACTTCAACTAATTTCTGCTTACTAAACATAGTCGTCATTCCTGAAAGGACGAAGAAAAGGTCCCAAAAAAAAAAAGAGAAAGAGAGGACAAAAGGGAAAGAAGCACTTACTCTTTTTCACAGCTTCCAAGTCTTTTCAAACCTTAGTAGATAGTTCCGGGCTCAAGAAATGAAGAAATAAAGATTAAGAAGAGATAAGCTCGTCAAAATCCTTAACGGTCTCCAAATATTCCCTTACTTTTTCAACATGAAGCTGGTACCTCTTCTTCAAATGAGGATGCTGGGCAACTGCAAAACAAGAATACAAGTAAGTTACATATCACCGCTACTCCTAGGGATGAACTCCCAACCACGTCCAAAGATAAAAAAGAAATTTGGCTTCCAATCTCAAAACGATGAGGGGTAATCGAGGATTAACTTAGAAGCGCTATCTCACAGCTTAAACTCATAATAGCCAAGGTCTTTAGACATCCTCAGACGATAGAAATGGAGGAATTCGTCCCTCCTAATGACATCATCCTCATTGGCAGACATCCATACCACCATGCAAGAAACAAGGATTCGCCAAGAGTTAGGCACCAACTGCACCGGAGCAAGATGCAAATAGGAAAAAAGTTCCCTAACAAAGGGATGAACAGGGAAATGAAGGCCACTGGTAAAATCGGCCTCGTAGAAACAAACCTCATCAGTATACGAGTGACAAGCTCTTTTTCCCTCACTCAAGATCCTAAGTTTTACAGAATCAGGTTACTAAAATCTATCTCTGATCCGCTTCCCCGTCTCCAGGTCACTTGACCTTACCTCAAACATCCTTAACAACCTAGCTACCTTAACAGAATGGGAAACTAAAGGAAACAAGGAAAGGATGACAGAAGTATACGGACAATCCTTCCCTACGAAGGAACTGATCCCCTCAAGATGCTCCCCTCCATGGACTCAAGTAAACTACATAAATGAGCAAAAAAGAATGCTATGGAAGGACAATCCACTCTAACAGTAAAATAATCTACCATGGAAGAACCAGAAAAGAAGGAGAAGCGTGAAGGACTTACCAGGAAATGCAGAACAAAGAAAGGAAGCTTGGAGGAGAAACAAACCCTAGAATAGAGAACTAAATAAGGAAAAATACAAAAGAAAGGAAAGAGGAGGGAAAAACGCAAAACAAATGGCCAAAACTCACCCGAGAAACCTAAGACATGTTCGCACGTCAAACACATCCTAGCCATACACGTGGCGCCCAACCACCCAGACATCAAATCGTCATAAATGTGCAGCACACGGAATACAAAGCATCAAACGAATTTGTTCTTATCTCGTCTAAAAGACGAGATAACGAACAAGGGGGCAGCTGATGAACTAGAAATTTATGGTCGTCACTTTACAAAGATCGTCATTCACCTAGAGAAGACGTTACGCATTTATTACGATTATTGATGACAAAACATAACTGACGGACAAACGGTCACAGAATAAGCTATGGCCACCAGACAAAGATTTTGTAATGCAATAGCCGTTAAGCATAAATGCAACACATCATTGCCCATTAATGAGGCATACAACTAAAGAAAAAAGATAACATAAGCTAAATGTACACACAAATACTCTACAGAATCACTCTCTACCCCTTTTCTCTTTAGAATCTTTCTCTAGCATCGGAGGCAGTTTGGCTGACATCACACCGGCGTGTTACTCTTCCACCTAGTTCGTTTTGCAAGTTTCTCATCTATAGAGACGACCCCATTTACAGCATCGTCCATCCACTACGACGAGGAGCTCAACTATTGATTTTTTGCATCATCAATTACCATGTTCTAAATATGTTTTAAAATCCCTCTCAATTTCAATGGGAATTGATCACGATCCAATACATCTTAAGGTCAAGATTAGTTCTCATTTCAGTGTCTCCTTATGTTTATAAAGTTATATGTTAGAATATATTTTCATTTTGATTTGAAGATGTAGATCATTTTCTAGCTATAAGGGTCTGTACAGATCTCTTAAAGTTGCATACACATGCTTCTATATGTATACACATGCTTCCATTTGTTTATAAATTTAGAGTCTATCTAGGAAGAACTTATTTAGCTGAAACAAAAAACTTTTTGCTAAAAGCATTGTAGATAAAAGTAAAAAGTAGCTGAAATAGTACAGTAAAACCTATTAATAGTACCAAAAATTATAATAGAACTCATAAATAGTAGCAAAAATAAGCTAAATAGTAAAAAAATAGTTGGCTTTTTAAGCCAATGCCAAACGCAACCTTAGTGTGTATTTTTGGTGATATCAATTCGTCCAGGTACACTTCCTACTTCCTTATTTTCAGTCCTGTACAATCTTCCAAAGAATGAAAATATTTAAATTTTGTGAAAAATTGAATTTATGTTCAATGGTTAGTACACATACCCTAGGAATGCATACAAGCTCAAGCATATGAATGACTAGATGTTGCGTACGCTACGAGGATAACTGTGTATAAATGTCAATAAGTTATTTATGCAAACATGTCTCCTTGTGTAGACAAATTGTTTTTGAAGAACATAATCACCTTTTCGTTCAATTAGAGTTGTGATCCTTTTAGGTTTTTTGAAAAAGATTTACTTGCTTTGTTCCATTCATAATTGAGAATCAAAGATTTTAAGATGTTAATCAAGATAAACTGGGGTGTAGGCCTTGAATATCCATTTGTCCAAGCTAACATCAAAATACTAACATCAAAATATTTTAAAGATAATTTTCAAAAATTATAACCATACACAAACAAGAATAAGTTTTTTTTTTCCAGTTTTCTTTTTTTTCCTGTATTTGATGTTGGGACCATGCTAACTTACTGAATAAAAAATTCTAGGATCACACATTTTCTGACACCATTTACCACAACTATTATATAAGGTTGACTGTGAGTGGTAAAAATCGGTGTAATTAAGTTGCAGATCTAAAATAACTTAGAGGTGGCAAAATCTGACACGACCCATAAACCCAACATGACTAACCCATTTATAAATAGGTCATGGGTTGAAACTAAATGGTTTCGAGTCATATTCGAGTTGACATGACTAACTCGTTTAATAATTAGGTCAGGTTTGTGTTTAATGTGCGAACTCGTCTGACCCGTCTGGCCTATTTAGCTTATTAAGTTATTAGTTTTTTTTTAATATATTATTGATTAATTTATGGTTGTTTTAATATGTTTATTATTATATTTATGGTTGTAATTGTATTTTAATTTTAGATATATGGAAATTGATAAATTTTATATAAGTTAGGTATGACCTATTAATCAAATAGATTATTAAACGGGTTATTTGTATTGACTTTTACATGACTTGTCAATTAAACGAGTTAAACGTGTCAGGTCAGGTCAACCTGTTTAATAAACAAATCGTGTTCGAGTTGAGGATTTCTAGCACGTGTACTAAACAGGTCAGGTTCAAGTCAAATCATTTAGCCGAGTACTCATGACTTGACACGACACAAACCCGACTTGCGAACACGAATTGCCACCCTAAAATAACTCTTATTGAATTGAAAAATTTGTGAAACAATTAACAAAGTGCCAAAAAAGTAGGCAAAACAATCACTGTTTTTGTGACGTCTTGCTTTGTTTTATATTTATTTATTTTTCTTAGTTCACTGTTTCTTCGACTTAAAATTACATTTGGAGAGGAGAAAGAAAAAGAAAAGTGAATGCGTCATTAAACTTTTAATATAAGCAAGCATGTGTAATTAAATGAGGAAAACTGTAATTACCCCCATAATTGTCTGTAGAAAACCAAGACCCGCGTGATACTTTAGCCTAATAAAGAACTCTTAATTGTAGGTTGAGTTGACAATCTTTTACATTTTACTTTGATTAGACATAATTAAACCGAAAGCATTATGAAATGATTCTATCAAATTCTCCTATTAGTAATATAATATGTGAAATAAACTATGGATATAATAACAAAATCAATCTAATCATCATGAAATTAAGTGGGGACATGAGGAAAAGAGATAGTAAAGCAATTCACTTTGGAAGTTCTTAAATAAATAAAGTTTAAGCACTAAAAACCTGAATAATCTGATATGTCAATGGAAAAAGATGGTGTCTAGTGTGACAAACGCAATACAAAGTTTAAAGATGAAAGTGACTCCATTGTGAAGTCTAGCTAGGCTCATTTTAAATGTTTTTATTTGTTTTTTTTTCTTTTTTTTTTGAGAGAATAGAAAAATGCCTAAGAAAAAATGTAATTGGCTATGTATAATTTAAATAGTTCTTTGCTCAAATATTCTTTTTTCCTTTCACAAAGTGCTTTCTTATTAAAAGCAGAATGAACATTCATAAATGAGTAATTTTAAAAGCAATCTAGGAATAATATAATATGTCACTTGTGCACTTGTTCACTTGTAGGTTATAAAGGTTAGCTCGGAAGAAGTTAGATGTCTTCTTTCCCAACTCCCAAGCCTTTCCCACCTTCTTCTTTTTCTTTTTTCTTTTTCTTTTTTAAATTAGTACATCTACAACTATTTTAATCTTTAATGTTTTTATTTTTTAACAAAAGTTATAATATATATATATATATATATAGAGTAGGTGATGTAGAGAACGATCAATCAAAATGATTAGTATAGAGAATGTCTCCTCAAAGAATGCCCATGGCGTCCAATTATAAATGGTTGTCTTAAAATTATTCCAGGGCAAAACGTGCATGGTTTAGTGAAAATAATATTCTCTAACACAAATACAGTGTTTTAGTTTTAGTGAACTGGGGTTTGCCGCTCTATAATAATAATAATTTTTTATCGTCAAGATAAAAAGTTACTTGGTTTTTGGTACAAGCAAAAAATGAACCAACGCTTTATTAATTAAGCTAACTAGCTTGTAACCCTATACATATATATAGATACACTTATATATAATAAGATGCATAATATAATTTATATATATAATTTAAATACTATTGATTGTTATTTTTATATTTTATTAACTCTTTAAAAAATTTTGTAAGGATATTATTAGGTATAAAATGTAAATTGTCAATTTTTTTATATTATTATTGTGGAGCACTTTTTTTTTATGATTCATTTATTCTAGACTATTTGATTTTTATACTTAATAACTCACTTAGATGAATATTTATGATGTGGTCCCACATTTAATTCTAAAATTAAGAAATAAAACTCTTTAGGAATAAATAATTTGGGACACACAGCGCAAAATTGGAACTTTAATTTAAGTTTCTCTCTACTTCACCTATTATTATATACTAGTATGTAACCCATGCTACCGCATGAAAATAGATATAATTTAATAAATCAATGTATATATTGCATTTTATTATTTAAGTGATACTGTTGGTTTTGTTCTTTATTTATTTATTTATTAATCATGAGTTTAGTCATGTTTAAAAGACTTAGTTTACTCATGTTTAATAAAACTTAGTATTATGCAATTTTTTAACAAATATTTTTATCATACAAAATTCTAATGAAAGAATGCTACATAGACATATATATTCAAGATTGATTCATTCACGGTACATATAACTATAATTAAGTTGCTTTATCACAAACCATTTTTAATAAAATATTTTAATCAATTTAATATATATCTCATAATGTGCATCTCATAACAATATATAATAATAGAATAAGATGAATCTCATAAAAAAAATTATCAATTAAAAATCACTAAAATTATGAGCATAAAATGTAAAGACAAACAAATAGGATAAATACTAATTTATTAAAAGAAAACTTACAGTAAGTTGAGAAAACTACATAAATAATCTTTGATATTTGAAGAATAATAGGATTACAACTTTCTTTTGAAATTGGATATAGACTCGTGCTGATAATGTGTTATGAAAAAGAAAAGAAATATGCAACATCAATGATAGGAAAATAAAACAATTTTATAATTAAATAATAAAAATTATTGACAAAAATGAAAGAAAGTATGGGCAGATGAAAAACAATAAATATACAACATCAATTATAGGAAAATCACAAAATTATATAATTAAACAATAAAAACTTTACACAAAAAGGAACGACAGTACAGGTAGATGAAATAAAGTAGTAATCAAATCTTAAGAATGGTTGAAATTCGTTTTGCAGAACATAAACCAAGGCCATGAAAATTGTAAAGACAAGTACAATCGGAATATTTGGAAAATCTTTTCTTATATAAGATACAAAAATACCCAAATACATGCATCATTGATACTTAGAGATTCTTTCGAGATTCCATGTGGAAAAGGGAGGTGAACCTGAAAATACGTGGGTGTGGAAAAGGGAGGTGAACCTAAAAATACACGGGTATGGAAAAAGAAAAAAGAAAAAAAAAAGAAGCACATTAGAATTACAAATTAGACTCTAATTTCATATTTACATTGACACGTGGCAAAACAATAGATTAGAATTCTAATTTAGAATTCCAATTGAAGTTTCTCTCTGCTTCACCTATTATATATATATATATATATATATATATATATATATATAGACTAGTGTGTAACTCTGTGCATATGCACAGATACATTTTAAAATAATCAAAATTACATATATATACATATATATAATTTAGAATATAATTAAATCTAAACTCTTCTATTTTTGCATTCAATAATTTACTTGCCACAAAAATTAAAAAATTAGATGGAACATATGCGCAAAATTGAACTCCAATTAAAATTCAATTTAGAATCTAATTGAATTTATACTCTTTAATTTTTGCACCTAATAATTCATTTGACACAAAAATTTAAAAATTAGATAAGACACGTGGCACAAAATTAGACTCCAGTTTAGAATTTAATTGGATTTTCTCTTAGCTTTGGCTATTAATATATATATATATATGACTTATAAACTTGAATTGTTTTTATTTATGCAAAAAAATACTCATAAATATAAAATCATTCAAAAATTATTTTCTATGATTTGCTTATATTGGACTCCTCGTTTTTTACACTAAATTAACTCATTTGAAACAAAAATTAAAAAACTTAGATTAGATGGAACACATAGCACAAAATTAAACTCTAACTGAAATCCAATTTTTACATTGAATTAACTCACTTGGTACAAAAATTTAAAAACTTAAATTAGATGGGACACATGGTGTAAAATTAGACTCTAATTTAATTTCAATTTGAAATCTAATTGGATTTTCTCTCAGTTTTACCTATTATTATATTTATAGACTAGTGTGTAACCTCGTGCATATGCACGGAGAAATTTAAAAATAATCACAATTACATATATATAATTTAGAATCTAATTAAATTTAGACTTTTCTGTATTTGCATTCAATAATTTATTTGCCACAAAAATTAAAAAATTAGATGGAACACATGCGCAAAATTGAACTCCAATTAAAATTCAATTTGGAATCTAATTGAATTTAGACTACTTAATTTTTGCACCTAATAATTCACTTAAAACACAAATATAAAAATTATATAAGACAAATTGGCGCAAAATTAGACTCCAGTTTAAAATTTAATTGGATTTTCTCATAGTTTTGGCTATTAATACACACACACACACACACACACACACACACACATATATACGACTTATAAACTTGAATTGTTTTTAGTTATACAAAAAATGCTCATAAATATAAAATCATTAAAAAAATGAAATTTTTTATGATTTACTTATATTAAACTTCTCGGTTTTTACACTAAATTAATTCATTTGACACAAAAATTAAAAAAAAAAAAAAAAAAAAACTTAGATTAGATAGGACACGTGGCACAAAATTAAACTCTAATTGAAATCCAATATTTATATTGAATTAACTCACTTGGCACAAAAATTTAAAAACTTAAATTAAATGGGACACATGGAGTAAAATTAGACTCTAATTTAATTCCAATTTGAAATCTAATTGAATTTTCACTTAGTTTTACCTATTATTACATATATAGATATATAGATTAGAACCCACAAGTTGTGTTTGATATTTATATATTAATATATGACATATTTTGAATAGTGGGTCATGGAGCAATGCTTCCTCACCTAACAAAATAGTGGTTCTTGTTAATTTAATTATGATGAAATGCACCATTCATGTAAGAGGATGAAACTTTACTTTCAGAATATTGAACAATTTTCCTATTATGAGGGGAAAAAAATCCCTTCCTCTTAAAATTAGGCTTTGTACTAACTAATATTAAATTTATGTTGAGGCTTACCATTCATATGATAAGGAGGTATTACTCTAGAAATATTAAATCATTTTTCGTTGATTTAGGCATTGAACTTTTGATTTGAACATTTAACCGCTACACTTTAGTTTTTTTAATAAGTTAAACATTTTGCTAGTAATGTCCATTGAAGAGTAACATATTTTCCCTCAAAAAAAAGAGTAACATATTTAACCACATGATATAAACAGTTTAATCCACGTCATCATTAATTTATAAATTTTTATTATTATTATGTACACAAGTATGTAATTAAATGTCAACTTTAACAAATAGTAATAATAAAAAGTCCAATTTACAAAATTAAAGTGCAATGGATTAATTTTTTAAATTGAAAGATTAAAGACTAAATTGAAGTTCATGTCAAAGTCTAAGGTTGCTATTTAAAAAAAAAAAGACCATTAAAAATCTAGCTTAAATTTACTATGACCTATTTTGTAATTGTTTGTTATAGAGAGAATGGATTTTATGAGATATCTCTCTCACAACATGTGTGCTTAGTGAGATTCACCCATATTGTGAAACTGATATCTTACAAGACCGTTTCATGAAATAATTCTCTGCACGATAGATATGTACGGAAGCAAATGGTTTTTTTTTTTTAAATGAAAAAATATTTTGTTACTGCAGAATTAGAGAAGATTTCCTAATATTGGACTCGACCCATAGTTTGATCGTCACCTTTTGTTTTACGGGTAACTTTGTGAATGAAATTTCAAATGGTTTTTGTTTATTTGGAGAATCTATTATATAGCAGGTTTGATCATGCTTTTGTCCATGTGGACAAGGACCTTTTGTGGGTTCCTCTCTCCCTAATGATTGCCTATTACGGTATTACCTATTAAATAAGTTCAAATGAAAGCTTTTAAAAGCCTTTTTAAAAAACAAAACACAATAAACTTTATATTCCATCAAGTATCATTGTGCAAATATGATGTATCTATTTGATAGCGACAAGTTGAACAAATAAACAAAAGATAATAATCAATATGAAATTATGAACAATCTCTTTTTTTTCTTTTTTTTTTTTGTTCCCATAGTGTTTTTTTAAAACTTTCAACCAGAGACTAATCACTGTTTGCGACGGGTGGGTCTATAACGGGATAAATCGTTGGTCCATGAAATTTTTTCAAAGGACTGGTGCCTGAATTTAAACTAGAGAACTCCTATTCAAACCCAAGACAGCTACTTTAAAAACAAGTGTCCAACCACTTGGCTAACCCCGTTAGGTTAATTATGAACAATCTCTTAAAAGTTTGAGGCAGCATTCCACAAGTCATGGTATTATTATTGTGACGAAAGAAGTGACTTTTATGAGAAAATATACACTTCTTCCACGCACACCACTACAATGGAGCAGCTCACTCAGTAAGAGAGACAGAATTTGTGTGGGTCATGTCTCCCACTCCTTTAAATTTATTTTTTTCCTATTTAAAAATCTTCATGAGCTCAAATAGCAGTTTGTTTATGATTTCACATAAGTTCAAAGCTTTGATTAGACAGTTGTGGGGATGGTACTTTTCCATGATTAAAAGCGCATTGTCCAAAACTCTTTTTATTATGATTCGAAGAGAATACCTTATCGGTATCAACTTTGATAGGACACGATTCTAAAAAAAAAAAAAAAAACTTTGATAGGACACAATCTCATTATACATTGTCTAAATTTTCACTATTTTTATAGTATATGTTGGTAAATATTATTGGCCGAGGTCATTCATGGAAGTGTATAAACAAAATAAAGATAGATATGTTACTAATTAACTTAGCTTGATTTTATAAAGCTAAATGATTGGTATTTTTACTTGAATTTGAATGGTTAGCATTGCTTTTAACATTTGTTATCTCTTGCATAAAAAAATTTAAAAAACTTTAACTATTATCAACAAAAAAAAAGAGAGAATAAATAACCCTTAAGCACTTTAATATCTTAAATTATTTCAAAATCCCATGCATATAGGTGAAAATGAGCTAGGCCCATTCCCCTTCTTCCACCACCCCTATACACATTATCACATAAATATTAATATAATAAGACCTAAATTTATGAGATTCATTCTATGATGATTGTATTTTTATTATTAGATTAAAAGGTTTATTTGTTTTTAATTAGGCAAGTTGTTTGATGATAAAAACCTTTACTAATAACAAATTGTTATCATAAAATAAAATTGATAATATTGGTCACATGCATAGATATAAAAATTTTATTATGTATTTCCAAGGCAATCATTGGACCATTTGAAATATTTTTAAATGCCAAAGACTTCTTGGCAGCTATTGGATAATATAGACCAGCATCTTGAACAAAGGTACCCGCTCTCCTTGGCCTCAAGTACAAAAAAATATTACATCCAATAAAGAAAAATGACATCGGTGACAAACATCTACTTAGTCAATTTCAATAAATAGTCTTCAATTTTTGTATTGCTTCACTTCCCTTTGTAGTGACAAGATTCTTACAAATTTGCAATTAACTTTTATATATACACACACACACATTTAGAATTTTGGGATAATTACAATAAACTTACATGCGGTATAGCTCATTTTCACTTTGTTTACTCGTAGTTTAAAACTTTACACTTTGCCCACCTGGGGTAACTTCTGTTAAAGATCTGTTACTCACCTCTCCTTTTGCCGTTAGAAAAACACATTTTTCAGGAAAAACAAAAATAACAAAAATCAAAAAGTTAGGGTTTTGATTGCTTAAGAACTTCTACAAGAACAAAGTGGAGGAATAGCACACAAATCCCACTTTGATCTTGGCTTTTTTCCCCACTGTGGCTGGGATTCAAAGTGGGTTTGAAGTTGGAATTAGGGGTGGGTTTTCTACTGTGGTTGGTTTTCATTTAAGCTGCCTCAAATGAAACTACATGGCCAACCCTTCAAGCTTGTTTCCCTCAATCATCGACGCCACCTCAGCGGCGAGCTCCTCCTCACCAAATAACCTTACGCAGCCCTCACCAATCCCAAGCTTTCACTCCAACCTTTGAAGCTTTCCCAAGCCGAGCCTCCATCGGACCTCCCTGGCCGACCCTTCAAGCTCCCACAATAAATCTCACTGAGCCCTCTCTCTCACTCTAAACCCGAGCTCAGTCTCTCTAAGCTCTCGACTTGAGCTCTCTCTAAACCCCTGTTCTCTCATCTCTAAAACTCTCTCAAACGAACTCCATGGCCGCCCCTCTCAAGCTCACCCCCTCACATCAACGTCGCAACCTAAAGCGGCCTTGCCTTATCAAACCCTCACCAAACCCAAGCTCCCTCTCTCTAATCTCTGAAACCCTCTCAGGCTAAGCCTCCCTCGAACTTCCCAGGTCACCCATCTCCAATCATCAACCACCACCACTCCACGGTGTTTCCTCTGCTCTCTGCGTCTTGGCCTAACTCGAACTTTGGGGGTTTGTTAATGATGGGTTTAGGTGAATTTTCCAGAGGGTTTTCTTGTGTTGGACTGTGAATTAAGTTTTGGTTTGATAAAGGGGTTTGATTGAAAGGTTGGGATATAAAAATCTGAAATGGGTTGTGTGAAGAAGGGATGAGTGAGATAGAGAGAGAAATTAAAGATTGAGAGAGAGATGCGAGTGAGATAGAGAAATGATGAACCAAATGTGTTGGCCTGTCCATTTGATCTTGTTTTGATACGCATCTTGTTTCTCTACAAACCCCCCCCTCCTTCTTTGATCTTGTTTGTTTGAGTTTTTTTTATTATTTTTTGTTTTTAGAAGAGAGAAACATTAAAGTAAAGATAAAATACATTTTTACTCATAATTTTAACAAAGGTGGGTAACGGATGGGTAACAAATTGAAGTTCAGGTGGGCAAAGTGTAAAATTTTAAACCACGGGTAAGCAAAATGAAAACGGGTCATACCACAAGTAGGTTTACTGAAATTATCCCTAGAATTTTTCATGGCATTCCTTTGCGTTCGAAGGCATTGTGTAAATTTCATTATAAAAAATAATTTAAAAATACCTTATCATAAAAGAAAAAAGATATTTGAGATTAACTTACCCATATAGTAAAATCTTGAAGAGTAGTAACTCAATAGATTTATGTCTTATAAAATGGAGATCATTAATTTGAATCCCCTTCTTCCTCTTTGCTTAAAAACTCACTTATCAAATAAATAAAAGTTTAGCTCTAAATTGGTTTGCAACTATCTTCCTCCTACTCACTATGTGCTGATTGAATTGACCGGCCATGTGTAGTTTTAGTTAGATAAATTTTAATGAATCATGACTTATTTAAATAAATAAATAATACACAAAGTCATAGACAATCTTATCCAAAT
This sequence comes from Castanopsis chinensis, assembly GCA_032878915.1. Lineage (NCBI taxonomy): Eukaryota > Viridiplantae > Streptophyta > Magnoliopsida > Fagales > Fagaceae > Castanopsis > Castanopsis chinensis. The sequence continues at coordinate 18,427,099 of JAVQMG010000115.1, read as the reverse complement.
AGAGGATGGAAGAGATAGACTAAACTTTGTCCTACCAAATGTGTGTGTGTGTAACTTTTATTAATATTACACTACTTCATAACTTTTTATTTGGTATATTTTTCAACAAATTTACTATTAAAAATCTCAAGAGTATCGGAGATTAAAAAAGTATCACATTTATGAAATTTTAATTTTTTTATTTTGAAATTATGTTCAAAATATGAGTTTATGGATTGAATATTAAATAATCTCTAATTCACATTGCATGCAAAATAAAAACAAGGAGACATGTAATCCAATGGTAGAATTTTCAAATATTAATTCAAAAATTAAGTGGTGTAATATTTATAGAAAATCACCCTAGCTAACTATATTTTTTAAATTGTCCTTAATATTTTTTTTTTTTTTTTGGAGAATCAAAAAAAAAATATATTAACATAGGTAGACTCACACCAATAATAACATAGTCACTTTTTAATTAAAACAATCACCATATTTGATTTTTTAAAAGTTCACCAAATTTCTTAATTTGATTTGTCTTGGAGTTTCAACTTTCAAAAGTAACAATCAAAATTTTGAAAGGTATAAAATGAATAATAAACTCATGTGAAAACGATATTATTCCAATCTAAACTTAACAAGGAGTCAAAAAAATTTAAATTCATAGCATTTTTTTTTCCTTTTAGAAAAAATATAAATTTTTTATTTTGAGAAGATTATATATATATATATATATATATATATGATTAATCAAGATGGATTGAAAGTGCCAAGATATCACCCACCTGGCAGCATAGCCACATGGCAATAATGAGCCTGCATAGTGACGGCATCATAGTGCTAGGTGAGCTGATGATGGTGTAACACTTTCAATCCATTTAGGCTACTCGTGTGAGTTTTTAAATATATTTGAACTTTAAAAAAAAAATGTAAATGTTTATAATAAGATGACAAACTTTAAGAAATTGGACAAACTAAAAGTACAAAACGTGGAGGTTTTTTTTTTTTTTCATTTAAATTTATGAATTATGCTATGTTTTCTTTCTACTTTTTGCACCCCCAATTCCAATAGGCAATGCAACAAGAAGATATTTTTTTTTATTATTATTATTATTCAAGCAGATGACACATGTCCATTGCATATGCCTACTGCAATTTTGTGATATTATCCTTGAATATGATAGGAAAAAAGGATCAAAACTATTAGGTAGTTCAATACTTGGGCCTTGGCATTGGCAACCTTCTTTTTGTTTTTTTGTTTTTGTTTTTGTTTCTTTTTGTTTGTGTTTTTGGTAAGTAAAAAAAGTTAGGTATCCAAGTACTCTGAACTTCTTATTCAATTGGATTGTATATATCATTATACTCAATTATTGAATCTGATAAGATTACAAATATGATCTACTACTACCTCTCTCTCTCTCTCTCTTTTCTTTTTTTCTTTTTTATTTTAAGGAGAATGTACTACTAAGTACTACATCAAAACATAGGTTTTTTTTTTTTTTGGTGCCTTCCAATAAGCACCTCAATTCATATGGTTTATTGATCATTTAGTTATATTGAATAATAAACCATACGATCATTAGAGAAAAATAAAATTTATATTGTACTAACACAATGCAATTTATTATCTAGTGTTTCTGAAGAGGCAGGCAATTGAATGAACTCAAGTTCATCAACTAATTGTTTTGGTTAGAAGGTCATCAACTATTAACAAGGTTGTTTTTTTTTTATGAAGTATCATGATTGCGTGAATGACACAATAAAAGTTTTTTTATTCTAGTTTTTATTTAGACTAATAATAGTCTCTAAATATGCTTCATCACCAATCTTAAATGGTCAGTCGATAACCAAGCTCAAACTAAGTTGAGTTAAAAAAAAATTACCTAATAAAATAAAATAATAGACACTCACAAATTTATATGAAAAGGTTAATATTATATCAAGTTACTTGTATTTATTGGTATAAAATTAACTATACTACGAGAATACCAAAATAAACTTTCGAGAAAGAAAATATTGATTAAGTTTGAAAAACTCAATGTGAGAAAAATAATGGAAACGCCAAACAAATAACAGTGGTTTATTTCATGAATGAACATGTTGGTTCTCCTCCTTGTACTAATTATTTTCCCTCATCAGTAGTTTATCCGATGCATACAAATCCTCTTTTTCTTTTTTTTTCTTTTCTTTTTTAGTTAAGCATTTATTTTCTATTTATATTCTTCCAATCTTGTGGTAGACATAAAGTGTGTAGCACTATAAGAAAAATTCAGGATTAACATCTTACAACTAGAATAGAATCCACTTAGCAAAACATCTATATTTTTTTTCCCAAAGATCCCTATGGGAACTATTTGTCATGCAACCGCCCCACCAATATAGCTTTGCCAAACAAACCCCACAAGAATTGACCATTTAATTAACACTTAGGCATAAAGGAAACAAAAAATGTCTTCAATTAGTGGAAGACACCATGCCCATTACAGATTACTAGCACAACAAGAGGGTCTCTCAAAAAGACACATTAGTGGGAAAAAGGAGTTTTTTAGATACACCTGAAATGCTAACATGTGAGAGAGAAAAAGGAGATAGTGCGGTAGCCCACCATAGGATAGGATTGAAAAGTTCGAAAAGTCTAGGCTGAACCTGAATCTTCCTTCAAAGTTTCAAAAGGAGTGGCCAACCAAGTCTCACCAGGTTTCATTAATATCCGATCCAAAGGCTCACAGCCATCTAGAACCTGTTTGGTAAGTTTGGTTTGAAGTAAGAGGTAACTAAAATGTACTTGCAAATTTTGCATTTCTTGTTCCTAAGTAGGGGGAGAAGACCCTACATTTTAGGATTTTGTTATAAGAAAATTATGAACCTTTTTTGAGGAGATTCAATGAAATGACTAGCCATTCTAGAGAGAGATTGTAGTAATCAAAATCTCACCAATACGTAATACAAGTGTCTTTGATTCGAATGTCATCTCTTCGTCACGCGCTATTTACCTATTAAAAGTTTTTTTTTTGGTTATAACTGCAAGGAGTTTAGCTTAACATGAAAGTTGGTGAGTCGAACTTGAGCCCAGTCATTTGCGGTAGAGTCAGAGGCACCACTAGTCCAACTTACCTTTGAGCTTTTTAGTTGAGTACATATTTGTGCTTTTTTTGAGATGATTAGAAATAATATTTTACTAATATAGTGCTAAGTAGATAGAACCAAGAAACTCCGGACTTTGCCCGCCCGCCCAACTAAAAAAAATCATTTTGTGTCTGGGGAGGTGCCAACCCACCTAAAGGTGCAGTTGATCATATTTGCTCATTTAATTTAATCTTTATATAGTATGGCTTGGACAATTTGTGACCGAGTATCAACGTATTTCTCATGCAAAATATGGTCTTAATTGAGTAAGTTTTACACTTGATTTGGAGCCCAGTAGATGCCTATAAATATAGAGGCACTAGCATGGGAATGGTCCTCTAAGTTTGTTTTGGGCCTGAATGTGCTAACTTAGATAGGCCCTATTGTAAAAATTACAAAAAGAAATAGTCCTGAAGCAGCACATGATTTTTTTTTTTGTTTTATGACATGAAGTCTATATTTTCAAAACAGAATATTTTATTTAAAACAAAAACAAGAAAGAGAAGATTTTATAGTGTATACTAAAGGTTAATAACAAAAAGTCTAACAGCCTTATAATTGAATTAGTTGACACCTTCTAGTGTTTCTAATAAAGATATACATAATTTAAATTTCCTCCAATCTCAACTATTGAATTATAAAAATAAAAAATAAAAATAACAAAAAAAGAATTAAATTAATTTGGCTCAATAATAAATTACATTCTCTAAATTTTGTCGGTTTTATTTTAGTCCATAATTTGAGTAAGCTTTACACTGGAGTTACCGCCCAATAGATGCCAATAAATGTAGAGGGTATTTTTCTGGGAATGGTCCACTAAGTTTTTTTTGGGCCTGAATGTGCTACCGTAGAGACCCATATTATAGCAATCATTTTCTGGCCCAGGCCTGGCCGGATCCGCCCTGAACTTGAAATTGTGGGCCAGATCGGCCCAATTGTAAAAATTACAAAAAGAAATCATCACTGGACCATTACATGATTTTTTTGGGGGCATGAAATGAAACCGTTATTTTCAAAATAGAAGAGTTAAATTATAATTAAAAATAAATAAAAGAATATTTTATAGCATACTAAAGGTTAAATAACGAAAGAGAATTAAATTATTTTTTTTTTTGGTAGAAGAATTAAATTAATTTAGCTCAATAACAACTTACACTCTAAATTTTGTCAGTTTTTGTTTTAGCCCATATAGTTTGGATTTTTTCAATTTCATGTCTCAACTTTCATTTCTTGTTCAATGTAGTTATTTTTATAGCCTAAAAAAAATTAACAATAACATGACATAATAAAAATGATGTATTATTATTTTATTAGATAAATTAAACACGCATGACAAATTTATATAGTACTTAATAGAAAATATGAACGGAAAGATTGTTGATGCAAACAGAATAAAACTTCAGGAGGTAAAAACTAAGTTCTAAAATTTTAGAGTGTAAAATCTAAACATCCAAAACTTTGAAAATATAGTTTGTAATTTAACCTAAAAATAAAATTCCTTACTCCTACTAACTATGTAAAAAGTGTGAATGCCATCTCTACAGCACTTTTGCTACAGTCAAGTTTTGTCTTTGTTGTGAGCCAAAACGGCGCGTTTTTATTCGTGAGCAAATGCAAATGCAAATGCAAAACAAAACTTGAAGAGAGAGTGCTGAGTCATAGCAAATGCAAATGCAAATGCCTTCTCTTCGATTTTTATTTTTATTTTTATTTTTAATGCATCTTGTTTCTAATCTTTGTTTCTCTGTAAGTCATATCAAATATGAGATTTCGGCCTAAATTTGTTAGAAAGTTTTTGGATTTTGATTTGGTGCTGTTTGGGTACTGAGAAAATCAGGGGAAACTCGACTATATGATTAAAGAAAAAAAAAAAACGTGTTAGCTTTGACTCTGCATCAATCTCTCATGGTATTTATTGAGGTACCCAAAAACGTAGTTTCAGATAAATAATTCAGTTAATTTGAGACTTTTTCTCTCTCTTTTTGGTTTCTCTGTTTTAGACCCTTTCTTTCTCAACTTCTTTTCAATTTTCTGTCTTTTCATTCTCTGAATATCTAGCTTCATATTTACCGGACACAGTTGTCTCTGATACCCAATAATGATCTGCTTGGTATCATGATGTAAGAATCTGAACTAACTGGATCAAAAATATATATCTATATTTTTTTTTTCTCTCTCTCCTCATTGTTGATTTGTTGTAGCTTTATCCATTGTTTCATTTAATACCCTTTTGCTTTGCTTGGCTTTGTGTTTACAGTGTATAAATTAGTGGATTTTGAAAACAATATCTAAATGAAACTTCAAATATTTAAAACTTCATCCTTCAGATTTTTGACTTAAGAATTCGCGTCCAACCTCACATCATATCTAAATCAATGAGCTAGCTCACGCGAATTACTTCGGCATAAATCCAGTGGCATTTGGAATATTACTCCTTTAGGTTTATGGTGGACTATATGAAGGGAAAGAAATCAGTGCACTTTTGAAGATGTGGAGTGCACACCAACTAAGTTGCAAGCATCCTTCATTAGTTCTCTTTATTTGTGGTTTTTTGTATCGGGTCACACATATAGTAACTTTATTCATTCCTTCATAGAGTCGATCCATATGTAGATATTTTTCCATTTGTAATTCTTTAAGTTACTTTGCATCTATTTTCATATAGTAGTCTCGTATCAATAAAATTACTTTTACCTATAAAAATAAATAAATACAGTGGCATTTGCTCATATAAGATTGTAATGTGATAATTTTTGCTTCATTAATTCTTCCAATATTGTTTCATCTTTTATACTTTAATGAGACGTACGCTACATGTTCAACTCAATGGAATTCCATTATTTTTGGTTCTTTACTATTGCAGCTCTTTTAGTCTCTTACTTGATTACTTATGAAATAACATGTGCTGATTTTATTGGTTCTATATGCTATTTGAATGTAAATTTAATGGTATGTGATAGGGCAACTCTTTAACTAACTGGTTTGTGTATTTAATCACTTCTTCATCCAAACACATACTTAGAGAGTATATTCTGATTCCAAGGTTGTTTTATTATGCTTCTAATGATTCAATCTTTGATTGTAATATCAGTTTATGTATGTATATATATATGTATGTATATGTATATATATATTGGTCTTACCACATGCTATCGGACCAAATGTGGACGCAGCTCTTTCAACAAGACATTAGATTACATGTGCAGTAGTGAATGTGAAGAGGGTTATTATAGTTTTCCAGGTCAAGAACTTTGAAGATACTTTAAAGAAAAAGGAAAAAACATAAGATTGTTTCAGTTTGTTATTTATGTCTTTGTGTTTACCATGAGGTCGAATTTACATTATTATTATTGATGATTAGGTGAGAACTGAGAAGTATGGTATTAGAATCCAGAGGGGCTACTTGTCACTAATTTCTCAAGGTGTGGAGATAGTTTGGTGCTTGGGATGTACTGGTCTGCCTTGGTGTATGATTTTTTGATTGGAAGGGATGAAGAGGTTGTTCCCTTTTGCACTCAGCAACTTAGGCAGGGGCCAGAGCAGCTCTGGTCTTGACTTCTGCCTCCACCAATGCTGCTGAAGATTGGAGCATTTCCTTTGGTGATTGCTGCAATGATCAGCTTGGCATAAATAGTTCTTTGTTGTGTAGTTTTATTTGTTTAAAATTGTATACGAGAAGATAGCTCGATTGCCCATAATTTGGTGATCCAAAACACACCTATTAACTTAACAAAATACAATACCATTTAACAAGGTTTTATTGTGTTGGGCAGATACTCGCCATTTTGGTGAAAAAATTTGGTTGTGCAAAAAGATGGTGAGAGAGATGGAGAGGGGGCAAGAGGAGGGAGGCAACACACAGGGTTGATGAAAGGGGAAGAGAGGATAGAAAATACCAAATAGTGCATTTCTACCCCATGTGGATGTAATAAATATTCATTTCATTTTTACAAAATCATTTTTTAGCTCATATAAATATTAGATTGTTTTCATAAACTAATATGCTTTGCCAGTAATGTGGAAATTACTGAGAGCTTTTGTAAACATATATAGCTTAATTCTATTCTTACAGCATCTTGGCAAGTTCTTGGAAGATTATACCTTTTTCAATTTTTTTTTTTTTTTTTGGCTATTCTCTTGTCTCCTATCCACATGTGATCTCATTTTGTATACCTTTTTAAGTTACGCTTATGGTGATTGACATCTACTTCCATAAACTATAATTGACTTCGCAAATTTGAAAATAAATTATGTACATATTTCACTTTTGGCTATCAAGCTGGTCTAAGTGGGTTAAAACTATAAGGGGAAAAAAAAAACTAATGATATGATTTTTGCAAATAGTAATTTGTTGTAGTTTTTTTCTATCTTAAATTTTCTCACTCAAGAGGCGGCACGTGCCTTGCACGTGCAACCCTTACTAGTAACAATAAAAAAACTCGAAGAAATACTATCGAATGGAAAATTTCAAAATTGAAAATGTTTAAGAAAATTAATACCTTGAGGATGCAGAGGATGCTTGCAACTTGCAAGTCTTGTACGAGTTGTGTTGGCTATTCCTTGATGGCGATGAACCGGTCGTGTTAAGTTACTCAAGTCACAGAGTTGCAAATCAACTCCTACTTTTACTTTAGTAAAACCGACACAAAATTTTATTAAAGAGAAAACTATAAAAGTTTATACAACCTGAGCAATAAAAGCTCAAAAACATGAAGGGATTATTACATCCAATCAAACAGAGACAAGTTGCAACCCGTAGACAAAACAGGCCCTATTACAATACAATTTATAAAGATTAGAAGCAAAATTAAAGTTCACTCTCATGCCTCTTGCCATAAAAGATCTCCAAGTCCAGTTTGCTCAGATGGTCTATCGTATGGGGGGCAGTAGCATCAATGAGAGGAAGGTTGAGAAGGGCAAGAGAGAGAGCATGGATCACATCTCTTCTTAGTTCTTACTCCTCTCCATAGCTACCACATGTGATGTGGAGTAAATCAACTCCTACTTAAAAGCTTTGCTAAATGTAAGTTAATACTACCTAGGCCCTATTCATTAATTAATGAATGTTGATTGACATGGACGCTATTAGTGGCGGCTCTAAGAATTTTTTTTTAAAGTAGTCCTTAAAAAATTTAATTATACAAAATTTAATGAAAATATAACTCAAATATATTGACATCACCAAAAAAAAAAAAACACAAATACATGAAAGTTTTAGAATTTCCTTCTACTAGTTTTCATATTTTGAAATCTTCATTATGAATGCTACTAGCTTCATTATTGTTACTAAGATTAATTATTTGTTCATAAAAAAATTGAGATTAATTATTTTTGTTGTTAAGAGAAAAAGAATACAATACAAGAGGCACCAAAGTCCGCATGTACCAATAACTTAATTTAATTGCTCAAGCCAATACTATCACTTAAACAAACAATAGAAAAAAAATTCAATTATGAAATTTATATATAAAATGAAATAATATAAATTTGGAGATTGTTAAAGACTTAAAGTTCACAATCCTATTTTATAAGCTACTGCCATAACTAGGTTATAATACTACTTTTTTGTCAGGAAAAAAAAAAAAGTTTACAGTAGGGGGTTTGGATTGAGGAGGGAATGAGGGGGAGTGGAGGGAAATAGAGTAGAGTTGGCTAAAAATATACTAATGTTTGTCAAATATACTGTACTCTACTCTACTCCCATTCTCTCTCCCTCAATCCAAAAAGACAGTGTTCACATTTTTTTAGGGTAGACAATAATATATATATATATATATATATATATATATAAGGCTCATATATTTACAAGACAAGTAAAATAATCCTAATTTTGCACAAATATTATAAGAATTACCATAAGCATAAATAGATAAAAAAAATTTAAAAAAAAAAAAAAAAACCTCTTCCTTAAAGCATTACTAAACCACATTTCTTTTGCATACAAATTCAAATCATAAGAAAAATATCTTAAGAAAGGCTATTAATGCCTATGAAATAGAGATGGCAATGGGGTTGGGCGAGTTCAAAGGATGACGTCTTCCACCCTACCTCGTATGGTTTAGTCTCATCCTATCTCTACCCACCCCGCATAATGGGGAAAATTTTCTTGCTCCATCCCCTCTCCTTGGGGCCTCGCAAAGCCCCACCTCACCCCATAAAACTATACTTCTTATTAATTTGCCCATAACTATTACAATATATTTTAATAAAACTTGTTTTTTCAATAAAAATATACTTGAAATTACAAATAAATTTATCCCATCAAATCAAACTATTTTTTAGCAAAAATTGAATAATATTATCAAAATATTTAACAAGACAATATCACAACAAAACAAAAATCTCATAATACAAAACTAATGATTCGATAGTATATAAATTTGTTTTTAATAAAGACAAGAAAATGTTAAAATTAATACCTTTTTCCAACCTTACTAGGAAAAAGAAAAAGAAAAAAGAAAGAGGTAGAAAGCCATGAATATTGGGTAGAATATAAATAAGCTGCTAATATGTTTATTTAAATATTAGAGTTTTAAGGTATGAAAAATTTATAATTTAACTATTATCTACGCAGGGCAAGACGAGGCTTGGTGGGGTGGGTCTAAAAAATTTAAACTCATTCCTGCCCCACTAATTTTTCGAAACGAAAAAAACCTACGCGGGACAAAGTAGGAGAGGAGTGGAACAAAATTACCATTCCTACTATGAAAGGTCATCAATGCACCCACATCACATTGACACAAGTATCTGTACTTTGAAAATTAAAATAGTTACAAAATAAGGACATCCATTTCTTTGCCACATAGATAGGATTTTTACACGTGATTTTCACCCTCACAAAACTATAATCCTTACTTCCTCAAAAAAAAAAACTATAATCCTTACACTAGAACCAGTAGGATTCTCCCCCCTCCTCTCGCCATGCAAACTACTGGTTTTGAATCCACGATATTGGCTTCATATAGATTTTCAATCCAAGGCATATGCATCTCTATGGTTAATTTACTAGGGGCCGGCTTCTATTCAGTACAATTTTCTCTCATTTCCTCCTGTTTTTATCTACATGCAAAACATGTGCCTAAAAAATATCCAAAGGCACAAAACAAGCCACCTAATAAAAAACCCAATTTATTATTCTCTCAACTACCAACGCCCTTGTCAAACTCGCCTGACCACTGATCACTTCCCACAGCAGACCTTTTAGACTATGTGATTCATAAGGTGATGCCCTTTAAGCGGAATAATTATCACATATGTCATATACATCATACGTATGGCAGACTTTCTCACAAGGAGTGGTTCCACACGTACTTGAGATAAGAGCAATTGTTTGGTACGTGGGATTAAACAACAGTTTTTAAGTTTAAAATTTTTTTAAAAAAATATGTATGGGTGAAAAAGTATGTGAAAATATGTATAATATTATTTAAAAATTAAAAATTATTGTTTAAAATCATGTACCAAACACTCCAATCATTGAAAACTACAAAAATTAAAGTTCCTTACAAATGATATGTGCTTTTAAAACTTTAATTATTATTTTACAGGTCAAAAACACAATTTCAATTATAGTTATATAACTATCACCGCTCTTTTAACAGTATAATTGTGAGAGGCCTCGCCAAAAGTACCTCTCAAAAAAAAGATATTTTGGAGTGCTTTTTAAGACACCTCTCTTTTTAGGTAAGTGGTGTGGAGTCGCCACTTATTTTTTTATACAAGAAATAAGAAAAAATAAATATAAAAAACATGACTGAATTGTTCATCTCATTGATTGAATAAAAAAATACATGTTTGAAAAATAAAAAATTACATGGTTTTGGGTCCTAGTTACAAACTACCAAATAATTACATGGCTTTTTATCCTAGTTACATTCTACCAAAAATAAAATAAAGACAAGGGTTAGATCTATCTATCTAAAAGAACTAGATTTAGAGGCTAGGTTACGTAATCAGAAGGTGTTAGGCATCCATTCCACCCAAACAGAGTCTGGTCTTCTAGACTCTTGTGACCAATGTACTAATTATGCATGCCATGAATGACATGTTGTTATACACAAAACTAAATCACACAAATTTATTTATGAATGAATCCTCTTATTTGTTTTAAAAAATTCAGATTTGTTTAGTGATAAAAAAAAAAAATTTGATTTTGGTTTGTAAAAAATCAGACCTATTTTGTAATAATAAGAAAAAAATGGTTTTTGGAGAGAAAATTCAGATCTGTTTTGGTGATAAAAAATTTGGTTTTTAGTTTAGAAAAATCATATTTGTTTTGGAAAATAAAAAAAAAAGGCTCGGAGTTTTGTAAAAGAGCAAATTTGTTTTGTGATGATAAGAAAAATGGTTTTTGATAACCAAAAAAAAAAAAATCAAATCTGTTTTTTATATGTTCAAAAAAATGTGAAAAAGATTTTTTGAAGAGAATTTCATTCATAAGATAAATTTATGCTATATGAACAAAATAAAACAAACAACCATGAATACAATCATGCATAATCTTTTTCTTTTTTTCAAAATCTGCATATATTAAAGAAAATCATATATGTATCTAAGAAGGATACAAATCAGTTTTTGATTTGAGAAAAATTCAAATTTACGTCTAATAAAGATGCAAATCCGAATTTTATTGAGAAAAAATTCAGATATACATCTAAGAAAGATGCAGATCCGTTTTTGTTTAAGAAATATTCAAATCTACATCTAAGAAAGATGCAGCTTTGTTTTTATTTTAAGTAAAAAACTTAGTTATATGCAAATTATTGAAATTAAGAAAGAGATCACAACAATTATATAAAAAAACAAGATCATGCTTTAACAAAACAATGATTAACAATTCATGTTATTGATAAAAAACAAAATGCATCATCATAAACAAGAACCATAAAAGAGAAAAAAGAATAGGGTGATTGAAGACAACCTTTTGCATGGAGCACTCCTTGTTCTTGAGAGAATGTTTTAAGTTTGAAAAAAATTTATTCAATTATCTTTGAAACCTAAAAAATCTAATTTTAGTAGCAAATATCAGAGAGGATCAGCAAATATAAGCACTTTAAGAGCCTAAAAATGTATGCCTCTCAGAGCACCAATAAAAAGTCCTTGAATTATGAGATCCAAACTTTATTTATAGAGGCCAGAAAACTCTAAAAAATAGCTCTGATGTGTAGAACACGAATCGAGACTCATCCTTTTGCGAAAAGTTCGAAAATGGTATGCCTTATTGTCACTCGAAGGGCATTGGACCAAAGCCCAAAAGGAGCCAATTCAGGACTTTTAAAGTGTTGTTCGGCACTCCAAAAGTGTCAAATGGTGCTTTTGGACGCCAAACTCACTTTCATGTTCGGGTGTATTTTGAACTCTCTTTCTAGAGTTTTTTGATCCAGTCCTTGTACCTAGCCGTGTTCTCATCCTTAATATATGATTTTTTATCTTTTTTCTGGATAATTCAAACCTTTTAGGAAAAATTATCTTGTAGATAAATCACTTAAATAAATCTTGATAAAGTTCAGATTATCTACAATTTTATTGTTATCCAACCATCCTTTTATTCCTATGCATGTAATCTTATTTTAGACACATTATCGACCAATCACAACATTATTTAATTAATTTTAATTGTTTAACCAATCAAGATTAATTTAAATTAATCGTGCGTGGTCGATTCTTCCTAGACACAATGCATGTTAATCATGCAAACTTGATCATTCGATATCTTTAGATCCGATGGTTCGATTTAAAAATCGGACACACCATTGCGACTATTAGAATCTCAATATCATTTTTATAATATGCAATGAATAAATTGATACATATAATGCAAGAACAAATTAATGCATCTAATGCAATCATAATTTTTGGGATATATAGATGGTTGTGGGGGGCAAAGATGTCAAAACACCATGGGGGCCTTGGGCCTTGTTCGAGAACGCAGACTCCGTCAATGGGCCGTAAGTCAAGAATAGGGCCTCCTAAAACGGGGGCCTAGGAGCCCGCCAACCAAGCGTTGGCTAGTTGGGAGAGAGTCCGAGGAGAAGGTCTCCTCGGACTACAGCATCGAGGACCGAAGAGCGTGGCATGGAGCCCAAGGGAGAGCTCTTGAGGCCCAGTAAGCCATACAGAGCTTCAACGGGACGCCGAGGAGGGGGACAAGTGAGACGTGCTCTACATAAAGCTGCTGCCACCGCATTAAAGGCTTCTCACCTACCCGCCTGGCCACATTAATGGGGAGGTGACTTCTAAGGGGATGGCGGTCAGCTTTATAGCCATTGGGGAGCGTTTTTAGGGAAAGGACGGATGAGAAATGGATGGAATTTGATGGCTCTATGAATGGGAACCAGGAATGGGAAGTATAAATAGAGAAAGGGGGAACTACTGGAAAGGGATCTGGATTCTTCCCACAAAGAAAACTCTCTCCTCCTAGAAAATACAAGGGAAGCAAGGATAGAGACTCCTCGGCCCACATCCGAGGAAAGCCAAGGTCACTCCACCAGTTCGTCACACACCAATAGTGAACTTAGTCCAAACGCCTTTCCTCTCTACCACTCCAAAAAGTCTAAACTTCAAGCACACTCTCTATAAATTCTATTGTATATACCTCTTAGGCTGACCCTATCCCATACTTGAATAAAAGACTTAATTTGTGTCTCTGCAAGGGTCATTCCAATTATTTTTTTTTTATTAAATTATGAGTACAAAGTCCATTTTCTACAATAACTACAAACAGTATCTTTTAATGAATACGTTGAAAGCAATCGTCTCGGTCTGGTACTCCTATACATTACACCATTGAAATTTGGACAAACATCAAATAAATTCCACGTATCCACGTTTCAACGGCCCATTAAAAGAGGGAGGAGTGATTAAAGAGAGAAGGGAGAGGGATTGCTGTTGAAGCTATATTCGGTGGTAATGACAATGTCTCGCAGGCCCACCCTCCAACGTAAATGAATGGACAAGACTGATTAGAAGCTTAGAACAATCGGACACCACAAGCTAGGTGTGCTTAGAAAATTGCACGAGTGTCCATAGGCGGCTCTACAGGGTGATAAAAAAAAATTATATATATTTATTTTTTTAATTTAATACTTTAATTTATTCTTAAAAATATTTTTACACACCCTAATTTAAATTTTATACACGCTTACTATAAGTATTTTTAACTCTAAAAATATAAGTAAGTATTTGTAAATGGTAAGTGTCACTCTTTATTATAAATTTATATTATATGTGTGTAAATGTATCTAATATTAATTGTGTGGATTACTTTTTGTTATAATTTTATTTGTGTAAATAACGATGTGAGTGGATATTTGTGTATACAGTATAAATATAATATAACTTTATATAATTTAATAATTAAGAAATTGAGAAGGTTTATTACATGTGTGTGTATATTGTTATCATATTATAATAACTTTTTGTTATAAAATCAAAAAAATTCAAGAAGAAAAATTGTAAAGTTAGTTATTGTTTAAGTATTTAATTAGTTAAGTAGACACGTAGTGTATTATTTTATGTATGAATAAGTGTAGTTATGTGTGTCAATAATTAATACAGAGTCAATGAATTAAATTTATTCATTTAGTTTATAATATTTTTATAAAAACAATGACAAATTAATAGATAATAACAACTACATAGAAATAAAAATATTAGACAAACTTAATAAAATAAAATGGTCATAATTACCCACATTGACAATAAAAACTCATAATGAACTATTATGTAACAATTCAAAATTTAAAAACTTGTAGAAGGAAATTGTAAAACTTCAATTTTTTTTTTTTTTTTTTGTCGATAACTTGATATATTCAAATTCTCTTTTTATTAAAAAAATTTTTAATTTGAGTTTCTTAATGACTCCCTAAAATAAAATTTTTGGAGCTGCCACCGGCGTGTCAATGAAATTCCATGAGTGTCAATGAAATTGCACGAAATTATGGGACTGGTTATATGATATAACACTTGGCTAAAGGTAATCTTGATTATCAAATTAATAAGTGTTGGTGTCCCATAGTTAAGGAGGACCACAGACTACGTACACTTGACAAAGGCGTAAACAAAAATCTAAGATCATTTTCTCAGTGCTAGCCCTAAAATCCCTACTTCTTATTCTTTTTATTAATTTAAATATTATTGTTAATTATTTCCTCTGTGATATCATCGAGTTTATATAGAACACTGTCATTAAACCAAAAAATTAAACTAGAGTTTTTTTTTTTCACTTTCTTTTAAAAATAAATAAAATTGTACATGTATGGATCAAACCCTAAACATCTCTTTCCCAAGTCCCAACCATATATAAGAGGAATAAGAATAACCCTAAACAATAGGACGATCGATGAGGTTGTATTTGTCACCATCGATCTCACGGAATGGGATAGTGAAATGTAAATAATAATAATAATTGACCCTTTAAATTTTATTTCTTATATTAATTATTTAAATTATATATGATATCATGTTATTTAAAATAACAATTCTATGTAGGTTCCAGTTAGTTCAACTGATAAAGTTTTTTTATAGTTGAATAAGATATATGGGTCTAATCCCCACATACAATTGCCTCAAAAAAAAAAAATTTAAAATGACAAAGTATTTTTAGGTTTATAATATCTAATCTAAAGATTTTGAATTATGAATTAGAATCTATTTCAAAGGAAAGAGAATGCTTTAGCTTTACCCCCTTCCTAGTATTAAAGAACCGAAAGAAGAGTTCAATGATCCTACTAGGAGTTCCTTTTTTTTATATGGCTCATTTACTTTCCTGGCACAAAAAAAAAAAAGTCAGAACGAAGGGAAGTCCACATAAAATGAAGAAGAGCTCATTTAGCTTTGATTACATCGCATAAAGTACTCACCGAATTTAGAGCATGAGAATTGACACAAAAGTCTAAAACTACAAATTATGTTTGCATGAATTTATGCATGCATATATCTTGAGAACTTCCTACACAACTTTAGGTGAACTGAACCACCATATATAAATGTTAAAAATTTAATGACTTATTTTCATTTCTCTTTGTGGGCAATATGACTAATATCTCTAAACCTCTTTTCGGTATTTTTTTTATGGGAAATGCTAACGAATGTCCTTAGGGTATTAGTTAACAATCCATTTAAAGAAAGTTTTTATAGAAAAATGAAATAAAACAATTAATGTTTTGACAATTTTTTTTATTTCCCATAATAGTGATATTAAAACTTTCTTAAAATAGATTGTTAACCAATACCTTAAGGGCATTCGTTAACATAACCCTTTTTTTATTGGGAAATACTAACAGTTGTCCTTAGGCTAATGGTTAACAATTCATTTAAAGAAGCTTTTATGAGAGAAAAAAAAAATTAATATTTTGACAGCTTTTTTTCATTTTCCATAAAAGTAATATCAAAACTTTCTTAAAATAAATTATTAACCATTGCCTCAAGGGCATTCGTTAGCATAACCCCTTATTATTAAGTTAATTTATGTGCATACATAATAATTAGGAAGATGAATTTGATTATCATCCCTATCATACTCAATTCCAAAATGCCTATAAGACACAAGGGATGTAAATTATCCACACGCGCAAAAAGAAAGAGACCTAAATGAGGTGTTTTCTTCAGATATATTGATGTGTTTTGCTTTGCTATTTTCATATAGTGCACACTAATTAATAAATTGTTGACATATTGGGTTATGAGTCTTGTAAGTTAACGACAGCGCTTGTTCCCGAACAAAATTATGTGTCATATTGTTTGTGTTCTACTTTATGTTCTACCCATTGCAATATACCATGTATCTAATTTTTGTTTTCCATTTTAAACTTTAATTATTTTATAAGAAAAGGGGAAAATTTTGACAAAATGTGATTAAGGGAATATAAAGTGAAACAAAGTGTTAGACCAAAGTTTTTATTTGTCTACTCTCTTTTATAATGAGAATCATAAGGTTCAAATTCTCTCTCATCTTATTGTAACTATCGAATTATAAAAATAAAATAACAATAATAACAAACCCTAATCAATTGATAAGATCATGTTTTTGAAATTTGAAAACCGATTGAAAAAATAATAATCAATATATATTTCTTTCTTTTTGTATACAAGATGGAAATTCTATTATACTCTAATTTAGGTGTATATATGTGCGAAACTCCCTCCTAAAGACTTGAACCTCAAATCTTGTCTCTCACACTCGACAAGCACTTGTACTTATGAAGTGACTATCATGTCAAGTATATGCAGTGGTATTAATATATATTTCTAAATAGGGTTGCGTTAACGGGCACCGCAAAGTGACTAATATTGTTATGTTTGCACATAAATTACCCTTCATCTTGACTAAATATTATGTTTGCTAACCTTCATCAACAAGCACCGTACCTTCCTCAACAACATAATATTTAGAAGGTGATAACAAGCCAGAGCCTGCTGAATGCTAGAGCAAAAAATGCATTCGCCTAAGGCCCCCAAGCAAAAAAAAGGCCTCCAAATTTTAACCAATAGGGTTATTTATAATCCATAAATAAAATAATATTTTTTTACCAGATGAAAAACAAATAAAAAAGAGAAAAAAATGCAATGTCCACAATATTTTTGATAACATTTTTACAACTAATATTAAGTTGTAGGTTGTTATTGATGGGAAAAAAAATAATAATAGTGATATTTTCAAATAGAAAACAAAAGGAAACTTAAAACCTAGAATTTTTTATAAAAAATATTGTGAATATTGCACTTCTAAAAAAAATAATAATAATAATCATAATAAGAGTTGAGTTAACAAACTTTTACAAGTTCTCATTTAAGTCTACTACTTACACCGCTTTTTACTTACCACTATCAATCTGTCACATCAACAAGTATGAAAAATTTTGTCAAACTTTTTCCATTTATAAAATTTCTAAAAAAAGAAAAAATTCTACGTAGTTCATATTAATTAGTAGTAATTTTTTATTTAATACAAGATAATTAATTTTCACCTTAGGCCCACAAATGCATCAAGCCGCCCCTGTAACAAGCACATAATACTTAGAAGGGATTTGTTAACAAGCACCGCAACTGCAGTGCTCGTTAACAAATCCCTTCTAAATATTATGTTGTTGAGGAAAAAAGGTGTCTAATATTGTGCATGTAACATCATTGTGCCTAACCTCTCTAAAAGGCGATATCGCCGATATGTCGACAAGCTTTTAAAAGCCGTAAAAAGCATATAAATCGATTGGGTATACCCACCAGACCGGTCGTATAACCTGATTATGAGAGATGATGACGACTCGCAACCCCCCACTGATCCATCATAAATTCAGTAGTTGTTTGTTTAGTTTGTTTGATGCAAAAGTCGCATGCAATTAAGATTGTTCCATGCCCACGTAATTGTAACTTGTATGTGAGTGAAACAGGCCCAACCGTCCAAGCCACTAAGGCAGAGACAAATGTCTTCATGTTTTTACTCACTCCATGCACACTCCGATATTGCACACAACCATACCCGCACTATTAGGTTACGATTTTACGAGTTCACCTAATTAATTAAATATTATCATTATTGACTTATTAATGCTACAGTTTTTAATTAATTATGTGAACACGTGATAAATTTTTATTGGTAGAGTATAGAGTGGAGCAGAAAAAGTGGGACAGAAAGTTTGGACTCATGATTTCAGTGCAAAGTGTGTGTACTGTTATATGTAACATTTTGTATGAAATAAACACTACTCATTAAAGTTATAATTTCAACGCAAAATATATGTGTATAGTTGTGTATAATCGGTGTGAAATATACATTGGTTATTGGACACACACTCTCAAGTCACAATTTTAGTACAAAGTGTGTTTATGATTATGTGCAACAATTTAAAATAAATGTTCCTCGTTGAAGTCACAATTTTAATGCAAAGTGTGTGGGGACGTCTGTGTGCCACTGGTGTGAAATAAACATTGGTTCTTGAACAACATACAAAATCAGCTAGAAAACAATCTCACTTTCTCTTTGGGCACTGTTGTACTGCCCAACTCTCTCTTGCTCTCCCTCTCCACCTGTCCCAATTGACATAAATGAGGTAAGTGAGCCATGGGCAGTTGAAGTAATTAAGCTGCCTGTGTCTAGCTACTTAATTACTATATCTTTTCAAGAACAATTTCCCTTATAAATTTGCAACCTTGTTGCTATTCTTTCCAAGTACTAAGCTCAGCATTCAGATTTTTCTCTCTACTAAAAATCCATAGCTAAACCAAGATGCATCTTCACATTCTCGCATTTCTCACTGTAAGTTTTATAATATCTTGCACCCATCTGGACATAATAAGCTCTCTTTCAAACTCTCTATGATTTCAGAGCTTATAAAGTTCCAAGACAGTTCATATTTCCATTATTTCAATGACTTTTTTTTTTTCTTTTGAGTATTTTTATGTAACATAACGTGTGACTTTATGTGTTGCAGCTTGCACTGGTGACAAGCCATGCTGCTGTGCATCCTGAAAAATACTGGAACTCCGTGCTGCCAAACACTCCATTGCCTAAAGCCCTCAGTGATCTTCTACAGCCTGGTTGGTACTTCAAATCTGAGAGGATCTCTCTTGCATCTTTTCACTAACATCTCTATAATATACTTCTCGTTATTTCTTATGACCTAAAAGTTGCAAAAACAATTTTGAGCTTTGGCAAGAGGTTTTTCTTTTAATTTTTTAATTATTGGCTTAGGAAAATGTTAAAATTACTATATATTTCTACCATGCAAAACGCTTACAAACTGACTTAATAATGAATGTAATTTATCATTTATGTCACTTAAACAACTAATAAATAGATAGGGAAGCAAGTTAAACATGATAGCCCATGTCATAGCCATTTGCTTACCTTACAAAATCACCATTATTACATGATAATTCGTCTCTCATACCTTCAGTTATGAAGGCTTGGAGGAGAGATCCTCGTGTGTTCTTCTTCCCCTTAATGATATTGTGGTCTAGCAAAATAAATAAATAAATGGAATGGAATTAGGAACTCTTAGAGAGTGCCCTTCTACATAACATGAACTATATCTAAATAAATAAAACATCTCTTTTCGCACAAAATAAAATGATAAATAGATGTCTTAATTAACTTTTGTGATTAAAAGCATGTTGGTTTGGAAGATTTATATGGTAAAATTGTAGTATCCCATCATTATTTAATTTTTTTATGTATATATAGCTTTTTATTTTTTATTTTTGTCTTCAACACAAAAAAAAGAGTCTAATTTTTTTAGATACAATTATATTATAACTAACCTTAACAAATTAACAACAATAAATTTAACATCACAACAAATTTCATAATTAATGAGATGGATAATTGTAGTTTTTTTTTTTTATATATACAAGATAAAATTTATACCCTAGTCTAATTTAAGTGCATATATGTGAAACTTTCTCTTGGAGACTTGAATCTCGGTCTTTATCCCTCATATCCCACAAACCCCACAAACATTTATACTTGTAGAATAACCACCACACCAAAAATACGCGGTAGTAGTTTTTTTTTTTTTTTAAAAAAGAGGAAAATTGTAGTTGGTGTGTCATAAAAGTGACAACCTTTCGTCTTAAAAAAAATTTATCTATAGTCTTTTAGGTACAATACAATATGTTCTCTAATTTAAACCCTTCATTTCGTTTATCAATAAGACATATATAGTCCTCTATTTTCCATTAATAATTAAATTTAAAACAATCAAATGTTTAAATTCAAATATTCAATTAATATACTACCCTAAAGTGCTGGATCTAATGGCCTGTTTGGGAGTTAAAAAAAGGACAATCAAATGTTTAAGTTTTTTAAGGGAGGAGGAGGAGGAGTTTGGACGGGTTTGGAGGGGTAACTTCCTCCTACCTTCCCCCAAAGGAGAGATTTGGAGGGAGAGTGGAGAATAAAAATGCTTGACCAAATGAATTACCAAATTTGTCCTTATTATATTAACAAAAATTACAAATGAAAAAACTAATTACTCCCCTCCCCCTTACTTAATTTTAAAAACATCCAAACAAGATGGAGGATAGCAATTCCCCTCTACTCTCCTTCCCACTACTCTCCTCCCCTTTACTCCCCTCTACTCTCCTCCCTCTCTAAACTTCCAAACATGCCATAAGTTTTAAGCTGGTTAACAAACCAATAGGCTTTTCACAAAATTCTACGTCTAGATTCTAGACGTACTAAAAGTCTTTCATCTTATGCGTTCTAGCTTCTAATCCATGTGGTGTTTTGTGTATGTATAAAAAAGAGCATGTTATTAGTTTATTACCCACCGGTGCATGCGGAGGATGTGAACGTTAATCACACTCACTAATTAAAGCCTCTCATCTTATAAGTTCTACTTCTTGCACCTAATTCATGTTGCTAACGTTGCAGGGCTGATTGATGACAAAAGTACTTCAGTCAATGTAGGGAAGGGTGGAGTAAACGTTGATGCAGGAAAGGGAAAGCCCGGAGGCACCTCTGTCAATGTTGGAGGCAAAGGAGTTGGAGTGCAAACTGGAAAGCCAGGCGGCAAAGGAACCAATGTGGGTGTTGGCAAAGGAGGAGTATCTGTGAGCACAGGCCACAAGGGAAAGCCTGTGTATGTTGGAGTAACACCAGGGAAAAACCCCTTTGTTTATAAATATGCTGCCACTGAGAATCAACTCCATGATGACCCCAATGTAGCTCTTTTCTTCTTGGAGAAGGACTTGCATCCAGGCACAAAAATGAATTTGCACTTCACTAAAAACACAAACACGGCTACCTTTTTGTCTCGCCAAGTTGCAAATTCAATACCCTTTTCATCTAACAAGGTTGCAGATATTTTTAACCGGTTTTCAGTGAAACCTGGGTCAATGGAAGCTGATATAATTCAAAGCACGATTGAAGAATGTGAAAAGACAGGCATCAAAGGGGAGGAAAAATATTGTGCAACATCATTAGAGTCAATGGTGGATTTCAGCACTTCCAAGCTTGGAAAAGATGTTCAGGCAATCTCTACCGAGGTGGGAAAAGAAACCCAGATGCAGAAATACACTATAATCCCAGGAGTGAAGAAGGTTGGAAGTGACAAATCTGTCGTGTGCCATAAACAGAACTATGTCTATGCTGTCTTTTACTGCCATGCAACACAGACCACACAGGCTTATATGGTGCCATTAGAGGGTGCTGATGGAACAAAAGCTAAAGCAGTGGCTGTATGTCACACAAACACATCAGAATGGAACCCAAAGCATTTGGCCTTTCAAGTACTCAAAGTTAAGCCTGGAACTGTCCCTGTCTGCCATTTCCTTCCCGAGGATCATGTTGTCTGGGCATCCAAATAGAAGTCTCTGGGAAAGGCTCAAACCTCCATAGCATAATTTTAGTTGCAAGAGTTTGAATTCCTTATATGTACTGTGATATATACTACAGCATTTAGTTACACGTGTGAGTGTGCTTTAGTCATGGATGATACATTATGTACTCGCTTATAATACATCCTGTCTCCTTCTATTTACTAATAAATTCATATCTTTTCGCTTTATTGGGCCACTGTCATTCTCTTTATTTCCTCCATAAGAGCATTACAATGAGCTCTCTCATAAATAATGTCATTTTGATACACCAAATACTTACTTTATTATTTTAACACACCATTTTACCATTCACCATTTATCACACCTTCTATTGTTTGATTCTAAACATTGAAATAATATATACAACAAATTAATTAAATAATATATTTACCCAATATCCAGCCAATATACAAATACACAGTTCAGTGGCAGTCGCGACCACCAAAGAACCAACAACCACCGCTACAACCATTGCCATAAACTACAACCACAATCACCAGATCCTCCAACAAATTCCAAATCCAAAAACCTCAACAAAATAAAAAAATTAAAAAAAAAAAAAAAACTCAAAATCTTCAACAAAACCCCAACCCAACAAATCAATCAATCAATGACCAAACTCAACCAACCATCAACGGCGAGAGATGTGGAGGACGATGAGCAAAGATCGACAACTGCCACTGGGCAAGCAAAGCTTCAGATTGGCAAGCAAAGATCGGCGAGCTCTGCTTTAGATTGACGAGTAAAGATTGGAATCAGTGAGCAAAGATCAGAATTAGATCGGCGAAGGCTGTGGAGAGAAAAAAAAGAACCCAAAGCCAAGAGAGTAGGCAGAGAATACGGTGATGCTGTTGAAACTGTTGACGGAAAGGAGAAAAATAGACGGTGAAAAAATGGGTATGGGAGAGTGGAGATGGAGGCGGTGAAGAAATGGGTATCGGAGAGTGAATCTATGGCTGAAGGAGAAGAGAAAGTGATATTTTAATTGGGATGAGAGAGAAAGATAAATAAAATAATAATAAATTAATGTGTTATATTGTTTCATACAGTGCCAAATTTATAACGGTACTGTAGCATGTTGTAAATTTTTGACACATTTAGAATACCTGATAAGGTTTAAATTGAATAGTGATGTTCAGTGTGTCAAATGCCAAATATTTGTCATTTGACACACCTAATGGTAGTGCTCTAACAAGACTTAAATGTAATGCTAGTACGCATCAGTAATAAGATAAATCAACAGAAAGACCTAGTTGTTGCTACATATAGTGTCCTTCAAACAAGAAGGGTAGGAGCTCTTAATTTGTTAAGACACCTCAAAATTAGGAGTGGAGGATCCTTAAGACATGGTTTTAGAGCCATTTATGAAGCAACAAGCAACATAATGCCAAAGTTTCTAATTTCCTGGAAGGAGGGAATTGGGATTGGAAACTTGCAAGGTCTGAAGATTTTGTTCCTATTCAAAGCAAGTTCCCTCTCATTGAGCTTGGTGAGAAGGAGACGGCCTTTTGGTTTCTTCCAAGTTTGGCAAGTATACTTGTGCTGAAACTTGGAATGCCATTAGAGTGAAGTTACATGAGATAAATTTGAGAATCATCTGATTGTCTACTAAATATCTAGGCATGTTTCTTTAATTGGTTGGCTTTTAGGAATAGGTTGTCCAGTCTAGATAGAGTCCTTCAATGGGGGAATCAAGAAGATTCGGCTTGTGTTTTTTTGCTGAGGTTGCTTGAAAAGTAGGATCCATTTGTGTTTTGAATACGCCTTTTCTAGAATAATTATATGGAAGGAAGTCATGAAATGCTACTTGATTAACAAGCCCGAGCTGGTTTGGGATGATTAGACTACTTAATTAGGGCCTTCCAAATTTGAAAAGGAACTCTAAAGGTTGTGCTATGCAAGTTGGTGTGGGGGCTACCACGTGTCACATTGGGGTTAAAGGAAGATAAGGCTGAGCCGCTGAGGACAGCATTGTGAATATCACTCAATAAATGAATCAAGGCTAAACACCTACCTGAGGAATTAAAGTTTGATGTGCAATGACCACTAACTATGCGTAATGATAACCATGCAGCTATCCATATAACTTCAAATCCTTTGTTTCAGGAGCGAACAAAACATACAGAGGTGCATTGCCACCTTATTCAAGAAAAAGGGAAAGTGGATTATTGTTTTCCATTAATGATTCTGTAGAAGCTCAAACGGAAAATGTTTACCTAGATTGAATTTACTATATAATAAGTTAAAATCACATACATCTCCCAACTAACTTAAAGGCGGAAGTGATTTGAGAGTTTGAGATGTATATTTTTTTAATAAATTCAGATTTAGAAGAGGTATTCTCAACCCAATCAAGGTGTTTCTATTCTTAAGTAAGTGCACCAAAATAGACCAAATGGAACCAAAATGAACTAAAGTAGACTAAACAGACCAAAGCAAACAAAAATATACTGAAATGCTACTCTAATATGGCTTAACAAAAGTGTAAGAATAATAAATACTAAGCTTCATCTTTTAAATATTACAAGCTTGTAACATGTGCTTATGTATGGAGACATTAAAAAAAAAAAAAAGATAAAGTGCGTCAAATTGAAATAGTTTAGTCTACATATTTATTTTATAAAAATGTTCGAGTCATGTTTTGGGTTTTCAAGGACTATTTCTTATTCTATTAGCAATAGTAATGTGTTATTATTTAAAATGGAATAGAAATTTAGTGTTTTAAAGACCTTGGCAGTTGAAAGAGGTAACCGAGGGAGAAATATTAGGTATATTTGTGATTAATGAGAAGATGAACAACCTCAGTAAATAAGCAAGAGGAATTTTTTTTTTTTTTTAGAACACTTTAGAGATCAACGGGTACGAAGTAAAATTATGGATAATCTCTTTGGATTTTGAACCCAATAACTCATTTGACCCAAAAAAAAAAATAGATGAACATGTAGTGCAAAATTGAAGATCCAATTGAGAATCTAATTAGATTTTCTCTCAATTTTAGCTTTAATATATATATATATATATATAAAAGAGTATGAAATAATGTACTGAAATTACTTTTATAAATACTAAGTATGTGTAAAGGTAAATTAATAGCCCAAAACACACTTCTCGAAGTTAACAAGCAAAACTGTAGTTATCCAAAAATGCTCCTCCTAAGTAAAGCAGATGTTCTATTGTCGCAATCCAAAGAATCAACCAATGCATTGGAATACCCTTCTTTTTTTTTTCTTTTTCTTTTCTTTTTTTTATGTAAGCAAAATTCACTAAAATCATAATGATACAACCCATATACAAGGAAGGTATACAGAGAAGTACCAACAAATCATGAAAAAAAAGCAAATTAAAAAAAATCAAGAATTGACAACTGAATAAGTGGGGC
Source organism: Castanopsis chinensis (assembly GCA_032878915.1). Lineage (NCBI taxonomy): Eukaryota > Viridiplantae > Streptophyta > Magnoliopsida > Fagales > Fagaceae > Castanopsis > Castanopsis chinensis. The sequence goes on along the minus strand of JAVQMG010000115.1, from coordinate 18,401,295 downwards.
TCAACTCCAAAATTGTTCTCTTCCAATCCTAACAACGCGCATTGCATTCTCTCCAACACCGCAAAAATGCATTACCAATGCCTTGGAATACTTGCAAATCCCACGGGTAAAAAGAATCTAATCCTCTTTGCAGCTTTGCCTTCACCTCATTTGAGTTGAAATAGCATGCTTTGATTCCCCGATACCCATTATGCCTCTGCAGGCCAAGCTTATCCGGCTTACTTTTTCTAGGTACAGTTGTATTTTTATCCAGCTTATTTTGTAAGCCCGATGACCAATGAAAATATGCAATCCCAAACATGCCGGTAGGAAGCAAATACAACACAGGGCCCATAAATTCCCATTGTCGTTGCAAAGAAAGGTAATTCATGGATGCCATTTTCCAAATGTAGTTACTGATTTAGCATTTAATGAGAATGAGCTCATCAGCCTGTCTACCATGGGCAAGCAATGCTCAAACCTCTCAAATTTCTTCTTTCAAAGCAGACCTTCTAGCTGAAGTCAAGCAAAGGCAATACTTAATGCAAAACTGCAATTCAAGACATGCACTTCTATCTCAGGCCCTTCCCCAAGGAATGCATTGCATATTCAGAATGGATAAGATAGCTTCCCTGTGGGGGGAAAAAGAAAATATTAGATTTGGTATCAGAACATCTGAGGCATAACGCTTTGATTCATCACCAAGAAAAATGGCATTCAACACTTACTCAATAGTCAGAATTAACAAACACTGGTTCAAAGCCATCATCACCATTCAATGTCATGAAACACATCTTTTTCTTCACCAAGAATAAAACACTCCCTTCTAATTCATGAATCAGGCACAATAGCTTCCCTTAACACTGATCATCCTGGAAAGGTTCCAATGAACCCCACGTTCTTCCTACTTTCAATTTGACATGCAAAGGAACTGGAAAACAAATAATGAGATACAATACAGAAAATAAATTTCTCAGAATGCAAAGAAATGTGAACTACAAATGCTGAACATATACCAAGAAGCAAGGCGGCATTTTCCATGCTCATTTGCAACAGCAATGCAGCTTCCTTTATCATAGAAGGATCAACTTCCAGTACTAATTCATCATGTACCTAGATGGGAATCACCAACCATCTATCAATTTTCACGCAGCACATATTGCAGTGTAAGAATAAAAAGTAAAGCAAAAGGCCCACTGCATTAACAAACCTAAAAGGATGATCTTCCAAATTTATTAAGATTTATTTATTCATAAAATCTGACTGTCTCAGATTGTTGGAAATAATTGAGTGATGAAAAGAAAAAATTATAGAAAACAACAATAGTAAGCAGTTTTCCCAAGCACCTGTAATAAGATTCGGCAGTGGCCTTTGAGCTTTTGAAACTCTGTAGTGAGTGAACTACCTGGCCTAACGACTCCTTCGACAATCACAGAGTAAATCTCTATCATTGCGATCTTAATAATGTCAGCAGCAGATCCCTATAAAAAGCAGCTATTAATAAATTATATTATAATTCGATGCTACATTTAAACACCCATTAACCACCCTCACCCCAAAGGAAAAAAGTTTTACCTGACAAATAGAATTGACTGCTTGTCTCTGGGCTTTTGATCTTTCATTACTGTTTCCAAATTTAATTTTTGACAAAAAACGCTTTCTTCCCCTGAGGGTTTCCACATATCTGAATCACAAGTGCGCTCAGATAAGTCACACACTATATAGCACATTAAGGAAAACATTTCTGAAAAGGCTGCATAATTATACAAGCAGTTAATGCCAACTATAAGACAAATGGAAAGAAAATTTTTGTTTGGAAAATAAAAGAGATAAACGGGATGTAGAACCTGATAACCATCAGTCACATACATTCAAGAAAAAGGCTTTATATGAACAAAATGGAATATGAGAAAACAAGAAATTGGATAGTATTTAAGTGAAAAACAAAAAAATAAAAAATCTAAACTTTCTCACTCAATCTCTTGCATTATCTTTATCCTTGTATAAAAGGAGAGGGTGAGAGGGGTAAAAAACAACGAAAAATAAAATACTCACCCTTTCTGACGACAAGATGCAATGGCATCACGAAGCCAAGAAGCAACACCAGGAAAAGAACTTTTGAAACTTCGGATTTTTTCTGCAGCTTCGTCTGAGCTGCAATGCAGTTGCTCTGCAAGAGTGTTTGCACCCATTCCATAAAGAATGCCGTACACCAACCCTTTGGTCTGGTCTCGTTCATTGGAGTCAACAGACTCAATTGGTTTCCCAGTCCATCTTGCAGCTATCATAGTAAAAACATCACCATGCCGCTTGCTAAGAAGTTCAATTAGTGACGAGTCTTTAGAAAAGTGGGCCATCAGCCGCAGTTCAATTTGAGAATAATCTGCTGTTAAAAGTAACCAGTTATCCTGCAAAGATTAAGAATGGACTCAAACAGAATATAAACCAAAAAACTCTCCACAAAATAATTGTTGCATTTACACAAACCCACAAAAACACATGCATCTGAAAAGCCCAAGGGACACATCCTTCATACAATAAATCATAATGCTCTCTCTCTCTCTCAAAAAGACATCCTAACCCCTTCCCCCCCCCCCCCCCCCCCCACCTCCCTCTCACTCCAATTGCCAAAATTCAAAATCACCCAACTTGACTGCTTGCAACCTCACTTAAGATACTAAATTCCCTCTACTATCAAAGTTCCTTACACCACCACCTACAGTTAGGAACCCTGCAAAGATTAAGAATGGACTCAACCAGAATATGAGCCAAAAAAATCTCCACAAAATAATTGTTGCATTTACACAAACCCACAAAAACACATGCATCTGAAAAGCCCAAGGGACAAATTCTTCATACAATAAATCATAATGTTCAGAAATCCTCTCACTGAGTCAGACCAACAACCACCAAGCCAAACACCTGAGTTGCCTCCATCAAGCCAAGCTTCAGTAAACTGGCAGATACATCTTTATAGAATCCCCTATCACAGCATCAACATAAAGTTCCAACTCAAACAGATAAAATTCATTAAATAAATAAAAATCACTGATGTTCTCTGATATTGCTTCTGGAAAAGAAAATTTTAAAAGTACAGTGCCAACTGCCAAACACGGCAGATGTGTTATCCTTTACCGAATTTATGTCTACACTAATCTTCATCGTAAAGCTATTTTTTTATTAAAAAAAAACAAATCATTTAACTAGTATCTTTCAATATATACAGGAAAAATCAATAAAGAGAAACAAATTTCACAAGAAATTAAACAAATCCTGGTTTTGGGAATTCCTTTGAAGCAGCATTCATCAATATATTTTGCAACAGGCAGACCAACTAAAATCCAAATTTCAAAGCTAAACACAAATCTGGCCTTTCTGCACTATCCCCTGGCAGAAAAGCTTGGTCATTAGCAATAAGGGGACTCCACACCCACTGGCTCTCCCAGGCAGAAAACCACAGAGAGAGAGAGAGAGAGAGAGAGAGAGAGAGAGAGAGAGAGAAAGTAGAGGTGAAAATGGGGGTACTTTTGTCCAGCTTGCTTCCTCAGATCGCTATGGGTTAGGAGCTAATGTAAAAAAACCCAGGTCTTCAATTATGAAAATATATTCATCGGTTTATTCTCCAAAGTTCAATTGAGGAGCATTTATTATCTACCTGATCATATATACATGAACATCAAGATCATTACCTGCGTAGAAACAAAGAAATCGCGAGCATTAATTTTATACTGATCAGCAACAGCATCACCTCCATTTTTATTCTTGTTCATTTTGAAGTCGACCGCATGTTCCACACACTGCATAACTCAAAAAATACAAGATGATGACAATAATGAAATAAATAAATAAATGATCATAATAGTTCATTACACTAATTTTTAAATTTCACTAACACGAGAAAATATTTAAAATGATAAATATGACAGGTGAAGAAATCAAACCTGAAGATTAGGTTCCTCCATTGAAAGCCGCCCAGTTGCAGTTGATGTTTGGAGCCAATGACCATGAAGTGTGTACCTCTGTGTCCTCAAACATAGCCTAGCCAGTGAACAAATTGATCCCAATGTGCAGTTTAGGAGCTTTGCCAATGTACGGTGCTCCTTAATGACTGGAACAATAGGATGCTCATGCCTGAAATGAAGCCAAATCCAGTTGTTATGCATAGCTTAGCAACTATGAGAATGCCCAAGGACAAAACCTATTCGCTAGAAGCAATGTGCAAATAAATGGGTATATGATATGCAAGAAGTGTAGCAGTTCAAAAATCCAACACAAATCGTTTATTAAAATTCAAGAGGCTACAATAGTTGCTTTCTCCGTTATATCCACTCCATCTTAGTCTTCAATTGGGAAAAATTATTGGAGAAGGATTATCACTTTAAGCCCTGCTATCCAAAGAACAAACTTAAAAGCAAAATCATGTACTGGCATAATGAGGATGCACCTGAACTCACTACCTTGAAAGACATATGTCACCAGTACATGTAATGAAGCACAGTTTTTTTCCTCCTTTTTAGGACATAGGAAAGACGTGCAGTTCAAACTATATAAAACACAGTTGCACCTCCTTCAACACCAATACCCTTATTACAATACACAATGAACATAACCTTTTTTTGCATCAATAAGCACAACAACGCATGCTTAAAGGAACTCAGAAGAGGATGATACAATTTCAACAACTGCCCCGCAGCTTAATCTATTAAAAATTTAAAGCCTTATGGAGGATACTAATTCCAACAATTATCTGTGCTTGTTGGACCAACCATGAGGAAAGACCAAAGGCTTGGACTGCTGGCAACTAAATCCAACTCAACAACTTGAACCCAAGGACTTGGGGAAATAATACATGACTCTTTTGCCTCCTAAGCCATTAGGTCAACCACCTGCATTTTTTCAACCTTCCTCTTGACTTTCTCTGCACAAGTCTACTAGCTGTTTAACAAAGCTTTTCCTTTTCAACAAATAATTCATAATTAGATAATTGCTACTATTTTGCTTTTACACTGTCATTGCGAAGGCAAAGCAGAAAATGTCACAGGGCATTGCAATACAAGGAATGACTCTCTTACTTGTAATTTCAAGAAGAGAGACAATATACAAGCCCAAAATAATTGCATGTATTCCAGGAAAATTTTCCTGAAAAAAATTTTCACAAAAATCTAATGTTTTTCACTATTTTGAAAATGCAGCTATACCTGCTTTTTCAAGACATCACTTCAACAGAGTAAACTCCAACATATTCTTAAGGAAAACAAGTGACCAACAAATCAATAGCATATAGAAATTTAAGCTTCACCTACTGAAGATACACTATTTTACTAAAAGGTTCTGACAAAATAGGTAGAAGATTTGGACCACTAGGACCGTTAATAATAATAATATACGGATGACTACTATTCATACACATCATTTTGTGAACACTAATGCACTTTTTGAGTATGGCTGATGCAAGCACTTTCCAAATCCACATTGACACATGTGAAACATTGCTCATCGAAAATAGTAACTCAGTTTATCAAAAGTCCACCTGAACTTTGCTGCAGAGACATCAAGTAGTTACTCAGAATAAGAAACCATTAATGTATATACCTGATCAGATTTGTCACAACCCAAAAGGGCCACTCTTCAAAAATTAAGAATCTCTTAAATTACACAATTTCGAATTAAACAATGAAGGGTATTATTGGAGATAATATAGTGAAAACTTAAAATACAGAGAGAGCATAAATTATTGCAGGATCTAATTAGTAATCAAATTCACCTTAAGATGCGTAAAGAGCATAGAACAAGAAATCACTCCCAATACCTTAATAGATCCAAGCAATGCTTGTCAGTACTTGGATGTTGCTTTCCCTTATTGTGCCTGTCTGGTATTGGCAGCTTCAAGTGTCCATACAGCACATTTGCAATATCTGCTGCTGTATATAATGAAAATGTCATGCCAGCCAGCTTATGAGCTTCCTTCTCCAGATACCTAAGCTTTTTCCCCAACACATTACGTGCCTGAAGGCATCCCTCCATGTCAACACCTATTCCCCAAAGCTCCATGTCCGCAAGCACATTAACCTATCATACACACACAAGCATACAAAATTTTGTCAAATACTTCAAATATCCAACCAGATGAAGAGTGTATTGTTTATAAATATCAGTTCAATGGTTTCTGAAGGACAACTTTCTTTTAACTCATAATCCCTAAGTGGCTCAACAGTCAGCTAACTTGAGCAACTATGCCAAGCATCAGTTTCGTACTTTAGCTATTAATAAAGGTTAAAAAATAAGAAATGGAAAATTTAAAAATAAAAAGAAGAAGAACCCCACCACAAGAGAGGTTACACTTTTAGAGATTTATCAAGGCCAAAAATTGAAGTAGAAAAATGAGATAATAGAAGTCATGCTTAAGATATTTATAAGGACAAAGAAGAAGAAAAAGAATGGTTCTATTTACATGCTCCAATATGAATGCATTATCCTATCCATTTCCTTTTAGATACCTAAGATGGACCCACCAAAAATTTTGAATGCCCCAGATCACAGAACTCCTCTAGAAGTTTATAACAGAGAGCATAAGGTAACTTACCAGTGGGATTTCTATATTCATAAGGGCTTCAATAAGTTCTTCGGAAATAAGCAACTTCCAAAGTACAGAACATAAAGCTCGTGTTTGTGCAACCCGACGGCAGCACCCATTATGAGCAGCCCTTCGCATCTGATTCTTCCATCTGCCACTCATATTAGCAGCTGCTGCAGCCTCGCTGGATAAACGTTTTTTAACTTCCTATTTTTATAAATTTATCAGAAGGCAGGTTGAGAAAGGAAGAACACCATAGTACTATTAACTAAAAGACAAGATTTCAAGAACTTTAGAAGTCATGGGGCCATGAGAAATTAAAAGCAAGAAAATTCTCAGCAATGGGAAAATAAAAAAAGTATCTTCCAAAAACATACTACACATGCTTGAAATTACTGTCAAAGTAGTTGACATGATTCTTCTGAATACCTTCTCCAGGTTTGGGTTAGAGTTTCTTTCCTCATCAGGCCACAGAATCCATGCCACTATGCACACATCAATTCTATCTTTTACATTAACTGGGGATAACAATAAGAATGAGTTGTCTATGAGTTCAACACCCATATTTTTCACAGCAAGATCTGAACCAAATTTTTGAACTGAAACTGCAGGATTTTTAAGAGCCTGAATCTGAACTTTAAGGTTCCAAGTAAATTTTCTAACATTTCTTTGCCCCAATATTTCACTAATCCGGTTCCATCTTTGTCTAACTATCTCCAACAAATGCTCAGGAGGTGAAACATTACTTTTATCACCAGATGTACCCACAGATGAGTAACAATTTCTTCTGTTTTCAGACCACAGTAGATCCTTAGGGAGATTGACATAATACACAGGAGAATTTTCCCAACAAATGGCTATGCCGTGTATTTCAAAGGGGGCAACAGAGTTCACTTCAGATCGTTTGTTGTAGTGGATATCAAAATAGAATTCCCGTGTAGTCTCCCAAAGATCCAAGAAGGAATCAAATCCACCAGGAGTATTAATTGCATTGATAGGGCCCTTCCCACAAGCACTGCCCTTATTACCAAGAGACAAATTTTCCTTGCTCTGTGGTTCCTGTACTCCACAATGAAGATACTCATCACATACCCTGGTTCCATCACCAGAGTTTTGTAACTGAATAGAGCTAGCCATATCTGCACTTTTGTTATTACCAATGGTAGCATTCAGCTCAGAACCACCAGTGACAGACCCTTCAACTGGTACCCCAGAATTTTCATCACCAAAGTTACAGTGCACTGCAGCCGTTGAGTTTACTTCTGCTGAAGCCACTAAGCCAATATCTGATTTTTTCATTAACTTCTCACCTTCACTTTCAGAAGAAACTTTATCAGAATTCTCATTTTCTTCTGCAGATGGCTTAGCAGAAACATGGTCCATGTGCTCTACATCAACAGAGCTAATACTAGTTTCATTTCCAGAAGATGTAGTTGCAGCTCCTTGCATAACGTGATTGCCAATGGCAGTAGCCAATATGGGTTGAGAAATGTGTTGCACATTAAATCCAAGTGATTTGAAAGCTGAGAAGGCAGCAACCCTTGCTTCTTCAGCTTTATCCAGAACAATTTTGCGTGCACCATTCTTAATCTTCTTGGCCACTCCAACTTGTACACGTCTTTGTGCTGAACCTGCTAACACTCATATTAGTCAACTTTTCAGGATTAAAAGATCTATAGAACCATAAGTGCATTAAATTTTCAATCGAAGATGAATTACATGAAAACAACCATAGACTGGATGAAGAAAATGAAGGATAACAGCATACAGTGCTATAAATATAAAATCTACCACCATTAATAATCCAAGCATCACAAATATTTTAATGTCATCTTTAGAATTCTCCTTCCTCATACTAACAGATTAGTAACTTAAATAATTTTTTGATAGATTAGAAATTTTATAAAAAGAACAAAAAGGCAAGGCCCTAGTACACAGGAAATATACAAGATAATTGCAAGAAAAATAATGATCTAAAGCTACAATGATCTTAAAAATCCAACAAAGTGGAAGAAGCTAAACCCTATGTTAGATTAAATGATTAAATTTACAATCTCCTAATAGCTTAAGTTTTTGAGACAGTCAATAATTTCTTATGGTACTAGAGTAAGAGATCCTGGGTTCAAACCCTGTATCCACCTTACCTCCCATTTAAAAAAAATCTCCACTGTTGGCCCCACTTAATAAGGGCAGCTTAGGCCCGCAAATGAAGGGAAAGTGTTAGTTTAAATGATCAAATTCAACAATTCCTAATAACTTAGGCATTTAAGACAATTGATAATTTATCAACCTAATTGCCCTCTACCAATCAAACAAAGACCTCAAAAATAAAAGTTTCAATTGCACATATGAGATCTCCATTCCATCAACATCTTGCAATCACGCTCCCTCCAAATGCACAATATCAAGCATAAGGGGAAGAGCATTCCACACAGTCAAACTTTGATGTCTCTTGAGAACACCTTCAACACATGAAAAGCTCTGCCAAATTAGGCATTACCCAAGAAATTCCAAACAAAGCAAATACTAACACAATCACAGCTTGCTAGCAATATCACAATGCAAAAAGAGATGCTTAATCGACTCCCCAACAACTTTGCACATACAAGACCAATCAACAATGATGATATTATGCTACCTTAGATTATCAACTGTTACATAAACAACAATACTTAACCCATCCTACCCAAACTACTCCTATTAATTTTTTTTTATATAAGTAAAGAAAATTTTATTCAAAGACATAATAATGAGTCACCCAAGTCTACAAGATGTATACAGCAAGGGACCAAAATAATTAAATACATAAATTACAAGCATCTATCAAATCATAGACCAAAAAAATAGAATGACTTCCTATGATAGACATCCAATCCAATAAAGATTTAAAGAAGTCCTTTCAGAATCTTCAAAACACCGATTGTTTCTCTCCTTCTCCTATTAATATAAATGCTCCTATTAATATAAACCACATAAAGGATGTCAAAAATGTAATTAACAGATAGTGCAGAGCTTGAGAGATAGTAAGACACCAATCAAGAGTATCATTTAATCAAATACATGTACTCTGCTATAGCAACATCTTTATTTAAATTCTCCTCCCCACCCCACCCCACCCCACCCCCACTTATTAAATAAAAAACCCAATTTTAGAGAGACCAATAGAAAGGAGCTTTTAGTTGGTCCCATTTTACCTACCAAAAGGGGGGGGTGGGGGGAGAGAAGACCAATAGAAAGCAAATATCAGATAGATGAAACTTCCCAAAGAAATTTGACAAGAACCACATGCTATAACAGTCATGTCAAGAAATCCCATTAATGGCCACAAAACAAATACAACTTATGGTCCATACTATTCTTTGGTTTGAAAATCCATGACAAAACAAAGATATTTTCATGCATGACTTGAAATGTAACTGAAACTATGAACCAATATCAGAGACCAAAAATCTCGTAAGTATCACCTTCTGTAGCCCATGAAGAAGATTCAAAAAGAGCTTTGGTAATTTCAGAAACAGATGCTTCTGCAATTGCTAGAGGTGTACGCAAGCCAGCTTTGTAAAGTGCTCGTGCTCGAGAACCCTAAAAGTCAAATAATAGAAACAACCAATCCTTGACTATTTATAAAATGTTCTAAAACACTAATACTCAAATAATAAAAACAACCAATCCCAAAATATTATAGAAACCTGAAACCACTAGTGAGGTTCCCCTCAAGACAGTAACAGAAAGGTCGTTTGCTAATAGAAGTACCTTAACATATGGAATTGTAGTAAGCTCTACAATTTCTGCTCTCACTCCAAATGAAACACGATTTTGGAACTTGGCAACCAAGCCTTCCAGATCATGCCATCCAAGCCTCTCACAAAATAAAGTAACCATTGATGCAAACCTTCCAGCATTCTCTTGTAAGGCTTGAACCATGCCTCGAGCCACTTTAAAAGCTTCACAAACCTCAGCCACAGGAACTTCCTTCATCCCAGGTTTAAAAAAATGTATTTAGCAAAACAAGGAAGCCAAAAAACAAATACACATCAACAAAGCCATCCCATATAAAGACGACTCAGAATCTTATCAAAGTAACCAAACTAATAAATATGCAGTCCAAGTGAAAATCAAGGAAAATAGACCAGAAGATTAAATTGAATGTTATCCCAAGTCACAGTCACCTCAAACATACGCAATCCATATAATAGCATGCAATACATAGTATTTGGTTTGCTTACATTCACAAATTGGGGAAAAATAGGAAATCTACTAGTGCATGCAATACCTGCACTAATCTTGATAAGATGAGTGCAACATAGAAACGTTTACACACTCGAAGTGGTTGATCATCCGAAAGTATATTACTGTTTGCGATCCCAAGTCGGTTTTCACTTTTGCCATGCAGCACTTTCATCTTGTCTCTTGACTGCTTTGAAATGCGCAAAGGTGCACCATGTGCCATGCGCATCAGAAAGGGCTCAACAACTCCAACTCGATTGCCCACTGACTGCATTTCATGCAATTGGGAAGAGAAATTAAACAATTTTTATTATAAAATCAGATATAAAGATGAAAATTACAGGCTGAGAAATAAACCACATTAAAGTTTAAACTTTTTAAATTCAAAAAAAAAAAAAAAAAAGAATAAGTTATTAGCATGATGCTAAGAAGATGGAATCATCTACTAAGGAAAGCCAATACACATTCATGGATTTATGAAGAAAGAAAGCATACTTTATATTGATTCTACCATTAGGTAAATCTCTAAATCTAATTGCTCTTAAAAATACAAACAATTTCTTACTATGACAAGCCAATGAGCTCTAGCTCAATTGGCACCTCCTTCCCTTATAAGTTCTAGGTGGATAGTGAGGTGTTCAAGACCCATTGGGTGTGTGTGTGTGTGTGTAACTAACCCAAAAGAAATATTTGTTACTGTGCCAAGACACCCATTTAAAAAACAATTTGGAGGTCCACTTGGAACACGAGGTAAACTTTAGGTAATCCCAAAGATGGAAGCATAAAACAAGCTCTAAGTAAACTTGAGGCTTGCCTCCAGCGATACTGGAAATCATCCCTTTATCATAGCACAACAAATGGAACTCCAAAAAGGCCTCCCATGACAAAATTACATAAGCCTAGTGTTCAATAAAAAATGGAGGGTCAATAATATAAACCACGAAAGAGTGATTGATAATGAATTTCCTTTTGGAATCAGAGAAGCCACTATAACAAGAAGCATAATTACCTGGTCAAGAGCAGATAATTGCATAAAACGTTCATAGTACAGTTCCCAATCTGGCTCAACGTCAACATTTATTGGTGTTACCAGGTAAACTAAATGCAAATCAGATGCAAGCACAAATCCTTCTCTTGCCCTTGAAAGATCATCCAGCACAATCTAAGGAACCAAACATAAGCATTGAATCAATTTCAACAACATTTTTTCCCAGTAATCAACATTACTTATTGCACAGAGAGTAAATCAATAGTAAGGAAATTAAATAAAAAGTAAAATAATGAAAATAGAAGATGCAAATTTTTACAAGTGATTCTTCTGGGCAAAGAGAACTGCCAAAAGCTGCTCTTCCAAGTGGTGTGGTACTGTATAACTTAGTATCATCATTCCATTCAAGAAATTTTCTGTGGCACAACCACCGAAGAGATTCCTGAGCTGATTTCACCACATCTTGAAATGGCTTGGTGGAATTCAGAAGAGTACACCTAACATATCGATGAATATCATTAGCAGTTTGAACAATCCCGCCAGCCACAACTTCTAAAATGGCATGAGTCATTCCATTCATATCTTCAGATAGACAAGAATGCAATGGTGGACAGCTTTCATTGAGCAGTGCCATCATTCTTTTTATTTCTTCCGGTTTGCATATTAGTACCTGGTAAGGTAAAATCATTAGGGGAAAAAATCCACATCTTAATATAAAAGCAGTGAATTATGTCCTCACTGAAAAACACCAAAAAAGTAAGTCAAAAATGAGTAAAAAAATAAAGGTGATAAAACAATAACAATCATCAATCAATTTGACATTTAAAAAGACAGTCAAAAATCATATAAGCAACCAGCAATCATCCCAGATAACAATAAAAAATAAGAGGAGCCTGGACTAAATTAAAACATAAAACAGGAACTAAAATATCAGACATACACTTTCCCCCTTTGTATCTATCCCAGTCCGACCAGCCCGACCAGCCATCTGTTTGTACCTTGTCCCATCAATAAAATCACGACCAATCCTGGGTTGTCGAAAAATGACCCTCCTAGCTGGTAAATTAACCCCAGCAGCTAAGGTAGATGTAGCAGTTAAAACACGTAAAAGGCCTCTGCGGTAGCAGGTTTCAACAATCTCTCTTTCCTCAACCTACAGAAAAGATAAGTAAACATCCAAACCTTTAAAAGTAAAGAAAATCCCACAACTGTCAATGGCCAAGGAAATCCCCATTAAAAATTATTTTAAGACAATCAAAAGACAAAGAAATCAAGTATATTCCCCAAAAAAATAATGAAAGATACAGCCCCAACAAAATAAATGAATACCGTGAGGCCAGCGTGGTGATAGGCAACACCAGAAGGGAGAGTTTCTTCCAATGTAGGATCCAGTCCTGCTGGACTGCTTCGCAAGGCATCAATAGCTGAAGTAATATCCAAGAACTCACTTTCATCATTACGAACATTAATAGAAAATCTTTTGAGGAACTTTGAAACATGCCTTGCAGTTGATTCGCATCCTTTTCGACTAGAGCAAAATATTAACACTGAATGACCCTCTTGAACAACCTGAAATATGTTCCTTGGTACATAAATTTTCAACTTCTGAAATAATGCCCCAAAACAGCTTTACCACACAAGAAATCCCTACCTCATTACATAGCTCAACAATATGATCTGGATCTTTACCACCAAGGTCAGATGCTTTTGAGATTGTTCGAACAATATCCATTTTTTTGCTATAAATAGTGTTACCAACTTTAATATATTCTTCTAATGGAACTGGTCGAAAATCTGTCTGGTATAGTGCAGCCTACATGCAGATTCAGGAAAAAATAGAGCCATAAGTTTATCAACCACAAAAGAAGGCTACAGCAATCATGTGGCAAGACCTAATATCCTCCCTCAAGGCAAGGTGTAAAAAGTAGATACCACTAATTCAATTGCCTTAACAAAAAAAAGAGAATTTATTTAAATATAAGGCATAAAATCATTTACAACAAAAATAAATGCACCATAGATGCATCATATAAACTTGAAACAAATTGTTAAGATCAAAGCTACCTGGTGCATTGTGTTCCTTTCACCTATGATTTACCAGCCCTGAGACGGCAAATAATGAAAAACCCAAAAGGAAATCTTTCAAGTACAGGGTCTTTCCATAACATTGAAATTTTTTTTTAAAGCAATAAAAAAAACTTTATTAAATCAAAAGAAAACGTGCGTGTCCATACACAAGCTGTGTACAGCAGGACAAAATCAGTAAAGTCTAAAAAAGAAGAAAAAGAATGGCAGGGCAGAACAGCTATCCATTCAAACAGAACTTGCAGGAAAATGAACTTCAACTCACACGTGCTTTGTTCTATACCTTCAAAAGCTCTCTTATTTTGTTCCTTCCAAATTACCACACAAAGCACTATCATCATAACATTGAAAAATAATGATAGCAACATCCAAAAATTGAGACATTGGTGTCCAAAAATTCCTTCCAGATGAAACAAGCATTTATTTCACAAAAGTCAACATCAACAACATCCACGTCCTCAGAGGTATAAGTTCTACTCTAGTATAAAGCACCAATACCCTAGGGTGAGCTTCTATGATGTCAGCTGATTGCCAATCAATCCTAAATCTACAAAGGGAGTTACATGCACACTTTTAAGAAAGAGGACTAAACTCTCATGTAGAACCTATCAACTAAATTTTTTAGATACATCACTCCACGACTCGTAATGATCCTCCTAGAAAAGGACTAAGATATTTGATGAAATTAGATATATATTAGTCAAGCTTCTACGAATCAATCCCATTTTTAGCTCTATTCCTCTGTATTCCAGATACATATTAGGCTAATGATACATCCACAGAACCATAGTTGGTGGTATTTGGGGCATTTTTCAGGCATTGATTCCCTTCTTATTTCAGGAAATTACAGACACCTAGAGGGTCTTGGTTTTTCAACTTCACCCTTCATCCCCATTCCTTGTTCTTAAAGGGAAACATTTGCCATTTGAGCTAGAGCTTACCGGCCACAAGTAGATCTTTACATTAAAATTAACTTGAAACACTAGAATATGTGTGATGAAAATTAGTTCAACTCACTTGAAGCCAATCAGCAACAGCTGCCACATTTGGCATGGTCGCACTCATCCCAACAATTTGCAGACCATGAGCAGGGTCAGCCTTACCACTGCTCATACCTGAACTTTCTCCACTACTTGATTCTGAATTGCCTTCACCAGCTGCATAACGAAGCTTTGTCAACATAAGTTCCAGAAGATAACCCCTATTCCGATCACCAACCTGTTGATGAACATAAGGATGAGAACTTACTATGTAACTCAATCAAAGAGTACAAGCCTAAAGCCAAGAAGAAAAACTAAATGGAGAATGCCTTTCAAAGAGAAAATAAAGTAAAAAAGGCAAGATATCTACAAAATACCCCCACAGCCTTTGACTAAAATACCATGTGTAGTTCATCTATCACGATTATTCCAATTTCTAACAAGCGACCCTCTTCAAGTAATCTGTTTATTAGAGAGTTTGCCTTCTCTATTGTGCAGACAGCTACAGCAGTATCTTTAGGAAGTGTTCCACCACCCTGGTTTCCATAATAGCTACGAACATGCTTACCAAGTGGTTCAAGAAGGACCTCCAAATGTTCAGCCTGCACCAATTAGTACACAAACTTGAAATATGTACACATAATTTGAATTAAGGAAACTGTAATCAATTTACGCTTGCATCAATTCAAAAACAAAACCAAGTAAAGCACCTTTTCTGCACAAATTGATACATAAGGAAGTACAAGTAGTGCGATTTTTCCAGTTGATATGACATGCCGCAACATCAAAATTTCAGCAACAAAACTTTTACCAGCACTGCAGCAGAGGAAGCAACGTGAATCAACACAGAGATTCTCAATAACACTCCCCCACCCACCCAAAACCCCACCAAAAAAAAAAGAGCAAAAATTGTAATGAGCGCATAAATTTGGGGTTGATATAGATATAAATAGAACTGCCAATTAAACAAATTAATAGCACAAGCAATTCAGGAGTCCCATGTATATATGATTTAGAAACAAATTGTAATTACACTTGAAATAAAAATAATATACTTTCTCAAATATCAAACCATATACATTAGAAAATATCAAGTATGTGTTAATGAATAAAATCTAGAAGCTAGAAGCCTTAAAATGCTCAATGGCCTTGAACACTACCAATTGTTCCAAAAGTTTAAGCTATTAAGAAATATTGAATTTAATTATTTAATCATTATTCTAACACTCCCCTCACATGGCCAAGATGCCATCTCAATAAGGAGACATAGGATACATTGGGGAATTGTCTAGGTGTGCTTGTGGTAGGCTTAGGGTTAGGAGGATTTACAAATTCATGATTTGGAACCTTTAGAAAGAAGGGTTAGGGTTCAAGAATGACGAGAGTTTTGAAGGGAAGAGAAAAATTTAGGGTTGCAAAGAGGTAAGGAGAAACGGAAATAGAATCTGCTCACAGTTTGTGAACAATACACGTGAATAATACCCATGAATAGTGACAGAATATCAAAGAGAAGGAAAATATATGAGAGAAAAGAAGGGGAGAAAAATTAAGGACAATATGCCTCAATACTCAAAACACTCAATATTTTATTAATCAACATCAATTCATCCCTATTCGAGTACAATTATACATTTATTCAAACCTAAATCTTAACTTTTCCTAACAGAACTAGGACTCCTTTGATTAGTAAACCAAAGCCCACACATAAAATACTCATAAACTATATAAGACTTACTTATTAATAGATATAACCCAAGTCCCACAACTACGGCTCATAACCAACAATTGTAGAGTTACTAAAATACACTTGGCTCTTTAATAACCAAATCAAACCAATTTAACTACCATGAACACTTATTCTTGGGCTTTGCATTAAATTAGGGTTCCATGGAGGATATTGTTTCTAACCACGCTACAGTTGCACTATCATAAGCAGGGCCCAACAAATGGGACTTTTCAACTTTTGAATGAGAGGTAGAGCACATAAGTGGTTCAAACTCAGAACCACTTGCATCAATAACAAGATAAACTACCCACTTATCCCAAAAGCTTAAGCTATTAAGAAAACTTAATCATTTAACCATTATTCTAACGAGCCTAACCAAGAATATAGCAACCAGAGCATCACAAATATTATGTCTTCTTCATATCTAACTACAGTAGATCATATAAAAAGTTGATTCATATTGGTTTAATCGCATGGGTTTGAAATATTAGAGGGATAAAAAAAAAGTATGAACTACAAATAATAATAATAAAAAGTAAAGAATTAAGAGAGGATAGTATAACTGAAAAATTAAGATGAATTCTAAATCCACAGGAAACTACCTTGTAGATGCACAATATACTAAGTTTCTTCTCTGTAAGACGCCATCCACCTGAAGGCAGTCAACCTGAAGAATAATATAAAAAATAAAAATAAATAATAAGTATGTGTATCATGCTTCAAAACTAGGAAGCAAAGGATAGAGATGCCTCATATTGATATGATATGATATGATATGATATGATATGGATACACATCCAGTCATCATTGAAAAGTAGGCTACCAGATAAATCAGGGATACTACCAATAATAAATATAAGTTCCATTTTTTGTTCCATTCTAAATCAAACATAGATGCAACTCAGTAATTTAACCACACAGGCAGCCATAAGTCAATCACCAATGTAAACATATGTCATTAATCTCTTTGATGTTTTCACACACAATCACAGCCCCTTATTACTTTAAAATTGATAATGGCCATATCATAACATTTTTTTTATAAGCAATAAAAATATATTATAATATGAAGAAAAGTGTCACCTGAGTATACAGGGAGTAATAAAACCCATGAACTGAAAATTAATCATGAACTGAAGTGAAAGAATGACGACCTAAGACTACAACCCAATCTAGAAGAGTCTTGAAAAAGAAAAGTTTGAGATCTGAAACTGTTTTCTCCAAGTCCTCAAAATGGCCATATCATAACATTGAAGGTGTATGTAACAAGTGTCAAAAGTATCCAACAAGTATTGTCCAAATTTTACATTTTAAATTTTGGTAATTGCATACGCCTATCAAATAATCACACACATTGATGAGTATCCAAGAAGTGATTGTCCCCACTACTCATAAGGATGCAGGTCCCATATAAAAGTATCCGTGCCACATAGCTTTAAACTTGCAACATCTTAAATACTAAAGCAAATGAACATGATTGCAAGGGTGGTAATAATATATAAAGTGATTGCAATCATGTTAATAAAAAACCAAGGTCCAGAACCCCAACCACATCTCCTCACATGCCATAATCCAATCAACCACCACAGCAAACAAAGAGTTTAAAGTTACCTGCCAAGGATACAATTTCGAAATTCCTTTCTTTCTATATATGCCACATACTTCAGATGGAAGCCAATGATTTAGATCTAAACAATCTTCAAGCGGCACAAAACTTGAAGGAGTACATGCTCCATCTGATCCATGGTCAAGATTTAAATTTTTGAGTTCATTAACTGGTGAATAAGATGTCGTGTGATTTGAATCCTTGACTTCAATAACAGGTGGCTTAGATGTCATGCAATCATTATTTGGACACAATAAATCCACCTTCCTTTTAGTTACGGCAACTACAGATGTCATCTCCTTTACCTCATGCATCTCTTCATCTGTCTGATCTTTGTCACATCGAATTAATGTATTACCAGTTTCTAGCTCTTTATGACCTACAGAACCACATTCAGATTGCTCACCACCTCTATGAGAAGCACATTCTGAACCATCTACAGCAGGACAGTTCGGGGTACTTTCATCCAGGTTTTTGTCCTCATATGAAAAGTCAAGATGCTTAACAGGAAGTGGGGATTCTTCTTTATCCAGATCTTTTGTATGCTTCCCCAATGACCCCAAAGAAGTAATTAATTCCATATTCCATACTCTGTTCCCACCCTTGTCCGATGTTTCCTTGGACTTGTCATGACAGATTCCATTTCTCAAACTGCACGAGTTTATGGTTTTACATTGGCTTTTTGAAATATTAGTTTCTTCAGCAGCCTGAGCAGAAATGTCAACCATTGGATCACACAAACCATCAGCAAGTTGAATTGCTTCATTCCAAAAAGCTTCTCCTGATGAAAATACGGAGCTTCCACGCATTGACCTAGGAGTTTCATGAGCACAAGCTTTAACCATCAACGAACCTGGTGTGCAGAATTCTTTCATTTTTACAGATGATTCAGGAGTGTTACCGCATTTTTTCAAGAAGGCTTGAAGCTCAATGGGACCATTACCATCAGCAACCTACCCATGAAAATACTGAATCAGCAAAACCAGACCATAAGATTCATAACTGAGTAGTTTAAACTTCACCTTACCTCTCTAGAAGAGCTGAAAACAGATCCCATGGTTTTATCAACAAGAACAGACTGCATATCCTCAGGAATTTTCTTATTGGAACAAGTGATTTCGCCTTCTAAAAGTGACTGATTACTGCTGCAATGCCTCTTCTTAGATGTCTTATCCTTCCCGTCCAGCCATGAAGGACTACAATGTCTCTTATGGTCGTTCACTTCTAGCTCTGACCCTGACTTTACATTTGATTGAAACTCACTGCATGTAATAAAGCATCAGAATAAATAACAGAAAGTAAAGGAACAGCAAAGCAACTTCATCCCAAACGCCACTACTGGAAAGAATGCTTCAAAAAAAGTAACAACAAAATCCGATGCCAGACATCAGTAAAAGATACATACAAAAAATTGTGCCCAAAATTTATTGTACAGTACCTACAATACAAAGACAAAAAGTCAGCAGAAAACTTTTTGAGCTCTGGGTTCTCAAGAGTTTGCGCAGAAGTTGAGCAACCCTTTGCAAGACCTCCAACTGAAACATCGCCCACCACGGGTACTTCTCGAAATGCTTCCTTCTTAGCCGCTTCAACTTCTTCAGAGTGCAATTGTACCTGTGAAGAGGGCCGCAGTTGTTCATCCTTGGAAGAATTATTAATCTCCAACGCCAAATTTCTTTTAACCGCGTCTTGCCTAGACAACAAATCACGAGCAGTATAGGACGCTTTTGCATTGTTGTTGTCATCCTCCGAAGCCACCAAGTAATTGTCCAGAGTACCTTTGGCACTTGGAGACCCTTCTACGGTACCTTTCAAATCTTTTTCACTTCTACCAGACTTCAAACCAGGTGATACAGGTTTCCGTTTCTTCGAAGCAAAGAACTGTAAAAACCCAAATGAGTGGTCACTGAGAAACTGGGAGAACTAAAATAAACCCCGTTTGGTTACCAAGAAAGTGTGGAAATCGAAAAAGAAAAGCATCCAACATTAGATTGCAACTGAATTCTATGTAAACATTATTTTCTTGCTCAGCAACCAGACAATTTGTCACGGCATTTTCAAATTTATCAAAATTCTTAGCGCAGTGTTTTAATTCAAGAGCGAACCTAGTGCTCGATCTGTAATCTTCGCTTAGCAAAAGAAATTTGAGTGTGATAAAGTGAAAGGATGTGAACCAAGATGACCGTTGAGAGTTTTAGGGTTTGAGAAATAGCGATATTGGATTAGAAAGTGGACGGACCTGATCGATGCGCGCCCGTGGCGAACCAGACGCCATGGTCGAAGACGGAGTGTTTTCAGAGCGGTCCGCAAAACCCTAGTTATTTCTTTGCCATCGCCGGGACGATTTTGAATGTTCGAGCGCAAGCGCCAAAGTCTAGACAATATGCAGATGTGCAGGTAAAAGCGTTTTCATTCAAAAAATTTAACAATTTTGCAATTGTACCCTTTTTCCTTTTCTATATTTTCTTCGTTTACTCGAAACTATTGGCTTTTTCGGTTTTCCCATCTTCTACTCTATGAGTGGGTTTGGATCCAGCTTATTGCTGGCCACGTCCACGTTTTGCTTTTGCTTTTTTTTTTTTTTTTTTTTGTTCTGCTGGGGGGATAACAGATCAGGTGCGCACTATTTACGCACTGTTCACGTCCTTTTTTAGCAATTTTTTATTAAAAATTGGTCCCGCAGTACTATTCACATATTAAAAAATTATTTTGCTACAGTGTTTTCAGTTTCAGTTTTCAGTTCAGCAAAAATAAACTCTATCCAAACGGACCCTATAGCTAATCATGAAAATAATTGTGTAGAAGTACAACTTTTTTTCACATAACTTCTATGGACTATGATTGAAAAATGGTTGCAAAATTTGACACGATCCACAAACACGATGCGACTTAACACGAAATTGGCAAATTATAGGTTGAGACTTAACGAGTTTATATCATATTCAGGTTAAGTTGACACGACTAACCTGTTTAATAAATGAGTCGGGTTAGTGTCCAATCCATGAAACCTACTTGATTTGTTTAATTAAATGATATTTTACCAATATACCCTTCAAACCCTAAGTATATAAACTTGTTAGTTGTTGTGGTTTATTCTCTTTAATATATTGTGATTAATTATTTGTGATATTAAGATATGTTCTAATTTTAAATGATTATTTGTGATGCATTTAATCATTAATTTCTTTTTTTTTTTTTTTTTTTAAGTTTCAACCTATAGCGTCCGCTTTTGATAATTGCTCTTTATTATCAGACTAATACATCAATCAATATTTGATGTGGACAGGGATTGAACCCTAGATCTCTTATTCAACAATCAGAGACTTTACCAGCTGAGTTAACTGGAACCCACTTAGTTTCTAATTTTATATTAAACAAATTTTTATTTTTTTGGTTTTTCATAATTTAGATCAATTTTGCTAATAGTAAAATTTGTATATATTGTTTTCACTTTGATGAAATCTAATAAATAAGTCGATACGATTAACCTGTTTAATAAACAAGTTGTATCATGGTTGAAGAATCTTGACTCGTTTAATAAACGTGCTGGGTTAGTGTTGACCTATATAGGCAAATACTTATTAGTCAATACAACACGAACCTAACACGCGAACACAAATTGCCACCCTTCAATTGATGTATAATAAAAGTTGTGTCATCGGATGATACATATGAAAGTGATGTTATTACAATCACAACTAATCATGTTAGCTGTTGTGATAATTGATGTGTTCTTAAAATTACTTTTAAAATACATTTTATATATTTCTTTACTTTATGAGTGAAGGTATTCAAAAACATGCAAATTTGACTTTGAATAACTTAATTATTCACAAACAATTTCACCGAAATAATCAATCATAATTGTCAACAAATTTGTAATTCAATCAACACCTCATGGTTTTTTTTTTTATTGAGATATCTATAATTCAAACCCTCCACCCAAATTGTAACTATTGAATTATCAATAAATATATACTTATACACACACAATCATAATTGGGTTTTACAACTTAAAACCTGACTTGTTTTTATTAGCTTTTGGACCTTTCAACCCTCAAATTGGAGAATCCCACCTACCTAATGGTTTGAAGAATCACTGACCTTTGTTTTGCCATCCTCACCTCTCACCAACATCATCCATCCTTCACATTTGTCGCACATCAAATATGAGTTGCACCTAATCTCGATCTGAAATATGAGTTGCACCTAATCTTGATTTGAAATACGAGGCGCACTTAGAGCTTGTCTGGATTAGGGGTGTCCACGGGTCCGTTCGGGTCGGGTTTGTGCCCAACTCGAAACCGACCCACTCACATCGGGTGGGAGGTTGAACGACATGCCGCCGACCGCCGACAACCTTAGGTCGAGTTGGATCAGGCTCCGATGGACAATAGTCGGGTCGATCAAAGTCGAAGTGAGTTTCAACCTCTAGATCTTCGCCAGAAATCGCCAAATCTTCGCCAGATCTATTGATTTTTCTTTGGATTTGTGCGACAACCATGGGATCGAAGTAAGAAAGACCACCTTAAGCCCAAATTTGAACGAGAACCTCCATCTCATCGCCGGATCTTCATCGTATCATCACTGGATCTTTGCTGGATTTGTTGATTTTTCTTCGGATCTGTGTGACAACCACGAGATAGAAGCAAAAATAGCACCTCAAGCCCAGAATTGAGCAAAAACTTGCATCTCATCGCCGGATCTAACTAAAAACTACCAAATCTTCACCGGATCTGAATGGATCTAGGTAGATCCAATCTTTTTTCTTAGGTTTCGTCGATCGGATCGAGTTCATCGAGTTTTGGAGAAGAAAACCCACCATCCGATCCGCCTAAATCGGTTTTTCGTGGTGAAGACCCACTACCAATTGTCACTAGCGTCGGGTTAGCCGGTTTTTGGGCCGGGTTGGACGGGTGGATCGGGTCTCCGTTGTTGTTGGACACCCCTAGTTTGGATGGGATGAGTTTTGAGTGATATCACTCAGTTTTCTGTTTCCATCATCCAAATTGTATGGGTCCCACAGATAAGCATTTGTTTGGATGAGTTTCGGATCACCTTACATGACTCAATGACTCAAAAAAATGGGTGTGAGTGAAGGAAAGTGAAAATAGGTTTCAACTGTTTTCAAAACTCAAAATTTGAAACTAAGTGGCAGGTCCGTAAATAAGATGAGATTGTGGGCCCCTTCACCGGTGCATTGTCACATCCATCACCAACGACTCTTTCTTTCTCTCTTTCTTCTTTCTCCTTTCTCCAGCAGCATTCTCTCTCTCTTTCTCTCTCTTCTTTCCCCTTTCTCCTTCTCCCAGCAACAAACCAACATTTTTTAGACCTAACATGTCATCTGTGCTTCTAATGTTAAGCAGAGAGAGTTTATTGCCTAAGCCCAATCAGCCAAGTTTCTATATGGAAAAGGCTCTACCTGAAAATGATTCTTCTTCAACAAAGCATGAATTATGTTCAGCCAATGAAGTTACTGTCACAATAGTAAAGGGATGGTAAAAGGTCATCCCATTATTCAAGATTTAACAACTTTAGAGCAAGGGAGCTCTTCCTCTAATGTTACTCGTCCACCAAATTTGACTTCACACTGAACTAAATGATATCATGGCTCATAAACTGAACTTAGTTTTTGGTACGTTTTCATTAGTTCCTTATTTAATTCCTGCTACAAACCAACATCACTCTTGTCCTATTTGTACTTTTCCCCTTTGCATCTAAAGAACAACAATACCTAAGCGAAGATCTCCATCTAAAAAAAAAAACCCAAAAACCCAGCAACTATGAATAACGAAACCTAGCAACCAAAGACTACCCGAATCTCTCCATTTGAAAGAAATCCTAGAAACCCAGCAGTAGCTGTGAAGACCGAAACCCATCAGCTAATCGAAGTCTCTCTCTCTCTCTTGTCCTCTCCTCACTTTTGTTATGATTTTTTTTTTTGGTCTTTGTGGAGTAAAGAGTTGTTGCTCTGTGCAAGTTTTCTAATTTGTGTGCTATTTATTTACTTTATGTAATTTGTTATTCTAAACCATATTTTGTCTGGATTTTTTTAGTTATTTTTCGTTTTTGCTACCGGATTTACATTACTGAAAATATCTAGGTATTGTGTGCTTCATGTTTGAGCTATGCAGTAGTGTTTAACAAAACTAGAGCTAAAAATGAATGTGAAAAATTTTCTGAAAATCAATGCTATTCTTTATATGAAATTCCTGTGTGCTGTATAACTGCTATACTCATCTTTGGCAAGGT
Source organism: Castanopsis chinensis (assembly GCA_032878915.1). Taxonomy (NCBI): domain Eukaryota; kingdom Viridiplantae; phylum Streptophyta; class Magnoliopsida; order Fagales; family Fagaceae; genus Castanopsis; species Castanopsis chinensis. Next base: position 18,376,875 of record JAVQMG010000115.1, on the reverse strand, counting down.
TGTTGGAGGAAGTGAGGAGGCGAGACAAAACAAAAAAAATGAATGGGAAAGAGGAGAGAGGAGAAGCACGTAGGTAAAGGGTTACCTGTCTGATTGACTACAGTGTGTGGGCTCCACCAATTTATCAAAAATTGGAGTTTAAGAAGTGCGATATGAAGTTGAGAACAAGAACCAAACAAAAGTATGACAGAGTAAGGGAAAAGTAGAGAGATGAGATGTGAGTTATGGAAACTAAGATTGAATAATGAAAATTGAGAAAAGAGAATTGAGTTTTGAGTTACCTTCAAACCAAACAGGCTCTTAATCTCGATCTTAAATATGAGTCACACCTAATCTAAATCACTATTCAATATGGCAAAGGCAAATATGATCTACGTTGATGCCACTAGTCAATTGATCTCCTTCCTCTAGCATCCAATGGGCGAAACTACTCGTCAACTTGAAAGTAATCTCTGACAAATCCTTTTTAGGTTCAGTAATTGCTCAAAACTCAATCTAATCACGTTAGTTGACAATTTGACCCTCAACTCAACCAAACTCAACCCATGAACACCTCTATTTGAGAGCTTAAACAAAAGGGAATATAACAAGTATGAAGAATTGCTCATTTTATTATACTCAATAAATCATGTATATATATATATATATATATATATATGGGCAAGATTTAGGTATAGTACTTAGGTGTTGTTCCTTAAATTCCACTTTTAAGATTCTGCTATGTGGATTTTTCCTCATGGAATGGAAGTGTATTTTTTAGTTAAGTAGTTACATGACTTAATTTTAAATGGGGAATCTAAGGAATAATACTTAAAGTATTGTACATAAGTTCTGTCATACACACACACACATTAAATCCCAGTTGACACTTTCTTATATAATTAAAAGAGACATTTGAAGTTTAAATATTGACTCCTTAAAAAAAAAGGTTTAAATACTCACTCCTAATTATAACTTTCTAAAAAAGAAAACTATGGAATTATAAAAAAAAAAAAAAAATTGACCCATTAAAGTGTTTTGTTATTATTTATTTATAGAGTAATGTCATATTCATAACATTTTTACACCAAACCATAGGTGGTAAGTTATTATAGGCTATTACTAGCAAGATAAAAAAGTAATTTCAGTGGTAAGTTTAAATTATAACTAATAACAATTAACCACTAATGATTTGTTATGAAAATATTATAAAAATTATATGAATGTAACATCTCTCTTATTTATAATATAGCCCATTTTTTTAGAGAGAGAGTTTCAACCTATGACGTCCGCTCCTGATAATAACTCTTTATTATCAGGCCAAGACACTAATCAGTTTTTAGTGTAAGCGGGGATTGAAACACAAATCTCTTATACAACCATTAGAGACTTTACCAACTGAGCTAACTGGAATCCACTATAACATAGCCATTAAATTGTGCTCTTTCCATAACATAACTGAAGGGGGAAAAAGATGGATATGACGGATATAAGGAGGACGGACCCTTTGTGGACGGACGAATATGAACACGTGACAGGTGTTTTTATTGGTTTGGCTCCAAGGTCTCCTAAAGGAAATTAACTTGCAGTTCACGTTGGGATTGTCATAGTTTCGCTTGACCTATACGTCTAGTCCTAGCTAAGAAGACTCCTAAAAGGAAAATGACTAAAGGGGATAGGCAAAATCCACAAGTTATTCTCCTAGAAGGAAATGACTTATTGACCAAGGCATGAATTTCGACTTTACACTACTATAAATACTCCAAGACCCTCACAAATAAAGGTACACATAATTAACTCAACTCTAGCACTCTAGGGTTGCAAAAGGTTTCTGACTTGACCTTCAGAGGGTTTTTGGCCGGCACCACACTGATGCTCTCTATTAGGTCCTTTCTTTTTGTTGTGTAGGTTTTAGTTCGGTCTCATGAGGACCACGTAGCTTATTGGTGTTTTTCGGCATCATCAGTTGGCATCGTCTGTGGGAATTTGGTAATCAGCTATTGCCTTATTCCTAAGACAAAGAGTTGCATGGTACTCACTAGATCGATGGCGACAACCAACAATTTGGGCGACGAGCCACATACCACAGCGTTGGAAAGACAGGTCCAAACGCTTGCAGCTGCAGTCGAACGCCTAACCAAACAAAATCACGATTTGGAGGAATAACTATGCTAGAGGAATGCACATCCTGGCACGCAAGAGGAAGACCAGGAAGGGATAAGCGCTGAAAGGAGGAATCATGAAGGACCCGAAGGCAGCAATGCTCCAAGCAGGCCGAAACGGCAGGAAACCAATCGGCCAACTATTTCTGACGCTCTGCCACCTCACATCGCCGCAGAGATGCAGGAGATGTGGGAACGAATGGACGTAATGATGAACACCCTCAGAGGAAGGGTATCCAGCGATCTTGACAACTTAGTTCAACGAACTGATTCACCTTTTACGGCACACGTCACTTCATGTCCTCTTCCTCCAAAATTTCGCATGCCCTAGGTAGAGAGCTATGACGGATTGAAGGACCCCTTGGACCACTTAGAGTCTTTCAAGACTATAATGCACCTTCAGGGAGTTCTGGATGAGATCATGTGCAGGGCCTTCCCTACTACGTTGAAGGGATCGGCGAGGGTCTGGTATAGCAGGTTGACACCTAATTCGATCGGTACCTTTAAGGAACTAGGCGCTCAATTCGTTTCACATTTCATCGGGGGTCACCGATACAAGAAGTCAACAGCATGTCTGATGAGCATAAAACAACGGGAAGATGAGACATTGAGGTCGTATATAACACGATTCAACAAGGAGGCTCTCTCAATAGAAGAGGCAAAAGGATAAGTTCCTTTTCTCCCTGTATAAGAACGACCCAAAAACCATGTCCGAAGTACTTTATAGGGCAACAAAGTACATGAACGCGGAGGACGCACTAATGGCAAAGGAGGATAAGCCTAAGAAAAGGGAGAGGCAGGAGGATGCACGATCAGAGGGAGGACAAAAGATGGCCAGGACGGGAGAACGACGGGAGGATAGACGTCCGAAACTGCCCACAGGAAAATTCACAAGCTTCACCCCTTTGACGGCTCTGATCGACCAAGTATTGATGCAGATAAAGGATGAAGAAGCCCTGACATTCCCCGGAAAGTTGAAGGGGGATCCCAATAAAAGGTCTAGGAGTAAGTATTGCCGCTTCCATCGCGACCACGTCCACGATACATCTGACTGCTACTACCTGAAGCAACAAATCGAGGCGCTCATAAGGCAAGGGAAGCTGCAGAGATTTGTCAGTAAAGAAGGGAAGAATCTGCCACAAGACCAGCCCCCCCCAACGAGAGAACGAATGCCCCAGACCACCAATCACAGATATAAGGATGATCGTCGGGGGTACCGTTAATACAGGATCGTCTAAAAAAGCTCGAAAAGCTTACCTACGAGTGGTTCAGAACGTCCAGATGACGGGCTCAGCATCAAAGGTGGCGCGAATAGACATCCCAACCATGGATTTTTAGAAGAGGATGCTTAACGCCTTCACCATCCACACGATGACACCCTCGTCATCAGCATACGAGCAGGAGACTACAATATGCATCAAGTATTGGTTGATAATAGAAGTTCAGCATACATTCTATATTACCCAGCGTTTCAACAAATGGGGATCGGAAGGGAACAACTGGTTCCAACCAACTCCCCATTCGTCAGATTCGGAGGGACCCGAGTCTACCCCCTTGGTGCCATCACATTGTCTGTAACGGTGGGAGATCACCCCCAACAAATTACCGAGGATGTGGTTTTTCTTGTAGTCGATTGCTCGTCTACCTATAATACGATCCTCGGACAACCTACTCTTAATGCATGGAGAGCTGTAACTTCGACCTACCATTTGATGATCAAGTTCCCTACTGACTATGGGGTTGGAGAGCTGCGCGAAAATCAGGTTGCGGCATGGGAATGTTATGTTGCCATGATGGAGATAGACGACCACCTACAAACACTAAACATCGAAGGACAACGGGCTATAGCGGAAGCAGTGGAAGAATTGAAAGAAGTATCCCTTGACGACTCAAGGCCCGAACGAACCACGAAGATTGGTACAATGGCCAACCCATCAGTACGGTAAGCCCTTACAAAGTTCCTAAGGAAGAATCAGGACGTGTTTGCATGGACTCATGAGGACATGCCGGGGATTGATCCGTCAGTGATAGTCCATAAGCTAAATGTGTCACCTTCATTCTCTCCCATCCGACAAAAGAAGCGAGTATTCGCTCCTGAAAGGGATTGGGCCATCGCCAAGGAAGTCCAAAAGTTGCAAGAAGCAGGTTTCATACGTGAAGTAAACTATCCAGATTGGTTAGCAAATGTAGTGATGGTCAAAAAGGCAAATAGGAAGTGGAGAATGTGCATTGACTTCACGGATCTAAATAGGGCTTGCCCAAAAAATAGTTATCCTCCACCGTGCATTGATACCCTAGTAGATTCGACTGTAAGACATGAACTTTAAAGTTTCATGGACGCGTTCTCCAGATACAATCAAATCAAGCTGGATGAAGTTGATCAAGAGAAAACATTGTTTGTTACAAGTCAAGGGCTCTTTTGCTATAAAGTAATGCCTTTCGGACTAAAAAATGCTGGCGCCACGTACCAGAGGTTGATGAATAAGATGTTCGCGCATCAGATTGGAAGGAATGTGCAAGTTATGTGGACGACATGCTAGTAAAGAATGTTCACGAATGCGACCATCTAGGCGACCTATGAGAGACTTTCAACACCCTTCAGTCCTACAACATGAAGCTAAACCCCAGCAAATGCATATTTGGGGTCACGACAGGAAAGTTCTTGGGTTTTATGGTGTCCCGAAGAGGTATCGAGGTCAACCCGAAGAAGGTGAAGGCAATAATGGACTTAACTCTCCCAAAGACGCAAAGGGAGGTCCAAAGCTTAAATGGCAGGATAGCCGCCCTAAACAGGTTCGTTTCAAAGGCAACAGACAAATGCCTCCCGTTCTTTCGCACATTGAGGAAGTCATTTAAATGGACAGACGAATGCCAAAAAGCTTTCAAAGATTTGAAGACATACCTCTCCTCTCCGCCATTACTTAGCCCATCCATGCCAAGGGAAGAATTGTTCCTGTATGCAGCCATTTCCCCAACAGCTGTTAGCGCAGCTTTTATTAGAGAAGAAGATAGAATACAGAGACCTGTATACTTTATAAGCCGAGCACTCAGAAGGGCAGAAGAGAGGTACCCACAAATGGAAAAATTAGCCTTCGCATTGGTGACCGCTGCATGAAAACTCAAACCGTACTTTCAAGCGCACATTATAAACGTTATGACAAATCAGCCCCTAAGAAGAGCGATGAGTAATCCCGAAGCAGCAGGACAAATGGCACTATGGGCAATCGAGTTGAGTGAGTTCGACATTCACTATTGACCTCGACCCGCAGTAAAAGGACAAATCCTAGCGGGCTTCATTGCGGAGTTTACCAACAGGGAGGATCAGGGGGCAGATGAACTTCCCATTTGGAGTATTCACATGAATAGATCCTCCAACAAACATGCAGGTGGAGTCGGCGTGGTAATCCGCACACCAAAGGGGGACAAGATCAAGTGCATGATCCGTTTGTGCTTTTCGACAACAAATAATGAAGTAGAATATGAAGCCCTACTAGCGGGATTGGACCTCGCAATAGCTGCAGGAGTTGAAAGTGTGGTTGTCTACTCTGATTCCCAAGTCATCACCAGCCAGATTAATGGAAGTTACGAGTGCAGGGGAGAAAGAATGAAGAGGTATCTCGACGAAGTAAAAAGTCGAATGAGTAACCTCCAGATTGAATTGATTCAAGTACCAAGGGAGGAAAACCAAGAGGCTAATCAGCTTGCAAAGGCAGCTTTCACAGAACCAATGACCGTTCTCGACCAGGTATTATCCTTCGTTCAAATCTCACCACTAATAGATGGTACTGGTGTGTAGGAGGTAAGTAGTGAGCATTGTTGGATAACTCCCATAACTGCGTACTTGAAGGACGGCTACTTGCTAGACGACAAGGAGGATGCAAGAAAACTGAGAGTTAAAGCCTCCTAGTTCATCCTAATAAAAAATGTTCTGTACAAAAGGGGTTACTCTCGACCCTATCTAAGATGTCTAGTTCTCGAAGAAGCAGACTATGTCATGAGAGAGGTCCACGAAGGGATTTGTGAAAATCACTCAGGATCAAGGTCTTTAGTGCACAAGCTTCTCAGGGCAGGCTACTACTGGCCAACGATGCAGAAGGATGCCAACGTATACGTTAGATCTTGTGACAGGTGACAGCGCTTTAGCAACCTCATAAGGCAACCAACAGAAGAGCTCACGCCCATGACGGCCCCATGGCCGTTCACACAGTGGGGTCTGGATATCATGAGCCCGTTCCCAACAGCGGTAAGACAATTGAAGTTCTTAGTGGTTGGCATCGACTACTTCACCAAATGGGTGGAAGTTGAGGCCTTGGCCACTATCATGAAGAAAAATATCCGTAGCTTTGTATGGAGGAATATTATTTGCAGGTATGGCATACCAAGAGTGCTGGTTTTAGATAATGGCAAGCAGTTCGACAACGACGCATTTAGAGAATTTTGCTCACAGCTAGGAATAAATAACCACTACTCGTCACCCACCCATCCACAAGCCAACGGACAGGTAGAGGTCACGAACTGATCCTTGTTCAAAATCATCAAGACTCGGCTTGAGGGGGCAAAGGGTATATGGCCGGATGAGTTACTAAGTGTCTTATGGGCGTACAAGACAACTGCAAGAACACCAACGAGAGAAACACCGTTCCAGCTTGCATATGGTAGTGAAGCAGTCATACCAGCGGAGATAGGCCTTATAAGCTACAGAGTTGAAAACTACAACGAGCGCGAAAACGATGAAGCCATGCGCGTAGAGCTTGATCTGGTGGATGAAGTCAGGGCAGCAGCCGAGCAAAGATTGGCGCGATACCAAAACCTCATGGCGAAGCATTACAACTCCAGAGTCAAGCATAGAGACTTCCAAGCTGGAGACCTTGTCCTAAGAAAGGTACTTGGCGCAACAAAGGATGCCTCCTAGGGGAAGTTAGGGCCAAACTGGGAAGGACCTTACAGGGTCATCTCGTGGCATAGGAAAGGAACATACTACCTAGAGACGCTGAACGGGAAGAGGTTGAGTCACCCGTAGAACGCAAAGCACCTGAAGAAGTACTATCAATAAATAAGGAATGAAGACGACTGTAACACTACACTCCTCACTTCCAATTTATCTTTTCTAGCATATAATTATAGCTTTTATTTTCTACAGTACTTGCAAAGCCTAAATGGCAACTTTCTTATTTTTTATGAACAATATTCTACCTATCCATTATAATAAGAGGAGTTTTTCAAAACATACGAAATATATTTTCATTGGGCTTTAATGAAATTTACTAAGTCCACAAGAGGGACGGATCATCCAAAAGAAGGATGAAACTTACTAAGTCCACAAGGTGGACAGATCATCCAAAAGAAGGATGAAGCTTACTAAGTCCACAAGTCCACAAAAGAAGGATGTGGACCATAAGTTAGACAGATCATCCAAAAGAATGATGAAACTTATCAAGTCCACAAGTTGGACGGACGAAACCTACCAAAAGAAGGATCACAATATGGACCAAAAGAAGGATGAAATTTATCTCGAAGGGACCAAAAAGGACGAAACACAACGGGTGGATATCAAGGGACCAAAAGAAACACAACGGGTGGATACAATAAATAAAGAATTTGATAATCCGTATAGTAGAAGGGTCATCACAGAAGCAATGAAAAGTAATGAAGACGTTAATGTGAAAAAGCATGCGACGGTTGAAATTACTTCAATAAATTGTTTCCAAAATATAAAAGATATATAGGACGGTTAAAATTACATAGCTAATTGTTCCCCCATACATTTCATAAAAAAAAAAAGAAAACAACACTATTCTTTAGCTACAACGGCATCAACTATGGTGTCAGGATCGTTCGGAGAGGGTTGACGGGCATCATCTTGGATGGGTCCAGTCTCACCGTCCTCTGGGGCCTCATCTTCACTAGGAACTTCACCAAAAAGCTCGGCAGTCCCCTCAGAGTAAACGGGGTAAGCAGGTGTTTGGCTTCTGGCATCAATGTTCACGTGAGAAAGGTTGAGATCAGGGAACGATACCTTCACCTGATGGAGACAGTTGTCAAATCCGTCAGCAAAAGAAGTGCCCAGTTCCGTTAAAAGAGCATTGGAGTCTCGATACTCCTGGACGGCCTCAACCTTTACCCGACGGACATTGTCTTCATTGGCCTTTACCATCTCCCTCAAGTACTCAACCTCTTTCTCTAGGTTGTCACGTGTTTGCTCTGACATTTTTAGCTTCTCCTTATGATGGAGCTTCCAAAGCTTCAGCTCGTCAAGCTCCTCCCCCGTCATCCTTGCCTTGGCACAAACGTGCTCCAAGGACTTCTCGCGAGCCAGGCAGTGGTCCATCAGTCCTTTCGCCATTAGAACCGTCTGTATTAACAAACAAACAAGTTAGCATAAGCGTAAAGAATGCTAATGGAGCAAGTGGTTGACGGGTGTTACCTGGGCAAGGCTGAATAAGGCCGTCTCCCTCATGGCTTCCATCGCATGATTTTCAAGGTCCTCGTAGTCCTCCTCTTTGATGATAGAAGTCAATTGAGTAAGGGCGTACTAAGAGTCCTCTCTAAGCAGAACGGGAGCTTTCTCCTTGACGGGGTCAGGGTTGGTCATGAGACCTTTACCCTTACCCACGCCCAGCTTGGGGGGCAGCTTTACTGTACTTTGGACCGCTGGCAGACCCGTCACCAGCCTTTATTTTTTGCTAGGACGGTCTGCCTTCTCAGGACCTCTTTTTGTAGACGAGTGGGATAAACCCGTCTTGGGAGGAAGATCACCCCCAAGCTTTTTCTTGGCCGCGGCCTGTTGTTTGACGAGGGCCCTCCTCCTAGCGTTGTCCAATTCTGCAGATAGATGACAGGTAAGAATGTAGTAACATAAAAAGGTCAACAACTGGTCAAAATGGACTTACGTTTGCGTACTCCCGAGTCGTATCGACGGGCAGCAATTGTAGGCTTAGGATCGTCATAGTACCAATAAAGGGTGTCCAAAGTAACAAGCTTTATCCATGTCCTCTCCGACAAGTTGGTTTTCTGGAAGATTTTTTCAAGGAACCCAAACTGCTTTGTGGTAATTTGTGGATGGCTACGCGCTGCCAAAAGCGAACGGTTAGAATGACATCAACAATAGGAAAGCGAAGCAGGTCGGACATATACTAGATGGTTAGAGTGACATCAACAATAGAAAAACAAAGCAGAACGGACACATACCAGACGACGACAATATGCCCCATGTCTTATCGATGGGCATATACTCGTGGTCATCAGGACGACTCATCCAATCATTCCCTTGAAGGAAGAAATATCGTCCTTTCCAGTTACGGTTGGAGTCTGGGGTCTCGACCACTAGCCTAAGCAACGAGCTCCTCGGCATGAAGCTGTACATACCCCTCGACTTGATGATCTCGGACGGACGGTAACAGTTAAAGAATTCCTCTACTATTAACCGTCTCGCCCCATGAGACATGACGTCATACAAAACCTCAACACTCAGGAAAACTCTCCAAGCATTTGATGAAACCTAGGTGACGGCCAAACCTAAGTATTGAAGAAGGTGACGGTGCAAGGCACTTAAAGGGAAGCGAAGGCCCACTTTAAGCATCTGCTTATACACACCAACGTCTTTAAGACCCCTGTAGTAGCATCTCTCAGACTTAAATGGTAGACTGATGGGTATAGTGTCAGGTATTTGGTATTTCTCCCTAAGTGTGTTGAAATGTTGTGGTTTGATGGAAGAAGTAAAGTCGTTCACCGTCCACATAGGGAGCAGGACGAATTCTCTAAACCCATCTTTACCTATTACAGACTGGACGGGAGGATTTACACCATCTACGTCTTCATTAGAGTCATACTCTGACCCGTCTTCATCTCGCCCTTCATCTTCCACATAGGAAGGAGAGCTGGATGACAGTTCCCTCTCCTCAACGGAGGTGCCCAAGTCTGCCTGACCTTATGGGTAAACCTCCTCGTAGCCCGCTCCCTCACGGACAAAAGACTGATCGCTCGAAGTGTCACTAGACATCAGACACCTACAAATGACGGGTAAAGGAAACCTAAGACTCTAGTTCTACACGAACGACAGACCGACATACAAAGTAAAAGGAAAAGAAAGGAACGAACGAAGAAGATACTCACAATTGGACGGTGCGAAGAAGCGACGAAAGAACTGAGTGAACGATAGAGTAGTAGCTTTGAATTTTGAAAGGTGACGGTCACACAAGGAGGACGGTTGTGCTCTGGTCAGCCAAAATTCTTTCTAAAACGCAAAAATGAAAAGAATAGGTGATATATATAGGGAGAATGGCGCGAAAAACGAAGGGACGCCTCGATTCTAGTAGTCCATCAATCAAGATTCGCCATGTATCCTCAGCACATTTATGATCCTAATCCAGCCTGGCAATCAATATGCGCCCATAGAGAATACATGACGGATTCGTGGGGTCAAAATAAACTGTCATTCCATGAGCTCGTCAGGAATAGATGACGGATTCATGGAATGAGGAGGCAACTGAAGGGGGAAAAAAGATGGATATGACGGATATAAGGAGGACGGACGAATGTGAACACGTGGCAGGTGTTTTTATTGGTTTGGCTCCAAGGTCTCCTAAAGGAAATTAACTTGCGGTTCACGTTAGGACTGTCATAGTTTCGCTTGACCTACACGCCTAGTCCTAGCTAAGAAGACTCCTAAAAGGAAAAGGACTAAAGGGGATAGGCAAAATCCACGAGTTATTCTCCTAGAAGGAAAGGACTTCTTGACCAAGGCATGAATTTCGGCTCTACACTACTATAAATACTCTAAGACCCTCAGAAATAAAGGTACGCATAATCAACTCAACTCTAGCACTCTAGGGTTGCCAAAGGTTTCTGACTTGACCTTCAGAGGGTTTTTGGTCGGCACCACACCGGTAGTCTCTGTTAGGTCATTTTTTTTTGTTGTGCAGGTTTTAGTTCGGTCTCGTGAGGACCACGCAGCTTACTGGTGTTTTTCGGCATCATCAATAACGTACATATATTTTTTTTTGAGTAGACATAACAGACCTCTTGTCATTGCAGATAGACTCTTATATAGGCTGATTTTTGTATCAAACTTGGTCCTTGGTCAAGTATGTTATTTAGCTGATCAGGCCGCTAAGATGCCAATCCATCATTTTTGGTCTGCTATTCCTTGTGAGGTAAACAATAACTATTTGTAATTCTGTGTTTTCTGTTTAGTGGTATCAAAAAAAAAAAAAAAACATACTGTCTTCTAAAAAAAAAAATATTGATATAATAAATTAGAATTATATACCATTTTTTAAAATCTAAATAACCTAGTGAGCATTGAAAGTTGTTGGAAAATGGCCTTTATGTTTATTTTATATTTTTTTCTAAAGCAAATTTGATAAAAAAGAGAAAAGGGCACCGTTGTTTATTTCTCTCTCTTAAAAGCCAGAAGATAGGAGCTAGGAGGTGGCCTATATATTTGTGTAATATCCAGATCAAAATCAAAATTAAATCAAACACATTAATAGGTAAAAAAAAAAAAAAACACACACACCCACACACAGACACGAAACACGCGCTTATCGCTAGGGTTTTCACTTTTTCAGGTTCAGTGGGGAAGAAGAAAAATTAAAGCAGAGCATTAACACTAAATTTTTCACTCTCGGGAAAGAAAAAACCGTAAGTTTTTCCCGCCAATTCTTCCGTCAATTGCCTCCATTATAGTGTTTCGGTGCTCTTCTGCACTAGCATTGCTCTTAGGTTGCCAAAGGCGCTGTTTGTTTCTCGTCGAAATCTTAATTGGGCTGTTCATTTCATTTTGCTAGACTTTACGATTGTTTTTTTTTTTGAGAATTTACGATTGGTTTTAAGGCTTCAATTTAATTTACGTGGACTATTTTTTGCTAGGTTTAGTGGATGTTTATATTTTGTAATTTTTCGATTGGTTTCTGCGATTCAAAAATTTATAGCAAAAGTTGTTTCCTAAACTAAAGGAGTTCGAAGCATGGTTTGCGTTATAATCTGTTTTAGGGGTTTATGTGTTTAATTTGTGAGATTTCTGTATGAGAGTAATAAAGGAGTGCAGCATTAGTTTGCCCTGGAAATCAGGGTTTGTCTTCGTTTCAATGTAAAGAAATTCCTCAATAATTGTAGGGAATATATATATATATATATTATTTATATTGTGTTAATTTATTGAATGGCACTTCAATTTGGGAGATGGAAAATTGATTTAGAAATAAATTTTCCGTCAAATTAATTGGCCGTTGGGGGGGGGGGGGTGGGGTTTGTATGGTCTGATTTTGGTGCCGTAGTTGTTGTGTGTCCCCATTGTGATTGTTTTAATGTTTAATCAATAATGTGTATTGTATATATCACACTCGGATTCATATGATACTTGCATTCACATGTGATTTATGATTTGTTTTTACATATTGGGTTTGGTTCCCACTAGGAGTTACCCTTGAATTACTTGATACACGGGTATGGCGAATGAGGTTGTGTATCCGTGATCTACTCCCCAGGGGGTGGGTCTAAAGGGCCCTGCCTTGGTGAAGGTTTCACGTCATAAAAAAAAGAGTTAGTGCCTATTTGGTATATATATATATATATATATTTTTAAAATTATTATTATTATTATTTAGCTTATGTTTTTAGGGCCCCTCATTTTTTCTAGGTACCACAATACATTTGTCTGACTTATTTTTTCAAAGTAAAATCACCTAAAGAAAATGAGCTATACCAAATGAATTCTTATGCTTGCATGAATAAGATTATATGTTCTGTGTTTAGAATATGTTAATGCCTTTGGTTTAGTAGTTTTCGCTTTTGTGCTGCTTGTGCAAGTGGATTTTTGTATTGAAATGTAGTGTATTTTAATAAAAAGAATTTATTGCTGTTTCTCAGGTCTTTTTATTATCCTTCTTCGAAAGAGGTTTGATAGGAGCATGGTGGAAGCAGATGGAGTCGAGAACCTTGAATTTGAATGGGGTAAAAAGAGAGGAGTTGGTGGGAAAAAGAAAGATGTCCAATTTTATGAAACGTTTACATATGATGGTGTGGAGTATTCTCTCTATGATTCTGTTTACCTTTACAAGGAAGGTGAACCCGACCCTTATGTTGGGAAAATTATAAAAATATGGGAGAATTCAGACAAGACAAAGAAAGTGAAGATTCTTTGGTTCTTTCGCCCTTGCGAGATTCAGAATTTTCTTGGGAATGAAGACAGTGCTGAGAATGAATTATTTTTGGCCTCTGGTGAAGGTGTAGGCCTTGCAAATGTTAATCCTTTGGTAATTGAACTTAGGATAAAATAGTTTAGCATTTTCCCCTCTTTTTCCTGTATATTCACTCTTTATTGCATTTATCACTTTGATCTTGTAAATGGTTCTTCTGTTTATAATGTTAGAGATGGAATCAGTTTCCCGGTGGTACAGATTCTAATATACTGTTATTTTAGAAAAGATTGGTGTGTATATTATTTGAAATTCTTCTTTAATACTATTGCTCTTCGGTAGCATAACTTATTAATACTCTTATTTTACGTCTCTGCAAAAGTTGATTTGTGGATTTTCAAACATGTTGCCACAATTGAACTACTAATTGCTTTAAACAAACTTCAGCATCTTCTTTATTTTTTATTATTTGAATTCTGAATGTGTATTTAATTCTTTGACATGGGGTAAGCTTTTTTTTATGAAATAGTTTTTATTTTTATTTTTTATTTTATAGATTTTGTAAGTATGAAATAGTTTATTTTAAGTGCCTTTGGAGTTGAGAAGTACTTTTCAGCTCAAGTGAATCAGGTATTAATCATTTATATATGATTAATCAGGAAGCAATTTCTGGAAAATGCAATGTTGTCTGTACTTCAAAGGATAGTAGAAATCCACAACCTTCAGATGAAGAACTTCAAGCAGCTGACTTTATATTTTGCCGTGCCTTTGACGTTGGGAATCATAGAATTCTGGGTAAGATAGAGGAAAAAGTTGCCGGGATTGAAGGTATAACTTTTCTTTTCCTGTTTGTTTGTTTGGTTAAATATTTATTTTATTTTATTTTATTTTTTATTTTATAATAAATCCTTGGAAGTCCCAATGGTGTAATTTCAAATTAGCTGTTTATTGTTCTATTTGTCTTATGTGTTCATTGGTTTGTAATTGTTGCAGTTAAATTTATCTTTAACAGAATAGATCTTCAGAAGACCAATGTTGTTTTGAAACTTGATTCAGATAAGAAAGGATCTAGTGGAAATGCCACAGCAAGTTATGAAACAGGGGTTCCTTCCCAGCAAACTCCAACTATAGAGCACACAAATCTAAATACTACTGGAATTTCTATTGATAATTTAGTGAAAGACAATGCTGGTTCTAACTCTTCATTAGTTAAACAGAAATCTTCACTTAGAGAGAAGCCTACTTCTACTGTAGGTGTAGAATCTGATGAAATGGCTAAAAGTAATGATAGAATTGAGAATGATTTCAATGATGGGACCAAATCTGGGCCTATTGTTAAAGAAAATACAGACTCGAAAGCTTCTCTAGTCAAACAAAAATCTTTGCTTAGAAATCAGCCTGCTTCTAGTATAGGTACAGAGTTAAAAATTTCTAAAACTACTAATAGACAGGAAAATGTTTCTAGTGACAAGACTACATTAAGGTTTGGTGAAATGGAGGATAGACCATCTAAGAGAGCAAAGTTTGATGGTTTTGTTAAAGTTGATGATAAGAACAAGAAGAGTCCTCAGATATTAAGCACTGATTTGGATGGTAATGATGCAAAGGCTTTAGCAACTGTAACTGCTTTAGAAGATAAATCTAGGCTTAAACTTGCTAAGGATACTCAAGTGACTGAAAAAGATCCTTTCAAGAAGGTAACGCCTGATGACAAGACAAAGTTTTCTAATGGGAAGTTGCCTAAAGCATCTCCTGGACGGGCTCTGGATGAGGACAAAAAGATTGATCACCAAATAATGGAAGTAACACGAAGACCAGATACGGTAAGTTGTATTGTTAGGATTACCACTTTCTCGCTTTTTTTTTTTTTTCTTTTCTTTTATGGGATCCTAACTTGAATAGATGTTATGTTCTAATTGATGAGGTATTTTACTGTAGCAACTGTATATTGCAGTGGAGTTCTTCTACGGACACTAGAAAAGCTCATAACATTTTCACAAGTTGAAGTGTTAGCCAACCATAGGTCAAAATAAAATGAAATAAAATTTTAAAAAATATATTATATTGGGACCCACCACAACTTAAAATAAAGGTTTTGTGAAAATGTTGTGAGATTTTGTTGTGCCGCTAGACTTTCTCATTACTAATTGTTTCTTTGTCATATTCACATATATATATATATATATATTTGTGTGCTTTTCTATTCGACCAAAGACATAGATCTTGCCTGTAGCCAATGACTTTTCATACCAAAATTTTAAATTTCATATCGGTTGGCGTGGCTGGTATTTTTTTCGTATCGGTACCAAATTCAGTACTAAGGAACCTATGTTTGTACCGGCCAGAATATAGGTTATATAAAAAAAATATTGATCATTCTCATTTCGGCGATATTGGGAAATTTTTAGTTGGAACTGATACATAATATGGTGTTTTTGTAATTTTGATACAACTTAAAAAAAAAAAAATTATCAAGACATATCCATTGTACCTATCATTGTTATAGTCTTTTTGTTTTCTCTCTCTCTCACACACACACACACACACACACACACACACACACACCTCCATTGGTATCAATAGATGACTTGAAGCAAAGAGGATATCAAATGCTAGGGCCAAGATACTCTTCACCTCAATCTTTTGGAGTTGGGCTTGTTAAGGTGTTAGGGGTCGTGATCAATTGGTAATGTGTGCCCACTCATTGATATTCTTGGAGAGTTTGAGATTTCTTTTTCTTAAGCCAAAGAGTACAATAATTTGAGAGCCATGGAAATGAAAGGGTTTTTGAGGGTGAGATGTGATATTCCATATGGTATTGGATTGGATTGTATAAGTATGTTGCTGGGTGTGTGTGCTAAGTCCACATTAGATAAGTAATAAATTGATATGAGCTATAAGCAATTATGAGGAGTCCCAATTGTGACTTAGAGCCAAACCAGTAACTTTGTGTGGCTTGTGGAGCCTGTAGCATAGTATGTGTTCTGAATAAGATGTTAGAAATATTAGTGGGGGAGATAAATATCTTTGATTGTGTGGATTGGATGAATGTGTGTTACGCATGTATGTGCTGACTTCTACATTATACATGTATTATGTCAATCTGGGCTTTAAGAGGAGTTGCAATTGTGACTGTACTAACTATCCTTTTGGGGTATAATGCAGATGTGTCTAGCATTTTTCTTAGGACATGATATTAGAATGGTTTGTGGTGAAGTGTCAGATAAAGGAAAAATGGAGTATGGAAAGTTGTGGATGGAATGGTGGTGAACTGTGGGCTGTTGGATTAAGGAGAGAGTCCATGTGGCAGTTATTCCACCTGTCATACTAAGCAAAAGCCGTCATATTAGCTTTATTGTTGCTTTTTTGTGGCTCAATGTGAATTGTGTAGTACCACCGTACCAGTCTACCCTACTGCAAGCAAACTTTCATAAAATCATTTCCGATCATAAACTGTCAGTTGTAAACTTTAGACCAAATTGATGTTAATGTCACTACAAGAGGTTTATGAGCAGCTTTAGACATCTTGATAGTTGGATCATGTAAAATGTTGGTACATGAAAATATGAGTCATTGTAGCTGAGAAAGTTCACACATATTTGCTCATGAATTTCTAGGTAAAAATATTTTTACGTCGTTTACATTTATTGGAAATAGATTTGTATTAAAAAATATATATTTTATTTTGATAGGTGAGAAAGATAATATAATTGAAAAAGGAATAGCAGGAAAAATGGAAATTGATTTGTATTAAAAAATATACATTTTTTTTGATAGGTAAGAGAGATAATATAATTGAAAAAGGAATAGCAGGAAAAATGGAAATTGATTTGTATTAAAAAATATACATTTTTTTTGATAGGTAAGAGAGATAATATAATTGAAAAAGGAATAGCAGGAAAAATACGTAGGTTTCACAATAGTGAACAAAGAGTATTATAAATGTACAAATATTCGAAACAGTCTGCCAGAATATGTCAGTATTGAAATGGTATGTTCACATAGGCAAACTGGAACAGATTTTACAATTTTGCTCCAGAGAAATATTATATATATCAGGTTCGGTTGTAGACTTACTTTGTTGTTGGCACCATTGGCTTGGGAAATATATTTCCGATATTTGGAATTTGGTACTAGGCTGTTTGATGTGGACTATTTGGACTGAATGTAATTGGCATTCTTTTGAGGATATTGAGAAATCAATGGCCCAGTTGTTAGATTTGTGCCAACAGACTCTCTTTGATTGGTCTTGGTGTTGGGGTCTTTTGGATTGTTCTACTATTATTGATTTTCTTTTGTCTTTTAGAATAGGATTTTGATTCCTTTATTTCTTTTTGTTGCTATGTTGTTCTTTGTTCACTACCATGAACTCTGTGTATCTTTTATTCTTTTCTATTAATAATATTACTTTCTTACCTATAAAAAAAAAGAAAGAAATTTAATTTATGTCATTTGCTAGTCAAAGGATGTGTTTGTGGATGCCCTTTAGTGCTTTCTTTGTTGTTCTCTATGTGAAGGTCCTATTCAAGATGAGATTTAGTTCTTACAGTTTCTCATTTTCTGCATGTTGACAGGATAGAAGCAGATGGTTTAAGGGACTTGTAAGTTGTTCTTTCTCCCTCCAATTGCATGTTCTCGAATTTCATTTACGTATTAGAAGTAATAAAAAATGACTTATCAATTAGGAAAGTAACATGGAGTATGACTTCATAAAGAATAGAATGGAGGAAAGGAATATATGTGGCTGACCCTAACTAATCAATTGAGGATCCATAGCCGACTCCAAAATTTGGGATTAAGAGTTGTTGTTATTAGTTTTGATCATTGCTCATGAACCCATGAGTTCATATTTTTTGTTGACATCTTGGTTTCATTATCATAATTTTATTTCCTTGTCTCTCTCTGACAGGAGCAGAGAAACAAGAATTATTAGCATTGGAATCTGAAATACAATTTTTTTTTACAAGTAAATCTGGCATAGGACATGGATGGCATATATGAATATAAAGTGGGACAGTTTAAACTAATCTATGGAATACCTTTTGTATCTTCAGCCCTGGGAAGACAGAATGAAAACTGCTAATGAGCAAGGAACACTGGTTCTTCTTCAAAATTTGGATCCGACTTATACTTCAGCAGAAGTGGAGGTATTACTCATTCTGGAGCTTTGGTTATTTATTTATTTATAGCCTATATGTTCTTGCTGGATTTAATTTTGACATCTGTGCTTGGTTTTATAACCCCTATACAAAAGTCTACCTTTTAATGCAGTTTACTTTCAAAACTTT
The DNA here is from genome assembly GCA_032878915.1 of Castanopsis chinensis. Classification (NCBI taxonomy): domain Eukaryota; kingdom Viridiplantae; phylum Streptophyta; class Magnoliopsida; order Fagales; family Fagaceae; genus Castanopsis; species Castanopsis chinensis. The sequence goes on along the minus strand of JAVQMG010000115.1, from coordinate 18,358,308 downwards.
CCCATTTATACAATGGCTAGGAGAAGAATAGGTGAGAAATGTAGAGAAATTGAACATACTTAACACAAATAAAAGATAAAAATGGGATGGGGATAAATTATAGATAAAAATGAAAATTTTGTTGAGATTGGAAGAATAGGGGATTATAATTTTGTTAATAAAAATTGTTTTAAGAGAAGAGATTATTAACATAGTTAGGGCATGCCCTCCTCAAGTAGGGCTGGAAGAATCTGTAGAGCAAATTTTTAGGAGGAAATGGATAAATTGATTTAAGGGTTACCAAATGGTTAAAATTTTTTTATTAAAGGAGGCCTAAATGTCATGTTGGAAAAGGGGATTTGAAAGAGTTCATGAAGGCTAAGGTATTAGGGAATGACTTAGGAGGTGTTATTATAGACTTTGGCATTTGATCTGATATTGATGAGTTCTTGCTTCAAGAAAGTGACACGCACTTAATTACCCTCGACAGTCGGATTTTGAAAAAAAAAAAAAAAAAAAATCAAAAGTGGGACAAATGTTAATCGAATAGGTGTCATCTTTACTCAAGAATTCTGTAGTAAATGTTGTAAAGATTGCAAGGTGTTATTGAGGGAGAATGTAGCCACTCAATATAGGTTGGTGGTACTAGATATTTTTGTTATTATTATTATTATTATTATTGTTATTGGCTGAAGTGGAAACTGTTAGGGTACAACTTACATCTTGGGTTTGATCCCCACTAGGAGTTCCCTAGATTACTTGATACACGATTCCGGCAGGTGGGGTCGTGCATTTGTGGTTTACTCCCCAAGGGTTGAAAGGGCCCTGCCTTGGTGAAGTTCCATGCATCAAAATAATAATAATGAAAAGAAGGTTTTGGTTCAAGTGAAAGGGAAGGGGACATTCAAATTAGTGACCTTTGCTTCATGAGTTGTAGTCCCTTACCGATTGTATTGCCTCTTGGGGTTTAGCTATATGTGCTAAGAGATGGAAAAAAAAAAAAGAGATTATAGAGGAATCCAATAAATAGGTGGTGGGAGGAGGCAAGTGAGACCCAGATGAAGATGTTGAATGCAATGATAATGCTAAAGAATACTTGGAGAATATTAAGGATGTGTACTACTAACTAAGGAGACTTAATGGTGGAATGAGGAGGTCCAAGAAGTGGTTAGATTAAAGAGAGAGAGTCGGTTTAGGGGCCAGATCTAAGGCTTACGATGAAATTATATAGCACGTTGGGGATGGAAGATGGAGAAAAGAATATTTACAAACTTTCTTAGATGAAGAGAAATGAAAACAAAAGACTTTATTTGTGTCTAGTATCTTATGGTTTAAGATTAAAAGGGTGCTAGTGAAGGAAGAGGAGATAAAAGAGAGATGGGAGTGTTAGTTTTGATCAAAAGGGAGTTAGTGAAGGATGATGAGACTAAAGAGAGGTGGGAGTGTTAATTTTGATAAATATATTTAATAGAAGCCATACAAGATACTGAAGTATGCTACTAATCAAAAAAAGAAAAAGCAAAAGAAGATAAAAGATATTGAAGTATCCTGAGTAATTAAGAAGCATGGACATGACAAAACCCCTGGCATTCCTTGTTTGTCACGTGTTGGACACAGACATGTTGGAGAGACAATTGCTTGTGTCCTTGGTGTGTTGAGTGGGTTTATTATTTATTTATTTAAATTGTGGACACGGTCTCAACATGGTGACACAATCTTCTCTCTCTCTATCTCATTGCACTCAATTGACCATTTGACACTCTCCCCACGTAGATGGGTGTTTAGGTTAGTTGCCATTCGAGCTTGTTTACAATTTAAAATATTAGGCAAAAAAAATGTTGCTATTGTGTGAAGCTTATGTGAAAAATAGTTTTTTATGGTGGTGAAGGATGGGATTTTGGGAGAGACTGATTGAATATAGGTTAAGAAATAGAATTCTAGTATTGGATAATCAGTTTTCTTACTAAAGTAGACCTTAGAAATCTCCATATGGATTTTATTGACCTATGGAAAGTGTATGTTAGGGAATCTAGAGAGTTTATGTGGTGAGTTGTAGAAAAGTAAGGAGTTCCTCTAAAGTATATTAAGGCTATAAGGATATGTATTAGTAAATATTAAAGTCACTAAGGAGGATTTTGAGGGATACTCTGCTGTTCCAACGCTTTTTGTGGTCTCTAGGCATTGGGGTTCAAACCCCACTAGCCCCTCCTTCCTAATTTACCTAAAAAAATTATTAATGTTACTAAGATATGTATGATGTAGCAATATCTACTATGAGAGCAAGTGAAAGTATCACGAGTTTCCTATCACTATAGGTTTGCATCAAGGAGGAGCTTTAAGTCCATATCTTTTTGTATTGGTTACGGATGGGGGGTGCAAGATTGATTTTGGATGAAGTCTCTTGGTGTATACTTTTTGCAGACTTTATATTTGGAGGGATATTTTAGAACATAAAGGCTACATTAAGTGGGAGTAAAACAAAGCACATGGAGTTTTATGTTTGGCAAAAGTAGAAACAAAGATGAAAGGATTGTAACTTGATGGTCAAGAGATACCAAAGAGGCTTTCGATATCTTGAATTGATAATTCATAAGGGCATAGAGATGTACATGATGTGAATCGTAGGATAAGAGCATGGTGGATTAAGTGAAAAAGCACACGAGGAGCATTATGTGAGTGTAGAGTACCTATTAAATCAGAGGAAGTGTTATATAAGGCTGCTATAAGACTTGTTATGCTTTATAGTACATAATGATGCGGTAATAAGAAACTACATGTTCACAAAATGAGTGTAGTTGAAATAAGAATGTTGAGATGGATAGGTAGAAATATAGGGAAAGATAAGATATAGAATAATTAAATTTGTTTAAAGATAGGTCTAGCTCCATTTGATGAAATGAGGAGAATCAATGGGTATGGTTGGTCATGAGTAGAGGAGGACAACTAGTTTATTAGTGAGAGTGATCTGAGGGAACAAAAAGAGGTAGAGGAAGACCTAAAATACCCTTTGTAGAAGTAAAAAATTATTTGTCAATGATGGAGGTGACAGAGAGTATGATGTTGGATATGATAGAATGGAGAGACGAACACATGTAGCCCATTCCAAGTAGTCTTAAGGATTAATAGCCGACCTTAAAATTACTTGTAATTGTAGTTATTTTCTAAGGAAAATATTACTATGTTTTTTACTTGTTCCATCTTTTTAGTTACGGTGGCCACTTCACAGTTCATACATTGCTGTTTATGTCGGTTTTTTGTTTTGTGAAGTTTTTCTCCTTTTCCCACCTCCATTTTGAGGATGTATTATCCAATCTCATTAAACATTAAATTATTTACTAGGATATTGTTTGGCATGGCTTCAAGGAAAGTTGCACAGCAAAGATGATTCAGCAGACTTCAATTTCTAGCCCTCACTCTGGTATGAAGACAGGCACCTTTACCTTAACTATATTGTCAACCAACTGTGTTGTTTTTTCTTTTTCCTCTTTGGCACAAAGACTTGATGATGTCTTGGAAAGTCATCAGTTAATGATATGTTTTGTTTGTAAATACAGAGCACAGCTGAAATGATATTTTCAGTATTTCTTTTACCTCAATTATGACACGGTAGTTTGTTGTTGTAGGTCAAGCTTTAGTTATATTTAAAACAAGAGAAGCAGCAGAGATAGCTGTTAGAAAGTTAGATGAGGGCTGTCTATTATTATCAAATGGGAGGTATGTCTGCAACTCCAATTAACCAGCTGTGCCTTATATTGATTAATTGGTGTCAACAGGAGGAATCCTGCTTTGTCTTTTTCCTTTGTCAAAATACATTTTTGTCAAGCATGATATGTAAAACCACTTGAACTAGGACTAATATATATATATATATATATATATATTTTAATAAAATTTCTCCTATGACCTCTCACCTTGATGAGAACCTAATGAATACTTCAGAAGCCCCAGGACCAACCTTATGCGCCCGTACCTCAAAAAATTACAATCTCCTCTACGGCCACCAGATTGCGTGATGCCAACTTTCTGGTGGTAGTTGCTCTAGTTTTCTTGTTAACCTCTGCTAATCTTGTGATGAATGTACATATTGACCAACTAATCTTTATCATTGTGGCATGGCTTCTTTTTTTGTTGCTCCCATCTGGAGGCTGCTTTCCTGTATTTTTGTATTCTTTGGCTACTTCCTGCCCTCTCTGCATGAAGTTTTTTATTTTATTTTTTTAATATAATTGTTCTTTCTTATGAAAAAAGGTAATTAGCTCAGCCATCTAGGTTCTGGCACCTGTGTGACATGCTGAAAATCCTAGGAGTGGGATAGGCTTTCAAAACCAGTTGGTTGAATTTTTTCCTCCTTGAGCTGTCTGCTCATTCAGGCTCAGGACCCATAGCTTATAGTCAATATCTTCTGCAGCTAAGCTAAGGTGTAAACGGGAAATTCTTTCAACTCACTATGTGGCGGTTAAATGGACCATCCACGTTGCGGTTGGAAGAGATTCCTACGAACCATTTTGGAGGAAAACCTTCTTCTTCCAACGTGCCCATATATCCACATCTGTATTCTATCTCAGTAGCTTGTTTCCAGTCTACTCTGTTTACATTTCAGCTCTACCTAGCCATCTGCTTTTTTCGTCTTATTTATTATTATTATTTAAAATAAATAAGAAAATATATTTAAAGAGTGCGAAAGGGTGCACCACGTTGCTACATGGGAAATATACAAAGAGTGACCCAAAATTGTTAACACCTAAAGTCTAGCAGCTCTACAAAATCCAACAGATAGGAGAAAGAAAAAATGGGGGCAGCTCCTGCAAATGGATGAAACCTAATCCTGGTTTAAAAGAAAGGAAAATCACAAAGACCTCCTTGAGGCTTGGCAAAATTACACCAGGCACCCCCTCGTTTTGCTTTAAACACAAACCTCTTTCGCTGTTAACACCGTTTAACTTGTATGCAAGTTGTCAAACCCTTTACTCACAATCTATTCCGCTTCCTTCTCCGCCTTTTTTAGTTTCCTTAACAAATTATAATCAACCATCCAACATATTCTCTGTTTCTGATCATACTTATAATGTTTATGCCCTGCACAAGACATTCCCTATTCAATATGACATGCATTGCATCAAGGAAATGAAAGCAAAAATCAAAATAAAAGCTCAAGCATGCCCATGGATAGCAAAGGATATATTGCCCAAAATTCAACCAAAACCCAAATCTCTTAACAGTTAAGACCCACATTTTAGATCCTTGACCAAAAACACCATTTTTTTTTTGATAGGTAATAAAGATATATATTCAAGAACGCTACCTTATGCAGAAAAACATAAGGCAGAGAGAAAAATAGAAAGGGAGGAGCGAGAGTAAAAAGATAAAAAAGAAAAAGAAAAAGAAATAAGTACAGAGGAGAGAGCTAAGGAACATAGAGAGAGAATCATTAGAGGTGAGTCCCTAAGCCCTAGACCAGTCAAACAAAGTGCCACTGAAAGAGGCCAAAAGCTGGTCATCTGAACTTTTCATGTCCTCGAACGTCCTCCTATTTTGCTCCCTCCAAAGACACCGCATCAAGCATAAAGGAGCTAAATTCCAAATGCTAGACAAATGCTTTCCAGGCCAATTCCACCAACCAAATGGCATATTCGCAACCGAACCAGACTGTGTCTAAAGCAAAACAATGGGAATACTTGTGTAATTTCGCTAAAACTCAAGGTAATTTGCCCTTGAAAGAATGTGTAACCTGTAAGCTATATCTTTCAATTCATCTGAAAAGAGAGAGGAAAAATCGTTGACCTTTTTGTTCATGTCCATTGATTATTAAAGTTTAGATGACACTGGACTGTTCATCCGATGTTAATCATGTGTCCTGGATTTGTAAAATAATATTATACAAATAACAGACAAACTTTATTAAATTCTGTGGCATCAAGTCTCTTATTGTTACCAATGTTTACTGTGTAATGTGTCTTTGTATTTGTAGTTCGCTTCTCATGCATCTAAAATGTTTAATCATTGATTTCTTTCCCTAACCTCCTAATAATAACTTGCAGGCCTCTTGTTGGAAGTAAAACTACTTGCTACCTAGAAAAGAAGCCATCTTTTTTTGGCCATCTTGTTATTGATAAACTTAAACATCAAATGCAACGGGAAATGGTGCAATTATTAACTCTCTCTCTCTCTCTCTCTCTCTCTCTCTCACACACACACACACACAACACATGCATGCACAAAATGCCGAACCCCATGTTCATGAGCATGCAAAACTTTGACTAAGGTTGTATTTTCTGTCTGTTCCCCCTTATTTATTTAATTTTGGGGTGGTTTTATTTCTCAGAAAGAAGCTGTATCTACTTCACATTGTTCTCAGCCTAATACAATTGAATATGAGATGGCCATGGAATGGTGCTTATTGCAAGAAAGATCAGATTTTGCATGGAAAAAGTTGTATGAGGTCTTGAACTGAATATTTATCCAATTTTACTAATGTATTAATTTTGCCTTTGCTAATATTCTATTATATTTCCTTTGTTGTTCTTTAACCGGGTATTTTGTATTTCTTCAGCAACAAGGGGAGGCGTTGAGAAAACTTCATTCCAGCCTCAAGTTCAAATGAAAATACTAGTTGCTTTGGGCGCTTCCTCTTTTTGGTAAGTTCTTCCAACACAACATGATATTTCTTCCAAACATCTTGTAAATTTCTGGAATTGATCCATGCTCAAATTTTTTGGCTCATCATTCTGTACAGTACCTCTTATCTTTGTTCATGCATTCTGAACTTCCTCATCCTGAAGCACCCCGAAACAATGGATTTTGTGTTCATGCCTTTATCAGAAGTCATCAAATTAGAGGGTTCCTACCTTCTGACTAGTTTATATGGGTAATTACTTCCGTTTTCTTTCCTTCATTCCAACTGTGATCTCTTTTATGTTGCTTGTTTGATTTTACTAAGTTATGCCCTTAGACAAGTTGGAGGCGTGCATGTCATTGGTATCATAGTCCGTGGCTATTGGTGTACTTGCCTTTATTTGTGTCTGCCTACATTGTTTCCCCCACTGCTATACTGGAGCACTTCTGAAAATTGACTGGGAATTGTTTGTAAGGTCTTTGTCCCTCATAGGAGGAACACATCTCTTCTGTATCCTTACTGTTGCGAAGTTATGGTCATAATCTCAAGTAGCAAAAAGATGATCATATTTTAGCCATTTGCCTTATTTCAACATGATGGTAATTCTTAAAACATCAAACTGTTCTGTTTTTTTTTTTGGCAGGAAGATGGAATACATGGGCAGAGGTCTTTATTGGGAATCAGGCAAATTTTGAGCATATGTGAATATTTTTTGACGATCAGCTTTTGGGTGTTGGGAATTGGAGTTCAAGTATCAGTTTCATGGTAACTATTGGGCAAACAGTATGATCCTCTTCGATTGATATGAAATGTAGAGGGGGAATACCATTTCCAACGAGGATTCAATTTTTCACAAAACTAAAGGTTTATACGGTGCCATGCCATTGAAATTCTCATTCCATCAAAAAAAGAATGAGATTTGGATTTAAATCATGTGGTATCACTTATACCTTTAGATTCATGAAAATTGAACTTTTTACCATGAAATTATCTCACACCATGTCAAAAGCAAATGGAGAGGATCGTTGTGGTTGCACACTTACCACACTATGTGCATCATCATGGATAGTGTAAATTTATCATATTTAGTGAAATATATAGAGTTTAAATTTATTTATGTATGTGTGCGCTCTTTACCTGTTAAGCAATCAGGGTGGATTTGTTTATTGCATTGTTCTAATTGCACTTTATTCTGCTGCCTACCCCTTTTGATGAGAAATTATTAGGTCTATCAAAAGGAATTTTAAAGGAGTCTTCTTAACCAATGAAACGATGTAATTTATGCAAATGTATGAGTCAGCTTCCTAATCAATACAAAAAATAAATAAAAAATGAAAAATCACCAGATAAGATCATATTTGCATAAGTGGCACTATGGTAGCATTTTATTAGTTGAGAGGATCACGTTAACAATCTTCCGATGAATCTAATAATTTCTCTCTTTTTCACTATTTTACTTCATATTTTAGGAAAGAAAATGTGGGTACTCAGTTTTTGTTATTTTTATTGGCTAGATTTAGATGTCTATTGGATTGCCATTTTCACTTTGAATTTGATTGGTTTTACTTTCTTTATCGAATTACTTGGCTGGATTCCCTAAATATTAGTTTGAATTCTATTAGAAGATCAACATAGCAGTTTAGCTTTATTTTGTTTTCGTTCTATGGGTTAAGGGTGGTTCTAATTAGGGCTGTTTATCAATTGATGCTCAATCACTTTTGGGCCAAAAAAACTGACATTTAAGTTTTGTTACTTGAGTGTCCATTTGTTATAAGCTTTTTCATATACATTTTAACTTATTTAATTTATGTGCAGTTTTTTAAAATTTCGGATTTTCTAGTACTAATATATTTAAGTCAACTTTAAGCAAAACAATAATCTACAAAAAGTTAATAAGTTAATGTCAAACGAACAATTAATCAATCACAATTAGCTTTTCTCTACGTACTGTATTTGAGGGGGACATTAGTAGTAACAAGTAAATATACAATAAAATTCAGCAAAAGAAGTAAATATAAAATAAAGATCAATAAGATGTCAAATTTATACGGCAAAAACAACTCTTCTACTCTTCCAAGCCTTCAAGGGGCTAATAACATTTAAATATTTTAAAACCACGCACATTATAAAACCACGCACATTATGTGGTAGTATTAGACTATTAGTACCTATCAGCTTAACTGAGCAGGGCATTAGAGAAGGACATTAGTAATAGCAAGTAGATGTAAAATAAAATTCAGCAAAAAAAGAAGTAAATGTAAAATAAAGACCAATAAGATGTTAACTCTATGTTGCAAAAAAACAACTCTCTACTCTTCCAAGCCTTCTAGTGACTAATAACATTTACAATCATTTACAAACTGTTACAAACTATACTGTTACAAACTATACGTTTAATATAAAAGTACCACTATACTGTTACAAACTGTTGTTCTTATATTAGTGCTAGATGTGTAATACTAGTTCCTTACCTGGGTGTATATCCTTATCTCATCCTCTTTTAATATATATATATATATATGTGTGTATGTGTGTGTTTGTGTTTTTCAAATCAAAAAAAGATACTTAGTGTTATCGAGTCGTCCCACATCGGTAAGGTGTGATATTGAGAATGAGTTTATTATTTGCTCCATGATATTACTGTTGTATGCAATTTTGGTGTTGATGTGTGATTGTATTTTCTTATCTCATTTTTTTTTCCTATGTGTGTGGGTGGGTGTTTTCTCAAAAAAAAAAAAAGAAAAAAAAAAGTGATTCACGGACAAAATTCATGAAAGGTAGTATCATGTTGTACGTGATTTAACGATTCGAGTCTATATATTAGTTTGCAAATATTTTATAACACTCTATGGTCCACATCCCACAGGACCCACACCCAGTGCTTTTCTCACAATAGTTGGCCCCAAATATATTTTCTTCGTAAATGAGCAAAAATTGCAAGAGCCCACATGTTCAATCTCATTTTTAATAGAAAATGTTATGTTTACAATATTTTTATAATAAATTTTAAATAATATTAGTTTTAATTTGAGCTTAATATTAAAATTATTATTTTGTCTATCGATAACAACTTTCCACAAAAAATTTAGTATGAAATTGTAGCAAAAATATTGATGATGTATCATTTCTTTTTTTTTTTTTTTTTTTTTTGAGAAGCCAGGTCACGAGACCTGAAGAACAGCAGAAGAAAGAAAAGAACATTACAGAGAGTCCCTAGAAACAAGGGGGACTAAGTCTTCAGGAATGGACTCTAACCAAACTTGAGGAGCCAAGCTAAACTTGGACCTTCTAGCTAGGAAGTGGGCAACCGAATTGCCAACACGCCTGATATGCTCAAACTTACAAGAGCCAAAACCAGCAGCAAGGACAAGACAATCCTGGATAACATGACCAAACTCCGGATGGCTAACCACCCCGCCATTCAAAGCCTTTATAATGATCTCTGCATCCCCTTCAACCACAGCCTCTGAAATCCGCAGCTCTTTTGCAAACAATAAAGCCCTTCTACAAGCTAGTGCTTCCACCGTAGTCACAGAATAGGGGAGAGGGACACGCTCAGCCAACGACCCAATCACGCTGCCATTGGAGTCACGAATAACAGCTCCTAAACCAGCTGCTTCTACCTCAGAAAAGACGGCACCATCAAAGTTAATTTTGTAGGAATTTGGGCTTGGAGGCCTCCACCGCACCAGGTTACTACCTGCATGACCAGCCCTATTATCACACATCTTTGCGGCTTGAAACTCCAACAGGAAAGACACAGCTTTATCCCGGATCAGATGGTATTCAAGAACAGGGTCCCCTGCTCGCACCGCATTTCTCCTATTCCACACTAACCAAAAAATCACTGCTAAGAGCTCCATATCCACCCGGTCCTTCTTCAAGTGCAAAACAGCCCAGAGATCCACGAAAGAGGAGAATTTTTGCCTGGTAAGAGACCTGGTAACCGCATCAACCTCCCACATAACCAACAGTCTTTTACAGCTCCAAAGGGCATGAACTACATCCTCCCCATCAGACTTACACATAGGACAGTACGCGGATTTTACCACATTTCGACGCAACAGGTTGAGGAGAGAAGGAAGAGCATCATTAGCGGCTCGCCAAATCATATGACGCACCTTATGGGGCACTTGCAAGTCCCAAATGCACTTCCAAAAAAGTCTGCTGCCACCACCAGAGGAAGAGCAAGGGAGCAAAATCCTTGCTGCCTGATGAAGGAGGAGATAACCGGTGCGGGTAGAGTACTCACCGTTGGAGGAAGGCAGCCACACTTTTTGGTCCTGAGGGGCATTCATGCTCAAAGGAATGCCTTTTATCCCCACGGCTTCAAAAGGGAGAAAACTTTGGTCAATCAGATTTGTCTTCCAAGAGTGTGCATCTTGGTCTATAAGCTCACAAACCCTTGAATTGGAATCCATACCAGAAATAGAGGAGACAACAGCAGAGCCCGGAATTTTGGGAATCCATTTATCGCCTCTGATCTGAATGGACTCACCATTGCCAACCCTCCAGCACGTTCCTAACTCAATGACATGCTTAGCTTGGAGGATACTTTTCCAAGCAAAGGACCCTTTGTTCGAAGTTTCGCATTCCATAATAGAACAGTTTGGGAAAAATTTTGCTTTAAAGACTTTGTAGAACAAGGAATCCTTATTTTTATCCAAGCGCCATATTTGCTTGGCTAGAAGGGAGTCGTTGAACTTCGTTAATTCTTTGAAGCCCAAACCCCCCTCTGTCTTAGGCCGACACAATTTCTCCCAGCTAACCCAATGAATCTTCCTTTGTTCACCGCGATAACCCCACCAAAACTTCCTAATAAGCACCTCAATTTCATGGATAAGGCCTCTTGGTAACTTGAAACATGACATAGAATAGGTGGGATAGCTTGGATGACCGCCTTCACGAGAATCTCTCGCCCCGCTTGAGAAAGGAGCCTTTCCTTCCAACCCTTCAATTTCTTCCAGATTCTCTCCTTAATGATACTAAATGACTTCTTTTTTCCACGCCCCACGAAGGAGGGCAGGCCCAAGTAATGCTCATATCTTTGGGTAACAGGGATGCCCAAGAACATAGATATCGCCTCTTTTGTCCGAGGGAGAGTGTTGGAGCTGAAAAAGATGTTGGTCTTGCCCCTATTTATGGACTGACCTGAGGCTATCTCATATTGGAAGAGAAGTGATTGTATCTTCACACATTCAGACACAGTAGCTCTACAAAAAACTAGGCTGTCGTCAGCAAAGAGGAGGTGGGAGACTTTAGGACCCGCAGGGCACAAAGAAACGCCCCTAATATCTCCAGCCCCCTTAGCTTGTTCAAAAAGTGCATTTAAACCCTCTGTTACCAACAGGAAAAGATAAGGCGATAGTGGGTCGCCCTGTCGAAGCCCACGAGAAGGGTTAATCTGACCATATGGTTGGCCATTAAGCATAACAGAATAAGAAACAGTGCGGACACAAGCCGAAATCAGAGAAATCCACCTTGAACTAAACCCCATTTTTTCCATTAACTTCTCCAAATATGCCCACTCGACACGATCGTAAGCCTTCCGCATATCAAGCTTTAATGCCATATACCCCAATTTACCTGTTCTCTTTTGTTTTAGGTAGTGCAAAGTCTCATGGGCAATAAGAATATTATCTGTAATAAGACGCTCGGATAGGAAGGCGCTTTGAGTTTCCGACACCAGCTGTGGCAAGAAAGGTTTTAAGCGGTTTGCCAAGACTTTGGCTACCAACTTATACAAAACATTACACAGACTAATAGGTCTGAAATCCGACACTTTTCTAGGACTATGAATTTTAGGAATTAAGGAAATAAAAGTATGGTTGAGGTCAGCAGGGAGAGTACCAGAATTAAGGATTGCCAAGACTGCTTCAAGCACATCCTTGCCGATCTTGCCCCAGAACTGCTTGTAGAAAAGAGGAGATAAGCCATCCGGGCCTGGGGAAGAATTTGCATCCATTTGATTCAGAGCAAGATTCACCTCTTCCTCCACAAAAGGCTTAAGCAGCTCCACATTCATTTCTGCAGACACCCTCCATTGAACCCCATTAAGAACCGGGGCAAACTCAGTGGGATTGTCCGAAGTGAAAAGGGAGGCAAAGTAAGTAGAAATCAGATTCCCAATCCGGTCTTCCCCTTCCACCCAAAGCCCCTGGTCATTTTCAAGGCCAGCTATGAAGTTTCTCTTATTTCTCTCGGTAGCCCGACAGTGAAAATACTTTGTATTCTGGTCTCCTAATTTTAACCAATCTGTTTTTGAACGTTGGTGCCACATACATTCCTCCTTCTCCATCAGCTTGTGGATCTCATCAGTGAGGGCCTTAATCCGAGAATGCCTGCCCAACCCAGCCATGGACATTTCTTCTGCCTTTAGCAGATCCTTCCGTTTTCGTGCTAAGGAAATACGAACATTCCCAAACGAATTCTTTTCCCAAAGCTTTAGCTGAGTCTGACAATCAACTACCTTTGTTAGAACTTTCCCCACAGCATCCCCTTCTAGACACATATCCCAGGCCGAGTGCACCACCGCCTCACAATGGATATCTCTAAGCCACATGGCTTCAAACCGAAATGGTTTTTGGGCTCTATAAAATCGAGTATTAACATCATCCGAAGCCAACCATAGAGGTTTATGATCAGAGGACAAACCTTGTAGATGATGGAGGCGGGAAGAAGGGAATTTTTGAATCCAGTCAGCTGAGGCTAGAGCTCTGTCTAACCGAACCCACACCAGAACGCCGTCAAACCGCATGTTGCACCATGTAAATGGGAGCCCAGAGAAACCCAAATCCTTTAGGCCACAGAAATCTATGGAGTCTCTGAAATTTTGCATTTGATGCTCAGACCGAATCGCACCTCCCGACTTCTCCTTAACCTTCGTGATTTCGTTGAAATCACCAATGCAAACCCACGGTAAAGAAAACTGAGAGGCTAGATGACGGAGAACAGACCAGGAATCTTCCCGGTTAGCAGCTTCAGGAGCTCCGTAGAACCCCGTGAAGCGCCAGGCGTCTTCAATTCCTGGGTTGATCACCGCATCGATGTGCCGAGGAGAGAAGGTCCGGATGTGCAAATTTAAAACATCCATCCAAAGCAAAGCAAGACCACCCCCCTGATTTCTCCTAGGCACAATAAATAAGTTATCAAACTTCAATCTACATCTCAATCTTTCCAAGTACGAATTCTTTTTCCTGGTCTCCATTAGAAAAACCAGATTGGGGCTCTTTTCTTTCACCAGTTGGGAAAGCTCTCGAACTCGCCGTAGGTTCCCGAGCCCACGGCAGTTCCAACTGAGGCAGTTCATGATGATCGGCGGGGCTGGTAGACAGCCACCACCGCTGGTACAGGTCGGGTAGAGAAAGCATTTTTACTAACCTCCCTTCTTTTCACAGGTTGAGCATCTGAGTCTTCAATTGGAGGTCTTTCACGGGTTTTGGGAAGACTAACGTTTTGGGAAGATTTCTCAGGAGCAAGCCTATCAATCCGAGCCCACTTTCTTCCCTGCACCTGATTAGTGTCTTTTGAATTGGTGGACTTTGGGGTTGAGCCTTGCCCAGATAGATCGGTGGGCCTCACGTCCAATCCGTTAAAAGATGAGACACTCGGCCCAAAGGATATAGGCCCACTATCTTTTACCCCAACTTCGTCAGGATCCACATACTTGGGGCATTCTTGTACTTCCTCTGCTCCCCTCTCAGTTCCCGTCACCTTTGAAAGGCCACTGCAGACTATAGCAGGATTTGAGCCCCTTTTCACGCTATCGAACATGCCAAGTTCCCTGTCAATCTCCAGAAGTTTTGCGGAAAAAGAGGCATCATACTCACCCTTACCCTGTGGCACACTTGGCTTCCCTGAATTTTCGCTAGGAGACCTAGTATAGTTAATACTATCTTTCTTTTCAGACACACCACTCTCTTTGCTAACCCCCGGTGATTGCGGACTAGGCCTGGGAACATCAATGTCACCCTCTACGCTAACCCCATCCTTGCTACCAGCCACAACAGGACTGGTTTCGCCTAGGAACTCAACCTCCACCGTGCCGGAACTACTGTCCGTTGTAGCTGACTGGGCTTTTTTCCTTAAGGGGTTTAAGCCATCGTATACCCCAGGCACAACCTGCACCGGTTTATTGTTTGGCCGAAAAGGGGCGGCTCTTAGACTCTGATCAAATTGCCTCATGTCAGGGGTGAGAGAACCTTTACTTTCAATCCATAATCTGCACTCCTTGTCGCCATGATCCAAGTGACCACACCAATAGCAGATATTGGGCAATCTTTCGTATCTAAACTTAACCCAAAGCTTTTGTCCATTCTCAAAGGATACTAATCGTCCTCTACACAGAGAGAGGGAAATATCCAGAGTCACCTTGACGCGAATGAAACTACCACCATCTTCTTCTCTCCCGCCTACAGAACTACCCACTTCGCCAATAATATCGCAAATACTCTCAGCTACTTCCCTGGTCATGAAACGGATAGGAATATCGTGCACTTGGACCCAGAAAGTAGCTCTGTTGAACTGTAGCTCCCGAGCAGAGACATCGCCTTCTAACTTTTCCAGCACCACTAGGTGCTTATCAAAGCACCATGGCTCGCCTTTGATGATACGGGTGACATCCAACTGGGAGCTAAAAACAAAGAGGACAATATGATCTTCAAAATTCCTAATTTTAAAGCCACTGGAGGACTTCCATAGCAGACGAAACGTTCTTGCCACTGCATCCATATTCAAAGCTCGCCTTGTTAGGAATTTAGCAGCTATTATGTATTCTGATGACCTTAGTTTATTTTGCAGAGTAAAATTAGAGACTTCCCTCTCATTTAGAGAAAGGTTTGTCCAAGACTTTGTAATGTGCTCCATCGAACCTGAGATTCCCAAGAACCCACGAAAAAAGAAAACCACCGAGCTCTAATGGTAACGGAATTACCTTCGGAGGACACTCGACCTTCACAAGGAAGGGACAAACCTATTCTACAGCCGCCCAGAAGATGGCCAGAGCCAAACTATCTAGAGGGCAGAGAAACTCTACAGTGATGTCTCACCACTCCGTTGATGATGTATCATTTCTAAATTGTCTTTCATACTAATAGGAAGAGTTTTCGCCATAAACCAAGCAGCCATGCCAAACTCACCAGTGAGCGCAAATAACGTTCAATTTTCAAATTCATGCATTTTAGATTTGAATGCTTCACTTCCATCCAATTCCGATAGTGGCAAAAATGTCCCTTCACTGCTTGCCCTTAACTCATTCAACTTATTGTTGGAACGAAAAATGAGTGTAAAATAATTATGTTTTAACTTTTAATTCTCCTTAAAACAAAATTTTAATTGTCATTACTCGCTAATTATTCTCATAAAAAGCAAGAATTAAATGATTTGATAACCTTCATGTCATGTGCGTAGGCCCCCCCCCCCGGGGTCCAGTGGGCTCTTGACTGCATACCACTGTCATAATTCAACTGGGAAACAGTAACTAAAACAAGTAAATTACTTTTAGGGTCGGTTTGTTTAGTTTATTTAATTATTTGATTAGATATACACTAATTTTTAAAATTTTATTTTTACTAAGTATAACTATAATTTGATTAAAATACATTTTGACCCTTAAAGTTTGTAATATTTTTTTTATCATTTTTATCCTTTATATTTTTTTTTATTTGATAAACGCACACACATATAAAATACATTTTTTTATCCTTTATATTTGATTTGTCTTTGCATTTATTTTTTACATTTCAAAATTTTCATTTTGATTCTTTCAAATTTGCTTAATTTTTTTTATAATTCCATTCTTTTTATGTTTCAAGATTTTCATTTCCATAAAAGATTAAAATGAACGGTCAAAATGAAGGTTTTTTTTTTTTTTTTTGTGGCGTGGGGGGGGGGGGGTGTCAAAATGAAGGTTTTAGAAAGTAAAGAGTCAAATAGAAATAGTACACTAAACTAAAGAACATAAAGAATCAAAATAAAACTTTTAAAACATAAAATATTAAAATGAAAACATGATATTTTAAAAACAAAATAAACAATAAAAATAAGATAATAATTTACATTCCAACCTACCAACAATCTGTAGCCAAAAAAGAAGAAGCAAAAGAGTAAAAATCCATATTGTGATTAAATTTTAAAAGAGTATACTACTCCCTACAACAGTAGTGATATCCAGTCGAGAAGAAAGACGACGTCGTTGGACCTCAAAAAATGTGACCGTTATTTTAAAAATGTTGATTAAGACACCTCTTGCTCAAAAGCAGCGAGTAGAGTAAAAACACACACTCCCAGCGAGTTAAAAACAACAAAAACACAGTGTTTTTGTTTTTCCTCTCTCTCTCTCTCTCTCTCTCATACACTCTCACTCCTCTGCTCTCTCTGCCACCTTCTCTGTACAAGCTTTGGCTCTGTTCTCCTCTCTCTCTCTCTCTCTCGCTCTCGCTTTTCATGCTCTCTCTCTCTCTCCTCTCTCTCTCTCTCACAAACCCTCCTCACTCTCACATCTGGGTCTCTTTTTCTCTCTCTCTGAAAAAATGGGTTGTGCACAGTCAAGAATAGACAACGAGGAGTCAGTGGCACGATGCAAGGACCGGAAGAATCTCATGAAGGAAGCGGTGGTGGCTCGCAATGCTTTTGCTGCTGGCCATTCTGGCTACGCTATGGCGTTGAAGAACACCGGCGCCGCCCTCAGTGAATTCGGCCACGGCGAGGTTGAAGACCCACTTCACCAAAATGAGAATGATAACGAGCTTCACAACCAGCCATTAGAGCCAGCTTCGAAACCGCCTCCGCCTCCGCCCATGCCCATCGAGGACAGCCTTCCTCCGCCGCCTCCTCCGCTGCCTAACTTCTCTCCTAGCCCAAGTCCCATCAAAAGGACTATCAGTTTGCCTGCTAATGTTAGTGTTAAGGGTCCGAGAAGGGTTCGGAGAGGAAGAGATACCATTTCTATAGCTGAAGAAGAGGAAGAAGAAGAAGAAGAAGAAGAAAATCGTGATCATCATCATCATCATCATGGTGATGGGGGCAATGTTAACAGCAGGGATGTTAAGAGTAATGGAAATGGCTTTGCTCAGAAAGAAGTGGTGCAAGGGACGCCGCCTATGCCGGAATCGAAAGGGATGGCTTGGGACTATTTCTTCATGATGGAGAATATGCCGGGTTCGACTTTAACCGAGGAGGATGTAGGTAATATTGAAAATGTGGATGTGGGTGTGGCCCAATTTGGTGAGAATGTGAACGTGGGACCTGATATGGGTGTGGAGATTGAGCCTAAGACACCGGAGAAAGTGGAGGAGGAGAAGGTGTATGAGGAGGAAGAGGAGAAGCAAATCGAGCACGCGAAGACGGCCCCTCCTGAGTTTAGGAGAGTGGCAGCACAGGGATCAAGTGTTCGGTTGAAGAAAATATTGAAGGACCTTGATGATTTTTTCTTGCAAGCCTCCGAGAGTGCACAAGAGGTTTCCAAAATGCTTGAGGCCACTCGCTTGCATTACCACTCCAATTTTGCTGATAATCGCGGTAATCCCTTCTTTCTTCTTCTGTTTCTCTATGCTACATTTGTCAGTGGATAGTTACATCTTGAATGTGTGTTATGTTTGGTCAAGTTTGTTTAGCAAAGGGAATGATTTGAAATTTCAATGTGCTACATTTGTCATCAGATGGTTACGTCTTGAATATGTGTTATGTTTGTTTAGCTAAGGGAATGGTTTGAGATTCAATGTGCTACACTTGTCATTGGATGGTTACATCTTGAATATGTTGTTATATGTTTGTTCAAGTTTGTTTAGTTAAGGTAGTGATTTGAAATTCAATGTGCATTCATGACGTGACATTCTCCAAACTCTTATGTTTCATTATTGAGGTTCTGTCATGTTAGTATTAAGTAATTGTTGAAGCTGCATAGACACCCTTTACCTTAATGCTTCCAAAGCGTGTGAATGTGTAATGTATGAAAAATTTCAAAGCTCAAATTAAGCATAGATCTACCCAATTTTATAATTGTGTAAGATCTCACCCATGTTTGGATCACTTGGGCTTTACACTCTTTAGAGGATCCACATCAACCCCAAATCATTTATTGCTTTTTTCTTTTCAAAAGTGATAAAAGTCCAAAGCCAATGAATTTTAGCTCAACATAGCTCTTCCACCTCCCATCTTAACGGGATGGAGGGTAAGGTCATGGCACTTCAAGATCTACCTACGAGGTGCATGTGTAACGTACCAATCAAATAGGTTTTTTTGGAAGTCCAAAGTGTTTCCCATGATGCGCTAGTAAATCTGAAGTTTTAGCAATCTTGAGTTACAATTTTCAAATATCTTGCTGTGCTTTTTTGGTTACTGTGTGATAATTGCAAAATTCCCGAGCCAGGCAATTGGGAAAATGGTTGATCTGCTTTACTTTTTTTTTTTTTTCATTTGCGCTGGTATTTGTAGTGATGAATCCCCCCCCCCCCCCCCCCCCCCCAAACAAATCTGATGAATGGATTGCCAACGTAACATTCTTTGAAAATTGCAGGACACATAAATCATTCTGAAAGGGTCATGCGTGTCATTACATGGAATAAATCTTTCAGAGGTATATCCAATGGTGAGGCTGGGAAGGATGATTTTGATTCAGAAGAATATGAAACTCATGCCACTGTTTTGGATAAGTTGTTAGCATGGGAAAAGAAACTTTATGAAGAAGTCAAGGTACACTGCCTTGTTTTCTTTGATTTCATCTGTGTTTTTTTTTTTTTTCATCTCTTTTTGTAAGACCTGTGCGCATGAAGTTTTTAGCTCCTTGTATGATTAATGTAAAATGGTTAATGTGTACTTTTCTGAAACATTACTGTGCAGCGCTGATAATTTTGATTTTATGGGTTAATTAATGTTGTAAAGTTATTACCCGTGCCGAATCTTATTGAAGTTTGCATTGTGTTGACAGCAAGGTGAGCTGATGAAACTAGAGTATCAGAGGAAGGTTAATCTGCTGAACAAGCAGAAGAAACGTAGTGTGAGTGCTGAATCCTTGGAAAAAACAAAAGCAGCTGTAAGTCATTTGCATACAAGATACATAGTTGACATGCAGTCAATGGATTCAACAGTTTTGGAAGTAAATCGTTTACGTGATGAGCAGTTGTACCCAAAACTTGTCGCTCTTGTTGATGGGTAAGCTTTTATTTTCAAAAAAGTTACTGAGAAATCTTAATATTGCTTTCTTCCAATCAATTTTCCCTACAAAATTTTCCTTGCTAAGCTGCACTCTTTTATCTTTATGATATTTTTGGTTATGGAGCAGGGGCCTGACTCGAGCTTTTGTACAGTGAATTAAGGTTTATGAATGCCAAAAGATTACTCCATATTTTCTAGTGTGATTGCTTTTGCACTTTTAAATTACAGTTTGGTTCTTTGACTCTGATTTACATTAGATTTTTGTGAAGTGTACCAAACCTCCTGGTTGGCAGCTTCCCTTTGTTTTCAGTGTAGAGTCCACTTGTCGATATTCTCTGTTTCTACTCTAGGTAGCAACTATATTATATGCTCCACTGGCACTGCTTTTCAATCTTATATCAGTATTTTGAAGCTTTGTTCTACAAACATCTTTTCTGGCCTTTTTTTATTTTTTTATAGATATTCAGAAAGACCATTCTTTGGCCTTCACCTTTTCCCCTCTATTTCATCACTCACACCAAACTGGCCTGGTTGGGTTTCAGCCCATGAGATCAGTTTGAAGACTTGTACGGTCTGTTTGCACTTACCTTCACAAGTCCCACTTGACCTTTTGGCTTGCATATGCTTGGAAATCGCATGAGAAAAAAAAAAAAAAAGCTTGCTCTTGTGTTGCGGTTATTATTGTTTTAAGGCCCTTCCAACTTTGTTATATTTAAACAGCAGTAAATTAATTATTAAGGGTGTACTGTTTTCAACTCACATTGCCTAAAGTGTCTTCCTACTGTGGCCAATTTGCTGGATATATATGATTGTTTTATGTCCATTTGAGCCCATCAGAACTTAATGATGATAAATGCTAATTTTCCTTGGCAATGCTGTGGTGAGAAACCCGTGATCTTTGACATTTAAGATATGGTGAATATCGTTCTGGGCTGTTTTAGTAAGTTCCATCTTCTAGTTGATTCTGATATTGCGCAACCAGAAAAGGTTATTTTGTTCATGTATGATGCAGTGCCATATCTTGCCATCCTCTTCAATCACACTCAATATGCTATCTAGAAAACTTTGCATATCTCATAGAATTTGGTTTTTAATCCATCAAAAAATGTATTCCAAAGGATCAGATTACTAGGATTTCCATTCTACGGTCACAAACTATTGTCTTATATTTATCGTATAAGAAATTATTTGTTCCTTTGAAAGCAACTTGATCATTTTTTTTTCTTTGATAATGGAAAGCAACTTCATCATGATCATTAATATGATATCTGCTCCACAGGATGGCCACAATGTGGGGAATTATGTCCGAACATCATAAGAACCAGCTGGGAATTGTTACAAACCTCAAATCCCTTGACATTGCACATGAACCCAGGGAAACATCCAAACAGCACTATGACCACACCGTCCAACTTTGGAATGTTGTCCAACAATGGCACTCTCAATTTGAGAAGCTCATAACTCATCAAAAACAATACATCCAATTTCTTAACAATTGGTTAAAATTAAATCTGATCCCCATTGAAAGCAGCTTAAAGGAGAAAGTATCAATCCAACCAGGAGTACAGCATCCTCCAATTCAAGCCCTCCTCCATTCGTGGCACAACTATCTTGAAAAGCTTCCAGATGAGCTTGTTAAATCTGGAATTTCCTCCTTTGCTGCTGTGATAAAAAGCATAATACTTCATCAGGAGGAAGAGATGAAGCTAAAAGACAAGTGTGAGGAGACTAGGAAGGAGTTCTTACGCAAAAATCAGGCATTTGTAGAATGGCGTGAGAAGTATTTGCAGCGAAGGGGCCCTGAGGATATGGATACTGAAAGAGGTGAAGATCCAAATCACAAGGATCCCCTCTCAGAGAAGGAATTTGTGGTTGAGAGCTTGAGGAAGAGATTGGAAGAGGAAGTTGAATCTCACCGAAGACATTGTCTTCAGGTGAGAGAGAAGTCACTGGTTAGTCTCAAAACTCGTTTACCTGAGCTCTTCCGTGCCATGACAGATTATGCTCATGCCTGTTCTGACACTTACGAGAAATTAAGGGCAGTCACGCAGTCAGAGAAAATTAATGGTGGCGCTTCATGAGATTGTCTAAGCTCTGTTTTTGTTGTGAAGTTTATCTAGTATATCTCTCTCAGCTGTAGTTTTCCAGACACACTTGTTTTATTTTGTGATGTGATGTTATGTCTTTTGTTCTTGTGTGGAAAAAATCTTACTGTTATATCTAATGGAAGCCATTCACGCAAGCATTTGCACAGGTAAGCATTTTTTATTCTGATGGAAGTTACATGTATTTTTTGTGGTTTACTTCATTTCTTGTTCATGAGTGCGCAAATGG
This sequence comes from Castanopsis chinensis, assembly GCA_032878915.1. Taxonomy (NCBI): domain Eukaryota; kingdom Viridiplantae; phylum Streptophyta; class Magnoliopsida; order Fagales; family Fagaceae; genus Castanopsis; species Castanopsis chinensis. The sequence goes on along the minus strand of JAVQMG010000115.1, from coordinate 18,336,230 downwards.
TTTGCAAATTATAGAAATCCTCTTGAGCGCTTTTTCTTGTGTGTTTTTTCAGTGGTTTTTGTGACATCATTGCTTATGACTTGGTATGAACTGATGTATTGAAAAAACAATCTTGGGTCTCAGACTCTTATATATTCGACGTCAGTTTTTTTTTTTAGTAGAATATTTTCAGTCGAGAACATTTTTAGAGAAAACAACCTATATTTTGGTGGATGGCTGTGTTCAAAGTCTCTAGAAAGCATTCCCTGACATTTGGCTTATATATAAAAAAGTAACAAAATGTCCTATATTTTTGTTCATGTTATATAACTACTCGAATTCATCGCTTAAGGATTTAAAGAATATTTTTATTATTCTAGAGATTTTCAAGATATTTTTTGTCATTTTAAAGGTTTCGAGCATATAATAAAACTCTTTCCTACTTAGGTTATCAATTATACCATACAGTTTTCTAGAATTGACATCACCGGTGAAATATTTCACAAACACCCCCAGGAAGTGACTCTGAGATACCTGAGAATACATTTCACAACTGTCTAATGTTCTTTTCTAGAAATTGAAAGAAATTAATTGACAACTCCAACAGCAAAAGCAATATCATGCCTTGTGACCTGAGAGTATACCTTAAACTACAAAAAGCTGATTCATAAGCCACTTTCTCCGTTCTCTTTGTTAAACTTTAATATAATACTAATCGTGGACTCATGCATTGCACGTGATAATAATTCTAGATTTTAGAGCAAGACGTAAATACAGTATTTAGGTATTATTCTTTAAGTTTTCCTTTTAAGATTCTACTATGTTGATTTTTTTCTTATAAGAAGGAAGTATATTTTTTAGTTAAGAAGCCACATGACTGAATTTTAAGAGTGGAATTTAGGTAACAGCATCTAAGGTACTGTATCTAAATTTTGTCCATATTTTTAAGGTGGTCTCATTAACTTTGTTTTTGCAGTTTGGACTAATTTAATAAATAGTAATGTATTTTATAATAATATATTTATTTGTTATAGTGACAATCACAAATGTAATATATAATTTTTGTCGTACAAAAATAAAAACAATACAATTTTTTGTAGGAATTCAAAAGGTTGGGAAAATATTAATTTTTTCATAAAAATTATTTATAACATTTTGTGTCTCATAAAAAAGTAACAAAAATTTGAAAATGATTTTTTAGTTTAAAAAAAAAACTTTTTCAAACCCAATTTTTTCTACCGTACCATCAAAAACACAAAGAAATGTATCAAAAAAATTTATAAAATTCAACAAAACTACAATTCAAATAAAAAAGAAAGGGAAAAATAAAACTCACATCAAACACAAACTCATTCTCCCGAATATGTAAAACATTTCAAATGTGATGTCATCAAGCCAAATATTCAATGCATAATCAAATTCAAAACTTTTACCCTATATATTATACATAATGATTATAATCAAGCTAAATACTGTGTTAATACTGTCATAATCTAATCTAACATCTAATCCAACATGCGAAAAATGAATAGATAAATAAATAATTTTAAACTCGAAATTGAATTTGTTTTCTTAAAAATCTCAAAAAATACAATAATGAGATAAGGAAGATGAGCAATACAAAATATTCTAAATGCTTAAAAACAATTACTCTCGCATCTAAAAACATCATATAATAAAGATATAACAATTTGGTGCTAATTGTTAAACAATACATTTATAAATAGTGAAAGGAAACTGCACAAATACCATCTTCTGCAAATGCACTAACTATTTTTTATCATACTGTCTAAACTATCTTGTAGTTTTCCAAATTAACTAAAACTTGACAATAACACAAAATATGGACATATTATAATATAATTTTCCCCCAAATTTGGTCAACAACATTTAAAGTATTTAGTGCTGTAAATAAAATGATAAAAAAAAAACTTGCATCAAGGAACACATATGAGTTAGTCAATAATAAGACAATGGATGTACAAAATTCATAAAAAAATCCAACAAAAAATGAAAACAAATATGAGAGAGAGAGAGAGAGAGAGATAACCTTTTTGTGTGGGAAAATAAAATATGCATAAAATGGGAGAGAGTGACAAAATTATAGTAAGAGGATGAGAATAAAAAGAGACAATATAAAAAAAGATAAATGGGCAAAATTAAACGTAAAGTTAATACCTTCTAAGAGGAATATGTATAGACAATACTTTTTTTTCAAGAGAAGTATAGACAATACTTATGTGCGCACCCAATATGGCTATTGGGCCTAAAATCTATTTGGGCTCACAATCTATTTGTATTGTGGGCCTTTGGATTTCCTACAACGGGTGGTTCAATGTTATACAACCCAAGTATCCAAGCTCCTTATGTTCTCAGGATCACTCTACCTCTGTTTCCCAGAATGACCACCCTTTCTCCTTCATGTTTTCTCTCCTCAATTGCCAACCCTTGAATTGAATTTTCCTTGTCTATTTATAGTTAAAGTTAGTGGAAAGTTATGATTATTCTCGTGGTGGGTGGAAGGAGAGGTCCAATACTGTTTCTTCTAAGTGGATGCCTAAACGCTAGTAGGGGAGGCAACAGTGGCATTGGAACTAGCTCCACTGTTAGGGGTACTTCCTGGTAGCGGCATTCCCCAGGTAATGGAAGAAGGTCCAATACTATTTCTTCTAAGTGGACGTCTGCGCGTGAGTGGGAGAAGGTGGTAACAGCCTTGGAAATAGCTCCACCGTTAGAGAAATTGCTCGGCAGAAATGCTCCCTAGGTTATGCCGTGCATTCCGAGTTCCGTTTGCCCTGTGAATGTACCCATCGAAGATGTAGAGACCCCACCTCCATTGTTCATGCCGTCCACTGTTCATGCCGTAAACGCTTTCACCCCCGGGCCTTGGGTTTTAGATGAGCATTAGAACCTATCTGGAGTGAGCCAGTGGGTCTGATCAGTGTCAGGTTCTACACGTGGCATCATTGTAATGGGCTTTTACGAGTAAATTTGTATGAAGGAGGTAGTGCCTGTACAACTTAGTTATAACATTAAAATTAAAGTAGATAAATATGTAAAGTTAAAACCGCTTAAATGAATTTGTAAAGCCAATATATTTAAATATTTAATAATGTCAAAAAAATTAATAGTAAAAAATAAATATGAAAAAAAATAATGATGTGGCAATGATGTAGAGGATGAGGTGGCTTAATAGGAGTGTAGAAATAATAAAAGCTACTCTTAAGCTTTTAGATATAGATAAGACCAAGAGGTCATGAGTTCAATCACGTGTCAACTAATCTCACATCTCATTTAAATCTTTACGAGTTGGACCCTACTTAATGACAGTTCAGATGACCCACACATTAAGCATTTGAGACAATTGATAATTTGACACTCTTTATCACTGAAACTTAAAACTGCTAAGATTACTAGTATTTTCACTCTTTTCTTATCACTGAAACTTAAAACTGCTAAAAATAATTTTTTAATGTGTAAATTACTTTTTAGTATTTTGTGGGGCACACCACCCTAAACTCTTTAAAAAAAAAAAATATGAAACGCACAACGTGCTTGGGAGAACCTCCTTTGGCCCAAGCTGTTACAGCTTGTCTCTCTCTTTGTACAATATTTTTTTTTTTCATTTTTTGTTTGAGAATCCAGACTGGGAGGCCAAGTACAACATTTCTTAATTAGTCCCTTGATGTTTAAGGGTCTGTTTGGATACCGCTTATTGCTGAAAATTGAAAACTGAAAACTGAAAACACTGTAACAAAATAATTTTTAAATGTGTGAATAGTGCCATAGGATCCAGTTTTAAAGTTATTTTTGCTGAAAAAAGTACTTGCAAGTCCTGTGAACAGTGCACAGGACCCACACAAAAATGCAGACGCGCTTCTGCTTTGCATTTCAACTGAATCCAAACGTGCACTAAGTGTCTTTAATGATTAAAGATAAAAAGAAAAATACAATTATGTGCCTGGATTAACATGTCAAAATAGTAAAATCATAATCATTATAAATGACACTAAATATATGTAGTTATTAAACTTATACTTAGAAAAATGCTAGATCCACAAGTTATTTTACATACTGCTGTGTGATAAGTGATTATTGATAAGTAAAAATATGATGTTAATGTTAAGTTCAGATGAGAATTAGTAAGAATTCATTAAATTAACATGTCAAAATAGTAAATCATAATCATTATAAATGACACTAAATATAAATAGTTATTAAACTTAAACTTAGAAAAATGCCAGATCTACAAGTTATTTTACATACTGCTGTGTGATAAGTGATTATTGATAAGTAAAAATATGATGTTGTTGAGAACTATTTTTTCGCCTCACATGTCACTGCTTCATTGGCAACCTATACCACATCAACATATTATTGATTTTTTGGGTAAATCTCTTTAAAGCCCAAAATAAGCTTATATCTCCTAGATTGGACTCACATAGCCCACAAGAGCCTTACTTCAAGAGGCGAATTCATGGTCCACATTTCCTCTTCATCAATTGGGATCATAACCCCATGACATTATCAATATCAACATATGAATCAGGCTCAAGTGATGAATCAAAGCTCACGACCCATGTTATCTCTCTTACACTCATGGCAAGTGGCTTCTTCAACAAAAGCTCATATTTATGCGAAATGACAACAAAACCCAAGGTACGTCATCTCATCTTCGACTTATGATCCAAGCTAATGAGTTTCTTTGGGGAAATTTTGGGAGTTGCGGTTTGGAGGGCCAAGAGGCATGTTCAGTAAAGCTCCAGTGGTTTAAAGTTAATAAAAGAAACATGTTGCTTGACATCTCTTCTTCAACTCCCTGAACTCTGACGAGTCCGTGTGTAGCAAGTAATATATAGTAAGCATCTCTTATCACATATCACTTAAAATAATAAAAATCCCTATTGTTCTTTTTCTAAAACTTAATATTCATCATATGACAAATGCTCAATATCTCTAGCCATCTAAATGTTGAACAAATAACTATTCATTCAATCTCCAGCGGTTCTTATACAAATTTAGAAACTTCATTATACTATTCTATATAAACTACATTACTACTTTTAGCTAAAATCCAACTTAAACACATGGCTTAATCTGATTGGCTATCTTTAATCTCCAAATATATAGAATATTCATGACATCTCTAATACCCAGTTGCTGTTTGCAACAATCAAACCAAATATTCCTCTGCCAGCTGCTAGAACAGAGCATTAAAATGCTCTTCTTGCTCACCAAGATTAAGTCACAACACAATAAGACCTTAACTAGATCTCTAAAATTTCATTGAATATTAACCAATCATTCTATTACTTACTAAAAATGTGTTGTAATAGAATCTTGGACCAAAAATACAAACACCAAAAAAAAAAAAAAACATTTCCAGCAAAATACCAGTAGTGTGTTTAGCACTTGAGACTTGGTTGGAACTGATATCATTAGCCATTTAATGTTGAAATCTCAGTAACCTGACATCTGACCTCATCTGCTTTTGTCCCAAGCAACAGCTGTCCTATGACAGCATTTCTTGACAATCGGGACAACTTTTTCAGAAAAGCTGTAACAGTTGACCTAGCAGCCTTAGCATTACTAATTTTCCCTCATTTGGCTAAAAATCAAAACTAACTAAAAAAACTATTTTTTTCTTGCTAAAATACTTTCCTTTTCTGCTACTCTTTCCTTTAGCAGCTATTACCCAAAATAGCAAGAACATCTTAAAGCTTGTTGAGGGGAAAATTTTGATGTTCCCAAATAGAATATGGGGTAGCCAAGCCGAAACTTGATAATGGACCCTTGAAATAAAGCTCAAAGGCTTTCGGTATTGTGTAAATCGGCCCAAGCAAGAGATGGAGGCTGCACCCTAACAAGAAGACAACAAAAAAGAACAATAAACTTGTTATTGTTATTAGTTTGTTATATTATTAGTCCTTTTTACAGCGTCATAGTTCAAATCAGTCCTCTAGCGGTAAAGGTGAAATTTCACTTAAAAGTCCAGAAGTTAATAATTAAATAAATTTATGAAGGTATTCAGTCCTTGGGGTCCTTGTGTGTCTCGATTAGGGAAATTTATAGTACTTTTAGCCATCATTACATCAATGTTAGGGAAAAAAAATCAATTGTTATAAATACATTATATCCTTCATAATAATAATAATAAACAAGGAATAAAGGTTCCATAGTTACAAAAAAAAAGAGAAAAATAGATGGAATGAAGGGAGAGAAAGATCCCCAGCTCAGTGTAGCAAGTATTAAACTAAGATTTTGGTGAGTGTATAATTATAAGGCATGAATGAGGTGCGCTATTTTGAATGAGTGAGATGGGATTAACATCAAGATCAAGGCTTTTTGTGAGTGGTCAGTTTATGACTAGTTGAGAGACATTTGTGGGCTGTGTTTGTGTGAAAAAGGGAAGAGAACATCTGAGATTAGATAAGTGTGGGCTAAAGATGATGAGTGGTGAGCTTGAGGGAGGCTAAACCATGAGAAAGATAGCAAATAAACCCAAAATTTCAGAGAAGGTAGCTGCTGTGTTTGTGGGCTTAGTGCTCATGCTTTTATAATGGAGTTTAGAGAAGTATTAATTAACAAAAATCCAAAAAAACGTAGACCTGATTCAGGGGAGCCTTGATAGCTGAATTAATAGCTTAGATTTGGTCTAAAAATGAGAGATTTGCTTTTGGGGCTGTTTTGCTTCTTTGGGCAATGTCACACATGGGTAGTATTTGGGGCAATCTTCCATTAAATGCTAAGATTGCTGAGATTGTGTTCAGCCAATGAGATTAAGGCAAGTATTAAGGAAGAATCCTAATGCTGCAACTGAGATTTGGTCCCTACGAAGTAGGATTCAACACCCCAAGCCAGGTGTCAAAGTTTAAGTCCACTTCAGAGAGTTTCGCTGGATATCCCTTTAAGCACTCCAAACCACATGTTCCTAATTTTTCCCCTTTAGGGTTCATGGGCTTGGGACATGAATCATGTCTTGAACGTTTTTTAACATTTATAGCATCAATTTGCTGGTGCTTGGATAATTTGGTTTCAGTTCCCCTTCCGCTGGAGTTGCAATCTTGAGGAAAGTGATGGAGTCCCACATCCTTTAGGTTACAACTGATGTTACAAGCCTTGGGTACTGTTCACGTCAGGTAGAGAGTGACAAAAATTGATGGGGAATCCCCTAGTTCATCCTTAAGGACTTGGTTCTTTCGTTGTAGTCTCTAGTTGTTTTTTGGTTAGGGAAGAACAAGGGCTGGTTGCCCTCTCTCAAGCCTCTTGCTGGGGACTTTTTGTGTTGGAACTTTGCTCAATTTCAACACTTTTAGTTGGGCCACACGACCCTTTCTTTGCTTGGGCTTGTTCCCCACTTCATGAGATTCTTGGTCCTACAAAATAGGCATTAAAGACATGCTTTGCCATGTGTTTTTTTACCCCTCATGGAGTTTAGTTTTTAGTAAAAATAAAATAAATCCATGAGCTTTAATAAATATTTATGATAGATTTTGGGTATTAATTTCTATGGGCTTTAAATAACAACTTGTATAGTTTCTCATAATTTTTGCTATGGATTACTTTGTAAATGATATTTTCTTTGGGGTTTTTTAAATAGTGACCTCCAATATTTTTCTTGAGAATAATATTTATCATGAGTTTTAAATAAGTATGGTAACAACCACTATAATGGAATAATGTGATGTTCTCATGAATTTCTCTATAAATAAGCATAATGGACATGTAGGATGAATAATTACCATGAGTTTCGATAATAAATATTATGAATGTTGTGATGTAATAGAGATAGTGAGCATGAGTTCATAATATGAAATAAATAAATGTCATGGGTCTACTAATAACTTTTCATGGGCTTTTTATAAGATGATTGCCATGGGTTTTGAGAATAGATAATTCATAAATTCTATGAGCTTGTAATATTATAGTAATAGGTTTAAGAGTCTAAAGTATTTTTAAGTGAAATAATAATGATGTAGTATTTTGCCAAGTATTGACAACCTTAGGCTTTCGATAAAATAGTGCCAAGTAGTTAGCTTGGGCTTTTAATAGTGCCAATGAGAATTGAGTTTTGATGTTGCCAATGAGAATTTGGCTTTAAATATTGCCAATGAGAATTGGGCTTTGATGTTGCCAATAAAAATTGGGTTTTGACAATGCCAATGAGAATTGGGCTTTGATATTGCTAACGAGAATTGGGCTTTGATGTTCCCAATAAAAATTGGGCTTTGATGTTGTCAATGAGAATTGGACTTTGATATTGCCAACGAGAATTGGGTTTTGGATATTGCCATGAGTTTAAATCATGGGCTTTGATCATGGATTTGAATTCCATTGATAAAATTGTTTTGCCATGGACTTGAATCATGGACTTTTCAAATATTGCCAAGTATAAGTATTCTTGGGCTTTAAATAGAATATGATGTGTGTATTGGGTTCATAGGGCCGATTTTGGGCTTAGCTAAATAATGATAATAAAATTGGATAAAATATGAGTTTTTGGGTTTTTTGTGATAGTTTATATCATGACCCAATTTAGATAATGAGATATGAAATATTTGTGATTAATGGAATAATAGAGCAAAGATATTTGGGAAAACCCAATAACTTGTTAGTGGTAAAAATAGGTGGTACTCAAATAGAATTAGGTGTAAAAAAAAATGTACCTTAACATTTAGCCCCCCGAGTCAAGGGTGATCAAATTATTAGTAATACTATATTTTTTGAAAGAAAAATATTAGGATAACATATGTGAATTTTTTTTTCTTCTTCAGAAAATGGTGGCCTATTATAGATAATGAGATAGGAAAATATTTGTGGGCCAATGAGAAATATTCATGGAGGCCCAAAATGATATACGGGTGATATCTTGGTATTTTTGGTGAATAAATAGAAGTGATTAAATAGGATTAGAGCATTTGGCTTGAGTGAAAAAATGGTACCTCAACCTTTTAGCCCCCTGAGTATGTGTGATCAGCCTGCCTTTGGTCCCACATGTGAGTTTGAATGAGTCCATAAGCTTGTGTTGCATGGTTTGAAAGAGGGAGAGAGATAGTGAGCTTGAAAGAGAGAGCTTCTTCCTCTTTTCTAAGACTAAGGGAACGAACCTTTTATCTCATTCCAAACTTCTTTCATCCTCCTTTTCTGATTCAACTCTTCTTGATTGAGTTTTTCTTTTGCATTTGTAGTTGATAAAGAGATTTTAGTTGTTGGTGGAATTGGAGCCGCTGGCAAGGTGACACGAGTCCTTCAATAGTAATTGAGAAGGATAATCCAATTAGTGCACCTCTGAAGGTGCTATGAAGAGATATTCTAGTGACGAAACTGTATTGGCTTTAGCCACTACTGATGTTTTGTATCCAGTGATAAGAGCTTCTGCCAGCCCCCATTTGATTTATGGGTCTTTGTGGGCCTATTAATGGATGATCTAGTTGGGAGATTACTAATGGAGTGTCTTGCATATCCCATCACGAAGCCAATATTTTGAGGATGTGATATTGCTCTGCTGTTAGATTGTAACCATGATTTGATGTGCCGCTAGAGTCCTGAGACATGCTTGCTGAATTTAATAGTTGTTTGGTTTATGAAGGAGATGCCCAGATGAGTGGATTAAAGAGAATAATATTGTGGTGGAAGCCCCCAAGTCTAATCTAGTGAGAATTCCAGCCGTGATGAATCTAGACCCTCTGATGATGGTTATTTAGATCAAACTGATACTTTTGTTAACCCAACTACTAGTTCCATATGTCCAACTGTCATGATGAAGCAGTTTAGGGGAAGACCATTGCCAGTAGGATGAAGATTTATGAGCCTATGGAAGAGGTTTCTTCAAGAACTCCTTATCTTCTTACATCCGTTCTTTCCCTTTTCTTCTATTCCTTATCTTCATTCATGGCCTTGCATTTCTTTGCCCTTATGGTTCCAGCAGCTTGGTGATAATAACAAGACATAGCCGAGGAAGTATGATGATGGATTTGAGGATACGGATACATACTTTGGTAATTCTATGCCCCTTTCTTCTTTCTCATCATGTATATTTACTATTGATGTATTTTTCAATTTAGGTTTTGTTGCTGAAAAAATAATGGCAATTGACAAGGGCCTTGTTGATGCTGTTGCGGCTGGAAAGATTGATTGTTTCTGCAGAACTCTATCCGTGATCCTGCCATATTTTCATGATGTTCCTTAGAATAATGCATCTCCAGGTATGATTTGGAATTGCTCATACTGTTATAAGGAATTATGGCTCGATATTGTTCATCTGCTCTTTTGTTGTTACCACTGGATATTTGACTAGGGTCTCTTACTTCTCAGCAGTGCATGAAAAATTTGCTGATGTTGCCCTTAAGAAAGGCTGATCTTCAAGGGTGCTTAAAGGCATTGTAAAGAAGCATTCTGGCTTCATGGTTGGATGCAAGATTAGTGTTGCCATAAAAGGACTATTGTTTTAGCTGTAGGTTGCTATATCATACGTGTTGTGCAGCTGAATTATGTATTACTTGTGATGATGAAGATAGCTGATCCGAGGAGAATATTGCATTAATGATAACTGAACATTATTCCTTTGATCAGAGGGATGAGATCATGTGTCTTTCAACGTCGTTTCCCCTCTAGTGGAGATCTTTGGCAATGGCTTTTTTGGAGTAGATTCTTATATTTTCTTAGGTGTATCTTTTCAAAAATTTGCTTTTGTGATGTAATGTAATCACTATGTAATGTGAAGTATGTTGTAAGCTTATACAATCGTAAATGTTGTATTATATGTGATGTTTTGAAAATTGGTTCTAGTCATGCATGTTGTGTTTTATAATTTTGAAATCGGTTCAGCCGTGTAGATTGTGTTTTATTTAGCCATAAATTTCTTTTTGTCAAGATATTTTGATTGTCAAAAAATTAGAATTCTTAGGCTTGAAAAATTAAAGTATGGTCAAAAAGGTAATATCTACTTTCAAAATCACTTGCTAAATGCATGACCATTTTATTTTGAAGAGTCTCAACCATAAAGGCTGTCTTCAATTTGAATATTTATAAGTTTTGAAACATGTTTTGATTATTGAAAAATTGATGCACTTAAGCCAAAATACTGTAATGGAAGTTATACATTTTATTTTGTAAAAATAACTTGTTGGAATCATGATAATTTATTTTGGAGATATCAAGTTGCAAAAGGTCATCATTGCAAGTAAGATTGATATATATATATATATATATATCAATGAAAAATGTATCTTAAAACATTTATAGTTTTGAAATAAATTTAAGATATTCATGTTTTAGAGTAAAGATAACGCTTACTCTCTATTTCCAAAGCATCTTGCTGAAAATATGATTATTGAGTTAAATGTGATATAGCTCCAGCCATTTGCTATTGATAGGTTTCATGAGATTTTCACTTTCTGCCATGGCTAGACAATAATAGCTGTTGTTATAGACTTCTTTTTCAAGACAAATGTCCCCAAATGTCAGAGTGATTAGGCACTTTAGATCAAAGCCCCCAAGTGTGGGATGGTTGATACCTTTGATGATGCTTGAGAATCCAAGGGTTCCAATGATGTGGATATAATGATTCTAGTAACATGATGGAGTCACCATGGTCTTGAATATGTGTGGGGCTGCCATGGCTTCAATGGCGACAAAGCTTCTTTAAGGGATGACTGCTAATCTACTTGGTTCAGCGATTGGTACAAGAAAGATTTCCTTTAGCGATTAGGATAATATTGATGATTTTAGTTGCAAGGAGTTATGATCAGGGGTTTCATGCCCACAAAATAGACAAATTCCAAAGAATAAGAAGCATAACGACGGTTGAAACAAACAACTTGTTTCACATAATAATTTTCGATCAATGGTTGAAATAATGGTAAAGATAAAGTAATATATATTTAACGTGATAGTTTAAATTGAATGATGAATGTGATATAACTTTAAAGTAGTTTGTATTGAGTGGTATGAGTATAGTAGAGTAACATATATAAATTTAAAGATAGCGACGTAATGACTTATCTTGAAAGTTCGTGGCTCTAGCCATATATCAGTGAACTGATGGCAGGCTAATAGCATGATGACATGAGTACAGCAGTGGAGAGTCCATATGCCACGATAAGTCTCTCCATGATTTGACATTGAGAGCATGTATCACCAAGTTAGGATCTGAATTGAGCATCACGTTGTACCCCTAAGCAAAGATGTCAATGTACTATTCATTAGATGGAGAAGGTACGCCAGGTACTGCTAGAAGTCCCTTAAATGGTTTCGCTATACTACTGGACAAGAATTCTTCTTCCATTAGATGTGTTCTCTTCTGGATACAGCCGTGAGTATTGCACTAGTTTCATTCAGCCTAGGACCCTTCTATTTGAGGCAACTAAGCCTCACATGTCATCATGAGTAACAATATATACAACCATTTTGTTGCCGGGTTTATTCACATTGTGGCTGTGATTTGCTGCCGGATGCTTCCTTATGCTTTCCTTTCTTTTGGATAAAATTGCTTTTAAACTTATTTTGAGATCATTCTTGATTGCCTCAAAACTACTGCTGCCTTATACATCATTCGTGATGGTGAGATGAAGTTGGCAACTGTGCCTCCTCCTCCGCGGAAACCTTTGGCGGCTTATTGGATTAGACTACTCATGCTTTAGTTCATTTTTTTAGTGGGAAACTCTGTTGGGATGTAATATGTATCTAATGTGTTACTACATGTTTTGAGACTCTCTAGTTATAAAGACTTCTCTTTTTTTTGGTCCATGTAATAGGAGGAAAGAAAATTCTCCTAGTGGTAGGCACTATTACTATTCATGTATGCGAACTCATTTAGCTATAGAAAAACTTATTTAGTGGTGATTTGTTTAGTTATAAGTGTTGTTATTACTTGTGCAAATGGTCATTCAATCGTAGGTACCAATACTACATGTGAAAGAAGGACTAGTTAACTATGGACATTGTCTTGTAGAAGGGTTCATGCCTAAAAGAAATTTTTCTGCATAAAAGCTAATTTTTTTGCATAACAGAAATTTTCCTGCATAAAAGAAAATTTTTCTGCATAAAAGAAAAATTTTTCTGCATGACAGAAAATTTTCTGCATAAAAAGATAAAAGGATTTTTCTGTATAAAGGGATTTTTCTGCATAAAATGAATTTTCTGCATAAAGGGATTTTTCTGCATAAAGGAATTTTTTTGCATAAAATGAATTTTTTGCATAAAAGAATTTTTCTGCATAAAATAAATTTTCTACATAAAAGGGGTTGCCCATTGTTACTTTTTTATGTGTGCACATGTTTTTCCTAATTGTTCATGTAAAAATGTTGCACTGTTCATAGCAGAGGACACCTCCATCCGTAGCAACTGTGCCCCTCTTTTTTTGCAAGAATAAATTTCTTGAGACAAAAGGGTTTTCCTTTTTCAAAGAAAAGAAGTTTTATGATAAAATAATGTTTGTTTATCTTCGTATATGTATACACATGTATACTAACATATGTACACACATTATTACCCTTTTCTTTTAGCCATTCACGTGTAAATATTGTACTTTTCAAGGCAAAGGACACCTCCAGTTGTAGCTACTGTGTTCCTTCTTTTTCTGTAAAAACCATTTTTGAGCCAAAGGCAAAGAAAAAATGTTTCGTGATTTTGAAAGAAAACAAATAGTGCCCATTCTTCTATGCATGTATACAAACATACATATGTGCATTATTATTTTTTCTTTTTGACTGTTCATGTGTAAATATTTTACTGTTCATGGCAAAAGACACCCTTTTTTTTCTCTGCATAAATATGACTAATTAGCTGCTGTAATCTTTTTTTTTTTTTGAAAAAAAACTTTTGTTTCTTTTTTGAAGGAAAAAAAATAGTGTTCACTTACATATACATATGTGTATATATATATATATATGTATGTATGTATGTATACTTATATATATACATAGTGTTAGCTTTGTAGAGGCTGCAACAAGGTAGTAGAGGCTGCTCTTCTAAAATTGGTCATCAAGTGCAGCTGTAGAGTGCTAACTTTGTACTGCCAAGCTAACATCATGTTGACTTGTTTCTTGTTGGCTATTATGCAACCTTGAGGGCATGATAGACTTTCACCTATTGATTGGCTCCTCAGTGAAGTCGCTAGAATGTTGAGGGAAAAATTTTGATGTTCCAAATAGAATATGAGGTAGCCAAGCCGAAACTCGACAATGAGACCTTGAAATAAAGCCCAAAGGCTTTCGATATTGTGTAAGTCTGCCCAAGCAAGAGATGGAGGTTACGCCCTAACAAGAAGACAACAAAAAAGCACAATAAACTTGTTATTGTTGTTAGTTTGTTATATTATTAGTTCTTTTTACAGCGTCATAGTTCAAATCAGTTTTCCAGTAGTAAAGGTGAAATTTCACTTAAAAGTTCAGAAGTTAATGATTAAATAAATTTATGAAGGTATTCAGTTATTTTTAGAGAAATTTATAGTACTTTTAGCCATCATTACATCAATGTTAGGGAAAAAAATCAATTGTTCAAATACATTATATCCTTCATCATAATAATAATAAATAAGGATTAAAGGCTCTATAGTTACAAATAAAAGGAGAAAAATAGATGGAATGAAGGGAGAGAAAGATCCCTAGCTCAGTGCAGCAAGTATTAAATTAAGATTTTGGTGAGTGTATAATTATAAGGCATGAATAAGGTGGGCTATTTTGAATGAGTGAGATGGGATAAACACCAAGATCAAGGCTTTTTGTGAGTGGTCTATTTATGACTAGTTGAGAGACATTTATGGGCTGTGTTTGTGTGAAAAAGGGAAGAGAACATCTGAGATTAGATAAATGTGGGCTAAGGATGATGAATGGTGAGCTTGAGGGAGGCTAAACCATAAGAAAGATATCAAATAAACTTAGAATTTTAGAGAGGGTAGCTGTTGTGTTTGTGGACTGAGTGTTCATGCCTTTATAATGGAGTTTAGAGAAGCATTAATTAACAAGAATCCAAAAAAACGTAAGCCTGATTCAGGGGAGCCTTGATAGCTAAATTAATAGCTTGGATTTGGCCTAAAAATGGGAGATTTACTTTTGGGGCTGTTTTGCTTCTTTGGGCAATGTCACACATGGGTAGTATTTGGGGCAATCTTCCATTAAATGCTAGGATTGATGAGATTGTGCTCAGCCAATGGGATTAAGGCAAGTATTAAGGAAGAATCCTAGTGCTGCAACTGAGATTTGGTCTCTAGGAAGTAGGATTCAACACCCTAAGCCAGGTGTCAAAATTTAAGTCCACTTTAGAGGGTTCTGCTGGAGATCCCTTTATGCCCTCCAAACCACATGTTCCCAATTTTTCCCCTTTAGGATTCATGGGCTTGGGACATGAATCATGTCTTGAACGTTTTTTAACATTTATAGTATCAATTTGCTAGTGCTTAAATAATTTGGTTTCAGCTCCCCTTCCGCTAGAGTTGCAGTCTTGAGGAAGGTGATGGAGTCCCATCATCCTTTAGGTTGCAACTGATGTTACAAGCCTCGGATATTGTTCACGTCAGGTAGAGAGTGATAAAAATTGATGGGATAGCCCCTAGTTCATCCTTAAGGACTTGGTCCTCTTGTTGTAGTCTCTAGTTGTTTTTTGGTTAGGGATGAACAAGGGCTGATTGCACTCTCTCAAGCCTCTTGCTGGGGACTTTTTGGGCTAGAACTTTGCTCCATTTCAGCACTTTTAGTTGAGCCACACGACCCTTTCTTTGCTTGGGCTTGTTCCCCACTCCATGAGATTCTTGGTCCTACAAAATGGGCATTAAAGACATGCTTTGCCATGAGTTTTTTTACTTCTCGTGGGCTTTAGTTGTTAGTAAAAATAAAATGAATCCATGAGCTTTAATAAATATTTATGATAGATTTTGGGTATTAATTTCCATGGGCTTTAAATAACAACTTGTATAGTTTCTCATAATTTTTGCTATGGATTACTTTATAAATGATATTTTCTTTGGGGCTTTTTAAATAGTGACCTCCAATATTTTTCTTGAGAATAATATTTATGATGAGTTTTAAATAAGTATGGTAACAACCACTATAATGGAATAATGTGATGTTTTCATGAGTTTCTCTATAGATAATCATAATGGACATGTAGGATGAATAATTATCATGAGTTTCGGTAATAAATATTATGAATGTTGTGATATAATATAGATAGTGAACATGAGTTCAAAACATGAAATAAATAAATGTCATGGGTCTAATAATAACTTTCCATGGGCTTTTTATAAGATGATTGCCATGGGTTTTGAGAATAGATAATTCGTAAATTCCATGAGCTTATATTATTATAGTAATAGGTTTAAGAATCTAAAGTATTTTTAAGTGAAATAATAATGATGTAGTATTTGCCAAGTATTGACAACCTTAGGCTTTCGATAAAATAGTGCCAAGTAGTTAGCTTGGGCTTTTAATAATGCCAATGAGAATTGAGTTTTGATGTTGCCAGGGAGAATTTGGCTTTAAATATTGCCAATGAAAATTGAGCTTTGATGTTGCCAATTAAGAATTGGGCTTAGATGTTGCCAATAAAAAATGAGAAGTGCTACGTCCACAACATTTTTACAACATTTTCACAACAAATCATAGGTGGTTAGTTGTTATTGGTTCAAATTTGAACCCAACACTAAGATTACTTTTTTGCCCCAACAATAACAACCAGTAACAACTTGCCACTTAGGATTTGTTGTAAAAATATTGTGAAAATGTTGTAGACATATCATTTCTCATAAAAAATTAGGCTTTGATGTTGCCAACAAGAATTGGGCTTTGGATATTGCCATGAGTTTAAATCATGGGCTTTGATCATGGATTTGAATTCCATTGATAAAATTGTTTTGCCATGGACTTGAATTATGAGCTTTTCAAATATTGCCAAGCATAAGTATTCTTGGGCTTTAAATAGAATATGATGTGTGTATTGGGTTCATAGGGCCGATTTTGGGCTTAGCTAAATAATGATAATAAAATTGGATAAAATATGAGTTTTTGGGCTTTTTGTGATAGTTTATATCATGACCTAATTTAGATAATGAGATATGAAATATTTGTGATTAATGGAATAATAGAGCAAAGATATTTGGGAAAACCCAATAACTTGTTAGTGGTATAAATAGGTGGTACTCAAGTAGAATTAGATGTAAAAAAAAAAAAAAAAAAGGTACCTTAACAAAGCTAAACATATCATTTTTGGCCAAATCTTAGGATGGATTTTTTGAAAATTCATTGCGGATTGTGACAGATTTTGGCTGAGATTATGTGCTAAAAAATCCTTTTAAACTCAGTTATAAATAGAACCTCTCATCAACACACCAAGGGGACACCAAGAGAGAATAACAACTCTCTCATAAACTTCTTTATTCTCTCTCCCTCCAATTATCCTCTTAAATTTTTAATGAAGTTCTGAGCTTCTGAGTTTTTAGTTTCTAAATTAGGAACTAAACTCTTCAGCCCTTAGCTCATAAATGCCTTCATAAGCCCTCATCCATCCTCCAGTAGAAAATTCTAGTAGCATTACTAAATACATTAGAAAACCCTTACTCTTCTCATACTCATTCTCTCGCTCTCCATATTCAAAAAATACATTTATATTGCCGCCTATATCCCTAAACATCTCTTTGTCCAATTCTCTTACAGAATCCTATACACACCTACTATACCATTACCTATAACACACCACAACTCTTCTAAGCTCCACTCTCATACTCTCTCACTCTGAAGTTCTATTATTTTGCTACATATAAACACGTCTCAATACTCTCTTCCACCTTTCTTAGAAGAATCTTTTTCATGGAAGGCATAAACTTCTAATACTAAAGCTCTTCTCCTAGAAGGCATCAAGATCTCATATCGAAACCCTTCTCATGAAAGGCACAAATCTATCTTACATAAAGCCCTTTTCTTAGAAGGTACAAATGTTTCATACAAAAGCCCTTCTCATAGAAGACAACACTATTCATAACTTCATAACAACTAAAAGAGCATTCTCAAGGGGGAAACTTATTTAAGTGATAAGATGGACAAGCTTAACCAGCCTCTACGCATGGCTAGATATACTCTCTCTCCCTCTAGTTGCATCCATTTTTCCCCTTCAATCTTGAAGTTATCATGGCATACTGCTTCTTCACCTAGGAGTCATTTTGCTGGAATATTACCAACTCACTGACGCTACACACTTGGAGTTACAAACCATGCAAAGATAAGCGACTCTGCTTCCACATTTTTAAATTTACATCATTAAGTACGCGATTACTTCACCTTTAAAAACATATTACTTTATTTCCACTAATATTACAACTACTAATCAAAACTATTATATTAAATGCATATTATATATTTATTCAACCATTATCATGATTCTTAGACTTTGGCTTTAATGGTTTCATAGGCTTAAAAGTACGCTAGTAGCCATTGGACCACGTGGCCCAATGTTGAGTTTCGGATGCAACTCTCCAAACACAACCCGGGCCTAGCAAGGTCACCCCTCCAACGGACCACATGTGTCCGAGCATCGAAAAAAGGCCTCTAAACAGATGTCAATGCTAAGTTCAGATGAGAACTAGTAAGAATTCATCGCATTATCATTTTGGAAAAATATTATAAAATAATTTGTGTTTATAGTATTACTCTTAAACTTATAGATAATGTGTCATTGATGCGGGAGATACAAGAAAATTATTATTTAATATTATTTATGTTTGTAAGTTAATTGTATTTTTATGTTTTAGGTCCTAGTAGTTTATTAGGCTATTAATATTTTAATTTGGAAGTAAGGTTAATTTTTTAATAAGGCAATTAGGGTTTCCTAGCCAATTATAATTAGGGTTTAGCAATTCTTTATATCAACATATTGTACTCTTTGAGGGAGAGTTGATATTTTGATGAATGAAAAAATGGCCATTTGGTCTCTCTTTTGATCTGGTGCTGACTCCAGGTTCATCCTAGGTGTTGATTCCTAGTGGTTTTCCCGCTTGGTGTTAACTTCAAGCAAGACCTATGTGCTAACTTCTAGATCATATTTATTTATTTTATTATTCTTTCAATTTTGTTCTGATTGTCATGCATCTGTCACACAATCTATCATCTAGAAATTTGATATGGTAATTTTATTGGACTTTCTTTCTCAACTTTGTTTTACAAAAGGAAAAATGTTTTGAATAGTCTTACATGAAAAATGTTGTTAAGAGAATAAGTGCCCGTTTGGTTGGGCTTTTTCAAGCCAAAAGTTGGCTTTTCAAAAAAAAGTGGCCTTTTATATGCATTTGGTTGGAGTAAAACGCAACTTTTTAAAAAAAGTTGCGTTTTACATTAACGAAGGAAACGCGCTGAATCAAAATGGACGAAAATCGGTCCATAATCTAAACGTTGCTGGGCTTTTTCAATAGATCCGTTGGAAACTTCTACATTTACGAAATGCCCTTCA
This sequence comes from Castanopsis chinensis, assembly GCA_032878915.1. NCBI lineage: Eukaryota > Viridiplantae > Streptophyta > Magnoliopsida > Fagales > Fagaceae > Castanopsis > Castanopsis chinensis. The sequence continues at coordinate 18,316,817 of JAVQMG010000115.1, read as the reverse complement.
TCTCATGCCTCTCGTCTCATCTCTTTGCTCTGCCTCTCATCCGTTCCTCACGCCTCTCGTCTATTCTCTCAAACCCATCCCAAACCCAACTCAAAATCAACCCAAAACAAAATCATAACTCAAAATCAAACCCAAAATCCATAGAAAAAAAAAAAAAAAAAAACCCAAATCCACAGGAAAAAAAAACAACCCAAAATCCCAAAACCCACCCAAAATCCTTATGTTTCAATCATCTTCATTTTCTTCTTCATCATCATCATCATCTTCTCTGAAGTGTGAAAAAAAAAGAATAAAAAAGGAAAGACGAAAAAAGGAAATAAAGAAAAAAACGAAAAAAATGAAAAAAGAGATGCAGAGACTTCATCATCATCATCATCTTCTTCATCTTCTTCATCATTATCATCTTCATCTTCTTCATCAACATCGTTAACTTCCGAACTGTCAAAAAAAAAAGAAGAGAGACGCAGAGACTTTGAAGAAGAAAATAAGGAAATGAAGAAGAAAAGGAAATGAAGAAGAAAAGGAAGGGCACGTGTGTGGACGTGGAGGGAGTGGCAGGGAAAAGAGGAAAGAAAGAGATAAAGAAAAAAAATTAAGTTTCGGTGTGTGGAGGAGAAAAAAAGATGAAAAAAATAATAATAAAAATAAAAGAAATATAAATAAAAAAATAAAATAAAGGAAATATCAAATAAAGAGTAAGAAATTAAAATTGAGAAATACTGTTACAATATTTTCACAATATTTTTACAATAAATTTTAAGTGGTAGATTATTATTAGTTAATATTAGTAAGAAAAAAATAATTTGTTTAGAAAGAAAAAAAAAATAATTGTAATAGTAAGTTCAAATTAAAATCAATATAAATTATCACAATATTTTCACAATAAATTTTAAGTGTTAGGTTATTATTAGCTAATATTGATGAGAAAAAAATAATTTCCTCACAATATTGATTTAAGTATGAAATAAACTCCCTTATAATACATTGTCCTTTTTGGTAATTTATTTTTCAAACTGCAACTTTTATAAGTATTAGCCAAAGACTCAGTTTTTTCAAAAAACACTTTTTAGCAGCTTTTACCAAACACTCAGCTTTTTGAAAAAACATTTTTTCATTATGCACTTTTTGAAAACTCAACTTTTTTATTATGCACTTTTTCAAAAAGCCCAACTAAACTCACCCTAAATTGGTCGAATCTTCTCTCCTCATCTTATTATAATAAATATAAAATCAAAATTAAAAAAAAATTCAAAATAGTAAAATATAACTAGAAAAAGACATCTGTCGAATCATGTGCCATTTTTTTTCCTCGTCTAGGAAGTTTCCTACGCAGTACACAGTCAATCTGCAACAACTTGTTGTCATTGTCGAATTGGTTTGGATGAGAGAGAGAGAGAGAGACAGTGGCATGCGGCCAGCGAAGAATGACTCTTTCGGCCGTCTAACTTTGAATCTTAAACTATGTTTAGTATTATATTCCATTAAGTACAACTTTGAATCTTTCTAGACTTCTGATGGCTTGCTTGAACCTTTATAATTTTCAAGAAGTTAATGGATCCAAGCACTGGTTAAGAACTTTATGAAAATTTTTATGGAAATATAAAAAAATAATTAATTTTGTATTTTTTTTAAAAAATTTTATAAATATAATATTAAAATTTTTCTAAAATTATTAATTAATAAATATTCTAAAAGCACTTATTAATCGGACCTTTAATATTTTCATAATTTTTTTAAGGTTAGTTATAATTACTCATCCAAATTCATGAGTGCTGTGTGTGTAGCAAATGGAATGTATAAATATGGTTGTTGAGTGTAAACACTGGACACTTCGATTGTCCTCGTTTTCAACTTTCAATTGTCTACGCCAAAGTTGATCCTAGTTTAAAAAACTAGAGCCATATACGAAAGGATGGTCAAATACTCCTCTAAATTTTCTAAAAAAGAATTCAAAGCCAAATACTTTTCTTGCATACTACCTAATACTTAACTTTTTTGATACAATACTTAATACTTATAATACTATAACTTATGGAACCCCAAAAAAAAAAAAAAAAAATACTATGTTGATAATATATTCACAACATATTATAAGTGGTAGGTTGTTACAACAGTTATTAGTAAATAAAAAAGTAATTTCAGTAGTGGATTTAAATTAGAATTAATAATAATTAACCATTATAATTTGTCGTAAAAATGATATGGACAAAGTAATTCTAAGAAAACCAAATAACGGTTCCTAATTTTTATCCACTTTTTCCTCTCTTTCTCATATATATTCAATCAAATAAAATCAAAATAGGAAAAATGCTAAAGATAGTGCTATTTTTTTTTAGAAATAATATGTCAACGACATTTTCATAACATTTTTACAACAAATTCTAAGTGCAAAGTTGTTAATAGTTGTTATTATTAGGGCAAAAAATTAATCTTAGTATTAGGTTCAAATTTGAACTAATAACAACTAATTACTTATGATTTATTGTAAAAATGTTGTGGACGTAACATTTCTTATTTTTTTTTTATATGAAATTTATAAACTGATAACTGAATTTTAAATTATCTCTTTCTAATTGGTGATGCATAGTGTGCAATAACAATGTAATAAAACTTGTAATACCTTTATTATTAACCAATCAATTAGCAATACCCTCCTTTTAAGTTTTAAGTTAACTAGTCAAATAATTTCAATGACCTTCTCTAATTGTAAAGGTAGTGAGAGAGAGATAGCGCCGCTCGGTGGAGAGCTCTAGTATATTAAAAAAGAAAGTAACATGCTAGAGCTACATTGCATATAAATCTAAGCCTCATTTCATGTATGTATAGACCAAATATATATCCAGGTGCAGAAAACCAGGTCTTTGTTGTGTAGCAATGGGCATCAAGAAGTGGTTGAATCCAGAAAGAACTGAATGCATCCATTTAGGCCAAAGCCGGAGCTATCGTATGCAAAGCAATAGTCACAATTACAGGACACAAACGCTGATAAGGTGGAATGTCTTTTGGAAGAAAATCAAAAGAAACAAGTATCCCAGTTCTCAAGTCACATTGCAGGCTTATTATGATCCCAAGAATTATTCCAAAAACTTTGATCACGGAGTGATGGAGCCAGATAATCTTTCTCGGTCTTTCTCAGCTCGGTTTGCTGATCCTTCTAGATTTTGTAAAATGGAAAGTTTGTTGGATATGGATCAATGTTAGGAATTAGCGATGAAGGTCATTGATCATGGTGTTTTTTTCTCTTTTTTTGATCATCTCTATGACCCCATTATATTAGTGTTATTGTTGTTTATAAGTAAAAGTTGCATCTTAGAATTAGATTTCTCTCCCTCTGTTGCTACAAGGATTAGTTTTCATAATCTTGTGCCTTGTTTTTATATTGTTATTGATAAGAATCACGTACAAAATGTCAAGAACACTTTGGCAAAACTCCATACATGAGTCCATAAATGAACAACAATTCCCAGCAGTCGCATGTAAATATAACTGAAGTATGTTAATTTCTCTATTTCTTGTTTTTGCTGTTCTATATATTTTGTTTCTGGAAATGGTTTTTTGTCTTTTAAAAGTTTTGACCTTTTTATGATCTCAATACAGCACAAGACAAAAAGAAATGCATGTATGTTTCCAACATTTGTTCTTTGCTCTAGGCACAAGCAAATAAAGATGCTTTGAGACTTGAGAGGTCTCATCTCCACTTTTTTTTTTTTTTTTGGCTTTTTTTTTTTTTTTTTGGTCTTTCACAAGTGGAAGACATCATGATAACAGCTAAGAGAATCTAGCACATGCATAGCTCATTTCTACCCATTGTATGTGTAGAATGAAAACTAAAATGCTCCACTACGTTTGCATTGATTTTGGAGATACAAATCCATAGTCCTGTTTACTGAAAGAAGCTATTTGAAAAAAGTGTATCAATTGCATCATTCCAAGACACTCCCAAAGACTTTGATACAATCATCTGCTAAATTATTTTCATTCAGAATCGGATGAATTTGTATTTTAAATGGAACAGTAACAAGTGATTGACCAAAAACATTCATGTAAATCCAACTAAATTCATTTATCTTCTAACTGTTGCCAGATCCCTCATCCTTGTACAAGTAATCTAAATCATGGTTTTTTTTTACTTCTTCCTCTCTCTCTCTCTGAGCAAGAAACAGTTATGATTTGCCCATATGTTTATTATTTCTCAATGATTTCTTAAACTAAAGCTTTTTAAGTGTTTCCTTTCATGATTGCTTAGTGTATTCAAATAATCGCTTTATGCGCGCAATTATGAGTTAGATTATTCAAATTTTTGAGTAGAGATTCCCATTGCCTTGTGTATGTATGGACTAAAGTCTTATAAAGAGGGTTCAATCATATCACTTCACCAATAACATGAATGCTAAAAATTGGCATAGAGGGATTGATGGTTCATACTTTTCCCGTTTCCTTGTCACTTTATAGTCATTCAAAGTTTAATACTCAAAGAAGGAAGAATGTGCGAGCTCTAATTTTAATTTATTATTTTGATGAATTTTCATTTTATGATTAACTTCTATAAGTTCTCATTTATTTGGGCGACATCTTAGGCAAATATCAATCAACTAATAAAAGACTCTACTTCAACCACCTATAGAGGTAGCATGGTGTTTGGGAGCCCTTGTGATCCATCAACTTGCGAGTTTGAGGTTATGAGTTCGAGTTGTAGCAAGTTTCGCTATTGCATGAATGGTTCCACACCATTCATGAGTAAGTTTAAGTGAGTCAGGGACAGTGACCACACCTATGAATTCTCTCTTTTAATTATCCAAAAAGAAAAATGACTTGATTTAAATACTTCTTTTGTTTAATTCTCACAATAGTTTAAGATCTTCAAGAGCTTTTAGAGTAACTCCACCATGGAAATCTAAAAATCCTAAATATTCATTAAATAAATAGTTCAAGTTTTGCCGCATCATCAACATTTAAAAAAAAAAAACATTAATTAACACTATTTTTGGTATTTGATGATAGTGGAAAATTTGAAGTTTTGAACCCTTCATGAATGGATAAGATTTTAAAATTTTATTAGTGGAATTATCTTAAGAACTCTAGAGAATCTTATTCCTTCCAATAATAATATAAGATATTGGATTAATATATAATCAAATGTTTTTAAGTTAGGACTTTAGGAGCTATGCTTCCTCCTTTTTGTGAAGTAGTGCTTCAATAATAACTTCCAGGTTCTAGCCCATCTCCACATTTAAACATTTGCATATAGCAAAACTTATATTGTACCTCCATGTGAATTGCACAAAGGTTCACAACTTTACCTTAAATTGGTTGGTTTGAATGCATCGTTGGAAGTTCTAACTATGAATATCACCTAATACTTCTAATGCTAATGTCACGAAAAATGATACCATATATCTGATACATGTAACCACCCTATCACATCGAGATGGAATCCACAAACATATGAAAGGGTGGTTACAGTCACATGTATCGGATGCATCATATACTGGCTCCAACATTAAACAAATTTTACCCTTCTAAGTAATTCTTTGGAAACAATTATTTCCTCCAAATTAAGTTGAATGAATCATCTTATGCCCGTTATGTGAAGTGTATGAAACCACGTAATATATTAAATCATTTAAACAAGTTGCATGACTATTAAGTAGATTATGTGATGAAAAAACTACAAGTGAGATGAAAAACTTTACTGTAATTTTAAAAATTTTTTTTTTTCTGTGCCCTCTTTCTCTCTCTCAAATTAACATGCGGTGGGTTGGACAAGGCCATTGATTTAGTTGTTGATTCCAGGAAACTTGGCCGGACATTGTTTTGGTTGTCAGGTTGAACTCCATAAAACATCCTATCTGTTAGCCTCTTTTACATTTTTTATGACTATGGACGTCATAAAAGTAATTTACTACTATCACATGGCAAGAATGATTATAGTTACTGCATATGTACTTTTTGGGATTGTGAAAATTTCCTACAATTGTCAGGGTTCAAAATCCAACAATATATACATATAGATATATATATATATATATATATATATATTTTAGAATGAGAATGCCAACAATTCAAGCCTTGCACTACACTTCCAGCTCAATCGAACATCACAAACAATTTTAGAAAAGTCACTAAAAATATTGCCTCTAATAGTCTAGCGAGGGGGGGGGGGGGGGGGGGGGTTGGGCCCCTTGAGGACATCAATCAATGCACCAACTCTGCAGAACATGATGTAAGACTTTGCAGTACACTACCAGCTCAAATCACACAGGCAATCATCAAACTAAGTAGCTGTGTTGCAACTTGCGAGGGAGACAGAAATAATTGATTACCCTAGGAAATCAAATGTCTAACTATGATCTGTAAATATTGGAGTACTTGCAACTCATTGGGTGGAAAGATTTGTCTACAGACTACACAACTTCCACTGTCAGTGTGTTGCAATTTCAAGTTTTCACTGCTGGGAAATGGAACCAACTTCTTGAGCTCACCACCATGAAGCAAATATAAACACTAGAATTTTGCATCATAACAGAACAGTTGAGCGAATGTAGACATCATAAGATTTATTGAGAAAAAGGGTGTGAGGAAGTATTCCTTTTACATTAAAGAGGTTTGATGAATAATAGTAACCTTGTTGCTTCTCACAACTGAATAAGGAAATATTTGTTAAAAATTTTTACACGGAGTCTGGTTGCTGGTCCCATGCTTACATTGAGGTTGTTGGTTTTGACTCTTTAACTCATCTCCAGCTACAAGAAAGAATGCTGTGTGCCTGAAAAGCATAAAGATAGGCATAAAAAGTGTAATGAAATTTGAACAAAAAAAGGGAAAATTGAATATTACAAGATGTGAAATATATATGAGAGAGTTTCAAGTCAGAAAATTTTATACCTGAAAAAGTTCATCATTCTGACTTTTGAGTCAGCATCAATATCTGTGGTGCCATCCAATGCTTGTTGCATGTGATATAACCACCTCTCTGCAGCTTGATGCGTGACAGAAAATGGTCGGTGGCGTGCAATCAGAGCGGGATGACCTGCCAAACATATTTAAATCCAAACATTAAACTAGTACAGAGAATTCAAATCTAAAAATCAATAACTTTTAGAAGGATGGGACCAATAAATAAGTCTATCCCAAACTCTTGGATATCGTTAGGAAGAGAACGCAAAAACATACTAACGGCTAGAAAAATTCATACTCAACTCACATGATTGAACTAAAGAAGATAACTATCTAAGTCAATTAAGAACTTCGCACATACAATGCAAACCAAAAAACCTATGTTACATCAACTTGGGTATGCGTTGTCAGGTGCAGTTACATGTCAAGGTGTCTGACTCATCTAATGTGCAAAGCTTAGGACATGGGGACAATGATTCTATATTGGGTATAGGTATGTTGACACGCCCTTTACAAAATTCTAGAATGCATAAGTTATTTATTACCAATTAATTTTTTTTTATAAGTATCAATTTATTTACAAATCACTTAATAAATATTCTCTCTCTTTCTCACCCCTTCCTCCACGATTCTCACATTTTTTTAAATTTTTCTCAAACATTTCACCTTGTCCACATCTTGCACAAAAGTCAATCAAAATTGTCCTCACAAAGAAATCCCACTAACCCCAGACCTCATATACAGGCTCTGTGGTGCAATGGGACATTTTGGAGTGTTCTCTAATGAGAAATTTAAATAAAGAGGTTTTAATTTAAAAACAAGATTGATGGTATCGGTGGTTATGAGAGGGGATTGGAAAGGAAGCTGAAGACGCTGATGAGGAAGTGATCTTGTTCTAGGCATTTGAGGGTGTCTATTTGCCTAGTTGGTGGAGGACCTGGAGGTGGAGGATGGTCTTACAGGATTGGATGGAAAATCTGAGTTTGTGGGAGAAGTGCAGTCACCATTTCAACCATCACCTTCCACCCCTCCCACTAATCCTAGAGTTGTTTATATTCTCTCTTTATTCTGTAAAATCCACCTTTGCTCTTACTTCTGCAACTTCTGCAATACATTCTCAAATGTTGGTGAACAAGAGATTAAATGCCAATCCCTCCTTGAATCTTAAGATTCAACAAACCAAATTATAACTGAATGGATCAATGCACCTAAACCAATGGATTGGGTGGAGGGCTATGATAATGGCGGTCATCATGAGGAGAGAGAAAGAGTTCTAATTTATTAATCTATGATAAAAAAAAATAAGTTTAAACTATTTTTTTTTCCAGTTGCTTATGTGAAATTGTCATTTTGTATGCACCTCATATGCTACTTCTCCTCAAAATTAATTAAAAAAAAAATATGAAAATGAAATTGTTTCACGGTCATGTGCAGGGGCTGCACAAGACGCTCAACATGCCTATTCTTAACGGATCTTGACAGAAGAGGTTACATTGACAATGCCAAATTGATAGCATATCCGCAGTGAAGAGACAAAAATGCATTTTAACCTTATTTTTTATTACATTCCCAACACCAAAGGACAAAGGAGCCATTCGATATTTGAACTTTCCTACAACCTAAAATCCTTTCTACTATTTATTTGAGGAAACATTTTGACATGAATGTCATCCCGACCTAATTTTAACACTATAAACAGCACCATGTGCACATATATCCTCCACAATAAAGCAAATGAATTCAGTAAATGCTATTTCAAAAGGTTGAAAATACATAAAAGGAGATCTTCTGACCAAATGGTACAGACATGAGAACAGAGTTTCCTGCATATCCCATAGAAAATAGCTATCAAGTTTTGGAATACTGGATACTCCCTTCTTAATGTAATTACCTTCACATATGAATGTAATGGGAAACAAATTAAACATAGAGACATGAAAGAAGGGGAAGAGTGGCAACATGATATTTCAAGACTAGGAGGATTTAGGTCTTTTATGGAACCAAAATAGAGAAGAATAATTGCTGATAGAGAAGAATAATTGCTGATTGTGAATAGTGTAAAGTCTAGATCTTTCCTTTTGGAAGTTGTATTTTGGTATGCTTAAGAAGTTTCTTTGATAATTGTAAATTCATTTTGCCGTGCTAATATGCGTTCAGCTAGACATAAGGCGAACTAATTTCTCCATATGTCTCTGGGGATAAAAACAAATGTGTGTTTTTTTTTTTTCCTGCTAATAAGGGTTTCCAGAACTATTTGAGCACCTAACTATTCTCCTGGGTGTGTGGTCCCCATGTCCCACACACACAAGGTAATTACAAGAATGAATCCCATGGAGGTAGCCCCAAGATATTGGTTAGAGATTTCGAACCAAAGACCTCATATATCTCATGAGGCCTTAGAAACCACTAGTTCAACACGTTGGAATTAAAAATAAAAGTTCCCTTTCATCATTTCCTTTCTTGTTCATCTTAAAAGTCGCAAGGCAAATGTTTCCCACATTTCAAACTAGTTAACACAACTTCATTATTGCTTCTAACGTTAACTATAACTTGAAGACATAAACAGGAAATCCAAATATACTTGGGCCAGAGCTACAAAGCCTACAATAGAAAACACCATTATCCAACCTTAACACGGTTACCAGTGAAAGAAAGATGCACAAAGCCAATCCCTGCCCTCCCCACCCCACCCCCCTTTTTTTATTGAGAAGTCCAATTTCTTACATGTCAAAACAAAACATTCTAGGAATAAATTTACATTCGTTAGGCTGAATTTCAATTTAGTCCCTTGAATTTTACTTCAATTGTCAAATTAGTCCCTAAGGTTTAGTAATTGTCAATCTAATCCCTCACTTTGTCAAAATAAGTCACTCTAGTCCATTTGTCCAAACCTGTTTGCAAACAATGCCATTTTACAATCTTTTTTAATTTGAAAAATTAACTAAAAATACTCATGAGATGTGTTATTCATTAAATACTATTGTTTGTTGAGTATTATTTTAAAATAAAATAAAAAAATGTTTAAACAGCTTCATTTGCTAACAAATTTGGCCCAAACAGATTGACTCATGTTGACAAAGTGAGGGACTAAATTGATAACTACAGTAAAAGTGAAGGACTAAGTTGAATTTTAGCTAAACATTAAGACTAAGGGCTAGTTTGGTTTGGCCGTGACTCAGTTTTCATAACTCAATTCTCATAACTTATAACTCAACCACCGCACACCCTTGGTACGATATTCACTCCACAAGTATAAATGCTTGTGAAATGTGGAGAGCATGGGTCAAGGTTCAAGTTTCCAAGAAAGAGACTCACATATATACAATTGAACTTATTAACAAAAATAAAATCTCATAACTCAAACTCAAAACTCAAAACTCATAACCCAAACCTCATTTTACCTCAAAAACTTCAAAATTCTTGTTTAGTCACATAACTCATCATTTGCCACCATAACTCATATTTTAGAAACTGAAAATATCACAATTCTATTTTCAGTTTCCATCATCCATCACTCAAATTAACCCAAACCTCACTTTACCTCAAAAACTTCAAAATTCTTGTTTAGTCACATAACTCACCATTTGCCACCATAACTAATATTTTAGAAACTGAAAATATCAAAATTCTATTTTCAGTTTCCATTATCCATCACTCAAATTTTTGAGTTTTGAGTGATAGAAACATCACCGAAAAACCACACCAAACAAGATTTTTTCAGTGGAACCCATGCGTTTTGGAAACTCAGTGATGAAAACTGAGTGATGTCACTCAAAACCATGGTAATCCAAACAAGCCCTAAGTATTTGCCAAACGCACCCTTATAACTCAAAACTTTATCTCCTAACAAACATGAAATTATGCAAGACTCAAAAAAATTAAAAAAAAAACCAAATGAACAAAGGCCTGAGGGAGCAGGATTCTGATTGATTTTGAATAGCACGAAAATTGGGTTCTTTTTTATACAACGATAGTTGGGACACGGGAGAGGTGGAATTTGACCCCAAATCTCTTGGAAAGACCAAGAGGTATCAACCAATTGAGCTACAATCCTATAGAAACGCGAAAGTAAAGATAAATGCAGCAATTCGAGGGAATTTAGTATACTATAGTTATAATATTTTCATAAGCAAAGATAAGATAAAAGTAAAGAACCGGTTACCTCTTCTCTGAGAATAGAGAGGAGGCCCTCCCATTCTCTGCACAAAAAACTCATATTGATTTTGAATCGCATCCTCTTTCTTCGAATTTGCAAAGATTGACCGGAACCATTCTTCCTCATCATCATATACCCTGGTTTTACACATCAAAAACCTTTAACTAACATATACCGCATTTCGATTTTCGACCAAATTAATATAAATATATAATCTTTTTAAAACGTAGCTGATAACAAAATAAATAAATAAATAAATAAAATTGTTGGCAGCCAGTGAAATCAGATTAATCTACCAACAATTCAACACCTTATTTATTTGGTAGCTGAGAAAAATCAATTGGTTCTTCTTTTAAACAAACGTACCTTAAAAATTAAGAATTAAGAATAAATCATAAAAATAAATAACTAGAAATGTTTACTCTAATCTAGCTAGTGAACGAGGAAGTATGTAGCGAAACAAAAAAAAAAAAAAACCTTAGTCCCAAATTTTTTGTGTTCTTTTTAGCATTTCTAGCTTATCTAAAGTCATATCCTTTGTCGGACTTTTACTAATGTTTTTTTAACAAAGAAAAAGAAAAAGAAATTCAAACCTGGTGTAGAAATTGGTGGAGAGGTTAATGAAGGTTTGGAGTCCTAGTTTTTGGAACAGATTGGTGTCATCAATAGCAAAAGCATCGTCTTGCTTCACTCCGCTCCACTCCGAAGCCTTGGCTTGCAGAGACTGCATTTTCTTGTCTCTCTCTGTCTCTGTTTCACCACGAAGAATTTAGATGCGGAGATTGACTTGGAACTCAGTACACAGAGAAAGTGGGTTATATACTAGCTTGTGGGGTCTCGTGGCTTACACGGTATATATGTGGACATTTATTGAAATGGGTAATCTTTTTTTTCATTGGAAGAGTGGATTTGGAAGAGAGAGGTTGAAAATTTGGGAAACTATAAAAAATAAAAACTGTGGGCTATTCGGGCTGTTTTTTAAGCTTCATGCTGTGCCCATCGTTTTCAGGAAAAAATATAGACATGTATGAGAGAGTGCGGGTATGAGGTAACAATGTCGTTATACGAGGGAGATTCCACCTTTAGAAGAGTTGATTGGCCTATGTGCGGTGTGGATCTTATCTATTTTATATTTATATTTTGTGCATTCCATACAAATCTTTAATTTTTTTTAATACTAACCGTTGCTCTTACGGCAATAGTTAATAATTTATTTTAAAAAAAATTATAAGAAAAAAAAATTAAGGGTCCGTTTGGTACATGTATTTAAAAACTGAAAATTGTTGTTTGAAAATATTTGTAGAAATATGTGTAGGTAAAAAAGTATGTGAAAATACGTGTAATATTGTTTAAAAACTGAAAATTATTGTTTGAAAACACAAACCAAACACTCCCTAAGAGTATGTTTGGTAACTGTTTTTTCCTCTTATATTCTGTTTCTAAAAATAATTTTCTATTTTTAAAACTAAAAAACTTGTTTGGCAACCTAAAATGGACAAAAAATAAAAACTGCTCTCAAAACTCAATTTGTAAAGAAAACTAAAAACATGCAAAAAGTTATTTTCAATTTCTAATTTTCAAAAGTCAATGAAAACACGTATTTAATTTAATGAATTTATCTCATTTAATGAGTTAGCATTAGAGTTCAAATCTTAGTAACAACATATTTTAGTATTTTCTATTTTTTTTTCAAAAAACTATTTTTTTCCATTTCAACTAACCAAACATGTTTTTGATTTCAAAAATATAAGAAAATTGTTTTTTCTTTATATTCCCTAAAACAAGTTTTTGAAAATAAAAAACAAAAATAGATCCTTATTTATTGTCCTAAGGGAGAAAGTATACCATGCTTTAGTATTACCAACTTAACATCCCTTTCGATGTTTCTTAACCAATAAATGATTGACAGATGTTTCGAAAAACCACATTAGATTACTTCATTAATCCAAAAAAAAAAATGACCATCTTGACCCTAAAATTTTTTCAAAAGCCTGCCCACTGACTCCTCTCTCTCCTTCTTTCGCTTTTTGAAATCTAATTCCCAAATCAACTTACTCTTCTCTAGTTCTTCTCTCCCTCTTTCAGCTCTTTCTCTCACCCAAACTCCATTCTACTTGCAACTACAAGCTTCCATTTCCTCACCGCACCGCTCTCCCTAACCTCCAGTTCCGACCACCACAAACCCCGATAGCCACTGCCCAGTGTCTCCACTGGCACAACATTGCTGAACATCGTTAGTTTCGACAAGATCAACCTTTTTCTCGTCAGAAGACCCCCCAACTCTTCTCTTTCTAGCATCACCACCCAACACTGGAAGCTTTCTTGCTGCTTTCAACACCCGATGTCACAATAAGTTTTTTTTTTCCTCCTTTTTTTCTGTTTCTTTTTTGTATTTTTTCACATCTTTTTTTGTATGCTTTTTTCTTCTCAAAATTACACATGTTTAAATAAACAAAAGAAAACCCAGATGGACATTTGCGTGTAGAAAGGAAACTTGTACCTGTTTGATAAAATGTCTCAATGAACATCAGGGACGAAATCAGAATTTGAAGTTGAAGGGGGCCAAAGTATAAACCCAAAAAAGTTTATAAAAATCAAAACTAACATCTACTCAAGTTTTGTTGAATTTCATCACATTCATTAACATTATGATCTCATATTTTCACAATTTGGATTGAATACTAATTTAATTGGTGGTGATTTTTTGGAATTTTGTTTGAAAATTTTCATGAATTGGGACATCAACACTAGAGGCAATGTTGCATTATCAGCTTCAAATTATTTGTAATTTTTTTCTCTTTAAAAAAATCAAATATTATAGATAATTTTCCCATCATCAACAATTCAAGTAAAAGTTTCGTTATTTTCGTAGTATATAGCTCTATCGTTTCAAAATTTAGTCCAAAAAATAAATCAAACAAACATACCCCACAAGCTACAACAATATTAATGTTAATAAAATATTTTCTAAAAATAGTTAATAATTCATAAAAATAAACCTACAAACAAGCAATATATCCACTGCACACATTTGATCATAGTTTCCACGGACTTCATATTTTTGGATCAATATGCAATGGGCAAAAGGATGTTGCAATTTTCTTTTTAGTTTTCATGAGTTAAAATGTAAAGATTTTGAAGGAAGGGGGCCAAAAATATATTTTTTAGGGGAAATTTTTGTATATAGTGCTATATTTTTTTTTTCAAAATTGGAGGGGGAGGGGGAGGGGGGGGGGGGGGCATGGCCCCCCTCTGCCCTAACATGGGTCCATCCCTGATGAACATGGATGCACTCATTTGTTCTTAAACTATTATCAAAAAATATATATATATACAATATATAGTTAAGGGTTTTTTTTTTAAATGTTCTTTTTGATCCCATATTAAAGTTGGTTTTTCATATGTAGAAATATAAAGCTCTTCTCTTTGTGTGACAAATAGTTTGCTGCCTTCATTTTGCGGATAAATGCTTTGTAGATACATTGGTTAAAATCTTGGTCTTGAACAACTTCATTATGTGTGTGAAGTTTGTTGAGTGCTAGGCACCTTTCATGTTAGAGGGAAAAAATGGTCCCTTACTTTGTAGTTGCTTTCATTTTAAATTTGCAAAGTTATTTATGATCAGAATTAATTTCTTTTTATTACGTTAGGTTGTTAAATGTTTGTATATTATTTATAGAGATGTGGAGTTGACATCCTCATTCTAGCAATATTCCAAGCTTTTAATGGTTGCTGCTCTACTAATTGCATTTGTGACAACACATATCTTATATCTAAAGTTTTATGAACTTGATTATGGTAAAGTATTTTCCAAACAGTCTCCCTCTATTGAATAATGCTCTAGTGACATTATTAATATTAAAAACTATTTGTACTGCTATGTCAGACATGTCATCTTAAACTTCATCGCATATGGCTTTGTTGCTCTACCAGTATTTGTAGAGTTTACATGCTGGCACTACAAGAATGCTTCTTGGAAGTATCTCAATGTCTCACTTGAGTCAAGTATAACTTTTAGAGGAAAAAACAAAAACTTTAACATGTTACATGTGCTATTGGTTATTTATTTATTTGCTAAGATTGTGTTTCATTTTTTAGGACCCTACTACAAGATTCTGAAGTATGATGGATAGCATTTTTGGACAATATTTTTTATTGCAATTTGCACAGCTGGGGGACAACATTTTGGACTAATATTTTTGGATAATATATTTGACTTGGAAAATTTTTTAGATAGCGTAGCTAAAAATTTGGACAATTGATTACTCAACTTGTAGCAATTGTTTTGGAAAATTGTTGTAACTACTGAAGTTACTCAAACATGATGAATTCTTTGTATTAATGGCTTCTAATTAAATACTACTTATTTATGCAAATGATGAATGTTTTTACTGCAAAGGTAGAAGATACAAATATAAGCCTTCATCAAGGGTGAATGTTAGTTATGAATGGTGTGGCCAATTTGTTTAGCAACTTTCATTTCCATTTTACCAATGTAATAAGATTAAACTCATGTTAATAAGTTAGACTTGTTCAGCAACTTCCATTCCATTATACCAATGTTAAAAGATTGGGCTCATATCAATAAGTAAAGAAAAATTTACATACATTTGAGATCATTGTAAACTTCAATGGTTATTATCCATCTAAGAATATTATACATAAAAATGAGAGTTTGAACTCGACGTTTCAAGCAACTAGCATGACTACCTATTTAGAAGTATGCCTTTCACAATAATTGTAATTCACTTCCACTTTCTAAAAAAGTTCAATTCTTCAACAATGAATAAGTATTCACTTCTTCACAAAATCACAAAAGGCAATGGACAATTGACAATTGACCAAGTCGGGTATTGGAAACTAGTAGTCTTTGACAATAATGCTCTTTAGTTGCAAAAGCCACTAGCTATTTGCAAATGCCCTTTGTAAGGTTAATTTAAACAAAAGAAAATGAAAACTCCAATAGAACATAAGCATCACATCCTGCACCACTACCAAATTGAAAGAGATACAAATTAGTTTCAATACCCTGTTTCTTCACCTCATTGTTTCACAAAAGCTAGGCTATATATATATATATATATAAATAAAATAAACTTCCTATTTAGGCTATTACATATACATCATGTTTCAAGCTCGTATTCCAATTTATCTCATTTTCACACTCAAATGTGTCTTTGCTTTTCTTTTTCTTTTTTTAAATTTTATTTTGGTGATAAGTAAAAAAAAAAAAAAAAACCATCTATATTTGCAAATAAATTAATAAAAAAGAAATTAAAAAATTATCTCCTTTCCACACTCAAATGTGCCTCTGCTTTTCTTTTTTTGGTGATAACTGATAAGTGAAAAAAACTATTCCGTAGTTGCAAACAAATAAACTAAAATGAAAAAGAAGATGTGAATAGGTATGAAAGGGATCAGATGAAAAGAAATATCACCCCTTTGCGTCATTCGGTGTCGGAATTGTTGAGTGAGAAAGCGGCAGATTCTCAAAATTGACAGTGGATTTGCGATGCTCGATTTGGGGTTTTCAAAGGATTCAACTTCCAGTCTCATTGGACCTGCAATGCTCAATAGTGGCTGTGTTTGGCAGCAAATTCCTAGTTGAGAGAAAAAACTTCCAATCTCGTTGGATATTCGGCAGTGGCTATGTTTGGTAGCAAAATTCGGGGTTGAGATAAAGAAAGGAGAAGGAGCACTTGACAGAGAAAAAAAAAAAGGAGAGGGAGAGGGAGCACCTAAGAGACTGAGAGAGAAACAAATGGGTTTTGAAATTTCAGATTTAGTAAGTGAGGGAGAAAGTGGTGAAGTTTGAAATTTTTTAGGGATAAAATTGTCTTTTTGATTTGGTTCATTGCAACAGGCTGATGTGGGTTTTTTGGGACAGGTCTTGATCATTTATTGGTTAGGAAACACCAAAGGAGATTGCGAGTTAGTAATAGTGAAACACGGTATACTTTCTTGCCTTAAGGGCACTCGTTAGCATAACTCTTCTTTAAATAGTTTGTTCTTTAAAATAAACTCCACTAAAGGAAGTTTGCCACAACAAAATCTTACGCATAATACTTTTAGAATAAACTGAGCTATCAATTCATATGAGTTGAGTGGATAGTTATGAAATTGTGTGAAAATTTTCTTGGTCTTTTCTAGTGTTCCTAACCTTTGCGTGATATAGAATAGGCTAAATTGCAAAGCAAACTATACTCCTAAAATTTGGGGTGTTTAGATTTTACAACCTAAAGTTTAAGAATTTGGATTTTACCTCTTGAAATTTAGGGGTGTTTAGATTTTACACCATAATATTTCAAAATTTGAGTTTTACCTTCTAAAGTTTTGAGGTGTGGATTTTACACCCCCAATATTTGAAACTTCTTAGTGTAAAATTCAAATACTCCCAAACTTTAAGGGATAAAATCCAAATTCTTAAATTTCAGGGTGTAAAATTCAAATACCCAAAAACTTCAGGGGGTAAAATCCAAATTCTTAAATTTCAAGGTGTAAAATTCAAACATTTTCAAGCTTTTTTTTTTTTTTGAGAAACACACACACACACACATATAGAGAAAGAGAGATGAGATAAGGGAATACACTTTTAAGCTTTAACGGTGGAATTTGCAATTTAGCCTATAAAATATGATCAAACTATTGAAATATTTTTTCTATGAGATGTCAATCTCCTTGTGGGAATGGACAAAACCAAAACTTACATTTCAGTAGAGAATATATGGAGCCAGCATTATATGTTAATTCTATTATATATAAAAATTATAAAAAATTAAAGAGTGGAGAACATACTAAGCTACAAAATAAAACAAAAAAATGTAGATGATATATTGATTGCTTTATAAATTTTTGTAAGGTGGTCTTGTTTTGGTTGTTTGTTTGACTACTTTTAAGTGCTTACTTCATTTATGTTTTAAAGCAAATTTTTTAAATTAAGCTCAAATTCGATTTTCTCTATCTATGATTAACCTTACTATGGTCTATGAGTTGAAAGATCAAACGAATCACTCAACATATCACTCATTCACTCGTCAACCTTCTAGCTTAACCATTTATTCTGTCCTTTCTTTTTTTGGTTTTCCACAGTATTTCTTCAAAATTTTTTAACCAGAGACTAATTACTGTTCAAGATTGGTGGGCCCAATTTCTTCTTTCCTTCCAATATCACCAAAAGGCCTTTATGATAAATTGGTATTCTTTTTCATCTAACGTAATAGTATAAATTTTTATCTCAAAAAAAAAAGTAATAGTAAAAATGTGAGAGAGAGAGAGAGAGAGAGAGAGAGAGAGAGAGAGAGTTTGTTTTTTTTTAAGAGATAATTACAACATGCTACTAGCCCCGCAACTCGAATCCTTTCCCTCCTAGACCCTCAATCACTTTGTACATGGGGAGGTGCTAATTCAGCTACAAGGCCTTTGGCAAAGAGAGAGAGAGTTAGTTTGCCTGGATTAGTGTTGTGATTTATATGCATGGGAAAATAGTCTAAAAGACTATACGTTCTTGTCCACTTTTCCTAATAATACGTTACAATCTTATAATGGAATCTATATTTATAATGTGGGTTACACACAAACATCAGTAATAATTTAAGAGTAATGTTACAGTCACAAACTATTTTATAATATTTTTACAAAATGTTGATGTTGCCAACTTCTTATTGTTTTTTATTTAGGTTCACCATTAATATCATTTTTTCACTTATCAATAATTACTCACCACATCAGTAGTTTGTAAAATAGTTTTTATCTCTAACATTATTCATAATTTAAATTTGAATTGCTTATTAGTTGCTTTGATTCCATGGTTTTCTTTAGTAATCAATCCTTTAATTTATTAACAAGTCCCATGATTATTAAGGATTCTTTGGTGTAATAGCTTGCTAAGTTGCTAGGAGGCTTGTAAGAGCTATAGCACTAACTTTCTATTGGTGTATTCTTTATACAACTATTTTATTAGCACTAATGTTTAGGAGTGTTTGGATTTTACTCTCTAAAATTTTAGAGTTTTTGGATTTTACACCCTAAAGTTTCAGAATTTGGGGATGTAAAATCCAAATGCTCCTAAATTTTATGGGGTAAAATCTATATTCGGAAACGTCAGGATGTAAAATCCAAACACCACGAAACTTCAGGGGGTAAATTCCAAATTTTGAAACTTTATGGTGTAAATTCCAAACACCCCCAAACTTTAGTGGTGTAATTTGCAATTTACCCTTATTTTTAATGCTTCAATTGCTATGTTTCTTGCTAATTTAATTATCTAAAAAAAATTAATTTTGTATAATTATTTGATTTAACATAAACTTTAGCAACATTGAACACTTGAAAATCCTTAATAATTATTCATTAGATTTTTCTTGTCTAAAATCTATTAAATCATAAAACTATCTTTGATGGTGAGGTAAAAAAATTGAATTTCAATTCATCCATAAGAGGCGTCTAGAGCAGAAAAGGCATCCAACATAAGAAGGTCGTCCGTAGAAGGACGATCGTCCATAGGAATGAGGGTCGTCCATCAGGAGGGCCCCTGGACGACCCCCTAACACTTAGGACATGGTATTGTTCCAAGGCATGAGGAAGATCCGGGTCCATTGCTACAACTCCTTATTAAATACTTAATTTTCAACAAAAAGGTATAACTCCCATGGCGATTGTGAAAGTTATTCTTGAACCCCCTAACCTCCTAAAATACAGGGGAGATTACAAATTTAATAACCGTCTCTGGGGCGCACTATATAAACACCCATTCAGACCAAATAAAAGTACATTTTTACAATTCCAAAAAATTGGAACTCCAAAACTTGAGAGAGAAACTGTGGCATCGGAAGGTTCTTGGCCGGTCCACCTCGGTCACCTTTGATCACTTGTTCTTTCTTTTTCAGGCCTTCAAAACAGTCGCTAGTCCTTTAAAGCCCGGAGCATCCAGTCTACTGATTTTCTTCACATCATCAGTTGGAGCCGTCTGTGGGAATAATGAAAAAACTTCGATTATTTGCGTTTCGACAAGCCTTCCCAGACAAAAGGCTGTATGGTTCAGACAAGATCAAGGGCTACCAGCCTAGGCCACCAGGAGAGTATGGATGCTTCTAGTAATCCCCACCATGATCATCAATCAGCACCTATCACGTAACCGCCTTCCATTCAACACATACAGTCCATGGTTGCCGTCATAGCAGAATTAACCCGCCAGAACTAAGAGTTGAATAAGGAGATTAATCTAAGGAGGCAACACTATGAAAGACACGCTAAAGGGCAAGCCTAGAGTCAAGAAGGTAGAGGAGAAAATGCTGAGCTCGAGAATCAGTCAAGGGGTACTACTTCAAGGAGAGTACCGCACTTAGAGAGGGAGATGGACCAAATGAGAAAAGTTATGGATGAAATGGGGGAGAACATGAGAAGGGCGAATTTCGTGGATGACTTAGTTTACCGAACGGACTCTCCTTTCACGGCTTCCATCAATAGTCATCCATTACCCCCAAAGTTCAAGATGCCTTCCTTGGATTCATATAATGGAACTCGTGACCCATTTGATCATATCGCCACCTTCAAGACTACTATGCACTTTCAGGGGATTTCAGACGAGATTATGTGCAGGGCATTCCCTAGCACCCTCAAAGGACCAGCGCGAGTGTGGTTTAGCAAGATACCCTTAAACACTGTGGGCTCATTCGAAGAGTTGAGTAAGTTATTTGTCAATAATTTTGTTGGAGGACAACGCCACAAGCATTCCTCTTCCAGTTTGCTAACTATAAAACAAGGGAAAAATGAGAGTTTGTGGTCCTTCATTACTCGGTTCAACAGAGAAGCCTTGACGGTGGACGAGATGGACGACAAGTTGCTATTGGCCGCCTTCCACAATGGGGTCAACTCTGACTTATTCATTCATAAGCTTTACGAGTAAGAGCCACAAACCATAGCTGAACTCGTCCATTTAACCCAAAATTTCATAAATACGGAGGATGCAATCATAGCCAAGAAGAGAAAAAGAGCAGAGCGCATAGAAGCGAATCTCCCGCTTCATCCTGAGCAGGACCCTCGTCCAAAGAAAGTTCGGGCGGGAGAGAAAAAAGGCAAAGATAGCAAGAAGGCAAGTTCTTTAGCGAGGAATTAGCAATACACTCCTTTGAATATGCCACTTGAGCAAGCGCTTATGAAGATCAAGGATGACCCATCCTTAAAGTGGCCAGAGAAAATGAAAGGAGATCCCAACAAGCGTAATAGGAATAAGTATTGTTGCTTTCATAGAGTCATGGTCATGACACAGACGAGTGTTTTAATTTGAAGCAATAAATAGAGAATCTCATCAGGTAAGGAAAGTTGAGGAATTTTATCGAATAAGACCACAAGGACGAGAAATTGTAGGCAAAGGTGGAGGAGTCGTCACAACTCCCACTTGGAGAAATAATAGTTATTATAGGGGGAATCTCAACAGGTCAGTCATCCAAGTCAAGGAAGACATACCTGAAGGTGGTCCAAAACATCTAGCTGTCTGGACGATCTCCAAGGACGAGGGTAGCTGATGAGCAAGCCATCACATTCACGGACAAGGATGCTGAAAGAGTTCACCACCTACATGACGACGCGATCGTCATTATCCTGCTCATTGCCGACTATACGACTAGAAGGGTGTTGGTAGACAATGGTAGCTCAACGGACATCTTGTATTACCCCGCCTTCCAACAAATGAGGCTAGGACGAGAACAGCTTCGTCTAGTGAATTCGCCCTTAGTAGGATTTGGATGAATGAAGGTGCAATCTGTGGGCACCATTACATTACCTATGGTAGTCGAAGCATACTTGCAACAAATAACCAAAGAGGTAAACTTCCTTATTGTTGATTGTTCATCATCGTACAATGCTATTATTGGAAGGTCGACTTTAAATAGTTGGAAGGCGGTAACCTTTACCTACCATCTGTCCATTAAGTTCCTAACTGAATATGGAGTAGGACAAGTATAAGGAGATCAATTAGACGCCAGTGAGAGTTATTTAGCCATGTTGGCTATGGACGAGCACGTACAGATAACGAGCATAGACAAGAAAAGGATTATTGCGAAGCTCGCTGAAGTACTAAAGGATATTCCTTTGGATGAGAACAACCCCGAGAAGTTTACTAGAATTGAGGTAAGTATAGAAAAGAAGACAAATCAAACTTTGGTTTAGTTTTTGAAGAAAAGCCTTGATGTGTTCGCATGGAGTCAGGAAGGCATGCCAGGTATTGACCCTAGTGTCATTACCCATCGTCTAAACTTGTATCCTCACTCCAAGCCTGTGCGTCAAAAGAAAATGGGTTTTTGCTCCTGAATGAGACAATACCATCAAAGAAGAAGTCTAGAAGTTGACCACGGCAAAATTTATTCGGGAAGTGTATTATCCAGAGTGGTTAGCTAATGTGGTTATGGTTAAGAAGGCTAATGGCAAGTGGAGAATATGCGCGGACTTCACTGATTTGAACAAAGCTTACCCCAAGGATAATTATCCATTACCACGCATTGACCTGTTGGTGGATTCGACAGCGGGTAATAAACTACTGAGTTTCATGGACGCATTTTCAAGCTACAACCAAATAAGAATGGACGAGGTAGATCAAGAGAAGACCTCCTTCATTACTAGTCAAGGGTTATTCTGCTATAAAAAGATGTCTTCGGTTTAAAGAACGCAGGGGCGACTTAGCAAAGACTTGTTAACCATATGTTTCATTCACAAATAGGGCAGAATGTGGAAGTTTATGTAGACGACATGCTGGTAAAGAGTTTGGACGATGAGAAGCATCTAGATGACGTTCTAGAAACCTTTGATACACTTAGGCGGTATAACATGAAGTTGAATCCAAGCAAGTGTGCTTTTGGAGTTTCATCAAGGAAGTTTCTATGGTTTATGGTTTTACATAGAGGAATTAAGGCAAATCCCGACAAAATCCAGGTGATACTAAATATGGAGCCATCGAAGAATATCAAAGAAGTCCAATCTCTCACCGGACTAGTTGCCGCCCTTAACAGGTTCATTTCAAAAGCTACTGACAAATGTTTACCATTCTTTAAAGTCCTTAGGAAGGCATTTGAGTGGATGTACGAGTGTCAGAAGGTTTTCCAAGATCTCAAGGCTTACCTCACCATAGCACTTTTGCTGAGCCCGTCCGTACTTGGTGGAGAATTATATTTGTATTTGGCAGTGTCCCCGCACGCAGTGAGCTCGGCATTGATTAGAGAAGAAGGGTGGATTCAAAAACCGGTTTATTATACTAGTCGGGCGCTAAAAGGAGTGAAAGGATGATATCCAATAATGGAGAAGCTAGCCTTTGCTTTGGTCACGGCTTCTAGTAAGTTGAGGCATTATTTTCAAGCTCATGTTATCAACGTTCTGACAGATCATCCCCTAAAGAAGGCAATGAACAAGTTGGAAGCCGCAGGATGACTAATCCAATGGGCAATGAACCTTAGTGAGTTTGATGTCAGGTACCAACCAAGGAGCGCGATAAAAACACAAGTATTGGCAGATTTCATTGAGAAGTTCACCCCTAGTCAGGACAAACTGGACAAAGAGGTCGGAACTCAAAGGTGGGTTATCAATGTGGATGGCTCATTCACATTATACGCAGGGAGGATTAGAGTTATACTAAAGTCCCCGGAGGGAGACAAGTTGGAATATGCAGCCCGTTTACAATACCAAACCACCAACAATGAAGCTGAGTATGAAGCTCTCCTTAAAGGACTAGAATTGGCTAAGTCTTTAGGGGCAGAGTCAGTTGTAATTAAATGAGACTTTCAATTGGTTATTAATCAAGTAAATGGAATGTGTGAAACTAAGGAAGATCAAATGAAGAAATATCTCAACAGAGTGAAGTGGCTCGTCCAGAAGTTTAAAGAAGCCACTTTTGTTTAACCCCCAAGGGAGGAAAACATGGAAGCGGATGCCTTGATGAGAGCAGCTTCGGCAGGAGGAATTATGGACGAGTATGACAAAATCCAATACATGCCGAGTATAGACCTTTTAGAGATACAATAAATAGGAGGAGGAGAAAATTGGATGAGTCCAATAATAGTCTATCTCAAGGATGGGAGGCTTCTAGAAGACAAGGACAAGGCTATGAAGTTGAGGGTTAGGGCTACCAAGTACGTCCTCATAGACGAAGTGCTATACAAACGAGACTTCTCTCAACTCTACTTAAGGTGCCTAGCTCAAGCCGAGTCAAACTATGTATTGAGGGAAGTCCATGAAGGAGCATGTGGGAATCACTCAGGAGTAAGGTCGCTAGTCCATAAGGTTGTTTGCGCAGGCTACTACTGGCCAACTATTCAAGCAGATGCTAAGGCTTATGTCAAGGTATGTGACCAGTGTCAATGCTTAAGCAACATTCCTAGACAGCCTTTGAAGTACCAGACCCCAATGATGGCCCCATGGCCCTTTGCGCAATGGGGATTAGATATCCTAGGTCTCTTCCCACCAAGAACCAAACAAATGAAATTTTTGGTACTAGAGATTGACTACTTTACCAAGTGGGTAGAGGCTAAACCTCTAGCAAAAATTACTTAGCAAAATGTTAAGAATTTTGTTTGGAATAACATTGTATGTAGGTTCGAGGTACCTAGAATACTAGTATCTGATAATGGACGATAGTTTAACAATGCACATTTCAAACACTTTTGTTAGCATTTTCGAATCAAGAATCACTATTCCTCACCCTCTCACCCACAGGCAAACGGATAAGTAGAAGTAGCAAAGCGATCATTGTTGAAAATTATCAAAACTCGGCTTGAAAGGGCAAAGGGGGTCTGGATAGATGAGCTGTCAGGTGTTCTTTGGGCCTACAAGACGATTGTGAGGACCCCAACAGGAAAAACCCCTTTCAAGCTAGCCTACGGAAGTGAGTCAGTCATACCTGCGGAAGTTCATATGGCTAACCATCGAGTGATGAAGTACCAGGAGAAGGAAAATAAAGAATAACTTCGTCTTGACCTCGATCTCATTGACGAGTTAAGAATGGATATGGAGCAAAGGACAGCAAGATACAAAAATCTCATGACTAGACAGCATGATGCTATGGTAAAACCTAGGCATTTCAACATTGGTGACCTTATCATTAAAAGGATATCATTGGCAACCAGGAATCCGACTAATGGAAAACTAGGACATAATTGGAAAGGACCCTATAGGGTAACCAACTGCAAGAGGCAGAGGTCATACTACTTGGAAGCCGTGGACAGACTGAAACTAGAGCATCCTTGGAACGTGGAGGATCGAAGAAGGTACTATCAATAAAGGGTGAGCTTGGATGAGAATCACCATGGACGAGCGTCATGGACGAGGTTACAACTATGGTCTACATGCTTACTCGTGTTTACTACTATTACGTTTTTTTAAGAAAAAATAAAAAGTGCACTAGTTCCTAACTTTTGCACCGTCTGCGGACAAATTTATGAAGGACGAAATCATATACTTGTATTTTAATTTCCTAAGGCTTTAGCTTCTAAGCGTGTGTCATATTTGTGGACGATATTTATATAATAAATATGGTTTGGATTTCCAATGTATTTGATGCATGAATCTAATCTCTATAATTTCAACTACAAGAAGGCTAAGGCCTGGGACGAACGAAAATCTCTGGACGCGGGGATGTAACGTTTATAAGCTTTCTTTGAAATAAGGATAAAGTAAAGAAAAATATGCCAAGGCATGCTCGACTAACCAATGGACGAGAAAGTTTATACTTGTCCAAAGGACGAAATTAAACCTTAAGCATGAACACCCAGGAAATGGACGAAGGAGTGCATCCATATAAAAATATATTTAAATATTTAAATCCATGGATAGACATACCTAGCCAAGGCAATCCAACATTTTGGACGAGTTGAATGCTAAAGACGTCTTATCTAAAGACAGAGGTAAACCCTTCAGCCTATGGACAAGGAAAGGAACTGGAAAACCAGTCATAGGACGAGCTACACTTGAAAAATTAAAGAATAGCAAACATGTTAAACATAAAAAGAAACGAGTGGATAGACCAATTCAAAACCAGTGTAACATGAATGGTGGAAACAGGGGATGAACTCGTCCATACAATAACAACCAATTATGGATAAAAATAAACATTCGTTCATCAAATTTTAAAAAGGGTAGATGACCACCATCCAAAAATCATTACAAAGTAAAAGCCTAAAAAGGCAATTGTTTGGAAACTCGTCCAAAATACTCTAGACGAGTGAAATGTACTTAAATAAATTTTAAAATGGTCCTAAACAATGAACCTCATAAAAAGAAAAGAAAGAAAGTATACTGGTCAAATTTTTATGCTTTTTCTAATGTATCCTCTCCGTCTTGGACTTGTCCTGGGCTGGCTGGGTTGTGGCGTCGTCTTCGATATTGACATCTTCAGAACTTGTCTGAAGGAAAAAGCTAGCAGCACCGCCAAGTTGAAGTTTAATAGAGCTAAAGTCGACTTCAAGAAACTTCTCCTTAGCGTCCATGCTAAAATCTTCAAACCCAGTTGCATAGTTGGCGTCTAGCAAATTAGTTAATTGCTTAGAAGTTTTGAACTCCTCCACTGCACCTTCTTTGGCTTTCTCAAGAGAACTGCTCAGCTCATCAGTCTTTTTGTGAAGGTGGTCAAGACGAGTGTCCTATTCGACAATATCAGCTTTTAGCTTTTTGACGAGATTTCGCAGCTCCTTGGCTTCGTCCCTAACCTTAGCTGCTACTTCAGCCCAAACCTTGCAATCGTCTTTGACTTCCTTGATCCTTTTTTCAAGTAAGATCCTCGTCTTGTTCAGCTTCATAGCCTGTCTAGACACGGTGATGAACTTCGATATAGCCTGCACAAGTAATCAGAAATTTTTGTTAAAACAAATAAACAAAGCGTATGATGTTATGACAACAGGGACAAAGTAAAAAAAGAAAAGAAAAAAAGAGAAGTTTTTTTACTTACCTTGAAAAGATCGTGAACACTTGAGTGCTCAAATTCTCTCAAGGACATGTCATAGCATGCGATTACGTCCTCGCCAATCACGACCTTCTCAAATCTCTCCCAAGCCAAATCCTTATTTTCAACAATGTTCGTAGGGACCTTCTGAGGAGGCTGAGATGAGGTAGGCATAGTGGTCTTAGACGATGGGACATGAGCAGGCTCGGATGAGTCTACATCTTGGACTTGAATGGACGGCTGCTGAGAGGGAGGGGGAACAGGGAGACTAGGTGTGACAACCCTAGATGACCTATGTTTTGCCTTTTTCTCCTTACAACGGCTTGGAAGATTCTCCAGGTCAATAGCCTTTGATAAGTTCCTTTTATTACAAATGGCAGGACGAGGTTGACCTTTAACCTCCTGCTTGGTTGCCTCATCCATCACTTCTTTACCTTTGTTCTCTTTCATGGTTGTCATCCTTGAAGAGAAGACTTAGTCAGCCAAGAGGTAATAAAAGTATAAGCTCTGAAAAAAGAAGAAGAAGAAGAAGAAGAAGAAGAAGAAGAAAGAGGTAAGAGGGACAAAAAACTTACGTCTGCAGACAGTAAGCTCGTGAGCTAGGGCTTCTTTGGACGGCTCGGGACCAAGTCCTCAGATGGCAAGACGTTGAAGGCTTACTAAAGAGTGAAAAGCCTTGTCAGTATATAGACGATCCTTCTGGACGCAGTCAAGATAAAACCTATTCAAGGTTGGTCGTCTAACACTTATAAAAAAGAGAGAGAAAGAAAGAAGAATGAAAAACTGTCAGATGACTGCAGGCACAAAATATGAGATAATACTGATGATAAAATAAACATAAAAAGCATACTTTCAGGATGAAGGTTCCCTAACTTTCCAGTATAAGGGGCAAAAGGATCCTTGCCAACCTTGACAGGGTGTCCAACCTAAAAACCAGAGACGAAGAAAAACTCCATCTTCCAATTCCTATCTAAAGTGACCAAAGATTTTATTAATCCACAATCTCTCCTTTTGGCTGTGAATTGGTAAAAACCAAGAGATTGGTTAATTTATGAGGGTTTATAACAGTAAAGGAACTCGTCCACAATAAGAGGACAGTTCCCTTCAAATACTTCCCTCCATAAAATATGCATAAAGATGACGAGTCTCCATGCATTAGGATTAAATTGGCAAACTCCTAAGCCTAATCTAGTGAGTAATTCTCTAGCAAAGGCATTTAAAGGCAACTTAAGACCTCCTATAAGGTAAGCCTTGTAAATGCCTATCCCAAAATGAGGCTGGCAGCATCATTCCCCATGGACGGCTAACCTAGGATTGAGCTCATCAGGGATTTGGTATCAGCTCCTAAGGGCAGCTAATCTCTTCTCGTCTATCTTAGAAGGTATACCTACAGCGCAGCTGTATATAGTCTCTACCTTGTCTACAAGATCGGACGGAGGAATACTTGTCAAGGTGTCAGCCCGAGACCTTGAGGCTACTCTCATCCTAAGGTGTTCTTGAAAGACCTCTAAAGGAATCCTAGGGACCCCAAATGTGTATTCCTTGGTATCCCCACTACTGCTGCTACTGCTATCGCTACTAGAACCACTATAACTAGAGTCATGATACTCATCTGTAGCTTTTTGTACACTATTGCTAGATGAGGATACAACAATCTCAAACATACCAAAATTTGAAGGAAAAGCTAAGAAGAGGGATGAGGAGATTACTTGGCTCTAGACGAAGGAATACTAAGGGTGTTGGAATACTTCTAGACTAGGCAATAAATGAGAAATGTCAAAGAAGAAAATATGAGAAATGTAAAGGGTACGAGAGGAATTCTACTATTTATAGGTGTTGAAAATTGGTATCTGAAATGACGTGACCAACCAGGAAGCACCACATGGCATTTCCCTTGAAAACTTAAATCGACACTACAAGTCGCCAATGAAACTATGATATGTGGCACAATCCGAAACAGTAAAATTTAACCATTGAAATTGTGACACATGAAATGACATCTAACTACTAATACGAAGACACGCATCCAAAGAACAACAGTAGATCCTTTAATGCTCTGGACGACTCTTGGACAAGGGGGCAACTGATGATGATCTAAAAAAATTGAACTTCAATTCGTCCATAAGAGGCGTCCAGAGCATAAAAGGCATCTAACATAAGAAGGTCGTTCGTAGAAGGATGATCGTCCATGGGAATGAGGGTTGTCCATCAGGAAGGCCCCTGGACAACCCCTTAACACTTAGGGCATGGTGTTGTTCCAAGGCATGAGGAAGATCCGGGTCCATTGCTACAACTCCTTATTAAATACTTAACTTTCAAAGATAGTTATACAAAAAAGTATAACTCCCATGGCAGTTGTGGAAGTTATTCTTGAACCCTTTGACCTCCTAAAATACAGGGGAGGTTACAAATCTAATAACTATTTCTAGGGCGCACTATATAAACACCCATTCAGACCAAATAAAGATACGTTTTTACAATTCCAAAAAAGTTGGAACTCCAAAACTTGAGAGAGAAACTAACTTTGGCATCAGAGGGTTCTTGGCTAGTCCACCTCGGACACCTTTGATCACTTGTTCTTTCTTTTTTAGGTCTTCAAAATAGTCGCTAGCCCTTTGAAGCTCGGAGCATCCAGTCTACTGATTTTCTTCGCATCATCAAGCTTTACAAAACTAATCCTATTATTTTTATTACTAATGAATTTGACTAAGATCATCCTTAGTATGGATTTTTGTTGATTTATAACATATAATTGTTATAACTGTTATTAGATATGTTGTGTGTGAATCCCTTAACTGTCACACCCTAAACCTAGTTAGAATTGAAGAGCATGAGGTAACAAACTATCTCACCTATCTTCTTAAACCAAATAAAATCTATGAAAACTAATTCAACAAAATATTTCACATATTAGAAAGGGCATTGCTCAGGAATAAATTCAATATTTTCATTCTTTTGGGAGACTTTGCGATTTTTTTTGGATGATAACCCATAGTTTTCCCAAAATTCCATCTTACTCAGTATAATTGAGAAAATCCTTCAAACCCAAGACCTACTCGGTTCACGAGACTTGCAATCTTAGCCCAAGAAACGAAGCCCTTTTTGGATGATCTAAATCATATCCTTACCATATAAAACCTCATAAACAACCACTACAATTGGTACTCAATCCTCTAGCTCAATTGTCAATCTGATGTCATGGAAGCCTAAAAACAACACACACGATACTCTCTTTGATGGACACAAACTAAACTATTAGTTTTTAGGTAGTAAACCACTAATCCATGAGAGGATCCTTGAATCCATAAGGTAATAAAACTGGAATCTACTAGAGAAAAAATTGGCAAAAAGGTTGTGTTTATTGATAATAGTTTAATCTGCCTTTGACGGCTACAAAATATATAAATATTGAGAAAAATATCTGGAACCCTAATTCGCATTAATTACGCGATAAGGTGACAAAATACCGAAATTTACCAAAAAATGGCAAAATTAAGTTAAATGTAAAATCATAAAGTACTAATCTTAAGAGTCATCCCAAAACAAGCGGGACCTTATTATGACTTTTGAGCAAAAAGTTATTAAGGAAACAAAAATGACTATAAACAGAAAAATTGCAGTTTTCGAAACTTAAATGAAAGGATTTGCCATTTTCAAGGTTACCTTGTGACAAAGCAACAACTATTGCTCAGAAGACCATTTTGCTTTAACTTGCCAAATTTCATGCGATTCCGATTTCAAGGCCCATGATTTTTACTAGTTTTTTTTGCCTTGTGCGATAATTTTAGGCATGCGTCAGAGTCCTAAAAGACCATGGCGGTCTGTCCTACATCACAACCTGATGGCTAGAAACCCATCAAGAAAAAATGTTGTCAATTAAGTTTGATATCTAGGAAATGTGAACTAGATCCAAGGACTTACTTACATATTCATTTGATTTCTTCACGTGGTTTGGAGGTAAAGAATTTATTTTTTTGAAAAGAAAAGAAAATTTAATTTTAAAATTTGAAATGATTTTTTCATTGAATGCGTGCAATCTATTGAAATCACTTAAAAATTATAGGTTGTAATAGGGTATAATTTATAATTCAACCAAAAAAAAGGAAAAACTTTTTGAAAAATGTTTTAGGCCAAAGCAAAGCAACCAAGAATAACGTAAAAGAAAAAGTAATGAGAATCTGTCCCCGAACGCACGTGAGAGCCATGTGAGAAAAAAACAAAAAAATTGACCACAAATGGGCCCTCAATCCAGAAAGCCTGAGATCCATCAAGCAAGAAGTGGATGCCCATATAACAATACAATACCACTACCCATGCACAGAGAAGAGAACCACGATCCCCGACCAAGTTCGAATCACAGAAATCAACGAAAAGCTCCATTCCCTCCATCCCTGTCAAAATTCTCCGATTTTGAAGCTTTATCTATAAATCTATACAAGTCTCATCAGATTTTGTGAAAGACTGTTTTGTTGCAGATATACACGTAGAAAGAAGCAGCAAATACATATTGCGCGGCGCGGCGAAAGGTGAAAACTTTGTGAATGTTGGGCTTGGAAATTTCACAAGTGATGGAGAATCGAACCAAGAAAAGACCTCGCTCCGCGTGGGACATCACACCAGCTCAACCACAGGTCGGTCGGCCCGTTTGTTTTCTTTCCTTTTTTTTTTTTTCCGATCTTGAATCCAAATTAGGAATAGGGTTAGGGTTTTGATAATCTGACAGTAGGTGGTGGTTTTGAATTTGATTTTAGGTGAAACGGGCGGAGGTGGTGAGTAGTAATGAAGTGATAAGTAGAAGAAGACAAGCGTCGCCGCCGAGAAGGGACGACGATCGTGAAGGCCATTACGTTTTCAATCTCGGCGAGAATCTCACTCCTAGATGTCAGTTTTCCTTTCTTTTTTTATTTTTTTATTTTATTTATGATTTATAATATCTTTTTGTTGGATTGCACGTGAATTTGGGAGTAATTTATAAAGTAATGATCTTTTTAAGCAAGATTTGGAATTGGAAGATTTTTGATATGTTCAAGTAAAATTGATCTGAACTAATTTACATCTTAAATGGGTGTCAATGATTATTAGCTATTGGTTTGAGCATGCTGTGTTGGTTGCATGGTTCAATTTATCATTGGCATATCCAAATTTTTGTTCTCATTGGGCTCAATGCTTGTAACAACTTATTTATCTTTGTTGTTGTTGTTGCCACTTTTTAATTTTTCATGTTGATGTGGCATGAAGTGTGGCTTAAATTTTGCTACAAGCTGGGGTGCTATTTGCACAACAGATCATATTGCACTCGTTTTTATGTGCTATCCTATGATAGCTCCTCCTGGTCATGTGCATAAACCCCTCTGCCCATCAGGGGTGAATGCCTTTGGATTACCTGGCAACTGGGTTTTGGTAGGTGGGTTCATTTGTGCATAGGTTTTAATGGCTAAAAGGTGAGTCAAAAGGGCTCTTCTTGAGAAAAAAGGTTCCCTACGTTATTAAAAAAAATTCACTGTCCAGTATTTGTTTCATAATGGATGCTACTTATATGTATTTGAGATTTTCTAAAACTGCTTTTCATCAATGGCTTGCATATTATGCCCTGTATTCCCTTAATTTTGTTCTTTATGCAAGGTTTTCCCCTTGCACCTTTGTT
Source organism: Castanopsis chinensis (assembly GCA_032878915.1). NCBI lineage: Eukaryota > Viridiplantae > Streptophyta > Magnoliopsida > Fagales > Fagaceae > Castanopsis > Castanopsis chinensis. The sequence goes on along the minus strand of JAVQMG010000115.1, from coordinate 18,284,201 downwards.
TGAAATTTGTTGTAAATTTACTTGTAAGTGAATTTGGTGTGTGTTTTCTTTTAGTGATTGAATTATGTAGCATAATTGACTTGGAATTTTTTTTCTTCGGCAGATAAGATACTCAGCAAGATGGGTGAAGGTTAGCTGTCAAGTGCCCTGATGTCTACAAGATTTTGTATTTTTTGTCATTCTGCTTGCGTCATTCAGCAGCTTGCTAGTGCTGTAGGCACATTTGGTCGAGTTTTGGAATGTTGGGACCGTCAAACACGAGAGTATGTGGCAATCAAGGTAGTTCGAAGCATACGCAAATACCGCAATGCAGCGATGATTGAGGTTGATGTACTTCAACATCTTGCCAAGAATGATAAAGGCGACTCCCAGTATGTACCTTCTAACTTTCAGCTTATAGAATTACTAGTTCATTTTGTAACATAATCTAACTTTTATGCATCTTAATCTTTTTGCAGTTGCGTTCAAATTCGAAGCTGGTTTGATTACCGCAATCACATATGTATTGTAAGTATTCCTACTACTGTTTTTATTGTCTCATATTCTACCCTATCCTTGTTCTCTTACTGTATACTGTGATAGTTTTTGTCCTGGATTGGATTTTGTAATGAGGTCACTTTTATATGGGTTTTTGATGGATCGACTTCTAGCTCACTATGAGATTAACTCTCCTATTTTTCTTGGATCAGTGATTCTTTATTTTATTTATTCAAAATGTAGTCTTGCTGATGTTGCTTTATTAATATGCATCTTTGACTTGTCTTTAGCCTGTTGTGTTTCCATTCTCATGGTTTACATGAATGAGTTATATTTATTACAAATGAATAGACTATTTTTGATCAATTGTAATACTGCTGTATCAATTTTTCCATTTGGACTTTATCCATGCAACTGGAAACTAAACCGGAACCTTCCTTTGAATGCATTTTAATGGTGTTATCAGGTGTTTGAGAAGCTTGGACCAAGCTTATTTGATTTTCTAAAGAGAAATAAATACTGCCCATTCCCTGTGGATCTTGTTCGGGAATTTGGACGACAGCTTTTGGAATCTGTTGCATGTGTGTGGATAGTTCATAGCCTTTGGCTTATCTCTCTCATTCTCTTTTTCTTATCATTCCTAACCAATCGCTCAAATCTGTATCTTGGCCTTTTTTTTTGTCCAGGGGTGAACAGTTTGTTATGATTGTGTCCTTTTTCTTTAACTTGTTTATTTGCTTTATCATATCTGGCAGATATGCATGATTTACACTTAATTCATACTGACCTGAAGCCAGAAAATATACTTCTTGTGTCTTCTGACTATGTAAGGCTCCCTGGTTATAAGGTATTTGGCCTTCTATGATTCAAAAATCATACCATGTCATATACGGGTATAGACTCAGTAATGAGATATTAAAAAAAAAAAATGTTTGGAATGATACAGAAGGTTTCTTCAGATGAAATGCTATCCAGGTGCTTGCCCAAGTCTAGTGCCATTAAGCTGATTGATTTTGGTAGTGCTGCTTTTGATAATCAGAATCATAGCTCCATTGTTTCAACAAGGCATTACAGAGCCCCTGAGGTTATTTTAGGTAAATAGTTATGGTGTTGGCAAGTGAAAATTTGTTCCTTTCATTTGGTTTACGTGTATTATGATCCGACTTCTACCATAAAACAATTTGTTAGTTGATGAGAGTTTTAAAATCATTTTTAACCAAAGCAACTTACTTTTACATAAAGATAATACATTTGAAAGGAGAATTTCTAGTAAGAATGTTAAACATAACAAAGGAAAGGCATATGCCGCAAGAGTTGAGTTTAGTCATGAAAATAGAATTTTGGGTTCTATGGAATCAGAGTTTGTGTTTCAAAATGTTCAATTATAGAACCCTGCAAATTAACAACCTGCACTGATGTTTTACGTAATGGAATATGCAACAATTCCTTTCAGTTTATGGGCATGAAACCGCTAAATATTGTAATTCCATAACTTAATAGTCTGTAAGATGGTTGACTTCACCCACAGAATGAAGTTTGTTTCATAGAGATGAATGTTATTGTTATTGTCTGATTTCTCTCATTTAGGTCTGCATGTTTTGTTGTTGGGATTGCTTTCTTCTTTTGTAATGAATTTATTTACTTGTCTACGACAAAAAAAGGTCTGCATGTTTTGTGTGTAATTTGCTCCTATCCTTTCTTTTATGTAATAACATGGTTGCTCTTGATGAAAAAAAAATAACAATTTCTCATTCTTTTTCTGTCTCTCTGATGGCATTGTATACACATTTTTCAGGTTTAGGATGGAGTTATCCATGTGATTTGTGGAGCGTTGGCTGTATACTTGTTGAACTCTGCTCGGTGAGTTTTTTTTTTTTTTTTAAAGTTCTATGAAAGCTTGATTTGGGTATGTATCCAGTGGTAAAACATTCTTAAGATGTGAACTTTTGTCAGGGTGAGGCATTATTTCAGACCCATGAGAATTTAGAGCATTTGGCAATGATGGAGAGGGTGTTCGGACCTCTGCCGGAGCATATGATTCGAAGGGCTGAGTAAGTAGTCAAATTTTTATATCACTTGTCTCCTTGATGAATGTTGCATGTACAATTTGACATGTTTTGTACCTACAAGACCGATTTGATGATTTATAAATGCATATCCACGAAGGTCCCCTGCGCTGATTGAGAAATAGTTATGTATCAATGCTATTTTTTATCCTCAAGCCCTTTTTGATGATTTTTAAATGCATTCCCACTAAGGCCCCTTTCACTGACTGAGAAATAGTTTGTATCAGTGCGTTGAAGAATGTAATTTAGATTTTTATATCATGTATTTACATGTTTTGCTTGCTTTATGGTCATATGTAGCAAAGGTGCTGAAAAATATTTCAGGCGAGGATTGCGACTAAATTGGCCAGAAGGAGCTGTTTCAAGGGAGAGTATTAGAGCTGTCAACAAGCTCGATCGTCTAAAGGTTACTTTTCCTTGTTTTTTTTTTTTTTTTTTTGGAAACCAGTGGGGTGTGTTGTGGGATATCATGCAAATTTTTATGGGGTGACGAATAATGCTGCTTCATGCAGGATCTGGTATCTCAACATGTAGAGTCCTCAAGATTCTCTCTCACCGATTTGTTGCATGGTTTATTAATGTATGAGCCATCTGAACGGCTCACGGCTCGACAGGCTTTGAATCATCCCTTCTTTAATAATCTAACTTGAGAAAACAGCATCATGAAAGATAATTTGTAGTGTACAATGCTAGTATAGATATGTGGCTAGATCCCCATCTTCCCCTAAAATGAGAGGACGATTAATAGCTGATCTGGCCCCGGAAGTCTTTGCTTGTATTTGTACAATTTTGTTTGACTGAATGTGGATTAGGTTTTGTAAATGATTTTCTTTTTCCTAGTTAGAATCAATGTTGGTGATATTAAATAACTATTGAAGGCAAATGGCTTGGAGACATGAACGTGCCCAACTGGTCATAGATCGTAGGCAAATCCTATCCATACCTTTTATTAGGGATGCCTATCTATCTAATCTTTTGTTTTTATAAGTTATTGAATAGTGCTTCACTATGAGTCTATAATAATAATATTGTTAGAGTTCATTCTAAATCACCCAATCTTTTGGGGAAGAGGTAGGTTAAAAAAGTGGTATATCAAGGAGTCTTAATTCGGGAAAGAGGTTAGTTACAAAAGTTGCATATCAAGGAGTGTATGATCCACGTTCGTTCAATATTTCTTAGGTGACAAGAAAAAGTAATTCATTCGTTTTGTTTGCGTTATTTATTACTGTTAGATATATCATACTTTTCTTGATTAGTATTGATATATTATACTTAGAAACACTTATACGATCTTTGGTTTTTATAATAGAAGATGGGGAATTTGACATGGCATTAAGCTACAAGGCTCTTAACCAATTTATCTATATTTGAGTGCATTTCAATCATTTATTATTTTTATTTATTTTCACTATATTCTTTCAATAAATCTTAAAATAGTTTCAAAATTGAAACCGTGGCTGTAAAGCTTAGTTTTCATAATTTTTTTTTTTTTTTTTGAAGTTCATACCGGTAAGCCAAATAGCACCCATATTGAAATATTAGTACGTTTTGGAAATACCAAAATTGAGTTCTAATTAAATGCGGTTGAGATCACGGTGTTGTCATTAATTGCATCCTTCCTTCCAAGTTTTAGCCAAAAAAAATTTTGAACTAATGTTTGAGAGTAGCGTCCTACAAAGAGTAAAGTGAAGTAGTCTTGAAAAGACTAAGTAGTGTCTCACAAAGAGTAAAATAAAATATATTTTTTGAGAAACAAGTAAGTGAATTTCATTACTCTAAAACAAAATTGAATACATCCTCCAAGTCCCGAGGTAGTTTATCTACCTGTACATCAGTGCCTGCAGATACAACTACTCTTCTAGCCAAAGCCAAATTGAATACATCCTCCAAGTCCCGAGGTAGTTTATCTACCTGTACATCAGTGCCTGCAGATACAACTACTCTTCTAGCCAAAGCCAGTGCCAAGTTATTTCCCTCCCTTTTAACATGTTGGAAGTTACAAGCTGTTAAAGAAGAAGTAAGACTCCCTATTTCTTCAATCTCCCTCAAAAATTACTTTGAATAAACTAAGCTCCCTTGCAAATGCCACAGCCCGAGATGCCGCTAAAGCTTCAGCGTGATCTATAGATTGGGGCAGAGCTATTCTCTGACTCAGAGCACCAATAGTATTCCCATTGCAATCTCTGATGACCACTCCTATACCTACCATGTCGCTGGAATCAAAGAGAGTTGCATCAAAGTTGGCCTTGTATAAATCCTCTGGAGGCTTTGTCCATCTCATCCGAGAGCCTTGCTCCACTAATCGAAGGGGTTGCTGGTGGGCGTCGAAAAATTCCACCACCAAGTCGTTTTCCCTCCTGCTTATCTCATGTAAAGGCCATGAAGGCTGTTGCACCCGGACTCTGTTTCGTCGTTGCCAAATACTCAATGCTATGGTTGAAAATAAAGCAATTGTGAAGGCTGATTCTTGATCGAATACAACCTCTAGGAGATAAAAAAAGACCGATATTTTGTCTGATACATGCGTGAGAAGCTTGGGATAGATTTCCAAGCGGCCTTTGCTTGGTCGCACAACCAAAGCGTATGCATGACCGATTCTATCTGATCTTCACACAGGGAGCAAGTCTCGTCTATGGGAATTTTTTGGCACACTATGTTCTGCTTCAATGGTAGGGAGTCCTTTGCAGCTCTCCACATAAAGTGTCTAATTTTTTGGGGTACTCTGATCTTCCAAATATTCTTCCATACCTTAGAATCTCCCCCATTAGACGATGATGGCTCTCTATTAATTGTCTCAGTTGTAAGTATCTGGTAGGCGGACTTGACCGTATAACACCCATCTGATGACTTAGGCCATACAAGGCAATCCATGTTACATGCTTCACTAACGTAAATTCTTCTTATCACTCCAGCTTCCCACGGGTAAAAGTTATTCTGCAGCACCTCCACATTCCAGATTTTTGTACCAGGATAAAAAAGATCACACACCCGATTCAGCCCCATATCAATTCTTGGCGACACCACTCTGCTCATACCAGGTTCAGGTAGCCAGCTGTTTTCCCATATACTTATGCTTCGCCCATCCCCTACCCTCCAAACAGCAGCTTTTTGTATTACCTTTCTAGATTGTAGATGCTCTTCCAAGCGTAAGAGCAGTTAGCAGGAATTGGGGCATCCAAAATGTTTCCATTTGGAAAATTTGTAGCACTAAACACCTTGTACAGCAGTATGTTCTTTTGATGGAGGAGCCTCCAAATCTGTTCGCAAGCATAGCATCATTAAAATTTTTTATGTCACGAAACCCCATACCTCCAATAGATTTTGACAAACATAGTGCTCTCCATTTTACCCAGTGAATCTTCTTCCCTTCACCACTTCCCTACCAAAATTTCCGAATCATAGCCTTAAGGTCCTTGCATAGTCTATCCGGTAATTTAAACACATTCATGGAATAGGCCTGGATCGATTGGATCATTGCTTTTATCATCACTTCTTTGCCCGTTTAAGAGAGCAATTTCTCCTTCCGTCATTGCATTTTAGCCCAAATCCTCTCCTTGATGTGAGTAAAGCACGCCTTCTTGTTTCAACCAACAAAGGACGGTAAGCCCAAATACTTCTCATAGTGTTGGATAGCCGGGAGACCAAGGGAGATTTTTTTTCTTCTTTTGTAGCATCATCTATATTTCTACTAAAGAATAGAGTAGTCTTATCCTTATTCACCATTTGACCGGAAGCAGCTTCATATATATTCAATATACTTTTTATTTTTTTGCACTCTGCCCTGCAAAATAATAGACAATCATCTGTGAAAAAAAGATGAGTTAGTTTCGGCCCTCTTCTACATAGTGAAAACCCGTTGATGTCACCATCATTAGCTGCTTTTCGAAGTAAAGCATCAAGACCCTCCGCACAAAAGAGAAAAAGATAAAGAGATAATGGATCCCCTTGTCTAATTCCCCTAGTTGGAGTAATCATACCTTGTGGCTTTCCGTTAACCATGGTGGAATAAGTCACTGTAGTGATGCACTCCATAATTAGAGACACCCATGAATTTTAGAATCCCAATTTCAAAAGAATTTTCTCCAAAACATTCCACTCCACTCTATCATACGCTTTACTCATGTCTAATTTTACCGCCATATAACCCGATTTTCTTGTACAACTAGTCTTCATGTGATGCAAGGATTCAAATGCAATTAAAATATTGTCAGTGATCTGTCTCCCAGCAGTGAAGGCACTTTGTGTTTCAAAAATGATACTATTAAGGAAAGGTTTAAGCCTATTAGCAATAACCTTGTTGACAATTTCATAGATTACATTGCATAGGCTTATTGGTCTGAACTTAGAAACTTTTTCTGGATTTTTTACTTTTGGAATTAGAGTGATAAAAGTTTGATTTATGGATTTTAAAAGAGAGCCTGAATTAACACAAGATATAACAACTTGAGAGATATCCATACCCACATCACTCCAATAAGTCTGATAAAAAAGTGGTGGCATACGTTTGGTCCAGGTGCTTTAAGTGGTGTCATCTCCTTGATTGCCAATTCCACCTCCTCCATTGTGTACATGGCTTTAAGTTTTGAATTCATCTCCTCCTTGACTACCTTCTGGATTCCATCCAAGCTGCTATCAAGGTCGTGAGGATTTGATGTAGTGAACAAGTCTGTGTAAAAATCCATAAGAATTTTCCTGTAAATACCCTCCTCTAACTGCCACCTCCCGTCACTATCTCTAAGCCCTTTAATAAAGTTCCTTCTCTTCCTTTGAGTTGCTGTCCCATGAAAGAATTGAGTGTTTCTATCTCCATTTTTGATCCATTGCAATCTTGATCTTTGATGCCACATTTACTCTTCATTCTCACACAACATATTTAATTCAGCCTTCAACCTCACAACATCTTCATCATTCCCTTCCCTGGCCGAAACCACTTTTGCTTGCCATAACTTTTTCTTGGTCTTCTCTATTTGCTGTTTTACATTACCAAAATGGTCCCTACTCCACTTCTTTAACATTTTCTTGCATTTTCTTGATTTTTCTGTTGCTTGAAACATTGGAGTACCTTCAGGTTTATAAGTGCATGCTCTTGTCACCGTGTCACTGCATCCCGGGTCCATCAACCACATTGCTTCGAACCTAAATGGTTTCCGCTTCCACTCATTACCCTCCCCATTCGGATCAAGAGCAAGTAACAAGGGTCTGTGGTCAGATGTAAAATAGTACAGATGTTGAAGTCTCCCTTAGGAAACCTGTTCAGCCACTCATAGTTTGCAACTCCTCTATCCAACCTCTCCCAAACTAACTCTCCTCTTCTCTTCCCATGCCAAGTAAATTCCAGTCTTAAGAAGCCCAAAACAATGAATCCACAATTGTCCAATACGTCCTGAAATGATTGCATTAGATTATGGGATCGTGGTGCACCTCCTTTTTTGTCAGCCACCTCCAATAGTTCATTAAAGTCACCAAGGCAACACCATGGTAATTTCGGCTTTGTGCGCAGCATCCTTAACATTTTCCATCCATCATTACATCTACTTGTCACTGGTTCACCATAAAACCCCATTAACTGCCACGCTCTTTCCGATCCTCCATGCACAATTGCATCTATGTGATAGTTTGAGAAACTGTCCACCCACACCATATCTTCTTCCTTCCTTAAAGGAGCTAGGCCACCTCCCCAACCTGTGCTAGGAACAGTGAAGCAACCATCAAATTTTAACTGACCTTTAATCCATCCATATATTCTTTCTCGGTTTGACCATGTTTCCGACAAAAACACGATCATGGGACCTTTTGCTTGTACTATGTCTACAAGCTCTTGAACTGCCCGGTGGTTCCCAAGCCCTCAGTGGTTCCCAACCCCCGGTAGTTCCCAGCTAAAAGGTTCATTGGTCTCGGCGGGGCTGGGACCCAACCTTTGCCATTGATAATATATTCTCCATTGTCAACTTTTTCCTACACCCTTCTGTAATCCTAGCTTCTGTATCATCTTCTCTGGACATTCTTTTCTTTAATAATAAGGAAGTTTGGCCACTGGGCTTACCTCTACTCTGCTCCCTGTGAGTCCAGCCCCTTTTTTGTGTCATGCCTTTCTCGTTTGTAACCTTATAGTTAAAATGTAGGCCCAAAACTTTAGGCCCAATAATGATTGGCTCCCTTGTAAGCCCGAATCCTTTTTGTAAACATTCTCCCCAGGTACTTCCTCTCTGGCATGAACGTTATCATATTTTAAAAGCTCATTATCAATATCCTTCAATTGCTCTGAAAAATATGCCCTCTGACTTTTTGTACCTGAATTTAAGTGAGCCAGGCTATTGACTGTAATGTCTGTGATTGGATAGTCATCTTTAATGGGATCCAGATTCAATGGGATTTCCGTGATAATTGCATCCTCATTAATTTTGTCAGCCACGTCATTGCTCTCTTCTCCGTGCCGAGCAACCCCTGCACCCTCTGCCGTAGCACTCGTCCTCCTCCCCGACCCTATCCTTCATCCACTCCTTCCCTACCATTTGGTTGGACCTCCTCATCCCCATTTTCCTCTTCATCCATTCCTGCCACCCGAATCACCGTTCGTTGAGACATGCTCGGTGTGACAGCGCGCAGCCATGCCGCAAATTGCTGGTCTTCAACCTTCAAAGTTCCTCTACTCTTTACCCACTCCGAACATTCTTTGTTACTATGTGTTAATCTCCCACACCAGTAGCAAATGTTGGGTAATCTCTCGTACTTAAAACTTACCCAACCCTCCTTTCCACTGGCCATAGTAATTCTACGTCCTCGACATAGGGGTTTCATTATATCCACTTTGACTTGGTTCTAAAGAAGTTAAAGTCGTTGCTACCTCCTCCTTGCGATGCATTCACATCAACTTTTCCCACCACCAAAACGATCTCCATAGCAACCTCCAAAGATGAAAATCGAACCGGTAAATCATGGACTTGCACCCAAAAACGCGTCTGATTGAAGCTCATCTCTTCAATGGCATCACTACTGTTCATTTTCTCAAGTACCACCAAATGCCTATCAAAATTCCAAGGCTCCCCCATCAATATCCTATCAATGTCCGTAGCATCTGAGAATACAAATAAACTCGATGGTCACCCATGTCTCTGATTTCAAAGCCTTTTCTGGTCTTCCACAATAAAGTGAATGTCCTCGCAATCACCTCCATATTAAGAGCTCTTCTAGTGTGGAATTTCCCTTCCAAAACATGTTCCTCCACATCTGGATCATCCCTGATTGCAAACTTACTCCCTTCTGACTCTGAAAGAGACAATTTTTCCCATGAACCCATTAGCTTCTCCATGACAGGCACCCAAGAAAAGAAAACACACTCCACTACTAACCAAGACTCTCTTGCTGTGAAAAGGGGACTACAACTTTCTCACTTCAAAGTAGGTACTAGCTAATCTCCTGACTGATAGGGGTCGGCACACCTTACCCTAGGTCAGAGAACTCTTTTGTAAGATATTAAGAGTAGAATAAAATAGTCTTAAAAAGACTGAGACTCCACTTTATCATATAAATGTTTTTTTAAAGTAAGTAAAAGTTACCTATAGTTGGTAAATTTTTTTTTTTTTTTTGAAAGGGAAATGTTCATTAAACCAGAAAAGAATACATCAGAGAGCCTCCAGCAATCAGCTAGGAGGAAGACTTCAAATCTGAGAGAATTAGATGAGATACAAAAGGAGGGGAAACACCTTCCAAACTTGAGTGCAGGGATTTAGCATGGCATGATGAGCCAGCTCATGAGCAACAAGATTGAAATCCCTTTTCAAATGATTAAAAGAGCAACTAACAAAAGAAGATTTTGCTTTCAATATTCCTTCAACTAGATGCCCTGTGTCATTCCCAATGTCACCTTGATTGAGCGCTTGAATGGCTGCAAGAGCGTCAGATTCCAAAATAATCCTGGAGAGCTCCATTTCCTGCGCTTGAAAAATGCCCTGCTCTAAGGCATACATCTTAGTCAGATCAGGGGGGTAGGGGGCAGGGAGAGACATGCAAAGAGCTGCTATAACCATACCATTGTCATCTCTAATCACCACCCCAACCCCAGAATTCAAACCCGATGCAACAGAACTAGCCCCATCAACATTTACCTTGTAAACGCCAGAAGGAGGAGTAGACCAGCCCCTAGAATTGGGCTGCTTAGGGGGGAAATCCATCTTGAGAGCACCTTGAAAGTCCTCCACTAAATTCTTTGCCAACTCCCAGGTTTGAATAGGGGTAAGAAAGCCCTCTTTGTGAATCCGCAAGTTCCTGTTATGCCAAATCGACCATGAGATGGCAAAGAATAGCTCCATGTGCTGCAGGGAAGAGTTCAAGTGCATTTGAAAAGCAAGGTCATTGAAATTTTTGGTTTCCAGCAGTAAATTAAGAGGGCAATCCTCCCATAAGGCCCAGACAGAGATGGCAAAGTCACAAGATAAAAGGCAGTGAGATAAACACTCAACTTCCTCAGCACAGACCGGACAGGTATAGTTAGTGCAGAGACCTCGAAGCTGCATTTTGTCAAGGGTTGGCAGGCCATTAAGACAAGCTCTCCAAGCAAATATTTTAACTTTCTCCGGGAGTTTTAGCTTCCATAAGCACTTCCAAAGAGAGGAGTAAGGGTCACCCGAGGAGCACTCACCCATCAGAGGCGACTCAAAGAGCTTGGTAGCAATGAAATAGGCGCTTTTGACAGAAAATTCACATTTTTTATTCCCAACCCAGATAATCCTGTCTTCAGGCAGATTGTAGCTTAGAGGAATCTTAAGAATGATATCAACTTCAAAGGGAAGGAAAAGGTCTCTAACCTTGTAGACCTTCCACCACCTAGTGTCTGGGTCAATGAGAGAGGAGACCATGGGAAAGTCCTCAGAGATCCTAGGAGGAGAAATAACCTTAAAAGTTGAGGGGGTAGGGAGCCATTTGTCCTCCCAAATGTGAATTCTTCGGCCATTTCCAACTCTCCATCTAGAACCTCTTCTAAGGACCTCAAAGCTGCTATGAATACTCCTCAAAGTATAGGAAGGGTTGCTGCCCAAATTAGCATTGAGCACATCACAATAGGGGAAATATTTAGCCTTGAGAATACGAGCTACCAGAGAGCTGGGGCTTGAGAGAATTCTCCACGCTTGCTTAGCTAGAAGGGCAAGATTAAAGGCTTGCAAATTTCGAAATCCCAGACCCCCAAGAGATTTTGGCTTGCACATTCTTTTCCAACTAACCCAGGCCATTTTTGACTCTTGATTTTTTTGCCCCCACCAAAAATTCCTCGTCATTCTTTCAAGCTCATCACATAGGCTTTTGGGAAGAAGGAAGCAGCTCATTGTGTAGGTGGGAATGGCTTGGGCTACCGCCTTGATGAGGATCTCTTTGCCGCCCGAAGAGAGCAATTTCCCCTTCCAACCCCCCAATTTCAGCCCCACACGCTCTTTGATTCCAGCAAAGACTTGTTTCTTGGACCTACCAATAATGGAAGGAAGCCCAAGGTATTTTGTGTGCCTCGAGTCCTGCATAGGCCCTAGGATGCTAAAGATTGTTTCCTTGATATCTAGAGATGTGTTCGGGCTGAGATAAATGGAAGATTTATCTGAGTTTACTTTTTGCCCAGAAGCTACTTCATATTTTCCTAGGATCTCCTTTAGCTTCCTGCATTCCTCACTATTGGCCTTGCAGAAAAGGAGGCTGTCATCGGCAAAGAAAAGATGGGTAATCTTCGGGCACCCTCTGCTGATTGATATGCCATTCAGAAGTTGATTCCTTGCAGCCTCATGGAGAAGGGCAGAAAGACCCTCCACACAAAGGAGAAACAAGTAAGGGGAAAGGGGGTCTCCTTGTCGAAGACCTCTGGTGGGGACAATGTTTCCATAAGTGTCACCATTGAGAATGATGGAATATGACACAGAGGAAATACATCTCATGATCAAGTTAGTCCACTGCTCATTAAAACCCAACTCCCTCATAACCCCTTCAATGAAGCCCCACTCGACTCTATCAAAAGCCTTGCTCATGTCAAGCTTTGCTGCCATATAGCAGTCCCTTCCCTCTCTTTTATGCTTTAAGAAGTGCATTAATTCATAGGCAATGAGAACATTGTCCGTGATGAGCCTATTAGCAGTAAACGCACTTTGATTTTCTGTAATAATAAAAGGAAGCAATGCTTTGAGGCGATTAGCTAAGGTTTTTGAAATAAGTTTGTAAATAACATTACATAAGCTAATCGGTCTGAAATCAATCATTCTTTTGGGATTGTTTGACTTTGGAATGAGGGCAATATTTGTTTTATTTATAGCAGCTAGAGACATACCAGAATTAAGCACATTTAAGACCATATTTGAGACACTAGTACCAACAATATTCCAGTATTTTTGAAAGAAAATAGCAGACATACCGTCAGGCCCAGGGGATTTTGTGGGGTGAATCTGTTTAAGAGCATTCTCCACTTCCTCCCTGGTAAAATTCTTAGTCAGCTCTCTGTTCATTTCATTGGTAACCCTGGTAGGAATAACTGCTATAACCTCCTCAATTCGGCTCGGACTAGAGGTGGAATAAATGTCCTCAAAATAATCAATTGCAACGTTGGCAATGCTGTTACTGTCTTCACACCACCTCCTATACTTATCCCAGATCCCAGTAATTGTGTTCTGCTTCCTTCTTTCAGAGGCTCTGGCGTGGAAAAATTTCATGTTCCTATCGCCCTCTTTAAGCCAATGCACCTTAGAACGCTGCCCCCAAAAAATTTCCTCATCATCTAACAGGCCGTTTAACTCTTTCCTGACCTTATTAATCTCCTCCCCCAGTGAACCATCTTTATCTTGCTGTGTCAAACTAGTAAGAAATTTCCTTTTCTCCTGGATCATCTTTGGAATCTGCCCATAAGTAGAAGAGTTCCATAATGCCAGCTCAGAGGCACAAAATTTTAGCCCACTAGCCATGCCTTCCGGAGTGCTTAAATCACTGGTGGTACCCCAGACAGAATCAATAATATCTTTGCAGTCTTCTCTCTTTGTCCATAGAGCCTCAAAATGGAAACGCTTGGAGCGTGGCCTTTTAATAGTAGGGGAGTTTGAAATAAGAAGAGCACTATGATCGGAGGTGGAATCAATCAGATGGTGGACTTTAACTTCACTAAATTTCTCAATCCAGTCACACGTGGCAAGAGCTCTGTCTAGCCTTAGATAAATCCTGCTATCACCCACCTGCATATTGTACCGTGTATATTCCGAGCCACTAAAGCCCAAGTCCTTGAAACCACAAGAGTTAATAACATTTCGGAAACCATCCATTTGACTTTGCGATCTGATAACACCCCCCCATTTTTCTTCCATAGAAACTATCTCATTAAAATCTCCGAAACAAAGCCAGGGGAGATGCAGTTGGTTACTGAGCAAAGTAAGTAAATTCCATGATTCATGTCTTAGGCAAGTTCGAGGATTACCGTAAAAACCTGTGATTCTCCATTCAAGGCTAGAATTCTCCTCCGTGACTGTTGCATCTATATGGTGCTTGCTGAAACTTTTAATGCTGAGATTTATCTCCCTAGACCATAGAAGGGCCAAACCACCACTGAAACCCCGGCATGGAACTATAAAGCCATTTACAAAACCCAGTCTACTCCTAATTCTTTCCATACGCCTTACTTTAAGTTTAGTTTCCAAAAGAAAAATTATTCTGGGATCCCATCGTCGCACCATATCGTGTAACGCACGAACTGGTCGGGGGTTCCCAAGCCCTCGGCAGTTCCAGCTTAAAGCATTCATGGCTCTCGGCGGTGCTGCTTAGCAGACACCGCCGATAGACACTGATTATTTGATACTCCACTGAAGCCACCACATTGCTTTTTGTGAACTACAAGCTCTTCGTCCTCTGTACAGACCGTTGTATTTGGGCGTTTAGTCCCCAGAACTTGATTCTGGTATTGTGTTAATTGGGCTTGGCTTTGCCCTTTTTCCCTGGCAAATTTTTTTAGACGGCCCTTACCTTTTTGCAGCTTGCTTGGCACATGGGCCTCCCTTAGCTCTTTACTTTCATAGCTTGTTTGAATGCCTTTCATGGGCTTGCATGGGCTTTTTGCTCCAGGAAGATTTTCGGCTTCATGGAGAGTGAGGCCCACATTAGATAACACGTCTGTCTCGGCCCTTTCCGATCTTTCTTCTGATCTAATTTCAAATTTTTTTGCTGCCACCTCATCACAGATACCTTTTCCCAAGTCCAACAGCTGACTGCCTTTTCCAGACTTGTCCCGTTTAGCCCCATACTCCTCTGTTTGGCACGCTTGGGCGTCAGAGGTGTCACCTCCACGTGTGTGACTGGTCTCTTTGGAAGCTTGAAGATTGTTACTGCTACCTGCACTACCACCGTCGCCCTCCACCGCAGCCAAGTGAGTGTTTCTTGCTCCGGTTTGGCCCTTTCCTTTGGAATTTTCTCCATTTACCTCCTCACGGCCATTTCGGTGATTGTTTATCTGTCCACCTAAGTTTCCTTTGAATATACCCCCCGCTTTAAGCCATTCGCCGTACTGCTTAGAGGAGTTTTGCCAGTCCGGAAAGTCCTGGCAGTGCTTGTCATCATGGCCTAGCTTGCCACATAGATAACAAAACGTGGGGAGCCGCTCGTATTTGAAATTGACCGAAAAATTTTCTCCATCAAAACTCACCACATTTCCCCCCCTACGAAGGGGTTTGTCAATCGGAAGCTCCACTCTTATACGCATAAACAATGCTTGATCAGATTGACATGCTCGTTTGTCCATTTCAATAAAACGCCCCAGTCTATTCCCAACGTCTCTGCCTACTTCCTCACACATATGTTCAAAAGGCAGACCCCATAGTTGAACCCAAAAGGGAGAATGGGTAAAGACAATGTTTGCTGTGGACAGCCCCTTCCTCCACCGGCAAAGCAGGAGCAAGTTATTCTCGAAATTCCATGGACCACTATTCTCTACCCACTCCATCTGATATCTTGAACTGAACTTAAACTGAAGAATATTATTTCCAACATCCACTATTTTTAACTCAAATCCCATCTTCCATGCGGACCTCAAAGTGTTTTTTAGAGCCCTTTGGTTCTGTTGCCTGTTAGAGAGTAGGCGACCAAACAGACTTAAAGAACACTCCTCCAATAGATCTGATCTGCTTCTTGCTGTGATGGAGATTTCTTCTTCCTCTTCTTTCGTGAGGCATAAATTTTGCAAACCATCAATCATTTCTTGTTCCATATCAACCAAACAGAAAATACATAAGGTTATGAGAAAACGACGAAGTGGACTTCACGGAGAAGGCCCACAGAGGATGGGAGGGAGAATCTCTTCAGCAGGTAGAGAGGGAAGGACTCTTACTAAGGGGAGAGGGAAGACTCCTACAGGGGAGAGTTTAAGAGTCTTTTGGCATTAACTTTTAATTTTTATGTATAGTTTTTTAAAACTTCATTTTTTTTTTTGTATTTTCTCACATTTTAAAATTTTTTAGAAGGTATAAGTATACTTTAGCACATTTTCAGCAGAAAGTTTTCTCCAAAAAGCTAAATAAGTTGTTCCTAAACATACACTAAGTTCCCGTTTGAATTGATTCTAAAAAAAAAAAAAAATTGTTTCTCAATTAAATTGAAACACTTTGTTAATAAATTGATGTAAAACACTATATTTTTTCCCTTATTTATGAGGACTATATCTTAGTTTTACCCCCCAAAAAAAAAAAAATTGAAACTACATCTATATCTAATCTAATCTAATACTATATATAAAAGTAGAAATCTTTTTCTGCAATTAAAGCGGTGCTGCCACGAAAGGAAAAAAGCCGACTTTAAAATTTGCCACGTTTACCATTAAAAAAATAATAGTTATATTGTTTTGGTAATGTTAAAACATGGATTTTTTTTTTCTCTTTCAAAATAACACTGATTTTCAAATAATATCGTTAGTTAGCACGTTTTCAAAGCTATTTAGGAAACTAACTATATGAATGAGAATCCCTTATCCAATTTAACTGGGCAACCAAGATTATTTTCGAGGATACACCTCGGACCTCGGGGATGAGCATTAGCTATATGAGGGACATGAAATTAAAACATCACAAAGGGAAGCAGACTCGGCACAAAATACAATATGGGTGAAGGAAGAAGGGTGTAGAAGCCATTCCCTCCGCATTAAATGCAAGACAACCACATCCTTGGCCGCTTTAATGAGGAAATGAACGTGAATAGTGGTGACATAGCTAAGATTGCAAGGTAAAAGCTTATAGTATGTTCCGGATGAGACACAAGTCCTAGGAATGCAATCTTAGCCCTCCAAGTGTAGTATTAGGATGATTTGTGTTTAAATATAAAAGAAAAATTAGGATTCATATGGAGAGGGGGGGGGGGGGAAGAAGGAGAGGGGGACTTTGTACTGAGAAACAGAAGTATTTATATAAGTAAGAAAGAAACATTCATATATATAAAAGAAGCATTCCTTGAGCTAGACCGAGGAGCCTCTTTTCTTCATAAATTTTTGCCCTAGTCATTTCATTTGCATTTTATCTCATTGTGATTAAATTTAACTTACTGAGTGATCAATATCCAACTCATTCTCTAACAAATCTATTGTGGTAGGCTTATTGGGTCACTATTTGAGTCATTTTTGGGCCGTGAGTCTAGTTGCGCCCTTACACTAACATCTCGAGTGCAATAAACTCGATTTTGGAAACATTGAAATTGAGTCCATAAAAATATATTTCCTATAAATTGAAATTTTAGTACTCTCTCATCAAGTTTCTTCTCCAACAAACACTGTACCACAGAGAAACAACACAGTTTGATTCAAGCAAACCCAGAGAGACCCATAACGAAATCAACAAACCCACCTGATCAATGTTGTGATTGCGGCTCGGATGTTGACTCGAAACTCAGAGTCGGACTCGGCGGGCCTTGACAATATTATGTTCAGAACTGCGTGGTGGTTCATCTATGCTAGTGTGGTGCTTCCTTGTCCTCTTCACTAGAGCTCGATTTCTCAGGCATGCTCTCTCTTTGTCTCTCACTTCGTCAAGAAACGAGTTTGATCTCTGGTTTGATCTCCATCAACAATACTCTGTCAACAAACCCAACGCCACCGCCTCGCCTTTACTGTCGCCACCTGGGTCTCTGGTTTGGGTCTCTAGTTTGGGTTTCTAGTTGTGGGTGAGAGATGGAGAAATGGAGTCTGTAATGCTCAAATTTCAATTTAAATGAAATCAAGTTTAGTGAACTCGATTTAGAACTCCCAAAATCGAGTCTCTTGCACTTGAGATGTTAGTTTCCTAAATAGTTTTGAAAAGTTGCTAACTAACAAAATTGTTTGAAAATTAATGTTATTTTGAAAAAAAATCCGTTATATAGAAAGACACAGAGTTTGTGAGGCTCCAAAAGAGAAATATCTACCGTGGTTCATCACAATCAATTTTCTTGCAAGCACATAGAGATACAGTCCATAAGGTGCACACATGAATGAATTGAGATTGAGGATGAGAGATGTAAGTGCCATCAACACCACTGGTAAATTTTTTTTTTCTTGGATTTCGGTATAAAATATGATGGGTAATTTAGTTGGAATGATTTATATTTTTGTACAAGGTAATTTGGTTGGAATGATTTATAATTAGGCATTTGGGTTGCATTAGGTTTTGATCTTATTTTAAAGTTTTCTCTCAAAATTTGTCCTTTTTGATTTAATGTACAATTAGCTTATTAAATTCTATTTGCCTTTGTTATTTTTTATAGATTTTGAAACAAGTATTGGTTTTTCACTGCAAAGAAACGAAATGCTTGCCTGCTAGGTTGCCCATGATTTTTTTTTGTGTGGAAAGTTGCCCATACCCCAAAAAAAAGAAATAAAATTTGCTGGGTATTATTGCTTTTGGTATATGAATGAAATAACTAATTATTGAATGTAAGTTTTGGATTTTTTTTTTACATATTCTGGAATATTTCATAAAACCCAATTTCTGGGTATTCAAATTTTATTTGGGAAAAATAGAAAATATTTTGTTCCTCTTAATATGTCTCAAGTAAAGAAAACATTGCAAATCCTCTTAATGTGTTTTAACTTTTAATGTGTTAGAAAAAAAATTTGAATTGAGATTGACGTATTCTCTTAGAGACGGCCTTTAAATTCGCCATTATCAGGGAAGTTTGCAGATTGCAAATTTGTGTTTTAATGTGTTTAAAAAAAATGAATTGATGCATTCTGTTGGGCTTAGAAATGGCAAGGTTTCACGACAGTAGTCAATAGTAGTAGTGCTCTATAATGTTAACATAGTCATAAGAGATATTAATCGATTAAACTGCATGATAACTAACTGTCTATTAGAGTTTATCTAATGGCCATAATTCCACAGTTTAACTATTTCATTTTCATCCAGGGTACTTTGAGGCTGCGTTTGGTTGAATGTAAAATATTTTCAGGGAAAAATATTTTCAGGAAATGAAAATATTTTCAAGTGTTTGGATGCATTATGAAAATTGTTTTAGAAAATATTTTCATGTGTTTGGTTGCATTTTGAAAATGCTATTTTTCTACTAGTTTCTCACATTTTCTTAGCCAATTTCTAGCTTCCAAACAAATTTTATAATAAAAAATTTCAATATATAAACTTAAAAAAAAAAAAAATCCATTCCTTAAACTCAAACAATTCAGTCAAACTGAGAGAGGGAGGAAGAGAGAGTGATCAAAAATTGAGGGAAAGGGACAGGTAGATTGAGAAAGAGAGAGATCGGTCATGGGCGACGATCTCGGCGACATGATCTCGGCGACATGATCTCGGCAGTGCTGGGGTGCGATCTCGGCGTTGTGATCTTGAAGGTGAGGGTGAGTGAGAGAAGAGAAGAAAAGGGAGATGGGTTTGAAGGGATGTGGATCGGGTATTGTAGAGCTTGAGTTTGAGAGAAGTGTTTCGCCAGCGATGTGGGAGTGACGAATCAGAGATGTTGGAGGTGAGATGGGCTTCGTCGGCGTGAGGGAGAGTTTTGCCTTGGTGGATTAGGTACATTTGGAGCTCGAAATGGGCAGAGGTGAGGTTGAGTGAGAGAAGAGAATAAAACGGCGGCGTTGCTCGTCGGAGTGTGGGTGGACCTCGGACTGGCATTTGCGTGTGGGGTGGAGCGGTGTCTCTCTTTCATTGGTGCGTGGGGTGGAGCTAAGGTTAGGCCAGTGGTGCGATCTACGATTTAGGGTGGAGCGTCTACTCTCTCTCCTTGCTCTTTCTCTCTCTCTCTCTTCGAGTGATGAGTCTGGAAATCATATAAAGGTAAAAGAGAAGTGTAAATGATTTTCCGGGTGAAAGGGTTTATTTTATGGTCAAGTTTAAGATTTCCATTTGACCAAATTTTCCATGTGCAACCAAATACATGGCAAGGTGTAAAATATTTTCCTGAATCCATTTTCAGCCGAAACAAACGTAGCCTGAATTTCGAGTTTTAAGATATCACATGCATCATCTGAGCCTCTATTATTTCTCATTTGCACTGTTCACTTTGATGTAGTTTCCAAAATTACTTCATCAAATGTACTCTCTGCATTTTTAAAAACATAAAAGCATGTTTGATGTGTCTTTCACAAATCAGATTATCCCATCTCCTATAAGGAAAAAATTATGGATAATGCCAAGATTGCTTCGGGTCAAACTTTGCCTTTTGTTTTGTTTTTTAATCTAGATCATGTTTCAATGATGTTATAATGTTAGAGAATAAGGGTGGTCATATTTGATAATTAAAGAAAACATTGCAAATGCTTCATTTGAATTTGATTTTTTGTTTTCCTTTTAAGACTAATTATTTTTGTTAATATTTTATGTGATTTTGTGTTTATATAATTTTATTTTCGTGGCTGATTGGATAAATTGAGGGTATTTGTTAAGGAATAGGAAAATATTTTGTGATATTTGTTTGAAGTCAATAAAGATTTTGTTTTTTAAGATTGATATATAATTAGTTTTATTAATAATTCACCAAACAAACAGATTTGCTACAAATCTAGAAAATTAATTAGTGAAATAGAATAAAAAATTTATATAAGATTTCTTATTATTTGCCTTAAAAATAAAGATGTTGGATTAATATTGCTTTTTGATGTGAAAGGGTGAATGTTCTGAAGCTATGAATGATGTGTAGGGTGAGAACGGCAGAAAAAAAAAAAGAAAATGCGTGGGTTTGGTATTTGGTTTTTTATTAACATGTTTTGGGGGTTATCAAAATTGGATGAATGTCAAGAAGATTTTATATTTAGAAATCTACCTTTTTGAAATGTAAATTTATGTTCAATTTCAATTCAAGGTTTTATTATATATAGCTGAATATGCATTTGGCAGTCAAACAAATTCATTGAGAAATTGAATTAATTATTGATTTTCGTTGTTTTCAAGTAGAATAGTGCAGAACACCGAGCTACAGTGAATGCAAATTGCTCTTTAACACCAATAATTTTCACTCTAATCCTCCACAAGTTTATAAATATCGTCATTTCTGTTTTAACTTTATATACAGTGACGGCTGCAAGAATATTTTTTAGGGTAGTCTTTATGAATATTAAATTATACTAAATTTAATAAAGAGAACTTAAATATATTAATGTCACAAAAAAAAAAATGAAAAAACATGAATTACAATTTTGTTTACTAACAAAGAGAAAAAGAAAAAATAGACTGATAAGAGATAAAGTGAGAACTGAAAATACTAAGATGAAAACAATAAAGTAAGAAAATTGAGGTGATAATAGAGAAGAGAACAAAAAAGGATGATATTTGCTACAATTGCAAGTTAAGCCGCCAAGGAGAACAAAATTATTGTGATTGTAAAGTCAAAAAAAGCATAACTGCTGCCAATGAAAACTCATGACTATAATATTTTTCTTGAGTAATTCTTTCAAGAAAAAAAATGAAATTATGGATTATTTTTAGGTTGAAAGAGTTACAAGTTTGAATGATTATATCATTTTTCTTTTTGAATCGGCTTTTTGTGAAATAATTTTTTCACTTGTTGTTTGGTCTAGTTATGTTTTTGTTTGGGTTAGTCATAATAATTTTTGGAGTAATGCTACATTTACAACATTTTAAAACAAATCTTATATAACAATTTGTTATTAATGGGTTAAAATGTGATGTCAATATGTGCACCAATTAGATTTAGTAACTGTTTTCTGCTTATTATATAAGATTTATTATGAAATTATTATGAAAATGTTATAAATGTAGCATTATTTTTATTTTTATTGAACTGAAATTATTGTAATTCTCAAGTCAAGGTGGTTGTAAGTGCACAATTTGTACTTGGACCCAAATGTATAAAGGGGACAGGCCTAAAAGGCCTAAAACAATGAATTTTTGTAGAGAGTGGGCTTAAAACCTAGGTTTCTGGACGTATAAAGTACAAAGATAATAGATTAAATCCACAACTTACAAACAAAGAGTTGATTATATGTAAATTCTCTCCTCGGACGTCAGCCGAGGATGATATGAAATGCTTCTCTTATTATCAGAGATTAATTACAATTGACTATAGTGTCTCTCTCTTTTTTCTTTCTCTCTTATTCCTTTTTCTTCCCCCCTTTCTCTAATGTCTTTCTCTTCCTTTTATATCATCCTCCTTCTTCCCTCCATCTTCCCCGTAGGGCTCAGATCATCCATCCAGATACTTGTCCCATCCACCACCCTCTTGAAGTCTTCAAATAATAGTTGTAAGGCTGTCCAACACTATTCAGATGTCATTTCTCCATTAATGCGGTCAAAGAGGTAAGTGCAGGGTCTTTATTACGGTGGTAGCAGCTTTATCCAAGATAATTGCTATTTGTTCCTCCTTCCTATGACCTTCTAAAGCTCATCCTCATCCATTAATCCCTTTAGAACTTCCTTCCAAGCATAGCAACACGCTATATGATTTTCCTTTTAGTTAGCCGAGGATGTATCCCTCCTCAGACCATGCTCGCCAGCCAATTCCACAACAACTTGCTCGTGGGCTTCTAAGTACGGTATCCTTCATCTAGCATTAAGCCCTTCTCGGATGAGCCAATACCATCGGATTAGGCCTAAGGCCCAAAATCATATTCTGACACATCTACCCTCACAATAGCCCCTCAAAAATTCATTTTTAGGAGGAGAAAAATGAAATTTTGACTTAAACCACAACCTCAACACGCTTCCCAAACCGCTGCACGTGAGAAATCCACTTGCTCTTTTTGAAGCACTCCTGACGCCTCGAATCTCACAACGCCCTCATTAATTACTCCATGTAACTCCCTGTCACCCACGTTCAACGGTGAGATGCAAATCCAATGGTTTGGGTTTTTCCCGAAAATTTGAGAGGGATAACTCCCATGAACCGCCGCCTCTCAAACATCCAAAACGTTTAGGAAATTGCGAAATCCGTCATTACTCCAAAAAGCAATCGCATCCTAAGAATATCTATTCCCATTTTCTTCCAAGAAGTTCACAAAGAATCGCCCACTTATCTCCCGTAAGTTCTTGCTCCCTTAGACTTTCTTACTTCTCGACTGTAGTTCTCGGCTACCAACTTTACCCTTTTTCATTCTAATTCTCCACTTTTACTATGACCAAATGGGTAGGTTCAAGTGTCTAGTAGATATTGACTTCGGCATGGAAGGTTTTTGAGCCAAATACCACATTCCTCCGAAAGTGGGTTTAAAATACTGCCCCCCAGAAGCTGTAGCCGACTCTAGGAAAGAAGGGCAAGTTGTCATTCCCATAATCGCCTTCTTAGAGGGTGGGATGACACTCTCCATGAAAAATGTTACCAGTGAATACCTACGTAACCATAGGTTATGCCCTGACTAGTGTACAGATAACATGTTTAGAGTCTTAGGTTGTGTCGACGCTCTGAATGAGCAAATGGGTCTAAACCTCTCATGGTGCGATGTCGTCCATTTGTACGAGTGCCACCAATTGAAAAATGTAGGTTATTACCTCAAATCTAGGTCTAACGTCGTTAGACTTATATCGTGCCTTCCTAAATCTAATAAAGGTATGAAGGACGACTACTTAGTCGTCTCCGGGAGATGGTACGGCGGTCCTCACTACCCCGTCAGAGAGGAAAAACTAGGTGTGACTCCCTAGGATTTAGAACCTCTGGTTTGAGTTTTAGTTCCTTTGACTTCGTAACTTAGATTCACCGCACTTTTAATATTTTCTTGGCATAACGTTTATTTTGAATCTAAGCATATGTGGCTTCTCGGGTATTGCCTTTGCAGACAAACAACACATATCACCTCGTCTGAGCGAAGTTAACATTTCGGACCTTAACAGAGTCTTGAGGTTCGAGGTGTTTGTAAACAAAGACTTGTAAGTGAGGGCTGCTCACCTTATATTGGGGTACGACCCTTTGTCCAACGTCTACCAGGAAGTCGGCAACGCAATTATCGTGGGTGATAAAAGACGTAGAAGGATAGATGTTTCAAAGCTCGACTTCCTTGCTCCATTGGATCTATCGGACGACTCATCTATCATCCTCTACGCACGCCCACCCAAAGTTACCTCTCTTCCAGTAAAATTTGAGACAAAAGTTGTCCGAGCAGAAACCACAGCCTCACCCTCATCCCTTGACAAGGAAATAGATCAATTCCACTTAAAGGAAGCAGAGAGACCTTCGAAGGGCCATATCATCGAAATCTCAGATGAAGAAAGCAACTCGGATAGGAATTCTGGTATTAAAGGCTTGATAGTTGCCCGAGCAGACAATAGTTCCAAGGAAGAAGTAGACATGTCAAGCTTAAAGTCTCTTTTTTCCAAGAGAGGTGCGCAAGTTACCAAGAGGGGCACTGTTGGATCTCAGCATCCTCCCAAGCTGCCACCACCTCCCCCTCTTTCTAAGCCAATTATTCCCGCCTCTAACCTTCAAAAGAGGAGGAAAAATGAGAACGAGGAAGCAAAAAAGGAACAGGAGAAGAAGCAGAAGCAGCAACAGCAACAACAACAATAAGGTGCCAAGGGTAGAGTGCGCGCCTCCTCCGTTGAGAGTGGGGAAAGCCACGGTTTGGCCTTGGTGCACCGCACATAGTCCAACTAGTCTCCCGCACTGAAGTTGGATGGGGCGCCGATTCCTTGCCACTCCAGTATAAGGGAGTTTCAATGAGGACATGCCCACCATTTGGGTAATGCTCTAGAACAGCCTATCCTTCCACCAAAGGATATGGAGTATCTTGGGAAGATGGGCCAGCAACACCTTTTCCTTTCCCTGAAGAGGGATTTGGCTTTGGTACGTGCCACTCAATCTCTTTTACCTCGTTACTTTTATTACCCTTTTTATATGAACTCTTTTATATATAAACCTTTATATATTTCCTACCATAATGCACTTGTTAAACACTTCCACACAGGCTATTCAGGAAGTTTTTACTGTTGAGAAAATGGTGGGGAACTTTCAAAGCTAGGCAAGGGCTGAACTTGCGGTTAGAATCAAGACCGAGAAAGCCTTAGGCCGTGCTGAGAAGGAGAAAAACAACCTAGCCATTAAATTGGCAGATGAGAAGATCGAAAGAAAGAGCGCCGAGGCTGGACTAAAAACTGCTAAGGCTCAAGTGAAGGGGCAACGCAAACTGCTGTGCAAAAAAGAAGAAGATCTATCTAAAGCTCAGCAGGAAATCTTAGACTTAAAGAAGGAGCTTGCTCAAGCCAAAGAAGCAGCTCGTACCATCAGAGAGACCGTAGATGCTACAACAAGGCTTCTTACAACGAAGATGTTGAAGCAACGGAGACCCAACTAGCTGAAGAGCTAGCAGAATTATGTAGGGACTACTGCCAACAAGTTTGGGCAGAAGCCCTAAATATGGCAGGAGTCCCTGCTACTTCTGAATGGAGAAGGGTAGGGAACATTTGGTTTCCCGAGGATATCCGAGTGATCAAAGACCTTCCACCTATTTCAATTGTCTCCGTGACTGCGCCCTTGATACAACCATCTATAAACCAAGAACCTGTTCCACCTCCAAAAGAAGTTACTGCTTCTGATAGAGAAGGGGAACGAGGTGATAAGGCTGAGAAGCGCTTAAGCGAGCAAGCTAACCAAGATGCCCCTCCACCAAAAGCGAAGGACAAAGGAAAGCAAGTTCAAGCCTTGTCCGAGACTGAGCCTAAACAAACAAAAGAGGAAGGCAAAACAAAAGAGCTTGCAGCGAGGTTGAAAAAAGACCCTCCACTGAAAATCAAGACATAGGCCACCTAGGACTCTTTCTTTATGTAGCTTCTCCTAATCTCAACCTTATTTTGATCCTTTTTATGCTACATTTTTATTTTCAATGTACTCACATACAGAATTAATGACAAGTTCAAGATTTTGATTTTTAATTCCTTATAGACTTCATTTATGGCAATATATACAGTTTTATTGTAACATAAGTTATATGCATAGCCTAAATAACTTAATGTTTAAAGTACACAAGATAGGTTTCCATAACACCTTAGCTACAAATCAACAATCTGACATAGGAATAACTTCATTTTACCGACATATAGGGTCCAATATAGGACTTAAATGATGAAACTGCATTATTCTTGAAACATTTGAATGTACAAAAATATATTTGAAACCTAAACGAGAGCAACTTAATTTAAGAGTAACTTTCCCATCAAATCAGATCACAAAAGTGGGTTATCAAACTCTCCAGGATATGCAGCCCTAAAGTTAAAGCAGCCAAAATACTATTTGACTTTCAAAAAGGTAAACAGAAGTGTTAATTTTCCCAAAGTAGATGATCTGAGGACCAAACGTAACTTAGGTTCTGTTTAACACACAACAAGAATATCAATTTCCACAAGGTATGTGGTCCGAGGAGCCAGACATATCCAAGTTTCTGTTTGATACTTAGAATAATGTATTAAAGTGTTAATTTCCCCCAAAGTAGATGATTCGAGAACCACTTGTAACTTAGGTTCTATTTAACACTCAACAAGAATATCAATTTCCACAAGGTATGTGGTCCGAAGAGCCAGACATATCCAAGTTTTTGTTTGATACTTAGAATAATGTATTGAAGTATTAATTTCCCTCAAAGTAGATGATCCGAGGACCAGTCGTAACTTAGGTTCTGTTTAACACTCAACAAGAATATCAATTTTCACAAGGTATGTGGTTCGAGGAGCCAGATATATCCAAGTTTCTGTTTGATACTTAGAATAATGTATTGAAGTGTTAATTTCCCCCAAAGTAGATGATCCAAGGACCAGTCGTAACTTAGGTTCTGTTTAACACTCAACAAGAATATCAATTTTCACAAGGTATGTGGCCCGAGAACCCAAGCATATCCAAGTTTCTGTTTGATACTTAGAATAATATAACTAACAATCAGTGCAACACAATGATAACCAAACCAAAATGGCAAGAATGCCTTTCATTAATAATAGTACATTCGCAGGTTATTTACATTTCAGAGACGCTGTATAGCCTTTTCATCTAGGTCGGCAAGATAATACGCTCCTATACCAGCTATTGAAGTGATACAGTAGGGCCCTTCCCAGTTAGGTCCCAACTTTCCCCATGCTGTGTTTTTGACAGTATCCAAGACCTCTCTCAACACCAAATCTCCAGGTGAAAGTGGTCATAGCTTTACATGGGAATCGTACCCTTGCTTGAGCTTATGTTGATAATAAGCAAGCTGAACCATGGCGTTTTCTCGTCGTTCCTCAACTAGGTCCAAGATTTCCTCCAATAACTTGTCATTATTGCTTGGAATACAAGAGCTTGTTCTCAACGTCGGATACCTAGTCTTCAAAGGAATCACAGCCTCGACTCCATAAGTCATTGAAAAAGGTGTTTTTTGCCCTGTAGATCTCCTAGGCGTAGTTCGGTACGACCATAAAACATGCGGCAATTCTTCCACCCACATTCCTTTAGCATCATCTAGTCTTTTCTTAAGCCCACTGACTATTACCTTATTAATCGCCTCGGCTTACCCATTCCCTTGGGGATAAGCCGATGTGGAATATTTGTTGGTGATACCCAAATCACCATAATACTTTCTAAAGGCCTTACTATCAAACTGCAATCCGTTATCTGAAATAAGTGTACGAGGGATTCCAAACTTGGTGACAATGTTCTTCCAGACGAACTTTTTTGCATCTACATCTCGGATGTTTGATAATAGCTCAGCTTCGACCCATTTAGTAAAGTAATCTGTTCCCACAAGCAACCATCTTCTATTACCTGTAGCCTTTGGGAAGGGTCTTACAATATCCAAACCCCATCGAGTAAAAGGCCAAGGACTGGAGAGAGGGTTCAGGACACTCCCTGGTTAATGAATATTGGGTGCAAACCTTTGACATTGATCACACTTCTTTGCATATTCCTACGCTTCCCTCTGCATATTGGGCCACCAATACCCTTGGGTAAGAGCTCTATGAGCCAAAGACCTTCCACCTGTGTGGCTCTTACAGATCCTCTCATCCAATTCCTCCAAAAGTAATTCAGTTGCTTCGGGATGTGTACATAGCAAATATGGTCCTGAAAAAAAGCGTTTGTACAGCTTTTGATCCTTAGATAGCCAGAAACGAGGTGCCTTCTTGCGAATCTTATCAGCTTTCAATTTGTCCTCGGGCAGGATGTCATTCTTAAGGAAGGATATTATTGGGTCTATCCAACTGGACCCCACCCTAACCTGATGAGTCTAAATGGGACGGCTACCCATTTCGGTAGGTTTCAATAAATCTTCAATGAGAATGACTCGAGGTAGATTTTACGACGAGGACGTCGTAAGGGTAGATAACGAATTAGCATGTGTATTTCCACTCCTAGGTATATGCATCAAGATAAAAGAATCAAACTTAGATTGTAAATACCTGACCTGAGACAAATACTCTTACATCCTCGGATCTCTGGCCTCTAACTCTTCCTCAACTTGGCCTACCACTAGTTGGGAAGCCGAGAACACTTGCACCCTCCTTCCACCCATCTCCTGAACCATATCCATCTCGACTAGTACAACTTCATATTCGGCTTCATTATTGGTAATAGTGAATCCCAACCTCATGGAATTTTCAAAAGTAATTCCCCCAGGAAATACTGGCACTAGTCCCACTCTAGATCCTCTTTGATTCGCTGCTCTGTCAACATACAACTTCGACATAGGGAACTCCTTCCCCGAGATCATGCCAACTGATTTTTCATCAATGTGCATCTCTATAGAATTTTCTTCTAAGGAAGGCTCAGCGAACTCTGCAACAAATTGGCGAGGACCTGACCCTTTACAGAAGTACAAGGCATGTATTTGATATCAAATGCCCCCAAAATAGTTCCCAATTTGCCTATCCTTCCCGAGTAATCAGCACTTCGTAATACTGCCTTAAGAGGTAGTTGAGTCAAAACAACAACTGTATGGGATTCGAAATAATGAGGAAGCTTATGCGTAGCATGCACCATAGCCAAAATGGCTTTCTTCAATGGTAAATAGCGCACTTCAGCTTCTTGCAGAGATTTACTCACATAGTAAACTGGTCTCTACACTCCACTATCATCTCGTATCAAAACCAAACTGACAGCATGAAAAGCCACAACTATATATGCAAACAGGATTTCATTAACCTTTGGCCGAGGCATGATAGATGGTCGAGAAAGATATTCTTTAAGCTGTTGAAAAGCTAAGAAACACTCCTCAGTCCACACAAATCCCTTCCACTTATTCAGTAACTGGAAGAAAGGCCTACATCTAGCTGCAGACTGAGAGATAAACCTATTGAGGGCAGTAGTCATCCCAGTTAGTTTCTGAACCTCCTTTGGATTCCGAGGTGGTTGCAAGCTATTAATTGCCCTGACTTGCGCAGGATTAACTTCAATTCCTTTGTGAGTCACCATGTAGCCTAGGAATTTACTCGATCCCACACCGAATG
Source organism: Castanopsis chinensis (assembly GCA_032878915.1). Lineage (NCBI taxonomy): Eukaryota > Viridiplantae > Streptophyta > Magnoliopsida > Fagales > Fagaceae > Castanopsis > Castanopsis chinensis. The sequence goes on along the minus strand of JAVQMG010000115.1, from coordinate 18,254,833 downwards.
AGCATTTGGAGGCATTAAGGCGCAATCTATATTTCCTTAGCGTCTGAAAGGTATCATTTAGATCCTTTACGTGAATGTGCACCATCTTGCTCTTCACCACCATGTCATCCATGTACAATTCAATCGTCCTCCCCAATTGCGCTTTGAACATCCTGATCATCATCCTTTGATAGGTAGACCCTGCGTTCTTCAAATTAAAATGCATTACCTTATAATGATAATTTCCTGTAGGAGTTATGAAGGCTGTCTTCTCTTGATCACCTAAAGCCAAAAGGTATCTGATGATAACCTTGGAAAGCATCTAAAAAACTCATCTGAGGATGCCCAACCGTAGCGTCCACCAATTGATCTCTACGAGACATGAGAAATGAATCTTTAGGACAAGCCTTGTTCAAATCCATGAAGTCCACGCACACTCTCCATTTCCCGTTCTTCTTCTTTACGATTACTGTGTGGGATAACCACTTTGGATAAAACACCTCCTTGATCGCTCCAGCCTTTTTGAGCTTGAGCACCTCCTCCTTGACAGACTCAGAGTGTTCCTTAGAAGAACGCCAAGGTGGTTGCCTCCGCGGAACAGTCGCTGGATTGACATTTAAGTGATGACAAATGAAACTCGGATCAATCCTAGGGGCATCATAAGCATCCCAAGCAAATACATCAATATTGCTCTGCAAGAATGTAACCAGCTCTAACTTCTCCTAGAGTGGCAATTGAACTCCTACCTGAAAGAATTTCTCAGAGTCATCGTTTATAAAAACTTTCTCTAACTTTTCACATGCAGCTTCCTCTACTGTCGCGACACTAGGCGTTGCCAAAAACTTTAATTGTTATAAAGCCTCCACAACCGAGGCCGAGGAGTCTAGCTCATGTCGATGCATAATTGCCGTCGAAATACATTGTCTAGCCATAGATTGGCTCCCAATAATTTCCTCAACCAACCCCCTAGATGGGAATTTCACCTTAACATGTAGAGTCGAAGGGATGGCACTTAAAGCATGCAGCCAGGGCCTTGCCAATATGGCCGTATAAGGAGAATAAGCGTCCACCACAATGAAATCTATCTCCACAACCTCTGATCCTGATTGCACTGGTAAGCGGATCTGCCTTTTTGGTATAACAGCCTCTCCCTCGAAGCTTATCAATGGCGACTCATAAGCCGTAAGGTCTTTAAGTCTCAAGTTAAGCCCTTTGAACAAGTCAGGATACATAATATCCACGCCACTACCCTCATCAATCATTACCCTTCTCACATCGTAACCCCCTATTCTCACTATAACAACCAAAGCATCATCATGTGGTTGGATAGTCCCTACCTTGTCTTCTTCCGAGAAACTCAAAATGAGTGGAGTATTTCCCCTGACCCTCTTCTGCTCGGAGTTAGTTTCCTCAGCAAAAGCTCGCGACACAGACATTACCTTGGTAGGGCGAGAACCAGTTCTATTGAGAGCGACAAAAATAACATTGATCGTTCCTAGCGGAGGTCTTGACATACTGTTCCCTTAGTTGACTGAACCCGAATAACCTCCCTGCCCACCGGGCTGACACAAAAGGTGCTTCAACTTCCCTTCCTTAACTAACTGCTCCAAATGACTCTAAAGAGTCCTGCAATTCTCAGTAGTATGACCTCGTTCACTATGATAACTGCAATAAAGGTTCTGGTTGCGCTTCAAGGGATCCCCAGCCATCTTGTTGGGCCATTTGAAGTAAGGCTCATTTCGGACCTTCTCCAACACCTGATGCACTGGTTCTCAGAAGACAGTGCTGATCACTTGTGGAGTGACAGGGCCTGACGACTGAGCAAAATCTCTCCAAGGTCTGTTATTGTTGTACCTGTTTGACCTGAAATCCCTTCTTTCATGAGGGATAACCTTCGCCTTTCCTTTTCCTTGCTTTTGATCTTTTTTCACTCGCTTATACTCATCAATTCGATCCATGAGCCGACGTACACTCCTTACAGGCTTTTTGGTTAGAGACTTACACAAATCATGCTCATTAGGGAGGTCGACTTTGAAAGTTCGTACTGCTACATCATCAAAGTCACCATCAATCTCATTGAACATCTCCCAAAACCTGTCAGAATATGTTCTGAGGGTTTCGCCTTCCCTCATGGCCATGGACAACAAAGAATCCAGAGGTTGAGGAACCCTACTACAGGTAATGAAGCGGGAACCAATTGCCTTAGTGAGTTGCATGAAGGAATCAATAGAATCCGCCTTCAAGCCATTAAACCACTTCATTGCAACAGGCCCCGAGCTAGAAGAGAAAACTTTACATATCAAAGTTTCATTCTTAGAATGTACAGCCATCCTTTGATTAAAATGACTCACATGTTCCACAGGGTCTGTTCGACCATTATAAATAGTGAAGGTTGGTTGAGTGAACAGTTGTGGAAGCTTCCCTTTCTCCACCGTACGCATGAAAAGTGACTTGGAGATCTGATGCAGCGCCCTGCTCATGGCATCGTTTCCTAAGCCCCTGGAAAAAGTCTTTCTGTCCTTACGACCATAGGGGTGTTCCTCCTCAAAGAAGACGAATCGCTAGAAGGAGTCCTTGACCTAGGCCTATAATTGCTACCCTAGGAGTCCTCAGAAGAAAGGTCAGAAGAGGAGGGAGTCCGCCTCTGACTCTCGCAACGCAGCTTCTTCTTCAGATGGTCAATCTCCTTTTGCATAGCCCTCTCATTCTCCTCGTGAGGAAGTCTGCTCCCACCTCGTGAATGACTCCTACCGGTGTGCTCTGTACGTACACTGCCCTCCCTATCTCTTTCCTGCTCAAGATGCAAGAAATGGTCTTCATGCTGGGACGCCACGGACTTCACATGTTGTGGACCTGAACCTACCATGATGTTAGATGTCGTAAAACACAAGATTTCCCACAGACGATGCCAATTGTAAGTACACAATTTGTACCTGGACCAAAACGTATAAAGGGGATAGGCCCAAAAGGTCTAAAACAATGAATTTTTGTAGAGAGTGGGCTTAAAACCTAGGATTCTGGACGTCTAAAGTACAAAGGTAATGGATTAAATCCACAACTTACAAACAAAAAGTTGATTATATGTAAATTCTCTCATCGGACGTCAGCCGAGGATGATATGAAATGCTTCTCTTATTATCAGAGATCAATTATAACTGACAATGGCATCTTTCTCTTTTTTCTTTCTCTCTTATTCCTTTTTCTTCCCCCCTTGCTCTAATGTCTTTCTCTTCATTTTATATCATCCTCCTTCTTCTTTCCATCTTCCACGTAGGGCTCAAATCATCCATCCAAATACTTGTCTCATCCACCACCCTCTTGAAGTCTTCAAATAATAGCTGTAAGGCTGTCCAATACTGTTCAGATGTCATTTCCCCATTAATGCGGCCAGAGAGTTAGGTGCAGGGTCTTTAATACGATGGTAGCAGCTCTATTAAAGATATTTGCTATTTGTTCCTCCTTCCTATGACCTTCTAAAGCTCATCCTCATCCATTAATCCCTTTAGAACTTCCTTCCAAGCATAGCAACACACTATATGATTTTCCCTTTAGTAAGCCGATGATGTATCCCTCCTCGGACATGCTCGCAAGCCAATCTCACAACAACTTGCTCGTGGGCTTCTAAGTACGGTATCCTTCACTTAGCATTAACCCCTCTTCGGACGAGCCAATACCATCGGATCAGGCTCAAGACCCAAAATCATATTTTGACACATCTACCCTCACAGTGGTCAATATTTTTATCCAGGTGGTCTATTTATTTATTTGCACGTATATACATATAATTTTTTTTTGACAAGTCAAGGTGGTCTAGTAACCACCCTGAGTCATACATGGAGCAGCCCCTGTTTGTATATCTTGTACTAAAAGTGTTAAGTGTCAAAGAGTGTCACCTCTTACATAACTCAATTGGCTCTTGTTATGATTTTTTTGGTTAATTTCATCTCTAGTGTTTGAAGCATTTGATTATAGGGAATTTTCTCACGTAGGGGATTTATGCTTAAAAAACATTTTTATATACATAAAATATTTTTAAAAAAATGAATTCTCATAAGTGAAAAACTTATTTTATATATCTAGATTAAATCAGGAAAAAAACTCACTATAGTGCACATGAATTGATTTATTTATTTATTTATTTCAATCTTTTCTCCTAAGCTATTTGTGAATCAATTTGTTCAAATGGCAGATTTGAAGCCATAAGAGCGATTTCTTGATCTTAATTATACTTTTTTTTTGTTGCCAAACTTGATCTTAATTATGCTTAATCATTACATTAACACACTTATTATGCAACCGACATTATGGTGTGCATAAATTAGAGACTACTGAATTTGTGTGCCTTAAAAGAAAAAATAAAAGATTCCGAGGACAAAAATTTCTTGAAACAATACAAATGGGACTACAAAGTTCAACAACTAGCCGACACTCGATTTTGGCTTCAATTATTAATAATTTCGTGGCTCATGCCTCTCCCAAACTCCCAATTACATTCCTTTATTTAATATTTATTAGGTTTCACAGATGAGAAAGAGAGAAAGAGAGGAAGAGAAAGAGAGAGCAATACCAAACGAAATAAAATGCTCTGATGATTTTATTGATAACCAAGATTAGTTTATATATAGTGACAAACTTAACAAACTAATAACAAACTAATCTACCAATAACTAACTCCAAATAACACATGAAAAACACGTGGGAGTTTAACAACAACAGAACAGAATTAATCCTTCAATGAACGACCTGTAGCACAGCAACTTTGACAGCAACAATGAGAACGACCTGTAGCACAACAACTTTGACAGCAACAGTATATACAACAGTATATATCTCCAATACTCCCCCTCAAGATGGAGCATAGATGTTACTCATGCCCATCTTGCAAAGTAGGTTGCTAAATTGTTGATGTCCCAGAGGCTTTGTAAGCAGGTCTGCCAGTTGGTGTTTAGTCGAGACATGGAAAGTTTTGACTAGACCATCTTGGATCTTCTCACGCACAAAATGACAGTCAAGCTCTATATGTTTAGTTCGCTCATGGTAGACAGGATTGGCTGCAATGTGAATGGCAGCTTTGCTGTCACAATAGAGAAGAGCAGACTGATCATGGCTGATAGATAGGTCTCTAAGTAAACCTTTTAACCACACAAACTCACTGACAACAGCAGCCATGGACCTGTATTCTGACTCAGCAGAGGATCTGGACACAGTGTGCTGCTTCTTGGACTTCCAGGAAACCAGAGACTCACCCAGAAAGACACAGAAACCAGTAATAGACCGTCTTGTATCAGGACAGCTGGCCCAATCAGCATCACAGTAGCCTTTCAAGTGCAAATCTGATGTTGCTGAGAAAAAAAGGCCTTGACCAGGAGTTCCTTTTAAATACTTAAGAATCCTAGTAGCTGCTTGGAGATGTGGCTGTCTAGGCTGGGCAAGAAATTGACTAAGTTGATGCACACTGTAGGTAATATCTGGTCTGGTCAGTGTTAAGTACAGCAGCTTGCCAACAAGTCGCCTATACTGAGAAGGATCAGTTAATAACTCTCCATGAGAATTTGACAGCTTGGTGTGTTGCTCCATAGGAGATTTAATGGGCTTGGCTGCTAACTGTCCAGCTTCAGCTAAAAGTTCTAGAACATACTTTCGTTGACAAACACTTATGCCTGTGGAGGATCGAGCCACCTCTAATCCTAGAAAGTATTTCAAAGGGCCAAGGTCTTTTAGCTTAAACTGATCATGGAGAAACTGTTTGAACTCTGAAACAGCTTCAAGGTTGTTGCTAGCCACCAAGATATCATCAACATACACCAAGATAACAATAATGACATCATTATGAACTCTAGTAAACATGGAGTAGTCAGATTTGGACTGAATGAAACCATGGTTGATAATTGTGGTTGAAAGCTTTGAAAACCACTGTCTGCTGGCCTGTTTCAGTCCATACAAGGACTTAGTGAGTTTACAAACCAAACCAGGCTCCCCCTTGCTACCAAACCCAGGAGGAGGGTGCATATACACTTCCTCATCAAGCTCTCCATGTAGGAATGCGTTATTAACATCCAACTGGACCAAATGCCAATCAAGAGCTGCTGCAACAGCTAGGAGAGTCCTAACAGTGACAAACTTCACAACTGGACTAAAAGTTTCATAGTAGTCCAAACCTTCCTGTTGAGTGTACCCTTTTGCTACCAGCCTAGCCTTAAATCTCTCAACACTCCCATCAGCCCTATGCTTGATTTTAAACACCCATTTACAACCTATAGGATCCTTACCAGCTGGCAAAGGTGTAAGTTGCCAAGTATTGTTAATTTCAAGGGCATGTATCTCATCAGTCATTGCTGCCTGCCACCTAGGATCTCTTGCAGCTTCAGCATAGGACTTAGGTTCAGCACAAACAGAAAGAGCAAAGGTGAAAGCTCTATGGGGGTTAGATAGTCTATCATAGGAAAGAACAGACTCAATAGGAAAGGGAGTAGTAGGAATGGGCATGGAAGTAGCAGAGGCAAGCTGACAGTGAAAATCATGAAGATAGGCAGGGGCTTTATGAGGTCTGGAGGAACGTCTGGGTACTGGTGAAGTGGGAGTGCTATGTGCAGGGACAGGGTGGTCAGGTTGGGCAGATTGGTCAGGTTGGGCAGATTGGTCAGGTTGGTCAGGTTGGGTAGTTTGGGCAAGTTGATCAGAAACAGAATCAGATGCAGGTGGAGGTGGAGGTGTAGCAATATTTGGAGCAGAAACTTCCAATGGTGAATCATCAAAAATGAATGTGGAAGGTGGAAATAAAGAGCCAGTAAAGAGAGGCAGAGAAGTAGTAGGATTGTGAAGGTGAAAATCCATGGAATGAAAAGGAAAAATATGCTCATGAAAGACAACATCTCTGGACAAGAAAATTGACTTGGTGTCAAGATTGAACAATTTATATCCCTTGACCCCATATGGATAGCCAAGAAAGACACAAGGAGAAGCTCTAGGATCAAATTTTGATCTATTTCTAGAGAGGGTAGATGCAAAACAAAGGCAACCTAAAACTCTAAGATGAGAGTAAGAGGGAACAGAACCCAAAAGGATTTCATAGGGGGTTTTGTTATGCAATAAAGGACTAGGCAACCTATTAACAAGATAAACTGCTGTAAGGATGCAGTCACCCCAGAATTTTAAAGGCAAATTGGCCTGAAACCTAAGGGCTCGAGCAACACTCAATATGTGCTGGTGTTTCCTTTCAACAACAGAATTTTGTTGAGGTGTCTCTACACAACTCAGTTGATGTAAGGTACCCTTGGAAGAGAAAAATTGAGGCATATGAAATTCAGGGCCATTATCTGATCTTAAGGTTTTAATGTTGACATGAAATTGAGTCTCAACAAAAGAAAAGAAAGACTGAATAATGTTTTTAACATCAGATTTGAATTTCATCAAATATACCCAAGTGCATCTACTACAATCATCAACAATGGTTAAAAAATATTTAAAACCATTAATAGAAGGAACAGAAAAGGGTCCCCAGATATCACAATGAACAAGCTCAAAAATGGATGAACAAATGTTGTTTTCATTAGGAAAAGGAAGCCTTTTCTGTTTGGCTAAAGGACAAACAGTACAAACAGGAAACTCTTTGTCACAGAAAGTTACATCAGGTATTATTGAACTAAGTGAGTGCAACCTGGATGAAGAAGGATGACCCATTCTATTGTGCCACAAAACAGACTTGGAAATAGTGGAGGTATTACATGAAACAGGAGTACAAGCAGCTGCAACAGTGGAAGGAGAGTAAACACCAGGATGTGAGAGAACAGTGGGCATGAAATTTGAGAATTGAATTGGGATAGAAAGCTTGGCAGAGTTGGTTTGTTGTAAAATGTACAGACCACCATGCTTTTTACCCAAACCAATCGTCTTCCACTGCAGTAAGTCCTGTATGAAACAGAATTGAGATAGAAAAATGCAGCAACACTTGAGATGATGTGTTAACTTCCCAATAGAAATGAGATTGAATGAAAAAGAAGGAACACACAACACATTGTCAAGAATCAAATCACATGATAACTGAACTTGACCCACATGAGTAACTAAGGCAGATTCACCATTAGGAAGTTTCACAGAAATGTGAGTGACAGAGGTGATTTTGGTAAGATAAGAAATAGAATGGACCATGTGATCAGTAGCACCACTATCAATAATCCATTCATTAGGTAAGAGGGCAGGTGGAATGACAGGATTAGAAGAAAAAACTGATTGATCTAAATTTGTGGATGAATGTAAGCAAAGAGGCATAGAATTAATAGAGTCTAGGCATTTAGATTCAACTAAATTGTCAAATTTAGCTAGGCATTTAGATTCAACTAAATTGTCAAGTTTAGTTATAGGTGGAGTACCTGCCGTGTGAAAGGTACCAGATGGGAGGGGTTTGGTGACAGAAGCAGGATGACTAATGAGTGTAGCAGCTTGGTGTGCTCCAAGAGGAGAATCTTGAATGCCTTGTGATCCCAGTGTGTGGGCTTGCAACATGGACATGAGTTGGTGACACTGAGATGAAGTGAGAGCAACAGTGGTCAAATCCTCCACACCATCTGCATTGTCCATATTAGAACCCAGAGAAACTTGATTGGCTGAATGCCCCTTTCCTTTGTTCTTATACCCAGGAGGATAACCATGAATCTTGTAGCATTTGTCCACCACATGCCCAAGAATTCCACAGTGTGAACAGACTGGTCTTTCCTTCTTACCATTAGACTTGTAGGTACCCTTGTTATACGAAGCATTAGAACCTCTAGAGAAGAGAGCAGCAGATTCAACTGCAATAGCATTAGAGCCAACTCTTCGTTGCTTCTCTTCTTGAGAAATGAGAGAGAAAACTTGATTCAGTGAAGGCAACGGTTTCATTAGTAAAATCTGTCCCCTAACAGTTGCAAAAGATTCATTGAGTCCCATCAAAAAATTCATAGTACACTCCTCTTCTTGATACTCAATCCGAGCAATCATGGAACCACAAGTGCAAATACCACAAGAACATGAAAGAATTGGCTTGTAATTAACCAGTTCATCCCAGATAACTTTGAACCTTGTGTAATAGCTACTCACAGAGAGATTATCTTGAGAGAGAGTACTCACCATTCTTCGAAGCTCAAAAACCCTAGGGCCATTGCTTTGAGAGAATCGATTCTTGAGATCTGTCCAAACTTCTTGTGCAGTATTCAGGTAGATCACACTGGAAATTAGATCCTTGGACATCGAATTGATCAACCAAGAGAGAACCATTCTGTTACATTTCTTCCAAGCAGGGAAAATAGGATCCGAAGTGCTCGGTGGAGGTTTAATGGTGCCATCAACAAAATCTGTTTTGTTCTTGGAATCAAGAGCATAAATGATAGATCGGCTCCAAGTGGCATAGTTTTCTTCAGTGAGAGGCTGATTAACCAAAACCAAGCCAGGATTCTCGCTACTATGAAGAAAATAAGGACTGGATGGTTTCTCCCAATCCGGCACAGAAATCTGAGAAGCAGATGATACTGAATCTGTCGCGGAAGCCATTGAAGGAGCTTGGACTAGGCTTTACAGAGAAACCCGTGAGCAGAGAATCAAGGAAACTTTGTAAATTGAAACAATGAAAGAAATCAGAGTAAGGAAGGATTCAAAGGAAACTCAACAATGGAGAATGAGCTAGGAATCGATGGGAAGCACCGAGCCAACTCGCTCTGATACCATATTAGGTTTCACAGATGAGAAAGAGAGAAAGAGAGGAAGAGAAAGAGAGAGCAATACCAAACGAAATAAAATGCTCTGATGATTTTATTGATAACCAAGATTAGTTTATATATAGTGACAAACTTAACAAACTAATAACAAACTAATCTACCAATAACTAACTCCAAATAACACATGAAAAACACGTGGGAGTTTAACAACAACAGAACAGAATTAATCCTTCAATGAACGACCTGTAGCACAGCAACTTTGACAGCAACAATGAGAACGACCTGTAGCACAACAACTTTGACAGCAACAGTATATACAACAGTATATATCTCCAATAATATTTATCATTATCTACTTCGGCTCCTCAATTGTCTTCAACCACACAAAAAATATCAACGACATTTACAGTCCTCAATTCCCTCTCTAGTCTCTGATGGAGCAGTCAACACGGTCCAACTCCCCTAACCTTGTCCTTGTCTTCTTCTTCTTCCTCTCCTTCTGTAACATCCCAACTTTATTATCATTACCCTCTTCTTCTTCTTCAACCTCTGCTTTTCCCAATGAAGCTCTCCCCACTAAATCAGGCTATCTCCCTATCAATCCTACTACTGGTTCCGCCATTTTCTACACTTTCTATGAAGCCCAGGAACCCATTTCGACTCTCTCCCAAACCCCACTTCTCATTTGGCTCCAAGGTGGCCCTGGCTGCTCCTCCATGACTGGTAACTTCTTTGAACTTGGACCCTGGCGTGTCAATTTTCGTAAGGCCAAGTCTGACCCCCTTGTTCTTGAACCCAATTCTGGTTCTTGGAACCGCTTATTTGGCCTTCTTTTCCTCGATAATCCGATTGGAACTGGGTTTAGTATTGCTTCTACACCCGAAGAAATCCCAAGAGATCAATACACTGTTGCCACGCATCTTTTTGCTGCAATCACTTCGTTTATTGAACTAGACCCATCGTTTAAGTTTCGTCCAATATATATTACGGGTGAGAGCTATGCAGGTAAGTATGTTCCAGCTATTGGATACTATATTTTGAAGAAAAATGCAGACTTGGCCGTGTCTGAGCAGGTGAACTTAGCAGGTGTTGCTATTGGAAATGGTTTGACTGACCCGATCACTCAGGTGGCAACTCATGCTGTGAATGCTTACTTTTCGGGTTTGATCAATGAAAGGCAAAAGAGTGAATTGGAGAAAGCTCAATGGGAGGCAGTTGGGCTGACCAAATCGAAGAATTGGAGTGAGGCCACAAATGCTAGAGGTAAGGTCTTGCATTTGTTGCAAAACATGACAGGGTTGGCCACATTGTATGATTTTACAAGGAAAGTTCCTTACAATTCTGACTTGGTTACTGATTTTTTGCAAAACAATGAGGTGAAAAAGGCCTTAGGAGCGAATGAATCGATTGTATTTGAGGAATGTAGTGATGCAGTGGGGGATGCATTGCATGATGATGTGATGAAGAGTGTGAAATATATGGTGGAGTTTTTGGTGAAGAAGAGCAAGGTTTTGTTGTATCAAGGGCATTTTGATTTGAGAGATGGTGTGGTTTCAACTGAGACTTGGGTGAAGACAATGGATTGGGAGGGAGTTGGGAATTTTTCAATGGCAGAGAGGAAGGTTTGGAAGATAAATAAAGCGCTTGCTGGGTTTGTGCAGAAATGGGGGAGTTTGAGTCAAGTTGTGGTTTTGGGGGCTGGGCATCTTGTGCCTACTGATCAGTCATTAAGTTCACAGGCAATGATAGAAGACTGGGTTTTGGAGAGGGGCTTATTTGGCCATCCACAAGAGGAGGGTTTGTCATCAAATTTCCAGGGTGCATTGTAAAATCTGTTCTTCTTATTCTCTTCTTGTTGTACTTGTATCAATTAGTAACTCAAATCATGGGCAAGCTTAAAATGGGATGTTAAGCACATTGCAATTTGCATCATTGAATAAATGATCTGCTTTGATTTGTCACATTTTATATTTGATGATTACATACCAATTGGTGGAACTCCACTTTTCTACAGATTGTTTTCCCCCCTAGAGATTGTTTTCCTTTCGATGTGGAGTTTTTTTTTTTTTGGGGGGGGGGGGGGGTGTGGTGGTCTGTGCACTAGTTTTTCTTTGTCGAAGGTCTGTGCACATTGTACTAGTTTGTGCACTAGTTTTTTTTATTGAAGGTCTGTGCACACTGCATAGGTTTGTGCACCATATATATATATTCCCTGAAGGTCTGTTCACCAGTTGAGTTTTAAGAAGTACGGAAAAAAAAAAAAAAAAATTACTGTGAAACGTAGAATTAAAAAATGATTTTCACTGAGGTTGAAAATCAAACGCACTAAAATGAAAATATTTTACATATGTAAATATTTTACTTTGAAAGAAATGAAATGTTAATTTTCAATAAGAAGAATAATATTGTTTGAGTGTTTTTGATATAGATACGGATGAAAAAGTGTATTAAAATATATATAAGTGTGTTTAAAATGTGTTATTTTGTGTTTGAACTTGGCTGCCAAACAGCCCCTAAAGTTCTCACCATTCTAGCTAGCCTCGCACTTGCAAGTTGTAAATCTCCGGTCACTAAGACAAAGAGGAAGTCTCATTCTTTGCCCTCTAAAATTCTTGAGCAAATTCATTTGTTTGGGGAAAATTAAACCGAGGTTATTCATCCGACTAGTAAACAAAAGGAAATTTTTATTGGCATCAAATTGAGGAGAATTAAAATGTGAACCATAGACTCTTCTCGAACACTAGTCAATCTCAACTAAGTGGTCAGTGATTCTTCTACTTTTCTGTTTTGGCCTCTATCCACAATAATATTAATCTACTATATGATAAAAACGTGAGCCTCATTAAAATTCTACTTTATGCAAACTGAGTATGTCGATTGTTTCATCAAAGTATTTTCTACAAAAGCTTTCCGAAGAAAACGTCTCTCTAAGCTATATAATATGTCAAGATATTGAGTTCAATTCATGGAAGATAAAGACTCAAAGAAAAAGTTTAGTTTGTTGCATATAGTTTATTGTTCTTGTGTGATTAAAAGTGAGGAGGTGCGGTTTTGTTTTATAAATGTCCCTCTTGAAATTAAATGTGATGTAAATTTGATCCATGGAAGCTTGATTTGGAAAGTTAGCTATTCAAAGAAAAAAAAAATTCAAGTGAGAATAAACAATACACAACCAAATTGTTTTCTTTTTACTTTCTTTTCATATATTTACAGGAAACTTCAAATAAATTAGCCAAGCATAATAATCAACATAAACATGACAATTTTAAGTTGATTTAACAATAATCCACAAGCAAGACATCAAATTTGTACACATTCAATAAGAAGAAAAGAGAGAAAAAAAAGAAAGAAAAAAAGAGAGAGGAGGAGACCTAGTATAGTAAAAAAATATCCATAAGCTGTAAACTATTTTTCTTCTCTCCGGCTAGACTATTGGATGAGGTGATTGTTGGATATATTTCAAAAACTATTTACTTTTGTGATTATGTAAACAAAAGCAACATACAAATCTAATCATAAACAAGAACACAAATAGATTCAATAGGCAAAAGTAATAAATAAATTTTGAATATAAGAAGAAATCTAAATAATTAAATAACTCATAGATTAGATACGTGAAGAATGAATGATGCAGAACTGATCAAGTATTGTACTTGACATAATCTTCTTAAAGTAGATTTAGATTTAATTAGTGGGGCGTAGAGACTCATGGATGTCTGGCTCACAAGATAAAATGATCAATAATCTATAAAAGGAGCACTACAATCTACATGCCTAGCGAATTGAACTATGTATTTTTCTCTCCCTTTGACTCTATGCAAATGCATGCGCAAAAATATTTTCTTTGGAAAAGTTTCTCAGTAAAAATAGCTTTTATGAATGAGGGATTATAAATATATAGGTTAGTGAAGAGACACATTATTTAGGAAAATTTGCTTTCTTCATGAATGTGATATATGGTAATGCTTCCACAAACACTAATATCCTACCACGGGGTCCTACGGGAAGTTCTAAACTTCTCTTTGAAGTTTAGGAACCAAATTGTTAGGGACATAATTGATTTAATTGGCTAATCCTTTGACAAAACTCGCTTTACTTGTAATTGGGTAAATCTAGGATAGTTTAGGACTTCAAGAAACATGTTGTTTAAATCAAGTGTTAAAACTATGTAAATCTGTCCAAAAAACAAGTGAAGAAGTGTTGTTCATTAAAACTCGACAGATGTTTTGATAGAAAGCCTATCTATTTGGATTAAATATTGAAGCTTGATAGAAGCTATATCTGTCGAGAATTACGAAATCAGATTTTTCAGATATGATTACACGCATATCCAAGTGAATTTATGTAGGGTTTCTTTTTTCACAACCCTAGACATATATAAGGATTATTTTAAAGGCCATCGCACAAGGAATTAGAGAATTCCTACATGCATTGTGTGACTGGAGACATAAATTGCTCTAGTTCATCATTTTCTTTATAGAAGATACTGCGTCTTTGTGCTAAGGGTTTTGTGACCAATAAGCTTTTTGATCTTCATGTTGATGAACTAAAGAACTTTGCAGCCAACATCTTCCTTAAGTTGGTGTATTAGTCACATACTAGGATTCATGTGTTGAACGGAGAGATTGCCGTTACAATTCAAGTCCAATTGGGTATTGGGGTAAGGGTTCAACTGTAGATTGGTATTAAGTACTGAGATTCATTTTATTTGTAATTTCTTGTGATTGACAATAATGGATTCTCGGTAGTGGTGACTTTAAATTCACCCGGTGGAATTTTGCCTCGAAAATTTTTTCCATTTGTAAACAAATCACTATGTCAAATTTATTACTGCATTTAGTTTAATTGGCAATTTCTTTGTGCTATCATGCTATTGCATTTTAAATTGACTTAATTAATTAACTTGGATAATTAATTAATTAATTTGTCAAAGGGATCAATACATTTTTGGCCTAGCAAGTGATATCAGAGTAGGCACACTCTGATTATAGTTAATCTTTATTGTGTGATCCATTAACCCCTGTTTGTCATGGATAGAGTACAATCTCTTATTATACCTCATTTATTTGATGACACTAACTATGCATACTAGAAAGTACGCATGAGAGTTTTCTTGCAATCTTTAGATGAAAAAGTGTGGCAAGCTGTGGAGATTAGCTACACTAAGCCAAAGGAAGTGCTGGCTGATTGGGATTATGCAAAGATCAAAGCAGCAAATTTCAATAGCAGAGCATTGAATGACATTTTCAATGCGGTCACTAATGAGAAATTCAAGAAGATATCATCTACTGATACTGTGAAGGAAACATGGATCATCCTTCAGACAACCTATGAAGGAACTAAGGCTGTCAAGAATTCAAAACTCCAAAGACTCACTACTAGATTTGAGGAGATAAATATGGAGGAGGATAAGCTATTTGATGAGTTCTATGCCAAACTCAAGGACATAGTTAACTCAGCCTTAAATCTTGGGGAAACTATTTCGAACCCAAGGTTGTGAGAAAGGTGCTCAAATCTCTCCCTAAGAGATTTCATCCTAAGATTACAACAATTGAAGAGTCGAAGGATATTGACTCTATTCATTTGACGGAGCTGGTTGATAACTTGCAAACCTATGAATTGGGTTTGACTAGACTCGGGAAAGGAAGCAAAGGCAAGAGCATGACACTGAAGGCCAAGAACAATGCGACAGATGAGTCTTCAAATGACAAAGATTTCAAGATGAAGTCTTACATCACAAGGCAATTCAAGAAGTTTATGAAAAAGGCCAATGTGAAAGGCTTTAACAAGGACCGTAAGTAATCTAGTTCCTCTCAATTCAAGAGTCAAGACAAAGGAAAAAGGATGCTAAGGATGGCGGTTAATACATTATTCCCTTAGGACCAAAGTGTTTCGGATGTCAAGTTTTTGGACACATGAAACAAAAATGTCCAACATAGTTCAAGACGATTGGGAAAAGCAAGGCTCTTGCTGCTACCTTGAGTGACACCGAACCTGATACTGAGTCAGATGACAGTGATGATGAGGGAATCTTGATTGCTTTCACTGTTATAGTTGATTCTACTGAGGGGAGTATAGAAGCTGGAGACGATGAAGAGGACTTGGTGGATTCAAAGTTTGAGAAAATGGATGATCAAGATGACATCCATACAGCCTATGAAAAATTATACAAGGTTTCAGAGAAGCATGAGAAACTATATAGGCTGGCCACTAAGAAGCTAAGTGATGTGGAATTAGATCGGGATGAGCTCTCTACAAAAGTTAATGAAGCAAATCAAACCATTGGAGCTCTGCGGTTCGAGAACAACTTCCTAGCTAAAAGGACAAAGATACTTGAAGCAGAACTATTCCAGGTCAGAGCTCAATTGGAGAGGACTACTAGTGCAAAGGTCGATGAGATGCAAAGTTCTCAAAAAGTTGCTTATGGCAAAACCGGTTTGGGGTATGATTTCTCTTCTCCGAATATTGCCTCCTCTAGTATAATTGTGTTTATCTCACTTGCTAGTAATGTTATTTCTAAGAATAATGAACTTAAAACTGAATCAATGAACTTAAAATTGAAATATCTAGTGAGAACTTAGACAATGACAAATCTATTCTAGGAGCACCCCTTTAAGGTTGAAAAGAAAGAGACTAGAAACCCTAGGACAAAAAAGGACAACAACAAAAAGTCTCAACAAAAGAAGCCGCATTTCTATCATCACTGCGAAACTTTAGGGCATACATGTTCAAATTGCTATAAGTGGTTAGCCACTTAACAAAGTAATAGTATGCTCTCGTTCGAAAACCAGAATAAGTTTCCATCCTCTTTTGCTCCTCTTGGAGATCTTCTTGAGGCTTTTATGTTCTTTTTGAACTTGAACGGTTTCAATTCAAGGAAATGTTCTTCCAAGGTGTGGAAGGAAAAAAGGCTCAAAGTGATTTAGTCACTCTCTCTCTCTCTCTCTCTCTTTCTCTCTCTCTCTCACTCTCTCTCTTTATGATGTTGCATTACTTATGTGTTTTGCTTTCTTGTTTTGAGTCAGTCCAGTTTTATGCCTTGTTTGTTTCTTTATGTTTTTGTTAGGTTATTTTCAATTTTGTTTTGTTTTGTTTTTTATAGAAATAAAAATTTTAAAAATACAAAAACAGTGTGTGTTTTGTTTATATTGGTACTTGTGTACTTTGGATGGCCATTGAAACAAAGTTTTCTAAATTTTGTATCTCTTGGAACTTAGATGCGCATCTCAATACACAACTAAGCAAGTGAGCTTTGTGGCTCGTGTTTGTGATAAGTATGATTAAATAATCTCTTATGCTTAACACTCATATCACTTTTGTTGATGGGAATGACTAGAAAATCCAAAGAGAAAGGCATAAATAACCACCTCACCACTAAAGCCCGCTAATCATGTATAACATCTGTGTGCTTCGATATAGCAAAAAGAATTAAAATGTTTTTAAATATGGTTGCAAGCTTGTTTCTAGGAGATGTGAGAGTTAGATGATGTATCTCGAAGGTGACAGTCCTCATTAAGCAATTATGATTATGTGTGTGTATTTGATTTTCTTATATCTCAAATCGTCATAATATAAGACACTTATGCACTCTTGTTATGTTTTTCATACACAACACGCAAATTCTTTGATACTTTGATACATGTGTAGGTACAATGTGATTTGGCCATCACAAGTAATACATGTGTTAATATATGCTCACTAAACTATCTTAACTTGCTTTTGAAATATAAAATTGGTTAGACTTGTTTAGTGTGTGTGTGTGTGTGTGTGTGTTTGGATCTCTGAATGCTTTGCATATATGTTGAGAGATGTTTTGAGAGCTTAATACGTTGATTGGATCTAATGCTTGAGTTGCTTGCTTGTTGCATTAATCTTTATGTGTTTTTTCTTTCTTTGAAAAACTCAGCTCGACAACTTCTCTACAAATTCTCGACAAATTCCACTTCTATTGAGCCCTTCTTTCTCTTGTCTTAACAGATCTTATCGCATTCTCGATCCATCAAGATTTCTGGAATTCTTCTAGATAGAATCTCGATAGATTATTCGATCCATCGAGCCAATTTTCTAAGCTCTTTGTCTAGTTGATATATTCTCGACAGCTTCTCGATCCATCGAAGTATTTTTGATGTCGACAGATCCTTGACAACACCAAGACAGATTACTTCTGTCAAGATTTAGTGCTCAACAGATACTTTGATCCATCGAGTTGCAATTTCCTTATATAGCTGAGGTGCGAATCAGATTTCATTTTTTTTCTTCTCTCTCTCGACAGAAAATCTTTTCCCTCTCCCAAACACTCTCTCCCTCACTCAAATCTTCACTCCCTTCAAGATTTTGGCCTAGATCAAGTTTGTTTCTTGTGATATGTGCTCTTAAACTCTTCTTTACATGCATTTTATGCATTTAGACCTAGGTTTTGGGTTTTTCAAAACTTTTTGGGGTTTCAGAGTTTCTCTTGAAATTTTTGGGTTGGGGTTTATGAATTTGATGTTAAATGATCATGCATTGAATTCTCATTACAATATAACCATGTTTCATGCATTTTAGATGTGTGTTTGATTAAATGTGGATTGTGTGCTGGAAGGTTTGGATTAGGTTTTGCCCATGATGCAGTCTATCTGAGAGAAAGATAGAGAGAGAAAAAGAACAAAAACACATCACAACACATACATAGAAAGGATAGAAAAGTTACATATGCATGAAATATTCATGGACACGTGACGCCAAGTCATTCTGTCATATTTTGCCGACACTCCTCTCCCCGCCGTCATACGGACTCGGGGTTGGGCTTTTCTATGTGAGAAACCCTTGAGGTGTCCCACCGTGTTTATACAGGAGTTCTACTCCAACATACACGGTATCGATACCTCTGTACCTCGTTTTGCCACGACATTCTGAGGTATACGTATCGTAGTTACCCCGGATCTTATATCCGAGGTACTACATATCCCACGGGTAGCGCATCCTGACTATCCCGACTGTGAGCATTTTAGGACTGTGTCTAGAGACGAGCTTTTATCTCACTTTTGTGAGACACCTTCTATATGGGGTGGGAAGCAAAACACCCCTGCACAGAGTTAGCAAAAGGTTCGCGCTACCTTAACATGGTGATGACATTCACTCTTAGTCCACTTTCTCACTATAACTCTATCACAGAGTCTCGTGTTCGTTTTCTTTTGTCTCTCTTAGAGGACCTCTTTATAGACTTTCCCTCTCACTTCATCACTTCTGTCTTCGATGTCTATCAGGATACAGCTACACGTGATAAGCTCATCTTTCCTTTGCCTATCACGTGTATCCACCAACACTTCTCAGTTAAGATTCCTGATTCCCCTCACCTCTTCTCCACTATGGGTGCTATCGACGCCGGTTTTGTTTGACAGAGCGAGGCTCAACTTTGATTGAATCAGCCACGTGTGATGGCCCCCGATCCTGCAACTTCTACTGTTCCTTCCACCTCTGCTCCTTCTTCCTCGTCTGGTTATGTGGGAGAGTGTGAGGTTCTGCCAAGTGGTGTATTCTTGATAAAGAGAATTGAAATATTCTTAAGTGTCACATCAGAGACAAGATCAAATTAAATATTAAAATTTTGTTTTATTTGATTCAATGTTTCAAGACATTTCTAATTAAAAAGTAAATATTTTTTGTATCCTTTGGTTCAATGTTTCAAGACTTTTCCTCTCTCACACATATATACAAAATTCTTTGCATTTCAATTTATTATTTTCACCTCTTGCACTTCTTCTTCTTTATATATACCTCCACATAGCCCTTCATGCCATCTCATGTCAAATACAATAGTCCAAAAATGATTTCATTTATCTACAATCTTTCAACGACACCTAGCTCTAACATTATTGTCCTATCTAATCCTAACCCGTATGAGTTGGCTACAAACAAGGAAGGGGGGCTTGCATTTTATATTGAGTGACAACAATAGCAATTATGATTTTGATGTTAATTAAGTCAAATGTTGTAGATTTGTGGGTTTTGTAAAGAATGTGATTGACTATTGGTGTTTGAAATGTGTATTTTATTTTAGAATTAAGGAGAAAGAGAAAGACGCATTTTATATGAAGTTTTATTTTACAATATTTCTCCAAAATTGTTTTTTTATTTCTCATTACTTGAACTGAATAATTATATCAGATATGTGTGTGTACTCTATAGTCATTTCTTCTTATGATGAACTCATTACTAACAAAATTTTATAACAATTATGCTATAATATATGTACAACATTTTCTAAAACTATTATATATAAAATATTACTACATTATCCGTGTATCGCACGGGCAACTTACTAGTTATTAAAATAATTAAACCCCCAATCCAAACAATTATCCCAACAACTAAATATGAATAGAACAATTTCGTGCGAACTATCCTATCACTCCATAAGCTTTTTAGAAAGTCTCTCCATAATAGAAAATTTGAGACGTCCACCTTTCTAAATATTGGAATGTTTTTCTTCGTTCTTCAGTAGAAGGGCGATCTCTTTTCCTTCAAGTAATAATATATATATATATATATATATATATATAAACAAAACAAAACAAGCCCAACCTTTACGGCCAAATCCCATTTTCGTAATCACCAGTTCAACTTCCACAATTGTCAACTCTGTTGCCACTTGCCATACCTCTAGCCATTGTCGTAACTCGTAACAGACGATGCTCCAAACAAAGACACCACAAGAGAGAGGAAGTCAATCCCATTTAGAGATGGCAAACTCTGTCCAACCCGTGGGTACCCAGCTCAGCACGATAAAGAATAGGGTCGGGTTTGGATTAAAAAAAAAAACCCAAAAGCGGGTCTGGGTTTTATTAAAAACCCGGCCCGAATCGGGACCCGACCCAACCCTATTATATCCTAATTACTAAAACACCCTCATATATATATATATATATATATATAGTTATAAACCCTAAAATCTATTCCTAGTTCCTCTCATTTTAGCTCAGTCTCACACTTCACACTCATAGCCACCTCTTGCTCTCATTTCAGCTCACCACTCTCACTCACTCTCAATCTTACTGTCGGCCCAACTGCCCAACCTCTTACCGCTGGTCCAATCATTCTTCGCCGATCCAAGCTCTCACTCACTCTCAATCTCATTATTGACCCTAGCTCTCACCGTAGGTCCAAGCTCTCGCCGCTATCCTAAGTTGTCGCCGCCAACCAATTTAAGATCTGTCACCTGCTGCCCAAGCTCTGTCAATGTCACTGTCGGTCTCGGCTTGTTCTGTTCTCTAATTCTCTTCAATTTTTTTTTTTTTTTTTGATATTGATGTTATCGGTCTGTTCTGTTCTTGATAAATCAAACATCTTTGATTTCTCTCTGCATTTGCTCTATCAATGTCACCGCTGGTTTTGTATTTGGTAAGGGTTTTGTTGCTTTCTTGAATTTGCCAAGTCCCATTTGGGCTTCAATGCAAATTGTTTTTTTGTTGGGCCACAAATTGTGTCCAAATCTAGTTAGGCTAAACGGGACCCGAGGGCGGGTATGGGCCCTGCATAAAAAACCCGTTTATTAAATGAGCTGGGTCCTAGTAACGAGTTCGGGACCGCGGGACGAGTCTGGGTATGAAAAAACTCGGCCTGTTGCCATTCCTAATCACATATGGGCTGAAATTTACAAAAATTTAAAACAAGCCCCAAAATGTTACAAAAATGCCACCCAACTTTTTTTTTTTTAAGTGCTATCCAACACATAAAATATAGACTCAAAACATCAAAAACTTATTTCTCATATTTTGTTTTGCACAGTGAAAATTAGATTCAGTTTTTTGAAATCAGAGAGCTGAAACCATTTGCCAAAACGATTATCAAACTGCTGAGGCCCACGAAATTTAGAAAAATAAAAATAAAAACAAGCTGAAAATAGCCTGACCAAATAGGGTTTACCCAATATATTTCTGGTATCGCATCTTATCCTTGTATCTATTTGATAAAATTTACATATTCTAAATCACCTGACCATTGTTTGCAATTTATGAACATTGATGAATTCTTTCCAATATCTTCATGATGGCATGATGCATCAATCAAAATTACAAAGGCTATAGTAATTCAACCTAATACAGGACTGACTAGAAAGAGAGCATATTTATATATTAACTGATCATATTTTAGAAAGAGTACTTTGACATAAAACCAACTTCTTCATAGACACATCATCCAGAGTATATTTTGGCCGCATAAAAGATGGTAAAAAGAAATCATACTACAGTTTCTTGATAAGCAGATATATAGGGAAACTTCAGAACTCTTCTCTTTTTATTTTGTGCTAGAAGCAGAAAGACAGTGAAAAAACTCACAAGAGTTTCCTTATGCTGAAAATTACAAACGAGAAAGCTTTGAATTGACAGGGAAGTGTGGAACCAGAATTGTGCTCTGAACTTCTGTTTTAATGAAATTAGACTTCAGAGGCTGATTCAGGGCACCTCCTCCATCACTGGACGCACGAGAAGAAAGATAAAAGCAGCAGCAGATGGATGATAAGAAATCCATGCTCTTTCTCCCTCTATACCACTGATCTCTTCCTCCCTCGGATTGATGGTATATCATTACCCACTTCAACTTACCAAGAGGTCTATGTGAAGCAATGTTTGCTTTTCTGATATTTTTTCCCTTAAGTCAATGCTTGTGCTATGACTTACGAGTTATGGCCAATGATGGCATTTCTTTTTCTTTTTTATCTATGAAAAAAGTTAATGAATATCCTGATCACTTTGGTTTAAGAAATACTTTAAAAAAAATTATAGAAAAAAAACTTTTTTTTTATAGCTTTTTATATTAATATTATATACTATATAATAAAAGTTAGGCTTAGACGGCGTGATTATACCTAGTGACTTCATCATATTATAGAATTTTTTTTAGATTTTTAGATTTAAAATATATATATTTTTTCTTCTCATTTAATTTCTAAATTGATAAAAATTTTAATTTTAATTACAATCCAAATTCATCTTATCCATATAATCCTTATTTTGTACGTGTAGTGTATTATAAAAAATGCAGTAACTTTCTTATTTTTTTAATTATTACACTACACGTAAAAAGAAAACATTTATATATATATATATATATATATATATATATATATAAGTCTAATGTATCTTAAATTGCAGAATTTTTAATTACTACACTAAAAAAAGGTCTAATCCATATTGCAGAATTTTTTTTTTAATATTTTTTTCTTAGGAAGATTTTTTTTTTTTTTTTTTAGATTTAAAATGATAAGGCACGTAAGAAAAAGAAAAAGAAAAAAAAAACCTTGGAAACATGGATAACATAACTAATTTACGTAGATTAGGATCATGTAACCATTAGTATTTTATTTAAAATTTAAAATTTAAAATTGTAGATAAAAAATAATTTTAGAAAAAAATACACGCCGTTGATTAGAATTTCACATAGAATTGGTGTTTCTGTAATTCCAAACCATCTAGTAATTTCTCTTGTAATTTAACTTCAATATAATTTGAAATTCTATGTCTAAATGAACTCTCCCAAGTCCTAACTTCCAAGTCTTTTGGATAAACATGCATCCTAAGTGATGATTTTACGTTCTGTTCTTTTTTAAAAAAACTTTAATTGTGATAATTTTTTTAATACATATCTTATTCCTAATAATTCTATTTCTCTTATAATTCCTAAAATGATTAGAAATCTAGTATCTTCACAATTGAAAATTCTCTATATATACGGTTTTTTTTTTAGTGTATTCTTATATATTCTTTCTTTCGCTCTTTTTTTTTTTTTTTTAATTTTGTTTTTTTGGGAGAAAACACCACTTATTGTTCTAATTGATTTTTTCTCTCACCATTATTAATAATAAGTTTGTATCTCATTTTTGTTTGCAATAGAATGCTTTATTATTAAAACCACACTATTACAGGTCTGTTACTATTTTTGTTTTTGTTTTTATGTTTCACTTATCGGTCATAAATGCAATTATAAATCCATGAAAATAATTATATGAACCTCTATAAATATTTCACCTTTATGATTTGTTTGGCATCATTTATTATTTGAGTTTGTTTTGTTTGTAATAGAATATTTTATCAAAGGCACCATCCACTCTATTACATGTATGTTTATTCTCTTTATTTTTGTTTTCTATGGTTCTGTTTATGAGTCATAGAGTCAATTTTAAATCCATGAAATTCATTATATAAGCCTATATAAATATTTCACATTTATGATTTGTCATTAGTTATTATTTGAGTTGGTTTGTTAGTAGTAGAATGCTTTATCAAAGCCACCATCCATATTATTATAGGCATGTTTCTCTTCTTTGTTATTTTTGTGTTTGTGTTTTTTTAATTTATGGTTTTTCTTATGAGTCATTAAAAGCATGAAAATATATTATATAAACCTCTATAAATATTTCACCTTCTTCTATAAATATTTCACCTTCATGATTAATCTCTATCAATTATTATTGAAGTTAAACTTAAAGGTATGGAGATTTATCCTTTTATTGCTTTTAATCCTACAAAAATATGTTTAGTTTTTTTCTTCTTCTTTTGTTTGGTTTTGCATTTATGAATTATTTGTACTCATCTTTTTTTTTCCTCATAGGTTTTATCTATCAATTATTTAAGAATTATCAAATTTTGTATCTCCTCCTACAACAAGGGTTTCATCTTTTTAATTTCTAGGTTGTATTTGAGTTATGCTTAAATGTGCATTATTAGATTAAATTAATTTTCTTGAATAGTAAAATTTTTATGTTACTATTTCTCATTTTTATTTTTGTTGTTAGTAATATTATATGTGTGCGCTACAAAAATGTCATTATAAGGCAACCGATAAGTTAGAAGAGAATTATGTTTATTTTTTTGGCAAATGAAATACCTTTGGTTAAGTTTCCATAGGTTATTAATTATTAAATATAGAACATTTTTCATATAAATATGTTGTGTGATTGCGATACTTTTAAGAACAATAATTTATATGCAATTTATATAATCTAGATTCAAGAGATTATTAATTTATTATTTCTCAAAAAAATCATACTAAAAGTTTATAACTACAATCATGCAATGCACGGGCATAATACTAGTATATATAAAAGCAAAGACCTCATATGGGAAAGCACGAAGTCCTGTCAAGTGGCGTTCTAATTTTGCATTTAGCATTTTTTGACCTCTTTTATTACTATTTTTTTTTTACTGTTACCCAAAAGTTCACATTAACTTATTTTACTATTATCTTATTACTATCTCATTAATTTTCTAAACTTACACCACACCTTTCTCTATATTTTTTTTTTAATACAAGATAGAATTTCTACTTTAATCTAATCTAAGTGTATATGTGTATGAAACTTCCTCTTGGAGACTTGAACCCCCGCCCTTGCCCACCACACCCCCCAAGCACTTATACTTGTGAAGTGACCATCACACCAAGGGTATGCAAGTGGTCTTTCTCTATTCTTCATTTTTTTAGCATTCCCACCGTTTTAGAATAATAATAATAATAATAATAATAATAATTAAGGACTAATAGTAATAACTAACCGCATAAGGCCTTAAAGAGAGATAGAGAGACACAAAAATGTTGTGGATTGTTAAATAATATGTATTGTTTCACTATATATTTCCAAAATAAAAGACTTATGACTGACAAAACATTTGAAAGTGAGAGAAAGAGGAATTCGAGAGGTCACTACCTCCGTTATACTGGCCTTCCACCACCATCAAGACGCTGAAACCCCTACGGATAATTTTAAAAAAAAATTAGGGGCTTAAATATGATTTAGGTTTGAGTAATTTGGTTGGATAGTTTTTGTTTTGAGTATATAAGTAGAGAGAATATTTGGTGCGTAATGTAAAGCCATATTTTACTATGGTTTAATTTTAAATCATCTATAAGACACATAAATAAGCACTTGCCCACATCATGTCTTAATGTCGCACTATGAGTGAGTAGAAGATGGTGAGAGAATTAGGCATACTTTCATTTTATGGTATGAAATATGTGAACACAACACAAATTAGTTGATTTTCATGGTCCCGTTACTCTTTTTCATTTATCTTTGGTTTCATGATTTTAAAAAATAATAATCTTACTTTGAAAAGGCTACAAACATGCACTGAAACTACTAAACTAATTTTTAGTATCTCAAAATGTATATGTTTCTTTACTTAATTTAGTTTACTTTTTCTTTATAGGGATAATTACAGTAAACCAACTTATGGTATGTCCCGTTTTTACTTTGTCTACCCGTAGTTCAATCATTTACACCTTGCCTACCTGAAGTTAGTCCCGTTAGCCTTTTGTAACCCACCTCTCTATTTGTCGTTAGAAAAACACATTTTTAGGCAAAAAAAAATATAACAAGAATAAAAAAGTTAGAGTTTTTGATTGCTGAAGAACTTCTACAAGAATAAATTGGAGAAATACAAATCAAATATAAATAAAAAAATCCAATAGCTTCCAGACCCATCTCCTTCATTTATTTATTTATTTATTATTTTTCCTCCGTTTTCATCTCTATCTCTCCGACTTCTCCCTCTCTTCAAACCCAACCCACTCACAAAATCACCCACAAAAGATGTGTCGCGACTTCGATCCAGCCATGGAGGTACTTCGCAACTTCGATCCAGCCGTGGAGTGACGCCACGTGGAGCGGTGTGCGGTTGTCGTAGTCCTTAGCGTGCACCATCGTCGGATCTTCCTCCAGAAGTTTCCACACGGCTTTGGAGTCGTTTTGGTGCGCATGCCAGAGAATCGAAGAGGTCTGGCTCACTTTTGATTTCTCCTTCTTGTTCTGCTTCTCATTCGACTGCGACGGCGCTGATGCGGAGCCTCAGCCTCCGCCTCCATTGAAGAGCTTCGTGCTCAAAGAGAAGCACATAGAGCGAGGGTAAGAGAGAGGGTGACTAGGAGAGAGATGGGTCAGTGAGAGACAATGAACGGCCATGGGTTCTTCGCATTGAGTTTGATTCCGACTGTGACTTCGATCCGCCTCTCTCTCTCTCTGCTATCTTATTTTCTTTGCTGTGGGTGTAGTGGGTCTATGTTTGTGTTGCTAGGTGTGGTGGGTCTGGGTTTTGAAGAGGGTTTGCTTTGGTTTTGGTTTGAGATTTGAGAGAGAACTAAGGTGAAGCTTGTATGATTTTTGTGAATAACTGAAAATGTCTAAAAGGATTTTTGTGAAATTAGAGTAGAGCATTTTCAAGTGTAGGATTTTTGTAAATGCTTTTTAGAATTTGTGCAAATATGAAAATTGTATTTGGATTGATTAGCTCAAGACTGTTCATACCAAGAGCAAGTGTGTTCTTGAACCTAAGCTACAAAACCCCTTCTTTGATTCTTGTTATATTTGTTTTTGCTTAAAACTGTGTTTTTTTAATGGCAAATGGAGAGGTGGGTTATGGAAGGCTAACAGAACTAATTTCAGGTGGACAAAGTGTAAATGATTGAACCACAAATAAACAAAGTGAAAACGGGTCATACCACAGGTGAATTTACTGTAATTATCTCTTCTTTATAATATATGTACAAACATTATTTAAAACCGTTTTACGTAAAATATTACAAAATTATCCATACAATGCATGGACAACTTATTAGTTTGCTTTAATTACAAGTTTGCCACCGATTGAATTGAATTACATAGTAGTATGGAAGAACAACGTTGGTATCTTAATGTGGCTTTGCTTTTTCACGTAAGAAGTGATATGGGTGATTGGCAAAAAGTTGAAATTACTTGGGGTAAAATCTGACATTATCAGTCCTCCAAAAATAAAAAATGCAGCCCAAAAAATCTGACATTTTCTGTTCTTATAGAACCAAAAATGCAGTGATTGTGCAATTGCTATATAGATCTCGTCTTCTGGTAACACCACAAAAGTACTAGTATCCCATCTGGTAAGAAAGTAATTAGCAAATGACTATCTCAGCACCACTGTCAATGTATAAACATAAGTAGAAAAATGTTACCATAACTAATTTGGCTCATTACCTAGATTCTCTAACAAAATGACCATCTTTATTAAAAAATAGATTATACTTAGAGTCTGTTTGGATAGAACTTATTGTTGAAAACTGAAAACACTGCAGCAAAATAACTTTTAAATGTGTGAATAGTATTGTGGGACCCATTTTTAATATGTTTTTCTGAATAAAATGCTTGTGGGACTCATGAACAGTGCTGAACAGTGCATTTTGTCTCTTGCACAATGAATCCATGTGCATGAACAGTGTAGTTACTGTTCATACACGCTGAAAAAAAGAAAAAGAAAAAAGAAAAAAAAAGGAAGGAAACCTGAAATAGAAAATGCAGATGCGCAAAAGTCCTATCCAAATGCTACCTTAATACATAGAAGTCAGAACTCTCACTTTTGCAGGTTTGGAGAAGTCATGGTAAGAACAAGAGAACTAGACTATGATAAAATACAATTCAAGGTGTGTCATGAGGGAGCACAAACCATCCTCAAACTTGTGAAACCTATTTGCATCTCTCACAATGAATACCACCTTCAAAATTTTGTCAAACTTTGAATGAATGTGTGACAATCCCCACAAACTCTCAAGTTCTTGAAAATCCTAATCACCCTCCTTTCTTCATTTCCCAACCCACCACAAACCAATGCCAACTTCTCACTATGAACTCTCAAGCTCTCCTTCTCCGACTCTTCTTCCACATCATGTGGTGCAAACCACACCCCATGAACACAACCCACCTCTTCTTTAATCTTCTTCTCCATTTCCTTCAAGACTTGTATTTTCTCTGTAAGTGGGTGTGTTTCCTCTCCATTGTAGAAAAAGTGAACCTCCTTGTCAATCACTACCAACTGAGTGCTGCCTCTTTCTTTAACCCCTTTATCCTCACTGTTTCTCTTATTTTCTCACACTCTTTCCAATAGCCTGCATCAGCAAAAATATTTGAGATCATCACATAATTGACTGGATTGTTGCCATCCATTCTCAGAAGTATGTCTCCTACTTCCCTCCCCATATCGACGTCTCCATGCACTCTACAAGCACTAATAAGTGTCTGCCATATACCTACATTTGGTTTTAGTGGCATGCTCTCAATAAGATTCTTAGCTTCTTTCATGCGCCCAGCTCGGCCAAGGAGATCAACCATACAAGCATAGTGCTCTACTCTTGGTTTAATCCGCCGGTCACTACACAATCTTGAGAAGTATTCTTGACATTCATCAATGAGTCCAGAATGGCTGCAGGCTGAGAGCACAGCCAAATAAGTCACATCATCAGGCTCAACATTATCCAACTGCATTTTGTTGAAAAGACGAATTGCTTCTTTTCCCAGACCATGCTTTCCATATCCAGTGATCATAACTGTCCAAGAGATCACGTTTCTCACTGGCATTTCACTGAAAAGTCTTTCTGCCTCATCTGTTAGCCCACATTTGAGATACATGTCCACCATTGAATTGGCCACTAATATGTCTAAACCAGATGGGACTTTGATATTGTAAGCATGCATTTGCTTGCCTTGCTCCACAAGGGCAAAATCAGCAAACACACCCATCAGGCCCGAGAGAATAAATCCATCTACTTGATGTTGGTTTTCCCTGAGCTGCCTAAACAAGTCCATCGCCTCTGGTAAATTGCCTTCTTGAGCATAACCGAGAATTAGTGCACTCCAAGATATCACATTTTTCTGTTCAATTTGATCAAATACTCTGTGAGCTTTGAACAAGTTCCTGCACTTGGCATACATATCAACAAGAGCACCTGCAATAGTCGTTTGAATTGAGCATGGGAATCCTCTTGTGATCAATGAAGCATGCATTTGGCTCCCTTCCCTCATGGCTCCAAGACCACTGCAAGCCTTTAACGTGCTGGTATACGTGAATTCATCAGGGACTTCCCCCTGTTCTTGCATTTTCCGAAACAAAAGTAGAGCTCTGTCACCAATTCCTTCAAGTGCGTATCCAGCTATCATTGCATTCCAACTGATAAGATCCCTAACTGGCATAATGTTAAACAATCGTGCCGCCTCACTGATTCTCCCGCATTTTGAATACATGTCTATAATAGAATTGGCCACCGCAGGCACCCATTCAAACCCAGTTTTAGCACAAACACCATGAATCTGCATTCCATTCTTAATAATGCCCAAAATCCCAGATGCTTTAAGATTAGTCGAAAGTGTGAACTCATTCGGCTTAATTTCAGAAGATCCCATTTGGCGGAAAAGCAATAATGACTTGATGGCGTTACCATTTTGTAAGTAGCCACACATTAGAGATGTCCAAGAAACCACGTTTCTTTCAAGCATTCCATCAAACACAGCACAAGCAAGGTCCATTCTACCACATTTTCCATACATATCTATAAGATCATTGTTTAACATCAAATCAAGCTCAAATCCCATTTTCACTACACACCCATGAGTTTGCAATCCTTGATCAAATAACAAATTCTTGGAGCACTTCCTCAGTACCCCTGCAATTCTCTGTCGCTCACACATTATTTTTCCAACTGAGTTGCTTACGCAATTATCTTTAACAAAATTAGTTCATGGCAAAGAGAACCAGCGTCTTTGCTATTAGAGAAATGGAAGATCTTTTCGTGGCCATGTTGCGAAACTGCATAAACCCGGCGGAATTGAAGAAAATCCATGCCCACATTTTGAAGTTCGCACTTTCACAGAGCAATTTCTTGGTGACAAAAATGGTGGATGTCTGCGACAACGGTGCGGATATAGAGTATGCGAGTTTGCTCTTCAAGCAAGTGGTTGAGCCAAATGGGTTTTTGTACAATGCAATGATCAGAGCTTATACGCATAATAATAGATATACTATAGCAATCACCCAGTACAAGCAAATGCTAACAAACCCACAAGCTGAAAATCGCATTTTGCCTGATAGATTCACATTCCCATTTGTGATTAAGTGCTGTGCGGGGCTTTCCTGTCATTTTCTGGGTCAGCAGGTTCATGCCCAGGTGTGTAAGTTTGGGCCAAAGTCACTTTTAATAATAGAGAACGCACTAATAGATATGTATATCAAGTGTGATAATTTTATATATGCACATCAAGTGTTTGACGAAATGACTGAAAGAGATGCAATTTCTTGGAATAGTCTGCTCTCTGGGCATGTCAGGTTGGGGCAGATGAGAAGGGCTAGAGCAATGTTTGAGGATATGCCAAACAAGACTATTGTCTCTTGGACAACAATGATTGCGGGATATGCGCGAATTGGGTGCTATGTGGATGCATTGGATGTTTTTCGCCGAATGCAACTGGTTGGTATTGAACCTGATGAGATTAGTATTGTGTCTGTTTTGCCAGCATGTGCGCAGCTTGGAGCCCTTGAGGTTGGGAAATGGATTCACATGTACGCAGATAAAAAAGGGTTGTCACGTAAGACTAATATCTGTAATGCATTGATTGAAATGTATGCCAAATGTGGTTGCATTGACCAAGCATGGCAATTGTTTAGTAAAATGGTTGAGAGGGATGTGATATCTTGGAGTACCATGATTGGAGGTCTAGCAAATCATGGGAAAGCTCGTGAAGCAATTGAACTCTTTCAAGATATGCAGAGAGCAAATGTTCAACCAAATGCTATTACCTTTCTTGGTATTTTATCGGCCTGCACCCATGCTGGTTTGCGGGATGAGGGATTAAAATATTTTGAGTCCATGAGAAAATTCTATCTTATAGAGCCAGAAATTGAGCATTATGGTTGTTTAGTTGATCTTCTTGGACGCTCTGGGCGCCTTGATCAGGCTCTTGACACAATAAAGAAGATGCAAATGAAGCCAGACTCAAAGATATGGGGCTCTTTGTTAAGTTCCTGCAGGACTCATTGCAATATTGAGATTGCTATTATTGCTATGGAGCGCCTTCTGGAGTTTGAACCAGATGACACAGGGAACTATGTGTTGCTTTCTAATATTTATGCAGATCTTGGGAAGTGGGATGGTGTGTCAAGGATGAGAAAACTCATAAGAAGCAAGAGCATGAAGAAAACACCAGGATGCAGCTTGATAGAAGTTAACAATGCGGTTCAAGAATTTGCATCAGGTGACGATTCAAAACCATGTTCGAAAGATATCTTTTGTATGCTAGAGCTGCTAGCTTTGCATCATGGCAGTAGTGATGATATGATAGAAGTCGCCTATGAGAATATTAGTTGAGTGTTAAGATCAAGATGGGGTGCTAGTCAGAAATTGTAGCACAATTTGCACTTTTACTAATCATTTTGATTCCTATCTTATGCAAGAACTTATTTGCATTGCATCAGAGCTGGTTGTGTTTGTTGTGTTTTATACTTATTTGATTTGCACGTCATGGATTCATCTGTAACTCCTCTTTCACTAATGGTGTAATTCATGTGTTGTGCCTTCACCAAGATGTCTACAGTTTTGTTTGTCAACGAGGAGGTGGATTCATCTTCAATATATGATAGGGATATCGCATGCAACTGTAACACAAAAAAATAGATTGAGGCTAGAGCGCCATATACAGAATAATATGGGCTTTTAATTTCATGGGCTTATCATGGTTATGTATAACCAGTCCAATTTTATCAAATTGATCACCTGGTAAACTAGCCAGTTAATTGCAACCATCACCTGGTAAACTAGCCAGTTAACTGCAACCATAGTCCATGTATAGCTAACTAATATGGAAGTTTAAGGGATTATTGAAGGAAACCAAAAAATCACATTCACTTGGTGAACCAGCCACTTAATTGCAACCAAGTATAGTTAACTTAAAGGGTGGTTTAAGGGATTGTTGTCTGTTGAATGAAACCAAGTCACAGTTCACTTGACACAACCAAATGCTGCTAGTTACTAAAATTCTGGGATATACAGAAGCCTGCACAGTTTCATTGCCTTTGGCTCCTTTCAGGATGAAGTTTGGTTCTGACCATTTTAAACATAAGCGAAACCTAATGCACCATATGTAATGACTATAATTAGCACGACTTTTCAAATACCAACCAGATGAAAATTATATGAGTCTATATGATGTATCAAAATAGTCATTTCACTAAATTTGATGGTTGATTTTACTACCAGCTTACGTAATCCAAGGGCTAGGTTGCTATTCTCTCACCCATTGGCAAGTATGCTCTGCAAAGCATCTTCACACCAGTCACAATAAAATTGTGCTGATCATGAACCCAGGTCATGGAAAAACTGTAAGCAACATTACCAAAAACAAGTTTAATAAGGATATTCTAATTTTATGCATGTAAAATTAAGTTGTTAGAAAAACAAAGTGATTTCGTTAATATATGATTTGCTAATGCCCTCAATGAAAAGCAGAACCTGCATGCAGAAAAACCTTTTTTCAGTCTGGCATGGGTTCCATTAACCCAACTTCAAATTTAACATGTTTGCTCTACTGTCCTGAAAATATTACGCTTAATGCAGACCAATTGCTTCATTCTGAAAATGTGTATTCAATTCACTACACACCATGAATAAAAAACGCAAGCACATGTGGTACTTGTGCACTGAAGAGAAATTGTTCAAGAAAAATTTGGCCAATTTCATTGAATATCTATTTGTAAAATAACATGAATTGGTATAAATGAAAACAAACAAACAAAAATATACCAGCTGATTAGCTAAACAGAGACGCGAGGGAGAGTCCACAAATGACAATTATTGCATAGACACTGCAATCCATGAAAATGGCATCAAGAGCCTTCTGCATCACCAGACCTGTCTCTAAAGTATTACCTACTTGTTCAGCCCAACCATATCCGTTAAGTGAGGGGGTTTCATTTTCATCTCTGGCTGCCCTTTCAAAACCTGTTTGTTTATCAACAAGAAGTCGTGCAAGCACAATTGTCACATTGGTTAGCAAAAGTAGGTAAAGTGGCCTAAAGCTTAACATGCTCTTTATGATGTAGCTGCCTAGTAAAGGAAACCCTAGATAGGACAACACAACTAAAAGGGCTACAGTTACAGAACACAAGATGCGGGTACGCTCTGATGATGCAATGGCAGAACTTATTTGATTTGGAGTGAAAAATCTATGCTGTGGTCTTTGCTGCTCTAAATGTTGTTCTGAGTCCAAAGTAGAAGCAGATGAATTTTGATCTATTGATGAGACCAAAGGTGACTGTGCTTTGCCACTGAATTCTGAAGCACGGGCTCCTAAAGCTTCAACGCTTATCTCACATTTGTGTAAGGGAGGTGCTAGATTGCTTTCACCAATATCAGCTTCAGTCTGACCGGCATTGGTGATGGGATCATGTTTTACCATGAATGAACCAGATCCTTCATCCTCACCATGAGGAGAAACTGCAGAATATCAGGACTCATGAGCATTAAGCGATATTATGAATTTTTAAATTCCATTCGCATAGAATAAAAGAACTTCACAATAATAAACAAGTCATAGCAAGGAGCCCATCGTCTCCTCCCCCACAAATCTCCCCAAAGGGGTCACATGGCTCTTTTTTCTATCAACTTAGGTGAAGCTGAGACAACAGAGTTTACTTTTCAGGTTTCCGAAAGGGAACATTGAGATAGTTTACTAAAGGAAACTACAAAATTTAAATGGAAGCAAAACCACAACATTTAAATTCATTTTGTCTAGAGACCATGTCCAAAAGAATATGTACATTACTACTACTTCTAGCCACCAAAACTTTACTCCCTTTCAATCTCCAGACAACCTTAAAGACTAATGCACTGTATTTGCATACCCTGATCCTTGTTTCCAAGGGCTCATTCACTTGGGTATGAATTCATAACCTAACTAGAATGATACCCAAAATAGTACATGCATAGAACCACCCCTAACCACCATAACTAAAGAATCCTTCAGAAGTAGCCCACACAAACATTACACGTAGTCCTCCAATTTCACATGAATTATTAAATTTCCATTTTTAACATGCCAACGTGAAAAAAAAAAAAAAAAAAAAAAGGCCTGAAACCATATCAAGCACCCATAAAGACCATACATTACTTTTGATAGGTACATAGTGGGGGAGAGCGAGGTGGGCTCGAATAGAGACATAAGACATGACAAAAGAATGCCATTATCGCTGGACCATAACTCGAACCCCCCAAAACAGATCACATAATACTAATAATCACATTATGTCATGACTGCTTTAGCATTCTACTTTCAAAATAAAAACTCACACATGAAAAAAGAGAAATTGATGAAGATAATAATGTGAGAGAGTTTATTTTTAATAAAGCTACCTAAAATTTGTCATATCGAGCTATAATTCGCGCAGTTAAAATTCCATAGGAATCTACCAAATATGCATGCAACTCGATTACAATCACAATTAGTAGCATTACAATTTCACTGTATATACGAAATAATAACATTCCATGATTGATTCCATTATCGAATCAAATCAACGAAAAAGCAACTATAGGACCAAGAACAATAAATCCCATTAATAGTATAAAAAAAAAAAAAATCTTTGCACGTGACATATACTGTGCAATGAAATTTTATCATAAAGGCTCAAGTTCATGTTTCTGAATCTAAAACATTCATGCAAAGTAAAATAATCTCAGCGGTTCAAATTGGGGGGGAGAGAGAGAGAGTACCGGCGGCGGTGCGGGAAATCAACGGCTGGGATGAAGGATTGTCTGAGTCGGTTGTAATTTCTTCGTGAGAAGAAGGAGGAGGAAGGGATTGGATCCGACCCGTAATGAGTGCTAAACGGTCGGATCCTCTTTCCATAATCTTCCTCCTTCGGGCTTCGCTAACGTTGCTCGCCATTTCTGTAATTTTTTTGTTTTTTTGTTGTTGAGATTCTTCAGTTCCTGTAGTGTGTAGTCGTAGATCGCGTTCGCGTTATTTTTACCCTTTTTGTTTGAGTCGGGTCGGTTATATTCGTGGGTTTCCTTCTTTCTTTGGGCCTCACATCTTCTACGCATGCCGCACAGCACTTTTTTTTAGTTTTTAAACAACTTTATAGGTATTTTACACACTTTTTTATTCACATATATTTTCAACAAATACAAACAATATTACTAAAACAACGTTATCAATTGGGCCCTAAAAGTTTAGAGTTGTTTATTTTTTGGAGTTTCAACTTTTGTGCATTTGATTCGTTATTGAACTATTTTAAGGAAAGTTTTGGTATTTCTATTTTCTTTTTTGAGGAAAAATTTTTGGCAATTGTTAACTTTTCATAAAAAATGTAAAAATCAGTAAAAAAGTTTGTTACTTTTTTTTTTCTTTTCTAGTAAAAAAAAAGTTTCTAAAAATTATTCTTAAATTAAGATATTCGTTAACTTTTTGTATCATACTTTGGTTATATGCAGTTTAAGTTTAGCTTAATTTATGAGTAATGCTATAAGTATAAACTATTTTATAGTAATATTTTTAAAAAATGTTGATGTGACAAATTCTAACTGATTCTTATTTGAGTTTATTACTAACATCATATTTTTACTTATCAATAACCATCTAGGCATCTACCACATCAACAATTTGTAAAATAGTTTGTATCATTAGCAATTTCCTTAATTTTTTATGAAACAAGTTCAAGTTTGTTTAAAAATTACTTGATTAATTTATTTATTTATTTGACCCATATATACTAAACCACAACTAACAATTTTTACCCTTTTACAAATCTATTCTAATAATTTTTAACTAAATTATAAATAAAGTTATATTATTTAAATTAACAACTTATAGAAATCCGATTCCAACTTTGCGTTGTTAAAATTTATGCATATGAAAATTACATTTTAATCCTTCGAATTAGGAGTATAACAAATTAAATCCTATAGCTTCAAAGTGATAAATGAAATCCTAAACTTAAAAAAAGTAACAAATTAAAGTCTGTAGTTACCACCGCACATTTTTAGCACGATGGTCATTTAAAAAAAAAAAAAAAGTCTATGATTTAATTAAACTATGAAATTTCAAAAAATAACAAATTAAATTCTTAGTTCATATTAAATTTCAAACACAATATAATTCCACTTAAATAAGTGATATTTAATTTATTACTTTGAAAATTATAGGGTTAATAAGTTAATATCTTACATCCCATAAATTATATGTTTTAAAATGTAATTTACTCCAAAAAAATATAACTTTTACTACGAAATTGATTATTTATATTATCAATAAATGAAATAATAATTTTATCTCTTATAAACTTATTTACTGAGCTATACACTGCTAATCAGGATTTTGCAACTGATTTTATGAACTTCGTTACAAAATTATACACGGCTAATTAAGATTTTGCATCTAATCTTTTGTACTGATCTTTCAGACTTTTAGTGCATCCTTATTTACCAAAAAAAGAAAAAAGAAAAACCCAAATATTTCTAGTGTTTCTTCAACGCATTAGACTTTACTCCATTGTCCAACGATTTAACGTCATAACTCATAAGTTACAACAATTAGAAAGAGTCAATTAAATACATCCTCTAACTGTTTGGAGTATTTTCAATAACACAAAAAATGGAAAACCACATCTTTCAAAAACCAAATGATAAACAATAACAACTTACCAAACCTTAGTCCAAATGGAACCTTAACAAATTAATCAAAATCAACTACAATTTTTTTTTTTTTTTTTATGCCCGCTATTCTAATCTATTCAAAATTATACTTAATCCTCACGACTGACTAAAAGAGCTCAACAATATATGAATCTGCTACACTACCAAGCCGATCATCCTCTAAATCAACTAAGTTGAGCAGCCTACGTATCATGTGGCTGGCATAATGCGTCTGTAAACTGCTTGGAAAGTCTGTCCACCATTCCTGGCAACCTTCTGGCTTTCCTCTGTTGCAGAACTCAAGAGCTTTACAACTGGATCTGCTTCAAGCTCTTCCTCTGTGATGGGTTCGAACATGGGGTGACACTCTAAACAAGCCTTCATCCAGTCTCCAAGTTCTTCCACATCTGTAATTGTGTATATAATCCCACCAACCCCAAGAGCATAAGCGTACTCGTCTAGCAAGTGTGCACTGATCACCCGACGACGATGATTTTTCTCTTTGAAGTGAGGATCCGGAAACAGGAAGAACATCTTTGAAAGCTGTCCTTTCTCAAAGTAATTTGGAATGTATTTCATGGAATTTGTCCTAACCACTGAAATATTTTGGTATTGACCTGGATTTGCTAACCTTAATGCTAATATTCGCTCCTTCACATACTCTGTCACCTTATCCCTAAGTTCCATTCCAATCATTAGGGTATCAGGGAAAAGAGTTGAGAGACTAATTAGCAGTCCTCCAAAACCACAACCAATATCCGCAAACTGTATCTTTTTGGAACTATCAATCTGATCAGATGAGGAACAAAACTGAGGGAAGTGAAGTGATAAGTCGACATGACAAGGGGAGGTTGGTACTGGGAAGTGAGAATCACTTAATGGGTTGCTGTGCGCTCTTGCTCTGTAGAAACGCTTCCGAGGCAAGCCAGTTGACTTGCTGAGAGTTGGGTTTGCCTCATTTTCCAACATGGCTTTTTTCTGCAAGCTGCATAATTGTAGTAGCAATTAAGATTTTCAACACCCATGCTCATATAAAGGGAGATTAAAATGCAAAATAAATTAAGTCTTCTTCATAAAATGTATGTTAAGCACAAAAGGTAGTCACCATTAAAAAATTAGGAAAGATTGAGTGAGTTTAGGTAAACGTAGGGTGCACCACATATAGATGTTATATAATTTCAAATTTTAAAGCAGGTTTTCTTGCTGGCAATCAGGGACCAAATGAGTAACAGCTTGAATGTAGAGACATAAATTATAAGCAAATAAAAATAGAATGAATAGAATATTTAGTGTCAACCATGCTTTTGCCAAAAGAAGCCTTCAATGTTTGATGTGGAGGGATTCAACCTTGCTGCCAGGGGCTAATATGACATTGTGTATTTAGCCAAATATTGAATGTTAGTTTAATAGATGGTTGAAAATATGACACATAAGCAAACACAAACAACTTCTGTGGCCACCAGTGTGTTGCCATCTGTGAAGATCTCAAACTCTTCTCCAAAATAAGATGCATAATTAGTCTTCAAGAGTTCCTCCTGCTCACTCTCTGAAGCTATAGACCACACTGATAAAGACAATAGCTTAAATCATGATGATGAGGAAACGGCACAAAATGCCCATTAGCTTGACAGATGGTAGTGTTTTGATGACCACATAAATAATTGTAGCATTTTGCTTATATGTCACATTTTCAACTGTCTATTTTAAATGAATGATCAAGGTTTGGCTAAATCCACAATGTGGAGTTAGCCCCAATTTCCAAAAGAGCTGAATCCACCGTGGAAAATGCCAATAACAGGGGGAAAAATATTGGTTAAGAAAAAGAAGTATATCTTCAACTATGGTTAAAACATTGACCTGAAGTTGAAGTTAGACTCTTGAACAAATGAAATCATGCATGCATAAATTTGTCTATTGTTGAAGAAAAACATAGTGAGTCACTTGCAAATAGGCCCTAAGGCAAAGCAATTATGCAAAATGCTTGCCCATCTTTTTCAAGGATGAATCTTATCACAGTTGTAAAGCTAAGTTCGCCCCAATGTTGGGGGTGGCAATGAAATCCTACAATTTCCTTCAAACCCATAGAAAACTGTTCTTCAGATAGTCATATAAGCTTGGAATTTCTTATGCTCTTCTGTTCACTTCAAATTCATTTGCACCTTTGCCTCATAATTATCACTAGGCATTGACACTTTCAACCTTTAGAATGTACACAACAGCCTCCCAAGTCCTATCACATTTCCCCCTCCTGTGTAAAGATAAAACTTCTTGCCTTTATAAGTAGCCAACCACATTCTGACAATGTGATCTAGCATGAGCCTATTCCCACAGGCCATTCTAGGACAAGTACTGGAATACATTCACTTTTCTAACTTACAAAGAAGAAAGCAGGGCACACACACTGGTTCAATAACCATCTTATCAATCCAAAAATTTTATCTGGTAGGTAGCATTATTGTCTAGCAATCCACTCTTAGAAAGCATAAGCATACTTGTCTAGCAAGCGCTAACAGCAATTATAAAACTGGCTCAAAAGCCATCTTATCAATCCAAAATTTTTCAGGTTTCTACAGGCTGCAGCAGAGGGATTTGACTCTTCTTAGTTCTTATATACTCATCTATTGACCCTAAAATATAGTGAAGCCAACTTAAAATGAGGACATGCAAAAGAAAGTAATTTTAGAAACACACAATTCAAGGATCACAAGAAATTTGGTTTTTCTTTGACTCCTATCTAGCATTATTGACCATCATCACCTCGTGAATAATGATCTTTATGGACTCAGAAATACTAAAAACCACTTATTGAACCTTGATGGGACAGATATAAGGTACGAGGGAATACTTCCTATTGGAGAACCAAACTACTTATTTAATCTTGATGGCGTAGATATAAGGTACAACCACAGAGGCCATACCTCCTCTCAGAAAACCATACTACTTATTTAAACTAGATGGCACAGATATAAGGTACAACCACAGCGGCAATATCTCCTCTCAGAGAACTGAGAGAACCAAACTACTTATTTAAACTTGATGGCACAGATAAAAGGTACAATCATAGAGGCAATACCTCCTCTCGGAGAACCAAACTACTTTTTTCTTTTTGGAATAATTCTATAGTTGGAGGAGGGGGGATTTGAACCTAGATGTCTTCATTGGAAACACTAGGAAGTGTCATTTAAGCTACAAGGCTCTTGGTAGAACCAAACTAATTATTTAACCTTGATGGCATCGATATAAGGTGCTACAATATCGCCTCTCAAAGAATCAAACTACTTATTAAATCTTGATGGCACAGATATAAAGTACAAGTATTAGGTAATAATAGGTAAGAAGTACCCAACAAGGCAAAGGACAAGCAAATAATTTTCAAAATTGTTAGGAGTAGGGTAGGCCAGGTTTTGCTTATGTGGTTCAATTAATGAAGAAGTATTCTGGATAGAACGTAATGGCCAATTTGGACTGAGGGGGAGGGAGAGCAAGTAGAGGGGGAGTAGAGTAAAGTTGGCTAGAAATTGCACCAATTTCCAGCCAACTCTACTCAATCCAAACAGGCCCTAAGTGTCTATCAATGAAAGTGATCTACCAATTCCAATGGAGATGCCTTTAGATAGAAAACCTTGATATATAGAAAATGGATAGAGAAATCAATGTGTAACCAAATTTGACAAAATTAAGGGGAGATAAGGCTCCTCGTGAGGTAAATATCCTTTTACAAGCACACATTGGGAAGCTAAAAAAGCCATTTAAAGTGTGAGTACACTCAAATGAAAACACCGGAGGATGGGGTAGCACATGAAACCTTTCAAGCTCCCGAATGTGAAAAAGCATTCTAAGAATAACACGGCCATCAGTCTTTGTTTGAATGTTAAGTCTGTTTGCCATCAGTTTTTTCTCCTAGCTTTTTAGCTTATAGGTACAACTATACTTTAACAAACTTTCAGCAAATAAGCAATTGGCAAAAAGCGACATCCAAACGCACGTAAGAAACCCAAACAATTCTTTTTTTGTTTTGTTTTGGTAACTACATATGCACCTAGTAGGTCTGGAACCCATATAACTAACCCTCCACCTTGCTTGGACAAGGGTACAAAGAGCCATGTGAGCTTATTGGCCAAGAAAACCGAACAATATTAATCCTTACAATAATGAACAAGCTAAAGAAATGTGCATGGTTTTAATTAACAACAAAAAAAAGATCCTTAACATCACATTCACATGGATTTTCTGTTTTTGCACCTAAGTGAGTCAGCTAAGAGGAATTACGTCGAACACTTGGTGAGCATTCTAATTTGCACGAAATTAAACAAAGCTAAACAATGACTAGCGGATAATATATATATATATATATATATAGATATATATCAAATCCATTCCTATCTAGCAAAAGAAAAAAGAAAAAAAGAACAGAACTATACTGTATACACAAACATAGAGGACAGGACAAATCAGCGAGCCTAGCAAACAAAGACTTTGAATTTATCATCATAATAATTACAATAACCCAAAAGAAAGGCTTAGAAATAGGAGAAGGGTATGTGGTGAATACCTGATGATGGAGATGGAGAAGAAATCGACGGCACAAGATTCAAGCGCTTTGAGATTTGGAGGCAGAGATTGTTATGAGTATTGAAAGTTTGAAACTCGTAGGATGGCAATTAAAGCGAGTGCACTAGTATTGGGCTCGTCTTTATTTGAGCCCAGCTTCTCGATGGACTCAAACCTCAGCCCATTTATAGTTGGGCAGCGGGACCAAATGATCATTTTTTTTTTTGAGAAAGTGTGGGCCCAAATGTTTAATCCAGGTTTAGATACATATTACGTTTTTTAGATTCTGTTTTCTTATTTCCATGCAAACTATAATTTGCTTTGTAAATATGTGATTTCTTTTTTTGATTTTATGTTTTTAATTTATTTCATTGTTGTGTTTCTTTTATGTTCATCGGTACAATAGAGACTTGTTTATTAAACGTAACCTATTTATATTGGCAAGTACACGTTAATGGTTTAGTAGGGACGTCCATAAATTGGGCTGATTTGATTTTGGGTTCAAGCCGAATCCAATGCAATTCCATCGGGTGGTAGAAAGGAGGACATGATGTCGACCAAAGAGAACTGACGAGTCAAATTGAGTTGAATTTCCACGGGTCAAGTTAGTTTCAGTCAAAATTGGGAAAGGTGGAGGCAGTCAAAATACTGGTGGATCTTCGTCGAAGATCGCAAGAACTCCAATCTAGCTAAAGATTTGAACATAGACGGTGTGGATATGAACAAAGGTGGTAGGGGTCAGTCGAATTGGTTCGATTTGGTTCTTGGAGGGTGAGACTCACCACTTGACCCATTGAGATCGAGTTTGGGTTCAACACACCGGCCTTCGACTGCCGCACTCATTGGATCGAGTAGGTTTCAAATTGGGTCGCCAAGGGTTAGACGTATTTAGGGATGACAATTTTGCCTTGCCTTACTTAACTTGCCCCTCCCCGCTTCACCCCACACGAGTTTTTCCTGCCTCGCAAAGGTGGTAGAGTAGGGATGAGGCGAGATTTTAGCCATGTACCACGGGGCGTGTCAGGGATAGGTTTAGACTTTTTAGACCCACCCCACCTTATAAGGGTTTATAATTGTAAAATTTTCTTACCCTAAAACCTTACTATTTAAACAAATATATCAATATCAGCTTATTTTGTTCTATTCAACATGGCTCTCTATCTCTCTTTTCTCTCTGTTAGGTTCTAAGACTTTAGGATCTAAATGTATTAGAACTTCAATCTGTAATGTTGGCAAACCATAATCAAAACTTAGAGTCTAAATTTAGGTTGCTCAAAGTGTGTATATGTGTAGAGCTGGAATTGAATAATTGTAGAAAATTACTATTCAATTTCTGCAAGGCTCGATCTATCAAAAATTAGACCCGATCGATCGAGACTCGTACAAATTGTTTTTCTGCAGAATTTTCCAACTTAGCTCAAGCTCGTTTAACGTGTAGGGTTTAATGCTTAATTTCTCATATAAAAAGAAAAACCCAAGCCACGTTTTAGAGGTCGTTGATATGCTGTATGTGTAAATCTCTTGTGAGATATAGAGGTGTTTACCTTTATACATACTTTTGGTTATCAAGATCAAAATTGATGTCGAGAACTTGGTGATCTTTTCAGTTGTTGTTTCAAGAGTTTAAATAAAAACACAAGTGGGTGTACTTGTGGCTGCTGTAGATTAAGGAAAGAAGTAGTCTGTGGACTTAGAGCTGTCACATGGTCGTTGTAGTAAGTTTCTACTCGAAGTAGCATTATGATGTTAATGGTCTAAATCCTTTTGTAAAAC
The DNA here is from genome assembly GCA_032878915.1 of Castanopsis chinensis. Lineage (NCBI taxonomy): Eukaryota > Viridiplantae > Streptophyta > Magnoliopsida > Fagales > Fagaceae > Castanopsis > Castanopsis chinensis. Next base: position 18,211,382 of record JAVQMG010000115.1, on the reverse strand, counting down.
TTCTGTTCTTTCATAATGGATCTTGTTTTACCTTGGGGATAGTTAGGTTAAATTATCCTCAGGTTTTTTACTGGTTTGGTTTTTCTGGCTTATCATATCATGTGTTATTTACTTTTTCGCATTGTTTTACATGATATGATTTGTTTGTGTTAACCTAGATCTGAATAATTTATCTAAGTAAGCACTTGGCTAAATAACTAGGTTAAACAACTTGTATTTTAAGGGGTCTAAAAACGTACAAGTGGTATCAGAGCAGGTTAGCTCCAATGTTTAGATCCTTTGATCTAAGAGTTGATTCTTGACCCCTGTTGTCATGGAACATAGTCAATCTCTTGTGATCCCACCTCACTTTGATGGAAACAACTATGCCAACTGGAAAGTGAGGAGGATGAAAACATTTCTACAATCAAGTGATGAGAGAGTTTAGAATTCTGTTGAATACAGATGGGAGAAGTCGACTACTCCTGTAAGCGAATGGCAAACTTCTCAGAAAGCAGTAGCTGCTTTTAATTGCAAAGGCATGAATGCTATTTTTAATACTGTTTCAATGGAGGAATTCAAGAGGATCTCAAATTTGAAGTTGCTTATATTGCATGGAATATTCTCCAAATTGTGTATGAAGGCATAAAGGCAATTAAGATAAATAAGTTGCAGCAATTAATAACTAGATTTGAAAATATTAGGATGTCTGATGATGAAAGTTTTGATGAATTATATGCTAAGCTTGATGATATTGTTAATTTTGCTTATAATTTGGGTGAAATTTATGATCAACCTAAAATTGTTAGAAAGATCCTCAGATCCTTGAGTGAGGATTTTAGACCCAAAGTAACTGCCATTACGAAGAGTAAGGATGTGGACTCCATCCCTATTGCTGAGCTTGTAAGATCTCTCTAAGCCTATGAGTTAGACCTACCTAAGATAAACAAATCCAAATCAATGGCTCTTAAGTCAGTTGATGATGTTGATGGGAATGGATTTGATGATGAACTCACTTTTTCAGAGATTGCATATTTTGCCAAGAACTTTAGAAACTTCCTTAAAAACAATAACAGAAGGGCAAAAGGCAAAAACAATGCTAAACTTAGGAATTTTAAGAGGAATGAACTCACTAAAGTGAACAATACTGATAAATCTAAAGAAAAAGTAGGTTAAACCTCTAATAATTCTTTGGGTTAAGGGTATGGTTATATGAAATCAGAATGTCCTACATTCTTAAGATCAAAGGGTAAGGCTATGGCTGTAACCCTTAGTGATGATGAAGTTTCTGATTGTGAGTTTGGTAGTGATGAGGATGGAAACTTCATTGCTTTCACAACTATTGCTGTAGTTGATGAAAGTGTTGTTATTGAAGAGAGCCCTTCTGATGGGGAATTCTCTGAATGTACTAATTTGCAAGAAGTTTACAATAAACTATGCAAAGTTGTTGCAAAAAATGCAATGAATGTTGAGAAATGTTTAAAGAAAATAACTTTTCTTGAACATGATAAAAAAGATTTGTTGTTGAAATTACTTGATGCTAGCACTTTAATTGATAAAGTAAAGACTGAGAACATGATATTAACTGATAAGATTCAGAATTTAGAACTAGAATTATTTGTTGCTAGAGAACAAACTAATAGGTCTGCTAGTTCTAAATTTGATTACATATTGAGTGTTCAAAAGTGTCCTTTAGATAAAACTGGTCTAGGTTTTGTAAAAAGTATCTCGTTGTCTAAAACTCATTCTATAAATTTTGTTCCTTCTTCTGAGCCTCCCAAGAGTGAGAGTGTCAAACTAGTAGAAGTTACACCACCTCCTAGGAAGATTAGAGTTGATCTTAAAGAATCTATTTCTAAGAAGCCTAACCCTCCTAAGAATAAGTTGCATGATAGACCGGTCTAAGTTTGTCATTTTTGTAGAAAGACTAGACATATTTATCCAAACTTTTTTAAGTTGCAAATTGCAAAGCGAACAAATGAGCCAAAAGTACTTGTGCCTTAAGTACAAGATCCTATGGTTCTTATTGGTGAATTTGTAAAGGTATTAAACCTTTATTCTAATTCTGGAGTTGCTCATCATTCTAATCAGAATAATAACTCCAATACTAGAGTTGTATTTAAAAGGTTTTGGATGCAAAAATCTCAATCTAATTGAGTCTTTCTGACATGGCCCTTATGCTTCATCTTTCTTTTCCTTGTGACTATTTTCTTTTGCTGTTTTTGTTTTTCCTTTTGCCTTTAAGAATTGCATTGCATTGCATTCATGCATTTCATGTTAGGGTGTTTTTTTTTTTTTCCAAAAATTTGTTTAAAAAAAGGAAAAAGAAAAGGGAAGGAAAAATGTGTTTTGTATTACATATCATGGATGTGTAGTTAAGGTTGGCCATATTATCTTTACATAACATACTTGTGTACTTTGTTTAGCTTGGATGAGCTTATTCTACTGCACTTTACTAGTTTTGGCTATACGGTGCATGTTGAGTGGGAATTGTTTATAGTTTTTGATCGCATGATCTTAATTTTGAAGTTACATACTTTTAATTGTAAGGACTAAAAAATACTAAGAGAAAAGCATAAATAACCATCTCACCACTGTTTACTAGCCAATTATGAACACCTTAGTGCAAATCATAAGATTTTGTACTCGAGAAAGTGTAGCACATGCACAAAAAGAACATAAGGTGTAGCCTCAGTTATAATGAATTCAAATAAAATAAAATTGGTGTGTACATTATCTGACCTAAATATCAATTTATTGAATGAAATAAAATTGGTGTGTACATTATGAGACAATACAAGAAACTTCCATGATTGCAAGCTTGTTTTCTAGGAGATGTGGGAGTTATATGATGTAACTCTTTAGGTGATAGTCACTTTCATATTTATGTGATGAATTCTGTAGAAAATGTGATTGATTACTATTTACTTATCACCTCACATGTATCTCTTGATTTTACTAATTGCACACACTACACAAGTTATTCTTTGCTAAATTTAGTACATGAAATTGAGTGTGAATTTGTTTTGGCCATCCAAAATTATATGTTCCTTGATTTTGATATAAAATATGTTAAATGTTTGAGTTTTGGGACAAAAGGTTGAAAATATTGTTTTTGGAAGATCTGGCTTGAACTCTGCTATTTTTGAAAAACTTTTAAACTCATACTTATGCATTTCCTTCATGAATTATGGTGGTTTGAGTGGTTCCTACATAAAACTTGTTCTGCTTTTCAAAAATTTCAAAATTCCAGATTTTCGATCGATCGAATGTGTTTTTCGACCAATCGAAAATGCGATAAAAAATTTGGTTACAATCTGCCTGGCTCGATCGGTGCTCGATTAGTGCTAGATCGATCGAAGTTGCTCTTCGATCGATTGAATCTAATTTTTGATCGATCAAAAATCAGTCTGTGAGTTTTTAAAAAGATTTTTCTCTCACGTGTTCTTCATACTTTTCAAAAGCTCTTTCCCTCTCTTTGCTCGACCGATCCAATCTAACTTTTTTTGTCACTTTCTGCCTCAAATCTTCAAAGGTTTTTTGTCTTCTAAATTGAGTAAGTCTCTTTTACCCTTTCTTTTTCATTAAAATCATATTTTTCATGCATTTACATGCATTTTTCTCTAAAAATTCGAACATGGGATTTTTGGGATTTTTTATTTTTGGGTTGTTTTCTTTCCAATTTGATTCATGGCTTTTTGTCGCTAGATGCTATTAACTCAATTCTCATGGTTTAATTTGATTAAATTTGTGTTTTGGAAAAAATTTGGAATTCTAGGGCTTAAAACTACATGAAATTAGGGATTTTGTTCAGTTAGCTAAAATTTGGTAAAATTGACTTGTGTAATTGATTGATTATGTCATTATATGATGATTTCTATCTAGTTTAATGATTAATTACTCAATTTGGTTAAATTTTTGAAATTGGGTTTTTCAAAATTTGAGGTTTTTGTTCTAAAACTCAATGTTCAAATCAATTGTTGATTTATAATGTTTAATTGAAAAAATTTCAATGCATCAGAGCATGCATTTCATTACATGCATCATATATATTATTATTTATTGAGTTTTTGTGCTTCCATCCCCTCTACCCTAGCCTTCGATAGTGAGTGGTTTAGGGTTGAGAAAAATCAAGAGACCTATTAGAAACTTAACATATTCAGGTCTGTTTAGGCTGAGAGAAAGATGCTTTTAGATGAGCTTGATGGGGAGATTAGGAGTAACTTTGAGCGTAGGGGCTGGTTATCTCTTATGGATATAGAGTACCCTCCTCCAGCTGCCTTGATACGAGAGTTCTATTCAAACCTTTCTGTCCACTCCGATGCCTCCAACACTCACCATGTGACGAGTTAGATAAGGGGTGAAAAGTATACCATTACTCCTTCAGTAGTGGCCTCTACTCTTAGGGTACCTTTAGTACAACAACCAGTCTACCCTTATCTGAGAACCCTCCTCTTAATGACATTATGTTATATCTTACTGGTACTTCCATTCAATGGGGTACTGAACCTCATATCACCTCTCATGAAATTATTTGTTTTTCCGGATTTCTTGTCATTCTATTTGGTCTATTTCCCATTTGCACACCATTCCTCTTGAGAAATGTGCATTTTTATATGCCCTTGTGATTAATGCTCTTATGTGTTTTCCGTCTCTTTTCATTCGATCTTTGGTTGAGGTTCATAGGAGTAGTTCTAAGTCATATGGTCTTTTCTTCCCTGTTTTTATTCACCGGATTTTATTACATTTAGGTTTAGAGGATTTTCCCACGTCTGAGCCCGTACATATTATAGCTCTCATAAGTGCCATCTTCCTTAGGCAGAGAGTAGCTCAGATGAAAACTAGATCTAAACGCCCTAGAGTAAAGTCTTCCACAGGTGCTGTAGCTTAGCCTTCTTCTTCTAGTGACCTTTTTGCTAAGGCTTATGTGGATTCCACTTCCACTGTTGATTCTCCACCTTCTGTTTCGAATGATTCATTCATTCGGAGTATGTTGGATACTGTCATGACTGTTCAGGCTGCGTATGAACAACTTTTGGTGGATGTGCTCACAGAGCTTCAAGCTTTGCGTGCGGATTTGGCGAGTGTTCGGCAGTCTAAGTCATATGGTCTTTTTTTCCTTTTTTTATTCACAAGATTTTGTTACATTTAAGTTTAGAGGATTTTCTCGCGTCTAAGCCCATACATATTATAGCTCCCATAAGTGCCACCTTCTTTAGGCAAAGAGTAGCTCAGATGAAAACTAGATCTAAACGCCCTAGAGTAGAGTCTTCCACAGGTGCTGTAGCTCAGCCTCCTTCTTCTAGTGACCCTTTTTCTGAGGCTTATGTGGATTCCACTGTCGCTGTTGATCCTACACCTTCTGTTTTGGATGATTCATCCATTCGGGGTATGTTGGATACTGCCATGACTGTTCAGGTTGTGTATGAACAACTTTTGGTGGATGTGCTCACGGAGCTTCAGGCTTTGCGTGCGGATTTGGCGAGTGTTCGGCGATCTACTCCACCACCTCCTTTTGATGATGAGCCATGATTGCCCTTTGGAAACTCGTCACAAAAAGGGGAGTACATATTGATGGAGATAGGGGGACATTTTGATGTTTTTGAGCTTTGGAGCTTCTTTAGATTGTATCTAGGTGCTTCTTGATGTATATATTTTTTGGTTCATGATGTATTTATTTTTTATGGGAAGTATATGTTAGGAGGAGATACTTTGTTTTATGTATTTATTTCTATTATTGTTTCTTGTTTCACATGTGCTACATTGGCTATTGATTTATATTATAAGGTTATTTATGATATATGTCTTTTATTTTTTTGTTTTGTGAAATCAAGAATTTACTTCGGTTTTACTTGTATTTTTCACACATGTGTTTATGTGTTTGTTGAGTGTTTTAGGAATATACATGTTTATTCAGTCATGTTGTTGTCTACACTTTCAACTGATGGATAGCAGTTAAGTTGAATTGTTTATTGGACATGTTTATTGTTTATTGGGATGTTTTGTAACTTTGAGCATTTCAATTTTGGTATGTGTTTTGTCACTGATTGCCAAAGGTGGAGTTTGTTAGATTCTAAGACTTTAGGATCTAAATGTATTAGAATTTCAATGTGTAATGTTGGCAAACCATGATCAAAACTTAGAGTGTAGATTTAAGTAGCTCAAAGTGTGTTTATGTGTAAAATTGGAATCGAGTAATTGCAGGAAATTACTATTCAATTTCTGCAAGGCTCATCGATTAAAAATTAGACTTGATCGATCAAAGATCGTGCAGATTGTTTTTCTGCAGAATTTTCTAGCTCAGCCCAAGCTCGTTTGACGTGTAGAGTTTTATGTTTTACGTCTCTTATAAAAAGAAAGACCCTAGCCACATTTTAGAGGCCGTTGATATGCTATATGTGTAAATATCTTGTGAAATCTAGAGGTGTTTACCTTCATACATACTTAGGGTTATCAAGATCAAGATTGATGTCGAGAACTTGATGATCTCTTCAATTGCTGTTTCAAGAGCTTAAAGAAAAACACAAGTGGGTGTACTTGTGGTTGCTGTGGATCAAAGAAATAAGTAGTCCGTGAACTCAGAGCTGTCACGTGATTGTGGTAGTAAGTTTTCTACTCGAGGTAGCATTAGGATGATAGTGGTCTAAGTCCTTTTATAAAACTTCAATTCTTTCATAGTGGCTCTTATTTTACCTTGAGGATAGTTAGGTTAAATCCTCCCCAAGTTTTTTACCGGTTTGGTTTTCCTGGGTTATCACATTGTGCGTTATTTACTTTTCCACACTACTTTAGATAATATGATTTGTTTGTGTTAACCTAGATCTGAATAATTTATCTAAGTAATCACTTGGCTAAAGAACTAGGTTAAACAACTTGTATTTTAAAGGGTCAAAAAACGTACACTCTCTAGATATGTTGGAAATAAAGTACCAATTTTAGACTATTATGCATCACTAACCTTTGATTTTTTAGCTTTTTCTTTTGTCTTTTTTAGAAACAAATTTGTATACTATTGAATTATGATGGAAGAAAGTGGAAATTATTTTTAAAGAACTAGGCAATTTTTATTTTGTTATGTATTAGGAGTTTTGATTATTTTGTTACGTATTAGGAGTTTTGATTATTTTGTTACGTGCTATATTATGAGATTTATCTTTTTATTATGATATTGTCTTGTTAAACACTTTGATAATATTACTTAGTTTTTGCTAAAAACTAATTTGATTTGATGGGATAGATTTAGGGCACGTTTGGTACATTGTAATAGATATTGTAATGTAATAGCTATTCCTAAGAAATTGTTATTCAATTGTTTGGTTATATTTTTATTACAATGAATACTCATTTCTAATGAATAGTTATTCTTTAACATGAGGAATAACTATTTCTTATTAAAAGCTATGTAATAAGTATTCTTTAACCCATTCAGTACTCTCTAAAAGAAAATTCCTTATATGCCCACACAAAAACTGCCGCTGCTTTTTGCTAAATTAGGTTTTCTATATAGAAATTAAAAGGTATGTAAAGTTATGTGGCTGATTTTCACCTATTAAAATTAAAATTTCCAACAAAATATGTTCATTTTGCAAAGATCACCCACAGTGGATTAACATCCATGAATTTCTCGAACAAAACCCTTATATATCAATGGAAATTCAAGTCTCCAAAATGCTTTAAAACCATCCATATTCGTATGATATGCAATTGTTCTTGGTAGATTCTAGAACTCTTATTTGCCAAACCCTCTATAAAATCAAAACCCAGTCCTGTAAAATAGTTCAAGACTATTATAGTTCCATGCCGCATAAAAAAATAATATTCTGAAACTTTGTTATCATGTCATGAACATAATGTTATTTAAACATTTATGGAGTTACTAATTTTGAACAAAGGAGACGTATATTATTTAATAATTTTTTTTTTCAATTTATACATAATAAATTGTTAAGCTAGAGATATAAAAAGCATAAATATAAATTTATAAATAATGGTAATTTAGTAAATTTGACTTAAATAAAATTTCATTTAAGGTTTTATTCATGTGTTGTCACCAAACAAATGAATAGTAATAGTCATTGTAATCATCATTACATTGTACCAAACATGCCTTTAGTTGTAATTTCAAGTATATTTTTTATTAACTAAACATGTTTTATAAAAAATAATTGTAATAGTTGTGAGCAAATTAACAAGAAGTAAAGTTGTACGGTATGGGGTGAGGTTTCACGGGGCCCTAAAGGGTGGGGATGGGGCAAGAAAATTTTTCCCATCATACGGGGTGGGATGTGATGAGGATGGAGTATGACAAAACTATACGGTGCAGGGGCGAAGACTCCATGCTTTAGCCCTGCCCCTCTCCATTGCCATCCCTAGACATATTGATTAGGCTAGTTCAGTTTTGGACAACCCTAGGTTTTAGGATCAAGTGAGGTGAGTATATAGCATCTTCTCACCTTATAACTTAACCTTTAAACTCAAATTAGGAAAGTAAATTAAGCCTTAATCTTGTACTTTTCCTTTTGGATTTTTCATTGTAATTTCAATAACCTTAATTTTATTTAGGGCCAAAGTATTGAATTTTTTTTCCTTCCTAAATTTTATTTAAGATTGAAGTCATTTATTTTCTTTTCATGTTGAGTTTATATTAATTTGATGCAATAAAATTTGGGGCAATTTTTTAGTGTAAAAATAAAATTAAATGACGATTCCATGTGAATCCTTCAATTTAGAGGTGATCATCTGTAATAAATTTTGAATAATGCTAAAGATACAAACTATTTTACAAATTTTTTTATAAACTGCTGATGTAGTGAATAATTATTGGTAAATGAAAAAGTAATATTAATGGTGGATCTAGATAAAAACCAATAAGAAGTTGGCCACATCAATATTTTGTAAAAATATTGTAAAATAATTTATAACTGTAACATCACTCATAAATTTTCCATCGTAACTCCTAAGAGTCGCAAGCTACTAGTATTCTTTCTCTATCTATCAAGCTGAAAATTTGGAATAACATATCACGCAATTACGGATAACTTGAATGAAATGTCCTAAAAGATCATGAGATAAATTATACAGAGTTCAAATGCAAAGAATTAAAGTGGTTGTAACATGTAATGGTGTGGCAATGATGTACAGTAAACATGGTGATGAATGATTTTTTAGACATTAAATAAGTGATAGTTCTGGTGATGAATGATTTTCTAGTCTCATCACTCAAGCGAACCTTCAAAGTCCAGGGAAAATAAGGCAAAACGTGTCCTATGAGTTTTTGTTTGCTTCATGATAGTTGTGAATGATAGTGCCAAGTCTATATAGAGTGTGGCACTTCAAACCTAACATGTCTGAGCAATCTAAACACGAAATGCTAGAAACAACACAACTATATACTAACTTTACGTAGATGGAAGTCAATACATACGTATAGTAGTCATAGCCATCTATCTATTAAAAAAAATGGTAACTATTATAAGTTTAGAACACGTAAATCTTAAGCCAACTTCGTCTTTCCTTTTCATATGCAACTACTCTTTTGATTTTTTGTGTCCCCTTTGGAACAAAATTTATCTCACCGCTAATAATGCTCGTCTCCATCCTTTTCTTGCATCCTTTGCTATTCCAACTACTTGAATTTTTATCTCACAAATTCAAGTTGTTTAATCATTTTGTTATGATGAAGCACACCGGGAAAAACGTAACAATATGAACTAAAACAGCAGTCCGGTATTCATTTTGAAGTGTTTGACAAGTAGCATGCCAAGTATGAATTTGTGATTGGTTTAGGGTTCCTCATCGCTTTAGCGTCTTTGGGACTATATAATACCTATCAACCACTCGACATGAGAGTTGACGAAATTTTCATAAAATATAGTTTTAATTTTCAAAAGTGAATATCCTTCTCGGAAATGGTAATCAGACACGTATCTTACGATCGTCACTACAAAACAATTTGATTATAATACAAATTTATTTAATGGTGTCCAAACAAATGAATACGCAACCTTACTTTATTATTTTGGTTATATAACAAGATTTCAACCGTGTCATGTTTCAAGACAAAATCCATGTCAACAAGATTTTAGAAATTGTGCACCCTTCCACCCAAAAAAGTGCAACAATTTAAGTTATTTGTGGAGTTAACCATGATTATTAGCATCATGTAATCCTCAAAAACCCTATTGTATATACAAAGGTACCGTAGAGTAAATTTCAAGTTTTATAAGCTTGAATATGTTTCTCAATCAGTGGTCAGTTTAAGTTTTAATCAGATACATACACTCCAAAGAGATTCAAGACATGAATTTTAACTTTAAGAGAGTTTTTTATAGTTTAAATTGGATGACAAGTAATTAAGTTAGCGGTCTTTCTTGGCCAAATTGTTCTTGTCTTCCTTGAAGTCTTCACAGTCAGTACTTTCTGACAAAAATCTACCTCTGCTCCCTGAGTGATTTTTTCTTACACCGATTATAATAAGAAAACTTAAGAAATACTCTTTGATAGGAGATGTTGAACATAATTCACCGGTAAGATGAAGGAGGAATCTCGCATGCGCTTAATTAGGCAGACAATATTTACTCAGTCCAATACACGATATATTTGTTTTTATTTAATCTTTTTTATACATCTTAAATAGGGTAGGGAATTTGAACCTTGATAGATTTCCAAAAAGTATTAGTTGATCTAAGAGTTACTGATGTTTTTATCTTGTAGATCTTTACTTATAGCTTGGTTATATATATTGTGCTCTATCAGTATACCTACTTAACCTACACTAAAACAATCAACTTCTATGAAATTTTTTGTTAACTTCATTTTCAGTGTCTTCATAAGTACTACTCAATGCATTTATGCCAAAATAAAACTACTTTTTTTTTTTTTTTTTTATGGAATTTACCTTGTAATTAATTAGTGCTTCTAAATCCTAATTAATTTGTAGCCCAATTATTCTGGATTCCGTACACTCTAAGATCCTTCAAGCAGTAGATATTATAAGGATAATAATTATCAATGGGCACAAATGCAGAACTTTGTAACTTCTATATATAGTTCTATTACAGGTTAGACTTTGAGTTGATGAGTCAACAGCCTAAATCAGTCCCAGTATGTATCTGAGTTACCTCCTTGTTCTATTTTCAAAAATGTGTGCAGTAAGCATGTAAGCCTGATCAAGACCCTTTTGCTCTACACTATACAGCTTCAATCAATTTGCCAGTAAAGATTAGGGGGTCCTCTGCGAAAAATAAGCGTGATCATGACCCTTTTGAAATATGATATTTGAAGTGTTCAAGAAGTAAACAAAAGATTGTGATCGATTGCTACTAATGCAATTGTTTATATTTTTTGCAGACCCATTGTTCAATAATTCACTTCTAAACCTCCCAATCTTTCCAAAATCATAACTAACCTACCTCAGAAAAAATCAACGAAATCCAAATGACTAAATTATAGCCTAATTTTCCGACAAATGCACTTGAACAATACGAAAAAGTGAGATATACACTTTAGAGATAGGGTTAGTTATCAAACATACATATATATGTTAATCCAAGAAAATCCTAAGTAAAATTTTGTTAACCTGATTTAGTGATCATCTATAATCTAATTATTAAACCTCACACTGTCATACATATGTATATGTTGACTCTTTTCTTCTGATTGATGAAAGCTGCTAAAAAAAATATTTAACATAATGCATAAAATTGCTGACGAAAAGAAAACACTGAATCATAATTGCCTTGAAATAAGAAGCAAGTGATCGGGTAAGGGTGTTTCTAGATGCACCATCAAGAGATAATGACTGATTGAAGGGCGTAGTCATAATTTTTATGAAGTAGTTAATGAAAGTATCTTTTGGAAAAAGATGAATCTGAACATGAAGAAAAATTTTATACCCAAACATACACAGAATATATATAGGGAAGGCTTGTCCCCAATCACCTCGACACTTGTTTGATAAATTTGCCATAGTATACCTAACTAATACTATGTGATATGTCCCAGAGTTGGATTTTTGAACAGCTTTCAAAACAAACACAAACATATATATAAAGATATATGTCTAATATGAGGCTGGTTTAATTTCCAAAATCCTTTCGTTTCATTGCCCAAGGAAACAGACTCAATCATCCATTGATTTCCTAGAAAAGGATTATAACTAATCCATAATATTTTTATTAACGACATGATTATCATTTTTAGATAAATAGATACTTAGGCGGAAGGAAATGGAGTTTGGGTTCGAATCCCATACATAGAACACCATAACTTTAGGCTTATCACTTGAACCATATAACAGCATCATTTGACTATAAAAATAAGTTTCTCCATTGAATTCATGTAAAACACCTTCTTTCCATTTGCATGACTGACATTTTGTTAGCAGAATTAATAATGGACTTGATCCACCCCTTTTTTTTTTTTTTTTTTTGAGTTCAGAATTAATAAGAAGAGCCAACCTAGCCCTACAAAATTGTGTGTACTCATTACTTTCGAGCATCATCTATAGCTTTACACACTTCCTGTGAATAAATAAGGGATAGAAGCGCCCCTGGCTTCACGCCTTCACCACCATATCAATGGAAAATTAGCCTATCAAGAATCAAAAGGGCATGCAATATTGGATTCTCAAGCGTTACGTATGTATTGTTACCAAGTCTTTTTATGAGGAGAATAATAGACGGACAGCTTTAGATTGCTTGTAACTTCCTTTTTGGTAGCAAGCGTATGAAATATAATTTCTTTGATTATAGTCAAACAAGAAAGCATACCTCGTGATGAAAAAAATATCAAGCACGAATTCTTTGCTGGAAGAGGAAAGAAAAAAGGCTCTGGGGAAAAAAAAAAGTAGAAACAATGGATCTAGCTACTGGGTTATTTTACTTAGTACTTTCATGACTAAAGCAATGGGGGAAATTTTAAATAATAATAAAATAAAATAAAAAAGAGTTGAAAGAATGGGTCTAGTAATATGGGTTATTTTACTTGGTACTTTCATAACTTATTATTATGCGACTAAGCAACAATTTATTATTGTGTATAACATGTGTTATATACAATATCCTCACACATGAAGGTGAGGCACGCGCAAATGTGACACTTAACCTTAAGGAATTTTTGTTATTTCTTCTGTATATTAGGCATTTATCTGTGTAATATATATTAATGATGTTCGAAATCATCAGTTGAATCACTCATTCAATCCAAAACTTTTGACGATCTTTGAAAATCCACATGAAAAATAAAGCTAATCGAAGACATCACTGGGTTGAGCCCTAATGGGTAAGCCTCCAATACTTAGTTAATGTCAGTTCATATATTTTATATGTAAATAGTATTTTGTAGTATTTTTTTTCATATCTTAGTAATTGTGATAGATTGTTTCTTTTATAGGTGATTTGGGTAATTATTGTACATAATTAGAAATGATTATTACCTTAAGTGTAACAGTCATTGTATTGATGGTAGTTTAGGATCAATAAGTAACTACCGTCTTAATGTGTTGAATGCACTTGAACAGTTATATCCTATTCTTTGATAGCTTACTGACGGCACAAGATCACCCAATGACCTTAGTGATTTTTCCGTAATCATCACATATAATACATTGTGGTTAAATGTTAACAATTGATGAATAATGATTTTCTGTATTATATTTTTATAACAGAATATGAAGCTAAATATCAATCTTTAGGTTATTTGTATCACTTCTATAAACAGAAGAAGATTAGTTTGTAGTGGTCTCCATTCTCATTCTGCCATATATACTTCTTCTGCGGCTGCTTGTTTTTAAAGTGGTTTGGCCAAGACAATATTGACCAAGAAGATTATTGACTTCCTCCTAGAAAATGCTATGATTTTTAATGAAGGCCGTCACTACAGTGGGTCAAGATATGAGAACATACATGATGTTAATTAGATTTGGTTATAAGTTGTAACGTATTACATCATCACATAGGATAAGTGCTCATATTCATGCCCCCTTGCACGTGTGCTGTTTCTAGTGCGTGCGCGCTTGTGAGGGACAATTTCACTCGCAAATTTGGTCTCTACTTTATTTTCGAATTTGGACATGCATGCAAACAATCTAATAGAGTATTATATATACAGTCCCATGGTGTATTATATAATAGAGTATTATATATATATAGTCCCATGGTTTCTTGTCTTGTTCTTTCTGCTGGGTTAGAAGGGATGGAAACTCTGCAGCCAATGAATCTGCAAGATTTGCTTTGAACTCTAGGTACGAAAGAATAATAAGATGATAAACTAAATCTTGGTATACATATATACGATATACCCATAAAAATAAATTATTAAAAAAAAAGAAAAAAAGCTTATAATGTAAAAGAAGATTGTTAATTTATTTTTTTAAGCATGCAAATGTGACTGTTTTAAGAATGAAAGCTTCATAAAGAATATACATATACACGAATTGAAGGAGCCAAAACAAAAAGAACATAGGGGAAGGAAATCCAGGAGAATGGTCTAGGGGAAAATGAAGTGCCCTCCCGATAAATAATCACTATAATATTTCTGTGGTTTGGACTCTAGGGAACCCATCCCCAACCCTCTCCTATTTTTCATTCTTGTCCGTGCATGTGATACTCCTCTAATAATTCTTGGAAAACTTTAGAGAGGACTAATCCAAATTAACAACAAGCATAAGTGTCAATTTTGTAAATGATTTATCTAAATCTGCTTTTCACCTAATAGTTGTGATAATCTCACGCATAAATGTTATAATCTAATCACAAGTTAATACTTAAATATATTGTGAAATTAGGTATGTAGCTTGCTATTGTCCATGAGACTTGATGATGTTGCATGCATCCATTGGTAAGAAGACCCACGTGGCATGTTGGCAGCTGGCATGGTGTATGGGGCTTTTGTCTTATTTGCATGCAAGCCCATATAGTACTTCCAAATGTTTATTTATTATTACTATCATAGAATATTAGAATTAAAAGCATTGTTTGACGAAGCCAAAGTGGCTTGTATGAGAAGACCCATAGTAGGTGAGAGCTTCACAAACACATCCTCATTTCACATATCCTTAGCTTAAATTCCCAAATTTCTTGTGCATGGTGATCAGTGAGCTCCCTAGCTAGACTCTTGCACCATCATTATCTAGTATCCCTCAAGTCACCTATAATACTTTTTTGTCAATAAACGATATGACATACATCAAAACCTAATCGAAGATTTATCCGTCTTCTCTCAATGCAAGTAAGTTACTTTTTAGCTCCTGAAAAGTTTTCAACTATCAAGTGCCATCATTAAGCAAGAAATATGATACCCTATAGGGTATCATATCGAGAAAAAGAGATCCATCTTCAACTTTCCATGGTTTCTTGAGGCTCTAGGCTTTTAACTAAACAATTCATTTCATGTCACTTTTTCTTTGGTACAGAAGCTACAAAGTAGTCAGAAAGGGAAAGAACAAAGCAAGGAGATGGCAGATCAAGATCATGCCAAGGAGGAAACTCTTCCACCCGGCTTTCGATTCCATCCCACTGATGAAGAACTAATCACATACTATCTCATAAACAAATTATCAGATGCCAGTTTTACAGGAAAGGCAATTGGTGATGTTGATCTTAACAAATGCGAGCCATGGGAACTTCCAGGTATATACGTTGTTGTAACCTAAAACCCTGTCTTATAAATTGCATGCAGTATCATCTCAGCATCAATCAAAATTATAGGACTGGTTCAGGACTAGTTCTAAGGATAGTTTTGATCATGTAGTTTTACAACCTACAAATAAAAACCAATCTTGAACAACTTTCATCATGAATTCATTTATTTTATTAAATGAGTAATTTGTTTCAAGGATTTTGACCATGT
Source organism: Castanopsis chinensis (assembly GCA_032878915.1). Lineage (NCBI taxonomy): Eukaryota > Viridiplantae > Streptophyta > Magnoliopsida > Fagales > Fagaceae > Castanopsis > Castanopsis chinensis. Next base: position 18,195,554 of record JAVQMG010000115.1, on the reverse strand, counting down.
TTTCCTGAAAATATGCAAACTTTGCATCTAGGATTTTTTTTTTTTTTAATAACTGTAGTTCATATTTAAATATATTCATTCATCAAGGACAATCTAGGGTTTCCCACATAATGATGAATATATTTTGAATTCTTATTAAATTCAATAAACTAGCTAGCCAGCAGTAGCCTGCAAAAAACTAGCAAGTTATATCATAAGAAAAATTTTGTCTTCATTTCTTGTGATGCGGAGAACAGATTTCTTGACTATTGTTTTTTTTTTTTTCTTCAACAAACTTGAACAAAATTCTTATCTAATTTTGACCGAATCCCTCTCCTATCTGTTTTTGTTCAACTCGTTATGCCTATTAGGGAAGGCAAAAATGGGAGAAAAAGAATGGTATTTCTTCAGCCTTCGGGATCGGAAATACCCAACTGGTGTGAGAACAAACCGGGCCACAAACACTGGTTACTGGAAGACCACAGGGAAAGACAAAGAGATCTTCAACAGCCAAACGTCAGAGTTAGTTGGGATGAAGAAGACATTGGTTTTCTATAGAGGAAGAGCTCCTAGAGGAGAAAAAACCAACTGGGTCATGCATGAATATCGCATCCACTCAAGAGCAGCCTTTAGAAATTCCAAGGTAACATATATGATAATTATTCCCGCTCTACTTTTTTTTAGTTTAATCAAAGATTAGGGTATGTGTCAGATTTTAATCTGAATCCAAACCCTCTCAATAATTGAAACCCAACCAAAATCCTATATTACCACAGGCTTCTTGACTTTTTTTGTGTTACAAACCATTATATAATCCTCCCAAATGTTCAAATCCTATTTGTTGAAAAAAGAAAAATAATCATCCTTAATTCACTACGACGCAACTGGAAGAGACAAGCTTGCTTTGGCCTTTACAAGTGCACAAAAATTGGTTGAATGAATTCATAATGATATGTTTAAATAAACTATACATGTGTTCACTGGACGTACTTGGAAGAACCTTAAGAAAAAAGTAGCAAAAGATCACTAAAAATGAAATCTATATGCTTCATCTGAGCCCCCCACCCCTCCCCTCCCTTTTTTTTTTTGGCTGAATCTGAAGGTAAAATTGATTGCTCAGGCATGATATTGCAACAGAATTCTTCTCTTTCAACTTATTTTCCTCTTGATATCTGCACGGTCAATTATGTGAAATTAGCAAAATGATGGACCATATACGGTTTTTTTTTTTTATTGGTCATAATCATAGGTTATAGGCCAAAGAAAATATCTTCAGTGTCCGGGCCTTTTTCTTTTTTTGGTTTTTTAAATATTAATAAGTATGATATATATATATATATATATATATAAATGGGTTTTGTATTTGCGTTTCATTAATATCTCTTTTAATAATGATAATAGCCAATCCACATAAATTATAATATGACAATATGACAAGAATAAAATAAATTTTAAAGTATATAATAATGAAGTCTAATTTATTAAAGAAAATTTTCAACATCATTTAATATTATAATTATTATGCGGGATATTGATTTATAAAAACTAAAATCTCGAGTTGTTGGGAAAATTAATTGTCAATGATTATTAGACATACTTATAACAATTTTTTTAGTGAAACTGTTTAAGATTTCAATTAAGTTGGATTTATACTGACTTAATATTTTAAGAGCCTTCTTGGAGGTGGGGGAAGTAATTCAAAATGTCATCATTCGATTGTCAGTGTTGTTATCATCCCACCACCCATGATACTTTCATTTACTTATGTCGTCATTATGGTCATTGGTGCAACCATCATCAAACCATAGTAGCTGTCTCCGGCCATGCACTGTCAATTGTCGATCATCACCTTTTGCTACTGCCAACATATGTTTCACAAATTACACTCCGCTTTGAGTATAGTCTTTTGTACATCCAATCTATTCCAACTTGGTCATATTTCCTAATGATCTTACATTCCTAATTCAAGATGTCATCAAACTTCCATCTTGAGTTTGAGGGTAATGTTAGAAATATCAAAACCCAATCCAAGTCAAGGTCATATATCTTGGTTTAATTTCATTATAATATAACTATATTTTATAGTGCAAATAAAATAATACTATTTCTACTTGTAGTAACTTTACTTATAATACAAGTAAAGTAACCCTAGAGGTAGTCTAGGTCAATGGGTCATTGTAACAAAAGGTTTATTATAGTAAAGATGTACCTATTCAATTTTTTCTACCATGTACCTATTCAATGGTTTTTTTCTATGTTCTAAATTCTAACACACCTCAAGAAACATGCACACCTTGTTCCTATAGGGTTATAGCATGTATATAGTCCATGGACTATTATAGTCACGTCCAAGTATGTCTCTTTAATTACCATACTACGCTTCTTTCTTCCTATCTAATAAAATAATAATAATAACCTCATTCATTTCCTGAAATTAAATTAAATTATATATTAACACAGAAAATTAATCTAATTAGCACATGCTATTTATTTAAACATTTAAAAAAATACTGGTGAAAGCTGATTATTACAATAGTACAAATAACTACATGGAAAAAAAAAAGGTTGCATTTCATTAATTAGGAGCAAAAAATGAATATGTAAGTATCAAATGAAAAAATAATATCATACTTATTTTGAACTTATATTCAGAATACCACGTATTGTATATGGATTCGGTAGCAGATGAAATTTATAAGGTGAGCTTCTTGTTGTGTACAGCAGGATGAATGGGTGGTTTGCCGTGTCTTCCAGAAAAGTGCTGGAGCAAAAAAATTTCCCTCAACCCAATCAAGAGCAGTGAATTCCTACAACCTGGAAATAGGTCCTAGTGTTCTACCGCAACCAATGATGCAGCTGGGAGATCCTGGTCAGTTCCCTTACGGAAAGAGTTACATGAGCAATGCAGAACTAGCAGAACTCACGAGGGTTTTTAGAGGCGGCGGCACCGGATCACCTAGTGTCAACCTGCAGCAAATGCAACCTCAGATGAACTATCCACTACCACTAGGAGGAGGGTGCTTCACAATATCAGGGTTAAATTTGAACCTTGGAGGTGGAGGGACACAACAAGTTTTGAGGCCCATGGCACCAGCACAACCTCCTCTAGGAATGCATCAACAAGATGTAGCTAATTCCTCCATTATGACTAGTAGTTCTCTTGCTGCAGAAACTGCAGTCTATGGTGGGGATCAAATGAATCATTCAAACGCAGCTGGTAATAGGTATATCGGCATGGACCATTGCATGGATCTAGATAACTACTGGCCTTCCTACTAAGTGTGGGAGAGAATTCGGGATAGAGGATATTAGTCCAGTCTATGATAAATGTAGAATAGATAAGGAGTTGCAATCATAGAAATACTTCTGTTTCTCTGTTTAAGTACACATTTGGTTGATCCTTGACAATCACATTGTGGATTGGTAATAGCCAGCAATGGAAGTCAAAAGTTTCTCGATTAGGGATTTATTAAATTTAGCGATACAATAACCGTGCTTAAAAAGATTATCAAGTAACCTAGCTATCCAAGCATTGTAACACTTCTATGCATTTGCAGGTGAATGGTTTATGCAATGGAAGTTTACTATATAAGTACTAGTAGTAAGTAGGGGCTTGTGGAAAATTTGACATTATGAGTAGGATGTCATAGTTTCAATTCCTATCATATCTATATAAAATATTTATAAAAAAACTGTGCCTTTATTGAGACTAATCTCATGGGATTTTTCTGAGGTAGGTGTAGAGAATAAATACTAAACAATATAAAATCATATAAAAATTCAACCTGTATGCGCGCGGTTATTACTTCTTCGTAATAAGGAAAAGTTTAGTTAATGTCTTTCTTCTCTTTCTCTCACTCTTTTATGGTTTTGTATTTTTGTTTCTTTTCTATGAATTCCATTTGATAGTTACGGTAATTAATAAATATTTATTATGATTTTATTTGCATGTAAAACTATTTATTGTATCATTTTGAAAATTTAATATGATAAGATTTATTGAAGTGTGTACAGTAACACGGGGTTTTATAGGAAGGAAATCTTTATTGAATTTAAACTCGTGGTCCAACATAACTCTAAGATTTTTATGTATAAAAAAACATATATAGGTAGGTATTACTTTTAATTAATACTAGTTGTTAACCCGTACTATGTACAAGAACTTACATATTTGTGAAGTAGACTAAAATAATTTCATAAAATCTTAAATTGATTAAGAAACTACATCATTGCATGATTTACTCTTATATGACTTTAATTTATGTTACAATTTAATGAAGAAGTCATTGCTTAAACGTGCAATGACTTATAAAAAATTTGTCAAAAAATTTTAAATACTATAAAAAAAATATAAAAATAAAAAAATAACTCAAAAATTTAGATATTAAGGCCTCGTTTGGTTTAGAGCTAACTTAATTTTCATAACTCAGTTTTCAAAACCCAAAACTCATAACTCCCTACTCAAACCTCACATTCACTCAAAAATTGCAAAACACATGTTTGGACTCAATTCTCAGTTACATATCTCTACCACTTTTTCCCAAAACCGTGGACCCCACCACTGACACTACCCAGTTGCCTACTGTTGCTACCCACGTATCATTAATAAAAAACCTTCTTCTGCTTTACTTCTCCCAATCATCGTGAAGCCCATCTTTCGCACGTACTTCTCCTACTGAAAGAGTCACCGTGATCTGCCTCTCGCCTCTTGCCTCCCACATCAACGCACGCTCTTCGTTCCATCTCTCTGTCTCCCCTGCTCTGTTTCGATCTGTTTCTATAAGTTGGGTTCTATTTCCTTTTATGCCTGATTGGTTTCTGAGAAAATGCCTAAAAGAGGAAGACCCTCTATTTTGAATGTCAAAAGAGTTATTTGGGTTTGACTAATTCGTGTTAAGTTTGTTTGTTTACTGAGAAAATGCCTGATAAAGGGAGACCCTAAATTTTGAATGTCAAAAGTCTTATTTAAACTCTTGGCTTCATGGGGTTTGACTAATTCATTTTAAGTATGTTTGGTTTTTGAGAAAATGCACAAAAGAGTAATACCCTGAATTTTGAATGTCAATGGTTTTATTTAAACTCTTGACCTAATGGGGTTTTACTAATTCATGTTAAGTATGTTTGGTTACTAAGAAAATGGCTGAAAGAGGAATACCGCCAATTTTGAATGTCAAAAGTTTTATTTAAACTCTTGGCTTAATGGGGTTTTGCTAATTCATGATAAGTATGTTTAATTGGTTAAATGCATGAAAGAGGAATAGCCTGAATTTTGAATTTCAAAAGTCTTATTTAAACTCTTGCTTGATGGGCAAATAGGCAAACGATCACACCCCCATGGGTGGTCCTCTTAATTGGGGCAATCATGAACTTGTTTGGCTACCTCATGATATGGCTTAGTGTCACTGGCCGCGTTGCCAAACCCAAGCTATGCCAAATGTGTTTATATATATGCATGCATCGATGCAAACTCACAAGCATTTGCAAATACTGGAGCTTCCATATATTCCATTTATTTATTTTGAGTTCTCAAAGAAGCTTCCACATATTCCATTTTGATTCGAGGTCCTAGGTCTTGGAATCTAAGGGATTGATCTAAATGGAAAGCAGACTTGACAGTAAAGTTCCCAAGCTTGTTTTTTTTTTTTGTCCAAAGGTATTTTTCAAGTGAGGAGGAGGATGGAGTGGTGATTTTGGATATACATTGTCTTTTGGATCATAAGAAAAAGAGTGGAGAGTGTATTGGTATCTTAGGTTGAATCAAGTTAGGATTTTAATTGAAAAAGCCCAACCAAACTTCTAAAAAACCAAAAAATATTAAAGAATCAGATTATTCACTACTTAGAAATTATTGAAACAAAACAAAATATATATGACTAAATAATAGAGAAATATAAAAAAATAAGATGGGTTACATTCAAAAGAATAATTTCAATTTTTGCAAGTTTTTCTTTATTTTGTAAAAAATAGTTAAAAAAGTTTGGTGGTTTATATACGAAAATTACTTTTTAAAGAAGTTGCAATAGAATTGTTCTATTATCCAAAGAAGTTGAACTTTATCAATAGTTGATGATTTTTATATTTATCCAAATAAAGCCACATTTAGGATAATCTTAATATAGGATTTATTCAAGTTTTTTTTTCTTATCAACATTTGAGTTTGAGTTTTAGTTAGACTTGTTTGAGAGATAAAGTTTCACTCTTTGTTAAGTTTGGACTGAACAAAAATAATTTTATTTAAATAAAATGATAATTTTATTTAAATATTATGCCGACGTAGAAAATTGTGAGAGTTTCAAAGGTTTCGGTGTTATATATATATATAGATTATGCTTTCCAATAACTTCTTATATTCAATAAATATTATGAAACTCTTTGTTCGGATTATATATTTTATACCCACAAATTTACAATGTTGAACAAATCTCAAGCTAATTAGATACTTTCTCCAAAAAAAAAAAAAAAAAATTCCTAAAAAAAATATATGATTAACATTTTTAAATTTATATGCTTTTAAGATATCAAGTACACAATAAATTTATTAATGAGGTAGTAAATGTCTTTCCATTGACATAAAATTTGGAACAAATAATAAATATAGAGAAAACATATAATTTAACTAGTCTCGTGCTTAGAGACTTTTTTATTTTTTTGAGTAAAAATTAATAATTTACAATTATTATAATTTAGATTTTTTTTTAATTTTTCAAACAAATAAAAAGGAAAATTTTTTATTTGATACGAGACAAAATTTCTACTCAGCCTAATTTAAGTATATATGTATGTAAAGCTCCCTCTTGAATAATTGAACTCTGGCTCTTACCCCCAACACCCTACAAGTATTTATACTTGTGAAGTGACTACTGCATCAAAGGTGGGCAGTAGTAAAAAGATAAATTTTAGAGATAAACAGTAATTGTAATTTTTTTTTTTTCGTGAAGGGAACAAATTATAAATTTTAGGAGTTCTCTTTTTCTAATTCAAAATGAAAATTTTTACTATTTGACAATTATGACATTATTTCTAAATAAAGTTATCCTTCATTTATGAGGGTATTTTTCAACCACATTAAAATCCAATTGAAAGAGGTGAATCCTTTTATATATAGTATAAATGGAATGTCAACTTCAGTTATTTTATAAGAAAAGTAAAATGAAAACATGGCAAGTAGTAATAAGTGGAACATAAAGTGGTACACAAAAAATGGTATAGAAGATTTGGACTTATATAAATGAGTTCAAATATTCTATCACACTCTTTCTGCTTCACTAATAAAATGCATAAATTTAGTATTTAATAAAATAGATGGACATCTGATATGTTTTTATTTGTGGAGTACATAATAGAGCAGAAATAGTATGACAAAATATTTGGACTCAGTATAAATGATAAAAAAAAAACATTGATAAGACCCAATAGGTAGCAAACTCCGTGCCATTGATATAAAGTTTTTTTTTTTTTTTTTTGTGGGAGAAATTAAGTTTTAGTAAGAAAAATATCATTTGCGCACCACATTTCCTACATTTTAAATTTAAATTGAAGTTAACAAAAATGATAATGCAGACTAGATTTATCAATAAGAAACGTGTTATGTAAATAAAATTGATATGGAGAATATCATCATACATCTGGAAAAATATTTAAAAAATAAATTAAAAAATCTTACAAAAGTCAGGTAAGAGCAACCTAATTTGTCATTTTAAACAAAAATAACCGATGAAAACACGACCTCAACATCCCAAACGAAAACCAAACAAGCATCTTAGTTCCGAACTGGTATTGTGGCCCATTACAAGTCTATATTTTAATTATTTTATTTTCTCTTTTCGTTTTTTCTTTTTTTCCTATCCTAGAGGCTGACGTGGCTCTGGTCTGGTGGGCCGATCTTGAACCTGCTAATTATAAATTCTTTCACAGTGCACTCACATTTTCAGAATAGACGAACACAGTGCGTAAACACAATGTGTGAGAGGACTTTCCCAATTCTTATTTCTGTTCTAATTAACAACCACAACTCACCAGCCCACAAGGCACAAGCATTATTGAATAGTTGTCAATTACATTCCATATCGACGTAAGCTGAATAAATCTGAATAGATGTCAATTACATTCCATATCCACGTAAACATCTCCGTTATTATTAGGCTGAATATATTGTTTGACTGATGCCCTCTAAATAAATTGTATCATATTTTCCTTATTCAAAACATGATTTTGAAACCAGCTAAGAAAATGTTTTCAAAATACAAAAAAAATATATATGTGGGGTATAAGAACTCCAAGTAAGCTGATCACGCCATGTGTCACGCTTAGTCGAGAAGAACAGTTGCTCGGCCGAGGAGACCATATCCTTGGATTTTATGATCACGTCATCAATACGCTATCAGAGGATGCTCTACTATGCAGAAAGGGCTTTGGGAGGGAAATGGTAGTGACAGGACTGAAAGGCTAGATACTGTCACCATGCAACCCACCAAACATTCTAGCCGCATTTATATGGAGAATACCTTTGAATAGTGTTTTCTGGTCGCATTTATGTGGAAAAGACTTGTAAATAGTGTTATCTTGGGCACCATACCTCTCAGGGACGTGAAGAATAGTGGAGAAGAGATTGAAAAGGGGAGATAATCTAGGCAATGAACAAGTGGAGGGTCAGGATCATCTAAAAATATCTATATAAGATAAAAGATCCCCATAGGATGGGGATTGAAGAAAAAAGGAAAAGAGAAGGAAACCATTGTAGCCTCAAGAACAATATATGTAACTTGTCTTGGAAAAGAGAAATACAAGAACTAATCTCCTCAGCTTGAGTCCGAGGACAAATCACAATACTTAAACTGATCTATCTCCATCTCACTAGGAGATTTAGCCCATTGTCATCGTTAACTGAACTCATTAGAACCTAAATTGAGAGCCCACTCCTTACAAATTTATTGTATTGGGCTTTTTGAGCCTACACCCATCTTGCTTTGTGTTAAGGTTCGAAAGGCGGCCTTACAATTGGCGCTGTCTATGGGAAATCTTTGGTTTTTAGTGAGTCTAAGGTATGGTTATGGCAAATTTAGGTCTACACCAAGTGAAGTCTAAAGGGTCCCAGCATCAAAATGACTTCCTCAAACTTGAACAAGGTAGAGACCGGGAGGGAAGTGTACATACCATCCATACTAGCAGGAGTCAGTCACGAAGTGGAAGCAGAGTCTCCCATGAGGAGAATGTCAGGGCCATGCAAAAGGAAATTGGCCTTTTGAGGAGACAGCTACGTCATGAACGATGGAGGCGAGTTCTGTCCATTTCTGACTCTTCTTCTGGTGAGAATGAGGAGGGCAGCTACAGGTCTAGGTCTAGAACTCCCCTTAGTGAGTCTTACTCATACGAAGAGAGTAACCCCCATGATTGCAGGAATAGGAATTCATCCAACAGGGGTCTGGCAACTAATGCTATGAGCCGGGCGCTAAATCAAATTTCTAAATCACCCTTCATAGGTAAAATTGAAGGGAGAAAAATTCCTCGGCATTTCACTCAGCTAACGTTCACCATGTATAATGGCCGAACTAACCTTGTGGAGCACGTAAGTCATTTCAACCAAAAAATGGTTGTGCATTCCAAGAATTAAGCTTTGATGTGCAAGGTTTTCCCATACAGCCTAGGGTCTGTCGCAATGAGGCGGTTTGATGGTCTGGGATCAAGGTCTATTGATTCCTTTAAGGAATTCATCTGGGCATTTGGATTCTTTGTTATCTATGACTATGCGAGAGTGTGAGACCTTAAAAACATGCACAAATAGGTATTGGGAGATGTTCAATGAGATTTATGGGGACTTTGATGATGTGGCCATTAGAACTTTCAAGGTCGGCTTACCGGCCAAGTATGGTTTGAGGAAGTTGTTAACGGGGAAACTAGTTAATAGTGTGTGCTAGCTCATAGACCGGATCAATAAATATAAACAGGTCGAGGAGGACCAGCAGCTGGGTAAAGGAAAGTCGAAGATGGTCTTTCAGGATAGGAGGGACTTCAGGTCAGACAAATTTAACCATAATCGTCCTCAGCGAGATTTTGCTAGGCAGACTGGGGCTGCTATTGTGCCACAGGCAGTCAACACAATATTTTAAGAGCCAGTTCATCAGATTTTAGAGAAGATCAAGAACGAGCCTTACTTCTAATGGCTTAATAAGATAAGTGGAGACCCCACTAGATGCAATCAGAACCTTCATTGTCAATATCACCAGAAGCACGGGCACACCACTAAGAATTGCAAAACCTTGTGGTATCATTTGGAGCAATTGGTCAGAGATGGAAGGTTAAAACATTTCTTATATAGGCCCAATGGACACGCTAATCATACAGGCTCAGGCTCAAGGGAACGTTTCTTCAAGACCTCTGTTGGGCACCATTAATGCCATTTTTGCCGCTCCAGGGAGGATGGGTTCGTGTCCCTCCCGTGTAATGATTGTAGCTCTGCCACTACCTGAGGACTCTAATCATAACCCGAAGAGAGCTAAGGTTGCAATCCAATTGGCATTGATTTTCTCAGAAAAGGATAAGGTTGGAACTATACAACCACACGATGATGTTTTAGTAGTCATGCTCAAGATAGGGGGTATGATGTGAAGCGTGTATTGGTGGATCAAGATAGTGGGACAAAAATTATGTACCCCAATTTGTATAAGGGTTTAGGGTTAAAACTAGCGGACTTGGCTAGATATGATACACCTCTAGTAGGTTTTGATAGGAAGAAGGTTATACCGATGGGACAAATCAAGCTGCCAATACAAACGGGGATAGAAGTTGTAGAAGTTAACTTCATAGTGGTGGATGCATATTCTCCATACACAGCCATTGTTGTGAGACCCTGGCTTCATGCCATGGGGGCTATCCCTTCTACTTTGCATTTAAAAGTGAAATATTCATCTAGAGACCAGGTGGAGGAGCTGATTGGAAGACAATCTACAGTTAGGCAGTGTATGGTGGCCGCAATCAGACATCAAGCGGAGGGGGAGTGCTCGGCATCAATTGAGCGCGATTTATAGGAATTAAAGGAATCGGCGGTATCAGAGGGTCTAGTGTTGGAAGCAGAATGTGAAGGTTTAGAACAGGTTTTTGTAAATGATGATAAAGAGCGGTATTTTCAGGTAGGTGCTTAGCTGCCTCCTCAAGAAAAGGAAGAACTAATGAAGTTTCTTAGGGAAAACATTGATGTATTTGCTTGGAATGCTTATGAGGCCCCTGGGATCGATCCGAGCTTTATTTGTCATCATTTGAATGTCAACCTCGCTGCCGTACCAAGGAAGCAACCTCCTCAATGATCATCTAAGGAACATTCTGATGCTGTCAGAGAAGAGGTAACCAAGCTCAAACAGGCGAGAGCTATCAAAGAGGTATTTTATCCTGATTGGTTGGCCAACATAGTAGTGGTCAAGAAGAAGAATGGAAAATGGCAAGTATGTATAGACTTTACTAACTTGAATAAAGCATGCCCCAAAGACCCTTTTCCTATGCCTCGCATTGATCAACTGGTGGATGCCATTATGGGGCATCCTCGGATGAATTTTCTAGATGCCTTCCAGGGATATCATCAAATACCCCTAGCCCTAGATGATCAAGAAAAAACGGCTTTTGTCACTCCTATAGGAAATTACCACTACAAAGTGATGCCTTTTGGTTTGAAGAACGCACGGACTATTTATCAAAGGATGATGACTAGGATGTTTGATCTACAATTCGGTAAAAGCATTGAGGTTTACATAAATGACATGGTGGCGAGAAGTAAGGTAGTGTCCGAGCACATGGAGGACCTTGAAAGCATCTTTAAGATACTGAGAAAACACAAGTTACACCTTAATGCTTCCAAATGCTCTTTTAGTGTGGGATCAGGCAAATTTTTCGAGGTTAATCCCGATCAAGTTAAAGTAATAAACAACTTGCAGCCACCTCAAAATCCTAAAGAAGTTCAGAAATTGACAGGATTGACGGTTGCCTTAAACCGGTTTATTTCTTGATCCGCGAATAGTTGTAAGCCTTTCTTCCAGTTACTAAATAAATGGAAAGGATTCGAGTGGACTGAAGAATGCGCTTTGACTTTTCAACAGCTTAAGGAATATCTTTCTCGGCCACTTATTATGTCCAGGCCCATTATTTGCTTACATTGTTGTGGCTTCTCACGCTGTCAGTTTGGTATTGATAAGGGATGACAACGTTGTTCAAAAGCTAGTCTATTACGTGAGTAAGTCATTGCATGAAGCTGAGATTCGTTACTTACCACTGGAAAAAGCCAATTTGGCAGTGGTGCATGTCACACGTAGGCTTCCCCACTACTTTCAGTCTCGCACGGTTGTGGTCCTAACCCAACTCCCGCTTAGGTCTCTACTTCGGAATGCTGATTATAAGGGGAGGATTGCCATGTGGGGGAGGATTGCCATGTGGGGAACAATTCTGGGGGCTTTTGATATTAAGTATATGCCACGCACTTTTTTAAAAGGCCAGGTCCTCGCTAACTTGGTGGCCGAGTTCACTGAACCCTCATTAGAAAAAAAATATGAAGAAGTCGGACATAGATGAAAAATCAGTTGGCATGATCTCCCTGAAAGAATCTCTATCGTGGAAGGTGTATGTGGATGGTGCGGCAAATCAAAGATAATCAGGAGTGGGGCTAGTTATAATATCTCCAAATAAGATCGTTATTAAGAAATCTTTGAGGATGGGTTTTTCAGCCATAAATAATGAAGTCGAGTATGAAGCTCTACTAGTAGGAATGATCATGGTTCAGAAAATGGGAGGGAAAAATGTAGAGATGTTCTCAGATTCAAGATTGGTTGTAGGCCAGGTGGAAGAGGAGTTAGAAGCCAAAGATCTGAGGATGCAGGATTACTTAAGTCAGGTCAGATGTTTACGATTAAACTTTGAACCTTTTACTCTAGTGCAGATCCCCAAAAACAAAAATACTCATGCTGACTCTCTAGCCACCCTGGCAACGTCCTCAGCACAGAGTTTGTCTCGAATCATTTTAGTGGAAGATTTGTGTATGCCTACTAAGACGAATGTGAATATAGTCTGTGTCCATTAAATCAGAGTGGGACCTAGCTGGATGGACCCCATTGTGATGTACCTTAAAGAGAATATCTTACCTAAGAAGAAATCTAAGGTTGATAAAGTACGTAGGAAGACTCCTCGATTTTGGCTGTCCGAGAATCAAAAGTTATACAAACGCTCTTTTTCTAGACCATACCTGCTATGTGTACACCTTGAAGCAACGAAGCTACTTATGGAAGAATTTCATGAGAGAATTTGTGGTAGTCATACAGGGGGTAGATCCTTATCTCATAGAGCCCTCACCCAAGGGTATTAGTGGCCTAATATGCAGAAGGAAGCCCTGGAGTGAGTAATGAAGTGTGACCAATATCAAAGGTTTGCTCCCAACATTCATCAACCGGGAGGCGTCCTTAACCTTCTATCCAGTCCTTGTCCCTTCACCCAATGGGGCCTAGATATTGAAGGGTACTTCCCCAAGGCAACAGGGAATAGGAGATGGCTGTTGGTCGACACGAATTACTTCACTAAATGGGTTGAAGCCGAGCCACTATCAAATATTAGGGATTTAGATGCAAGAAGATTTGTTTGAAAAAATATTGTCACCCAGTTTAGAATTCCTCATACCTTTATCTCAGATAATAGCGTTCAGTTTGTTAGTAAAGCCTTCAGAAGATATTACTGCGATCTAGGTATTACGAACAAATATTCCACCCCAGTTTATCCACAAGGGAATGGACAGGCCGAGGTTGTTAATAAGGTAATAGTTAATGGACTTAAGAAGAAGTTAGACAATGCTAAGGGAAGATGGGTGGAAGAGCTGTCACACATCCTTTGGACCTATAAGACTACACCTCGTAGGTCCACAAGAGAGACTCCCTTCTCAATGACTTATGGAGCTGATGTAGTAATTCCTCTTGAGACAGGTTTCCCACATCCTTTGGACCTACAAGACTACACCTCGTAGGCCCACAAGAGAGACTCCCTTCTCAAAGACTTATGGGGTCGAGGCAATAATTTCTCTTGAGACAGGTTTCCCAACGCTAAGGACGAGCTCTTTTAGTCCAAACAACAATGATGGATTGTTAGAAAGAAACCTAGACTTGGTTGAAGAACGAAGGGAAAGTGCCATGGTCCAACTAGCATATTATCAGCACAAGCTTAAACAGGGTTATGACTCGAACGTGAAATTAAGACCTCTAGTGCCAGGAGATTTGGTGTTAAGGAAAGTTTTGAATACTGCAAAAAATCTGGCTTGGGGAAAATTAGGGCCAAACTGGGAAGGACCATATCACATCACCTTAGTAGCTGGAATTAGGGCTTATTATCTTGAAGATTTAGATAAAAATGTTGTACTACGTTCCTGGAATGTAAATAATCTGCGAATGTATTATTATTAATAAAAGTCTTTCCAGTTATATTTAGCCTATTACTTTATGCGTTACATTTATTATCTTTAAGTGTCAAACAGAACATTGGCTATGCTTAGCTCCTCGGACCACATGCCTTAGGAAAATTGATATCTTTAATTATTTATCTAAGTGTCAAACAGAACCTTGGCTATCCCTGGCTCCTCGGACTACATGCCTTGGGAAAATTGATATCTTCCATAATTATCTCTAAGTGTCAAACAGAACCTTAGCTATGCCTGATTCCTCGGACCACATATCTTAAGAAAATTGATATATTTCATTATTTATCTAAGTGCTAAACAGAATCTTGGCTGCCTGGCTCCTCGGACCACATGCCTTGTGAAAATTGATACTTTTCAATATTTGTTTATTAGCTAATACTTGTTAAACCTTACGAAGAGTGTAATTTCCACATATTAGCCATATGGAGTATCTAAATTATTGGTGAAAATGTTTTAAGAGTTCGATAATACAACAGGGGTCAGAATTGTTATTTAGTTGCTTACAAGGCCCTATCCTGTATAATTGAGTAATAAATCATTAACACTGCGTATAGGAACATCATTAAACTAAAATCCTATAGAAGGGAATTATTGGCCAGATGCAAGTATCTCAAATAAATGAAAATGTACACCAAATATAAATGAGATAAGAGTCTTATCATTGTCACTACATATGGAGGAAATTACATTATAGTTTAAAATAAAAAGAAAATTACAAAAAAAAAAAAAGAACATATAACAAAATGGAGCTGCTATAGTAGCTAAGGAAGAAGAAAAGGGAGTTCTTGGCTATGCCTTGGCCTTTGGGGGAGGGTCTTCCTTAGATTTAGTCACAGCTTCCTTTATTTTGTGGTCATCCCCTTTTGACTTAGCATCAGTCTCTTTGGTTTTGGGGGCCACTTCTTTAATTTTGAGGGCAACATCTGGAACCTTGGCCTCAAACAGAGTCTCAACTTCCTTGCCCTTGTCCTTCTCTCCTGGCCGAGGATCACCCTGACCAACCCCCTTACTTAGAACCTTTTCCAACTTCTCACTTGGGTCACCACCTTGGACAAACCCTATGGAGACCTTAGGAGGAGGGAGAAAGCTTTCGGTGGTGAAGGGTTGTACAAGGGGAATAGACTCGGGAGTTGTGGGAGGTGGAAGGATAGCTAGAATCACACAGATGTCTTAGGGAAACCATACGTTTTCAGCTTTCCTCCACTCCGAGGCAGCGGGGACTCTTGCCACATTAAGGGCCTCCCCCCAAACCATTTGGCAGTAATCCCTACATACCTCAACAAGCTCCTCGTCCAGGCGAATCTTCGTTTCTTCTACCCCACAGTTATAGGAAGCCTGCGACAAGGCCTCTACAGTCTCCTTGATGGTACGAGTCGTTTCCTCGGCCTAAGCTAGCTCCACCTTCAAGTCAAGAACTTGTTGTTGGGTTGTGGCTAGCTCAATCCCATAGTAGTGGAGTTTTTTATGTTGCTTCTCCGCTTGAGTTTTAGCGTTCTTAAGCCCGGCCTCAACACTCCTCCTTCCATTCCCTTCTTCTACCAACTTCTCAGCAAGTTTCTTATTTTCCTGCTCAGCCAAACCCAAAGCTTTTTTAGTCTCGACCCTAAGCTTGGCCTCGGCCTTAGCCTCATTTCGAGCATCATTTACCCATTCCTCGGCGACGAACACCTCTTAGATAGTCTACACAAAAGTAACGAACCAGTATGTCATAACAAGAGGAATAATGTAAAAAGATATTCAAGCTAAGAGCTATTGACGCTAGCAGTTGATCTTACCAAGGCTAAGTCCCTTTTAAGGGACAAGAAGAGCTCTTGCTGCCTCATTTTCTTTAGGGCAGCCATATCCTTAGGCATAAGGATAGGCTGCTCCAAGGCCTCAACCAAATAATGGGCGTGCCCTTTTGAAATTCCCTTATGGTGGAATTTTGAGGAATAGCAGCCCTGTCTAACTACAGCCGAGGTGCCCAATTGGACTAGGTTTAACATACCTCGGCCACTTCATGGCTCTCCTTACTCTCTACAAAAGAAGCTCGTGTCTGGCATTTAGTTGTCTTCTATAGTCTAGGCCCTTTCTGCCGAGCCAACTCCCCCTCCTCAACCTCATCTTGTCTTTTCTTTTTGAGGTTGGGTATAGGAAGCAAACTACTCGGAGGTGGAGAAGGGGGTGGGAGGTTGGCAGGGGTTTGGGACCCCGAAGCGCCTTTTGTAGCCTGCTCCTTGCCCCTATCTGCAAGAATGGCCTTCAAGCCTCTCCTTATTTGCAAAAACATTTCTTCTTCCTCTTCTTCAGCACTACTATCCACACGAGCAACTATGAAATCGGGGTAATGAACACTCGAGTTTCTGTCCGATTCACCCTCTTCATCCGAAAGGTAGACAACAGGGCCTTCTGGCTTTTTCTCTTCTTCCTCAAGTCGGAATTAGTCAATTTCCTCCCCAAGGGATAGCCGAGAAGAAGCAGTCTCTTCCCTTAGGATCTCTACTGCTGGGAGAGCCCGTTGTCAAACAATGTGCACTACGTCTGCTCGGGCTAGAAAACCTCGCACCGTAACGTCAATACGATTGAGTCGAGGATTTCCCGCAAGGATTGCGTTGCCTACGTCCTGAAAGATGTCAAATAGTGGCTCAAAATCAAGAATGAGGTGAACAGCTCTCAGTTGCCTATCAGCACTTATGAACACCTCGGATTTGAGTAACTTGTTAAGATCATTGACGTTGACAAGTCTAATATTGTGAGTAACATGCCTTTTATCTATAAAACACATCCAAGAAGCAAACTCATAGTCAGAAAGATGAACACTTACAAACGGATGAGAAGAATCACAAAACTAAGCCTCACAATGAGGAATCTACAACTAAGGTACCCCACCAGGCTCCCCCTCCCATACGGGACAATGAAGACCGTCATGCCACTCCCCGGAAGCAATTAAATAGTCGTCCTTCATGCCCTTGTTGGACTTGGGAAGATACGAAATAAGCCTGACGGCTGAGGATTTGGACTTGAGGTAATACCTCGCGTCACTGAATGAATGACATTCATACATCCAGACAACATCATGCCAAGTGAGCTTCAGGCCCATATGCGCATTAAGGGACACTACCCAAGACCATAAATAGATTAGGAGCACATTGGTGGGGACATAGTCTATAGGTGATCAGATAGTCCCTAGTCACACTACCCATAGGTAACGTCATTCCCCCTTCTATAAAGGCAATCATGGGAATGACGACTTCCCCCTCCTTTCTATCAGTAAGCCATTGCCCTGGGGCACACTATCGAAGGGAAACTCCTGGGTGGATGTGGTATTTAGCCCTAAAATCCTCCATACTAACAGGGGAATTTACAAGATGTTTTAATCTACCCATCTAAACAAACTAAAAAGAGGCGGAGGATATGTCTAAGGAAAGAATATAGAAAAATGAAAGCTGAGAAGACTAGCCAAGGAGAAAACAGTCTAAAAGAATAAAAAAATTAAACTTACTAAAGTAAATAGAATGAGCGCCTTAGAAACGTCTCGAGAACGAGAAGGGCCAGTAAACCTTGGAAGCTTGGAGAGTTCAAAGGTGTGCAAAATGTGAGAAATGAATTCCCCAGGCGCTTTATATAAAAGGCGGGATTTGGGAGAAAGTTATCCCGCTCAAAATTCGAGGACAAATACTAACCGTGAGATTTTCATCTCATTGTTGGATGTGGGGAACAGGGCGCCACCTGAAGCATTAAATGAAGCGTTGCAGACTTCGAAGCATCAAGTGCAGTTACAGGACATGTGAAATGACATTCTCGCACGTGGGAGTCAGGGACACATGTCGAGTCGGTTGCTTAAAGTCAAAACTCCATTTTCTCTCCTCGGATGGGAAGAGATAAATTGCAGTTTTTAGGGGCTATTGTGGGGTATAAGAACTCTGAGTAAGCTGATCACGCCACGTATCATGCCTGGCCGAGAAGGACAGTTGCTGGGCCGAGGAGGCCATGTCCGTAGATTTTATGATCATGTCATCAATACGCTATCAGAGGATGCTCTACTGTGCAGAAAGGGCTTTGGGAAGGGAAATGGCAATGACGGGACTGAAAGGCTAGATATTGCCACCACATTTAATGCATCCCACCAAACCTTCTGACCGCATTTATGTGGAGAAGACCTTTGAATAGTATTTTCTGGCCGCATTTATATGGAGAAGACTTGTTAACAGTGTTATCTTGGGCACCATACCTCTCAGGGACATGAAGAAGAATGGAGAAGGGATTGAGAAAGGGGAGATGATATGGGCAATGAACAGGTGGAGGGCCAGGATCATCTGAAAATGTCTATATAAGATAAAAGATCCCCTAAAGGATGGGGATAAAAGAAAAAAAGAAAAAAGAAGGAAAACATTATAGCCTCAAGAACAATATATGTAACTTGTCTTGGCAAAGAGAAATACAAGAATTAATCTCATCACAACACTAAAACTAACCTATCTCCATCTCACTAGGAGATTTAGCCTGTTACCATCGTTAACTGAAGTCATTAGAACCTAGATTGAGAGCTCACTCTCTACAAATTTATTGTATTGGACTTTTTGGGCATACACCCATCTTGCTTTGGGTTAAGGTTCAAAAGGCAACCTTACAATATATAAATATATTTATATATATATATATATATATATATATTTAATGGCATAGTTGAAAACAATTAACTCCACAAATTTGTCTAAAATCCTCTATCCCTTAAATTAAGAAGCTGATATTTACCACAAAAAAAATTCTCAAACTTCAAATTTAAAACTTATCATTATAAAATTTTTTTAAAAAAAAATCATAAACTCGATTTCCTTATCATTATCCAATAAACAAATATATATATATATATATATATATAATCTTTGTTGTTTTTTTTTTTGAATATTTTTTCAGAAAAAAAAAAAATATATATATATATATATATAAAATAGAAAGTCTACCAAGTCCCAACCATTTATTTTTTGTTTTCAGTATTTTAAAAAAAAAAAATTTAAAAGTGAGGGCCAAACACATATAATATAAAAATTAGGGCAAATAACACTCTCCTCCCTTGAGATTTGGAAAAATGGCACTCAACCTCAAAGTTAAAAGGAAAAAACATTTTCTCACTTTGACATTCATTTAACTAAATTCTGTTAAATTGATGTTAAAAATGTTGTGTACTAACCTACCCTTTAGTTAAGAACATAATTCCAAAATTGCCCTTAGCTTATTCTTAAAATTTTTACAAAACCCAAAATTTCAGCAATCATCCCTTCTCGCTCATCCTTTCCCACTTCTTTTAAAACCTAGATTGATGTTAAGGACTTTTATTTACAAATTCACAGTAACAAATACACCTCACCTGCTCCCCTACAACCTCTCATTCCATGGCTTAACAATTATTCCACAGTGAATAATACAAAAACTTAATAATTAGGTAAATGTCAACAAAGCCCTCAAAATTTCTTGTATTTTAGCATAGCTGAGCCATGGATTTTTAGAATTTATGTGTAGATAGATTGTTATGTGCACAATAGTATAATATTCACAAAACAATTTGTAAAGCTTTATTTATTTTTTATTTTTTTAAAAAGCTAGATTTTTGTTGTTGTTAATGGGTTTACTTCAAAGTTCAAAGACATTTCTGTTGATGGATTTTGTTTGAAAATGCTCGAACTGTTTGTTACACAATGCTTTGGACATTTACTCATACTTTATTATCTTATTTCTTCTGCATTTTTTTTCAAGGATTTTATATTTGTTAAATGTCCTAAACCAAAATTTTGAAATTAATATAACTAAAAAATTAGTTTTTGATAAGTAATTCTAGTATTTGGAAAAAGCCCAAACTATTTCCCTTGTGTCTATAATGCTTGAAAGGTAATTTGCAATTCAATAAGTAAATGCTACTTGTCAATAATTCAGTCAAAGAGACAATACTTGGCAGTAAAGAAGTAAATGTAAAAATGAGCTGGAAAGTATAAGTCAATAGCCATTAACACCTCACTTAACTTGCATGAAAAAAAATAATTGATTTGAACTTTTAAAGTTTCTCTTGTACTTTGAATGATTAAAACTAGCTTTATAAATCTATAAATAGATATCATGTGTGATGAAAATGTGGTCTAACAAAATAAATTGCAATGAAATAAAAATAGCAACACAATACTTTGATAAACATATATATATATATATACACACACATGCACCTATGTAAATTTTTTATCCAATTTACCCAAGTCTAAAAGTTTTTTATATTGATAAGTGACTCTGAAAATTTCAACTCATTTTTAAACAATAAAAGCTTGAAAGCTTCGACAAACTGTTTTATTTCCTCAATTTTGATCCAAAGTCTAGGAGGGAGGTGCGATTAAAAAATCTATGAGAATCATCAGACTTCAAAAAATCAATTGAAAATGTGCTAGAAGAGACTAAAGAATCCACTTAAACAACATGTTTTATAACATGCTCTTTTCATTTTTATTTTATTTTATTTTATGTGAATACTCTTTTCACTAACCATGGTTAAACTTTGATAAAAAGAATCTTTTAAAAAATTGAAATATTCTATTACTAATATTAACAAAAGGAGGGAGAGTATTTTTTTCAAATCTCAAGAGAGTACAGTGTTTTTTCCTTCCAAATTTGGGAGTAATGTCATTTCTCCAAACCTCAAAAGAGGGGAGTTTAATTTGCCCTAAAAATTATTATTTGAAAACAAAAACAATAATCCTCTTATTAAACAAGCCCTTAAACACTCATGAAGGTCCTAATTCACGAAGATATGCAATATCATTATATTGTCCCTTCAGGCTGACTAAATAAAAAGAGTACATATTAATAGTTATATTATGATGGGTAATTGTCGTGGCTAATTAGGCACAAAATAATTTATTCTAACAAACAAAATATATTGTGGAGGAAGATGACATCTTTGAACTTGGAAGAATTTAAATTATAAAAAAAAAAAAACACTAATAAGGTTACACTGCTATCAACATAAATAACACACTGCCCGTGGTACGTGAACTTATATAATTCTTAAAAACCTAACTATCAATTGTGACAAGAGTTCTAAAAATTTCTTCACACCAAAAATAAAAAAAAAATGATCTTCAAAATTATCGGAGTCCACTGTCAGATAGGATCTTCTATAACAACATCAAAGTTCACAGAGGAGAGAAGAGAGTTAGCCCCAGAAAGCCTATGCAATGAGTGTATCTCTAGCCTACAGTAAAAGAAACTTTTGTATTAGGTAATATCAAACAAAGGCCTCTGACAGCAAAACAAAAGGAAATCCATATATACAGCCAAGCAACATGAACATAAACATGAAAATGCTTAATGTATACATATAAACAACCAGTAAGTATCATAAAAATTCAAGGAAGTTCAATCATAAACCAACTCTTCAATAGATCAAAGTTTCCAAGCCTATGTAATGGACAAAAAAAAAAAAAACGTACAAGCCTAAATGTCTCCCACCATGTTCTAATTTTTGTGCCAGACAACTTTATGCACCATCCATTTGGATACCGCTGAAAACTGAAAAATGAAAACACTGTAACAAAATAATTTTTAAATGTGTTTTCTGAATAAAGTGGTTGTGGGTTCCGTTAAAAGTGCGTAAACGGTAAATTTTGTCCCCTCTGAAACGCTTTCAGTAGAAAAAAAAAAAAAAAAAAAAAAAAAAAAAAAGAGAAAAACACTGAAGACGCAGACGCATTTTTTATAATTTGTAGCCAAACCCATCCTACCTCTCCACTTCAGAGTTAGCTCTCTTGACAGCATTTGATCCTCTTTAATATTTCTTTATTGAGCAAAAAAATAGCTTCTAAATCTCAAACTGCCATAATAAATAAAGCTTCTCCTTTCTTATAAAGCTGATAAACAGAGATGCATTATGCATACAGCAAAGTATTTCATTACCAGGCATATGGAGTTCAGAAACACAAAAATATGGAGTTCTCTTATCAAATGATTATGATGAGGCATACCTTAGATAGTCCCCTCCCCCCACCAGAAACAAATATAGAAAAGGACCATTGGATGACTTTGCGTAGTCTACTTGTCTGGATGGCCACGTTTAGCCTTACGACGTGCATGGTTGGTATGACCATTTCGAGTAGGTTTCTTTGCCTTTTTGCTGCAGAAAGCAGGCAAATAAAATTCATAATGTTTTACTAAAATTCAACCATTTAAAAAAAAAGTGTCTGAACCCATTGAGACAGAGACAGATATTCTGAACTAAAAAGAACTAATTAAGAAACTGACCAGAAAATGGCAGAGCTGATTCTGAACAGTATGATGATGGGCAGGGCCAACAGAGCAGAGGCCTGAAACATTTAATTCACTTGTGAGTCATGTTCAGTGTCAAGAACCACAGAATTAATAATTAGATTTCAGGGGCAAAATACACAAAAGGAAAGGCTACACACAACCATTACATACCGCAAACCACTCCAACTCTCTAGTAGCAAGAGGTCTTGTAAGCTCATGCCTTTTCAACGTCTCTTGTACAGTGGCTTGAATCTTAACAAAGCATAAGAAAATAGCATAATATATTATTAACTCAAGGGTAGTGAGCAATTAAAGCAATATAAGCAATATCCAGAATTCCAAATATAGAGTCCTGATTTCTAAATCAACCAACAAATCTGGGGGGACATATTAATCAAATTCTAGCATTTGATGCTTCTATGCCATGAGATACCATAATACAGTAAAATCATTATAAAGCACTTCACGGGGTGTGACTAGAACATCAAGGGGGAAAAAAAGAAGAGGAGAAAAATCTATGTTGCACCGACACAGACACGGGTATGGTCTGTATGGATACATGGTTACAGCAATTTTTGAAAAATAAGGGTATGACATGGCGTGGGTACGACAATTAAATAATTAATTAAATTTTATATTTAGGCATATTTTTTAATAGGTTTAGACATAAAATACGTTTGTCTAGAATTTAAAACGTACAATATTTACAATAAACAACAAGTGAAGCAATGAATTAAAGCCAAAAAGAAGAAGTGAAGGAATGAAAGAAAAAGGAAAAAAAGAAAAAGAAAAATAGACACGTGATAACTCTAAAATAGCAAACGATATACAGTAAGTGTATTAAATTGCCACACCACTCCCACCTAACCGTCTGACATCATTAACTAAATAGTTAGATAAGAACATTTGAAAGACACAAAGCTGAAAGCACACAGTTGTAGTGCTTTAGCAATGAAGAAACCAAAGATGCAGGAAAAAAGAAGAAAACGGAGAATAAAGAAGATGTAGCGGCAGCTACAATGGAGAGAAATAGGATCTAAATTAGAAAAGGGTTTAGAAGGAAAAAAAAAAAAGTGAAAGATTTGGAGCACAGATCTCAGTCATTAGGCACCAAGTCAGTAAGTCACAGACCCATTTTTCTCATCTTCTTCTTCCTTTTCTTTTTCTTTTTTCTTCTTGTTTGTGCTGGCCAAAACCTCCTTACCGGCCGAAATACCCAGAATATCCCGAAATAACCGGAACAGACCGTGTTGGAGCTGTGTCAGAGAGGCGGAAAAAAAAAATAGAGAGAGAGAGAGAGAGAGAGAGAGACACCGCTCGGACACCGGAGTCCAGCAAGACTTACCAGTATCGGTGTCTGACATGTGTCGGACACCGGTACTTTGCCAAAAATGGCGTGTCGGTGCAACCTAGAGAAATATACTGACATATTTAGATGAATCTTATCATGATTCCATATTCTGACATAATTGACACACATAATTATTTTTAATTAGTTTAATATATGCAGTTTAATGGTACATAGTATACACCATATATATTAGTACCTATTAATCCAAACTTATGCATTGCTCATAGCTATCATGGTCAAATCAAGAAAAATGCATCACATTCTAGTACTTAGTTAAAATCAAAATCATATTAAGCAGTTACTCTAATGAAGCAGCCAATCTAATTAATCCATTAATAAAATTGAACTTATAATTAATTTTGCATAACACCAGTAGAAATCAACATATTGTAATTTTGATTTCATAAGGAGGGCAGAAAAAATACTGATCCATGCAAACTCCCTCCAACTTTACAACCAAAAAAAAAACAGCCATTTGACCAAGCACAACATTTTACAGTCATCTAACAAATGAAGCCAGAACCACAGAAGGCATGAAGAACCCACTCCCATTCACTGCATGTGTCTCTTTACGTGTGTGGCTATGTGTGTTAAGAGAGAGCAATATGAGAGGGAGGTTTTGGGGGGTATGGGGAATAACATGGATCCCACAAAATTCAGCAGCCTGCAGCAACAAACCAGCTGACCAAGAACTTGAACATGATCCCAAAAAGATTAGCATGCTTTGGGATTCTAGACATCCAAATCAGAGAGAGAAGAGGAGGAGAAAAAAAAAATTACCATCATAAATACTTGGCATTTTTTTATTGCAAGGTTACATATACCATTCGGGTCTTGCACCAAAGACTTTACCCTCCATCTCATTCTTTTGCAGGAAGAAGTGATAATTGAGCTAGAGCTCATTAACATTTATTTAAATAATTTCTTCCTATCATTCCAAGACAACATACACACATCCATCTGAAGTAGACTCACACAACATCATTGGCGAAGGAGGGTGTTATTGTCTTATTGAGTAACTTTAAAATAAATTATCAGCAAAAAAATGCTAGAATTGGGATAAGTTTGCAAAAATTGAGTACTTAAGCAATTCTAGCCAGTAGCTATTTTTAGCTAGTTTTACCAACTTCAGCTATAATACCAAAATAGAAGAAAGAAAACCTAATCTCACAGAATACTTCTTAATCTTAAGCACTTTTCTATAGCAACTATACTTTAGCAGTTCCCAACAAAGCAATCTCCAACAAAATGAAGGAAAAAAAAAAAGTAAGGATTTCAAAATGCTTTGAAGTCTACATTCAACAATCCTATCAAGAGATAAAACATGTAATTGATGCAACCTACCACCAGGCCCCTAAAGGCAAAAAATAATAATAATAATGACCGAATTCCACCAGAAAGATGACCAGCACTTTAGAGGAGTGTGGATTACATAAAATAAGTGAAATAGCTCAAATTAGCGGTAAAGGAGCAACAGTAACTGATACCTGATGATGGTAAGTAGTTGCAGATTTCAAAAACTTCCCATAAGCATGAACCACTTTTTTTGTATAGGGCTTTATAGCAACTCGTACTGTATCAACATGAGGTTTTGTCACAGTTGCAATCTGATCAATATATGGTTTGCTGAACTTTTTAGCTTCCTGTTACACGCAAGAATTCTTTCAGACTCATGTTAGTAGAAAAGATGATGAAAGATGCACAGAATATTATATATACCTGAAAGTAAGGATCAATAAATTCATGCACTCTGACAATATGTGGAGTTACTGCACTCTTTGATGCCTCAAAAACTTCGATAGTTTTCTTGCTTAGTGACTGCACATGTGGTTCAGTATTCGTTTTTACCACCTCCCACTGCTCCTTTAAAGTTGGGATCCATTTCTTCAAGCAACAGGACAAAGAATGAAAACAATACATGCCCAGCTTAGCAAAGTATTAACGACAGGACAAAGAATGAAAAGAATACATGCCCAGTTTAGTTATGTATTACCAACGAAATCAGATACTGGAATTCCCAAGACACACAAAGCACAAAAGTGGCACTTGTAAAAAAAGAGCTTACAGTTTTAATTGTTTCCACGTGAGGTTCAGCCCACTTTTCAGCTTGGACCTTTTTCTCCTGGGCCTAGAACACATTTGAAGCATAAGGCAAATTTGTTGACAAACCATGAGAAAGAAAGACTGGACAACAGTCATTCAATAAAAAATTTAAACAAGACAAACTAATTATAAAACAAAATAGTGGCACCATTACACAGTCAGAAAACTGTGAGATAATTAACATGGATGAGCAATTAAAAAAAAAAACCTTCTGGAACACAATATCCATGGCCGGTTTGCCATGCTCATTCCAATGGGTTTCCATGAAAGACTGTCAAAGAAAAAAAAAACATTTTTAGCATTCATGGGAAGAAACCCATTTTTTTTATAAGTATGTGACAAAAGACAAAACCCAATTGTACAAAACACAACTGCACCATACCTGACAACGGATTAAATGTACAGCAAGCCAATGTGGGAGCCATGCACCATGAACCTGACACAAATCGCATTAGCTTTGCAATCAAATTCCAACACCTTTTTAAACTATCAGAGAAGAACAGAACAGCAACCATACAAGATATTGTGCATTGATTAGCTTCTTCCGATGTCAGTTAGAATTGCAGTATGTGTCTAACAGAACATTGCCTGAATGCATAAACCTATCACTAAAAACCAAACAGCCCAACCCATCTGACTGGCCCAACAAGGACCAGTCGTTTTTATGCAACGGCAGGTCAGTTACAGGTTTAGACATTGAAAGAAAAACTCACCCACAGACCCAACCTGACCAACAACAATCCACTTAACATTTCTCCTTTACAAATGGGTGCCTCCCATTGGCCATCACAGTTTGCCTTTTCTGTACACCTAACACCCTTTCTCTCTCATTTTCATTTTTTAGACACCTCCAAATCTCTCTCTCCACCTAATCCAACAGGTGAGCTGAACCGCAGGAATCTGCAAGGGAGGGGACTCAGAGGAGGTGGCAGAGGCCAAAGGCAGTGAGTGATCAGTCCAACAGTGGTGAGAAGGGTATTTCAATCAAGGGATCTATACCAAAAACTCAAGAGCCCATGATCACCTCCTAAGGTATCTACCACAAGGCAGTATTCATGTTATCAGTGGGGTTGAGTACCAACCCCTCCACCACGACCTTCAGTTACAATGAGGACAGACCATTATTATTGTTGAAAACCCAAAAGTTACAAAATATCATCAATAACTTAACCCTGATATAAGCAAGTACAACCTAAAACTTTCTTAGAAAAAATTCAGTGTGGTGTGAAATTAAGGATTATTTTATCATTTCTTTGGAAACACATTTTTGATAGGCATCCCTCTAAACCACAAAGAGCATATAGAAAAATTAGTATTTCATGGAACAAAGTGACAAGCACAACCTAAAACTTTCCAAGCCCAGAATACAAATAGCCCATTTGCAAGTTCAAAAGAGCAGAGATAATCAATCAATTTTATCCCAAACTTCTAAAATCAAAACAACCATGCATGAATATAAGTGATGGCACAACCATAGCATAGTTAGAGGAAAAATATGCAAAGCCCAAGAATATGAGTCCATGGTCGTTAATTAAATTCTTAGTATTTTATTTCATGTTTTATTTGTTTGGAAACTACAGCCCTTTTGATCATTTCTTTGCCTGTGCCTGAAGTACCATTCAAGTAATGCCCTTTGATTTCACCTAATTCAGACTGCGCTTTATAATTGATTCAACAAAAAATAGGAAATGGTCTCTCCAACACATAAATGATTGGGAATTCACATTCTCATCATCTTACTCTAGAGATAAGGATATTTTCGTAATTCTGTAATTGCCAGTTGTGAGTCATCTAGCTATGGGTCTGTGTGTGAGATTTGGATTAATTCAATTAGGATTTGGTTCAATTCAATTAGGGTTTAGTTTACAAAAAAAGGTAGGAGTGTTAACTCTCTTTATTTTTTTGATAAGGAAGTGCTCCTAACTCTTTACATTTTTGTCTTAATACCTCTTTACAACCTTAAAACAAATCTTGACTCTTCTCTACAAAACCCTAGTCATTCTTGAACCCTAACCATTCTTTCTAAAGGCTCTAAAGCATAAATCCACAAATCCTCCAAACCCAAGCCTACCACAAGTGCACAAACAATTTCAACAATTTGTCCTATATCAATAAGCGATAAAGAAATAGAGAGCATGACAAACTAAGTCAGTTTAACTTCTTACCTCCGATAATTCTTTAGATTTTGAAGTGGCCTCAAACTTGAACTTAATCATTTCCTCCTAAAAAAAGAA
The DNA here is from genome assembly GCA_032878915.1 of Castanopsis chinensis. Lineage (NCBI taxonomy): Eukaryota > Viridiplantae > Streptophyta > Magnoliopsida > Fagales > Fagaceae > Castanopsis > Castanopsis chinensis. The sequence continues at coordinate 18,167,188 of JAVQMG010000115.1, read as the reverse complement.
AAAGAAAAAGAAAAAAGAGGAACACATAAGAACCATCACCTAGAATCTGACATAAAATGAGATTTTTTGTAAGCACTAACTGAAGTACCTCAGCAACTTTTAGAGCACGTTCAAATTTCCGAATCTTGCTCTTCTGTTCATCATTAGTCTTTTGGAGCTGTAAAAAGAAGACATTTTTTGACATCATAAACCATCCCCCACATCATAATATCAAGAAAACTTCAAATTATGTGATTTATAAAAAGGTAAAGTGGAATACAAAGGAATATGTAAGTGTAACATAATAAACAATCAATTACATGGAAAAAAAATTATTATGCAATAACCTGATCTCAAGCACTTGGAATCTCTTTTAGCCAAAAAAAGGCACAGGAACGTCACAAATTTTCTTAACTTCAATTACAACTAACAAAAAGAAAGCACACTTTTAAAAGAACAAGCATGTTTAGTGAATGATTACTCAAAATTTGGTTTATTGAGCACTGTGCTTAATGGAGATTAGTCATTTTTGCACTTGGAAGTTTTAGTGATCTATATCCAACTCACTTAATGGCAAAATTTGTTATGACTGATATATTCATGCCATAGAAGATACAGAAGTCATGTCCAAATTCAGCCAAAGAAATAAATAGCAAAACAGATGAGAGAGAGAGAGAGTTTTGCAACAGAATTTTAGGCCTATCTGGTGCCATGTTGATTCACTCATGTAAATAACTATACAACAAACCCCACAGGGTTGGCTAAGTGGTTCCTAAGGCCTCATGATATCCACGGGTTCCTAGGTTCAAAACCTCTTGTTAACATGGGGCCACCCCTCCCTATAATAACCTGGTGTGTGTGGGAAACACACGTGTGGCGGGGGGAGGGGGGGAGAAAGGGCAGAGCGTTGCATACATCTGAGGGAATAGTCAGATATTTGAAAAGGTTTGGATACCCTTGTTTGTCAAAAAAATAACTATACAAAAAGGCTTCTAAAAATAAAAATAAATAACAGAGTAAGGGAACAAAAGTAAACTCTAAAATCATTTTGAAGAAAAGCTAAAGGCATGTTTTCCAAATACCCGAAGAGGAAGAGGAAAAGTAATTTTGCTAGAGAATCAAGAGTGTATAAGAAAGAATAAATTCAATAAAATTAGTAGAATATTTTTTTTTTTTGATAAGTTAGTAGAGTATTTTCCACAGGTAGGCTTGAAAGTTTTCTTTTCTTTTTTTCCCATTTATCGAGAGTGTATAAAAGAAAGTAATTTTCCTCAGTACATGTGACCAATGCCGCTATTTGATCTGACAAATGATAGTGTCTCGTACAGATCACCATTCAAGTTTAGATTTAGACTTGCTTCCATGAACATGGTTCTGTGATGTTAAAGCACAACAATCCTCTAAATATTATAAAAAAGATGCAAAACTTCAACAACCACAAGTTAAAAAGGAGATTAAATTTTCTAACATTGTATGCTACCAGCAACCATATTTCAAGAAGGCGAAATATGGGGAAAGACTAAGAAACATAGCCATAACAAGTTAGGCCTTCATATATAATTTGGCCAAATAAATACTCACATTCTCTAGTTTCGAACTCAATTCTTTAACTTTCTTCTCAGCTTCATTTACCCGAGATACGAAGGCCTTCTTCTCCTCATTTTGCGTTTCTAGTTCCCTTTTCAGTTTGTCAGCCTGTATAAAATATGATAGATCATATAGCAGCCATGGTTTTCAACAGAGTAAATTGTTTGCTTGCCAATATCTTACCTGCTTCTCTAATTCACCTGCACGTGCATGAGCCTTTCCGATCCGCTCCTCAACATCTACCGTTCCTTTTTTCTGAAAATAAAAATATATATACAATAAGTAATAACATAGAAATCTTGTTGACACAGATTTTAAGTTATTGGTTTTGGGAAGTCCAATGCTAATGCCTCACCTGGAGGGAAGCAACCTCACTCTGCAATACCGCGATGCTATCTAACTTTTCTTGAATGACTTTTTCCTTCGCCTCTATAATCTCTTCCTTTGATTTCAATTCTTTGGACTTCTCATCAAAATGGGACTCTACAATAACAGATATGGAGAAAGGTTGTCAGCCAACACAACCAAACATAGAATCCATTTCAATTTGTAAAAGTGCCTTCAACCACAATACTCAGATACTCAACACCACTCAACTAAACCTTAATCCCAACTAATTAAACGACAACAATTTTAAACAGAAGAAACAACATAAATTTTTATCAGTGACTTAGGTTACAATCTGATTAACATTGTTTGTACTATATGATATTAGTCATATAGTACCAAACACAGGAGACTAAGGAAATCTAGAATTGTAAAAATAAACCTAGATTAGTTTCTACAGAACCAAACACAGCACCGTTAAATTTGTTCCATCATAGTTACACTATCACAGAAATTAAACAAACCAATCGTTCCTAAAATCAATCTTAGAATCTCCGTAAACTGGAGTCAACAATAAGCCGAAGCAATATTTCCTCAAAAACTCATAAGTCTTACTGCGTAAAATTCAACACACGGATAAAATTTAAACACGAACAAAAATGGCTAAGTTTTCTCAGCAACCAAACAGAACAATAAGAAAGATTATTTTATTAAAAAAATTGGAAATAAAAGCTGTGAAGTTCGGAAGTAAGGAGGAAACTAACGAAGAGCTTGGATCTTGGACTTGAGTTGGTCCAATTCGATCTTCAAAGCAGAGGAACCAGGTCCGTCCGATCTGATGACTTTAGCGTTCTCTTCTTCACTGTCCGATAGTTCTCCCTCGATTGAAACATCGGCCCTAATGTGAGTGAAAATTAGGGCTAGAAAGATTGAGAAAATCACGAGCTTTGAGACCGCCATGAGCGATGAAAATCTCACACACACATTCACAGCCTCCACAAAACCCAGAGAGAGAGAGAGAAGATTTTCGAAGCGTTTTTGGTGTTTCACTTCTTGCAACTACTCGTCTACTCCTATTAAAATATCAGAAATCAGTGTGGACCAGATTTGCTTTCTTCTTCTATTTTTGTGAGTTCGGGCGGTTGATCTTTAAGGGGGACCCGACACGTGTTGGTTATGATTGAGATCGGATGTTGGAGACAGGTGTAAAATTTGGGTTTCGCATTGAGCTTGACGGAGATTGCAATGTGGTTGTTTGGTTGGGTTGGTGGAGGTTGGGTTTTGGAAGTATAAATGGCAAAGATACACACACCGCAGACCTTTTCTTAGGCTTTTTCACTTTTCAATTTTGGGGTGTGTGACTTTTATTTTCTTCCTTTCCAACAAAGTAGTTAACTTTTTTTAAGCTTTTGGAGAATTTGTGGGTTTTAGTTTGTTTTTCTAGTAAAGTTTTTTGTTGTTGTTAAAGCGAAATATTTGGGTTTAGGTCTCATTTGACACCAAAAATTTATTGGTGTCTTGACCTTGTAGTCAACAACAATGCAATATACGGATATATTTAATAAATTATAATCTTATCTAAAAATTAATGATTTATTTCTCTTTTATTTATATATAATCATGAAACTTGATGATTATGATAATTATTAATAGGGATTAATCTTCATTGTATTCATTTATGAAATATTAAATATGAAATTTGATAATTATGGTATATATTATTACTAATCGGTAATATGTGCAACGTAATAAAGGTTTAACAAAATATGATTTTTTTTCTTTTTTTTCTAAATATTATATTTAATAATTTTGGTAATTACTAATAAACATTTATTATGATTGTGCGTAAATGAAACTATATAATTGTTAGGATTGGAATCAGATGCAATATCCTAATACAATAGCAATGAACGATTGGGATTGAAAGTTGCAAAAAGCAACTTTCAAGCTCAACTATTAAATAAAAAATATTAAAAAAAAAGTAAAAAGTTAAAGTTAAAAATGTAAAAAAATATTAAAAAAAAATATTGTGAAGGAAGTGGTGTAATTGCAATTGATCTCAATCCTATTTGTTTTTTTGAAGGGGCTTCAATCCTATTTGTTAGTATTAAAGAAAAATACTTATTAAATAATAATAGTCTTGATCCTATCAAATTAGGTATGTATTACATGTGATAAACCCCTTCTCAATATCACACATTATCGATGTGGAACGACTCAACAACATTAAGTATTTTTTTTTTTTTGAGAAACACACACACATATATATAGGGGAAAGGGTATAAGATAAGGGAATATACTCACATGCCGACACCAAAAATGCATGCGGCAGTTAGTGTCGTGGAGTAAGTGATAAACCCCTTCTCAATATTACACCTTACCGATGTGGGACGACTTAACCCCCTTCCCCTATATATTCCCTTATCTCATCCTCCTTCCCCTATATGTGTGTGTGTGTGTGTGTGTGTGTGTGTGTGTGTGTGTTTCTCAAAAAAAAAAAAAGATATTCAGTGTTGTTGAGTCATCCCACATCGATAAGGTATGATATTGAGAAAAGGTTTATCACATACTCCGCGACACTAATCATTACATGCAGTTTTGGTGTTGGCGTGTGAATGTATTCCCTTATCTCATCTCCCTTCCCCTATATATGTGTGTGTGTGTGTGTGTTTCTCAAAAAAATAAAAAATAAAAAGGGTGTGATCATACCAACACTAATGCACCAGATCCCATCAGAACTCCTCAGTTAAGCGTTTTCTATCTTTTCAGTCAAAAGAAAAAAAAATACTCAGTGTTGTTGAGTCGTCCCACATCGGTAATGTGTGATATTGAGAAGGGGTTTATCACTTGCTCCGCGACACTAACTGCTGTAAGCAGTTTTGATGTTGGCATGTGAATGTATTCTCTTATCTCATCCCCCTTTCCCTATGTGTGTGTGTGTGTGTGTGTGTGTTTCTAAAAAAAAAATGATATTCAATGTTGTTGAGTCGTCCCACATCGATAAAGAGTGATATTGAGAAGAAGTTTATCACTTGCTCTGCGACACTAACTGCTGAGTTGTCCCACATCGGTAAGGTGTGGTATTAAGAAAGGGTTTATCACTTGTTCCGCAACACTAACTGCCGCATGCAGTTTTGATGTTAGCGTGTGAGTGTGTTCTCTTATCTCATCATCCTTTCCCTATATATATGTGTGTGTGTGTGTTTCTAAAAAAAAAAAAGGTATGTGTTACTGTAAGGACACAAATCAAGCTGGACCAAAGTTGGATTTTCAGACCAACCCAATGAGCCCTTAACAATGAATTTATAGAGAGTGAGCTTCTAATCTAGGTTCTTTGGACGGTAGATAACACAAAAGTTGGATTCAATCATAAAACCCATGCACTAATCTCATACATAAACGTAATATTGCTTTGTATACATGGATGTCGAGGACAATCCTTGGTCTTTCCTTACAAGTTCTATCTTTTTCGATTCCCCCCTATCTTTTTCTCTTCCCTTTGCCTCTTATAGGTCTGCATCTTTTTCTCCCTCCTTCCACGTGTGGTCCAGATCCTTCCTTTGGATACTTGTCCCATCATTCCTTCTTACCCAAGTCTCTAGCGGTAAGTGTGGGGTTGCATTTCAATATTCAGGTGTCACTTCTTCATTAATGCAGCCAAAGAGGTAGGTGTGAAGCCTTCAATGCGGTGGTAGCAGCTTTTTCCTTAATATTTGTCTGTCACTTTTCTTTATCCCTTATCCTCGTTTTCTCAGCTTCTATGTCTAAGGTCTTTGGTACGAAATCCCTTGATCCACCAAACCACTCTCATCGTTCTCGGCAGCATGCTGCCGAGGACTAAATTGTCCTCGAACGTAATGTTTCGTGGTGTTCTGCTCATGCATGGCACCTTTCTTCGTCACGTGACTTCGTAGGCTAGCCTTATTATGTTCTCGGACCATTTCATGATGCTGGGTTGGACTTCCCTTCTTGTGAGAGCCTTTGGGCCGGCCCAGTACATGTCTTGGGCCCATGGGCACTACATTAGCCCCTCGAAACCCTTATTTCTGCCTTATTGAGAGGAACGAGGGTTTCGATACACGCGCGCGGGACAATCCGCTTCTGACGTTTCGGTATGCCAAGCACGCTTCACTTAAATGTTGGCGGCTCTCTGTTCCCCGCATCTGACAGTGTGATGCGCATCCTACGAGTAGGCGTACTTCAAGGGGAAGTAAGCGGGAGATTATCTACTTTACACCTTCCCACGAAATAAATATTGTCATTTCAAAGGTTTCTTGTTCATTTCAGAGTCTGTACACCGAACTTAGTCTCTCCTGCAATCTACACGCGTCTCCATACCCTTTCAATCCTAAGCCGAGGTGACATAGTTGCTTTAAAGTAAGTTTTCCAACTCTGTTTTCATTATTGTTGTTCATTCTTTCTTGTCATTCTCCTTTTTTCTGTCCTCGGCCCACTAGATTTCCTAACTCCACAATAGAATCCTCTCTTTAGTTTTAGAAAATGGGTAGGTTCGCATCCTTAGTAGATACCCCCGAAAAAATAGAGGCGTTTAAGACCAAATACGGAATTCCTCCGGGAGTTTCCGTTAAACACTGTAAGCAAGGGGAGTGGCACACTGATAGGGACACCGGTGAGGTGGTGATTCCTATGATAGCGTTCCTAGAGGGGGGAATGAGGATTCCCATGATGCCCATCACTAGGAACTATCTTAGAACAGCCAGGTTATCTCCCACGCAGTGTGCCCCAAATATGTTTAGGATTTTAGGCGCCGTAGATGTCCTAAACGAGAGACTAGGGTTAGGACTCACTCACCACGACGTGAATTGGGTGTATAACCTTCATCATTTGAAAGGGCACACATACTACCTGAAGTCTAGGCACCCTGAAGTCAGGTTGATCCAATGCCTTCCCCACTCCAACAAGGGTTTGGATAAGGACTTCCTGATACTGTCCGGGGAGTGGCATGACGGTCTCCCCTGTCCGACAAGGGAGGGGGAACCTGGTGAGTCTTCGTATAGCGTTAGCCCTAACTCTCTTCCTTTCTCTTTTGTTGTTTTCTTATGGTTGTATTTTTCTTTGGCTTGCTTTTAACGTTTCGTTTTCTGAACACGTGCAGATCGTCGCGCGCTTACTCGTCGTGCTCACCTCGTTGATTTTGCTCATCTGGAAAAAATCCTAAAAGCCGAGGTGTTTGTTCACTCGGACGGTCAACTTCGAGCGGCGCATCGCATCCTCGGATACGATCCCATTTCGACTGCATTCCAAGTGCCAAAGTGCGTCATAAAGGAGAAGGACCCCTGGTTGCCGAGGATCAGCGTAGCGGTTGAAGGCTTTCTGCTACCCGCTGGTGCTCCGATTCCTCAGGGCGTTCTGATCACCGAGCCCGTGAGGGTTGTCCCGGGAGCCTCTCATCTAGCCACGTTCTCGGCTCTACCTAGGTTGGGTGAAGGTTCTTCTTCTCAGCCAATTGCAAAGGAAGAAGAAGAAGAAGAAGAAGAAGAAGAAGAAGAAGAAGAAGAAAGAAGAGAAGAAGTTGTTGAGCTTTCGGATTCAGAGGAGGAATTCGAAGCTTTAGACCGGTTTCTTCCGCCTAGGAACCCATCACCCGTCGTCAGCTCGCCATCCTTCACATCATCGGACGACGACAATCAACCCCTTGTGAGAATGGGCATCCAACGCAGGCCCAAGCCAGCCTAAAAGATGTGTTAGAAGGTCAGGCTGGAGCGCATGAGCCTCCCAAGGTGCCCCTGGCGAAGCCTAAGGATAAGGGCACCGAGAAGGCTCCTTCAATAAGGGTTACTCTTCCTCCTTCCTCCCAAATTCAACACCCAGACCCCGCTGACCATAAAAGAAAAAGAGATCAGCACAAGGGGAAGGAGATAATTGAAGGGACCAAAGACCTCCCCACCAAAGAGACAGAGCCGGAGAGGGGAGGAAAGCATGCTCGTCATGCCCATACAAGGTCGGAGAGACGAATTGACCCTCCAGTAGCCCTCCATGCGCCCATTTGGGCTCCCCAAATGAACGTAAACGATCAGGCAGTCACTGCTGATGCGTCTATTAAGGGATCCGATGAGGGCACAACTGCATGCATCGCCGATGCATTGGAGCAAGCACTTCTATTGCCCAAGGACATGGGCGAGCTACGAAGGATAAAGGATCAAAACGTCTTCATAATCCTCAAGAAAGAGTTAGCCATGGTAAGAATTTCAATTGATTGCTTCTTGGTATCCATGCTTTTCGTTATTGCACTTGTTGTTATTATTTTTTGTTTGACATTAACTGCTTTCGTATGCTATTTACTGACAATGTTTGTACATAGGCTGTCCAATCTGCACATAGGGCAGAGGAGATCGCCGCTAACTCGTATAAGGCACTAAGGGATGAAGAGGTGAGGCTGGATCACACCAAGAAGATATTGGAGCTTAAGGAGAAGAAGCTACAGGAGGTGGCAACCAGCCTGAGCAAGGTGGAAAGTGAGAGGTCGGGTCTGGAGGCCCAGCTGAGGACTACTACCAGGCAGGCCGAGGATCAGAGGTTGCAGCTCAAGCGTGCCAATGAAGACCTTGCCTCGGCCAAGAAGTTAGCAGAAGATCTTAAGAGGGATCTTACAGCGTCCGAGGAGGCTAAGCAGGAGGCTCTCAAGGCCAAGGAGGAGGCATTCGTCAAGGCACAAGAAGCCGAGGCTATGGTTGACGAGGCTGAGCAAAGCGGCTATGAGGTGGGGGTGGTAGAAACCACTGACACATTCAAAGCCCAAGTGCCGGAGGTTTGTAGGGATTATTGCCTCCAGGTGTGGAAGGAAGCCCTCTCCCAAGCCGGAGTTGATGCTTCCTCTTCCCTATGGAAGGTGGAGAACGCCTACATCCCTCCTGCCATCCGAGTGGCCACCTCTAGCTCAGCCAAGGATGATGCCAACTCTTCCTCAGCCAGGACACAAATGGAAGAGGCTGCTGCTGGTGATGCTGCTCATGTTGCCCAAACTAAAGATGCACAGCCTCCTGTTGCCCCCAAGGAGCTGCTCCCCAACTCTAAGGTCAGCGGGACTATGGAGTTAGTTCTGGCGACCCTACCCATAAAGCCAAAGGAAGTGGTTGGGGGGTCCTCGGCCTCGGTGGTGGTTCCTGCTAATTCAAAAGACCAGATCCAGCCCAAGCCATGATAACTTGTGTCTCAGCTGTTTCCCTTTCTTTTTTGTTGTCTTTGCTTTTATACTTTTACTAATTAGTTTCAGTTTTTACTTTCCTTCCTTTGTAACTTAACAATTTGGTTATGAATGTACTGATAGATCTTTCACTTAATGAAAAGAATTTTCAATTTGAACTACTACTTTGTGTTATACTTGGTGTTGGCAACTTATTCCATTGTTATTCATGTAATATGGCAAGACAACAGTTTGTATTCATGGCATATATTTATAATTCCCTACCAATAGCCAAGTGAGGACAAAGGAAATTTGTGCAACTCATATACTTGCAAATGCTTTAAGTGACGACTACAAGTTTTTGTTCAATTCTGGCAACGAGGAAGACACTAAAAAGCAATATATTAGTGTGGAATCCGTTTGCTTAGGACTTGCTTAAAAACTATCTTCATAACAACATATTAAGACGAAAAGTACCAACATTTCTGATATGTTCCACACTTGAACTAGGAATGGCTCAAGCATTGTACATAACACTTAGTAACAAATAAAATCGTATGAAACCCATATTTGAGATACTTATTGCAAGTACATACCTGTCTCTATAGGACGCGTAGGTGCTCTGCAAGGAACCTATGCAACCCAATCCTAGCCTCTGCAATTGCCTTTAGGGCTCCGAAGTAACTTCAATTTTGTTTTAGATTAAGGTAGAGGATCTGATGATCCGACGTAACCTTATTTTTACTTTTAAATTAAGGTAGAGGATCCGAGAACCCGGCGTAACCTTATTCTTACTTTTAAATTAAGGTAGAGGATCTGAGGACCCGGCGTAACCTTATTTTTAAATTAAGGTAGAGGATCCGAAGACCCGGCGTAACCTTATTTTTGAATTAAGGTAGAGGATCCGAAAACTTGGCGTAACCTTATTTTTACTTTTAAATTAAGGTATCCGAGACCGAGGTAACCTTATTTTTACTTTTGAATTAAGGTGAGGACCCGAGCGTAACCTTATTTTTACTTTTAAATTAAGGTTGAGGATCCGAAGACCCGGCGTAACCTTATTTTTACTTTTAAATTAAGGTAAAGGATCTGAGGACCCGGCGTAACCTTATTTTTGAATTAAGGTAGAGGATCTGAAGACCCGGCGTAACCCTATTTTTATTTTGGAACAAGGTAGAGGATCTAAGGACCCGGCGTAACCATAAACATAACAGTACAAATAGTACAATAGCGATAAGATTAGAATGACAAAAGTGCTTTTTATTAATAATAATATCGTCGCAAATTACTTACATTCCAGGGATGGGGCACAACTTTGTCATCTAAGTCTGCAAGGTAATAAGCTCCTATTCCGGCTATTGCCGTAATGCGATACGGTCCTTCCCAATTTGGTCCAAGTTTTCCCCATGCCGGATTTTTGGTATTACCCATTACTTTCCTCAACACTAAATCTCCAAGGGCAAGTGGCCTCGAGTTTACATTTGAATCATATCCCTGCTTCAGTTTTTGTTGATAGTAAGCCAAACGAATCATGGCAATCTCTCTCCTTTCCTCAACCAAATCTAGGCCCCTTTCTAATAGCCTATCATTACTTTCCGGAGCGAAGGAACTTGTTCTCATTGTTGGAAAACCAGTTTCCAAAGGGATAACAGCCTCGGCGCCATAAGTCATTGAGAATGGCGTCTCTCCTGTTGATCGGCGGGGGGTGGTCCGATACGTCCACAGAACATGAGGCAATTCCTCCACCCACCTTCCTTTGGCATCATCCAGCCTCTTCTTAAGCCCGTTCACAATAACTTTGTTGACCGCCTCGGCCTGCCCGTTTCCTTGCGGATAAGCTGGAGAGGAATACCTATTGGTTATGCCGAGGTCACAGCAATACCGCCTAAATGCTTTGCTATCAAACTGGAAACCATTGTCTGAAATGAGAGTATGAGGGATTCCAAATCGAGTGACAATGTTCTTCCACACAAATTTCTTCACATCGACATCCCTAATATTTGCTAGGGGCTTGGCTTCCACCCACTTGGTAAAATAGTCAGTGCCGACAACCAACCATCTTCTGTTTCCAAGTGCCTTTGGGAAGGGACCCACAATGTCCAGACTCCACTGTGCGAAAGGCCAGGGGCTCGTTAGAGGATTGAGCACACCCCCAGGCTGATGAATGTTTGGTGCGAACCTTTGACACTAATCACACTTCTGCACATAGCTTTGAGCTTCTCGTTGCATATTGGGCCACCAATACCCTTGTGTTAGAGCTCGATGAGCTAAGGACCTTCCCCCCGTATGACTTCCACAGATTCCTTCGTGTAACTCTTCCAGAAGTAGCTCTGTCGCCTCAGGATGTATGCACAACAGGTATGGGCTAGAGAAGGATCGTTTATAGAGTTTATGATCTTCGGCCAACCAAAAACGCGATGCTTTCCTACGTATTTTGTCCGCTTTGACCTTTTCCTCGGGCAGAACATCATCTTTAAGGAAGGATACAATGGGGTCCATCCAACTAGGCCCTACCCTGATCTAGTGAACCCGGATAACACTTCCAATCATTTTCGAGGGTTTGGGTAAGTCCTCAACTAGGATAATCCGGGGCAGTCCTTGTGCCGACGACGTGGCAAGAGTTGCTAGAGAGTCAGCATGCACATTGTTACTTTTGGGGATGTGAGATAAAGTAAAGGATTCGAATTTGCGTTGCACAACCTTGACTTGACTCAAGTAGTCTTGCATCCTCGGATCCCTGGCCTCTACTTTTCCATCCACTTGACCCACAACAAGTTGCGAGTCCGAGAATATTTGCACGGCCTTTCCCCCCAATTTTTGAACCATATCCATCCCTTTCAGCAAAGCCTCATACTCGGCTTCATTGTTGGTAGCCGAGAATCCCAATCTCAACGACTTTTCCAGTGCGAGACCCTCTGGGGTCATAATTACCAAACCCACTCCGGATCCTCTTTGATTGGCAGCCCCATCAACGTAAACAGTCCACACCGCGAGACCTTTGCATGCAACCATACCAACTGATTTTTCATCAATGTTCCTGTTAATGACATTATCTTCTATTGTGGGCTCAGCAAATTCCGCAACCAGATCAGCTAGCACTTGACCCTTTATTGATGTGCGGGGCATGTACTTGATGTCAAAAGAGCCCAAGATGGTTCCCCATTTTGCAATCCTGCTCGTATAATCCGCACTCCGGAGTATAGCTTTGAGGGGAAGCTGAGTCAGAATAACCACCGTATGAGACTGGAAATAATGGGGGAGCTTACGTGTACCATGCACTACGGCCAGGATTGCTTTCTCTAATGGTGGATAACGCACCTCGGCTTCATGCAAGGACTTACTCACATAGTAAACCGGCTTCTGTACATCCCCGTCGACCCTTATCAGCACCAAACTAACGGCATGGGCTGCGACTGCAATATATGCAAATAGGACTTCATCAACTTCGGGCCGAGACATGATAGGAGGATGTGAAAGATATTCTTTAAGTTGCTGAAAGGCAACGGCACACTCCTCTGTCCATTCAAACCCTTTCCACTTGTTTAATAATTGGAAAAATGGTCTGCACCGATCAGCAGATCTTGAGATAAATCGGTTGAGGGCAGCGGTCATCCCAGTCAACCTCTGCACCTCCTTTGGATTCCGAGGCGGCTGTAAGTTATTGATGGCCTTGACCTGAGCGGGGTTGACCTCAATTCCTCTATGTGTCACCATGTAGCCCAGAAATTTTCCAGATCCTACTCCAAAGGAACATTTGGATGCGTTAAGACGTAACTTATGCTTTCTCAGTGTTTGGAAGGTGTTATTCAGGTCTGGTATATGAGTCGAGATAGTTTTACTCTTAACCACCATATCATCGACGTACACCTCAATCGTTTTTCCCAACTGTGATTCAAACATTCGCGTCATCATTCTCTGATAGGTAGCCCCAGCATTCTTCAAGCCGAAGGGCATTACCTTATAGTGGTAGTTTCCCGTAGGTGTGACAAAGGCTGTCTTCTCCTGGTCTTCTGGAGCTAAGGGTATTTGATGGTAACCTTGGAAAGCATCTAAAAAACTCATCCGAGGATGCCCTACAGTAGCATCCACCAACTGATCTATACGGGGCATTGGAAATGAATCCTTTGGACAAGCCTTATTCAAGTCTGTAAAGTCCACGCATACCCTCCACTTTCCATTCTTCTTTTTCACTACCACAGTGTGTGCCAACCACTCTGGGTAAAACACCTCCTTAATTGCCCCTGCCTTCTTAAGTTTCAGTACCTCTTCCTTAACGGCGTCGGCATGCTCTTTAGATGAGCGCCGAGGTGGTTGCCTTCGTGGCACTGCGGCTGGACTAACGTTGAGGTGATGACAAATGAATCTCGGATCAACCCCTGGAGCTTCGTAAGCGTCCCATGCAAACACATCAATGTTCCGTTTCAAAAACATAACTAGATCTTTCTTCTCCTGTAAGGGTAGCTGACTTCCTACCTGGAAGAATTTCTCCATATCTTCTGCAATAACCACCCTCTCCAAGTCCTCACATCCAGGTTCTTCAGCCTCAGCCACATCTGGTTTGGCCATGGACGTTAGTTGCTATAAACTTCTCTCGGCTAAAGTCTGGGTTTCTTGCCTCGTCTAACGCATAATAGCTGCTGTTATGCATTGCCTCGCCATGGACTGGCTACCTACTATCTCCGCAACTCCGTCCTCATACGGGAACTTCACCTTAACATGTAGAGTTGATGATACGGCACCTAAGGCGTGTAGCCACAGTCTTGCTACTATAGCTGTATAAGGGGAGTAGGCGTCTACTACGATAAAATCCACATCTACCACCACTGGCCCTAACTGTACAGGTAATCGGATCAACCCCTTCGGGATGACAGCCTTCCCCTCAAAGCTTATCAACGGGGAGTCATAGGCTGTAAGATCTTCAGGTTTCAAATTAATCCCCATGAACAAATCTGGGTACATAATATCAGCCCCACTCCCTTGGTCAACCATCACTCTTTTTACGTCATATCCTCCTATCCTTAGCGTGATGACCAGCGCGTCATCATGCGGTTGAATAGTGCCAAGCTTATCCTCCTCGAAAAATCCCAAAATGGGTGGAGGATTCTTCTTAATTCTCTTCGGCTCTGAGCTGAGGTTCTCGGCAGAGGGACGCAATACTGACATTACCTTGGTGGGGCAAGAACCCGTCCGACCTGGTGCGGCAAAAATGACATTAATTGTGCCCAATGGGGGTCTCATAGTGTTGCTGCTTTGATTCACAGAACCAGATTGTGTTCCTTGTTCGTTAGGCCGATTCATGAATTGCCTTAATTTTCCTTCTTTCACCAGTTGATCCAAGTAAATCCATAAGTTCCTGCAGTTTTCCGTGGTGTGACCCTTATCTTGATGATAATTGCAATAGAGGTTCTGATTACGTTTCGTAGGGTCTCCTATCATTCTATTGGGCCACCTAAAGTATGGTTCTCGGCAAATTTTCTCCAACACTTGCTGTACTGGTTCATAAAACACAGCGTTTACTGTCTGGAGTGGGGCCGACCTAGACTGACCAGCATAATCCCTCCGTGGCCATTTGCTACTGTATCTCTCTGCCTTGGAGTCCCTACTCTCTTGAGGGACAATTTTCATTTTTCCCTTGCTCTGCTGCTGATCCTCCTCAACTCGTTTATACTCCTCAATACGATCCATAAGCCAACGAACAGTTTTCACAGGCTTCTTGGTCAAGGATTTTCTTAAGTCATGTTCAACCAGAAGGCCGACTTTAAAAGTGTTGACTGTTACCTCATCAAAGTCACCGTCAATCTCATTGAACACTTCCCAGTACCTATCCGAGTATGTTTTCAACGTTTCACCCTCTCTCATGGTCATGGATAATAACGAGTCTAGTGGCCGAGGTACTCGGCTGCATGTAACGAAGCGAGACCCAAATGCCATCGTAAGGTCCATGTAGGAATTAATGGAATCTGCTTTCAAGCCGTTAAACCATCTCATCGCAACAGGCCCTAAGCTCGAGGGAAACACCTTGCACATCAAAGTTTCATTCTGTGAGTAGACCGCCATGCGTTGGTTAAAATGGCTCACGTGCTCCACTGGGTCTGTTCTGCCGTTATAAATGGTGAAATTTGGTTGAGTGAAACGACGAGGAAGCTTCCCTTTCTCAATTCGACGCGTGAAAGGTGATTTAGAAAGCTGGTGCAACGCCTTTCCCATGGCGTCACTGCCCAAGCCTCTGGGAGTCGTCCCTTTGCTCCTCCTGTCATGAAGACTTCCCTCTTGATACGAGAAAGTTTCACTAGGAGGGGTTCTAGACCTGGGCTTATAACCACTGCTCTGGGAATCGTCCGAGGAAGGGTCAGACACAGATGGCGTTCGTTTCCGCTTAGCACGGCGCAGCTTTCTCTTCAGTTGATCAATCTCCCTCTGCATGGCCTTAGTACTACCTTCATCAGAGCCCCTGCTTCTGCCCTGTGGATGATTACCGGTGGTTCGCCCCGAGTGCACACTGCCTTCTCGATCTCCCAACTGCTCTAACTGTTGAAAAGGATCTTCGTGCTGAGATCCTAGAGATTCTGTATGGTCTCGATTCAAACCCACCATTAAGTTATCTGCGCCAAAACACAAGGATTCTCACAGACGGCGCCAATTGTAAGGACACAAATCAAGCTGGACCAAAGTTGGATTTTTAGACCAACCTAATAAGCCCTTAACAATGAATTTATAGAGAGTGGGCTTCTAATCTAGGTTCTTTGGACAGTAGATAACACAAAAGTTGGATTCAATCATAAAACCCATGCACTAATCTCGTACATAAACGTAATATTACTTTGTATACATGGATGCCGAGGACAATCCTTGGTCTTTCCTTACAAGTTCTATCTTTTTCGGTTCCCCCCCTCTCTTTTTCTCTCCCCTTTGCCTCTTATAGGCCTGCATCTTTTTCTTCCTCCTTCCATGTGTGGTCCAGATCCTTCCCTTGGATACTTGTCCCATCATTCCTTCTTACCCAAGTCTCTGGCAGTAAGTGTGGGGTTGCATTTCAATATTCAGGTGTCACTTCTTCATTAATGCGGCCAGAGAGGTAGGTGTGAAGCCTTCAATACGGTGGTAGCAGCTTTTTTCTTAATATTTGTTTGTCATTTTCCTTTATCCCTTATCCTTGTTTTCTCAGCTTCTATGTCTAAGGTCTTTGGTACGAAATCCCTTGATCCACCAGACCACTCTCATCATTCTCGGCAGCATGCTGCCGAGGACTAGATCGTCCTCGGACGTAATGTTTCGTGGTGTTCTACTCATGCATGGCACCTTTCTTCGTCACGTGACTTCGTAGGCTAGCCTTATTATGTTCTTGGACCATTTCATGATGCTGGGTTGGACTTTCCTTCTTGTGAGAGCCTTTAGGCCGGCCCAGTACGTGTCTTGGGCCCATGGGCACTACAGTTACATATCATATCATATAATAGTTTTGCTATGTGTTTCGTAAATAATTAAAATAATTTATTTTAAATGAAACTCTATTATAAAAAATCAATTTAATTATCAATATGTAGGATGATTTACTTAAAGCATAAATCTATTATCTATATTTACAAGAATTTTGAAATACTACTTTGACTTCTAACTTGTTCTAAATGAAATAAAATAAAAACTACTCCAACTAAAATTTTAGTTTCAAAAAGCTACGAAATTAAAATAAAATTTAATTTTTGAGTTATAAGAAAGTGGGGTAGTGGAAGTAGGAAGGGATATTTTTAATATTTTTCAATTTACTATTTTAACCTTATGAAATAATGATAAGTTAATTAAATTAGGAGCATTTTAATTATAAAAAAGACAATAACTAACTTTTTGAATCCTTTTAATTTATAGAGATGACTATTTATAAGTATTTTGATTGTTTATTATAATTTTATATTTTAATTAAAAAAATTGTGTTCTATATATCATGTAAGTACAAAATGACTCAACATATGTTACAAGCTATAAAAATAAATGTTTTTTTTTTCTTGTCCTGTGATTCATTTAATTATTAAGACAATTTCATCAAAAAAATTATTAAGATAATTTTATCAACTTTAATTTATAAAATATTTTTTTTGATTAGTTCATACATTCCATATAATTTGAAGGGTCAATTCTTGCTGCTCGGCTACAATGTTACCTTGAAACAAAATAAATAAAGAGGAAAAAGACAGATCGCTAGTGGGTACACTTTCTAACAACCACCATTAAAAAGAAGGTGAAAATCACATTTTTATCCCCATAAATTCACATAAATTCACGCGATTCCCACTTTAATCCCTAACTTTTATTTTCACCGCTTTTAGTCCCTATTCTAAAAAACGCGTCTCATTTTTGTCCCTGCCGTTACATCAAAGACGGAAAATGTACATGTGGCAAACAGAGTGTACTGTTGACACACTAAAAATTGAAGTGGCCATTAAAATAATAATAAAAAATGTTATTTGGCATTAAAAAATGTCACGACAGCATCTAAATTAAAAAAAATTAATATATTAATTTTAACTAAATAAAAAAAATTAAAAACAAAATTAAAAATCCAAAATTACATGAATTGAGATCTAAGTGTGTCTTGAACAAGAACAAATACAATATCACAAACCCAGAAATTAAAAAAAAAAAATCAAAATCAAAATCAAAAGAAATCGGAAGTTCAGATCGAAAAAGAAAGCAATGGCATCTCTTCCGATTTCAACCCATCCCCTCCACTTCTCTTCTCTCCCCCTACTTCCACTCATCTTCTTTACCATCACAAACAGCCCTAACCCTCTTCTCTTCATCAATCTCTGTCTCAACAAAAATTACAACAACAACAACAACAACATCAGCATTAGCATCATCATCAGAAGCAAAATGACCCTCTTGCCCCTCAATCTCCATCTCTATCTTCTTCCTCGTCTTCCACACCATACAAGCGAGCGACCCTTGTGACCCACTCGTCCTTTCTCTCCAAATCTCCCACCATTTACAAATTCCACTCGAACCCACCTCCGCAATTTGCCAACTCACAAAACCCATCTTTTTTTTTTCTCTCTCTCTCGCCTTAAGAACCTTCTTTTTTTCGCACCCTTCGCAAAGTCAAGCACTTCCCATGGTTGTGTGTGCATCTCCGCCTCATTTTATTGCTGTCTCTTTCATGTTTCTACTTCTTGGTCTCTCACCCGAGCCACTCTTTCCTCCTTGACTTTCTCTCCACTTTCGCTTTCTCGGCTGCGCTTTTGTTCTCTATCAACCTCGCTCTCCCTCGACTCCTTTCTATTCGGCTCTTCCTTACTCATTCTTTCCCAATTAAGCTTTGCCAAGCTTCTTCCATATCTAGACCTCCTCTGCCACTGCGTAACCAAGTCGAACCGCTCTGAGAGATTCGTCTTTGAGCTGGATTTTGATTTACTTGCCTTTTTCTTTTCTTTTTTCTTTTTTAAATTTCTAGGTTTGTGATCTTATATCTATTATTGTTGTTCTTATTCAAGATACATTTAGATCTCAATTCATGTGATTTTTTGTTTTTAATTTTTTTATTTAGTTAAAATTAATAAATCAATTTTTTTAATTTAGATGCTGACTTGACATTTTTTATGCCAAATAATATTTTTTATTATTATTGTAATGGCCACGTCAGCTTTTATTGTGCCAATAGTGCACTCTGTTTGCCACGTGTGTATTTTCCGTCTCTGATATAACGGCAGGGACAAAAACGAGATGTGTTTTCCAGAATAGGAACTAAAAACAGTGGAAATAAAAGTTAGGGACCAAAGTGGGAATCACGTGAAAATGGAGGGACGAAAAATGTGCTAACAGTGCACTCCGTTTGCCACATGTGTATTTTTCGTCTTTGATGTAACGGCAGAGACAAAAACAAAACGTGTTTTCCAGGATAGGGACTAAAAACGGTGGAAATAAAAGTTAGGGACCAAAGTAGGAATCGTATGAAAATGTAGGGACAAAAAAGTAGTTTTCACCTAAAAAGAATTTTGAACAATATTATATATATATATATATGTGGGCTTGCGTAGACTCTATACCAGTTAGGCCCACGGCCCATGCTCTACTCCAGTCTGGCCCACTGTCCCTAATTCATGTTAGTGACAAAAATCGTAGTTAATATATTTTTTTTGACTGAAATTATACAGTATTATTTGGTTAATTTAGATAAAATGATATTGGGGTCCATTTTCCCTTATGAAACTCCGAAGCCACACCGATTGGCTTGTCTCCCATTCTTTGAAGGTCCAATTTAGGCGAAATTCACTAACTTTCTCACATATGCAGCACACAACTTCATTATTTGCCGATATTCCTCGTATAATTAGTGTAGTTATCCTTTGAACGTGGTAGCTTTTATTTTTGTTATTGGTGCAACCATTATTAACCCCTTTGCCTTGGAACCATATTTTGATATTCGTTTGTTATCGTTGTCCATTGCCATGGATAGTAATTTACGCGGTTATTTATGCATTGTGGCCAGATACGGAAATAGGAAGGGGCTGAGGGGGCCATGGCTTCGCACGCTGACCCCGAACTTATTAATAATACTAATATTATACTACACATTTAATGAATACTTTAACAATTGAGTCCAAAATAATTATTTTTGGCTCCCTTCCTCCCAATAAGTTACAAGTTAGCCTATGAAAATGATAAAACCCAACTAGCAAGCATCTGTACCACAACATATGTGTTATTGTGTTGGTTGTTTCTTACTCTTTCTTCTTAGATCCAAGCTATTTTTTTTTTATATAAATGTTAAGATTGACTATTTGAATTTTTGTGAAAGAGATATGACTATTTTTACTGAAAAGAAAAAAAAAATGTGTAAAGCAAAAAAGAAGAAAGATAGATGAATATAAATTACAAACCAAGTTAATGTACTTGTAGTGAGTGAGAGTGGGGTGCAAGGATGACCATTAATCAGTGTGTGGGGTGGGATGGCACTATGGCAGGTGTGTTTGGCAATTAATTTTTAACTTAAAACATTTAATTTTTTTAACTTACTACTTACCTGTTGTTGTTGGTTGTTTATTAGTAAATTAGTTTAATTTTATGTGGGGTATTATGGAATTGAATAGTTGTGTTAATAAATTGGTGCCAATATGTAGTGTATAGTCATTAGTATTACAAATTTTACTACATAAATTTTATAAATTCATGTATCATTAATTAAAAGAAAATTATGATTGAATGGGAAATTGTTGCAAGGTTTACTACAAAATCAACTATAGATGATTTTTGTTATTTAAACGAATTTTGAATTCTACTTTAAAATTATTAATTTAAAATGAATTAATAAACAATTATTTTGTTTCTCCTCTCTTTTGTTGTTATTTTTTAAACATTGAATATATGCTAATTTGTATTTTTTTTTTAAAAATTATTGAGGTTTTGACCCCCCTAAATTTTGATCCTAGTTTTGTCTCTGATTGTGGTTAGTCTATTATTCATTCAATTTCAATTTAATTATTCATGATCATTGGAAGGCATCTTCATGGTCTTAGATTCCAAATTCAAGGTATGATCAAGCCTCTACATTTATGAGGGGCACTGTTAAAGATATTTGGTTACTTCTTATGTTTAGGGCAAGCTCATGTAGAGTTAGCTTAGCCCAGCTCATGTGTGTGTACTGTATGTAGTTCATTGTATATATAATAATTTAATATAGTAAAGATGTATCCAATAAAGGGGAACATTACTTTCGCTCTCTCCTACTCTCTTTAAATTTTTTTCCTCCCTTCATTTATTTTAACAAAAAATGGAGCAGGAAGGGAAGAAAGAGAGAGGAAATTTTATTTCCAAGCATTGGGCTTAGAAGGGGGAACGAGAAAGGAAACTAGCCTATTGTTGGATGATACTCAAGGTATTGGCCAATGACTTTGTCATATATTTTTCTGCATCTTGAGATTGAGAGTCAACTTGACAGGTATTTGATTAACTGTTTGCTTGCTATAAGGCTATCAAACTATGCTTCTTATTTGATGACACTTTTTGTTCCCTTTAAGGGGGTAGAGTGAGAAGGGGGGGTGGTGCTATAAGAGTTGTTGTACTAGCTAACGATTATGTTGTGTGAGATTTTGTATGCTCTCAACCAAACCCTAAAGCTATTTCTCCGTAGGGGTCATATTTTGATGGTTGTGAACTTTCAACTACATGGCTACATTCAATGTCCATCAACCAAGTTTGGACCATTTAATATTTCTTTGCAAAATAGATAATTTTATATATAGTTCCCCACTTTTCCCACATACAACGTTAAATGGGCGAAAATGGGCAAATGCCCTTTTCGCACAAAGATATTAGGGTTATGCCCCCTTTCCCAAACTAATCAGGAAAATGCCCCTCTTTTGTAACTCGACAATATGAAAATCAAGTTTTTATGGAGAACTCAATATCCCTATGATCGAGTTATTCTGGCTCTTGTGCCATGCTGGCGTAGCAAACGTGGCTTTTTCCCAATAAAAAATGCTTGTGTAGTTATTCATAACTCGGTAAGAGTAAAATTGAGTTTGATGCAGAACTCAGTAAGTGTAAAATCGAGTTTGCTTCAGGGATTTGAATCCCTAAGACCCTAACGTCTCACAACGCCTATTCATTCACTCTCTCCTTGTACGCTCTCTCTTCCTCGCTCTCTGCCGTCACTCTCCCTTTACACTCTCCCTCGCTTGCTTTGCGATTAGGCATCCCCACTCTTCCCCACTCTCCATCAGTCTCACTCTCCCTATCCCATCTCCATCAGTTGTTGTTGCTTCTCGCTGTCGTTGACTACAGGTACATTTCTCTCCTCTGATCTTTTCTGATTTTGGTCAATATTAAGTTGGGTTTTATGTGGGATTTTGATTATTTTGTTGAAACTTACTTAAAAGTAGTAAATTTAGTAATCAAGATGAGAATTTTGTTGTCCTTTATTTTCTGCAATGATGATGATCTAAAGTATTTGTTGCTATATGGTTATGTCTGTGTGATTTTCTCGGCAAAACTCGATTTGTTGTCTTTTACATGCTGCAATGATTATTTTTTCATTAATGAGTTTAAATGTGCTTGGGGTTTTGAAGGGGGGTTTTGGCAAATGAGTTTGGTGGGTCTTTTACATTCTCCATGAAGTAAATTGTTCTATTAATAAATTACCATTATTTATCATAAGACAAATGAACATGAAGTAACCTGTTCTATTAATTAAAATTAGTTATTAATATATGAAAGTATAGTTTATATAAAGATTTTTCATTTCTGCGATAGGTGTTGAACTTCACGTTGATATCGTTTCCTGTTTTCATTTATTATAGAATTTCTATTTGCTGCAAATAGTATGAGTGTATGCACTGACATTGGAAATAGAGAATATATTGCTGCTTTCATTAGAGATAAAGCCATGACATGAATTTCATTATTTCCATTTTAAGCTTGTTTCTTAGATTAAATTAAGGCAAAAAACCCCTTTTCGATTTGGTCCGTGGTGCTATATTGTCTGTTTAGCCCTTAAATTAAAAAATTGTAATGGACGCAGTAATCGCTGACGCTGCCGAGCCTACCGTCACCCGGCGAACAGCAAAATTAGGTGGCAGACGAAACACTGTTAGCTGACGTGGTGCTAACGAGTAGCGCTGATGTGGCAATTAAATATTATTAAAAAAATATGCCATATCAGCAATTTCATTATTTCCATTTTAAGCTTGTTTCTTAGATTAAATTAATCTATGGCACTAACATTGAAAATAGAGACTAAATGCACATCAAAGTTTGTAACTTTTGTTTTATGATTATTAATCTGAAACAGCGAAGTGCCCAAAAGAAGTTTGTCGACCTCCAAAGCTTTCTGTTCTCATAGTATTTGTAATTTGTAGTTTGTACTAGAAACTTAGGGTATACATCCTATTTACTTCATTGGTTTTTGTTGTACTTGGTTTATATTTGTTGAAATTTAAGGCTTATGGTGTAATGTAGAAGCCTGACTATTGCTTATAGCTAATACTGGACCTGGGTATAGTTTGGAGTTTGATAGAATCATTCTCCTAACATTTGAAAATGACTCACGAAGTAGGAAATTGAGTAGAATTAACTCCTAAAATGTTGAAAATAGACCTAACAAACCCATAAATGGGCTAACTGAGTCATGGTATGCTTACATATCTAGGGAGTAGAAATGTAGAATAATTAGTATAGGGATTTTATTTGAGACCAAATGACCTGTAGTTGTAGGGATCTTAGTTGTCCATTGTAAACGGGCAATTGCATAGGACATAAAATGGGGAGTTGTGAAGGATGACCATATAGAGAGTGTTACTTTGTTGAAAAGATCAAGTTTGATTGAACAGTTCTGAGAACAGAATACCTAAACATTGAGTTGATGCAATTTATATTTACCATGTCATTGCATTGGTCATAAGCCATAATGCTGAATTTAAATGTCCTTGGAGGAAGATCACATATTGCGTGTTACATGGTTAAATTTAATTGGAAACCTAATATGCAGCTCCTAATAATTGTAATTGATATTTTCCCTGTTAAAATTAGTTTCAAAGACATCATAAACCAAAAAGAACTATCACATTTAAATATTGCTCAAATGTTGAACATCTAGGTATCAATCAAGTTTCTAGCACATTAATTAGTCATTTGCTTGTTTTTTTACTTCAATTACAGATAATAGAAAAAGGAAGAAGTGTTTTTATGTAAAATTATGGCAAGTTCTTATTTATTTAAGCTTTAATTTGATTGCTTTTGGGTTGCATGTTAAGTGGGGGTAAGAAGTGATGTTGACAATCTTGTTGGGATCATAATATGTCTTACTTGTTAGATAATTGCTAACAATCTATTTGCTACCATGTTAGATATGTAGGCACTAGATAGAGTGCACCATGGACTTAATGATCAGATCCAGTTGACTCGATAGCCGAATCATTGGTCAACTCTGCTTTGGAGGCGTGCCGCTGACGAGGTATGTTTAAATGTATTATTAATACATGTCTATTTTATAATTACCTCATGTGCACTACCTAACACAATGCTAGTACGTGTGCAGGTGGTCCTTGGCATCATAAAGGTTCAACGCCGTAAATGTGTATTGCCGTAGGGTGGGTTAGACCCACGTATCATGCAATACATAGATGCAGCAGGTTTGACCGGGTTATTCAAGGTTCCTAATATGGAGGTTGACCACGCCTTGATCACAGCCTTGGTCGAGCGGTGGTGTACGGAGACGCATATGTTCCATTTACCCCATGGAGAAATGGGTATCACCTTGCAAGATATAGAGGTGATGCTGGAGATTTCGGTGGATGGGTTGCCTGTCACTGGGAAGACAGACCTCATATGGAACGAGGTGTGCCGAGATTTATTGGGCCATGAACCTTCGCCCTCAAGACCGAACATAAACACGGGTATCCTTGCTGGGGCAAGGATAAGATACACGTGGCTTGATGCACTGTTTGAGGTTCCCCCAGCTGTGGACATCGGTGATGAAATAGTGCAGCAACATGCCCGCTACTACCTACTTATTTGGATGTGGGCCCTGTTGTTCACGGACAAGTCGGCGGACCAGGTCTCACTCCTACCTCTACAGTTCCTCAACCCAATCAGCAATGCGAGGCGGTACAGCTGGAGTAGTGCAGCATTGGCTTGGCTCTATAGGCATCTTTGTAGTGCATCGAAGAAGGATACGATGCAGATTGGAGGAGCACTCTTGTTGGTGTAGCTATGGGTCTATTCAAGGTTCCCACAAATATGTCCTATTACGTGGCCGCCTCTACCGCCAATGCACTCAGGGCCCCTTGCCATTAGGTACGTTCATTGAGTTCTCGTTATTCAAGTTAAGCCTCTCTTAGGAATAATTATTTATGTGTAATAATATATTATATTTTATTTGTCTCTTTGATATAATTAAAAATAAGTCAAACTAACAAACAAAAGAAACTTATCAATGCTTAGTATATGGATGTGAAATATAAAGCAAAGTTTGTTAAATGTAAAGTTTAGTAACGAGCATTTGTTGAAACCCCATGTTTGCTAGGTGGAGCGGGCCAAAGAGCACCGCAGAGCATGCCAGACACGTCCTTGCTATGTACCGGACGTCGCTGGCTACATTACGGGTAGAGCAGGTATTTGGTTAATTTACGTCCTTAATTTGAGGTTTTTAATTTCATTTCCCTCAATTGCATGACCACATTTTTATTTATTTTTTTGTTTGAATTCTTGGAACATGAGTTGATTTAAGAATATTGGTTCCTTTCTAAGTTGGTTATGCTTTTATTAAAGCCTTCTGGTTTATTTAGGATCTATACTTGGTATTGATACTTCATTAGATTAATTTGAATCATGGTGCTGATTGACATCAAGTTTTGTATTGGTGAATGCTGTCTTTGAATTCTACTCATGCACCCTAAATTACCTACCTATTAACAGTAGACAAAAAAAAAAAAAAAAAAAAAGGAAGGAATTGAGTGCACTAGAGAATTGAACATGTTTTGTTAAGAAGCTTAACACTTAAGACTAATATTAACTAGTCCCTAACCCATGCTATGCACGGGAAAACTATTAAATATGAGTTAGAAGATTATTCTAATCACGCACACAATCTTCTCTTTTTCTTCCCCAATTTTCATACACTGTCAACTCTGTCTCAGGCTTGAACTGAATATAATTTCATTAAGTTTTGTGTTGCATAGGATTAAATGTGTTTTGTTTCCTATGTTGGGGCTCCTTTGTTACTGCTAACATGTATTTCTAAGTTCTAACATTTACATTGTTGTATTTCTTGTATATCTCTGTAACTTTATCCATAACATGTACCACAAACTATATGATACACATGAAAGAAATATAATTCATTGACCAAACATCTATTCAGCTTCATTCAGCAAAAAAGAAAGACCATAAACACCTAATTAACCATGGAAGAAGCTGGCAACACATTTACCACAAAACGTGACTTGTGAATCATCTAAGAAAGCCTAAGACTTTACAAACGTAGTCCTAGTACAATACAATGGGCATTAATATTTGCTACCAACTACTAATTAATTATTTTAGTATGTCAATGAGTGTTTCAACACTAACTACAGTAGCAACACTTGATTGATGCAGCCATAATGCTGCACTACCTCATGATTCTTTGCAATTTAGAACATGCAAATTATGAGTGGAACACACTGTGAAGGTCAGAATTAAAAGCCTAGAAGTATATTAAAAACAATTACACCTATTAGTGTTAATTTGAACTCTAGTTGAATAACCTACTACTAATTTCACAAAATTGAATCCTAGAGACATTTTCTAAACCTACAAATAAGTTTAGAAAAAAAATAAAATAAAATAGGGAGCACAAAAAAGAAAAAAAAAACAATCAGAGATAACCAAATTTGAAATTAGAAGGAAAAGTTTGATGTACCTAGGATATGTTCATGTTGTCTTTCCCACATTGGCTCCTGCGTTTACACATCCTTGAACTCACTCTAAGTTGAAACCCCTAAGTGTTTCTAACCCAAAAGAATATATATATTTTTTTACAAAATATTCAGTAAAATTGTTAACAAAATTGGAGTACAACCACCAATCCAGATAACTACGGTTCAAGTTTTGTACTCTTCTTGGGAGTAAAATACATAATTACATCATTGCTAGATTCAGTATAAGAGATGTTGTCACAACAAATTTCATACCAAAAGCTCATTCTTGCATCATGTTTCAACTCATTCAAAGTTCAGTGCTAACTTAAACCAATTACAACAAAACTTAAATCTCACCATAAAACCATAACAGAACCAACCAAAAAAAAAAAAAACTAAAAACCCTAGTATCTGTTCGTGTCACTTAGCTTTGAATGTTATGCATCTAAACATGGGGCTAAAAATGGAATGGGGATCTAGGTTAACCTATATCTTTTACTATTTTCTGCAGATCAATGCTAGTCATTGTTTTAATTGCTTGTTGACTTCATTTTGTTAATATTTTGAACACAATGTTGCTGTTATTTTACTTTCTACCCAATAATCCCTGAAGATTTTATGTACGAATAGAAGCAAGAAATTCCATGCTTTCATATTACATATCACAAACATAATCTTAAATTAGTATGATGTCTCGCTATCACAAACATAATCCACTTATGCAGATTGTATGGGAGCCGTACATGCATACGTTGGGCTCCCTGCCTACGTATTGCACCATCGGGCAACATATTTGGAGGGCCGAGGTGCCATTGATCTACTTTTGGATAGTGGAGGGGCATCATCCCAAGCGAGTCTTCCGTCAATTTGGGATGAAGCAACTAGTTCCATTTGTTGTGGATATGTCGACTGCCCTTCACAAAATATCCCTCCAGGGTAAATGGGAGAAGGACTAGGTGGCAGAACATACTGTATATATTCAACAATGGGCCAACCGAGGGAATGAAGTTCGCGCTGCCCCTCTCCTGGACAGTGATGATACATACCTCGTTAAGTACATGAAGTGGTACAATCGAGGCACAAGACGGTACATAACACTAGAGTTTGCGTACTGGGAACACATGGTGAGGCAACAATTCTAAAACCCTTTGTTGAAACCATTGTTTGATTAAATATCTTCAGCAGGTTTATCTTGCATGCAAACTCCACAATAATTATCGTTGTTACATCTCTGAGTTTATCTTTCATTATATTTTAAAGTAAAAAAATATTGTGATTTAAGATCTTCATAAATAAGTGAATTTGTCTTGATCCAATTTGTTTGCGTGAGGAATGGTTCCTTAGGCAATGACGAGAAAGACCACACCTTTGTTCATATAATTACATTCAAATTTTAAAAAGGGTGGGTTGGATTTATTCTTTTATTTTTATTTTTATTTTTTTTATTTTGTTCTTTGTGGGCTTGTAATTTCAAATGGACGGAAGGTGCAACTCTTTTTAGTAGTGATAATTACACATTTCATGATAGTTCACAGTTACAGTAGATAGCCTTACCTCCAAGACTGAAAGCTAATTACATATTTTATGATACATATTACCTGTATAGTGCATAGCTGTTTTATGGTTGTTCTCAATTTAAGGACTAAAATTTATGAACAAACACTGTCAAATTTCAGTGAACTTGGAGGTTGCATTTTTGGTATTTTCATAATTTTCAGGTGATGTAGAATCTGTTGAAAGCAAGTATAGTTTTGAATGTTCTTTTTTATGTTGTTTTGGTATAAAAGCATAAGAAACTTTTCACTACTGGGCCTAATTGTTTTATTATGCACAGGTGATAACTAGTTGTCATTTATACTCTTTTATTTGTAAAATAATGAAAATCTTATTTTTCCCTCACCTTTGCTTTGGAGCCAAACTCAAAGGTGCTACTTTTATGCTCTAAATTTAACATCATATGCTCCCGTTAATATGGTTTACAAAGCGTTTCCTTAGGTGGATAGGTAGGTTGTTATGTATCTTGATATACCTGGTCCTTGGACCTAGTACAATAGTTCAATTGTTTTTAGTCTGCCTTCAATTAAACCTACTGTGATGGTATGTTTTCCATGAACCTGTTAATTGCCCATCGTGTAACTGGAAAATATTTTTAAAGACTTCATAATTTGTGCAAATGCTTTGGAAAACATTAGAGAAAGGTGGTTGATTGACCACTTTAGTGCACTATTACCTTATATGTTTCTCCCTGACTTGTGAAGCAAAGCCCAATAATATACTTCAATTGCCACATGTGTAAGTTTCTTCATAGGGTACTCTTCATCTACAGCATTGCCTCATGCCTTAAACTAACGACATACTCCTGACTAAAGGACCAAAAATAGGACCTAGACATAATGGGCCTTTCCATTCCTTGCTTCTCCTCCTGCCTTGATATGGTTTTAAACCTCTTATTTATCGCATTTTCTCTCTATTGAGGAAAACTTTTGCTTCCTTGTCTTAGATTTTAGGGATTAGGAAGTGAACATGAATATAGAGTATGGAGAATGATGAAAAAAGTAGCAAAGATCTTGGACACTATTGTTTGTCCAATCTTCTTACTTGGGTGCTTTTTACATATGATGCAGATTGGTTGTATATTGGATGACAATTTTCTACACATGGTGCTGCGTATTCTCCATTTTTTGTTCTCTGCTTCAAAAAATAGAGAATACGCACCAGCATATCTCTCAATGATTTTATGTTGTTTTCTCTTTCCTGGTGGAATTAGGATTTAATAATGATGCAGATTGGTTGAGGGAGAAGAAAATATTTTCTTATCCCTCAACCAATATGCATCAGCATATCTCTCAATGAGATAGCAATTCATTTACTGACTTGCATTATCCAAAAGATTGTTACCGCACAAAAGTGTCCTGCTTCTGTATGTGTCTAGAAGAGGTGATCAGTAAACATTCTTTCCTCCAATTTTGGGAAGCCAATACTTGGCTCAAACCCACAACACATGCTTGGATAGTAGGCACTTTTTTTTTGATAAGTAGAGATTACGACAGAGGGCATGTTCCATCATGGATGTTAGACCCAGACCGGACCGTACGGTCGGACCGGAAAACCCGGGAACCTCTCATATTCACGGTCCATTTAGGGCAACGAACTGTTCCATGCGAAAAAAGCATGGACCCGTGTGAACCGCAGTCCGACCGTACGGTTCTGTGAACCGTGATCGGTTCACACGGGTGGCTTGTTTCAAGCCTTAAAACGGCGCCGTTTCATCCTTTTTTTTTTCCCCCCTATACTGCGTCGTTTTGGATCGAGCATTCAGACTAAGTACTAACACCTTAAAATGTTAGAAACATAGACTACATCGCCTCACTCTCTCTTAATCTCGATCTCTCTTCTCACCGACTCGCCGTTGCAGCCCAGATCGCTCATCGTCTGGTCGCCAACTCGCCCTCACTCTCTTTCTCTCACTCTCATCTTGCCGACTCGCCGTTGCAGCCCAGCTTGTGTGTCGGTGTTTGGAACAGAATGACGCCGTCCTATGTGGCTTTCACTGACACCGAGCGTTTGATCGGCGATGCTCCTAAGAACCAGGTCGCCATGAACTTTACCAACACTGTTTTCGGTTAGTTACTTTTCTCTCTCTGTCTCTGATTTTTTGAAACTGTAGTTTTTTTTTTTTTTTTTTTTTTTGCTGCTTTGTTTGCTTGGTTAGTGAAAAAATTTGGTGATTGGACTTTAGATTTAGTGGTGTGTGTTATGTTATGGATGCTAGTATTACTGTTACTGTTTTGCTTATTTGATTGAGAAAAGAAAAATTGAGTTCTGTGTCTCTGTTTTCTTTTAAATTGAGGTATAGGTAACTGGTAGTGTTCGAGCATAATATGCAATGGTTCCGTGTAATGTTTAAGTTTTACTCAATTATGAGAAAATCAGAAAACCAAATTTGTGTTCTGTGTCTCTATTTTCGTAGTGCTTCTGATTTGATGGAAATCTTTCTTGAAAAATTTTATTGCTTTTCTCATCAATTTGGATCTCTAATGAGGAATTTGTAATGAAACTTTTATGTTTATGCATGTTGAAGGAATTTCTTAAAGGGCCCAAATCGCGTCGCACTCTCTCTCGTTTACATCTTGCTTTGCCTCTCTCCCTCATCATCCTCGCCGTCACCGTCGCAGCGCATTGGTGAGTCTTTGATTTTTTTTTTTTTTAAATTCTTGTTTTTCATGTTCCGAATTTGGATATGTGCTTAATTATTGACTGGTTTTATTATGGTACAAGTTTGGTATTGCTTGAAATTGTTTATGTTTCTTATTTTGATTGGTATTTCTTCATGTTGTTGTACACTTGGGGTGATTGCTGTGGTATCAAAATGAATTTTCCCCAAGTGCTTGTTTTGTTTTGATTTGTTTATTACTGCTATATTGATTTTTTGTATGCTTCTTTGTGTGTTTTCTAGTACCTTATTATTGATTGGGAAGGGGTTTGAAGAACTTGTGACTGCTGTGACTTAATGAATTTGTTTTAGGGAGGAGAATTTTTTTTACATCTTGATATTGCTATGTAATTGAGTGTGTGTATAACCTTTGTGGTCTGAGTAGTATTGTTCTGTTTTTATTGTGAATTTGTGACTCTATGACTCTATGACTCTAGGTATGTTAGTTTGTTAATTTGATTGTGTATGAAGTTGTGATTCTTTGACTCTCTGTATTTCAAAAATTGATGGGTCTATGAGTGTTTGACTGGGTGTTTAGTCTTTTAGATTAAAATGGAAACAGAGACTGAGTCTACTCCATCACATGACGGTGATTTTAATGTAGTGGAGTCTAGCTCAAGAGTAAGGGAAAAGGTTGATCCGGCTTGGGAACATTTTAGCCTTAGGTCGGATGAGAAGAGACGGAATACTTTTACATGTGCTTATTGTAGGCAAACATATAAAGGTGGGGGTATTAATAGGATGAAACGACACCTTGCGGGGATAAAAGGTGATATTGGATCATGTAAAAAGGTTTCTCATGATGTGAGACACCAAATGTTAGAATATTTGAAGAAGTTTGAGTTGAAGAAAAAGGCTGAAAAACAACGTCAAGAAGAAATGTTTAGTGTGCCTTCTGCATATAGTGATGTGCAAGAAGATGAAGATGTTCAAGAAGTATTTAGTAGTGGGTTGCTGTTTTAGGTAAAAGAAAGGGTACAAAGCCAATGGGTAATTACTTTGCTCCAAGAACTACTCCAGGAGCTCAACCATCTCTTAAAAGTGTGTTCCAAAGCAAAGAAAAGGTGAAGCAAGCTGATATGGCTATTGCAAGGTGGATGTATGACACTTGCATTCCTTTTAATGCTGTGACTTCAGTGTATTACCAAATGATGATTGATGCTATAGCTGGTATTGGTCCTGGTTACAAAGGTCCAACTTATCATGCTATACGGGTTTCTTTATTGAGGGATCAAAAGAAAGAGGTTCAATTGTTGGTTGACTTACAACGTAGGCATTGGGCAGAAGTTGGATGTACACTTATGGCTGATGGTTGGACAGATACTAGACATAGGTCATTGATCAATTTCCTTGTTTATTGTCCTAGGGGAATGGTATTTGTAAAATCAGTTGATGCCTCAGAGATTGTGAAGAGTTCTAGAAACTTGTTTAAATTGTTTGATGAAGTGATTACATGGGTTGGTCCAAAAAACATAGTTCACATAGTTACTGATAATGCTTCGAACTATGTTTCTGCTGCTAAGTTATTGTGTAAAAAGTATAAAACTATCAGTTGGTCTCCTTGTGCTGCACATTGCTTGAATCTTGTGTTGAAAGATATGGGAGATATGCCTCATGTGAATAGACTCAAAGAACGTGCTTCCAAAATTACAGTTTTTATTTATAATCATGTGGCTTTGCTTGCTTGGTTGAGAAATAGACCTGGTTGGACAGAAATTGTACGTCCAGAAGCAACAAGATTTGCTACTACTTTCTTTGCATTTGGAAGCATTCATGTGCATAAGCATGACTTGCAAGCCTTAGTGACTAGCAAGTTCTTTGTGGACAATAGATTGTCAAAAGAGTTAAAGGACAAAGAAGCAGTTTCTATCATTTTGGATAATTCTTTTTGGGATGATATTAATGTTATGGTCAAGATTTCATCACCACTCATTCGTTTGTTGCGGATTGTTGATTCTGATCAAAGGCTTGCAATAGGATATGTGTATGAGGGCATGTATAGAGCACGGTTGGGAATCAAGAAGATCTTCCGAATGAAGAAGCAATTGTACAAGCCATACACCTCAATTATAAAAAACCGTTGGGACAAACATTTGCACAAAGATCTTCATGTTGCTGCATATTGGTTAAATCCCGCTTTTCAATATGATGAGGAGAATTTTTGTCGAAAACCTGCAGTAAATATGGCTGTTTTGGACTACATTGAGAACAAATATGATGGTGACCAAGAAAAAGTAATTAAGGAAACCCAATTTTTTAGAGACCGTCTTGGGAGCTTTGATAGAGATCTTGCATTGTCAACAAGCAAGACCACTCATCCAGGTGAGATGTAATTAGTTTACTTTAATACTTTAAATAAATCTTAGTTTTTTTGTTTATTAATATTAGTTATGTTGTGTTATGAAACTTAGATGAATGGTGGAAGTTGTGGGGGGCTGATGCTCCAAACTTGCAAAAATTGGCAATTAGAATCCTTAGCCAAACTTCCACCTCTTCTAGATGTGAGCGTAATTGGAGTTTGTTTGAGCAAATACATTCTAAGAGAAGAAATAGGTTGGAGCATCAAAGGCTCAATGATTTTGTGTTTGTTCATCATAACTTGCGATTGAGACATAGGTAACTAAATACTATATCTTGTCATTGCATTAATTTTTAGGAAGTCATTTATATAATATAATTGTTAGTTACTAATTATGTTCAAAGGTTCAATAATGAGGATGACATTTTATGATGCAGGCTTTACAACAAAAAGTTTAATTTTGACCCCATTGATTATGCTAGTATCGATAAAACTGATTTTTGGATATTTGAGGAAGAGGAAGACCCATATCTAGGATATGAAGAGTTAGAGAATGCAATTTATGAAGAAGGTGCGTATCCAGCAAATGCGGAGCCTTCTTCTAATACTGAAGGTTAGTTTATATGTAAACAATTTGATAACGTATAGTGATTTTTCTTTTATTCTTTTTAAACTTGTGTAAACGTTATAATGATTTTTCTTTTTATTTTTTTCAAACTTGTGTGTAGATGATAGCAGTGAGGTTGAAGGAGTTGATTTGGGAACATTTGGACAAACTATAAGCCTTCCTCCTGGATTTTCAGGGGCTGATGATGAGCATTTTGATGATATTGATGATTTATGATCATAATAATTCTGTTTGAACTTTGAACTTTGAACTTTGAATTTGGATTTTAGAGATAATTTCTATCTTTCTGTAAGACAGTGTGTAACTTGGTTGTTTATGCAAGTCAGAGACTTGTAGTTGTTTATGCATTTTGATGATTTATGCAACTTTGATGTTGTTTATGCAAGTCGGAGACTTGTAGTTGTTTATGTAACTTTGATGATTTATGTATTTTTGTAAGAGACATTGTGCAAGTCGGAGACTTGTAGTCGTTTATGCATTTTTATTTTGACAGGTTTATGGATTAATTGAGTAATTCATGTTTATGTTTGCTAAGGATTTGACATTTTTATTTTTCTTGTGAAAGTTATGCTATAAAAAATATTTGAAAGATAGATCTCTAAATGAATTAGACTATTTTAGTTAATTTTATATTTTTTATTAATTTAATATTTTTATATATATTTAAAATAATTATTAAATTAATTATGACATCATCACGGTTCAACCCCGGTTCGACCTCGGTTGGACCTTAAAAACCTTGAACCTCTCTATTTTACGGTTCAATGAACGGTTCGGGTTTCAAAACCATGTGTTCCATTGCAACAAGGTCCAACTATAATTGGATTGCATTATTTGTAACATGATAGTAACACCTAGAATTTGCAAGCTTTATATTGGTGGGCATACATAAATTTTTTTTTCCGACTTGATGGCCAAAGGAAATGATGATGCACACTAAACAAGCAAAATTATTAATTTAAATAAATAAAAATAAAAATACCGTAGACTTCATTTCTCCACCTGAGGGTGCTTGGAATCAGCACCAAGCTAGAGAGAAGCATCTCTGAATAGAAATACTGTTCAAATTTCACTACTGAAACCTATTCCTGGAGCCGCTTTTTAAAAAGCTTTAAGAGTTCATTAAGTCAAAATTGCATTCCATAGAGTCCTCAACTACATGAAAGTCCAATTTCAAATTTTCAAATATGACATCAGGTATCTCAAATAAGTAACATTTCAGTCCAATTTCAATTTACTACTTTTTTCTTTTGATTTTGGAATAGATTTATCCATGTTTTGCATCATACTTGCGTTCCTGCTTTTATGACGCCTTTGTTTTGCAGGTTCGGACGATGCTTAGGTCTTTATAGAGGTGCGACGAAGGTTCTGACATGCACAATGAGCTTAAGCTGACCCTAGAGCTTGTGGAGGAGTTGGGCCCACTTAAATTGGCGAATGCGCTTGCAGAAGTGGCAACGTTTGGAACACAAGCCCCGGGTCTCGGCGGGCGAAGTGGTGGGTCTCGAGGGGGTGGATATCGTGGAGGTGGTCGAGCTAGTCGCGACCGTACGATCAAGCCGGATCCCATCTATGAGGAAAGGGATGACTCGGGTGCAGAAGAGTCATGGCTTGGCACTGATTAGGTACTGTCTAACGACGGAGGAAGGACACCACGATGCATGCCTGATGGTGGTGCTAGGCCACCCCACCTTGCCGGTGATGAGGACACTGTTCCAACCCAGACTACGTCCCGTGGTGCTAGCACGGACTATGAGGACCCTCCCCGTATGTCGCCCCTAGTTTTCAGTGGATATGCCCATGATGGTGGATGCATATTTGTCCCCACACCAGGCTTGCCCACCCCACCTCTAGTGCATGTGGAGCCTACCATGGCAACTTCATCTCCAATCCCCCACGAAGACGATGTACAAATTGAGCAGATATCGGCTGAGGACATTGAGCCGGTGGAGGGTTTGCGGAGATCGCGATGCCCTCCTGCGCATGCTTCCGAATGCAAGACCGATGATGATATGTACTTCGTCTACACTTCCCATCTTCTTGAGCTACTTATACTGTGCATTTGATTGAATATGTTAATTTAATTATGGTGTTGTGTCGGATGAAACTAGTAAGATTAGACCTGTGAGGGCATATGGCTGGAAACGAAAAGATCATTAAATGCGTTAGTGTGTGCTTATACTTCCTGATTATAGGTGAGTGGATATTTCTATTTCACTTTTCTTTTTAAGTTGTATCTTTATTTTAGAGCTCATATATGGTGGAAAAAATGTGGCCTGTAAAGACTAAATATTTGCAATTTTTTCACAATTTATTAGAGTGAGTAGTTATAATTGGTACGTCCCATCACTTTCTTTTGATTCCATACTAATACTCTTTTTATTGTACCCACTAAAATACAAGAGAGGGCAAGCATATTCATTACTTCATGGGATTTGGGAGAAATGTATGTTTATCATAATGCCATTATTGATCCTCTCTTTCTCTTTCTCAATCAATTTAAGAGAGGATGTTTGATATTTAATATGCATCCATTATCTCACTGACATCTATTAACTATATAAAAAGAGGCAATGCCTCTACAGTAAATTTTTGGTTTAGTATAGTTTTTTGTCCATTTGTGGAGGGCTAAACGATGCGTTTGGCTTAATAAAACAATAAACGGGAGAGAGACAATAACAATGAAAGGGAGAGAGGCCAAAGGGTCTAGAACTCTCTTTTCTCTCTAGAACTCTCCGTAAATCTTCTTTCTCTCTGGAACTTTCTGTATCTATTCTCCATCTCTCTTTTCTCTCTATCATTTCAAGACGACAGCACCAAATCGGCTCAGGAAGAAAGGAAAAAAGAAAAAACATGGGAAAAAAGACCGACTAATTTTTACAATAGGGATCTCTTTTTATTGTTTTTATCCGTTTCTTCAAAATTTCCTTTTTTTTTTTTTGTTCTTAAGATCTGTGTTTGTATTTATTTCCTTGTGGGTTTCAATCTTTGATTGTTTGCTAATACGGGTCTTTTAGGTTTTGATAAAGAAAGGAGATTTGGTTCCATTTTGGGTATTTTCGGCTTACACAAGAAACAGAGATGGGAGTGTGTAAGAGTGACAAACAGAGAGGGGTGAAAGATGAGAGACCTCATTTTGGCACTAAAGAACTCTGAGTTTCTTCTTTTCAATGGAACCAAATCTCCCTTCTTTATCAAAACTTAAAAGACCCGTATTAACTAATATTAGTATTAACCATTCTTGATTTCTTATTTTCATCTACTAATATAGGTATTTTGGGTTTCTTTTCTTCTAAACTTTTAGCTGCTGGGTATGAAGTTTTGTGTGCGTGGGTTTTTCCTTTCTAAGGTGAGAAGATATTGCAAGAGGGAGAGAGAAACAAATCATAAAGAAAGGGGATTTGGTTCCATTTTTGGTATTTTTGGCTAACACACTATAAGTAAGTGCTCTCTCTCTCTCTCTCTCTCTCTCTCTCTCTCTCATATTTCCACTTTGAAGTTTCACTAATCATAATTTGGTTCCATTTTTGCCTAAACCATGTCATTGTCTCTATTTTTTTAACAATGGGAAAAATTGGACTAATGATACAAACATATACACCAGACAAAACCAATTTTGCCAAAAAGAAAAGCTGCCTACTCCATTCGATTGTAAAATTGCTGTTTTTTTGCAAATCTACCTATATGATTTTCATACTTTTTTGAATGTTATCCACTTACTTTGAGATACTTATATGCATTTTATAATATGTTTTTTTGCAGATTTATTTGTAATCATGACCCACTTGTTGAGACAATATGGTCATCTTGTGGAACATCCATCAATCTCATTAGGTAGAGCAACTATGTACATTTTGTTGGAAATAAAGGAGAGATAATACCTGAATTTTCCTTGGAAATTACACAATTTGATTTACCAACTGAGGTGGCAGAGATGAGGTGTGGACCACGTCACTATCTTGAGACAAATCGTGCCATCTACGGTATATCCAATGTAGTTAGACAAATAGTTTTTGTACGTTGTCCCCAGGACACAACAGCCTAGCCACCTTTGCTGATTATTCTTACGAGCCTATACTGCTCGTAGGATATAAACTCTCAATAATACTTTCTTTTTCCCATAAAATTTGTAAGAGATAGAATTTTTTTTTTTTTGAGTAGAAAGAAGTAAAAGATGGTAAGTGTTTAGAAAAAAATTGCTTTTGAAAAGTTTGCAGCTTTGTAATTCAAAAAATAAAGATGTGCGTATATCAAACTTTTATTTCTTTTCATATATATAACCAAACATGTTGCTTGTCCTTAGCCAAAAAATAAAAACGTTTGCTATCTTTAAGAGTTTAATTGGTCATAAAAATATTGAAATCAATGTCTGATTCAATAGCTTTCTTTTTATATAAACCGGTCAAAACTTTTCCTTTTTTCCAAAGTTTGTACGTTGAGGTGAGTTAATAGACAATACAAGTTTGTCTTTTAGTGTCAAGATGCCATTAAAAACAAAATAACAGCCCCTCATATGGTTGTCATTTTTTTTTTGGCTGAATTAACGTGGCTGTCATTTAGATATCAAATATCTCTTTCCTTTGAAATCTTGACTATACACTGTAATTGCAACCAAGAATAGAAAGCAATATATAATGCTATAACCCATCAACGGTAAATTATATAAATATATAGTTGTACAATATCTAACACTTTCTATCTATAACATTACTATTAAATATATTAAAAGAAACGTTTTAAAGAAAAATTTTATAAAGGAAAGTATATTAAAAGTTGACAATATATGGTATTAAAATTCACATTAATTTTCAGAGATTTCCTAATTAAAACCATTGAAATTAGCTATTCAAATTTTGAATTATATTTGAATTTTCAAAATTTAGCAATTAATGTATTTGACATTAAGGGATAATTGATTTCCTCAATTCACATAAATGAGTATTAAAATAAATATTATATATATATATATATATATATATATTTTACAAAAATATCCAACACATTTTCCAAATACAAATGTGTAAGTTTTGTAATAAATTCTGTATCTAAGATTTTGTACAGTGGTTGCAAAGTTCTATTATATACTTGTGCTCCAAATTCTTGCCAAATTCATTAGTGTGCTGCACTTGTATTTGTTCAAGAGAGCCTGATATAATATATATATATATATATATATATATATGGGATAATTACAGTAAATCCACCTGTGGTTAGGCCCGTTTTCACTTTGCCTGCCTGTGATTCAATCATTTACACTTTGCCCACCCGAGATTAGGTCCATTAGCCTTCTGTAACCCACCTCTCCATTTGCTATAAGAAAAACACATTTTTAGACAAAAACAAATATAACAAGAATAAAAAAGCTAGGTTTTTCATTACTCATGAACTTCAATAAGAACAAGGTTGCCTTTCGATCCGAACCACATTAACACACTCCACAGTCCACAATCAGAAATCTTACAATGAAAATAATAGCAAAAAAATAATAATAAAAGACAAGAAAAAGAAACCCTTTTGTGGAAAAAAATGGAGAATGAGATGAACACAAGGATCGGGCTTCAAACTAGGAGTTGAGTTGAGCGGCGGCGACAACAGTAGTGGTAGCAGAGGTAGCAACAACAGCGGCAGCAACATTAATCAAACCCACAAAACCACAGAAGACACTACAACAGCCGCAACCCACAACCACTGATCAACTCAAGCCAGCATTGATCAAACCCAGCGGCAACATTGATCAACCCAAGCCACCACACCCACGCCTGCAGCAACCCACAACCACCGATCAACCCAAGCCACCACACCCACACCTGTAGCAACCCATAACCACCGAGAAAGCCACCGATTTAAACCCACTGAAATCGCCGCCACACACCTAAGCAACCCGACTTAAACCCACCGATTTTAATGTGGTTCGGTTCGGCGGTCTATGTCGGATTTTGTGGCTTTGAGGGATTGGAGCTCGTGGTGGATTCGAGAGGCTCCAACTTCGATCTCCGCTGATCTCTATGTTGCCAAGCTTGCCCTTCGCCGAAGCTGTGTTGATCTGTGGTTGGGTTATGTTGATCTAATTTTGTTGCTTCTAAAGACCCAAAACTAGGTTTGCCATGTCCAAATTTGACTCCCTCTTTCTCCAATCCACCAACAGTAGCAAACCCTACCAAATGAGAGACGAGAATGGTTGGGTGGCTTACCAGAGGGACTTGCCGTTGCCAATGGCCATGACCACCAGCAGTCCTTTTTCTCTAGAATCTTCTCAATAACCGTCTTCTAATAGTCTCGGTAAGTAGAATACCCAAAATATTTTTGCGGTGAACACCACAAAAGTTACATGACCAACATAACACATTCACCAAAATTGTAAAAGGTTGGTAAGCTTTTTTGGTGAAACCCAACCACAGTAGCAAACCTACCCCCATTCCAACTGCAAAGCAAACCCACCCCCAATTTCAAATTCGAACCCACTTTGAATCCCAGCCAGAGTGGGGAGCTTTGTTCTTGTAGAAGTTCTTAAGCAATCATAACCCTAGCTTTTTGATTCTTGTTATGTTTGTTTTTGCCTAAAAATGTGTTTTTCTAACGGCAAACGAAGAGGTGGGTTACGGAAGGCTAACGGACCTAACCTCGGGTGGGCAAAGTGTAAATGATTGAACCACAGGTAGGCAAAGTGAAAACGGGCTTAACCACAGGTGGATTTATTGTAATTATCCATCCATATATATATATATCTTTTTTCATCAATGATGTGGCCTCCTTTGCCCAAGACAAATCAGAGTTTATCTTGACAAACATCACGATCTTATGCTCCATCAG
Organism: Castanopsis chinensis; assembly: GCA_032878915.1. Lineage (NCBI taxonomy): Eukaryota > Viridiplantae > Streptophyta > Magnoliopsida > Fagales > Fagaceae > Castanopsis > Castanopsis chinensis. The sequence continues at coordinate 18,126,814 of JAVQMG010000115.1, read as the reverse complement.
AAAATGTTTTCTCTTTTTTAAGAAGTGGAAAGCATTTTCCACCATTCCCTTGTGCCATCACCTTTTCCAGTCCTTTGTGCTATTGCCACAACTACCACCATTGCCACCATTGACATAGAAGCAAATGGAGTGTTACTATCTCTTTTCAATAAATGTATGCCCATCTATTCGTTAAGTTGGACCAAGATGTCACCCTTTTATGTTGATTTTACAGACATAAGGTAGCCTGATATGTTTATTACATGTTGCATTTATCTATAAATAAATAAGTAGTTGGATGCTAATAAAAACAGGTGTAAAACTTATGATTCTCGATGACTTGTGTGGACCAAAGTGTTGCATACACAAAATAGGTGCTGCGTGTGTTAATTTAGAGTCCAGTTTGCTAAGGTTTGCTGGGTTTTATGGTTGGTGTTCACGAAATAAAACATTTGTTGTTCACGAAATAACCAAGCCTACTCTTGTCTCATGGTATTGTGAACATAAGTACTATTTCACAGATTCAGATTGATTAGATAGCTGAACTCATCTTCCAATACCCAACAACGGCCCATAGCAGTGAACACATCGTGAGGCCTATAGAGTTGTGGGTTGCAGAACCAGGCATTGACGCTGAATACAATAACATCAAATGATCAAGTTAACAGTGTGCATTAACTATTGGTAAATAATGTAATGCTGCATAAGATGGTACACGACATAGACATTAATAAATTTGTGTACTATTACATGCTAAAAATGACATACTAACACTAACATTTGACTATAAACATTAAACATTGTTGTTAATGTCTACACGTTGTGTGCAATACAAAAATGTTGTTGTTAATGTCTGACCAATGATGATAATGTGCAATACAAAATGTTGCTATAGTAAAGATTTCATTCTGTTCTGACCAATGTTTTCTACAACAAATAACCAAAATCAAACCAATGTACTTACTTCACACTCGTTCAACCAAAAAAATAAAAATTCAGTACAATATCAAATGAAAATACCATTGCCAAAAAATTCTGGTGGGAGTTTTTTACCTGAGGTGATACAAATTTCAGTTGAGTCCGGAAGCAACTATGGATTTGTAGAGCAAAGCGGAATTGAGTTCAGACGGAAAGCAAGACACTCTGAATAGGAGGAGATGTGCAGTTATTATACAAGGATAACTCACTTTTTCCTAGTTCGAGTAGACTTTATAACTCGACATACAAGAAATCGAGTTATATTAAAAGACATTATTCCGTACGCCTGACACCAACATAGTCTGAAAAGAGGTTTAACAAGAGCATAACTCAATATCTGTATAGTCGGTTACATAAATCGATTTTACTATAATCGAGTTATTTAGGGATTTTAAAAAAGGAGCCAGCGTGGCACAAAGCTGAAGATAACTCGATTATTGCAAAATCAAGTTCCTCACAAAACTCGATTTTCTTATTGTCGAGTTACAAAAGAGGGGCATTCCCTTAATTAGTTTGGAAAAGGAGGCAGAACCCTGTTATTTTTGCGCGAAAAGGGCATTTGCCCATTTTCGCCCATACTTTTGGGTCTCAAAATTAGGATCACAGCATAACTGTAGACAACAATGATCGACTAGTTTATTTCTTTAGATTGTGAATTGATAAAGTTAAATAAAACGGTGTCTATCTCAAATTTTAATGATAGGCTTGGTATGTCAATTTATTTGGATAGAATGTTGTAATAAGCTTCTTTGGATAGAATGTAAGTCATACGACTCAACTACTCCACAATGGTTGTAACTCAAATCACTCCAAAAACACATATGGAAGATGCCACACAATCATTCTCAAACTAAAATGAAAATTCTATCAGTCCAATTGGAGAACAAGAATCATATACTACATAGCAACCCAGTTGGCAGCACATATTAACTGGAGGATTGAGAAATTCGACACTGACTGATCAGCTTATAAAAAAAAAGGTTTCTTCTTAAAAAAGCTTTTATTTTTTCGTTTGACTATTGTGAAAGATGAGGATAGTGGCTAGCTAGAATCCACACCATTCTAGTATTCTACGATTTGAGCGTACCAGATTCCAACCAATCCAACGGCGAAATTTTTTTCCTGTTATTCCACGCTAACTCTTTGGTCTTGCCACTATTTCGGTCTCATATCATTTTCGATGATTGACTAATAAAGGCAAAGACCACGAGGTTCAACAAAGACCATCAAAGCTTAATATTATACAGTCAAAAAGGGAAAAGAGGACTGGTCATATTATGCACACTTCCACTTCTACGTTTAATTTAGGGTGTATACCAAACACTGCTCTTAATTTTAGAAATGGCTTTTTTTAATTTTAATTTTAATTTTTATAAGAACATACAACTTATTGACGTGGCATCGAATTCATTGAAAAAAAAAAAAAAACATTTAGGGTGTATAACAAACACTGCTCTTAATTTTAGAAATGGCTTTTTTTTTTTTTTAATTTTAATTTTTATAAGAACATACAGCTTATTGACTTGGCATTGAATTCATTGAAAAAAAAAATGTTTAGGACATGTTTAGTAAATGTATTTAAATACATGTTTTCAATTTTTAAACAACATCATACGTATTTTTATACACTTTTTTACCTACTCGTATTTCTAAAAAAACAAAAACTTTTGGTTAAACAAACTTGGCTTTTACTATTCACAAATGCACAAACTAATAAGTTTTAGGACCTGTTTAACTGTGTTGTTTAAACGATAAATTTTGTTATTTAAATAAAATAATATGTATTTTTATAATACTTTTTTATTTATATGTATTTTCATAACATTTAAACAACGTTATTAGAGCAATAAAAGCAAACAGGCTCACTGAAAAAATCCCCTTATTGAAAATTATTTTAAAAATCAACCCACATATAGTTGACTGTGTCGGTGGCTTACAGTGCAAAAAGAAATGGACTTAACCCATGGACTGACACGTAATAACTTTTCATGTCACAGGTCGACGTGTCTTCACCCTATTGGTGAAGCTCCACATCCCAAACAAGCAGTTTTAATCAAGAAATTTCAGTAGCGGGTTTACCATCGCCCATTCCTTCCTTCCTTTCATTTTTTGAACGGTGGAGCAGAAGGGAAAAAAACGAGAGAAAAGAAACAAAGCATCACAGTCCAGACGTTAAAAACGATACCAAATTCAGATCGTTTCGCGTCCAAGAAGTTCATCCATATCTACATATATAGTATTTTCCTATTCTCCGCTTGCTTTTTCTTCGTGTCTCTCTCCTTCGTTTCCAAACCGATTAGTTTGACAACTATGGTATAGACTTTTCTTCCTTTTTCTTTTTCGTTTTTTAACATAACTTCTCTGTTTTTATAATAAACATGTTCATCGGAAATAGCGTTGGATTATCAAAATTTTCATGATTCTTGGATGAATATTAATATATTATATTAATTTTTTATGTCAATTTTGTGTGTCCCTGTGTTGAATTCGCTGTTAAATTTGGAGAAATTGAATTTACTGTTGTTAGTTAATTGTGGATTATGAGTTGTAATTGTTAATTGCAAAATTGCATAATTGAAATGTTGTTGTTACTTCTTGTTAACGATGAAATATGTTTTATTATTGCTTTTCTGGAAATTGACGCTATACAGAACACTCAGATGGTTAATTTTCTTATTACATAATTGATAATTCAGAAATTTATTAATTCAAGGGAACAACGATAACAACTATAAAGTCAGCCAAGTTTTATTCCCAAAAATTTGGAGTCAGCTTTAACTTCTCTGATTCTATCGTATCCAAAATCATATTCTCTGTCATCTCCTTAATTGAAATGTCGTTTTTTTACTACTTGTGCAGTTGTACTAATGTTATTGTTGGTCTTTCACCTTTTTTTGACTGCTAGACTTGACTTGAATAAACTTACTCTTTATTATCGTGTCATTAGTTACTCTCCTTTGCACATGACAAAATCATCTCAACCGAGTCTCCTGTACCTTTTCATCGATAGGGGCTATTCTTATCTTTGAGTGAATTTCTTCATTTTGATGCCTATCTTTCTTTGTGTTTCCACTTATCCATCTCAATATTCTCATTTGGCTACACTTATTTTATGAACATGTTTTCTCTTAATAATGCCTCATTGCTTGATGTGGTGCATATGGAGGGAAAGAAATGGCAGAAAATTTGAAATTGCATTTTCTAAGAACTCTGAACAGATGGTTGTTGGCGTCTGGAAGTTTCTCCTTCTCAAACTTATTAGACTTTATTGATCATTGTGCTTTTATCAAAAAGAAAAAAAAAAAAAAAAAAAAATCTTAGATATGTGTATGTCTAGTATACATCCTTGTATACTTGGTGCATTACAGTATATCCTAATAAAACTCATTACTTATATAAAGTAAAAAGCCAATCAACTAATAATAATGATGTGACTGAGTGGATCTGATCTTAATTTCATTATTATGGTTTTCGAGCTTTGACGTTCCTGATATATAGTTTAGTTCATGTAGTGATTGTTGAAAAATAACTTTTTGCTATAAGGTCTCTCATGGTGTGCCTTAGCATATGAATAATTGCCTTAAGCATTCGGCTCTGCCATTATTTTCTGCTATTTCTTCTCCTTTTTCAGGCTAGTGCTTCTATGTGTTCATTATACAAAGTTTTAATGTCTTGAGTTGAGGGGCACTTTCTTGATGATTTTTTTGGGTTGCTAGATACTTATTTAGCTAAACTCTAATGAGTTTTGAGCTCATTCATTGTTGGGAACACCATTTAATAATATATATTTTTATTACAAGCATAATTTCTAGTTTATTTTTGCTTTTGTACGCTGCATTGATTGTCTTTGTCTATGCTGGTTTGCTTGGATCCGTATTGTGTTGGGTCTGATCATTTCTTTGTCTGTTAACTTATGCTCCTGTTGTCTCCATTTTGTGAATAGAGAATACGAATGGGATGGGGAAACACATACAGAAGACGCATGAGAGTATTCACAATGGCTGTAGTAATATACCTAGACTATAAGGTAAATTTTTTGAATGTGGCTTACTGTTTCTTATAAATGGAGCATTTTATTACCTTGTTTTTTTGGATATCTCTGAAGGCTTTACAGCAAAGAGAGAAATGGGCTAGCAGTGCTAAAAAATCTGCTTTATGGGAAAAAGCTCATGAGCGCAATGCTAGGCGTGTGCACAATTTGATAATAGAGTTGGAAGGTTTGTGGGTGAAATTTGGACAATATTTATCAACACGTGCAGATGTGCTTCCTGAGGCGTATATATCACGTCTCAAGCAGTTACAGGACTCTCTTCCTCCTCGTCCCTTGCAAGAGGTTTTTTCGATTTCGGATAATTAGAAATTTTTTGATTGATTGATTTGGTTGATTTTTCTCCCCTAGACTAGATTTTTTGAAGTTCTTTGTACTTGTTTTTGTTCATTTTTTACATCTGTCTGACTTCTTAAATTGTGAATTCTTGGGCATTGATTCTCTCTTCCGAAAATAAGATTCCCATGTCCTGTCATGTAAATATAGATATATGAAAATCTTTTCTAAGTGGATATCTTACCTTGACCTCTCTTTCAGATGTATTAAAAATCATTGCTGATTGGTGTTGTATGTCCAAAGTAAGTGGGGAGATAGTTAATATTATTGCATGTGGTGTCTTTGGAGAGAATGAACTGCCCATTGCTTTGAGGGGAAGGTGCTAAGCCTGGTGAAGTTGAAGTTCTTATCCATGAAGACTCTTTATGAATAGATTCTTTTTCTACCATGAGCTTCCTAGAGTTCTTGTACACTTTGAGCTTCCCTTAGTTGTTAATGTATTTGTATTCTTTCTATTTGTTGACTTGATTTTTTAAAAAACTTGGGCTTACCTTTGTATAATCTCTGTGTACTAGCTTTGCACCGCTTGTGCTCTTTTTAATGCATTTTTATTATTTTTTAAAATAGAGTGGGTTGTATCAGTGATGCCGTACTCTTTTGTCATTGTTTTCTTTCCTTCAACAATTCTTTTACTTGGGAGTTTTGGTTGTTAGTTTACTCATTATTTGGGGTATCTTGTGTAAGGCCTAATCAAGTGAGGGAGATTTTGGCATGTTTGACAGGCGGCATCAAAAGATATGTAGTGTTAATGTGAAGAATGCTGTGCCTTTATGTTTGATCTGCTGTATTTGGGGGGAGAGGAAGCTAGGACTTATTATGGAATTGAAGTCTCGTTTCTTAAACTACAACCAAAGCTTCGGACATCTCTTTTTGATTGGATGAGAGCCATTAGGGGGTTCCATTTCCTCCTTTTTGTTCTTTTTAGATGTTTGTAATTTTAGATTATTTTTTCTCTCTTTCGTTTCATGTACCTCTTGTATACCTCGTGTACTAGCGCCATGCCCTTTTATTTTTTCAATAGAATCTAATTAGTATTACTTATAAAAAATATAATATATGAAGATAACCTCCAGGTACTTCATTGGCTGGCTTGTGCAGGTTTGTCGGACTATCGAGACAGAGCTGGGAAAATCAATGGATGATCTTTTTTCAGATTTTGTCAAAGTTCCTTTGGCAACAGCATCAGTAAGATCCTATAACTGTTGTTTGTAGTTGGGAATAGATATGAGCACTTAGCTTAGGATATCAAGAATAGAATTTCTGAAGGTTGGAGTGAGAGTAAGTATATTCTGGGACAATCTTGTTAGTTACTTATCTATTCTATGCAGATAGCACAAGTCCATCGTGCAACTCTGCTTGATGGACAGGAGGTGGTTGTTAAAGTTCAACATGAGGGCATCAAGACAATCATATTGGAGGTTTAGCATGCTTGGCTTTTAAGATATTGGGATGAAAAGATTATGTTGAAGTTGTTTTATAGTTTTTGTGCTTACTTCCCTCCTCCCCCTCCCCTCCAGGATTTGAAGAATGCAAAGGCAATTGTTGACTGGATAGCTTGGGCAGAGCCACAGTATGACTTTAATCCTATGATAGATGAATGGTGCAAAGAAGCTCCCAAAGAACTTGACTTCAATCATGAAGCTGGTATGCCCAGCTCTTGCCTGGAATAGTCATTTTGAATTGGTTTTAGTAGTTGTTTGTAATTAAAAGGAAATTGCTGTTCTCTGTTGACCACTTGCATTATTTAGGGTGTGTATGGATGAGGATTATGGATTTATTTGAGGTTTTTGAACTAAGGGAATGCTACATAATGAACCGGATAAAGTTTGACAACAAACTTGATTGTAGCGTAAGGCTACAACTCTACTCAATATCTTTTTATTGGATGTGAATTTTGACAAATTCACCATTGGATTACATTTTTTACTTATATCCTTCGTGCTTACAAAATTTCCAAATGATCAAAGATCAATAGCTATATTATTAATAAAATGTTTAAATTTCAAATTTTTTTAGTTTAAAATTTTGTATAAAAAATAAATTTATAAATTGAATAGTAAATTACATCCATTTGGCATGAAATTTGACATGTGTGTTGAGAACATAAAGTACATGTAATTTAATGGTTAGATTATAAAAATATGTAGTCATGTTAATTTTTTAAGTGGAAGTGAATTGGCTACAACCAAGTAACTTTGTCCTAATTAACTATTGATTTGCATTTAAGAGATGATTTTTTTTTTATATATTATCAGATACATAAATAGATAGATATTCTCTTCAATATGTTGGTTGAATAACTGGGTGGTTGTATGTTGGCTATGCTTGGAATCTATTGACCTGACGATGTTACCAAGTTATAACCATTTTATTTCCTATTTGGCGTACTCTATACGTAGTTTATATGAACTGTTATCTTGTTTGTACGTTGGCTATGCTTGGAATCTATTGTCTAACCTGATTTTCTTCTTCTGTTACCCAGTTATAACCATTTTATTTCCAATTTGGCTTACTTTATAGGTAGTTTATATGAACTGTTATCTTGTTATTCTAAATTTTGGCACTTTGCATTGGTTATTCCTAAATTGGAAATGCCACCCCACCCTCCCTCCCAATATCCCCCCCCCCCCCCTAAAGGTTCCAAAATTTGATTCTTATTGGCATTTGTTGTTCTGTCTTTAGAGAATACTAGGACAGTATCTAGAAATCTACGCTGCAAAAATACTGGACATGAAGATAGCACAAATGCCAATCAAGTGGATGTCTTGATTCCAGATGTTATTCAGGTATAATCTCTCACAAACATTTAATACTGCATGTCTGCACACAGGAGTGCATTGGGCTTAGTGTTATGAATCTTGGATACAGGGATTAGAGGCCTCTTATAGTTTCTCTTAAGAAACATGATCCCAAACATAATATCAAAATTTCAAAAGACTTGAAGAATCTGGGTGTCATACCCCAGATTATGTGGGTTTGATTGGATAAGTGTGTATTGTGTGGGTGTGTGCTGAATCCTACATTAGGTGTTTAATAGGCTGAGCAGGATTATATAAGTGATTACTAGGAGCCCCAATTGTAATTTGACTAGTCTTTTTGGGGTATAAGCATGTATGTGGCTAGTGCTTTTCCTGGGTCATGACACTAGTAGTCTTTGTTGGGAGTTCTTAAAAATCAGACTATTGCCATTTAAATTTGCATCAAGCTTTTATTTAAAGAAATTATTAATATGTTCTGCATGTGGTGTACTAGGAAGTATAGAAAGTTTGAAGTAAAAATAAAAGCTTCTAGTTCTTCACTACTATAATTACTTTTGACATAAGACTAGAGTAGCACAGTAGCCAACTAGTTAAGATATCTGCTGACAGATCCACTGTGCCTAAGCTCTTAACTTTTGGCTATAATTAACAGACCCCTTCCTCTTTCCTCCCAGGCAAATCTATTGGTTGCTCCCTATATGAGTCCTTAGGTAACGTTAAAACATTTGGCATGGTAGATCTTCGAGTGGGTTAAAAGAAGTGTTTCCTTTTATTACAATTTACCTGAGGTGATCAGATGATTGACTTGGTTAAATACTTACCTTTTTTTTCTTTTGAAGCGGAAAATATTGCCTTTTCATTTTCATGTACCTTACTCTGCATCCTGTTGCTTCAAATGTAGTCAGCGGAAAAAGTCCTTATTTTAGAGTATATGGATGGCATTCGTTTGAATGACTTGCCAGCACTGGAAGAATTTGGTGTTGACAAAAAAAAGCTTGTTGAAGAAATAACACGTGCATATGCTCACCAAATCTATGTTGATGGGTTTTTTAATGGTGATCCTCATCCTGGTACTCTCTCACTCTCATTGCCTTCAACCCCCCCCCCCCCCTTCTTTTCAGCTGGAGTTTAGTGTGGGGTTGTATCAAATCATTTTTTTCAGTGAGGATTATTTTGTAGTAATGTGCTTTAATTATAAGTCGTCATGAACTAGTTTTGTAATCTGAAATTTTGATGCATGCTTTATACATGTGCCATGCAGGAAGATAGATCTCCTCAAATGGGCCTTTTTTGTCAAGATTATAGCCTAAAACATTGATAATGGAATCATATGCTCAGTTAGTAATTTCAAATGTTTGATTTTCATTGTTAGGTTGATCATATTTCCTTGTATCATTTGGCTAGAGCATATGACCTCATCTTGAGATTAATTTGCTTATTTTTTGCTTGAGAGACAAATTCGACAATGAAAATGTGATGTGGCATGTGTGATAATAAAAATTTTTAATGGCAAAATGAAACCGTGATGACATTGTAATCAGGGCACACTCATAGTAGCTGGACTCTATTTTTAATTGTCTACATGCTCAAGAAATAATGCATTCACTGCTTTTTGGGGAGCATTATGCAGGAAACTTCCTTGTGAGCAAGGAACCTCCTCATCGTCCAATTTTGCTCGATTTTGGGCTTACAAAAAAACTATCAAGTTCTGTCAAGCAAGCACTGGCTAAAATGTTTCTGGCATCTGCTGAGGTTTGTAAAAATCTTTTTTGTGGTTTTTCTCTCTATGCTAAAACTGATACTTTTCTTTATTTTTGGTTCATCTAAAGAACTATATCTGATGAGTAATACTAATATTTGACTTTTATTTTGTGAGCCTTTATCAGTCAATGCTTTCCAAGATGAAATGGTATTATTGTGTTTCAGTTTGGTTGTTCCTTATAGGGCAACATATTTATTTTATTTTCTTCTTATTTTCTATTATTTTAATATGTAGCACTAGGTTGTCATGATGAGTGTTAAAAATGAAGTCGAACTAATCATAATGAATCATGTTCAAATAATTGGGAATAATCTATTTTCACTCATGACTAATAAAGTATGTTGATGTGCAATTTTCCAGGTGCATATATATATATGTGTGTGTGTGTGTGTGTGTGTGTGTGTTTGAGAATATTACTTACCAATACGATATTGATCGAATGGGTTTCAATACATTATGATTGCTGCAATACAAACGATTTATTGGTGTTGTCATCTAATATTGCTTTGAAGTTCAAACTTTTCTCTTTGAGTGGTGAAATACTTTGGATGCTTTTGCCACAGATGGACCATGCAGCTCTTTTGTCTGCTTTTGCAGAAATGGGACTTAAGTTGCGCCTGGATATGCCAGAACAGGCAATGGACGTAACAACTGTATTCTTTCGAACTTCAACGTCAGCAAAAGAATCTCTTGTAAGTATGCACCAAGCTTGTGTGAGCATTTGTTTCTTACTTCACTCATTGTTTTTCCAACTTCAATAAGTCCCGATTTTTTATATACTTATTTGTTGGTCTCTTAAGGAAACAATTAAATCATTGAACGAGAAAAGAACAAAAAACATGAAGGTTATACAAGAAAGGATGAAACTCAACCAGAAAGAAGTTAAACGCTTTAATCCTGTAAGCTAATGTGTCTTCTTTCTCATCAATGTTTCTTTGATATGTTTACTGACTATTTTTATACATTTTCAATTCAGTAACAACCTTTCTTTCCAGGTTGATGCATTTCCTGGAGACATTGTAATATTCTCACGGGTCCTTAATCTTCTAAGAGGTCTGTAACTGGAATACCTATGGCTAAATATAGGTTCCAATGGTTGTCCCTTATTATTTTCTATATTATGGATTTAGGGCTTTCTTCCTTGATGAATGTTCGCATAGTATATCTAGATATCATGAGGCCATTTGCGGAATCTGTTTTGCAAGGGTGAGTCTATTTTAAATCTTGGTGTTTCGTAGTTTATTATTTATTATAATTCTTGTTTATGTATTATATTTGATTGAATCCGGAATGCCCTTATCAGAAATATTAGTAGGGGACCAAGATTTAATGATCAGTGGATCTATGACACACCTGTCCATTCTGATGTGGAGGCCAAGTTAAGACAGTTCCTAGTTGAGTTGGGGAATAATGATAAAATACTTGGAATACAGGTATGCAGCACTTTTTAACTTATCATGGGTATTGTATCTGCCTTGACTGTTTACTTTCTGTTGTCCTTTAATGTATGAAAGAACTGGTTCTATAGTAATCAGTTACTTGGATGGATATGAGACTGTAGACACATGAATTTAATATTCCTTAGGAAAATTTTTAACGTCTTTACTTATTTTTTATATGCGGTTGAGGGTATATACAGAATACTAGCTTGTCATGTCAGGCATAGCTTCCTTATTGCCAAGGTCATTTTTCCTTCCTCTAGTTAGTTTAATGATGTTGTCACCACCCACATCTTTTTGCATGTTTATCTTTCATTATTGCCACAGGAGAGCTCAGTATCACTATTAACTGCTGGCAGGTATTTGGTGCTTTTGTAACTGCTAGAAATGTTTGAGGCGTTCCAGAAACGGCATACTTTATTTAATTTTTTCCATCAGTCAAGAAATTTTATTGTCACTTGTCAGACCAGGAAGAACACTTTTTAAAGCAAAATCTGATGGAATTTCAATAGCTATGATTAATGAAAGTAGTTGCTAGAAATACTAAATTCAAATAATGAGCTCTTATCTTTTCCTTTCATAGCCATTTACCCCTCTCCAATGTGTTCCAAGATGAAACCGAATTACAGATCCATGGGAATGCTTTATATTTTGTGAAAGTGCACTTAACAATGGTAGGCTATTGATTCATGCCTTGCAATTTGGAATTAAACCCTGTATGTAGCCAGTTCTGATTATGAAGAGATCTTGAATTACCATTACATAGTTGGGCAATCTGGTTATATGTTACTATCTGTATCTTCTTTTCTAGTTAGATTTAATGCTTCAAGGTATAGGCTATTGAGGATTAGTGAAGATCCATTTATTGGTTGAGTACTGAAGTTTGTTAGATTTGTAGCTGATAAATTACCGATTGTCCCTAAAGGTTAAGTTGTTAGGAAATTGTGAAATTAATCACTTATCCATTAGTCTAACACTACCACATATGTGTGGGCCCAAACTACCCTTTAATACCTAGGGCCAACAAATGAGATGTTTAACTTTTTAAATTGGAGTTTGGGCGGAAACAATATTCTAATTTAGGACCACCTACTTTGATACTTACCGATTGTTTAAAAAAAAATTTAAAACCGTTAGGAAATGAATTTAATCACCAATCATTATTCTAACAGTAGCAAAGAGCAAATAATGATTCCTGCACTTGACTTCTGAATGGACAAGCAAAAGTATATTGGTCATTATGTGCTAAAAAAAAGTTTTTTTGGTTTTCTTTTTGGTTTGTGATGTTAGGTTTAAGTTTTCAGTTTTGTGCTTGACTTACAATGTTTTGAAGAAAATTTGTAGATTTGGATTGGGTTAAATTCACCTGAAGCTCTTATTTTTATTTGTATGTTGCATTCATAAAGATGATAATCCTATATCAAGTTCCTTTGCGGCAAGCAGAAGTTCTATCTTTTAAATACATTAGAAGATTCCTCATTTAAGTTCTTTTCATTATAAACATTTTCTGGTAATGTTGAAATCTGAAAAAATAATTTTTGATAAGTAATACGTTTTATTGATATAAAAAAAGGGACATCCTAGTACACAGGGAGTGTATAGGGGGTCAACAAAAATTACAAGAATCAAGAAAATCAAGAAAGGAAGAGAAAGATTGGTTTCGCAAAGTAGCCAACCAATCTAATAAAGTTCTAAAGAAAAAAAGCTTGAGGTTTGATATGGATCTCTCATTATCTTCAAAACACCTACTATTTCTTTCTCTTCAAAGACACCATATTAGGCATGGGGAATAATTAACCATATATGACCATTTCTATGACGACCAAGTCTACCTTGCCAGTAAAGCTAGGAGCCCCATAACAAACTGCGGCATAATCCAGCTTACTCCAAATAAACCCAAAACCTTAGACCACAAATCCATAGCAACCGGATAATGAAGAAATAGATGGTCAACTAATTCACCGTTACGCTTGCACATATAGCACCAATCCAATATCCAAACCTTCTTTTACGTAAATTGTCAATGGTCAAGCATTTCCCTAAAGCGGCAGTTCAAACAAAGAACACCACTTAAGAAGTGACCTTCTGCTTCCAAATACCTTTCCATGGAAAACAACAATCATTAGAGCCCACTAGTAGACTATAATAATTATTAACCATGAACCCCTTATTTCTATATGGTTTCCGACACATCTTATCCACACCAAAGCACCTTTATTGTAGCGCCATATTGGTATCCATGAAGCTTGATACAAACTCTAATTCCTGAGCATGAACAGCTCTCTCCATTATTGCACATATATAGTAATTCAGAAGAAATCTGTGTTTAAGATCTATGTATTTGCTTAAAAAAAAAAGTAAAAAAGATCTATGTATCTATAAAATAAACAAATGGAACCAAGAGAAGTTTTTCCATTTTATAAATTTGGAAGCAATAGAATTACCCCAGGTAAAAAAATGAATTTGGGTGGTATATTCAAAGCATCTAGATGTTTCTTTAACCATTACAATTGACGATCAGTTTACTGTTATTCTTAATTGTATCTCATTTGAATATGTTGTTCGGGTTGGTATTTCAATGTTTAATGCATTAACACCCCAGCTTCCCCCCCCCCCCCCCCTCTTTTCTGATAAAGTTTTTAATAATTTTTCTAAAGGTATGTGCCTACAAAGATGGAGAAGTTATAATCGACACTGCTGCTGGAATGCTTGGAAGATATGATCCTCGTCCAGTGCAGCCTGATAGCCTTTTTCCTGTTTTCTCTGCAACAAAAGCTATCACTGCGGGAATGTTACATTGGCTGGTTGACAAAGGGTGTGTTACATAATTTTATGAACAGCAAAGTTCTATGTTTTCAAATGATACAAATCCTTTTTGTTTACTTTTATATAAACAAATAACTGGAATTCCTTTTTGGGTCGTATAATATATATGCCCTGGTCACTAGGATGAGGGCTCATCTTCTATTTTTACTTCTGGTTTTGACGGTCCAAGCCATTCTACACATCAAAGGAATCTGTTACACCTTTGACTTATATTAGTATGATCCACTTAAAATTAGTTGACGTGGATTGAGCTTTAACAGTTTGACCTGCATAACCTAATCCGACATTTTGAATGATGGGTGTATATTGGCTTCATTGTGTAAATTTATTATGGTATAATGACTTTCAGAACTTCAGTCCATGCATAATCGTGGCATCCCTCTGCCATTTATGCCTTAAAAAAAATCAATTTATTAATTGACCATTCTAAATCAAGAATATTAAACATGGCATGAAAAGTAGTAGGGCTTTCTTCTAGATATGCAGGCACTTGTTTAGGCCAGTCTTTCTGAAACTGGGTTTTGCATGTGGCTAATATCTGGGTTTGTGGAGTCAGCAACTTGTATTTTTGTGTGAATGTATACATTAGTTATATTTGTTCATTCACTTGAAAATTGGGTGGTGTATGGAGAGTTGTATTCAATCTCAATGACATTAAAATACTAGCATGATGTGCAAAAATAGTACTCATGCCCAAACATCTGTGAATCTTAAATTGAAATAAGATGAAGAAAGTGTAGTAATTTTGTAGTTTCTACACATGTTCCTAAATTTTTTTGAAGAACTAGGAACAACTAGGAACATATGAAGAAACTATAACATTACTCATTTTCTTCATCATATTTCAATTTAAGATTCACAGATGTTTGGGCGTGCATATTATATTTTGCACACTAGTATTTTGATGTCATTGATATTGAATACAACTCTCCATACTCCACCCAATTTTCAAGTGCATGAACAAATACAGCCACTCTGGTGGGAAAAAGAAAACCTTGGATGACAAATTTCTTAATATTTTCTTCCACAACATAATGTCTCTTACATAGTTTCTTTCAGAACATAACATTCTAAGCCATACACAACTCACATTTACTTTAATAATTAATAAGGTTTGACATAATTGCGGGAAATTCTCGAATGAAGTAATTGTAAACCATATCATATACCCTTGTTTTCTCAAATCATAATTTTTTTGCTTGATGATTCACAATTCTACATATCTACATGAATCATGTCAAACTTGGGATGGTTTTTTTTTTTTTTTTTGGGTGGGGGGGATGGGGGAGGGGGTACTGCTACGCATGTATTGATGCTTGCTTCAACACTGACAAAGGTACACAAATTTAAAACCTAAACCTTTTATTTTCCATGAATGAAGAAATTCTTTAATAATTGCTTTCTGGCCATATTTTATGGACCTTAATATTTGTTTATGAACATTTTATTGCCTAGAAAGCTGACGCTCGAGGAAAATGTGGCAAATATATGGCCGGAATTTGGATCAAATAGGAAAGATCTCATCAAGGTTTAAATTTTGTCTCACGTACTGATAAACTTCTACCTGTATCAACTGACATTCTTAATTAATTTTTTGTTTGATTTTTTTTTTCATCTTTTTAGGTCCATCATGTGCTTAACCATACATCTGGTCTTCATAATGCTTTATCAGACATCCCTAGAGAAAATCCTTTACTAATGTCTGATTGGGATGAATGTTTGAAGCGTATTGCTGTGTCAGTACCTGAGTCTGAACCTGGTCAGGAGCAGTTGTATCATTATCTTACTTATGGCTGGCTGTGTGGTGGCATTATTGAGGTATAATTGCTTGCCTCAGAATCTTTTGATTATGTTTAAATTTGTCTAAAAACTCTGCTGAAAATTTTAATGCCCTGTTTGGATCTCTGAATAAACTAGGGAAATAAAATATGGTTTTTGATTATTCCCTCTAGGTATTTTTAAGTTGAGGAACTTAAATACTCTAGAAGCTGAGTTTAATCTGCGTCTGTAGTCCTTACCGTGCAGTTATTCATCATAAGTGTCAATGTTGGCATTTACTCCTCTGAAGTGGTCCACTTCATTTCTTCTGATAGATTTTATCTCTCTCTTTTCAACACGCCCATGGAGACTGGTGATCCCTTCATTCTATTGGCAATGGCCGTAGGGGTTGGTGCATCTTTAAGATATTGATTTCTAGCATGCCTACTGTGTTTAGATTGTCAGTTTGATCTGTATTGACAGGTCTATGGGAGACCTCAAAGAGCTTTATTAATCTTGTGGTTTTTATAATTCTTGCAAACTTTCTTGATGTTTTAAACCCCCTTTTCTGCTGTTCTAATTTTCTGTTTGGATATCACAGCACGCATCTGGGAAAAAGTTTCAGGAGATTCTTGAAGAATCATTTGTTCATCCCCTTCAAGTTGAAGGCGAGTTATATATTGGAATTCCTCCAGGCAAGTGTTGGACTTATACTTAGTTGATTCTCTTGCTTCATTGTGTAAAATATATTTGTACATATGATTGTATTTTATTCTTCATTCAATCATGTTGAACTACAGTTTAGTTTATGTTTTTGTTAGTTATAATATTTAGTGTTAGTGTACTTTTTAGAGGGCAAACAGACTTTGTTTATGGTAATTATTGTTTATCAAAAATAGTGTTGATGGTAAGTGGGTTATCATCTTTCTTATCACCATGTGTAATGGCTCCTCTCCAGGTGTGGAATCTCGACTTGCAACACTTACGCTAGATAAAGATGATCTTCCGAAGCTCTCAGGGATCAGCAGTCGTCCCGACATGCCCTCCACGTTCCAGCCTGGTGATATTTCCCAAGTTGCAACCAACCTGCCTGTGGCATTTAACATGCTCAAAATTCGTCGTGCTATTATACCTGCTGCTAATGGACATTGCTCAGCCCGTGCACTTGCACGGTACTATGCAGCCCTAGCTGATGGTGGTGTGGTACCCCGGCCCCATTCCTCTTCTTCCAAACCACCACTTGGTAGTCACCCACACATTCCCAAATTCTCTTCATCTCAAAATGTCAGCAAGAGGCAGAAAGGTCGCAAATTTAAGGAGGAATCTGCTGTTTCAATTAGCAGAACTAATGAATCTGAAGAGATACCGAATTACAATGATGTTAGCCATGGTAGAAGTACCAGTGGTGATGGTTCTTCTAAGCTTGTCAATGATAGCAGCAATAGCAATAGCAATAGCAACAGAATTAGTACGGCTGACAGCAGTGAAGACATTAATTCTCAAAACAATTCTGTTGGTAGGATTTTCAGCAATCCTAGAATTCATGAGGCATTCTTGGGTGTTGGTGAATATGAAAACCTCGCTTTGCCAAATAGTGCTTTTGGCTTAGGGTTCAGGAGGACTAAATCTAAGGAGGGGTCCCTTCTTGGCTTTGGGCACTCGGGAATGGGTGGATCAACTGGCTTTGCTGACATGAATAATAGGTTTGCTATTGCTGTGACCCTGAACAAAATGTCTTTTGGCGCTGTAACTGGAAACATCATTAATTTCGTTTGTTCGGAGTTGAATATTCCGGTGCCAGCTGAATTCTCAAGATTCAGTGAGATGGGAGCTGATGCAGAGTCGAGTTATGGGAGACCTTTGATTAATTGAGAATGGGAAAACGTTATCCCTTTTAGAAAATTGTAACCTGTAATTGTAACTTGTACCATATACATTTATATTTAAACTTTAAAAACGCCTTTCGACTCTTATTAAGTTATATACCAAAGGAAAATATAGATTTTATAGTGTTCTTAATATATATAGTATAGCTTACACTGGATTCAAGAGCATGGACAGCATGTGCACATAACAGCCTTTTCGATTTTTTTTTTTTTTCGTTTCTTCATTGTGTTTGTGCAGGATCTTTGTGGGTATTTCCTTCCACTTTATTCTTTTTGGTTAAAAATTTCTCTCAAAATACTGATGAATTGGATATAGTGGCGCAAGATGCTTGTTAACCATTTGAGACCAGTTCATTTACAAATCCATGCACCCCTGCTGCAGGTTATATTTTGTAAACTTACGTATTGTTTTGGGATTTTTTTTTATTTTTTATTTTTGAGAAGATTGTTCTGGTTTTTTTTAAAGATTGTTTTGGGTTTTGAAATTTGGTTGTGCTTGAGACCCAAAATCACCCGATCGGCTTTGACCCGCTCAACCGATGACCCACTCCATCGGGCTCGACCCAAGCGTTTTGTCTGCCGTGGGTCCATTTTTCGTTCACCCGATTCAATCGGGTCAGTTGCGAGTCAGACCCAAACCCGATCCGACTCGACCTGTGGATAATCCTAGGTATCACTACAAAAAACTGTATCTATAGTTGCCTTTTTTTCTCAGCAGTTTTGAAAACCGCCTCTACAGGTGACCTAAAACAGCGCTTTTAGAAACTGCCACAATAGGTTGACCTATTACGGTAGTTTAAAGTCGGCTTTTTTAAAACTGTTGTTATAGATACCTTACAGCACTTTAAGAAATTGCTACAATAGGTAGAGCTATTACGACATTTTAAAACTGCTGCTATAGATTTGAAATTAGTATTTTTATTTTATTTTATTTTGTATTTTAATTGACCTATTACTGCGGTTCTAAAACTGCCGCAATAGGTTTGCTCATATTAAAGACCTATTACAACGGTTTTAAAACCGCCACTATAGGTTTGAAGTTAATATATATATATATATATTTATATTTTAAAGACCTATTATGATGGTTTTAAAAATGCTGCTACAAGTTTGCCCATATTAAAGACCTATTAAGATGGTTTTAAAATCAACTCTATAGGTTTTTACATAATAAAACCTATAACGGCAGTCTTAAAATTGTCGCTATAGCTCTGAAATATGATAAAACATATAGCACTAGTTTTAAAACTTTCATAATAGGTTTTTAAAATTTGATAAAAAAAGTCCCAACTTAATGATCTATAACAGAGGTTTTAAAACCGTTGTAATAAATCTAAAAAAAAAAAGTCCCAACTTAATAATCTATAGTGACAGTTTTAAAACTACCGCTATAGGTTTTATTATGTAAGAACCTATAGTTGCGATTTTAAAATTGTCTTAATAGATCTTTAAAATTTGAAAAAAAAAAAAGGAGTCTTAACTTAATGATCTATAGCTGCGGTTTTAAAACCACCGTAATAGCTCATATTGAACACCTATTACGATGGTTTTAAAACTGTCACTATAGGTTTGAAATTAATTTTTGGTGAAACCATAATGTTAATCCTTCAAGTTTACCATGTGTATGCAATTGGTCCCTTAAGTTTCAAGGGAGCACAATTAGTCTCTCAAATTTTAAAACTGAGTTGTATTAGTTATTTTACTAACTGTCGTTAGTGGTGTTACTTGCGTGGCTAACGGAAATATGACGACATTTTTTTTAATGATGTGGTATTTTTTTATTAAAAAAATTACAAAATAAATTTACACATAAGAAATTCACAAGCCAATACAAAATTAAAACCAATATTACAATTTATTTACAAACCCATGCTTCTAATTTTTTTAAAAAAAAAAAAAAAAAATCACAAACCCACCCACAAGAGAGAGAAGGGGACTGATTCGCCTCGGTGGAGACCCAAACCCTAACCGCCACCGGCGACAACCCAAGTCCTAGCCCCTGTCAGCAACAACCACTGACTGGCATCCCTGATTCTCTTACACATTGGAAACAAACAAATCTGTTACTCTATCCAGATTGGAAACAAATACTAGTTCATGACCTTATTGGAAACAAACAAAAATGAATATTTGTTCTACTTATGATCCACCCTTTAGACCTCTAGGTGGTCCCAATATAGAAGGGCACATTAGTGAAATCACCACACTAGCAACGTTGTGCCTTTTTGTATAAAAATGTAACCATTAATAATATAAAAGAAACAAAGAAAACCATATAGTTTTTGACTTTCTAGTTTCATTGTACTCTGACTAGACTCCCATGGCAACCGGAGTTTCAATTACTTCAAGCACAAATACAATAACACACCATTTCAAACATAAGACTTACTTGCAAGTTCCAACACCCTTTTCTAAATCAGATTGGAAATATATAATGTTTTTGCTTTTCTCTTCGTTTACATATATAGGGATTAACTTGATCAATTTTGATGATTAGGGTGGAGAATTCCCTTATGTATGTAAATGTTTGCTTCCAATCTATATAGAGTAACAGTGGGATTTGTTTTTTTCCAATGTGCGAGAGAAGTAGGGACGTCGGTCAGTGGTTGTCACCGGTTTGTGAAACAATTGTAATATTGGTTTTAATTTGGTATTGAAATCTACTTCTAATCGAACTGGTTTAGGGTATGATTTCTCTTCTCCTAATATTGCTTCCTTTAGTACTACTTTTTTTTTTGTTTCTTTTGCTAAAAAGGTTGAATATGAGAACATTGATGTCAAAACTGTTTTAGCTAATGAGAACTTAGACAAGGGTAAATCTATCTTAAGAGCACCCCTTCAGCTTGTTAAGAAAGAGTTTAAAAACCCTAGGGCTAAGAAGGGCAACACTCAAAAGTCTAAACAAAAGAAGCAACATCGCTGCCATCACTGTGGAGCAACCGGACATACTCGAACTAATTGCTATAAGTGGTTAGCCACTCAACAGAGCAACAGTATGATCTCATCGAGAAACCAGAATCAATTTTCATCCTCTTTTGCTCCTCTTGGAGATCTACTTAAAGCCCTCATATTCTTTTTGAATTTGAACAGTTTCAATTTTTCCCCCTCACCACCGGATCAAGGGTTCCTTGTTAATTTCTTACATGTAAATTTATTTTGTAATTTTTTTAAAAAATTTCCACATCATTAAAAAAAGTGCCAAGTCATTGTTCTGTTAGTCACATAAGTAACACCACTAACGGTAGTTAGTAAAAAGACTAATACAACTCAGTTTTAAAACTTAAGGGACTAATTGTGCTCTCTTGAAACTTAAGAGACCAATTGCGCACATAGGGTAAACTTAAGGGGACCAACATTGTAGTTTTGTCAAACCTATATTACCTAAGTTTTTTTTTTTTTTTTTTTTTTTTTTTTTTTTTTTGTATTTTAAATGACCTATTATGGCAGTTTTAAAACTGCCGTTATAGGTTTGCTCATATTGAAGACCTTTTAATAATTATCATAATTATCAAATTTCATATATATATATATATATATATATATAAATGATTGTGTTTAATAACGTTAATGTGTTTGATTTTGGTGAAAGAGTGTAATTATGTGTGTGTGTGTTTAATAGTTAGTTTGTTTCTCAACCAAAAAAAAAAAAAAAAAACAACAACGACGTTAATGTTAAAACGCCATCTATTTCCCCTAAAAAATGGGCTTTTATAAATTATCTTAAGAACTTTTTAGTCAATAAATTATTACGCTTCATATAATATGCCTAAATTATTTTCTAAATTTCCAAATTCATTAAAACTAGTTCTCAAAATATCAAAATAAACACATGTAGTAAAATAAGGGTAATAAAAAAAAATTATACATCTTAGATTGGATTAGACCAGATTGGTTGAAAAAAATATCAACCTAAGCTCGACCCAATTCAAGACTTAAAATAAAATTCCAACTCAACCCAAACTAACCTACAAGAACTCAACTAGAGGCATCGACTTTATTTAGATTGATTGACTTTGCTGTTTTAGTGGGTTGGATACACACCCCTATTGCCAACATTGCAATGATGTGATCTCAAGTTCCCATTTAAATTACACAACTAACCAGCATGGAGTAGAAAGTTCAATGCTAATCTATGAGGCTATGTAAACTTGAGGGCAAGCAAATTGAAAAGGTGGACGAATTATTTAGAAGACTAACAAATAAAAATAACACAAGATATATTATTACTTCATAGTTGGAATCAATATTTGTAAATACCGAGAATAAGTTTTATGATTTATTACATTACACCATAGAATTATTAGCAATAGGTGGTTGGAAATATGAGCTAAAGTAGGACGCGGTATTTAGGTAATATTTTTCCTTGTGGGCCAATAACATGCCTAGTCCTTGGCAATCCAAAATTCTCAGTCACCACCATCATTTTACTTTCTTAGCCTTATGTGGGGGGGGGGGGGGGAATGGGAGAGTTTCTGGAGACTATCCACCACTACTAGGCCCAGATGGAGGAACAGGATCATTTATAGGCAATATCCCAAAATTGATACTCTTAAAATTAGGACCTAGTTTTATACTCTCAAACCTTAGTGTGGGGTGAACTATGCTTAATGAGGTCGATGGAGGATCACCTAGATTATGTATGGGGCTAGGTCCTGATGGAGTAGGAATATTTTTAGGCAACATTCCAAAATTGATACTCTCAAAATTAGGACTTAGTTTTACACTCTCAGTATTTAACGTGGGATGAACTATGGGTAATTGGATCAATGGAGGATCACCAGGATTATGTATGGGACTAGGTTTAGATGGAGGGGTGGGAACATTTTTAAGCAACATCCCAAAATTGATACTCGTCTCAGTATGCACCAAGTTGTAAGGAGGCAATATTGGTATTTTGGCCAACATCCCAAATTTCATCCTTTTAGAAAGAGGTAGACCTTTATTTTCATTCTCAACATGCACCAAGTTGCAAGGAGGTAATATTGGGATTTTGGCCAACATCCCAAATCTCACCCTCTTAAAAAAGAGTAAGGCATTTATCTTCATTCTGATCAACATGCACCAAGTTGGAAGAAGCTTTTGTTGAAAGCCTTCTAGCTTCTGTAGGAAAAGAAAAAGTTAGGACATACAGAGCAAATGCCACCAAGAACAAAATATTTTGACTGGCTATCACCAACTTGACAAGCTTTCGAGTTTTGGTGTACTACAGGTTTTATCGAGACCTCATATATATTTATATGTGATGAAATCATGAATCTACGTACATATGTACCCTTCATTAGTTTCCTTATCTAATAGATATAGGTCATTATGAAGACATGAATGCATGCTTTCCTTTGCAAGCCACTAGTTGAATGACAATCCTACCATTACTTATTTTATCTAATGAAAGATACATAATCGGTAGTCCTACTGTGTTTGGAAATCATACACTCCTCCCATCACCCAAAGCTTTGCAAATGCTAGAATGGAAGAGATTCGTTGATAGCTGGCTTTGTAAATGCCACATTTCTTTCCTCTTCTTTTTTTCTTTTTACTTTTTTTGTTTCACTTGTTTATTTGTTTCGTAAATTTAAGTTACTTTGATTTGTGGATAGTAAATTTTTTGGGAAACTGGAGGTTTAAGATTTTAATACTCATATGTAATGTCACACAAATTTTTAAGGTTTCTTGATTTTATACGTCAATATTTTAATGTATATCTTTAATTGATTTAGAATTCTTAACTTCCCACTAAGTTCTTAGCTTTCAATAGCAATTGTAAAAGTTAAGTCTGATTCTTCTAACTTCCACCCACGTTGGGAAAGTTACTAAACAAGTAACCACTCCAAAACTCGCTATAAAAGGACTCAACCATATCAAATTAAAGTAAGTTTTTTGCCACTTATAGAGTTGGAATTCCTGAGTTCGAGAGAGAGAAACTAACTTAAGTATCGGAGGGTTCTTGGCCGGTTCACTCTGGTCACCTTTGATCTTGTGCTTTTTTCTTTTCAGGCCTTCCAAGCAACCTCACACCCATTGAAGCCCGGAGTATTCAACCCATTGATTTTCTGTGTATCATCAGTTGGTGCCGTCTGTAGAGAAGTTGAATTTGTGCTTTGCAATTTATCTTTCTTTGACAAAAGGCTGCATGGTCCGGACAAGGTCAATGGCCACTAGTCTAGGCCACCAGGAGAGTGGAAACATTTCTAGCCTCCTTAATCGTGCTCAACAATCTACACCTACTATGCATCCACTTTCTATCCAACAAATGTAGTCCATGGCAGCTACCATGGTAGAGTTAACTTGTTAGAATCAGGATTTAACTCGGGAGATCAATCAAAGAAGGTAATGTCATGAATGGTGTGTGGAAGGGCAAGCTTAAAGTCAAGAAACTAGAGAATGAGAAAATGTTGAACGAGAGAATCACTCAAGGGGTACCGTTTCACGCAAGGTGCCACACTTGGAAAAGGAGATAGATCAGATGAGGAGAGCCACGGATGAGATAAGGGAAAGTATGAGAAGGACGAATCCTGTAGATGACTTAATTCATCGAACTGATTCCCTTTTCATAACGCCCATAAACATTCATCCCCTGCTTTCCAAGCTCAAGATGCCTGCGTTAGACTCATATGATGGAACATGTGATCCATGTGATCACATTGCTACCTTCAAGACCACGATGCACCTTTAAGGGGTTCTAGACGAGATAATGTGTAGGGCCTTCTCAACCACCCTTAAGCGACCAGCACGAGTGTGGTTTAGTAAGATACCTCCAAATACCATTAGCTCCTTCAAGGAGTTGAGTAAGTTGTTCATCAATAACTTCATTGGAGGTCAAAGGCATAAGCGCTCCTCGTCCAACTTACTGACTATAGATTAAGGCGATTGATGAACTAGAAATTTATGGTCGTTATTATACGCAGATCTTCATTCACCTAGAGAAAATGTTACACATTTATTATGATCATTGATGATGAAAGGTAACGGACGGAGCAACTGTCACAGAATGAGCTGTGACCTCCAGACAAAGATTCTGTAACGCACTAGCCGTTAAGCATAAATGCAACACATCATTGCCCATTAATGAGACACACAACTATAAAAGAGAAGATAACAGAAGTTAAACACACACACACACACACACACACACACACACAAATACTCTACGAAATCACTCTATACTCATTTTCTCTCTAGAATCTTTCTTCCTTATTGACTTAAGTATTAGAGGTGGTATGCTTGAAGCCACACCGGCGTGTTACTCTTCCACCCAGTCCATTTTTGTAGGTTTTCCATCTTAGAGACGACCCCATTCACAACATCATTCATCCGCTACGACGACGAGCTCAACTGTTGATTTTTTGCATCATCAGTTTGACATCGTCTGTGGGAACGCTAATCATTCAAGCTATCTTTCCTAGTGACAAAAGAGTTCCTCAAAGTATGAGATGGAAGCAGAGACTGGACCTTAGCCAGATGTTGTGCAACAATAACAAAGCGAAGCCCTTTTGGCCAATGTGGAAGAGCTGACTCGCCAAAATGAAGAACTGCGAAAGACAATGGAATCCCAAAACGCAGAATGTTGGCGAACAGGTGAAAACCAAAATGAAGAAGAATCAAACTCTCAAGCCAATAGGCGAGATAGAACTTTAGGAGAAGACTCCATCAGGGTGGAGAATAGCTTTGTAATATGAGGACAAAGATGGACGAACTGAAAAGTGCTATGAAGGACAAAGGCGGAGAGAATTTGGATGGAATGATTTGAAGGATGGACTCACCATTCACTAATGAATTGTTGAATCATCCTCTCCTACCAAAATTTCATTTTCCACAGTTGGAGTTATATGACGATTCCAAGGATTCCTTAGATCACATCAAATCATTCAAGACGTTGATGCTATTACAGATGACCCCAAGCGAAGTGATGTGTAGGGTCTTCCCAACAACACTGAAGGGAGTAGCCAGAGTATGGTTTAGTAAGATACCTCTAGGAACCATTGCAAAATTTGAACAACTCAGTAAGGGTTTTTTTCGTCATTTCATAGGGGGACAAAGACACAAAAAACCAACTGGTCATCTTCTCAACATTCAGTAAGTAGAAAGAGAGTCACTAAGACAGTATGTCACTCGATTCAATAGGGAGCTGCTGCAGGTAGACGAAGCTAAAGATCCAGTTATATTAACGACCTTCCAAGCAGGGTTACTGCCAGGAGATTTCTTCTTTTCAATCACTAAAAGTCCACCAAAAACAGTCGCAGAATTGCTCCATAAAACTCAGAAGTACATGAATGCAGAAGATACAGTGCTCGCAAAGGAGATGAAAGGAAAAAGGAAGAGAGACGAAGGAACAAGTAGCAATTGCGATAAAAAGAAGGAGACACATAGTGTTGGATAGACTACGGGGAAAAGGGAAAGCTTCTAGACAGGAAACCCAAGTTCACTACCTTCACTCCTCTAGTAATGCCAATTGAGCAAGTCCTTATGCAAATAAAAGGCGATCCTTCCCTACAATCATTGAAGCCAATTAGCATTCTAGTAGAAAGAAGAGACAAGAGCAAGTACTGTACATTCTACTAGGACCACGGGTATCGTACTGATGGGTGTAGGCATTTGAAAGACCAGGTGGAGACTTTAATCTGACAAGGGAAGTTGCAGAAGTACATTAGAAAGGCGGAGCCATACAGGTACCAACGAAAGGACGACTAGGACAGAACTCTAGAGATAGGGGATACCAAATCCCTTGCAGGAGAAATAAAGACAATCTCGAGAGGACTAACAGTAGGCAGAATGCTAAAATCCCTAAAAAATGCATAGGGAAGGGAAATAAACAGCGTCCATTCACGGCTCCCTCCAATGAAGATGCCAAAGAATGACGAGCCTGATATTGTCTTCTCAAAGAGAGACGGTCACAGCATCAGGCAACCCCATGAAAATCCACTAGTAATCATGCTCAGAGTGGAAGAGTTCAATATCCACTGTAGACACTCAATTGCACCCATGATTCAATTAAGGAGAATGACTCAAATGACCATCCGTGTACCCAAAAAAATCATTCACGTATCATTTTGTTCTTGCATTACATACATCATTTTGTCTTTGCATTACATACATCATGTCATTTATTACATATCATAAAAATGATCTTGAGATTCTAACGGTCGCAACGGTGTTTTCTGTTTCCAAATTGGACCATTGGATCGAAAGAGATTACACGATCAAGTTTGCACGGTCCATAGACATTGTGTCTAGAAAGAGTCGACCACACACAATTAATTTAAATTAATTCTGATTGTTCAAACAATTAAAATTAATTAAATAATTTTGTGATTGGTTGATAATTAGTGTTTAAAATAGGGATGCATGCATAGGAGTAAAAGGGATGATTGGATAATAATAAAATTGTGGATAATTTGAACTTTATCAAGATATATTTTAAGGGATTTATCCACAAGATAATTGTTCAAGATAATTATTCTTAAAAAGCTTGAATTATCTAGAAAAGAGATAAAAAATCATAGATGGAGGATGAAAACACGTCTAGGTACAAGGATTGGCCAAAAAACCCTAGAAAGAGAGTCCAATTGGCACTCGAACACAAAAGTCCGTTCGGCATCCAAGGGCCAATTCGGAACTTTTGGAGTGTTGAATGACACTTTAAAAGTGCCGAATTCCACTTGGATGGGCTTTGGCCCAACGGCCTTCGGGTGACGATAATGCACACCCTTTTAAACCTTTTCGCAAAAAGATGCATTCGGATTCAAACCCTAATCGTCCATACATTTTTTTTAGGTATTTTTGACCTTTATAAATAGAAGCTGAACCTCATAATTCAGCACATTTTTTTTACGCTTTGAGAGGCATATGTTTTAGGCTCTCAAATCACCCATATTTTTTGATCCCTTCTTTGAGTGTGACTGCCTAAATTAGGGTTTTAGGTTTCAAAGAGAATTGAACAAATTTTTTTGAACCCTAAAACATCATTTCAAGAACAAAGTGTGCACATGCAAGAGGTTGTTCTCTAACCCTTTTGTTCTTATATTTCTCTAATTGTGATGATGTATGCTCTCTTATTTTTAAACATTCATATTCTGACTTGTTAATGTAGATTGTGAAAATATGATCTTGTTTTTTTTTATTATTACTATAATCTGTTTCTTAGTTTTAAACATTTGCATGCAATTAATTCTTTTTCTTCAAAACAAAACAGATCTACGTCTTTCTTGGATGTAGATATGAATTTTCTTCAAAACAAAATGGATCTACATGTTTCTTAGATGTAGATCTGAGCTTTTCTTAAAATGAAAACAGATTTTTTTATCTTCTTTAGATACAAATCTAACTTTTTAATGCATGTTGATTTTTGAAATAAAGAAGGAGATCATATATTGTTGTTTGTTTTGTTTGACTCATGAAGCATGAAACCATTTTGTGAATGAGATCCTCTTCACATAAAAAATCTTTTTTTCAAATATAAAAACATATCTAAATTTTTTAAAACCAATCAAAAGACTTTGTTTTTATTAAGTAAAAACAGATTTGAATTTTCTCTTCAAAAATCTTTTCCACATACAAAAACAGATCTGATTTTTTTTTTTTTTATGCCAAAATCAATTTCTTCTAATCATAAAAATGGATCTGAAATTTTTTTAAATATGAAAGAGGATGCATTCATAAATGGTTTTATGTAATTAGTTTATTTCACATGTTCAACATATCATATATAACATGCATAAAATGATACATTGATCACAATATTCTAGAAGACTAGACTCTGTCTGGGCCGAATGAGTGCCTAACACCTTCCCATTCTATAACATAGCCTCCGAATTTAGATTTTTGGTTAAGTAGATCTAGCTTTATCTTTGTTTATATCTTGGGTAGATTGTAAGTAGGACCCAAAACCATGTAAAGTTCAAATTTTTGAACTTGTATTTTTTATTTATTCAATCAATGAATAGAAAATTCAGTCATGTAAATTTGTATTTAGTTTTTCTTATTTTTTGTACATAAAAAATAAGTGGCGACTCCACACCATTTAGATTGAGGGGCACCGCTTCAAGCGAGGTCTCTCACATCCACCAAGTGCTCATTGACAATGGAAGCTCTGCAGGTATCATCTACTTGCTCGCATTTTAGCAGATGAAGTTGGATAAGAAAAGGATTAGGCCTTTCACCTTGCCTTTGGTAAGCTTCATAGGGGATGAAGTCGTCCCTAGAGGCATCGTCACTCTAATTGTAATTACAGGAACTTATCCAGCGCAGGTCACCAAGAATATTGATTTCCTTATAGTTGAGTGTCCTTCAACATACAACATCATCTTGGGAAGACCTGCATTCAACAGATTAAGAGTAGCAACGTCAACATATTACTTGAAGGTGAAATTTTCATTGGCCTATGGGGTAGGAGAAATCAGAGGAGAGTAAGTTTTGGCAAGAGAGTGTTGTCAAGCAGCCTTAGCATCTGGCGAGAACCACACATGGGTGAACAATGAACCAGAGCCCATTCCCGAACCATCAGAAACACCACAAGAAGTTGAGATTGTTCCCAGAGATTTGTCGAGGGTATTGAAGATTGGAACAACACTCCCAATAGCAGAGAAAGAGAAAATGATCTCTTTCTTAAGGGCAAACCAAGATGCTTTCGCCTGGAGACATGATAATATGCCTGGAATTGATAGGAAGATCATACAACATCGTTTCAACGTCAACCCAAAATGTAAACCTGTACAGCAGAAGTGAAGAGTATTTGCCCAAAAGACAACTTCCCCTTGCCAAGGATTGATTAGCTAGTAGACTCAACTGTTGAACACAAGCTCTTGAGTTTCATGGACATATTCTCTAGATACAACCAGATTCTTATGGATGAAGATGATTAAGAGAAGACCTCATTCGTCACCAGCTAAGGGTTGTACTGCTACAAAGTCATGGCCTTTGGACTGAAGAATGCAAGAGTCATCTACCAAAGATTGGTGAACCTATGTTCTTTCACCAGATTGGAAGGAATGTGGAGGTGTATGTGGATGATATGCTAGTAAAAATTAAGGATGAAGCCAATCACTTAGACAACCTAAAGGATACCTTCATCACAATATGAAGTTAAACCCTACAAAGGGTGTTTTTGCTGTTATTTCAAGAAAATTCTTGGGATTCATGGTATCCCAACAAGGTATAGAGGCAAATCCAGATAAAGTAAAAGCAATAATCGAGGTCAAGTTACCAAAAAAACTGAAGGAGGTGCAGAGCTTGACAGGAAAGGTTGCAGCCCTAAATAGATTCGTCTTTAGGACAATAGACAAGTGCATGTCATTCTTCAAGGTATTGAAGAAAGCCTTTCAGTGGACTGACGAATGCGAGGAAGCCCTTGCTAAGTTAAAGGAGTACTTGATGAAACCACCTCTACTAAGCCCCTCGGTGATGGGAGAGAAGCTATACCTCTACTTAGCAATATCCAACACTGTAGTCAGTTCAACACTGATCAGAGAAGAAGGGAACGTTTAAAAGCCAGTTTATTACACCAGCCAGACATTCCAAGGAGCAAAGGCAAGTTACCCAAGGATGGAAAAGATAGCTTTCGCATTATTAGTCGCCTCTAGAAAGCTCCATCCTTATTTCCAAGCACACCCTATTGTTGTCATGACAGATCAGCCCATAAGAAAGACGATGAATAAGATAGATGCAGTAGGATGACTCATTTAATGGGCAATTGAATTAGGCCAATTTGACATTGAATATCGGTCCCGAGCAGTAATCAAAGCCCAGGTGCTAGCAAAATTCATTGCAAAATTCACTTAATCCTACGAGGAAGAAGAATCTCCTAAGGAAACATAGATGGTCAAAACAGATGGGTCTGTAACGAGAAAAGTAGGAGGAGCAAGATTAGTGCTCGTATCTCTAGAAAAATAAACACTAAAGTATGCAGTTAGATTACAGTCCTCAGCAACGAATAACGAGGAAGAATAAGAAGCATTGCTAACAGAGCTAAGTCTAGCAAAGGCTATAGAAGCAAAGAACCTTATCATCCAAGCTGATTCTCAGCTAATAATCGGACAAGTGAAGGGAGATTATGAAGCCAAAGAAGAAAGGATGCAGAAGTACTTGAAGATCGTCCAACGACTTTCACAGCACTTTGACAGGCTAGACTTTGTACAAATCCTAAGAACCAAAAATGTAGAAGTTGACTTCCTAGAGAGATTGGCCTCGTTAAATGATTACGATGCAACATCCGAACTATGGATATAGATAAAGGGGCAGCCAAGTGCAGAAGGTGAGGAAGTTCTAAAGATAAAAGAACAAGACGAGTGGATGACTCCCATCGTCTGTTACTTGAAAGAAGGATGGCTCCCTGAAGATAAGACGAAAGCGAGGAAGATACAGATCAGAGCAGCTTGCTTCGTCATTATTGACGACATGTTATGCAGACGATACAGACGAGGACACTCACTCCCATATCTAAGATGCGCCAGCTTAGAAAAAACAGATTATGTGCTCCGCGAAATACACGAACGAACATATGAAAATCACGCTGGGCAATATCCTTAGCAGGAAAAGCGCTCAGAGAAGGATATTACTGGCCAACCCTACAGAAAGACGCATACAACATCGTCAGAGCATGCAATAAGTGTCAACGCTTTGTAAATGTCCAAACAAGACTAGGAGAGACGATGACACCCATATCCTCACCATGGCCTTTCACCCAATGGGGAATTGATATTATGAGTCCATTCCATCTAGGGAAGAAGCAACTAAGATTTCTGATCGTTGCAATTGATTACTTCACAAAATGGGTAGAAACAGAACTAGTGACGATGATAACAAAGGCTGAAATCACAAGCTTCGTGTGGAAAAATATCATTTGTAGGTTTGGAGTCCCACATGTCATAATATCAGACAATAGAAAACAGTTTGACAATCCCAAGTTTTGAAAATTTTGCCAAGACTTAGAAGTCAAGAATCACTACTTTTCTCTAAGACACCCTTAGGTCAATGGCCAGACAAAAGTGATAAATAGAAGCTTGCTCAAAATTATCAAAACAAGGCTTGAGGAGGCAAAGGGAGCATGACCTGAAGAATTACAAAACATCATGTGGGCATATAGGATGACCACAAGAGTTCCAACAAGAGAAACAGCATTCAGATTGACATTTGGCACTAAAGCCGTCATACTAGTGGAAGTGGGATTAAAGAGCTTTAGAGTCAAAACTTATGAAGACCCAAAAAACCAGCAGGAACTTAATAAAAATTTGGACCTAATTGATGAAGTCAGAGAAGAAGCCATGAAGAAAATGGCCAAACACAAAGAAGCAATGGCCATATACTATAACAGAAAGGTTAAGATAAGAAGGTTCAACACAGGAGACCTCGTCCTTAAAAAGGTATCATAAGCAACAAAGGACTCGTCCCAAGGAAAACTGGAACTAGCTTGGGAAGGCCCCTACAAAGTAATTCGTCATTCCAGAGAAGGCCTTTACAAAGTAATCTCTCATTCCAAAGAAGACTCCTACTACCTGAAGTCTCTAGACAGCCAGGAATTGCCTCAACCATGGAACATGAAACACTTGAAGAAATACTACCAGTAAGGAATGCTTTACATTTCAAGTTACCTAATCTTCATATCAGTATGTACGACAATTATTACTCTCGTCATTCATAGATCAATAATACATGAAAGCATTATCCATGCGTGTTTGTCAAGGATTATTCATGAGTTATTTGTCAACAAAAATATGTGCAACACTTAGGAGTCATCCTTGGGAGACTTCTCAAGGACCTCCGTTATTAAAATTCCAAATCAAAAGTTGTTCACACATAGCCACCAAAATCGACTAAATCAGAGTTGTTTAAACACAACCAATAAGATCGTCATTCAATCATGAATAGACAAAAAAAAAAAAAATGGTTAACCTAAAGATGCTCCAATACCACTACTTTAAGTCACGAGTACATCACAACATCGTCATTCGAACATGACTCAATAAAAAGCTGTTCAAACATAGCTAAAAAAATAAGTTGTTCAAACACAATTAAGATCGTCATTCAAACATGGCTAAAAAAAAATTGTTCAAACACAGCCAAAAAATGTTAAGTTGTTCAAACACAACTAAGATTGTCATTCAAACATGACTCAACAAAAAGCTGTTCAAACACAGCTAAAAAATGCTAAGTTGTTCAAACACAACTAAGGTCCTCATTCAAACATGACTCAACAAAAAGTTATTCAAACACAGTTAAAAAATGTTAAGCTGTTCAAACACAACTAACATCATCATTCAAACATGACTCAATAAAAAGCTGTTCAAGCACAACTAAAAGATACTAAGTTGTTTAAACATGACTAAGATCATTATTCGAACATGACTTAATAAAAATCTGTTCAAACACAGCTAAGTTGTTCAAATACAACTAACATCGTCATTCAAACGACTCAATAAAAGCTGTTCAAATATAACTAAAAAAATACTAAGTTGTTCAAAGACAACTAAGATCATCATTCAAACATGAAGTTCAAACACAGCTAAGTTGTTCAAATACAACTAACATTTTCATTCGAACATGACTCAATAAAAGCTGTTCAAACACAACTAAAAAATACTAAGTTGTTCAAACACAACCAAGGTCGTTTCTAAGCTGTTCAAATACAGCTAGGAATCGCTAGTCAAATATGAATCAATAAAAAATCATTCCAATGCAACTGAAAGTAAAAAGCTGTTCATATACAAGCTAAGTATGAAAATGTCGCTCAAATGCAAGCTAAACATAAAAGTTGTCTCAACACAACTAACATCGTCATAAAGAGTTGTCCAAGCATAAAAGAGTTGTTTACTAAGACTAAAAGCAGGAAATTCATAAACCTATCTATCATCGTTAAAGAAATTGTTTAGTTGCCCAAAACAACAAGCCTAAAGAGAAATATTGTTCTTGCATTGCAAAGAAATAAAAACTGAAAAGAAAAAAAAAAGATTAATGCTCATCAGGAACAAGGTCTGTAGGGGTTATAACAGTGGTCTCCTTCATTCCTTCAGCAATGTCCATGGCTTCCTCCGTCACATTCTCCACTGTAGCCTCAAAGGGACGATCAGACATGAGTTCTTTCTTGACGTTGTCCACAACCAAGCCAGAAAGGTCCAAGCCAAGGTGATGCTTTGTCATCCACTTCATGAGAAGATCAAAGCCCTCCATGTAGTACTTGCACAATTCATCAGAGTACTAGTTAGAGATCTTGAAATCCTGCACCGCCGTGGCCCCAACATTTTGCAACTTCAGCTCCAAGTCACCATTCTGCTTGTCCTTCAGCTTGCAGAAGTCCCTCTCCATTTGTAGGCTCTTCTCCAAGGTTGCCACACACTCTTTATCATTCTCAACTTTGATAGTGAGAATAGCAACCTTGTTCTTAAGCGTCTCATTCTTCGCGGATAAAGACTCGGCCAAAGGCTCAGACATGGTCACCTTATTTTCTAAGTCCAAGAGCTTCCCAGAGACGAATAGAGACTCCCCCAAATCCTACAAAGAAATTTTCTCTTAGCAAAAGTAAAGCAAAGGAAAAAGAAGAAGCAGAGATGACCAATAGCACATACCTGCACAAGCTTTTGGATGTGAGACAACATCACCTCATTGGATGACTTTGCCATTAGAGGACTCAGATCATCCACAGAAAGTGCCTCATGGGCCTTTAAATTTGTTGCATCAGCGTCATCCTAGAAGGTAGGAAGGAAAGATTTACCACTAGCCTTTTTCTTCTTCCTAATCTCCTCTCTGCCAGAGGCTATCATCTCCAATGATGAAGTAGGGGAGGCAGGGCACTTGGCAGGTGAGTGGGTAGGAGGAGGCGTTATCAAGGGATCTTTCTTAACAACATCAACAACCTTTTTCTTGGACAAGAGACCACTGACAGTGCCACCCTTGGCCTTTTTCTCTTGGGCTTCAACCAACTTCTGCTTGCTAAATCTAGTCGTCATTCTTGAAAGGATGAGGCAAAAGTTAAAAAAAAAAAAAAAAAAAAAACAAGAGAATAAGAAAAGAAAAAAGAAGGCAGAAACACGTACCCTTTCTCACAACTTCCAAATTCTTCCAAACCTTAGTAGATGGTTCCAGGCCCAAAAAGTGTAAAAATAATGACTAAGGAGAAACAAGTTTGTTAAAATCCTTGACAGACTCAAGGTACTCTTTTACTTTCTCGAAGCGACGCTGGTATCTTTTCTTCAGACGAGGACGTTAGGAAACTGCAAAGCAAGAGAACAAGTAAGTCACTTATCATTGTCACTCATAAAAGAATGGAAAAGCAACTAAAAGATGAGAAAGACACACTAGACACGGGAACTCCCCAACTATGAAAAAACCTGGGGGCTTCATCCAAGTCCTCACCAGGGACGAACTCCCAACCAATTCTAGAGATAAAAAAGAAATTTGGCTTCCAGTTTTGGAGAGACGAGGAGTAATTAAGGATTAACCTAGAAGCCCTATTTCATGACTTAAACTCATAATAGCCAAGGTCCTTAGATGATAAAAATGGAGGAATTTGTCCCTCTTAATGACATTGCCATCATTGGCGGACATCCACACCACCATGCAAGAAATAAGGATCCGCCAAGAATTAGACACTAATTGCACCGGAGCGAGATGCAAATAGGAAAAAAGTTCCCTAACAAAGGGATGAACAGGGAAATGAAGGCCACTGGCAAAGTCGACCTCGTAAAAACAAGCCTTATCAGCATAAGAGTGACAAGCCGTTTCTTCATCACTCAAGATCCTAATTTTTACAGAATCAGGGAACTGAAACCTATCCCTGATTCGCTGCTCGTCTATTCCCATAAGGGAACATGATATTTTCCAAGCTTTATAGAGGTTGGAAAAAGAAGTGGCCTCCGAGACCACACGATCATTGGACAAGGATAACCCCGTCTCTAGGTTACTAGACCTTATCTCAGACATCTTCAGCAACCTAGCTACCTCAGCAGAATGGGAAACTAAAGGAAACAAAGAAGAAAGGATAGAAGTATATGGTTAGTCATCCCTTACGAAAGATCCAATCCTCTCAAGACACTCCCCCTCTCCAGACTCAAGTAAACTACCTAAATGAGCGAAAAAGAAAGCTATCAAAGGATAATCTGCTCTAATAGTAGAATAATCTACCATGGAAGAATCAAAAAAGAAGAAGAAGTGCAAAGGACTTACCAAGAAACGCAAAACAGAGAAAGGAAGCTTGGAGGAGAAACAAACCCTAGAATAGAAAACTGAATGAAAAATACAGAATAAAGGAAAAAGGAGGGAAAAATGCAAAACAGGTGGCCAAAACTCACGTGGGAAAACCGAGACATGTTTGCACGTCGAACATATCCTAGCCGTACATGTGGCGCCCGACCACCCAGACATCAAATTGTCATGAATGCACAGCACACGGAATACGAAGGGTCAGATGAGTTTTTTCTTATCTCGTCTAAAAGATGAGAAAATGAACAAGGGGGTAGCTGATGAACTAGAAATTTATGGTCGTCATTATTCGCATATCGTCATTCATTTAGAGAATACGTTAAGCATTTATTACGATCATTGATGATGAAACATAACGGACGGAGTAATGGTAACAGAATGAGCTGTGACCTCCAGACAAAGATTCTATAACGCACTAGCCATTGAGCATAAATGCGGCACATCATTGCCCATTAATGAGGCACACAACTATAAAAGAGAAGATAGTAGAAGTTAAACACACACACACACACACGCACACACACACACACACACACACAATAACTCTACGAAATCACTTTATACTCATTTTCTCTCTTTCTCCTTTATTGACTTAAGCATCGGAGGTGGTTTGGCTAACGCCACACCGGCGTGTTACTTTTCCACCTAAATCATATTTGCAGGTTTTCCATCTCAGAGTTGACCCCATTCATAGCATCATCCATTTGCTACAATGAGGAGCTCAACTGTTGATTTTTTTCATCATCAGAGATAATGAAAGTTTGTGGTCCTTCATCACCCGCTTCAATAAGAAAGCCTTAACGATAAACGAGATGGATGATAAGCTGCTGTTAGCAGCCTTCCACAATGGAGTTAGTTCAGATTTATTCATTCACAAGCTCTATGATCAAGAACCACAGACCATGGCTGAACTCGTCCACTTAGCCTAAAGCTTCATGAATGCAGAAGATGTGATCATTGCCAAGAAGAGGAAGAGAGTAGAATGAATGGAAGTGGAGCTCCCACGTCATTCTGAACAAGGCCCTCGCCCAAAGAAGGCCTGGACAGGAAAAAAGAAGAATAGAGAGAACAAGAAGGCAAGTTCGTCTTTAGGACGAAGTCTGCATTATATGTCCTTGAACATTCCGCTTGATCAAGTGCTTATGCAGATCAAGGATGAATCATCCTTGAAGTGGCTAGAGAAGACGAAGGGAGATTCTAATAAGCGTAATAAGAACAAATATTGTCGCTTCCATAGAGATCATGTGCATGACACAGACGAATGCTATGACAATAGCAAATTGAGAATCTCATCAAGTAAGGAAAGTTGAGAAATTTTCTTGGATGAGATCATAAGGACGAGAAGTTAAAGGGAAAGGTAGAAAAGCCATTACGGCCCCCACTTGGAGAAATAAGAGTTATTGTAGGAGGAACTTCAGTAGGACGATCCTTCAAGTCAAGGAAGACCTACTTGAAGGTGATGCAGAATGTTTAACTCTCTGGATGACCACCAAGGACCATGGGGGAAGAGGAGCAAGCTATCACCTTTATGGACAAGGATGCTAGAAGGGTCCATCATCCACATGACGATGCAATCGTCATAACCTTGCACATTGCAGACTACACAACTAGAAGGGTACTAGTAGATAATGGGAGTTCAGCAAATATCCTATATTATCTTGCCTTCCAGCAGATGAGGTTTGGAAGAGATCAACTTCGTTCAGGGAATGCACCCTTAGTTGGATTCAGAGGAATGAAGGTACAACTAGTGGGCATTATTACTCTACCCGTTATGGTAGGGGCATATCCACATCAGATAGCTAAAGAGGTGAATTTCCTCATTGTAGATTGCTCGTCTTCCTACAATGCCATCATTGGACAACCAATTCTAAATAGTTGGAAGGCAATGACATCCACCCACCACCTATCTGTCAAGTTTTCAACAGATTATGGAATAAGACAAGTATAAGGTGATCAGTTAGTAGTTAGAAAATGTTACTTAGCCATGTTGGCTACAGACAAGCATGTGCAGACGATGAATATAGAAGAGAGAAGGGTTGCTACAGAGCTCATTGAAGTACTAGAAGATGTTCCTTTAGACAAAAGTAACTCTGAGAAGTTTATCAAGATTGGAACAAGCATGGAAGAGAAGACAAAGTAAGATGTTCCTTTAGACAAAAGTAACCCTGAGAAGTATATCAGGATTGGAACAAGCATGGAAGAGAAGACAAAGTAAGACCTCATTCAGTTCTTAAGGAAAAGTATTGAAGTTTTCGCGTGGAGTCACGAAGATATGCTAGGGATTGACCCAAGTGTCATTACCTATTGTTTGAATGTGTATCCTTCCTCTAAGCCCATCCATCAGAAGAAGAGGGTCTTCACTCCTGAACGAGATAATGTTATCAAGGAAGAGGTCCAGAAGTTAACCACGGCAAAGTTTATTCGGGAAGTCTATTACCCTGATTGGTTAGATAATGTGGTGATGGTCAAGAAGGCTAATGGCAAATGGAGGATGTGTGTGGATTTCACCGATTTAAACAAGGCTTGCCCCAAGGATAGCTATCCATTGCCATGTATTGACCAGCTGGTAGACTCAACATCGGGTCATAAGTTGCTAAGTTTCATGGATGCCTTCTCAGGTTATAACTAGATAAGGATGGATAAGGTAAATCAAGAGAAGACATCATTCATTATCAGTCAAGGCCTATTTTGCTACAAAGTGATGCCCTTAGGTTTGAAGAACACAGAGGCAACCTATCAGAGGCTGGTCAATCATATGTTTCATCCACAGATAGGATGGAATGTAGAAGGATATGTAGATGAAATGTTGGTGAAAAACTTGGACGAGAAGATGCATCAGGACAACATTCAGGAGACCTTTGATACGCTTAGACGATATAACATGAAGCTGAATCCAAGTAAGTGTGCCTTTGGAGTTTCATCAAGGAAACTCCTAGGATTTATGGTTTCACATAGAGAAATTGAAGCAAATCCTGATAAGATCAAAGCAATGCTGAACATGGATCCACCAAGAAATATCAAGGAAATCCAGTCTCTCACTGGTAGGGGTGGCAAAGTAAGCCCAAACCCATTTTTCCGCCCAAACCTATTTTTCCACCCAAACCCACCCACTCTAATTGAACTCAAACTCACCCAATTATTAGTTGGGTTAAATGTGTATCAGCCTAATTAGACTCAGTGATTATTGGGTTTTAACTAAAAACCCATTGGGACTCATTTCATCCAAAAACAATATATTCAAATTCAACCCAGCCCTTCCCATAAAAAAAAAAAAAAAAAAAACCCCCTCAACATTTTAGTGTTTTCATTTTCCTTCATTTTCTCGACCTCCAAACACTTCTCTCTCTCCTCTCGCTTTCTTTCTCTAGCTCTCACAAAGAATAATGAGGCACAACAAACACATTTCTCTATAACAATCTGATCTACATTTAGCAAATCAAAAGCACGAAAATTCAAATTTGCAAGTTTCACTGACACGTGGATCGGTGTTGCCTAAGGCTTTGATTTGGATCTTAAGCCCATCTTCATAGCAAGCAATTGAGTGATCTACGTATCCAAGCAATCGAAAACGTGTCACTGAGTTGCATGTGACTGACGCCTCTAGGAGGATCCAGAACCTGAATGGCCCACTTCAGAACCAAAATCGCCTCCTTGAACTGCCCTAAACTCAAGTAGATAGCCGCCAAAACATGAAGGCTCATCGCCAAGTCCAGATTCAACTCGTTGTCATCTCCATCGTAGCATTGCTCGAACACGTACTTTTTGACTTGATAGTTTTCAAATTATATCTTAAACACCATTACTAGGTTTGAAATTTTTTTTTTTTTTTTAATTTGGGTAATTTAAGAATGGAGTAATTGATAAGGATGCGTTCATTTTTCTCTTTTGTTGGTTCAAAAGAATTTCTATTTGTTTAAAGGACAGTTGCTTTTGAAATTCCAGGAAAGTTTTGAGCTTGAAATGACATTTCTTTGTATTTGTTGCACTGTTTGGTTGCCAAGAAAGTGAGAGAAATAGAAAAGCAAAGAAAATAAAATATTTTTTTATTTGGATTTTTAATATAATTGCTGATGTGGATGTGCTTATGTGGAATTTTTTAATTCCAAGAATGGAGACCAGAGAATGGAAAAGGGAATCCAAGAAATTGTTGGGATTTTCACTTTAATGGCATTTTAGTGATTTTGATAATTGGGTAATTGGGTGGGTTGGGGTTTACCCATAATAATTGGGTTGGGTTAGATTTGGGTTAGAAGCAGTTAGTTAAATGGGTTTTAATGGGTAAATGAGTTTTAAATACCCAACCTAATTATGCCCGCCCCAAACCCACCCATTTGACACCCCTACTCATTAGACGAGTTGCTGCCCTTAATAGGTTTGTCTCAAAAGCTACTGACAAATGTTTGCAATTTTTTAAGGTTCTCAAGAAGGCATTTGAATGGAAGGATGAATGTCAGAAGGCTTTCAAGACCTTAAAGCCTAGCTCACAACAGCTCCTCTGCTAAGCTCGTTAACACCAGGTGAGGAATTGTATTTATACTTAGCACTGTTCCCACATGCAGTGAGTTCAACACTAATCAAAGAAGAAGGGAAGATACAGAAGCCTGTTTATTATACAAGCAGAGCGCTGAAGGTAGCAGAGGGACAATATCCTACAATAGAGAAGCTGGCCTTTGCATTGGTAATAGCTTCTAGGAAACTAAGGCCTTACTTCAAAGCTCATGTCATTAACGTCTTAATAGATTGTCCACTCAAGAAGGCAATGAACAAGTTGGAAGCTGCAGGAAGACTGATCCTATGGGCCATAGAACTTAGTGAGTTTGATATCAAGCATCAACCAAGAAGTGCGATAAAGGCTCAAGCATTGCCAGATTTCATTGTAGAATTCACTCCAAACCATGGTGAGCTAAATGAGGTGGATGAAGTTGAGAAATGGGTCGTCTATGTAGATGGTTTGTCCATACAATATGCAGGAGGTATAGGGGTTGTACTAAAATCTCTGGAAGGCGATAAGTTAAAATATGCAGCTCGTCTACAGTACTAGATGACCAACAACGAAATTGAATATAAAGCCCTCCTTAAAGGGCTAGAATTGGCCAATTCCTTAGTGGCAGAGTCAATAGTTGTCCAAGGAGACTCTTAATTGATCATAGGTCAAGTGAATGGAACATGTGAAGCTAAGGAAGAACGGATGAAGAAGTATCTCAATAAGGTAAAGTGGTTTGTTAAGAAATTTAAGGAAGCTCGTTTTCTTCAAGTTCCAAGAGAGGAAAATATGGAAGCAGATGCCTTAGCGAAGGTAGCGTCGGCAGATGGGTCAATGGATGAGTATGACAAAGTCCAGTACATGTCAAGCATAGATCTTCCAGAGGTGCAGTAGATTGAAGAAGAAGAAACCTAGATGACCCCAATAGTGGCTTACCTCAGGGATGGAAGGCTTCCAGAAGATAGGGACGAAGCTAGAAAGCTAAGGGTTAGAGCGGCTAAGTATGTTCTCATAGATGAGGTACTATATAAAAGAGGCTTCTTTCATCCTTACCTAAGGTACTTAGCTCCATACGAATCATACTATGTATTGAGGGAAGTTCATGAAGGGGCATGCGGAAACCACGAAGGTG
Source organism: Castanopsis chinensis (assembly GCA_032878915.1). Taxonomy (NCBI): domain Eukaryota; kingdom Viridiplantae; phylum Streptophyta; class Magnoliopsida; order Fagales; family Fagaceae; genus Castanopsis; species Castanopsis chinensis. The sequence goes on along the minus strand of JAVQMG010000115.1, from coordinate 18,085,242 downwards.
CAAGAGCTCTTGTCCATAAGATCGTCCGTGCAAGTTATTACTAGCCGACTATTCAAGCAGATGCTAAGGCATATGTTAAGGTGTGTGATCAGTGTCAACGCTTCAATAATATCCCTAGACAACCCTCGAAGGACATCACCCCAATGATGGCCCCATGACCTTTTGCACAATGGGGATTGGATATCTTGGGTCCCTTTTTAATAAGGACCAGGTAGATGAAGTTTTTAGTAGTGGGGATTGATTACTTCACTAAATTGGTGGAAGTTGAAACCTTAGCAAATATTACACAGCAGAATGTCAAGAACTCTTGAAGACTATCGTCTGCTGATTTGGGGTTCTTAGGGTACTAGTGTCAGATAATGGAAGGCAATTTGATAACATACCATTCAAAGATTTCTGCAAGCAACTTCACCCTCCCACCTACAAGCAAATGGATTAGCTGAAGTTGTAAACTGATCCTTGTTAAAAATTATCAAGACTCGACTTAAGGGGGCAAAGGGAGTATGGCCAGACGAGCTACCAGGTATTCTATGGGCCTACAGGACTACTGTGAGGGCCCCCACAAGGGAAACTCTTTACAAATTAGCCTATGGAAGTGAAGAGGTCATACCTGCAGAAGTACATATGACTAACCATAGGGTGATATAATATGAGGACGAGGAAAATGAAGAAAAATTTCATCTTGACCTTGATTTGATAAACGAGGTAAAGATGAATGCAGAATAAAGAATAGCGAGGTATAAAAACCTCATGGCCAGACAATATGATGCGATGGTGAAATCTAGGCGCTTCAACATTATGGACATTGTACTAAAAAGGGTCTCCTTGGCATCCAGAAACCCGGCCCACGAAAAATTGGGGCTTAATTGGAAAGGACCCTACAGGGTTATTAATTACAAAAAGCAGGGATCATACTACTTGGAAGCTCTGGATGGACGAAAGTTATAGCACCCCTGGAATTTTGAGGCTTTAAGAAGATATTATCAGTGAAGTATTAGCCTAAACGAGCATCATCCTAGACAAGCTTAAGTTATGTGTTACTTTTCACTACTTATGTTTACTTGTGTTTGTTACTAATACTTCATGTTTTTTAGTATTTCAATTCCCTAAAGTGTACTAGCTTCCGGCGTGTGCATCGTCTATAGGCGAAGTCATGATGGATGAAGTCATAAGCTTAGTCCGTTTGTACATAGTATTTTCAATTCCCTAAAGGCATTAGCTTCTAAGCATGTGCCATGCTTGTGGACGATGTTTATGCTATGTAAATACAATTTGGATTTCCAATGTATATAAAGTTGTGTGAATTTTCATTCTTAATATTGTTGAAGTTCTCATTAAAGCTAATCCACAAGAAGGCTAAAGGCCTAAGACGAGTAAAATCTCTAGAAGTAGAGATGTAACATCTATAAGCTTTCGTTATATAAGCTGAAAGCAAAATAAAATAAACCTAAGGTATCTTCATCTAACTAATGGACGAGGCGAAGCGTGCATGCAAGAATATTCGAAATCCATGAATAAATGTAACCAGCTAAACAATCCAGTCACTAGATGAGTAAACGCTAGAAGTGTCTTTCCTAGAGACGAATAATGAGCCGTCTAGCCTATGGACGAAGATTGATGCAAGCTATAAGTCAAACCTATGGACAAAGAAAGCTGGCAACAGGAATTCCATTAATAGATGAGTTACACTTGTAAAATCTAATAATTATGACATGAGTGGTAGAATGTTAAGCATGAAAAAGTTGACATAACATGGAAGAACTAAATGCCTTCATAGTTGGACGGACCACACTTAAAAAATCATTGGATAAAGAATGAATATGGAAATAAATATTCATTCATAAAAGTCTAAAAAATGGTAGACAATCATCTTCCAAAAACTCTTATACTGTTTAAGCCAATAAAGATTGTTGTATCTGTTATACGTTCATAAACTTGGACTAGAGAATTGTACTTAAATAAGTTTTAAGATAAAAGCCCAAAACAATAGGCATTCCAATGATACAAGAAAATAAATTTTTCTAAAAGAAAATATAAATTATTGAGATAAACCACTGAGGGCACTCTCCCCAGACTTAGGGTTGTCCTTGGCGGGCTCAACATTGTCTTTTTAGTAGGCTCAGTTGAAGCATTGTCCATGACGTTGACGTCCTCGGAGCTCATCTAAAGCAAGGAGCTTTCTGTTGCAGTAGAAACTTTAAAGGAATCAAAGTCCATCCCAAGATAGGCCTCCTTGGCATCAAAGTGAAAATCTTTATAGCCAGCAACATAGTTTTGGTCTAGACGACTAGTGAGGTCATCTGACTTCATGTAAGTTGTAATGGCATCCTTCTTGGCATTCTCCAAGGATGAGTAAGCTCTTGACATTTCCCTTTGAAGTGACTGATACAAGTCTCCTTCTTAATGGAGTATTTCTTGAGCTCCTCCACCTGATTCCTTAATTATTTCTCTATTCCCTGAAGATGAGTGAGCTCCTCGGTCAGCCTGATCCCTTCCCCTTTCCTCAAAAAAAGCTCGTCCTTCATTTCCTTGTTCTCTATCGTAAGGACCTTAGCCTCGTCACTGAGCTCCCTAGCTTGGCTGGACGTGGTATAGAACTTTGCCATGGCTTGAAACACAGATGGACGAAGGAGAATTATAAATTTTCCTTAAATTTCATAGAAAAATGAAATAGAAATAATGAGAAAACTACATACCTTGAAAAGATCGTGGATGGTCGAATGTTCAAAGTCTCTCACTGACATGTCGTAACATGCACTCACCTCTTTGTTAGAGATGATCCCTTTGAACGTCTTCTAGGCATGATCTTTGTCTAGTACCAAGTTAGAAGGACGTTTGGTTGAAATTGAAGGATGAATCCTATGAGGAACTTTGGCTGCAGGGGGAATAGAATGTTTAGGCTGGACGACTGAAGGAAAGACTTGAGGGGGCACTAACTTCACTACCGGGTCGTCTAAGTCTACCGTTGCGTCCTGTGGCTTTGAAACCTTGGAAGGAGGAGTTTGTTAGATTTTTGCTTCTTAAGACCTCGATGTCTTGGAAGACTTCCAAGGTCTATGTTGCTTGAAATGCCTTTTCTCTTCCCAACAGTAGTCTGAACAGCAGATTTCTGGATGGTTAATGGAGCTGGCTTGTCTTGAACCTGGATGTTCTCCTCTTCTTTGGTGCCACTAGCCATATTCTTGCCCTTATTTTCATTCATGGTGGCTAGCCCTACAATAAAGAAAATTAAAAAGTTAAACAAAAAAAAAAAAAAAGAGTGAAAGACGACACATACTCCAACGAAATGTCTCCTCGTGTGCAAGGTTCTCTTCAGTGGGCTCAAGACCAAGCCCATAAGCAGCAAAACAACATAAAGTCACCAAGCTATGGAAGGACCTCTTTGGATGAGCATGAGCTCTATCAATACGCTCTAAGTTAAATTTGTCCAACTGTGGATGAGTGATAGCTGCATAAAAGAAAGGCATGATTAGACGAGTGAAAGAAATAGATAAAATGGACGAAGTAAAGTTGATGAAAGACGTACCCTCAGAACGAAGGCGACCTAGAGCACTAGCAAAGGGAGGAAAGGGGGCACTATTTACATCATATGGGTCCCCAGCCCGATTTCCGAAAATGAAAAAAATTCTCTCTTCCACAACCTATCTGAAGAACTACGACCCCTAATCAAACTAAATTGGGGGCCCCTAGACAAGAACTGGTAAAAACCAGCAGATTTTTGGATTTCTAAAGGTTTATAGCAAAAGAGGAATTCATCCACTGTGATTGGACAATTCCCCTCAAACACCTCACGCCATAGCACTTGCATGGCCACTATCGTCCTCTAACCATTAAGGTTGAGTTGGTTTGGTCTAATACCCAACTTATGGAAGAGATCTCTACACAAAGAATTAAGGGGAAATCTAAGACCTGATAATAAGTAAGATGCATATACACCAAAACTAAAAAAAGGAGAACAACACCACTTTCCACCCTCAAGTAGACGAGGATTGAACTCAAGAGGAATTTGGTATCTACCTACAAGGGTTGTTAATCTCTTTGCATCTAAGGTGGACGCAACTTCTGGAGCACAGCTATAGATAACATTAGTATTTTCCTCCTTGTCTCGAGGAGGGGTACTAGATGTCTTGTCCCTTCTGGACGAGCTAGCCTCAGCCCCAAAAGCTGCCCTTCGTTGCATCTCCTCTTGGAAGACCTTTAAAGGAATTCCAAGGGCCCCAAATGAATAATGCTTGTCTTGGGAACTACTGTTACTACTACTCTCAAAGCTACCACTTCTACCATTTGACTCGTCCTGATATTCGTCTATATCTCTCTCAGTACTACCACTAAATGAAGACACATTTATAAGAATATATAAAGAATTTCCTAAAAACAAAAACCTAAGAACCAAAAAAAGGAACGAGAGATTAGGGACGAGGACAACTAGATGAGGCTCTTGGATGAGATGGCAAAGAGGAGAATATCAGAAAAGTGAGAGGGTAAGAGAGATAATATACATATTTATAGGCCTCGGGGGTGGGTCAATGAAGCGATGTAGACCAACCAGAAATTGACACATGGCATGTCCCCTTGAAAAACGAATTGACGCGACGAGTTGGTCAATAAGATCGTGATAAGTGGCGTAATTTGAGATGACATAATTCAACGAAAACAAGGACGCCACGTGGCACATCAATTGAGCATTGAAACATCGACATGTGTCAAAAGTAAATTAAAGCTCTGCTACAATGGCCAGGACGACCCTTAGACAAGAGGGCAACTGATGGTGAACCAAAAAATTGGACTGTCTCTAGTTTGTCCATCGTGTCGTTCAAGACCAGAAAGGTCGTCTAAGTACAAGGATGTCATCCGGAATGGAGTCACCTGGACGATCGCCTAACACTTAGAAAGTTTCAAAGTAAATCTTTATCCAAAAGCTTATAATTCGGACTACGTTCTACTATTTTGAAGTGGGAGCAAAATCCTTATTCATCGCTCTTAACTTTCCACTAAGTTCTTAACTTCCAATAGTAGTTGTAGAAGTTAAGTCTCAGCCTTCTAACTTCCACCCACATTGGGGAAGTTATTAAATAAGTAACCATTCCAAAACTTACTTTAAAAGGACCTAGCTATATCAAATTAAGGTAAGTTTTTTGCCACTTACAGAGTTGGAATCCTTAAGTTCGAGAGAGAGAAAACTAACTTAAGCATCAAAGAGTTATTGGCCGGTTCACCTTGGTCACTTTTGATCTTGTGCTTCTTTCTTTTCAGGCCTTCCAAGCAACCTCAAACCCATTGAAGTCTGGAGCATTCAGCCTACTGATTTTTTGTGTATCATCACATATCATTAAAAATAATAATACAAATCTATTAATTATTACAATAATTATTTTCATAATAATTATCATAATAAATATCTATAAAAGCATAATCATAATATACCTATTTTTAATAACTCCCATAATTATCAAATTTCATATTTAATATTTCTCATACGATGATATTTAATATTTCTTATACAATGACAATCAAAATAAATGTCTATTAATAATTATTGTAATTATTGTAATTGTCGAATTTCGTATATATAAAATTATATCTATATATTAGGGTTGAATTTGAATTTGGGCCTCAGGAAAATAAAATTTGGCTCTCCTCCACAATCTTGCTTAAACAACATTACAAATCAGACCAAAAAACCACATGCCAGCCCAAACAAACATAGATCATTGGCCCAAAGTATTTAACAAAAAATTATTACAAACAAATGAAATTGCAGACAATAACTGAATTATCAGGACCTAAAACCACAATTTTGGTATGGTATTGGATAGTTTTTGTTTCAATACTTTCTTCAAGGATAGTTTTATTGAAGTGCCTATTTGTTTTAATATTTTCATGAAGTTGGGGATGAATGTGCCTGAGCAAATGCTTCAGATGTGTAGAACTTTGATGTAAAAAATTATTCCGCAATCTAAACCGTATGCTAGTGAAAAAAAACTTCTGAATGAAAAACTTAATGAATTTGAAGCTAAAAGATATGGCTCGATGGCATCTCTGACTTCTGCAAGATATCAAGATCCCTTAAATTTTCAGGGTGTGCCTTTTGTGATGTCAACCAAATTTAAAGGGCATTCATAATAAATTTACTAAACAACATTTACTTAAGTTGGATATATGGCTCATTTTCTTTTTTTCCTCCGATTAATATAAGATCCATGATACTTTCACTTAAAACTACATTAAGCCTTAGTAGATCCTAATAAATACAAAGAAATCAAAAAGACAACTCTGCAATCAGGGCGGAACCAGGAATTTTTCCTTGTGGGGCTGTAATCAGGACAGAACCAGGAATTTTCCTTTTGGGGGAAGGGGGGATATTGTAATCTCAAAAGTAATTAATATTATTTAGAAACACACAAATGCATATATGCCATATGTATAGTTATGTTTCTACTTAAAAAAAGGCAGTGAAAAACCTCGTACACTATGAAAAGAAGTAAACTAACACCGCTCCAAAGTTCTTGGTTTAATTTCTCTTTTGGACTTTAAAAAAGTTCTATTTTGTACCATAAAAATCTACTTTATTTATTTTATCATTTCATTTTACTACTCACTCTCCATTCCAGTTTCTATGTTTAGATACAACTTATTAAAATAATATAAATTATTCTAACAAATACTCTCTCTGTCTCTGTCTCTCTCTCTCTCTCTCTCTCTATATATATAGGAGATTCTAGCCTTTTACCCCTATTTTTAAAAATATTTGGCAATATGTCATTGTTTTCAAACTATATAAGTTCATGCCCCTGTTTTGAAATTCGATTTTCTCAAAATTGAGTTTCAATAAAAAATTCGATTAGTTTAAAATCAAGTTATGCCCCATCAAACTTTAAAAAAAAAAAAAAAATTTGCATGGAACTTGGGTTCATTGAGCTCGAGTTTTATATAAAACACCGTTATAGGTCTTATAAAACGCAATTATAGGCTATGCACGATCAAACTTACAAAAAAAAAAAAAAATTGCATGGAACTTGAGGTTATGGAACTCGAGTTCCATATAAAACACCGCTATAGGTCTTATAAAACGCAGCTATAAGTTATGCACAATCAAACTTAAAAAAAATTAGCATGGAACTCGAGTTCAGGGAGCTCGAATTCCATATAAAACGCCGCTATCGGTCTTATAAAACGCAGCTATAGATTTGGGGTGATCAAACTTAAAAAAAAAAAATTGCATGAAACTCGAGTTCATGGAGCTCAAGTTCTATATAAAACGCCGCTATAGGTCTTATAAAACGCAGCTATAGGTATGAAACTCGAGTTCCATGCATTTTTTTTTTTTTAAAGTTTGATTACCCCATACTTAAATTTCTACCAATCTAGTTTTTTTTATTAAAACTCGATTTTAATAAAATTGAGTTTCGAAACAGGACACGAACCTAAATAGTATATATATATATATAAACTCCCTTCTCTTTCTTCCTCTCTCTCTCCGCATCAAACCCATGGCTAGTAATCACCACTACCACCAACAACCCACCAAATTTAGAAACCACCTACCACTGAAACTCAGCCTAACCACCAAAGGCCCAGCCACCACCACCACCACCGCCACCATCATTAAGACACAATAGAATCCTAAATTGTTAGGAATAACCACATGAAACAAAAACACATCCAATCCGAACTGCATTAACACACTCCACAGTCTACAATCAGACATCTTACAATGAAAAGCACAAAAAAAAAACAAACAAACAAAATTATGTTCGCAACTCAAATCTGAACCCAAAGACAGCAAAAAATAATAATAAAAGACAAGAAAAAGAAACCCTTTTGTGGAAAAAAAATGGAGAATGAGAAGAACACAAGGATTGGGCTTCAATCTAGGAGATGATTTAGTGTTTTTTTTTTTCGTTTTATCTTCTGCTATGGATTTTTGATATTTATTTATCTCTGTTTTGGTTGGGTTACCTTGAAAAAGAGAAGCAAAGACAGCATCGATCAAACCCAGTGGCAGCATTGATCAACCCAATCCACCACACCCACGCCTGCAGCAACCCACAACCACTGTGAAATTTACCAATTTAAACCCACCGAAATTGCCGCCACACACCCACACAACCTGATTTAAACCCACCAATTTCAACCCAAGCCACGCCACCGGTTCAAACCCCAGCCCCAAAACCAAAGCCCAACACCACCAAGAGAGAGAGAAAATGAAACAGAGACGAGAGAGTGAGAAGAGAGTCAGAGATGAGAGAGTGAGGAGATATTCTAAATAAAATATTTTTTTGGCAAAAATACAAAAATGACTCTCTAAGTTTTACAATTTTTCATTTCAGATTTTTAAGTTTGCATTTAGTCATTTCAATCCTCTAAGTTTCAAAATTCTTCAATTCAGTCCTCTATTAAAAAGCCATCCATTTCTGCTGTTAACACCCCAAAACAATGCTGTTTTGGACTGATTTTAAAATTTAATTTCTATTTGATTATTTATTTCTTAATTTCAAAATATGTTAATTCAAAAAACCTAGAAATTAAAAAAAAATATATATATCAAACCCCAATTGAAGTTGTCCCCAGCTGAGGGGGAGAGAAGGAGATGATGACCAAGAGAACATAGGAAGGAGAGAGGACTATTGTGAAACAAAGTAGCTTTGATGAATTGGGGATTGGAGGCTAACGATGAGGCGATGGATGTGGTAGATTTTGGAGAGCCAGGAGTCGACCATGTGTGGTGGCTGATGATAGTTTGGAATTGGTCGGAGTCTAAGTGTGGAGGTCATGGGTGTCTTCGTTCACTTCGTGGTCTAGAATGTTCATAGCCATGGCGGTGAAGAGGAAAAAGGAATTCTGGGTTTTGGGTTCTGAGAGTATAAGAGTGAAAATGCAGAGGGATGAGTGAGTCTATAGAAAAAAAAGTCAGATTGAGATGATTGCAATGGTAATGGTGTTCATGGTATTGGGATTTGTATAGCTTTGTTGGGATTTCATTGTTGACTTATTAGGTGTGGAAGCCATTGATGATAGCTATAAGGGAATTTTTTTTTTTTTTTTTATTTAGGAAAAATTACACTTTACTTATAGTGGTTTGCTCAAAAAACACTTTACCCACCTGTAATTTAAAAATTGGCACTTTATTTACTGTGGTCTAATCTGTTAACCCAACGTTACCCACCTTTGTGCCTGCCGTTACTCTAACACTATTCCACTAAAAAATACAATAGCAATTGGATCAAAACACTTTCCTTTGAGGAAAAAAAAAACCCCTTTACCCATATATCCTCTGTTCAAGATTGTGGCCTCTCCATCAAGATCAACCTGTGAAATTCTCAGCATCAAGAGAAGATGGCAATCCAATCAAAACTCATGTGAAGGATATTGAAGATTTTCTCTCTTCATTTAAACAACAGGTGCGATTTTGATAGTTAGGGTTCTTGATAGGTGCGATTTAAACAATAGTTGCAATTTAAACAATAGGTGCGACTTTAAACCCCTCTATTCATTACTTTTAGGTTACTTATAGAAAAATACTGAGAGTTTCTGCTTTGATAACCGCTTTACAGTGAAATAGAAAAACACGTAGAGATGGAAAACGTAAAAACAGAGACAATCTTGAACAAGCTTCAATTTCATCAAATTCTCAAACCCTAGCTTTTATTCAATGGCTTGTACCAAGCAAACCGCTTGCAAATCCACCGGAGGAAAGGCATCGAGGAAGCAATTGGCCACCAAGGCTGCTCGAAAATCTGCTCTGGTCACCGGAGGAGTGAAGAAGCCCCACAAGTTCAGGCCAGGAATCGTGGCTCTCCGTGAGATTCGAAAGTACCAGAAGAGCACTAAGCTCTTGATCCGAAAGCTCCCATTCCAGCGCTTGGTTCGTGAAATCACTCAGGACTTCAAGATCGATCTCCGATTCTAGAGCTCCGTTGTGGTTGCACTACAAGAGGCCGCCGAGGCTTACCTTGTGGGACTCTTTGAGAACACCAATCTCTGCGCTATTCACACTAAAAGAATCACCATCATGCCTAAGGATATTCAACTCGCTAGGAGGATCAAGGTTGAGCGTGCTTAGAGCAAAGGGTTTTGTGTAGATAAAGAAATTTGGGTAGATCTATGTGTATCAGGGTATACGGGTAAAGGGGGTTTTTTCTTTCTTAAAGAACGTCTTTTGATTCAATTGCTTTTGTTTATTTTGAGTGGAATGATGTTAGAGTAACGGTAGACACAACGGTGGGTAATGTTGGGTTAACAGATTAAACCACAGGTAGGTAAAGTGCCAATTTTTAAACCACAGGTGGGTAAAATGTAATTTTTTCATTTATTTAATATTTATTTTTTTAATTAAAGTTTTATAAATAAGAAATAAATAATTAAATTAAAATTAATCCAAAACGACGTCGTTTTGGGGATATTAACGACAGAAATGGATGACTTTTTAACAAAGGACTAAATTGAGGAATTTTGAAACTTAGAAGACTGATATAACCAAATGCAAACTTAAAGGACTGAAATGAAAAGTGATAAAACTTAGAGGGTCAGTTTTGCATTTTGTCTTATTCTACAGTTGGTTCTATATATACGAATCAACTGTTCATAGTTTCTAAAAATTTTAAAACCGAAACCTGGATGGAGCCTTTTTTCTGAGCTTTTGGTTGTAAAATAACAATTGGAGGGTGTTTACACCCTAATGCTTATGCTCTAAACTTTAATTAAATATTAACCGATAACTTTTTAGATTACGTAAATCTCAAGGAGAGATTCTCATACAATATTGAGAATTCTAAAGGATTTTTTATACTAAAAAAAAATAAATATTAGATATTTTTAACTTCTTTATAATACACTTAAGGTTTTATTTTCATCCATAAATTCCTTAAAATTATTAATTTAATTTCTCTTTTGGACTTTTAAAGGTTATAAGCTTTAATTGAATATCAACTTCTCATATAAGATTACATAATAAATCTTAATATTCTCATACAATACTAAGAATTCAAAAGAGTTTTTTTTATACTGAAAAATATATTTTAAATATTTATACTACCTTCATAATACACTAAATAGCTGTTAAAGACTTTTTTCGTAGACATATATTGTTAGGCTAAACTACGTAACCCTTGTGTTTTCTTTTTCTCTTTTCTCTCTTTTACATCAATCACTACAATTTACTCTATTCCATTTTGATCTTAACAATCTTAATCAAGGGAATCAATCTCATATCGAAGGCTGTACCGGTTTGACTAGTAGAACGATATATTTCGGTACCGGGCAATACATGTGTACCATTTTGGGTTTACCGTTAATATATATATATATATATATATGTATGTATGTATGTGTGTGTGTGTATTATAATAAATATAAGAGTTTACCATAAAACAATATCCCAATTCAGACTAGATTTTAGCATCAATTAAAAGAAAAAAAAAAACACAATATAAAAAATAGAAAGCTTAATTGTTCATTACTAAGAAAACAAATAATATTAATAAGTTAATATAAATAAGTTACCATTCTACCCTTACAAAAATTCAAAAATTACAAAACTAAAAAAAAAACTTTTTTTTTTTACTGGCCAGTATGTTCAAACCGGTATTATACTGACAAATACGATATATACCGGTTTGTACCAGTACGGTATCAACTCCGTTGATCCTAACCAAAATTGTGGAAGAAAAAATAAACTTTATAAAAAATAAGAAACCATTATAGTAGTGGATCCACGTGATGTGTGCAGCAGTGCATGGAGGACTACAATAATTAACTAGCAAATAATTGAATATAATAATAATAATAATATATTACGGGTACAACTACAAAACGCGGTTTCTGCCATTCATTTGATTTCTAAGGCAGCAGGACGGTATTATACAATGAAGATTTAAATCATTTAAAATATCTCCAAGTTATTTATATGCTAATTTTTTATTTTTTTTGGTAGATGTCTAATCCAGAGCATTATATCATTGGATAAAAAGCAGTGACCGGTACCACCTTCCTCAAAAAATAGAAAAAAGAAAAGAAAAGAGAGCAGTGCCCTCAATTCTTCCAGGAAGGTACTGTATTTAGTAGCATTGTCAATGAGTTGGCAGTGTATGAAGGGACTTGGTTGTCTAGTATGATAGCATCTTCTATTATAGAAAATAATTCAACTTAACAAGTTGCAGTTTAATAAGTAGTTGATGATATTCTTCCATATATATATAAAAGATCGAAATTCAAATTCCACTGGGTAGGGATATGATATCCGTGATTCCATATATAAATAGGGAAATTTATTTTATGAGAACTTATCATGAGATCACCATTTTACAATATGTAAGATATATCCATATTTATTATTATTATTATTATTTATTTATTTTACAAATTGATATATCCATATTTATGAGTAGTGGTAGAATAAGGATTTTTTAGTTAGAGGTCTGGATTAAAATAAAAAGGTTGAAGACAAATTAATTCCTGAAAACATTCATTAATTAATATAAAGAAAAAGTAATTAATCAATTAAACCCAAAAGTGAATTAATATACAAAATATAGTATACTTATATTTTTTTAGTGTCTGGTTTCAATTTATCTTTTGTTTTATGATGACACAATTTTTTTTTTATAGTTAGAAGAGGATCTCATCTTCTAGGAACGTCATTCTCAAAAAAAAAAAAAAAAAAAAAAAAAAAATCTAAGAATGTTCTCATAATCCGACTCTACAAAAATCTTTGAGTTAGTCCTCGAGTTGGGCTTTTTTTTTTTATTTTATTTTATTTTATTTCCTGATAATTGGATATTTGAAAGAAAGGGGTTTTAACCTTAAACGTCTTTGTAGAAAAGTTAGGAAATATTAGTTGAGTTATAATTAAAGTTTTAGACAAATCTACTATATTTAAAGGCTAAAACTCCTCATTTTCTTCTCAGTTTCAATATTTTTTACAGGGGGGTGAGTACTGTGTTTCTCTTGTAAGCAAAGAGGATATGAGCCATTTGACATTACAATTGTGGGAACTGGAGTGCTAGTTCTGAAGCTTCCAAAAATGTATTTTATGATAACTAGACAAGGAGATTTACATGTCCACAGATACTCTTAACCAAATTTAATTTTAACATATTCAATGCATTATCCTAAAAAAATTCAATACCATTTGCCAGCTAGCTTTGGGATCTGAGTGAGAAGTCAGTCATCTTCATATAAAAATTGTCATCATCCATCATGTATCATATGATGGCATTCAAGTGATTTTCACAGGCAACAAGGGGCATAATGTCATGGTTCCCACTATAAAAATTGATGGACACTAGTGGGAAAACGAAATCAACCTTACCAGCTAGTTGTTTGTGCAACCAAAATATTTTAGCACTATACCTTTTCTTTCTTTTGTTTTTATTGCTCAACTCTTTCAGTGCATTCTGATCTTCCAAATTGTAGGCTCTTAGGCATTTAAAAAAAAAAAAAAAAACATCATGGGCTTCACTGGGGTATGCAGAAGATTAATTGGAGACATGTTGCATGCATTTGGAAACTCAAAACCAAGCTCAGCAGCTCATCTTGATGAAGACCATTCTACATGCAAGCCACAAAATGCTTGCAAAGTTGATGACACAATGGTTAGAGCTCTAATCACTGTGTTTGGCATGGAAAACAACGGAAGAATCAAGAAGGAAAATGCACGTCGAGTAGTGGAGAAGCTTGGTTTAACATATAGTTCTGAAGAAGACAAGTCTAGCTTTGAGCTACCAGGTGATCAAGATGGTGTTGGCCTAGAAGATGCTGAAGTGGCTGTAGAGGAGGTGCTTGGTGGATTGGAGGACATGTCAAAGCGCAATGAGCTACTACATGAAGCCTTCAAAATCTTTGATGAGGATGGTAATGGATTTATAGAGGCAGTGGAGTTGAAGAGGGTGCTGGATTGCTTGGGATTGGACTGTGGGTGGGATATGGGTGAGATTGAGAAGATGGTCAAGGCTGTGGATTTGAACTTCGATGGGAAGGTTGATTTCGGTGAGTTTGAGTTAATGATGAAATAAAATGTCACTCATTACAAGGAACAGATTATTAAATTTGTTCTGCTAATTGTATATTGTTCTCAAATTTTCATCAATAAGAAAATTTTGGATAATTAACGCATCATTTTATTGATTCTCTCTCTCTCTCTCTCTCTCCAATATATATATTCTTTTATGAATAATTTGATTATTATTATTATTATAGGAAAATTTTATTTTTACTTTAAATGTTTTCGTTGAAAATACTAAAAGATACTAATTAATTGAGTTATAAGACTTTGCAGCTTCAACTTAAAATTTTTAAATTAAGATTTTATTTCTTAAATCTAATATTCGTCAAATTTTGTTTTGTTTATTTTTTTTTTTGGAGTAGATTTTTAAGTCATTTTTAAACTACTTGGCATTGGATACAATATCTAATTTAGACCAATTCGATGGCTATTTTTGCTAGAAGTCAAAAGCCCAACACAAAGCAAGGCCCTGTTTTATTTGAATGTTCTAGATTGGTCCTATTTTGGGTTTTTGCATGGGCCTAAAGCTTATATTTTGCTAAGTGTACTGATGCCACTTGCAAAATTTAAGAACCCAGAAAAGGCTCACTTGTCAGTCACTCTCATGCATAAGGAACACTAGTTGCACTGCCTTGTGTGACTGAAATTTCGGCCTGACAATTTTTTGCCAAGAAAATGTATTTGACTTCATTAAAAGCTCTCTGGAGAGGTTTTGCACATTTAGCAGATTCCCTAGGTGTCATTTTGGTCCAAAAGGTTCACAAAATTGAGTTTAGTCAACAAATTATGCAAATTGTGACTAAAAACCATCTCACCCTAAGATCCAAACAAAAACAAAAGTTCTGAAGCTTGCCATTTGTTTAGCAATACAACAACTAAAAGCTTTAATCCTTATTAAAATTTCAGTCTTAACAATGCCTCAAACCTGCTATAGAGTTTGCCATCGAGCCTTGCATTGACAACATATTACTTCTACCTCATCTACCATACTCATTTAAATCTAAGCTTCTGAGCCACAAAAGAGCAGTAGACTATTAACGTCGTTTAACATACGTAACAATGCAATAGTGCCTCTCTCTCTCTCTCTCTCTCTCTCTCTCTCTCTCTCTCTCTCTCATTTTTTTTTTCCCTCATTTTTCTTTATTTATGACTTAATAAAGATTCAAGGTATTCTCATTTTTTTCCCCTTTGTCTAGCACCTTTGGGTATCTCTTTGCATGTACTATCAGCCTCTATTAAACAAGGAATGCGAATTTAGGGCTTAAATAGATTCTTTTTTATTTATTTAACTCAAGGTGATTGGGCCAATTTCATTTTTATTTATTTTTAGGGCCAATTTCAACCCCAGCAAATATTAAATCTGTTTCAAATGGAGTGGAACAAGCATCGTTGGTGTCAGAAATCACATTAATGTTACTTCCTAATAGCCCGACCAAATAACTTTTAAATTTTAATTCTTTTATTGGTAATTACACACATCTAGTGGTCATGAACTCACAATCTCACCATTCATCTCCTTTACAAGGACAAGGACAAGATGTGCCATTTGAGAGGGTTCATTGACAACAATTTTAATTTTTCAAAACATTAAAGGTCCCCAAATTTTTTTTTTTTTTTGGCTGAATAAAAGGTTCCCAATTGATGACAAACTAAACACCAAGCTCATCTTTTTAAGCCTAAAGGATACTGATGATTAATATACAGCCATCAATCTTCAACATATGATACATTCATGAGCTCAACCTTGCTATGCATCTGATTTTGGATGCAGACCTCAATCATGAAGACCAGCCAACTCTGGCCAAAATAATCATGTTGGCATGGCCATGACCTCTCTACTATTGCACAATCATAGTAATGAAGACACTTAAAATAAAGTATCTTCATTTAACATAGGATTATTCATGATTCCAGTTTTCATATTGCTATTATTAATATTGGTGTGTCCAAGTCCAATGCCTGGATTCTGCCCAGAAACTGTCATTCCAGCATATGAGGCATCATCACCATGGACGGTGACTGTGATGGTTGGTGAGACATTTGGACCCCGACGCAGATTCTGGGTATTAAGAGGTTGCGGTGCACCTAAATGACTCTGAAGAAACTGAATCAAAGTAGAGTTTACGGAGCCTCGAGTAACCATATCTTCAGCTAACTTCACCTGAAATCACATACAAAGTTATTAGCCTTTTCTTTTGTATTGTTCTGTTTTAAGTAATGCTACTAGAACATATACGCATAAATATATATACCTTGGCTCTCAAAGCTTCCACATCTGATTTTAGGACTCGATTGTTTGTATCAGCAACGCGATACTGTTGAGTAGCATCTGTGAGCTGCTTGTATAGAGACGCATTTTCTCCTTTGAGCTGTTCAACCTGAGAAAGAAGTCCATGAGTTAAACCGAATTAGCTTTACACTACTAAAGGACTATTATGTTAGCAAAATGGTTAAACATAATTTATTATTTCTTAATAGTTTTAAGTTCATGGTATTAGATTAATTGATCCTGAGTTCAAATCATGTCTCCACTTTACCTCTTATTTAAAATGATAAAGAACGTTGGGATTCATTTATTCAAGAGTGTTAATAATGATTAAATTTATTATTTCCTAACAGTTTAACCTTTTAAGACAATTAGCAGTGTTACTGGTAGTTATCACATTCAATGACAATTTTTACTCAAATAGTTGGTGGGTTGCCAATATTCCTCTTCTTTTTTATCCTTTCTCAGTAGCTATAAGTATAACCACTGATCAAATAACACAAGCCCCCAAAAACATAAGATACCTGCAGCTCAAGCTCTTGTAGATGTGCTTGTTTTCTTTTTCTTGATCGCCTAGCAGACTCCCTGTTAGAAACCATCCTGGAGCCACAGAAAGTCAGTAACAATGCATGTAATTTGATTTAGGAAGAATTTGATATCTCTATTGTAGTTCTTATACCTTCTGATGCGTTTTATATCAGTGGGGTCTGTGCTCTGCTCACATGGACCAACTTCAAACTCAGCATCTTCATCATCTGATTGATCATGCGAGGAACCACTGGTAGTTCCTCTTGCCTGATTATCACCAACATTTGGTTTATTATCCGAGGTTGGACTGCTAACTTGACAGATTACAGATTCTAGTGACAACAGAAAAACAAGCATAAGCATGTAAATTAGGAGCAAAAACTAAGACAACTTTGAAACTTGCACGTGCACAAGTGTCTCATACCACAAATTGATGACTGGGCGTCCATGGTTGCTGCATTGTTGGATTGCTTGAAAGTGAGATGTTGAGAACCTAGAAGTGTTTCAGTTAGTCCACCACAACTTGAAAATAAAGTTATTAAGTCCTGTATTTACGAAAAAGAACATAAGTTAGATTGTTGTGTTCTATGCCAAATAGATACTGAATCATGAGCTTGTAATTGCACCGAGTGTTTTATTTTCTTTTATACTTCAATGGGTGCAACAAAAATTGAAGAGTAGAACATGTTTACTCCATCTAACATACCATTTGTTCTGAGGGCAGTTTGTGTGCCCATCAGTCAACAAAACCTACTCATGTCTATCAAATATGTAACTAAGTGGTGCTTGAATTAATTAGTTAAGTCAGTCCTGTTAAGAGTTGAGAGTTAAGACCATCACCAACCAACCCCTTGTGGCATGTCAATGTCATGACATTTTTTTTTTTTTTTGTATATACAAGATAAAAATTCTATTCTAGCCTAATCTAAGTGTATATATGTGTGAAGCTCCCTCATAGAGATTTAAACCCTAGCTCCTGCCCCTTTTACACCCTACAGACACTTATACTTGTAGAGTGACCATCACACCAAGAGTGTGCGGTAGTGGCATGTCATGTCATTGAATTGGCGGTGGTTTGTTTGATATAGTAGCTTATTACTGGCTTATTTCTAAAGCTAATTTATGTGTAGTTTATTAAAACTCATTTTTTTCCTAATCTAATTATAATTTTATCTAATTTATCTTTTAAGAAAAAAAACCAATGAAAATAAGTTATTTCTATTTTTTGTGAATAAAGATGATTTTTATTTAGAAGAAATAAAAAGGAGACCAGAGAACTGCCAATCAGCATCAACAAGAGCCCAAGTTGGGATAAAGTTGACGGACTAGAGTCCCTAAGTCATACAAAAGGAGGCGAGCCAAATTATGAGCTAGTCCATTAATGGATCTAGGAAAAAAAGAGAAAGATACATCATCAAAGAAAAAACAATTGGACTGAAATGAAAATAAGTTATCCTAAACACACCCTAAAAATAGAATAAATTAATTTACTACAGCAGCGGCTGATATATGGAAATGAAAAAAGAAAAAAGAAAAAAGAAAAAAACCCTCTCACAAGACTATGCGATATAATTTCTTTTTATTGGTAACTGGGTATGTGATAAGAAGTTAAACAGGACGAATATCATTTTCCTAGGCTATGCTTTCCCCACATAATTATCAGAACTTCTAATTAACCATTTCACGTTCACCTAAGAAAGCAGCATGTTTCTTTTGAAAGCGATTGGCCAAGTTGATAATAAAAAAAGAGAGGTGCTATGTCTACAATATTTTCATAACAAATTATAAGTGGTTAGTTGTTATTGGTTCAAATTTGAACCTAATACTAAGATTACTTTTTTACTCCAACAATAACAACTAGTAACAACCTGCCACTTAGAATTTGTTGTAAAAATGTTGTGGAAAAATCATTTCTCATTAAAAAAAAAAAAAAAAAAAAACTCCTCTTAACCTACCTTTGTCAATTAATCCTCCACCAACCATAAAATAGATTATTAATAAATTAAAAAGCTACTTTCATTACTAGTAAAATATTATAATCCAAGAATAGCTCTTCACTAGTAAGTGCATCCTATTAATTTTTGAGTTTGGCGTGAATCCAATGCTCCAGCACGCTGAATTTAACACGATTTGGCGGTTTGTTTGTGTCACGTTTCTGTATCATAATCATACCTTATGCATCACCATATATGATATGAAACCTAGGTACTTAACTTCTACCATTCATTAAAAAAAATTATTAAGTGGTTTTCATACCTAACTTAAACCTTTATATTTAACTTCTTTACAAATTAATAATTTTTTTATTGGGGTTCTGTTGTGCAAATTGGCAAATCCTTATCTACTACACATTGGAATCCAATACCATGTTCTCTAATCCAATCTCCACTGGATATGTTCCTCAAATAATCATGAGAATTCTACTATTAGACTCGACATAAATTTGGACCATATGAGACATACATGTAGCATGGAACAGCAAAATTCCAACAAGATTAATTTTGTACATTTAAATGGCCTAAAATAAATGAAAAATGTCAAAATTATTACAAATTAAAAAAAAAAACTTACAAGTAACATAATATATATATTTTAAATTTTTTATTAATTAATACAATAGATAAGTCGGTTCAACAACATGAATAAAAGTTTAAATCAATTATATGTAAATTTATAAAATTTGCAATAAGGCTAACAATATTGTTCGAAACATAATCATTATTTCCGTTAAGTAGGGCCATATGGCCAAAAGATGACCGTGCTGGATTTGACACGTCACCATAACTCTCAGCACAGATGTTGACGTGGCAATAACCGAGCCCAGAAGCAAAGCATATATCGGAATCGGGATACTAATAAATAGAGAGAGAGAGAGAGAGAGAGAGAGAGACAAACCCGATGTTTGAAAGAAAAGCCAAGATCACCATCACCGAAAATGACATCGAGTTCTTCAGAGAAAGGATGAGCTGTGTCTCGGTCTCGGGTTTCGGTCGTGGGGCTCCTTATAAACTCTGCAAGAGCCAACTCGGACTCGCTTCGTTTCAGGTTTGAGCACAACGTTGCTGCTGCTGCTGCTGCATGCTCTGCCAGGTTTTGCTCCATTATTGTTTCTATAACTCTATTCCACCACCGGTGAGAATAGAGAGGGAGAGAAAGAGAGAAAAAGAGAGAAAGGGGGAAAGAGCATAGGGTGTGGGCACAGAAATAAATAGGAGAAGAAGAGTGAGAAAAGTTAGAGAGAGAGAGAGAAGTAAAGTAAAAGAAGTGTGATGGCTAAGTACAGGGGAGTCTCTATCAGTGTGATAGAGAGGGAAAAAAAAAATAAAGGAGCTAGGGCGGCACATGAAGTTAAAAGTTTTGACGTGTTTAATTGTATGAGGGAAGAAAATGTCTTTTCATACTTAAATAAGGGCAATTGTCCTAATTAGCTCAAATGATAGGGTATTTTATCGTTATAATTACGTGTACTTTAGGTATGATTATTCTATAAATATAAAATTTTTGTGAGAGGGAAGGAAAAATGTCAGAATTCAAGTTTTTAAAAGAAATTTTATATATATTTAAATTAAGTTTGAGTAAAATTTATATCATTAATTAAAAAAATATATAGCAAAAGGTATTATAATAGTTTAAAAAATTGTATTTTGTTGTGAAATAAAAGATAAAAAATTATTATTAAAAATAGGCGTCATAAATTACCATTCTCTAGAATATATTTTTTTTTTTTGTATTAATTACTGATGCACACACTAAGCTATACACAATTGAACTGAAATGAAATCATTCCAGTTATAATTATGAAATGTCACAATTATTATTGAAATTAAAACGCACATGCACTTAGATTAAATTTAAGTAGAATTTATATTGTCTATTAAAAAAAATATATAGTAAAAAGTATTATAATAATTTAAAAAAATAATATTTTGTTGTCAAATAAGAAATAAAAAACTATTATTAGAGCCATCATAGCTTAACACTCTCTAAAACAGAATAACTTTTTTGTATCAATTACTGATTGGATAATAATTGGATACTTATTGGGGGGAAATAGGACAAGTCTAGTGTTTTTGACCGGAAAGGATTAATCTTGTTGGGATGAACACGGGCCGTTTGTTTTATTAGAAATTTTTTGAGTGGCAATTTATATACGTAACAACGAAGTCTGCTATCTGGTGGGCCTTCTCGATGCTTCCCCACACCCCCCCCCCCCCCCCCCCCCCCATCCTTTTTTTTTCCTTCTTATAGAGTGCAATCAACGGTTAAAGGAATAATATTGGGGATTCTCTTCTACTTTTTTTTATTTTATTTTGTATTGGGGATTCTCTATTTCCCTTTAGATACACTTATAATTGAATAAGGAACAACATCATTTTCGTTGGGTGGAGGTTGGGAAAACCATTGGCCTTAATTTAGAAGAAGGTTTACATCATAGCATTAATGCATTTCTTTTCTCATTCAGTGTAGGTTTTATATGATTATAGGAACATCCACAAACTATGAGAAGAAAGTTGAAAAAGCTTTTGGCCTTAATTTAGGAGTAGTTATATCATAGCATTAATGCATTTCTTTTCTTATTCGGTGTAGGTTTATATGACTATAGCATCCACGTATTAAGAGAGGGAGAATATATATATATATATATATATATATATTATTTGTTTATCTTGAGATATAATTATTACCATTTATAGGAGAGCTTAACCTAAACTACCAACATCATTAACTTTTTGTATAAACAACAATACCATGCAGCGTGTTTTTCAATGTAAACAATTTGAGTTTAACTCATACCACACTACCATGCCATAAATTTAATTATGCTTTATATTAATTTAAAGTCAATATATATATATATATATATATATATAAATAAGCAGAGACCTCATGAGAAAGCTTAAGATTATACCATATGACGCACTCTATGAAGAGAATTAAAATACTCTTAAAGATAATAACAAATTTAAAAATATAGACTCTATATTTCATTTGGTTCAATGTTTCAAAACTATGTTTTGTTACACTTTTTATTCTATGTTTTAAGACTACAATTTATTTCATTTATTCAATATTTTAAGAATTTTTCTCTCTCACCTCCAAAAAACTCTTTATATTTCCATTCACCCTTTTTACTTCTACTTCTTTATATACACATGTCCACAGCCTTTCATGCCATCCCATTTCAAATACACTCAGATAAAAAACGATGTCATTTACCATTAGTCTTTCAACGATACCTATATAATTACAACATTGTGGTACCATTTTATTCTAACCCGTATGAGTAGGTTATGACCAAAAAATGAGGCTTTCATTTTTTATTCAGTGATGGTAACTTACGATTTGGTATTGAAGTCAAACATTATAGATTTTGTGAAGGTTGTGATTCGCATTGAGTCTTTGAGTGTTTGGGTTTTGGTTTGGAAAAGTCATAAATGTATGAAGTTTGTTATATATTTTTTTTTAGTTTTGTGTTAGATCTCATAGTTTGTAGGTTTCTTTCTACTATTTTGTGCAGTATAAGTCATAGTGATAAAAACAAAAGTAGATGATAAATTCAAAGTATTTTCCTCTTTTTCTTTTTGAAGGATATAGAAGCCTAACTAAAAACAATTAAATTTTAATAAATGAATGTGTTTTTAACCAATTTCTCTATGTTTAATCATGTTTACTTTATGTTGATACTTAAATCATTCTCTTAATTTCATTGAGATAATGAATTGGGTGTTTGTGATTAAGGTCTTAATATTTGGTTGTGAAAATAGAGTGGTTGAGGAAGTGTTTAGGAGATTGTTTAAATTTATGAAATTTTAGAATATAAAGGTATTTTATACTTTAAATTCTTATTTATAGATTTCAAAATCATTTAAACAATTTAACAAATAAAATCTACTTTTAACTGTAAATATTATAATATGTTGTAGTCTTATAGTGTTATATAATTTTTTTTCAATAAAATATGAATTAAGAAAATTAAGTTTCAAATTATTTAACAATATTGTAGGCAAACATATATAAATATTATACAACAAAATAAATATTATATGTAAGTCTTACTATACATAAAAATAATTTCAAATGAAATTGTAAAGTAATCCGCGCATCATACAGGACATCATCTAGTTTTATTAAAGGATCATCCACATGATGTAAATTATAAAGGATTTTATTGGCTCAACGTCTTTAATTTATTTATTTTATTTAAACAATCCAAGATATTTACATTGTGATATTATATAAAGTTTTATTAAAATCTTTTTTTTCTTCTAAATATAATAATGTTTTCTTTAAAATAAACTATGTGAAACTCTATTTGATAAGTACAATAAATTTTTCTAACGATCAAAATTGAGTTAGCCTTTAAGCTGGTGTCGGTAGACCAGACAAACAAATGTTACAACTCAATCCGTTTAACTAAATTAATAACAGAAAAGTGAATTTACGAAGAAGGGAAAAAAATCACAATTTTCCCTATGGATGATTTTATTTTCCTTAACTTTAAATTGAGACCCAATGACAAAGCTGCATTCGGTGAAAGTTGGATCAGTTTGCTTCCACTTTAGACTATAGTCTATGGCAGCCGCCAAAAAAGCATAGCAAAACCAACAAAGTAATGCAAAGCTTTTTTTTTTCTTTCTTTCTAAAAGCAAAAGTAATTTGCCCAAATGACTTATGCATCGTATATATAAAAGAATGCATGGAAGGGTGTCTAGGTAAGAAGGGGCAAATGCTGTTTGAGCCAAATAAATTAAATTGGATTTCTTAGAGGGATGGGCAATAGGACAAAGCAATATATATATATTGTAAGTTGATTTTGACAGGCACCGACCTAAAAAACAAAGTTGCTGTGAGATACTTTGTATTTCATGCAAAAAAGTAGTGAACTCCCACTTCCTTTTGAGTTTTAAAGTAATAAGCTTTGCCTCTTTGTTTTTCTCTCTTTTTTCACAACTTTATTACTAAAGACTGCGTAATACCTAACTTTTTACGGTGAATTACCAAGCCCCACGATACAACCACCACAAAAAGTATATGATTTTATTAATTATAAAAGATTGATCATATTAGGAAGCTACCACCATATTGTACAAATTAAAAGCGTCACCGCGTGATAATTTGAGAGCTCGGTTGTAGCGCACCACAAACATAATGTGTGGTGACATTTTTTTTCTCTTTATAATACACAAAATCAATATACGATTCTTGGTGGGTCAGCAAAGCATTGCTTCATAATCGAGGGGGACAATGCCATTATATATGATAGAGAGAGATAGAGTACAGTTTTCTAATTATGCTACATATGTGATCCATGTGATGAGATTCAGCCCATGCAGCTCAATTCATTTATATGTTGGGTCCAATACCATCCAGACGTGGCAGTAATGAATTAACAGAATATATGCTCTTCCACACACCCCCCCCCCCCCCCCCCCCAATAACATTGCAATCTCACAACCCTTGAGAAAAGCTCAATCATCCTATAAAAACTCTGTTAAAACAAGCTTGTCATGCTAAGAGTGATAGGAATATGTACCAAATTCTCAGATTAATTTGTGGGAAGTAAAAATAGAGAAAAAATATACAAAAAAAATAATAATAATAATCATACACAAGATATTATTTACGTGACTCAGTAATTTGCTTACGTCTACGGAGTTGCAAGAATTTCATTATTCTTAGAAAAAAATACAGAGTATGACTGTACAGTTTTCTCTCTAAAAAACATCAAATTCTAATCTCCAAAAACAATAGTTTTTATATCCTGCACACAGAATTCACAATGGGTTACAAAAACGGGCCAAAATTTTTTTCCGGAGGCGGCCCAAGCCTCTACCCCATGGACTAAACCTTATAAAATCTCCCATTGAAGAACTCTAACAATATTATTTCGGATCATGTTATAATCTGGATCAAACACAAGTAGACTTCACAAAACCCAACAAAGTGCTTTGTATCTTAATACATGTTAGTGTCTGTTATCGTTTATGAGGAGAATTGGGATTCAAATTATGCCTCTCTTAACAAACTTGTGCAGTTTTAGCCTTACGAATCCAGGAAACGAAGGGTGTCAACTGAGTAAGAGGGCTGCAAAGATACTTGATCAGCTCCATTCTCTTGCTTGAGAAGGTCGAAAAGGTTTGAGAGGGTCAATTTGACAATATGCACGAGCTTCAAGTATGCGGTAAAGAATAGAGGTGGCCTCGAATGGTTGCTTAGTTTCTAATAACTGAGCAATAGAGTCTGTCATAGTAGGAAGATAAAATGAAGACGTGGCATATATAGAGGAATCAAGTCCTGCAAGAAATGTATGCCCAGTCGCCCAGATGATTGATGTCCTGAACCATAAGAATCTACAAAAATCTCCTTAATTGATTTAAGTTGGTTAGGAGAAATGTAGGTGGCTACTACATGCATGTCTTGTATTTTGGTAAGTCAACAGTCAAATTCGAGTTTTTTTTTTTTTTTTTTTTTTTTTTTTTTTTTTTTTTTTTTTTTTTTTTTGCGTAGTCAAGTTCAGACTTCACGTAATGGCCCATCCATGGCATTAATTACTATTATGTTTTCCTATGATTAATGAGTGAGAGATCGATGTAGAAAAAAAAAAAAAGGAAAGGAAGAGAGTATTCTTTAAAAAAAATGGCTTTAAAGCATTTAACACTAGATAAAAATTTTGAAAATATATTCGTAGGAAATTAAAGTCAATAAATATATTTAGCAATATATGACAAACTTTTTTTTTAGGGAGAATATGATAAAATTATTGAACAATAAATAAAGAGAAAATTATCTTAGTGATACTAGTATACTGAATAAAAATCCTCAATTTCAGTTTGACATTTTCATTTTATATTCTACCAATTTTATGAGTAGTTGTAAAGATAACAAACCAAAATCAGTTGCAGTGGCAGAGTCTGTTAGGAGCAAGTCTAAGAAGAAAAAGAAATTGAGTGAAGATAGAATTGAAGAATCAAATGAGACTTAAGCTACATGTCGTATAGCATTGTACTGTATGAGAACTACAAGTCGTATAGCTATATTTATCTATTGTGAGTTAGTAATATTTTCCGTTCTCTTGTTGTATATATATAGAAGTTGTAACTGTAATTGAATCAATGAATTCATTTTTCATTTTTCTTCCAATTCTGTTTTGTAATATGATATCAGAGCATGAGATTCTGAGTTTGATCCTTGTCTCCTCCACTCTACCTCCCATTTAAATTCCCACGTGTTGGGCCTCACCTATTAAAAGGTAGTTTCGGCCCACACGTGAGGGAGAGTGTTAGAAGTATTGGTTAAATGATTAAATTTACCATATTCCAATAGCTTAAGCTTTTGGGACAATCGGTAATTTAACATGGTATCAGAGCTTCTCTATCACAAACCCCCATCTTACTCTTTTCTTAGGTCTTTTGGTTGTCTGTGCTTTGCTTCAACCATTGTTGCCCATAGACCTAAGTTTGATCCTAGAGCTAGAGAATGTGTTTTTATTAGCTATCCTTATAACATCAAAGGGTATAAACTTTTAGATTTAAAGTCTAGATGCATTTTCATCTCTAGAGATGTCATTTTTCATGAGACTTTTTTTCCTTTTCTTTCTAACTCCTCTTCTCCTTTTGTTCCATCTCAGCCTCCTCCCACCACTAATCCTTTCTTTTTTTAGCCTTGTTCTTTTATTGGTTCTGGTCACCCTTCTTCCCCTGTCATGTCTGCATCAGCTTCAACTGTTGATATTCCTTCAGCTCCTATGTCAATTGCTAAACCCATTGTTGAGCTCCGTGATATTGCTGAGCCAGCTACTGTACCTCCTATTGAGCCTATTATTAAGCCAGCAATTGTGCCTACTGCTATGCCTAATGCTGAGCCCGTTGTCCCAGCTCCTTCTCTTAGATATCCTATTAGGAGATCCATTAGGACTTCTTCTAAACCAACTTATTTACAAGCTTATCACTGCAATCAGGTCTCTACTATGGCTCCACCTACTTCATCTTCTTCCTCAGGTACCCTTTATCCTCTCTCTTCCTATTTGTCCTATGCTAACCTTTCTTCGACCCATAGACATTTTTGCAATGCCATTTCTTCTATAGTTGAGCCTAAGCATTATGATCAGGCTGTTCTTGATCCTAAATGGAGGGAGGCTATGGCTAGTGAGATTAAGGCCTTAGAGGCAAATAATACTTGGTCTCTTCAGCCTTTACCACCTGGTAAGAAAGCCATAGGCTGTAAGTGGGTGTATAGGGTGAAGTATAAAGTTGATGGTACTGTGGAGAGGTTCAAGGCTAGGTTGGTTGCCAAGGGTTATACTTAAAAGGAAGGCCTTGATTATATAGAAACTTTCTCACCTGTTGCAAAGCTTGTTTCTGTGAAATGTTTGTTGGCTGTTGCTGCTGTGAAAGGGTGGTCTCTTTCCCAACTTGATGTCAATAATGCTTTCCTGCATGGTGATTTACATGAGGAAGTGTTTATGACTTTACCACCTGGCTTCCACAGCAAGGGGGAGGTAGTTTGTAAATTACAAAAGTCTCTCTATGGTCTTAAGCAAGCCTCACGACAATGGTTTGCAAAGTTCTCTGCTGCTTTATTGAGGTTGGGATTTAGGTAGTCTAAGGCAGATTATTCTTTGTTCACCAAGAAAACACCAAAGTCTTTCATTGCTTTATTGGTGTATGTAGATGATATTTTGATTGCAAGTGATAATCCTAAGTCTGTGGCAGAGCTGAAGATTCTTCTAGATCAGCAGTTTAAACTAAAAGACCTTGGAGATTTGAAGTTTTTCCTTGGGCTAGAGATAGCTAGATCACAGAAAGGCATCTATCTGTGTCAAAGAAAATACACTTTGGAATTGATAAATGATGCAGGTTTGCTAGGTTGTAAACCAGCCAAAACCCCCATGGAGCACAATCTGAAGTTAAGTAAGTACCAAGGTGAATTGTTGACAAATCCAAGCTCTTATAGAAGATTGGTGGGTAGGCTCTTGTATCTTACAATCACAAGACCTGATATAACCTTTGTTGTTCATAAATTGAGTTAATTTATGTCCAAGCCTCGGAAACCACATCAGGCTGCAGCAAATAGGGTGTTGCAGTACCTCAAAGGTAGTCCAGGACAAGGGTTATTGTTCTCAAGTGCATCTGAATTACATCTTAAAGGCTTTGCTGATTCAGATTAGGCTGCTTGCCCTGATACAAGAAGGTCAGTAACTGGTTATTGCATGTTCTTGGGGGATTCATTAGTTTCTTGGAAGTCTAAGAAGCAAAACACAGTGAGTAGGTCATCTGCAGAAGCTGAGTATCGTTCTATGGCAGTAGCAGTGTGTGAGATTGTGTGGATTCTTAGTTTACTAAGAGATATACAAGTTGATCACCGTAAGGCTGCATTATTATTCAGTGACAGTCAGTCTGCTCTCCAAATTGCAGCCAATCCAGTGTTCCATGAGCGTACAAAACACATAGAGATTGACTGCCATGTTGTGAGAGACAAAATGGTTCAAGGAGTAATAGTGTTGCTGCACATTAGGACTTAATCACAGCTTGCTGATTTGCTTACAAAGGCACTTGGTGCACATCAGTTTCACAATCTGCTATCCAAGCTGAATATGTTGAACGTGCATTCCCCACTTCATCTTGAGGGGGAGTGTAAAGATAACAAACCAAAATCAGTTGCAGTGGCAGAGTCTGTTAGGAGCAAGTCTAAGAAGAAGAAGAAATTGAGTGAAGATAGAATTGAAGAATCAAATGAGACTTAAGCTACATGTCGTATAGCATTGTACTGTATGAGAACTACAAGTCGTATAGCTATATTTATCTGTTGTGAGTTAGTTAGTAATACTTTCCGTTCTCTTGTTGTGTATATATAGAAGTTGTAACTGTAATTGAATCAATGAATTCATTTTTCGTTTTTCTTCCAATTCTGTTTTGTAATAGTAGTCTTGCAAAACATGCTTGATTGTGCAAGAAAGTTAAGTATGTATATGGTAGAAAGCCACACATTACCTACTGGAATTCTAAACTTGTTTAACCTTCAGAGTCCCATTCAATTGACTCCACCAAGGTTTTTTTTTACTGAAAAGGTAGAACTCCACCAACGTTGCATGCTTATTTTCTTGAATTGTCCAATTCGGCAATTACAAAAGGTGTCATTCCCTTTATAGCAATGAACCAAAGGAAGATTGATTAATTAAGCTTCCTTATTTGGCACATTTTGAACCAATTTTTAAACTCATAAATAAGACTGTCTCATGCAAAATGCAGTGTACAACCTGCTGATTACGACTGAAATTTCATGTTGCCACACGCTGCCCAAAACATGTGAAACCCTAGTTTTGCAAGTCACCTATAAATTGTGATAATGCTAAACATTACAAAAGAAGCCTTTGTTATTATAGAGGAATAAGAAGGACCAACAAAAAAAAACAAAAAATAAGGGCTAGGTGCGTTAGCGCCTCACCAAACCTCGTGCTTCTTGATTTCATAAGACACCAAATAGACTTTTTCGATCTCCTTTTTTTTTTTTTTTTAATTTTATATTTTGAAAAGGGTTCAAAATTAGGTTTCTTTCATTCAACAACACTATATAATTCTCTCCTTTTCTTACCAACCTCGTGTCCTTTTATGTATCTTATTTAATATCCATCAAGCGAAAATCTTGCATTTGTGATCTTCCTTTTTTTAACGTGGCAGGAATTGATAAAAAAGAAAAAGAAAAAAAAAAAGAAAGAGCATTTGTAGCCACCAGATGACATGAATTTTGAGTTAGACTCCTTCACATGAGCCCTTACATTAATTTATTTTCAAGCTTCATATTTGGCAAAAAGAGAAAAAATTATTAAATATTTTTTACTGATTGTGTTAGCTATTTCACCTACGTACGAATACCAATCACATTCATAAATAGAAGAAAATGAAGTAACCATTCCATTTTGCAGATTAAACGATAAAATGTCTAGAACACCAACTAAGAATAAGAAATGATGAACAAGATAATGATGTGACACAGATGAGTTTGATCATGCCTCGTAACTTGGCCTTCTTGGCAAAAATTAAGGCCAATCTAGAAACCAAAAATGAGGCTGGCCAACTCTATTTTACTCCTTTAAACCAAAAATGAGGAAGGAAGAGTACAGATCTGTACTCTCCCTTCCTCAACCTTCATCCAAACTAGACATAATTCACCATTTTGAAAGACAATTCTAAAAATCATAGGATTACCTCAAAGAGCCTTAGTGAGTTGGTTCACAAGAGTCCCTCCTAAATTTGAATTTCAACTGCACACGAGCATTAATGAAACTAATTATTCTTTGGACTCCGTATGTAAAGATCACACTGATAATATACGCATGCGCGCGCGCACACACACACAAAAAAAAAAAAAACACCCTAACCATCATGTAGTAAAGTAGTGATTTAAATCTTGCCTACTTAACCATTAGAGAATCCCCCACTTACTTAACTAGAAGACTCTTCTAGTGCTATTCCTTTCTTTATTAAAGGTTTTCGTTGATTAAATAGTTAGATATCCATAAAATATGCATAGTAACAAGGATTCTTTGCTGAAATAAAGGAAGCAAATGGAAAAATATGATCATGGCCCATCTGGGAGACATTAGCTTTAGGTAAAAGGAGTAGAACTTGGACAAAACGAAATGTACTAAAAAGAAAAATCAGTGTCACAATTTATGCAGAACTTGGTTCAGATTAAAGCATTACAAGAAGAGAGATAACAACTGGAAAAGGAATGTATGTCATATATCTCATATGAGACATGAGAGACAATCTTGTAGAAAATACTAGTTCTGAATAAACACAATCTCATAACTTGTGACTTTGACACACAATGATAGATATGTCTACGATAGCTAACAAATAATAAATATTTCTAAGATAAATAGTGGAAGAAAGACAAGACCAGAGCTAAAATTATTTGATGAAGACTCCATCCAAATTTTAATACATTCCTCAAGAGACCTAGAAAGAGTGAAAGACCATATTTAAAGAGCAAATGACAAAAAGCAGTTCCTACTTCTCAAACACCCTTCTCTTTATTGCTTGAAAATAAAATAATAAAATCCTTCAAATATACAAAGATACTAAAAATAAAATGTTGAAAAAATGTGGAAGTTGGATGACTGACTCACATTTCCACCTTATTTGGACTATCTTTACTGTACTTTGATGGAGCATATGGCAAGTAATACACTCAGTTACTCATCATGAAGTGGATTTGAAGCACGAGACTCTTTTAGAGATATAAAATAACAAAGTTTGAAATGTGACAATAATTTTTTTTTTGGTCTATTTAATTTGATAGGTGAACCGTTTTAACAAGAAATACCAACTTTCCCATTTTTGGTTGTCAGATGCATAAAGTCACAATTCACAAATGCTAGCTGAATAAAAAGGAACATATAAAGAATGAATTAAATTATATAAGATTTATAATAGCGTGCAAATTTTAAAATCAAAGATCATGATTTATTAGTTTTAAATATTTATAAACTATGTTTCCACCATGTTTTTGAATGACTTATGTTCAAATGAGAGTCATAAAACAACACATCCCAGATCCACGTTAGACTTAGGGTGTGTTTGTTTGGAGGTGAAATAAGAAAGATGAAAAACTTTGGAGAGAAAATAAGAAAGAAGATGAATTTGTATGTTGTTTGGTTGGAAGGAAAGGAAAGAAAACTTTTGTGTGGGGCCCAGGCATTTTCCATCTGGGCCCACAAAAACTTTTCTCTCCAAAATGGAGAGCAAAATAAGGAAGAAAACGTTGAGACTTGCTGTGTGACAAAAATACCCTCACTTTTTATTGCTCTCACCTACCCCTCTCACTTTCCCACGTCTAATGACCTGATGAACCTTATTGCCACTTCATCCTTATCTCTCAGCGTCTTCACAACAACATGAACTCCAGGTTCTCTTCTTCTTCTTCTTCCGTTTTTTTTTTTTTTTTTAATGCCTTGTCCTTGTTATACTCCTCATTCTATTTTATTAATCTATTGTTTCATGTTGATTTTTTTTTTTAAAATTCTGTCATCATTCGTTTATCTGTCTTGTCCTCACTATTTTCCTTTTGTTTTTTTCTTCAGCCAATGGGTCTTTTGATTTCTTCTCCAGTCGTGGGGTCTTTTGATTTATGTGGATAATTTTTTTTTTTTTTTAAATATCTTCCCAGTTTACCTAACAATGGTCATGTGGATAATTTTTTTTTTTTTTAAATGTCTTCCCAATTAACGCATAATCAATTTTTGTTGCTCATAAATTTTAAATTATATATAATAATAAAGAAAAGTAATATAAATTTATATGTATTTGTGTTAATTTTTATATTATTTAATGAGTGTAAATATATCTGTGGGGGGTAAAAGCGTCAAGGTACCATATGGGCCTAGGGTCTGGTCCGAGAACGTGGACTCCTGGAACTGGGGCCCAGAGGCCCACCGACCAGACTGCCAACCCATTGGACGAGAATCCGAGGAGAATGTCTCCTCGGACATAAGGGTCAGGAACAAGAGAGGCTAGCATGACTTCTATGGAAAGGCTCCTAAAGCTCGACGAGCCATCCCAGGCCTTAATGAGGCGCCGAGGAGGGAGACGAGGGTGACGTGTATTGCATAAAGCTACTGCCACCGCATTAAAGACCTTACACCTACCCGCCTGACCGCATTAATGGGGAAATGACTCCTGAGAGGACGGTGGACAGCTTTCTGAGCCTTGGGGAGCGTTTTCAGGGAAAAGACAGATGGGAACCAGGGATGGGGAGTATAAATAGAGAAGGATGGACCATAGGAAGGGAATCCAGATTTTCTCTAAGGAAAGAGTAAGGCACACTCTCTCTCTCTCTCCCAAAAGAACAGAACGTCAGCCAGCTCAGAAACCCCCCGGCTCACGTCCGACGAGGGAAATAGACCACTCCATCGGCTAGCTGCATGCAAGAAGCGGACTTAGACCTTACCCCATAGCCTTCTAAAGCACCAAGAAGTCTAGGCTTTAAGCTCATTCTCTACAAATTCTATTGTAAAGGCCACTTGGGCCGGCCCAGTCGCGCATTCGGGCCAGAGGCCAACTTTGTGTCCTTACAATATCTATTTCTTATATAATATATAACAAGGACATAACAGTCAATTTATGTAAATTACATTTTTTATCCTCCCCTTTTTCTCTTCAACCAAATAAAAAAGTTTTTCGCTCTTCCATTTTTCCACCCCTCCAAACAAACACACAAAAGGAAAAACCAAATTTTTTCTATCCCTCCACTTTTCTATCCTCCCACAATTTTTCATCATCCAACTTTTCTACTCTTCCAACCAAACAGACCCTTAGAAAATTATTCATTGTGGCAGGAAAAAAAAAATGCTAATGTCATTGAGATCCAATGAAAGAGAACAAATTAGACGTAAGCCACCCGTTCTTTTCTATTATAGGAAACAATGATTTAAACTTTTTACCTAAAACCATTATGGGAAACAATGATTTAGACTTTTTACCTAAAAGGCAAGACGAGACCACATGAAAGAGTGGCTCAGCTGATAGAATCCATGAATTCTTGGCAAGCCAATGATTTTTTTTTTTTTTTTTTTTTCAACTGATGACAGATAATTTATTGACAAAAAGGGGGAAGGGCCCAGGCGAGTTCGAAAGAGAGTTCATGGGGTTGGGCCCTATCCTATTGGAAAACGAAGTCTAGGCACCTAAAACATGGGTTGCCCTGTTGGTAGATCTGATTACATAAAGAAAATAAAAATAAAAATAAAAATAAAGGAAGGCAAAATGGCAAAAACATGAGATAGGGGGAAAGATAGTGTTGGATTGGGTTCAAAAACATTATATATTAGGGAGCATAATCTTCAAGAATGATGGAGTCAAGATCTGCTTCCTTGGTTTGGGAAATAGCAAAAAAACACAAGTTTTGGCTACTAGATCTACAAAGGATCACCAAACTTGTAATGTCTCAAATCCAATTATATGAGCCAGGCATGGGACAACATACGCGTACTTACAAAACTTCTATTTTAAAGCGTGCAAGGCCTCACTAAGAGAGGAAAAATAGCATAGAGATTGAGAGAATCCTCTCAGACATATGATTGAGGAGGGGAGATGCTCCTTTTTTGTTTGGGGGGGTTTAAGTGTTAGCAGAGTCAAGACCCACTTCATAATCAGGGCGGCTCAACAACTTTAGAGACTTAGGCAAAAATTTTAAGTGTGATCTTTTTTATGTATAAATATTAAAAATGATAATTTAACTAAAAATGAAATTTAAAGTATAGAATAATAGAACCTGGTTATTGCAAATTTTTTAAAGCCGTAACCACTTTATACTTTAAAGTCTAAACCTGCAAAGATAAAAATTAATTTATTACATAGTTCAATAAATTAATATCACTATAATACAATTGAGTTGAAATGATATACATCAAACTATTAATTAGTATGATCATTTATAATAATTGATAAAGTAAAAGCTTGCATAAAATATAATATATATATATATATATATATTAATTTGAGTGGGTATACATTGGGTGTGGGTGTGGCCTGTGTGGGTGGGTTACTAGGTTAGTGTGTGTGTGGGTAGTGTAGCCGTGTGGGTGGGGGCTAGTTAATAGCTATATGCGGAGATCTCTTGCACAGTAGCTATGAAATTGATTTCAACTTTTTTAGATTATAAAATAATATGTGCTCAACAATTGAGTCCTATTAGACTATCATTCTATCAAGTATCAAGCTATGTGCAGTGTGCATTGCACTGTGGAGTGTGACAGTGAGCAGATTGTGCAAGTGCAAGCAATGCAAGACCATCGTGTTGTCCTTGTTCCATCATTTAAGTAGATTAAAAAATATGACTTAAAATATTTAAATTGAATAAAAAGTAAACACCTCAATCTTAAATATTAGAAATATAGATATGGAGAAAGGGGTTACCTCTATTATGCAAAGCCAACTAAACATAGAATGAAGTTTATAGAAAAAGATCAAGAATCAAGATGAAGAAAAGAAAGGTAAGAATATAGATGGAGAGGCGAGAGATAGAGAGATGAGAGATTTTTTTCTTTTGTTTAGAAATTTATAATCTCTATTTAGTATATTTTAAGACAATTATGTTGTATTATTAATGAATTTGTCTGGTATTAATTTTGTCTTAGCATATTTCAAGAATGAGTTAATGAATTTGTCTCATAAAATTTTAATTTTGTTAGCTGAAATTTGATTATTTTTGTTTTTTCCTTTTTTAATCTTCTTCATTTTAGAATACAATGTGGCTTTTTTAGTACATTTTATTGACCAATAAAAGGTAAAAAAAAATTTTCTGTAATTAAAATATATAGATAAATATATATTGTAGGGGTGATAGGTCCAGGAGTATATATTGGGCCAGAGGCCCAATCCGAGGACATTAAGCAGTCCGAAGACGGACAAATGTTTTCCTAAGAATCCGTGTTGGTAAGTAAAGAAGGAAAGTCTGATCATGATCGTCCGAGAAGGTGGTCCAAGGAGGAATACTTCCTCGGATGAGCAAAGCTGAGGTCGGAAGGTGTAGTTTGCCACCTAAAAGTAATGTTCTAGAAGATCCTGTAGGTAAGGATATACATTGTAAGAGCACAGGACAAGGAAAGGCTATGAAATATCTAAAAGAAAGCTATTACCACCACATTGAATGCTCTGCAAATAACTCTCTAGCCGTATTAATGAGGAAGTGATGTCTGAGTAACAGTGTTCAGCCTTACAGCTACTTCCAAAGGCTGCAAAAAAGTGCTGATGGAACAAGTATCCAGACCAACAATCTGATTCATACGTGGAGGGTAGAGAGATGAGAGAAGATGGTATAAAAGGTAGAAGAAACCCCCAGGACAAGGGGATCAAAGGGGAAGGAGAGAAAAACACTGTAGACTGAATAACAAAATTTGTAATCTGTCATTAAGGGACATATATAGAAGTATTAGCCTCCTCGAATTAGGTCCGAGGACAATTTATCTTACATAAACTGCTTCATCTTTATTTTATAGTCATCTTGACCCACTAAATTGATGTACAAACTCATTATAACCTAGGTTTCAAACTCACTCTCTACAAATTCATTGTATTAGGCTCTTTTGGCCTATTCCCTTCATATTTTGAGTTTAGGTATGAATTATGTCCTTACAATTGGTGCCGCCTGTGGGGAAAACCTTGTGTTTTAGTGAGTTTAACGTTATGGTAGGATCAGGTCTGCATTAAGTGGAGTCTATGGGGTCCCAACGTCAAGATCACTTCCTCAATCTTGAACAAAGTAAGGACTGAGAGGGAAGTGTGCACACCACCCATGCTAGCAGGAGTCAATCATGAGGTGGGAGTAGGGTCTCTCATGAAGAAAATGCTAGGGCCATGCAGTTGGAAATTGATCATTTGAGGAGGAAGTTGCGTCACGAACGATAGAAGCAAACTCCTTTTATTTTTTACCCTTCTTCTGATGATGGTGGGGATAGCAGTTATAGGCCCAGGTTAAGGACTCGCCCTAGTGAATTATTCTCGTATGAGAAGGAAGACCTTCGTGACCGCAAGGGTAGGAATTCATCTTGCAAGGGCCTGGGGAATGATGCTATGAGCAAAACGTTGAATCAAATTTCTAAATCACCCTTCATGCGTAGAATTGAAGGAGGAAGGCTTCCTCGACGATTCACTCAGCCAACATTCACCATGTACAATGGTCGAACGGATCCTGTTGAGCATGTGAGCCATTTCAACCAGAGGATGGCTGTGCACTACAAGAATAAGACTTTGATGTGCAAGGTATTCCTATCTAGTTTGGGACCTATAACAATGAGGTGGTTTGATGGTCTGGGGGCAGGTTCTATTGGTTTCTTCAAGTAAATCACCATGGGTGTTTGGATATCGCTATATTACGTGTAGCAGGGTTCCCCGGCCCTTGGATTCTCTACTGTCTATGACTATGTGAGAAGGGGAGACCATAAAAACGTATTCAGACAGATATCAAGAGATGTTCAATGAGATCGATGAGGACTTTGATGACGTGGCCATAAGAACTTTTAAGGTCAACTTGCTTGCCGAGCACGGTCTAAGGAAATCGTTAACAAGAAAACCGGTTGATAATGTATGTCAGCTCATGGACTACATTGATAAGTATAAGTGGGTCGAAAATAACCAACAGTTAGGTAAAGGCAAAGCGAAAGTGGTCTCTTTGGATAGGAGGGACTTCAGGTCTGATAGGTACAACAATAATCATCCTCGGCAGGATTTTTCTGAGCAATCCAGGGCTACTGCTACACCACAAGCGGTTAATGTGTTGTTTCGAGAACTAGTGCATCAAATCTAAGAAAAAAATCAAGAATGAACCATATTTTCAATGGCCAAATAAAATAGGAAAAGATCTCACAAGGCACAACCAAAACCTTCATTATCAGTACCACCAAAAGTGAGGACATACTACTGAGGATTGTCGAACTCTGTGGAGCCACTTGGAGCAGCTAGTCCGAAGTGGCAAGTTAAAGCAATTCCTTTATCATCCTAATAGGCAAGAACGCCAGGCAGGGTCAGGTTCTCAGAGGGATGCTTCTTCAAAACCACCTCTAGGCACAATCAATGATATTCTTGCTACCCCGGGAAAGGTTGGTTTTCACCACTCTAAGGTACTGTCCGTAACCCAGCCACCTGAGGGGGCATCCTACCATGAGCCCAAGAGGAGTAAGATGGAGGTCCAACCAGTGCTGAGTTTCTCTGATGAAGATAAGGTTGGAACCTTGCAACCGCATGATGATGCATTAGTGGTTACCCTTAAGATAGGGGGATATGATATGAAGCATGTATTGGTTGATCAAGGCAGTGGGGCGGAGATTATGTACCCTGACATGTATAAAGGGTTAGGGCTAAAACTCAGGGATCTAACTAGTTATGATTCACCCTTGGTAGGTTTTGATGGAAAGGTAGTTATACCAATGGGGCAGATCAAGCTACCAGTGCAAACTGGGTCGGAGGTGGTAGAGGTCAGCTTCATAGTGGTGGATGCGTATTCTCCCTGCACATCCATAGTGGCAAGACCCTGGCTTCATGCCATGGGGGCTGTTTCCTCAACCTTACATTTGAAGGTGAAATATCCATCTAGTGATCAGGTTGAAGAGCTGATCGGGAGCCATTCTATGGCTAGGCATTGCTTGGTAGCCATAATTAGTCATCAAGTTGGGTGAGAGTCATTGGCATCAAATGAGCGAAGTTTATAGCAATCAAAGGAGCCGGTGTTATCTACGAATCCAATGGAAGAGATAAAGTGTGAAGGGTTAAAAAAGGTTGTTATAACTAATGATAAGGAGAAATACTTTCAGGTTGGAGTTCAACTGCCTCCTCAGGAGAAAGACGAGTTGATGATGTTTCTTAGGGAAAACATTAATGTTTTTGCTTGGAATGCTTACGAGACCCCGGGGGTGAATCCGAGCCTTATTTGTCATCATTTGAATGTCAGCCCAACTATCATACCAAGGAAACAACCACCTCGGCAATCATCTAAAGAGCATTCCGAGGCTGTTAAGGAGGAAGTGATCAAGCTTAAGCAAGTAGGGGCCATCAAAGGGGTATTTTACCTTGAATGGTTGGCTGATACAGTGGTGGTGAAAAAAAAGAATGGGAAATGACGAGTATGTGTAGACTTCACAGATTTGAACAAAACTTGTCCTAAAGACCCCTTCCCAATGCCTCGTATAGATCAATTGGTAGATGCCACTATCGAAAATCCTCGAATGAGTTTTCTAGATGCTTTCTAAGGATATCATCAGATACCTCTGGCCTTGGACAATCAGGAGAAAATAGCATTTGTCACTCCTACAGGAAATTATCACTACAAAGTAATGTCCTTTGGTTTAAAGAATGTAGGGGCTACCTATCAAAAGATGATAACCAGGATGTTCGAGCCACAACTAGGTAAAAATATTGAGATTTATGTAGATAACATGGTAATGAAGAGTAAGATGGTGTCTGTGCATATCCAAGACCTGGGGAATATCTTTGAGATCTTAAGGAAACACAAATTGCACCTCAATGCTTCCAAATGTTCCTTTGGCGTGGGATCAAGTAAATTTTTAGGTTATATGGTCACTCATTGTGGAATTAAGGTCAATCCTAATCAGGTTAAGGCAATTAACAGTTTACAGCCACCTTGGAATCCTAAAGAAGTACAAAAATTAACAGGAATGACTATTGCCTTGAACCAATTCATCTCTCGGTCCGCGGATAGATGCAAACCTTTCTTCCGGTTGTTGAATAAGTAGAAGGGATTTGAATGGATAGAGGAATGTGCTTTGGCTTTTTAGCAACTTAAGGAATATCTTTCTCGGTCGCCTATGATGTCCATACCCAAGGAGGACGAGGTTTTGTTTGCTTATATCGCTATGGCTTCCCATGCTGTTAGTTTGGTGCTAGTACGGGTTGACAATGGTGTGCAGAGGCCGGTTTACTACGTGAGCAAGTCATTGCACGAGGCAGAGATACGTTACCTACCATTGGAAAAGGCCATTTTGGCAGTGGTGTACGCTACGCGTAAGCTCTCCCACTACTTCCAATCTCATACAGTTGTTGTTTTAACCCAACTTCCGCTCAAATTAGTACTTCGAAATGCTGATTACACTGGAAGAATTTCCAAATGGGGTACAATCTTGGGGGCCTTTGATATTAAGTACATACCTCGTACCTTTGTTAAGGGTCAGGTTCTTGCAGACCTGGTGGCCGAGTTTGCTGAACCTTCTGTAGAAGAAGAAGAAGACAAGGTTTGAGACTTTCACCTTAGTGCAAGTTTCCAGAAGTAGGAATACTCATGCTGACTCCTTAGCCACCCTTGCAACATCCTCGGTGCAGAGCTTACCTCGGGTTATCCTTGCTGAAGACTTATGCAAGCTTACTGAGATGAAAGGCGACATGGTCCGAGTTCATTAGATCAGGGCGAGACCTAGTTGGATGGACCCTATAGTGCTATTCCTTTAGAAAGATATCTTGCCCAAGAAGAAGTCTGAAGCGGACAAGGCACGTAGAAAGGCTCCTCGATTCTGGCTATTCGATGACTAAAAACTGTACAAACACTTTTTTTCTAGACTATACTAGCTATGTATACACCCTAAAGTAACAAAGCTACTTCTAAAAGAATTACATGA
Source organism: Castanopsis chinensis (assembly GCA_032878915.1). Taxonomy (NCBI): domain Eukaryota; kingdom Viridiplantae; phylum Streptophyta; class Magnoliopsida; order Fagales; family Fagaceae; genus Castanopsis; species Castanopsis chinensis. Next base: position 18,045,321 of record JAVQMG010000115.1, on the reverse strand, counting down.
AGGGATTTATGGAAGCCACATAGGAAGTAGATCATTATCTCACGAGGCACTTACCCAAGGGTACTGATAGCCAAATATGTAGAGGAAAGCACAAGAGTATGTGAAGAAGTGTGACCAGTGTCAAAAGTCGGCTCCAAACATTCATCAACTAAGGGGCGTCCTCAATGCTCTATCCAGCTTTTGGCCTTTTTCTCAATAGGGTTTGGAATAGGAGATGGCTGCTGGTCGGCACAGATTATTTCACTAAATGGGTTGAAGCTAAGCCACTGTCAAATATCAAGGACTTGGATGCAAAAAGATTTGTTTGGAAAAATATTGTTACCAGATTTGGAATTCCTTATACCTTCATCTCAGACAATGGTCTTCAGTTTGATAGTAAGGCCTTCAGAAGATATTGCTGCGATCTAGGAATTACGAACAAATATTCCACCCCGACTTATCCACAGAAGAATGGACAGACCGAAGCTGTCAATAAAGTAATAGTGAATGAGTTTAAGGAGAGGTTAGATGATGCAAAGGGAAAATGGGTGGAAGAACTTCCACGCATTCTCTGGACATATCAGACTACCCCTCGTAGATCCATAAGGGAGACTCCCTTTTCAATGACTTATGGGATCGAGGTTGTAATTCCTCTCAAAACCAGTTTCCCAACACTGAGGACGAGTTCTTTCACTCTGAACAACAATGATGAGCTGTTGGAAAGGGGCTTGGATTTGGTTAAAGAATGGAAGGAGAACGTCATGGTTCAATTGGCATATTATCAACACAAGCTCAAACAAGGTTATGACTCAAGCATGAAGTTAAGGCCACTGGCGCCAAGGGACTTGGTATTAAGAAAAGTTTTGGATACTGCAAAGAACCCAACATGGGGAAAATTAGGGCCCAACTGGGAAGGGTCATATCGTATCACCTCGATAGCTGACATAGGAGCTTATTATCTTGAAATCTAGATAAAAATGTTGTACCACATCCCTAGAATGTAAATAACTTGCGAAGGTATTATTATTAATGAAGGTCTTTTATGTTATATATCGCTTATTACTTCATACGTTACATTTCTCATTCTAGTTAGGTATCAAACAGAACCTTGGTCATGCTTGGCTCCTCGGATCACATACCTTGGGTAAATTGATATTTTTCAATATTTTTCTAAGTGTTAAATAAAACTTTAGTTATGTCTGGTTCCTCGAACCATCTACTTTGGGTAAATTAACACTTCAAGTCATTTTTCTAAGTGTTAAACAAAACCTTAATTATGTCTGGTTCCTCGGACCATCTACTTTGGGTAAAGTAACACTTCAAATTATTTTTCTAACTATCAAACAAAACCTTGGTCATGCCTGGCTCCTCGGACCACATACCTTGGGTAAATTGATATTTTTAACTATTTTTCTAAGTATCAAACAGAATCTTGGTCATGCCTGACTCTACAGACCACATACCTTAGGTAAATTGATATTTTTATCTATTTCTCTAAGTATTAAACAGAATCTTAGTTATGTCTGGTTCTTCGGACCATCTACTTTAGGTAAATTAATACTTCATATCATTTCCGTAAATATCAAATAGAACTTTGGTTATGTTTGGCTTCTCAGACCACATACCTTGGGTAAATTGATATTTTTAACCTTTTTTTATCATTTTCTAAGTGTTAAATAGGAACTTAGTTATGTCTAATTTTTCGAACCATCTACTTTGGATAAATTAATACTTCATATCATTTTCTTAAGTATCAAACAGAACCTTGGTTATGCTTGAATCTTTGGATCACATACCTTGGAGATTTCCACAACAGTGACTTAAGCAAATGGAAGTTCATGAGCATCATTTAAAGCATTTGTAAGTATATCAAGACATATTTGTTATCTAGTCAATATCTGACTATTCCTCAAGGTTAGTAGGTCCATTAGGAATAATGTGGATGAATGTTATGGTGTGATGCATGGATTTTGAAGTTAAAGGTGTGTTTTAATAATGTTGGGGACTTAGTTGTTTTTAATCTGTTCTGTTATTAGTCAAAAAGGTATGGTAATTGTATCACCACTTGTGCAGGGGGCATATCTCATGGTTATGTTAGTTGAGTGTTAGATAAAATGGAAACTATGCAAGAATAAATACAGATGTCATAATCATGAAACAAGAACTTGCATTTTTCATTGATCTAAGCCTTAGGAAAAGGCAATTTGCTTACAAAAGATCAGATTACATTACAGTTAAAAAAAAAAATAGAAAAGAAGGAAAAGACAAGGACAAATCAAGGCTTCATCTTTATTACAAGCTTGTCCTTGGAGGTCTTTGGAGGCAAATTAGGAGCTGTGGTGGTAGAAGCAGGTCCTTTACCCTTCACGTTCTCCTTAGTGGGAATAGGAAGGGTTGCCAAGACGATCTCTGATAGGTCAAACACATATTGACCCATTGTGATGAATTAACCAATTAATTAACCAAGTAAATTAATTAGATTCAATTACATGCAATAAACATGGTAGCACAAATAAATCACCAAATAACTAAATATGCAGCGAAAATTAAATGACACGGTGATTTGTTTTGGAAAAACCAACACGGTAAAAACCCCACCGAATGATTTTAAGGTCACCACTCCCGAGAATCCACTATTATCAAAACAAGCGGTTACAAGTAAAGGAATTCCAGTACCTTATACCTAATTGAACTTGTTTTGCAGTGACAATCTCTCTTTTTCAATGCACGGCTCCTAGTACGTGACTAACCAATATATGCGTGGATCCAATACGCGACTTGATCACCAACTTGAGAAGGATGTTGGCTGTAAAATTCTTCAGTTCATCACACAATGAAGATCATGAAGTTGCTTGGTCACAAGACCCTATGTTGTACAAACACAACAGCTTCTTCAAAATGAACTAAGGCAACTATTGTTTCCGATCACAATTTGCATGAATACAACTTTGCTCAATACTTGCGCAATCCTAGACAGCCCTTAAAATAATCCTTATATATGTTTAGGATTATGAGAAAAGAATGCCCAAACACATACTCACGGATTGGATGAAAAACAATCTTGAAAAACTGAGTTTCATAAATCTCAACAGATACCCTAACTATCGAGCTACTGTTGAGCCTCGGGCTGAACAACTTTTTTAAACCTCGATTGATACTAGCTGTCGAGATTTAATGAACAACACTTTTTCACTTAATTCTTGGACAAACTGGCATGGGTTTAACACTTGAACTTGAAACCTTATTTCTTGAAGTATTAAACACACTCTAGTTCTACCCAAATACAAATAAAGTGCGTTTTGTTAAAGGATTAGTCAATTACATAAAATGTTGACATATGTTCCTAACATCAATCACATATGTCCTAACAATCTCCATGGATTGGGAAGACTCTTTCTCCTTGATAGGCTCCTTAGGGGCAATTAGAGGCTAAGCAGCATCATAAGCCACCTCCTTAATTGTGTTAGTTGTTTTCCCAGTGGCCTCAGGCTTCTTAGCTTCCTCGGATGGATTGTCGAAAGAAGGAAGGGCTTTGACTAGGTTGTCCTTCCCAACATTCGCATTCTGGAAGGCAACTTCAGCTTTGGGGACAGATAAGGTAGAAGCCCGAATGGCTGGAGGATAGTAAAGACTTTCTGCTCTCCAAATGGCAGAAGAGGCTTTAACCCCAGCCTGACTGAACGCCTCATTCCACACTTGGAGACAGTAATGTATACATACCTCTAAGACCTCCACCCTCCTCCTTGGCCTTTTCAGTTTCTTTCTTGGCTTTATCAGCTTTCTCCTTGGCCTTTTCAGACTCCCTTAGACTTTTGGTGAGGGCCTCTATTTGTTTCTTCGCCGTCGCAAAGTCGTCCTTAGTCTGGCGAAGCAACTGCCACTGGGTCTCCGCCTGCCTCTCTGCCACTATTAGAGCAGCCTTGGCACTCTTCTTCTCATTTTCCACCAAATTTAGTTTGGCAGTGACTTCACGCAGCTTTTTCTCCATCACCTCAAACTGCTTCACGGCAGCAACATGCTTGGTCTCCTCAACCTTCATTGTTCTATGCGTGCTGATGACTATGTCTTCAGCTCGATGAGCAGCTTGGGTGGCCTTTTCTCAGAAACAAAAAGAAACATTGAAACACGCTTAGTTCAGAGAAATTAGGTATGAAAAATACACATGCAAATAATTCCTTAAATGTAACAAGTAAAACAAAAAACAAAACAAACAAACAATACAAAACAAAAACAAAAAATGAAGAAGAGTTAGATAGTAGTCTTACCAGGGTGAGTTCTTTCTTCAATGTGAGAAAGACCTCATGCTTCTTCATTTGCCACAAGTCGGTCAAATCGCCAGGCAGTAGAAGAGCTTGCTCCAACGCATCGGCCACATAAGTAGCTGTTCCTAGATCTGGAGGCGTCGGCAGTTACAGCAGCTCCATCTAAGATCATGGCTAGGGCCCAAGCCGGAGCGGATACTAGAGCCTAAACCTTAACCCTCCTCTCCAGGGCTGTTTGGGATGTTCGAGCCTGTTTGGCACCCTTTTGGGGCTTGGCTTCTTTGGAAGGATAGCTCTTCCCCTCCCCCACCACCTTCTTGCCCTTAGGCAGATCCCTTTTTCTTTTGTGATCAGCCTGGTCAGTGCATTGGGCTTGGGTGGATACTGGAGCCTAAACCTCAACCCTCTTCTCCAGGGCTATTTGGGATGTCCGAGCCTGTTTGGCACCCTTTTGGGGCTTGGCTTCTTTGGGAGGATAGCTCTTCCCCTCCTCCACCACCTCCTTGCCCTTAGGCTGATCCCTTTTTCTTTTGTGATCAGCCTGGTCAGTGCATTGGGCTTTGGTGGGTGGAAGGGTGGGAAATTTGGGGTGGATAAAAGGGTGGGAAATTTGGGCTGGGTGGCCTTCTTTGGCTTTTGACCCCCCACCAGGGTGAGTTATTTCATCAATGTAAGAAAGACCTCATACTTCTTCATCTGCCTCAAGTCAGTCAAATCTCCGGGCAGCAGAAGAGCTTGCTCCAATGCATTAGCCACATAAGCAGCTGTTCCCATATCAGAACTTTTGATGGAGGCGTCAGCGGTTACAGCAGCTCCATCTAAGATCATGGCCAGGGCCCAAGCTGGAGCGGATACTAGAGCCTAAACCTCAACCCTCCTCTCCAAGGCTGTTTGGGATGCCCGAGCCTGTTTGGCTCCCTTTTGGGGCTTGGCTTCTTTGGGAGGATAGCTCTTCCCCCCCTCCACCACTTCCTTGCCCTTAGGTTGATCCCTTTTTCTTTTGTGATCAGTCTGGTCAGTACGTTGGGTTTGGGTGGGTGGAAGGGTGGGAAATTTGGGCTGGGTGGCCTTTTCCGGCTCTTGACCCCCTACTTAGGACTCTATCAAGTCTTGGAAGCTCTATCTGGTTTTGTGTTGAATTGACATTGCTTCCGAGATGGCAGGTTCTCCTTGTGGGTGGCTTGTTTGTTCTACGAATGTAGGCCGAGGTCACCAACTGGACTTCTTAGGGAAGAGGGTAGGTTGAAGACCTCAAAATCGTCCTCGGAGTCCGAGATGTCAACTATTTCCTCCTCTTCCTTGATGATGATTGGGAGGAGGTAGCTTCACCAGTCATGTGTTGCAGTGGAAAGGCTACTTTAGGAACGCCTTCTAGGATAGATTGGGTAGTAAGAGTGCCTTCTAGGATAGGAACGCTTTCGAGAAGGAGAAAACTTAGAACGGCTACGCTGATGCAGTACAGACGAGGGTCCTTGGCTTTTATAATGCACTTCAGTGCTTGGAAACTTTTAGGTCTAGAGGTGTAGCTGAGAATTAAGTGCGCTGCTCAGAGTTGACCATCGCTATGAACGAACACTCCGGCCTTCAATATCTCGTCCAAACTTTGCTGGTTGACAAGACCGAAGTTCGAAATAATGGCTCATTTATCTACAAAGTTATCAACAAAAATAGTGTGAATCAAAGGAACATTTATATACAGACACGAATAAAAGAAAAAGAAGAGGGGATGATTTTGAAATAATCGACCTAAACCTAGAGCCCCACCTGGTTCCCCTTCTCTCGTCGGGCAAAAGGCCATTGTGCCATCCCTTGATACGATCAAGAAGTCCTTATGTAGGCTTTTGTTAGAATCGGGGAGGCATTAGATGAGCTTAATCTCGGGAAACCTAGACTTTAGGTAGTACCCCTGCCCTTTTAGGTGATGGAGATTATAGATTCAGTTGACATCATGGTGGGTAAGTCTCAAACCCATTCTCTTATTAAGTACGTCTACACAGCCTAAGATTCTTAACATATTTGGAGCACACTGGATGAGAGCTAATCTATGAGTCCTGAGGTAATTCCTAGTGACCATGCCTATGGGGATTCTCATCCCTCCCTCTATAAAGGCAATCATTGGGATTACTACTTCTCCCTCCCGCCTTTTCTCATGTCATTCCCCTACCTTACAGTATCTAATCGACACTCTTGGTAGGATCCTATATGTGGCTTTAAAACTCTCTATTCCCTCCTCAGTGTCTACCAAACAGGCGAACCTACCCATTTCTAAGATAGGTTTGACAGTACTAAAAAGATAAAGGAAAGGAAGAAGAGCCGAGGAGAAAAAGACAGAGAAAAGAAAAGTAGATGAAAAAATTAACAAAAGGATTTATAAAGACTTACGCAAAAGAGAAAATTCTACTCGAACTAGCTTTTGGTAACTGTGAGGACACAAGTAGATTAGGTGAGTTTGCAGGTTCAGTGTATGAGTGCTAAAGTGAGATGAGTGATAAATTTGGGCAGTATTTATATCAAAGGAGAGTCACAAGCGGGAAAATTCTCGCCTAGGTTCCAGCATCCTTAGTTGTTGGATTTGCATCACGCCGTAAAACGTGGGGAATAAGGAGTCGTAAAAATTAATGAAGTCGCGTCTCGTGTGCCGAAGCATTGGGAGCGTGCCCTGGGCAGTTAAAAAGACACCTGCGCAGTCAGAGTTGATGTATGACGAGCACAGAGTAATTATAGTGACATCAAAATCCTCCTTTTTGCTCGAGGAGCCAGAAAGAAGAATCCCGATGGGCTATTGTAGGGATGATAGGTCCAGGGATATATATTGGCCCAGAGGCCCAATTTGAGGACATTAAAGTAGTTCAAGGATGGACAAATGTCTTCCTAAGAATCCGTGTTAGTAATTAAAAAAGGAAAGTCTAATTATGCTCGTCCGAGAAGGTGGTCCGAGGAGGAATACTTCCTCGGATGAGCAAAGCCGAGGTCGGAAGGTGAGGTCTGCCACCCAAAAGTAATGTTCTAGGAGATCCTGTAGGTAAGGATATACATTGTAAGAGTACAGGACAAGAAAATGCTATGAAATATCTAAGAGAAAGTTGCTACTACCGCATTGAATGCTCTATTGCTAACTCTCTGACCTCTTTAATGAGAAAGTGATGTCTGAGTAGCAGTGTTCAGCCTTACAGCTACTTCCAAAGGCTTCAGGAAGGTACTGATGGGACAAATATCCAGACCAATAATCTGATCCATACGTGGAGGGTAGAAAGAGGAGGAAAGATAGTATAAAAGGCAGAGGAAACCCCTAGGACAAGGGGATCAGAAGGGAAGGAGAGAAAAACACTATAGACCAAAGAACAAAATTTGTAATCTGTCATTAAGGGAGATATATAGAAGTATTAGCCTCCTCGGATTAAGTTCGAGGAAAATTTATTTTACAAAAACTGCTTCATCCTTATTTTATAGTCATCTTGACCCACTACAATCGATGTACAAACTCATTATAATCTATGTTTCAAACCCACTCTCTACAAATTCATTGTATTGGGCTCTTTGGGCTTATTCCCTTCCTATTTTGGGCTTAGGTACAAATTGTGTCATTGCATATATATATATATATATATATATACTTTTTTTTTACAAGTGGGGGCTTTCTTTTATTTGGGGGCCTTAGACAATTACATCCATTGTTAAGCCAGCCCTGTTCATAACAAACCCTCCTAAAACCTAAACATTCTCTAATAAAAAAACATAACAAACCCTAGGGTAGGGTTTGTTTTGGTTATTTTTATTAGGGTTTTAGGTTTAGTGCTTAATATTGTTTAGGGTTTGCTATGGTGTATTTATTAGGATTTACAATTTAAAGGGTTTGTTATTATTTAGGGTTTAGGATTACTTATTGTTTTGGGTGGGATTGATATTATTATTAATTACTCATTTTCTTTATTATTAGTAATTAATTTTAGTACATGCTAAAATAATTATGGATAAAAAAAATATTCATTTTCTTATTAGAGAAAAAATAAAAGTGGCAAGCAGAGAGTTAGAACTAGCATGCCAATAAGTTCTTATTGGGCATAGTAGGGTAGGGCAGCTTCGGGTAGCAGGTTAGGACAGAAATTTGGGTTGTTATATTTTCATGGGCAAACAGAGCAAGCAAAAAAAGACAGCACCCTAAAATGAAATGCCAAAGGCTTTTTTTCTGGTTTCAAGTTGCTAAAATGTGCTAGAAAAGTTAGCTCTTTCAATCCTTCATTTTGGCTAGCTTTCCATACGTCAAAAAAGAACCCATTGCCAAAATTATTCCCGTTCCTAAAATTACAAATTAATTTTAGACCTGACTCCAGGACCCAAAACAAATAATTTAAAATAAACAAAGTAACCATGGCTTCTTATTTAACTTTTCTCTCCTCTTGTTAACAAACACAAGTGGGGTGCTTCCACTTAGTCAATACAAGGATCATAATGTAATTTGAGTATTTTTCTTCTATGGATTTCTCTTTGTATACATTTATATCAAACTACCCGATATTCATTAGGAAAAATGTTCTCTTTTGCGACTATTTTATAAATATTTATATCAAAAGTGATCATTTTTGTATTACTATATTTATAAGTTATTACTTTGACTTGATCTAATTTTAAAAAATTTAATACATTCATGTGTACGTTTTTCTACGTATTTTGAGTTTCTGTTGAATTGTGAGCACACTTTTTGAACCATCACGACTAAGCACGCATGCCTTGGTAAAAAAGATATTCTATTGTTCTATTGTGTGGTTCCTGTGTTTTCCTTTCTTTTTTTCCTTTTTTGATAAACAGTTTAATTCCATGTTTTCTAAACTTTACTACCTTGGATAATGGATACCACATAAGCCCTCTATACTTTTTTATTTAGCTGTGAAAGATTATCATCACGCTCAAAAATGTAGAACACATTATTTATATGTGCACACACAATAAAAGGACCAAATCGCATGCATTGCCCAAAACAACATACACAAAATCACGCCATCCATGTTCTCATTTTATTTTTTTTTTCACACTATTCATACAAAGTCCCCATTCACATTTTTCCCATTTTCTACTTGGCCATTCCCAAACACAAAGTCAAGGTTGTAAAGCACTGGCACCATGGTGACAGAGCACAAGAAAACCAATACAGGACCAAAGATCCAAAGCAAAAGAGGAAGTGCCACATAGAAGAGCCTGTTTCCCACAGTGTTTAGCAAGAAACCCTTCTCTAAGAGCTCAGACACGTACGCTGGGGTCACTATGGACATGGGGTCAGGTGGTGTGTTAATCAGAATGTTCACTTGGTTTATAAACCTAATGGACAAAGAGTGGCAGAAAAATGAGAAGAGGAAAATAGTGAGTAGTGTCACATATTTCAAAGCCACCATGAATTCCCCATGGGCCCCATAAACGGTGTCGTTGAGTGGCTTCTTCACACTGTAAGTGCTACTTATTACAGCTGCGAGACCAGAACAAAGTAGAACCGACGTAGTGGCCATTAGGGTTGATCCCATTATTGTGTTCCTCAGAGATTGGACTGCCAAGATGTTCTTCTTGTCATTGTCCTGTGAAAATTAGATAATTTGTTTTTTAGAGGGAGTGACATAAAAATTTTTTGTTAAACATGTGATTTTATTTTTGCCAACATTTTATTCAATGCACTATATCATAGAAATAAACTAAAAAAAATAGACCACCTTGACTCTAACATAGATGCGACAATGTTTGTTTAAAGTTAATACGAGGTTATATAGGACAAGATTAAAACCACCATTAAAGTGATTTACATTACTAAAAACAAGTGGTAGCCTCCTTGTCATTAAGCAAAATGACAGGTTATGCACTTATGCTCCCCATGTATATACTTTTTGCTTGCCATGATTGTGAAACCCAAAACTTTTCAAAGACTCATGGCATCACATTTTATTCCTCTTTGATAATCCAAAGCTATATGTGACATGCTTAGCTAAAACACTAAATTATATTAGATAAGTTAAATTATATGAGAGAAGCCCAAGGACCTCTAGGTTTTTTAATTTTTTCGGTAAATCATATGGATTATTTGAAACAAACAGACAAAGGTACACCCAAACTCTTCGGCAAAGAGAATACTGAGAAACAAAACAGTAAATGTTCATGAGAAGAGCTAAACCAAAGCTCATACTAAGCTAACAGAATACAGGCCAAGCAACACATCTCCTGCTAGAGCAGATACAGCATCTACAATTCAAGAAAGATATTTACCGGTGTTTCCAATTGAAATATTCAGGATTCAAATTAGCTCATCCTTGTAAAACAAATAAAAACTAAACTGTTTAAAGATCAGAATAAAGAGATGGCAATATATCGACAACTGCTACTTTGGTTTCTATCTCGAGCATTGTTAGTTTAGTTGCAATTCGTATCAATTTTCCATTGTGAAACTAATGAATAATACTTAACGAGCTGGCTTCATTGAAACTGTGCATGAATTTTATACCATTTAAATGATTACACACAAAGTGAAAGCCTTTCTTTCATTGTTTGATCAGCAAGTTTAAAAAAAAAAAAAAGATTATACATAAGTGTACCTTCATTATGGCCGAGACCCAATAACGTCTTCCTTTAGCATTTGTCCCGATGATAGTTGTGAGTGGTTCATTGCGAACCTTATGCCATAACCAGGAATGATAAGCAATGTTTATAAAAAAACCTAGTGGTACAAGTATAACATCCAGATAACTCTTTTTCCATTCCATTTCTTTCTTTGCTTTCTTTGAGTTGAGGCGTATGTACTTGTCTTTCTACCTAGCCCTTCACAGTTCTAATAGTAGTTTAGAAGGATATATTCTTGGTGTCTTGGCATCTATATATACATATTCAGAAAAAATGTATGTGGACTTGTTTGGATGCATGATTCAGTGGCCAATCAGTGTAAATAGAAAACCTAACCCCTACTTTATCACCAAATTACAGACATGACCTAATTATGAGGGACTTTTGCCCTCAGCAACCAGCATTATTTCCATTTCTTTTTGTTTCCTATATATGTTTTTATATTATTTTTTAGGGTTAGCTTTTTGGTTGAAATTAAAACAATTTTCCTTTTCTTTTCTATTGCTGTTACATATGTAATCTTCACATTATAACTAAACCCATAGAGTTGGTTTAGTGATTTTCCAACCACATTTAATTCATGAGTACTCATTACTAATTCTAACTAACTAATTTCAAAGGGTTGGTGTTGTAATTTTTTGGACTCATCTATTTCATGAGTTCTTGAATTCAAGCCTTTTAATTAACAACTTGGGACCATAAGAAGGATTCTTTTCGACAATTACGCATCCCGTTACACATATTCTAAGATTAGTCAAGTACAATAACAACCTTTTACACCTACTTATTTTTCCGTCAACTTATTCAAGACTTTTTTATTTAAAATACTATTGTATCCAAGTTTTGTTAATAAAAAATATGTTATAACAGAGATAGAGGTTTAATTCTTGAGATCATTAATTGTGTAAGTCTTTTTTTTTCTTTTTTCCAATTACAATTCTTGTTTGATTTGGGTGTAAAATAGTATGTTTTTACCCAAAAAATAACTTTGCAACTTCAGTGCCATCTCTTTCAAAATGAGGCAAGAATGTCACATCATTCATAAATTGATGCCCCAAAATTTTGTATGAATGAAGAAAATAAAAGTGAAGGGCAAATTGGTTATTGAAACAAAGTGGAGCACTATTTGCATGGAGTGGAGGAAATGTAGGAGAGTGAGAGTCTGACAAGGCGCAGGAAAACGAAATTAAGAGGAGAGGAAGGAGATAAGAGGTGGCCACTGGCCAAAACAAGTGCATGCCAATTTCATGACTCATGAACCGTTTCGTTCCCAACTTTCTTACCTATAAAAATATGAGGCATTTTCCTTTTTTTTTTTAAATATATATATATATATATATATATATATATACACACACACATATTTATATATATAACAAGTCTTTTTTTTTCTTTTTCCTTTTATCGCCAAGTACAGTAGATATATATACTTTGTTTTTGCAAGTGTAATGTTAAGGATTTCATATTTTAATCCTTACTTTAGAAAAGGCAAAAATAGAGGGGAAAGCACTATAAAGACAAAAGATTAAAAAAAAAAGGTTAATATAAATTAATTTCTTGATTTCACATTTATAGAGCTCAAACTTTAATACAAGTCTCACTTGGAAGATTTGATTGCATTGTTGTCCTTTTCAATCAAGATGAGCAGGGCAAAATGCTAGTGGAATTTGCATAGCTGGTTTAGATAATTATCATAGAATTTAGGGCATGCAATAAGCTTGAAAAGCTTCTTATCTTGCATTTGAATTATCAAACTTTAAAAATCCATCCATAGTCCTTATTATCCAACGACAAAAATAAAATGTAGAGCTGTCCAATCAATAGGGTACGTAATGGGGTACCTCAGGTAGTGGGTGTCCAACAATTCATTGGAGTTATTGGTTATGAGTTCCACATAAGACCATTTTCTATCTAGCAAACCAGAAAACACAATAAAGACTATTTTCGTGTCTAGTGCTCGTACTAACCCTACAGAGAATAAGGGGGCGTTTGGATTGGCTATTTCCATAACTCATAACTCAGTTTTCATAACTCATAACTCAAAAATGGTGGGACCCATAACAAAAACTTTGTTTGGATGCAAATAACTCAATTTCCATAACTCTGTTTCCATCACTCAATTCTCTGATTTTTGAGTTATGAGTTATGGAAACTGAAAACACATTTTAGCTGTTTTCAGTTTCCATAACTCATAACTCAATGACATTTTTGTAATTAAACACACATTGGGGGACCTACAGCCGCAACTTTTGACCGTTGACTTTTTTTTTTTTTTTTTTTTTTTTTTTTGAGTTCGGTCTTCAGGTTTTTTTTTTTTTTTTTCCTGGGTTCAACGTTAACATTGGTCTTCACTTTTTCTTTTTCTTTTTTTCTTTCTTTCTAGGTTCAATGTTAACGTTTTTTTTTTTTTTTTTTTTTTTTTCCTTTCTTCTGGGTTCGGTCTTCACTTTTTTTTTTTTTTTTTTTTTTTTTTTTTTTTCAGTACCAGATCACCTAAACCCAGAAAAAAAAAAAAAAAAAAAAAAAAAAAAAAAAAAAATCTGACGTTAAAGCTAACCTAAACCCAGAAAAAAAAAAAAAAAAAAAAAAAACTGACGTTAAAGCTACACCGAACCCAGAAGAAAAGAAAAAAAAAAAAAAAAAAAAAAAGCTGCATTGATTGACAGTCATGGGACTCACAAATAGTGTGAAAAATATGAGTGATGAAAACTGAGTGATGGTGCCAAATGGGTATAATATTTTTAAGTGATGAGTGATGAGTAATAAGTGATGAGTGAAGAGTGATAAGTGATGAGTGATGAGTAATGAAAATTGAGTGAGCAAATTATTTTATCCAAACAGGGCCTAAAATATTCGAGTTTCTACTTCCTAGTCAGTAGTCACATTGCATGGAACTTGGAAGCATGAAATATTCGAGGACAAGTCACACAGGAAACTGATCATCTTGAGAGGTCAAAATACTAATAAGAGATAGTTATATATCTTTGGATTATCTAACTTTTTTTTATCTTGTCAACTAATTACCAAATTCAAAAGCAACATGGACAGTCTTTAGCTTTATCTTCATCTTTTATTCTTCTCAAAAAAAAAATATATATATATATATATATATTTATATCTATATATATATATATATATATACACACAGAAAAAATAAGAAAAATAGTGTAAATAATGTATTACAATTTTGGTTAAATTTTCAATAAAAATATAATTACTATTAATTGTCTATGACTTGATTTGATTATCCAACTAAAATCCATTACAAGGTTTTGGAAATTAATTTTTAAAAGAATGCAAAACTTTTATAACCCCTATATATATGTTACATCATTCAATTGCTTTCTTAAAATTTGACTTTTATTATGATTATATATATGGATTGTGCATGTATTTCAGGTTCGTGTACTGCTAGTATTTATTTTAAAATTCACATTAATTAATGAGCCCACGCAATATCTTGTATTTATTGGCCAAATATAAAAATTTAATGAACACTACATAAATTTGAAATCTTGGGTGATGCATGCATGAGCATGACCCCAAGTCTATTGACTCTATTCCTACCTCCACTCCTCAAAATAGTTTTTCAAATACTTTTGCAACATAAGACAATTGATATCGAGTGCTCCAATATAAGTTACAACAAGAAGTAGCCAATAATAAGACTATTCTACTTCAAGATTCTTGATTCACTGGGTTTTCATAAGAGTTTTTAATTCAAATAGTACGTACGGCAAAGTAAATTGGCAATTGCTAGAAGCTCCCATCAACCTTTTAATGCTATATATCTTATTAATGGGAAAAAACTAGTGCCCGGCTCTATGCACACAACTGTACACACACCCATTTTACCAAAAAGTATTTTGTATCAAATGATATCATGTTATCTATATTAAAATTTAATAAACGAGAGACATGTGTGCAAAAATGATTACCTACTAACATGTCTTTCAATTGTTAGTAGATTAGTTATTTTTTGTTGACATTTCTCATACTTTTGGATTTTGATACCGCTGACATGTTATCATTTGATACCAAATACCTTCTCACATTTTGCACTAAAATCATACAACATCTGGATGCGGAAGAAACACCGCCATTATTAATTACTATAACATCTACTATATATGAGGTTGTCCTTTGCAATGACTTTTTTGAACAATATCTTGAAAATTGAAAGCCTACCTCATATTTCTATTGGATATATTTCAACAATTTACTTTTATAATTTACCAAAAAGAACAACATACAGATTTAAATACAACTAATAACACAAATAGATGTGATAGGCAAAAGTAATAAATAAATATTGTATATATATAAGTAGAAATCTACAAATAATTAAGAACTCATAGACCAAATGTGTGAAGGATGAATGATTCAGATCAAGTCTTGTATTTGACACAATCTCCTTAAAACAGATTTCTCCTCTCACACAATCTGTCGTGTTGTGAGACTCACAGACGTCTGCTTCTTAGGATAAAATGATCTACAGTAAGGAGAAGAAGCACATAAGGTCCATGCTCTGTGAACTACACTATGTCTCTTTCTCTCTCTTTGACTCAAATGAATGCACAAAATATTTTCACTTTAGAAGAGTTTTTCGAAAAAAAAAATTCATGAATAAGGAACTATAAAAATATACGTTATTGAATAAACACACTGTTTCAGAAATAACTGTTGAATACAAATTTACTAACTCAAAAAATAAAATAATAAAATATTATTATTAATTGGACAAGAGGGCCTAGTCCACAAATGCCTATAGCCCAACCCTATGTCGAACCCAAAACTCATATTCTCTATCATTTCCTATGTGAGACTCTAGGATTCTCACCACTTCAATATCATATTCAAGTAAACACATTAGAAGTCATTTTTTATTCACTCCATAATATTTATCTAACAATCCCTCACATGAATGGAAATTGATAAAACACAATGCAAATGATAATGCAAACACAGAAAGAGTAGAAAAAAAGAGTTACTATATCGGAAGAAGTAGCTTTTAGCTTTTAGCTTTGAACTTTCCTTTGTGAAAGACTATCGAATATACTGGCTAACTAATGAACATGGTGTCTTGAACTGCTCAGCTATTTGTGTATACCAAGACAATAAAATTCACATAGCTCCTTTTCGAACATATTTCACTCTTATAGTTTTGTTCATTTCGGCCCTGAATATATCCTAGTAAATTCATGAAGTGTTTTAAAGAATCAACCTTAAAACTCCCATGGAAGCGGGCCACTTCACACTCATATAGGTGACTCTTATTAAGAGTATCCTATTATACCCCACCTAGATTTTCAAGTTATAAGAATCATTAAAATTAAAACTTACCTTAAACATTGCTTACAGGCATCACTATTTCATCATAGGAATGAGTGGGAGATGTAATCTCTATAGTGATAAAACTAGTCTCCACAATTTTGTTGTCCTTTTAAAAACCTAGATCTTGGGATCTCCAGTCAACTAGGCAGGGTTATCGTCATGTAAACTTTAGGTCATAGGCTTCAACCTCAACCCCTTGATGAGTAGTTAACTTGCTCTCTACTCAAACCTTTGGTTAATAGATCTGCTATATTCTTTTTCGACTTTATAAAGTCAATGGAAATAATTCCATTAAAGAGCAACTGTCTCACGGTATTATATCTTTGACATATATGTCGAGACTTTTGGTTGTACATATGAGTCTGTGCCCTACCAATAGCTGATTTACTATCACAATGTATACAAATAGAGGGCACAGGTTTCATACATATTGGCATATCCTCCAGGAAATGACGAAGTCATTCTGCTTTTTCTCCTACTTTGTCTAATATGATAAATTTTGATTCTATTGTGGACCTAGCAATGCATGTTTGTTTAGAAAACTTCCAAGATACAGCTGCACCACCAAGGGTAAAAACATATCCACTCGTGGATTTTGTGTCTTTTGTGTCAAATATCTAATTTGCATCACTATACCCTTCTAGTATAGCTGAATACCGAGTGTAATGCAACCCATAGTTTAGGGTGTATTTCAAATACCTGAAAACCCTAACTAATGCATTCTAGCAGTCTTCTCCTGGATTACTAGTATATCTACTCATCTTGCTAACAGAATATGCTATGTTCAATCCTGTGCAATTCATGATATATATAAGACTACCTATTATTCTCAAATACTCCAATTGAGATATTTCTTGCCTTTTATTCTTAGTTAGATGTAAATTTACATCAACAGGTGTTTTCACTGGACTGTCATCATATTTCTTAAATTTTTTAAGAACTTTCTTAACGTAATGTGATTGAGATAAGACAAGTCTATCATATTTTCTAGAAATCTGTATCCCTAGTATCACATCTGCAACACCTAAATCTTTCATGTCGAACTCACTAGACAACATTCTCTTGGTAGCTTTAATAATATTATTATTGCTACCTATAATGAGCATATCATCAATATAGAAACACACAATGACATTGCCATTTGCAGTATCTTTGATATACACACATTTGTCACACTCATTGATTCTAAATCCATTTGACATCATTACATTGTCAAATTTCTCATGCCATTGCTTTGGAACTTGCTTTAATCCATAAAGAGATTTAACAAGCCTACACACATTCCTTTTTTGACTAGGGACAATGAACCCCTCAAGTTGTTCCAAATAAATTTCCTCATTTAATTCATCATTTAAAAATGCAATTTTTACATCCATTTGATGTATTTCTAGGTTATGCAACGTTGCAAAAGCCATCAACATCCAAATGGAAGTTTTTCTTGTAACAGGTGAATATGTGTCAAAATAATATATACCTTTCTTTTGTTTGTAACCCTTTACAAAAAGTCATGCTTGTCAATAGATCCATCAACTTTCAATTTCCTCTTGAATATCAATTCATATCCTAGAGGTTTACAACTTGGTGGAAGATCCACTAGTTCCCATGTATGATTTTGTAAGATGGATTTAATCTCATTATTGACAACTCCTTTCTAGAAAGGTGCCCTAGGTGTAAAAATAGCTTCCATGAAGTTTTGAAATTCATCTTCTAACATATAAGTTAGAAAATTTGAACCAAAAGATTTTGACGTTTTAGCCCTCTTACTACATCTAGGCTCAACTTCATTCCTCTCTTCCATCAACTTTTGATCATGAGAAGTACTAGACATAGACTCAAAGTTTCTCTTAAGAGAATCTAATTCTTGTGTGGATTTGTAAGGAAATATCTATTCAAAGAATGATGCATTCCTAGATTCAATAATAGTATTGCAGGTCAGGAATGTTAGACTTATAAATTAGAAATTGATATGCATTACTGTTATGAGCATAACCAATGAAAACTCAATAGCAATTTTTAGTCCTATCTTTATCCTTTTAAGAATAGGAACCACCACTTTTGCCAAACACCCCAACACCTTTAAGAATTTATAGGAAAATATTTTACCTTTCCATAATTCATAGGATGTCTTATTGGTTTTCTTTTTAGGCAATTTATTAAGAATATAATTGACAAAAAAAATAGCTCCAGAAGATCCATAGTCTAGCCCAATTGCTTCCTCAAATTCTAGATCCCCCTCTCAAGTTCTTCGATTTCCCCCCACAAGTTCTGTGGTAAACCGAAACTTAAGAAGATCACACTCATCATATCCTCCAAGGTTCTATTTTTCCTTTTAACAACTCCATTTTGCTAAGGTGAATAAGATGTAATGATTTGATGGACAATAGCATGTTGTAAACAGAACTCACCAAAAGGTGATTCGTATTCCCTACTTCTATCACTTCTTAGAATCTTAATCTTTTTATTGAGTTGATTCTCAACCTCATTCTTATATTGAATGAATGTTTCAATTGCCTCATCCTTACTCCTTAGCAAGTACACATAACAATATTTAGTGCAATCATCTATGAAAGTGATGAAATATTTCTTACCACCTCTAGTTTGCACAGATTTCATGTCACATACATTACTATGTATTAAATCTAGAGGTTCAATGCTTATTTCAACTGATTCAAAAGATGCTCTAGCCATCTTAACTTCCACACAAGTTTCACATTTATGATCAAAATCAATTTCAAATTTAGGTAATAAATATAAATTGATCAGTCTATGTAAAGTATGATAATTAGCATAACTCAATCTATCATATCAAACATTAGATGACTCAAGCATGTAAACAAAAGATGTACTCTTATTATTATCAATAGTATGAAAAATAGTCATTACATTCATCTTAAACAAGTCATTGCTTAAATATCCTTTGCCCAGAGTGAAAATTAATCAGACTCAAAAACCATTCTTACTCAACAATGAGCCAAATACAAGGTTCTTTTGAACGTTTGGCACATGCAATACATCCCTGAAAGTAAGATACTTGCCCGTAGTCATCTTTAACACAACCTTTCCATTTCCTTCCATCTTAGGGGTTGAAGAATTACCCATGAAAATTTTTTTTCCATTACTCACAGGATTATATATAAAAAACATTTTCCTTTTTGAGCATACATGGTGAGTAGCCCCAGTGTCCACCCACCATTTCTTGGTATTTCCTCTTACCAAGTTCACTTCAGAAATCATCGCAGAAAAGTTCATGTTGATTTGAACCACAACAGAATTCACAACAATTTCATTTGACATTTGTATTCAACAAAATCAAAATGAATGCTCAAAATCAGCCAAGTTTAAGAAAGATATATAACTATTAGCTTTCAAATATGTTACTATGCAAAAAAGAAAGTCAAACCAACTATCTGTAAATCCAAATGGCAGAGCAGGCAATTTGTACACTCTAAACAATGAATCTAAATAATGCCTAGCCAGACAATAATCCAAAAGAGACAAAAAAATGCCTAATTATATAATATAAATAAATAAAATGGATAGCCTTGAATAATCAATACCACCAACACTGTCAAACACGAAATTAGTTTTATCAAAAAGCAAAGATCACAAATTAATTGTTATAATATAAACAAGAAGATATTTGCGATAAACACAAACCCAAAATAATTAAACACGAAAGCCAAAGCAATATAGTGAATAGAAAATTGTCAGCCAATCTCGCACAATCAATATCAATTCGCGAATACTGCCCAGAACTCAAAGATTAAATATAGCACAGTAATTCACACCAATTCACACAGCAATCACATAAATAAATTAAAATATATAAAATTTGCTTTAAGATTGTTGGATATATTTTAATAATTTACTTTTGTGATTAACTAAAAGGAACAACATATAGATTTAAATACAAATAATAACACAAATAGATGTGGTAGGTAAAAGTAATAAATTAATATTGTATATACATAAAAAAAAAAAAATCTGCAAATAATTAAAAACTCATAGACCAAATGTATGAAGGATAAATGATTCAGATCAAATTTTGTGTTTGACACAATCTCCTTAAAGCAAATATCGCCTCTCACACAATCTGTGATGCTTTGAGACTCACGGACGTCTGCCTCCTAGAATAAAATGATTTACAACACGGAAAAGAAACACACAAGGTCTGTGTTCTGTGAACTACTTTATATCTCTTTCTCTCTCTTTTACTCAAATTAATGCATAAAATATTTTCTCTCTAGAAGAGTTTCTCCAATAAAAATTTTAATTTTCATTAACGAGGGATTATGAAAATATACATTACTAAAAAAACATACTGTTTCAGAAACAACTGCTATATACAAACTTACTAACTCAGAAAATAAAATAATAAAATATTATTATTGATTTGATAAGAAGGCCCAGTTCACAAATGCCTAAAGCCCAACTCTATGTCCAACCCAAAACTCATATTCTCAATCATTTCTTACGTGGAACTCAAGAATTTTCACTACTTCAATATCATATTTAAGTAGACACGTTAGAAGTCAATTTCTTATTCACTCTATAATATTTATTTAACAATTTCCACTGCAACGAAGAGAAGCAGCGAAGCACCTTCACTACGTGGAATAATGATTAAATTTCACGCTTCAAGAAAAGGATCACTAAATCCTGATTTTTCCCAATTAGCAGTGGATACACACACACATGATGCGTGCTTATAATTCACGTCATTGATCAAGTCATAAAGCAATATAGATTTCAAGATAACAATTAGAAGCAACTTTACATAAAAATGATTAAGGTTTTGGATTTTTAAGTTATTGCCAAACTAGGCACGTAGTGGGATTTAGTTGGATACTATTCTAGCAATTAACATTTACATTTAGGTAAATTATAACTAATAACTTATTTTATAAGACTCATGATAATAACTAGCTAGTATGTATTACATCTATTGATAAACGTATAGATTACATCTACAAGGATAAATGGAGACTGTGAATCACAAAGCAACCTATAAGATTTCATCCTTTTTTTAATCAAAATGTACATAATTCTCGTAGCTTGTTGTTATATATATATATATATATATATATATATATATATAAAATAAAAATCAGAAATGTCTTGGCGTAGGCTAGACACCAAGTGACAGCAAGGTTGTTGGAGGTCCCTTCAATGCATATCACTTGGGATATTCAAGTAATAATCTTTCTATGTAGATTGTAAAGAGGGGATATTTGCTTTTTGGGTAGAGACATATTCCTTGTAGCTTCTTGTCATTTTTTTTTTGTTGTTGGAGGGGGGGTGTTTTTCTAGGACCCTTAATGACTTAATTATCATGGGATAGAATTATTGCTTCAGTCCATGTCCTTTCTTGTAGTGAAACACACCACCCCCCCCCCGGGGCGGGCGGGGTGCAAGTCCTACATGAGGTTTACACAGAGTATCCTATATATAGTGTGCATTTAGATTTTGCTTATTTTACTGAAAACTAAAGTAAAATAAAATTAAAAAAATTACTGTTCATGCTTGAAAGTACTATTCATATGCCTGGTTACGATGTAATAAAAAATAAAAAATAAAAAGCTGCAAACGCAGACGCAAACATGGGTTAACCAAATGGACCTATAGTGTGTGTGTGGCAAAAATTAAAAAGCTAAGTTATTTTACTATTAAACTTATTTTTGCTACTATTCATAGATCCTATTATAATTTTTGGTACTATTCATGGATCTCATTGTACTATTTCAATTAACTTTTACCTTTCTCTACAGTATTTTCAACAAAAAGTTTTCAATTTAACAAAATAAGCGGATTCTAAACAGACCCGTAATGAAAGGTTATCTTTTACCAACAAAAAATATTTATAAATAAATAAATATATTCAACGGCAGGAGGAACTCTTATATATTCCATATTTATAATTTTTTTCATAATTATATATATAGCCTATTGTGATTGAAAAAAACACTATTTTATATATAGGTTAATTATTGGCATCACTTTTATTATGCACAAATTATAACATGTTATATCATAATTATGTAATTAGATTTAGAATAGCTTTTCATCTTCTTACGGTTGAAATATCCCATTTTTCAAATTTAAAAAAAAATGAAGATTAGAACCTTTTTTTTTTTTTAATCTTCTTTCTTTTTAGGAAACTATTTGTAACTTGTAAGTAAAGGAAAACGATGCGGGGACTGGATGTCGATTGTCCTTCTTTTGTTCTTTTTCTTTCTTTGTCTTCTTTTTCTTCTTCTTCTTCTTCTTCTTCTTCTTCTTCTTCTTCTTTATTATTATTGTTTTTTTTTTTTTTTGTGTGTAAATTTAAAGTGCACCACCGTCAATATATTGAGCTTTCACGCTATTGCATCGAGCCATCAAGACCTCTTCAACCCTTTTTTGTTCATCAATTTAGTCGGTAACTCTGAGTTAGTACCAAATAGGCCCCTTTTGTCAATATTTTGTTCATATACTAGTCGAAATGGCACATGGGTCTCATGTCTGACCCCACAAAACAAACCATTCAATTCAGATCTTCATACGGGTTACCAAATGGGCGTATTTGATAGAAGCCTATAGTTACGGTATCAAATTGTTGAAAGAAAAAACCTTTCAGGGGTGTTTATACCCTTTTGGTTTTTTCTTTATTTTGAAAAGTACATTAAATTTCTATATGATTTTTCTGAAAAACATGGAATCCTTTTGAAGTTTTAAGTGTAATACTTAATCTCCTGTTGTTAAAATCATGATTCAGATCATATAATCTTACAATCCCACTTTCCCAAACAATTGGGATTGAAAGAGAATCATATATGTCTGTTATGTGTATATTAGAACAAAGTAGAATCAAGATTTTAAAAACTGGACCGGACCAACCGGTACAATCAATTGAATTGGAATCCGGTCACTAGTCCAATATGGAAAAAATTTGTAAAACTAGTGAAAAAGTGGTAAAAAATGGGAAAAAACCTAGAACTGGAGGCAATTCCAGTTTTGCCCCCAGTCCAGTTTTTAAAATCATGGGTGGAATTGCAAGCAAATGTAGGATTGCGATCTCACTTTGATCTTGTCTGATTCTACCTCAATAATTTATGTTGGGCTTTTTCTTGGCTTTAGGTTACACTATTCTTCATCTTCTCAAAAAAAAAAAAAAAGGTTACACTATTCTTTTTAAAGATTAATCTAAAATAAGAAACGTGGTCGTTCATTGTCTAAAAGCTTTTCTCAGTTGGCTCAAATGAATAAATAAATAAAAGAAAAGGAAAACTAGCAGAGAGAGAGAGAGAGAGAGAGAGAGAGAGTTGCTGCTAGTGGTGTGTTTGTGGATTTACAAAATTGGTGGATGAGGAATTGCCAATAATAAATATGAAAAATACGAGTTATTGGTTTTCTTATAATTAAATATCCTAGGGAAGCCTACATTGTTCATTGTTGATGAAAATTGTAAGTGGGTTTTGATTTACAATTTTGAGAATTTTTATAATTTTATATAAAAGCTTATCTCTATATCTTTTCCCAAATAAAATATTTAATAAAAACTGTTTTTTTTTTTAATGGTCTTAATAATTCTTTAACATATATTATCATTTTAAGGCTACGTATGGTTCAATGTAAATCGAATTCCAAGTGTAAAATTAATGCAGGGGAAAGTGGATTCCCGTAAGGAAAATGAAATCCGGATGTTTGGCTTTGCAATGGAAAATAGTTTAAAAAACAATTTCCAGTGTTTGGTAACATTCTGAAAATGTTATTTTCCTACAAATTTTACACATTTTCTCAGCTCTCAAACAAATTTTATAACAGAAAATTTCAAAATATACACTTAACACAACCAAAAATCAAAATAAAAACATCTTTTATTCACAATATATACATGATATACTCGATGAGAAGAAGACGGGAAAGAGAAAGATCAATACCAAAGGAGGACGGCGGTGGCCAAATTGAGAAAGAGAGAGATCGATACCAACGGAGGACGGCAGTAGCTAGATCGAGTGGGTGTGGATCGGGCAAGGTGGTGTGGGTTTGCTGAAATGGGGATTGGGTTATGTGGGTAGATGGGTAGCTTGGATGTGGATCGGAGCTTATGGAGGAGGGTAGCTTGGATGATGGCGGGGGTGGATCGAAGACATGCAGCGGTGGAGCATGGCGGTGAGATTGGGTGGGAAGAAAAGATGGAGAAATCTCACCATTGAGTGGAGGAAACGGATGGCTTGGGTGGTCAGAGCTAAGCTTTGTCACGTCGGTGCTTGAGGTGGTGCCGGAGTAGTGCTATTGCCGAGATGGATAAGTGGTCACAGCTGAGCTTTGGAGAGAGTGTGTGCTGAGAGTGAGGCGCGTGAGGAGTGAGAGGAAAGTGTAAATGGTTTGAAGGTAAAATAACTCTGTAAACCATTTTACAGGTGAAGAGGGTCTTTTTCCAGTCAAAGTGTAAATGAAATTCAATTTGACCGTATTTATAGGTGGAGCCAAACACACAAAAGGGTGTAAAACATTTTCCTGAAATCATTTACACCCAAAACAAACGCAACCTAAGCAATTTTTCACCTTATTTTTTAGACAAAGTAAAATGTTATCATTCTTAATCTGATACATAGGACTCTTCATCAATTCTACATAGAATTGAAATTTTAGTGACTATACTTTTTTGGATATAAGAAAGTGATGTTCTTACTTTTGATGAGACTATTCCATTCATTGTCCATAAGACACTTTAGAAATCTCATATATTGATAATGCATTAAATGGAACTTGAAACCTCCAAATTTATGGCACGTCGTTTAAGTCCATTACTAAAGAAACGAAAATACAGTATATACTATATACTTGTATATCTGCTCAAAACTCCCTGAATTTGAGATTGATTGAGCCTTGATTTTTCCTTTTATTTATTTCTTTCTTTTGATTCGTCCTCGGTAAAGTTTGATCCTGCATGGATTGATTGATTCTTTGAACTATAATATAAACAAAACGGACAAGAAATGATGAAAAGGAAACATGCTGAGGGACACTCTTTCTCACTCATTATCACCCATCTTTGCTCCAAGGGACATGCTTTAGCTCCAAAATGCTCGTGCTTTTGTATGCATTAGTGGACTATGAAAGTAGCTGAGTGGTTCACCCTGAATTTCCCAACACACAATGCTTTATGTCATTTATCATCTTTTTCACAGCAAACCCTTGGCCCCATTGGGATCCCTTTTCCCCACTCAGTTTGACCAGCTGTCTTATTCAGCTTCGAACCCAGGCCTTGTGAAATTGCTGGGCTTCTTTAGCCATTGGTACTACCAAATTACCAATAAAGACAAGGGCTGATTAAAGTGATCAGTATACCATTACAATAAATATGGAGCTCTGTCCTTTTATTCCAATGACAAGTATGTGAGTGTGTTTTTTCTTTTAATTTTGTTGGTTGACATGCCTGTCTTAACGTTGTCCAAAGATTTACTAGTGATATTGATCAACCTAAAACCTCAAGAATTTTAGTGGGAGAGGAGATTCCAACTCGTTTCTCTTTATAATAAAGATCTGTGATTAATATCAATAAATTACAAAACCCTGGCAACATGACAAGTTGGTAGGGATAATAGGATGAATGGCAATATCATTAATGATAAAGTTAAAGTCTAAAAAAATACCCAATAGCTATTTGGTTCATTACCTTTTAGAGTTAATGGGAAACATAAAACATCTACAATCACACCTATAGGAATGTAACAAGGATTTTAGCTTTGCGGAGCCGAAGTATGGAACAATTTATTTTTTTTAATTCAAGATGAAATATATTATGAAAAATAAAACTAAAATCCAATGTTAGCACGATATATATTTAATAAATAAATAAGATACAAAATAATTGTTTCTCAACACAAAATAATTGATTGTGTACTAAATTTGTGGTAACTTCTCTTTCAATAATTCAATGCACAAAAAAAAAGTGCTTTAGAATCTTGCTTTCTGTTGCAAAGCCTATTTTAACAATATTTATGACTGAAATATTTGTCTTGTAGTTATAAAACAACAAAAAAAAGTAAGTATAATATAATCACTCTATAAACAAGTTGGTAGATTGTTTATCTTTTGATCCTGACTAACAATTTTGGCACATTGCAGAAAGAAGTGGTAATAAAAGATAAAATTTACACGGCACTTAATATTTTATTTCTCGTTTGCCCTTGTTTTCTTAAGAAAAGAGAAATATTTTTCTATTGTTTACTTAAGAATTTTAGTTGTATAGCACACAAAAGACGTAGATTTCTTTTTAAAAAATTATGCTAAAAATGTGTAGATTTCACATGCCACGCGGTTCAATCCCATTGGGTGATGCTTCCTCCAAAAAATAAAAGAAAATGGATTTAACAAAAATCACTACTACACTACACAAGTTGGGCTTCGCTCAACACTCTCTTCACTCAAAGAGCTTTGGGCCTACATGCACATGTACCTCATCACGAAATGGGCTAAAAAATCCATTACAATTCTACCAAGATGAAAGCCCAATATCTCTTCACCAAGCCAATCGGGCCCACAAGCCCATCATTTTCCCTCTTCACTAAGACAACACGGCATGGGCCAAAAAAACCCTTACTTTTCAACAATTCCAACTAAAATGTAAGACATAGGAGATTAAAATTCCTAACTTTAGGTGAGACTTTAGAATCTCATAAATTATGAAAACTAAGGTTGTATGGGCCACGGTTATCAGTCTGTACCGAGCTTATGGCACGTTTTCTAGATGGGCCAATCTCGCCCTAATTACTAACCAAGCACCTAACTCATTCCCTAGATGGGCCTGGTCCGAACTGATGGCCTGATCGAATATCTTCTATTATACCATAATCAAGAGATAATGGTTTGGAGAATCCACCCACCGATTATCAATTGGCGCTTGGTGCAAGTTCCAAGAGGGACATCAGTCACGAGTAGCGGGTCCCATCTGGTCAAGAATATAGCTCAAAGGGGCCCACCAATATGGAGAATAACCATCTCATTATGACAACCCCACTAAGGGGAGTCTATAAATAAAGATTGATAAGTAGGTTGGAAAAATTGGGGAAAATTGGGGAGAGAGACACAAGAATAGTGAGGAGAAATACATCCCGAGGAGAAGGGAGTCAAATCCGGATTTTCCTAAAGAGGGATCAATTACATTGTTGTCATCTCAAGGAAAGCAGGATTACGAGAAATGAATCCAAAATCTTTTGGCTCTCTCTTATGAAAACCTGTAGTGCCATCTTTGGGGCTTCTCATTGTTGGATATTCTTGACCCACAAACCAAATAAATTGGAGACCTCAGCCCAAAACCTTCATTCCATTGGGCCGAGCTACTACAAAGGTATTTCAAAATTTTTAAACTCTCAAACTATTAGTCAACCAAACATCCATAACAATAATCCGAAAGGATTTGAACTTATGAGTTATGGCAATTTCCACTCCATAATAATAACTTTCTTCCATCAAGCTAAAATGATAAATAAGACTCTAAACCTTTTTTTTTAAGAAGAACAAGACTCGAACTTAAGTCCTTTATTCAAAAACAAGAGACTATTGATTTAAAAACCACGTTATATAGGAATAATTGATATTCCCTCGTGTCAACTTTACATTAGACTTGCTCTTCTGATTGCACATTTGCAACAACATCATTGATGACAGCAACGTAGCAATTTATTATGTTTGTTGTTTGCACCAATTTACTGGCTCAATGATTTTTAGTGTGAATGGGAAGCTTTTTGTTTCATCAGGTCATAGAAATTACGCTTATCTAAACTTAAATTATAGGTACAGGCTGCCAATTATCCAAATTTTTTTAAGCTAAAATAATCTGTGGAATTATTAGATGGAAGGTGCCGTTTTTTTTTTCTAGGGAAAAAAAAACATACACATAAACAATGGAAAATGAATGAGGTCCTAAGATAAATATACATTATAAACTCCACGCAAAAGTCAAAAAAACTTTTAGGAAAAAATGAGACAAATTATACTAAACAAAACATATATTAAAAATCAAATTTTGACAAGAAATAAATTAGGTCTACCTCGATTTATGTATCTTAAGAAATTTCAATTTAATTAAGGACTTGCATGCATGTATCTTACCAGGAATTGCATCCATAGGAATTTTAAAAACTTATAGGGTATATGTAAGATATTAAAGTGTTTTGAAAAAAAAAATTTGTTATAAATGTCATTGAAAAAAATTGGTTAGGTGGTTATGAAAGCATTTAAAAAATAGAACACTTTGCATCTTTTTTTCTTCTAAATTTGTGAACAAGCTAATTTAAGAAGAACTAAGAAGAGTACTTTAAAAAAATTGAGGTCCTATAACAATTCTTTCCCCTTTTAAAAAATAGTCAAACTATGCACCAACTTCAACAAAGTCACATACAATCACAATGATTTGTCCATGCAAATTAATAATTTTTTTATATATATAGAATATGTTAACGAGTGTTTGATTGCACTGGTTAAGGACGAATCGAGTAGTTCATACTACATTAAAAAGTAACAAAAACTAATAAAAAAATATTCGTTTAATTGAAAGTTATTCGAGTTCTTAAAAAAATATTGTCTATTTGAAATAAAAAAAACTCAACCATAATATTGACAAACTTTCCAGATGAGCTATAAAGATTAAAGACTCAACCTTAATGTGGTGTTTTTTTTATTTTTGGATAGAATCTTATTTCCTCTCCGTTGGATGTGTGTGTTTGTTTCTTTTAAAAAAAAAACAATGCACTTCAACACTTATTAACCAAACCTTTTTTAATTTACATAATATATATATATATATATATTATAGTTCATAATTAAATATTTATTATTACGTATATTTTTTTATTTGAAAAAAAAAATACTATTGGTACTTAAAACACATGTTAAGTTGTTAACAGGGCCCTTTCTGATGAATAGCCATGTTTGAATTTATGGATCATTCCATGTGAAAGTTCTCTTAATTGGTGGATTATCATTAGAGTGCGGATCACGTTGTACGTGCAATTTAATTATCTCCAAATCACATATTTTCCATAAAGGATAATGTATTAATGTTCATCATATGCTTCGGTACCCAACATGTGATGGAGAAAAGGCCACGTTGGGACTTGGGATAATTAATTACGTATTTGTTTGAATCCAACGGCTATCAGCTTGCACAGAAGCAAACATTGAGGGTTTTTTTTTTTTTTTTATATATATCCTTGAGATGACCTAACCACACATAACACGTTGTGATTATTTTTTAAGGAGGAATATCTCACTGATGATCCTAAGGCTTTTAACTAGAAAACTAAAACTAGAAATGGAGTGAACATTGCGCTTTAATGTATGAACTAGGTTGAACATGCTTCTTAACAAGCTCAGCTCTTCTCAACAATTTGATTAACAAGCTTCATTCATATGGTTAGAGATATATTAGTCCATTAGCATAAGCTCAAGTCTAATTTACTTTGTGTGCAAGCCAAGTCTCCTACTTGTACTAGAAGTCTATTAGTCTAAGGTTTAGTCTACTATATATACACATATTATAGTTCATTATAACACAGGATTTGTACTACACTCTAATATATTATTGATGTAACCTTTTAGGGCTTCCTCCGTAGATATAGACTATTAGGCTGAACCACGTAATCCTCGTGTGTTATTGTGTTCTATACTTTATACTTTCACTTCTATATTCATATTAGCATATTCAACATGGTTTATCAATGCTAATATTTAACATAATATCAGAGCCACCTTCTTATGGCCATGATTTTCTGTCCTTACGATGTATTAAAAGCAATCTTTGTCTTCCTCGATGTTTCTTCGCTGCGTTCATCTTCTTTGGCTTTCCACTGCTGCCATCAAATCTCTCCGGTATAGTCATGCCATTGATAGAAGTCACATCAACACTGCAAGACCATTGCCTTCCTCAAACCATTGTCACAGAGCCAAACTTCATTCAAGAGATCTTCTCAACCTTATCAAATCTCAAGGTTTCATCAAGCTTCCATCTTGAATTTGAGATGAGGTATTAGAGATATATTAGTCCATTAGCATAAGCCCAACCCTAATTTACTTTGTTTGCAAGGCAAGTCTCTAACTTGTACTAGAAGTCTATTAGTCTAGGGTTTAGTCTACTATATATACACATATTATAGTTCATTGTAATACAGGATTTGTGCTACACTCTAATATATTATTGATGTAACTCTTTAGGGTTTCCTCTGTGGATGTAGGCCGTTAGGCTGAACCACGTAATCTTTGTGTGTTATTGTATTTTATACTTTATGCTTTCGCTTCCGCATCCATACTAACATATTCAACATGATGTTTCAATACTAATATTTAACACATATCATCCCCACTTAGTCCAAATAGTGAAACCTTGATGCATATTTGGTCATTTAGCCTACTTCAAAACCTTCTACATGTCTACGTTTGATATGCGGAAAACACTTTTGCGCCCATTTTCTCGTTATTTTAGGAGAAAAAAATACTATTGAAAAAAAAATCTTTCATTTTAAATATGCTTTTAGATATTTTAATATTTGTTTATTTTAAAAAATCATAAATAAATTATCATGGTATCTTCACTATACATAAATAAAATTCCCTAAAAATATAAATTACTTAATTGTGGTATTTCACTATTTCGTTTTTTAATTTTTTAAGAATTATCGCGTTATCGAATCTTGTGTTCATGTTCATGTCTATATCCAGGCCAAATTTTTTAAATAATTATAAAATCTAAACTATATTATTAGTTAGCCAAAGTTTGAAACTATTTTCGTTTCTAACAAATCGAGTCCTTCGAACTCGATTTTACTGTAGCAAATCGAGTTTTAGAGACTCGATTTCCATGAGGTGTGTAGCTGACGTGGAGAAAAAAAATCTACGTGGAAATCGAGTCTCTAAGATTCGAGTTCCCACAGAAAAAACCCAGAATCCCCATCGCAGAAAACCCATCTTCCTCCTCTGTTCTTTTTCTCCTTTTTTTTTTAATTTTTTTGTTCTTTCTCCATCTTCTGTCCCAAGACCGTTGTTCCTTCTTCTTCTTCTCCTTCCTCAAACATCCAAACCCTTTTCTCAAAATCACAAACCCAAAAATTACGATCTCGAAATCGGAGCAAAAACCCAAACCCAAAATTCACGATCTCAGCATCGAAACGCCATGGGTTTGACGATCTCGGCACCGGAAGGGCTTGGGTTTGTTGATCTTGGCACCAAAGGTCCGTTTTCTGTGTTTTTTGGTTTGGTTTGTCTCTTGATTCATTTTCTGTTTTTTCTTGGTTGATGTTCTGGGTTTTTTTTTTTCATTTTTGGTTGATCTGCTTGTGTGTTTATAAGTTTCTGCGTTGGTAATTTATGCTGTTCTGGGTTGGGTGATTTATGCTGTTCTGGGTTTTCTGGGTTGGTAAAGAAATACGAGAAAAGTGCGGTTCCGATTTCCAAGTCCATGAAAGAGAGAGATAAATCGGGTCTGTGAAATGTTGTGGGTTTGTGTTGTGTTTTTAGTTCTGTTGCGAGTCTGTAAAATGTTGTAGGTTTGTCTTTGTTTTATGGGATTTTTTGCTGTGTGTTCGTATTTTCAGAGGTAGGAACTCGAGTCTCTAAGACTCGAGTTCCACGTGAATTTTTTCCTTTCAAGTCAACTACACAACTCATACAAATCGAGTCTTTTAAACTCGATTTGCCACAATGAAATCGACCCTAACAAACTCGAGTCGTTAGATACTAAAATAGTTTCAAACCTTGGCTAACTAATAATATAGTTTTGATTTTATAGTTATTAAAAAAATTGGCCCTATATCCACTTCATTGTGTAGATGTGTGTATTTTCCCATTTTTCGCTTTTTAGAAATAATATACGGTATAACCGGTATATTATATAGGGCATTAGTTAACAATCCATTTTAGGAAAGTTTTTACACCACTTTTATGTGAAATGAAAAAAACTGTCAAAACATTAATTGCTTTATTTCATTTTCTCATAAAAACTTTCTTCAAATGGATTATTAACCAATACCCTAAGGACATTTGTTAGCATTTCTCTATTATATATAATAACCATCTTGTATATGAATAGGTAATTATGGCTATAAGATCCAACCCTGTGCAAAAGTGTGATTATATTAATATATATCGCCTACAGCCATATACAATGGGGTTTTTTATTTTTATTTTTCTCCTTCCAAAGGGATAAAGGGAATCGTGTTCACATGGGAAACTCTTGGAAGTCCTAAAAACCTCATTCCAAGACCATCAAGGCAATTAAATCAGGAGTGACATTAAAATAAACAAAGTTTGAATACTAGTACAATTGAATGGTACGCGGTCCCTCTTTTGACTGTTGGGGCGGTTTGCATTGGAAACCAAAGCAGTCAATACGAATCTCGGATTCTCATCAGAAAAATTCGGAGAGAGAAATTATAATTTACTTACTCCCACAATTTCACTTCTAGTTTCAATGACACATGTATCAATCTTGCTGTAACTGATACATGAAACCAAGAGCTTCCCACATGGTAAACAGGGAGTAAATTATTACTATAATAAATATTCTTTTCTTCTTATTTTTTTTAGTAAAATAAATATTCTTTTCTGAATTGGTAAAACTTATACATACACATACTAGATGTTTACATCTTAAGTTTATTAATTAAATTCAACTCTGTGACCACATGATTTGTTAAATTATTAATCAATGCAGCACAAAAAATGTTATATTCTTCTTTCAAAGACAACTAATTTTTTTTATTAAATTTTTTTCAAAGATAATTAAATTCAACAATCTAATAACATAGTTATATGTCAATAGTCTTATAGCTTAATTGACATTTCTTTATACATACTTGATAGTCTACAGGAGACAAGATTTAAAATGCGAGATTAGCAATATAGTTATATGCTATATTGCTGAATATAATCAATTTAACACTAAAAAAATCAATTTAATTAGAAAACTTAAAATACAATTTTTTTTTTTTTTGGCTAATGCTAATGAGTGCCATTAGACAACAATTAATAATATATTTTAAGAAAATTTTGACACAACTTTTTTATAAAATGAAAAATTTTATCAATATATTAATTGTTTTTCTTTTCTTTTCCTATAAAACCTTTCTTTAAATAGATTATTAACTAATGCTTAAAGGCATCTGTTAATAGTTCCTTTTTTTTTTTTTTATACAAATTCATATAATATAAAATTTTAACTGAAAAATAAACAATTAAAATTCAGAAATTCCTCAAAAAAATAAAAACCAGGAGTCCTTCATCCAATAATAATAATAATCAGTAGTCCAAAGGTCCAAACCTCTATAAAATAGAAGAACCCATCTAAGATTGACAGGTGACAGCAGCGAGCTACTCAGGAGCTAATTAAGTAGCAAGAGACACCATGTCCATGGATTCAAAGAAGTCTAACAAGATCAGAGATATTGTGAGGCTTCAGCAGATCCTCAAGAAATGGAGAAAGCTTGCTAACTCATCAAAAACCACAAGCAGCAGCAAAAGCATCAAATTTCTCAAAAGAACACTTTCTATATCTGATTACTCTAATATCCGTGGTGATGCTTCCAGCAACAATGTTGTCCCCAAAGGCTACCTTGCTGTTTGTGTTGGAGAAGAGCTAAAGAGATTCGTAATACCGACCGAGTATTTGGGTCATCATGCATTTCACATTTTGTTAAGAGAAGCAGAAGAGGAATTCGGGTTTCAGCAGACAGGTGTTTTGAGGATTCCTTGTGAAGTTTCTGCGTTTGAGAACATTTTGAAGATGGTGGGGGAAAAGAAGGACCATTTCCTTGTGCAAGAATGCAGGTTTAGCATGGATGAGAAGGTTCAATGCTGTTCATCAAAAAGCCAGCGTACTCAACATTTTCACCATCCACAAAGCCCAATGTGCAGATAGTTACTTTTGGATTTCATTTTTCTGTTTTTGACTTTGAGCCCCTTCATCTTCATGTTTTCTTTAGATGAGGGCATTTATGATAGTGAGAGCTAGCTAGAGAGAGATTCGAATAAGATGTAACAGTAACTATTTGAAAATTACTGTAAGCTTCAAACAACTTGCGTTGTCTATTAATCCAACTATTCCACTGATGCATTTTGTGGCACCTATGTATCTCATTCTTTGTTTAGTTCTTTTTCCTAGTCAAGGAGCTAAAAAGAAACAGATCTTTAAAACTTACAGAATTGCACAAAACACTGTCAAACAAGTTTCATTCATGATGCAATTGGTGATGGTGAAAAGGTAGCCTCTAGTATTTGCTGTAAGCAGCCCTGCTTCAGATCTTGCACAGTAAAAGCAATTATTTAGATAACTCCGAACTGAGGTAATCACATAGTTTTGCATGTATATATCCATATCTAGTTCATTTTTTCTTCTGTTGTGTACCATTTTTCGGCTCAATCAAATGGAGCCTACAAGGAAGAAGTTTTGGTTAGATAATCTTTGTCCTAGACAATTTTGGTTAAAGAACTTTAGAGAACTCAGCATGGAGTCTTATTTACCAGTAATATATTACATAGATAATTTGCTTCAAAATGAATGGAAGGATTAACAATATATGTCAAGAATAGTTAATGAGCTTTGAGAATGCCCGTATATAAGACACTACACTACACGATAAGGCAGCTACACTTATTAATGAGTAGTATACGGATGAAGTCCTACGGAATTGTCCTATTGTAGAATTCATCAAAGTATAAATGCTTTAACCATATGCAATTTTATCTCATAGGGAAACCACTTGTTTGAGCCTCCCAAGGCTTAACACCAAATATTGCTTTACAATCCGCAAGTACAGAGTACAGTATCCAATGTGTTTGGTTATGAAAGCAGATCTAAAAGATATAATAATGCACAGCACAACCATGTTATATTGCAACAATTCGCACTCAGATCAAGTCAAGTTAAAAAAGAAAAGATTACAGTAGCACATTCCAATACTTCCATTATGAGACTCACATGCATCTATTCAATTCAAACTTTCTAGAAGTACAACCACGTCAACATGATTCATCATCCTGGCTGAAGTTGACCAAGGACCAGAAGAAGTAAAGAGGGATCCAAGCCCTGCTCAATGGGAAGTAAGAAGGCATTACCCACATAAGTGAGGTAAAATAATCATTCTACATGTGTGGCTTCTTGTTCTCAAGACAATGGGCCAAAATATAGTACTGGTACTAAAAACCACTACAAAACTTAAGAAGGGGCAAATTTAGCCCACTTTCTCTTCAGGTAAAGAGATGTTTACAGCGCGTGGCTATGCCAGCGACATAGAACTTCTGGACAGATCATGATGGTCAACCCTGTGGCTTGCACGGCATTCTCTTTAACAGACAGGCCTACAAATACAAATAGTCCAGGATGATGACAGAGGAAAACTGCAATCACTCGTAGGCACATTTACTTTTGGCACAATGCCATCCACATTGAAAATGAATAAGAAGTCAGGCTCAGGAAGGTGCCAATGCAGCAATATCTCAAGAACCATATCAAAAAATAGAGCTAAAGTCAAATTATGAAGACAGCCAAATTCATATTGTCTTGAAAACACAACATTAAAACTGAGCTAAGTAGTAGTGGAAGAGACAAATCTAGTCAACCTCACAAACGAGGACCAAAAGTTTCCAATTTAATCGGATTCCATCAAGTTCAAGATGCTTTATTGTTCCTTTCATTCCAAATACCTTTTCAGGAACTGGCTGCAGTGGCATCAAAGAAACAGTGTTCAAGCCAAACTACGTAGATGGAAGTCATGGAACCAAGTTCCCATTGCCTCAATAACACAACTTTATAACCAAGCAGTAAAGGTGACTTGTATGGTCATTGGTCACACTCATAAGAAGGGCTTGGCAAAGAACGCAGTATTTCATACTAGAATAAAGCATATACATTTTAGATATCACTTCATCCGTAACTATTCTAGATGATAGAGTGTTTTTAGTTGAGAGGGTCAATGGGAGTCAAAATCCAGCAGACATGTTAACCAAGTCAAATCACCATTGAGATAATAAAGCTAAGCCCAGATTCAGTTGGCCTCTGAGCTTGAGGACAAAGCAGTGAGTTGCTGCAATATGTGTTGTGATGAGAAGACATATGGAGTTCAATATTTTGATGGTGTTAGTCTCCAAGTGGGAGATTGATGGGATGTATGGGTAACTAGATGGACAATGCTGGCTGGTTATGCCAAAATTTCAGGGAAATTGGGTTTCCCGCGATCATGGACTTCACTGCCCCGAATCAAATAAAACTGGTTTCCATACAATTATTGGGGGTATTTCCAGCCTTTGAGTACACTTTAGATGCCCTAAGTCCCTCTCTGTGATTTCTCATGTGTGTATAGCTCTAGTAAAAGAGCGCTATATATGTACTAATTATCCATGTAACTCAAGTCATAATCATCAAAATAATAAAATGCAACAACCATGTGACCGTAACCCTTATTTAGGGTAAACCACGTAAATCTAAGTGTTTGTGCGTCTGGCTTTGATTTTTTTTTTTTTTTTTCTCTTTCTTTTTTGTTATTTGCATCCTATAAACTTGAGTCAGATTTTCCATTTCCTAAAAGGGCTATATCTAACTTTTAATATATTTCATCGTATCTCTTTCCTTTGTTTTCACCACACCCTCATTTCAAGTTACTTTTGAAATGAGAAGAAAAAAAAATAGCAATACTAACCATTCTAGTTAGTTCATTTTATAGGAATACATGACAGGTATCTCTACCAGCATTACGATTTAACATCCCTTTCCCCCTCCCAAAAAATAACTAATTTTCTGTATTTGATTGTGACTTTGAAAATAATTTTAAAAACATTTCGTGTCTTTTGGCTCGCACAGAAAATCACAATATTTCATGTAGGCGCAGTAGTGCCAGACCTGTGGTGGCAGTGAGAAGATAGTATGATGGTAATGGTGGTGGTGGTGGCAGCAAATGTGGTGATGGCACTGTTAGTGAGTACACAAGGGAGAGGTGATCAGCATTTTCTACCTCTTTTGCCTTGATTTCTGTTGGCTTTTGTTTTTAGTCATACTAAACAACAGAAAATTTGAAAAACATATTTCAAAAAATATTTCCCGCCTGAAGGGAAATTCAACTCTAAGATGGGGTAACTAACTTCAACGATAAAACTCTAATCAAACATTTCTAAAACCCTGTACAGCAGAAAAAAAAAAAAAATTTCCACAAGGGTCAATGTACTGGCATGTCTCAAAGGAGCTATTGTAGTTGAACCTCAGAAAAGAGAGGGTACAGGGCACTTGCCCTCCAGGCTCAGCCCATCCTCTTGAAAAATAAAATGTTCTACAATTGAATTAAGATCACAATCGGCATCAAGAATGACAGCCATTCAATTTTATGATTGTAGTTTATTCCAATCAGAAAAAAGAAATAACAAAGGTTAAAACTCAACCACCCCTTTCCCTTTTCTTTCCAACTTGTAATATGCAAATTACATGAATGTCACTCAAAGAAGACATTCTTGAGATGGAAAATCACACAGAAGGAAAAGATGGAACCCGAAAGAAAGTTGTTCAAAACAATTAAATTCCACCTCAAGAGCATAGTGTATCCTCGCTGAAGTTATGATCATGCTAGCAAACCAGAATAGTTTCAAGGCTCAAAAGGATAGATTTGCACCATCACTGAAATTTGGGAAGGTAACACATTTGAAAACTTTGCACTTTGAGCACAAGATGTATCCAATCTGCAGCCAAATGTCAAGAATGAATAAAAACAAGGATATTCTGGCAGATCTGTTTCCATGAGATGACTATAACTAATATATACTATAAAACCCTGAGGTACATTCATGAATGGACTATCAAAACCAGGAGCGACAAACATGTAACAAATGCAAGGGTAGGAGTAAGACAATCCACTGCTAGATCTTTAGCTGGGAAGGTTCACCAATTGCGTTATGCCATATTCACGTCCATATCATGTCATGTCATGTCATGTCTAAAATGGGTGCTTAATGCATCATTTTCGACTATGTTAAAAATAATGTTTTCATCACAATAAATTCTCATCAAAATGGCGACCAAAGTACCATTTTGCAAGCTTTGAGAAGAGTACTTAATGGACTACTTACAGCTCTGCAAGATGGACATCGACGGTAGATCCGATTGTTTTCAGCTTTCACATTGGTCTTTTGCCCTTTACAAAAATCACAAGTTAACCATCCTTTACCATTGCAAGGTTCGCAGCTAATTCCTGCATCAACCTTAAAACAACTGGACTAGAGTAAGAACAGCAATTGTGGCCTAAGCCAATACAGATTAAGATGCAATTCATATCGCACCTTGTGTAGTAGCATGTTAGGTTTTCTATAAAATAAAGAGGAAGAATATACATCTAAATCAATATTTAATTTAGAAATCCATTGTTCCAAACTTCCTCAAGTTTCCACAAAATAGTTCCACTTATGAAGTATCCAAATTAAAGAAGTTTAGACCCTTTCCTTCCTTCTTAAATGTATCTTCTGTATTTATCTCAAACTTGTCCAAATTTGAGTTTCAAGAACTTGATTTAGGCATCAATGAAAAAAAAAATTGAGAATTGAAATCTGTCGATCACGTATAGAAATTCAACAGCAGTGATGATGGCACAATTGTCAATAGCATCAAAATATAGACATCAATGTCATGTAAATCTCAATGTCAAACAACAAAACAGCCCCAGCCTTAATCACAACAGGAGTAAACTTAGATACTATGGTCGAATCATATGGTTGAATTTAAACAAAACAACATTCTATTTATTGCATTGATCAATATATCCATGTGATTGAATTCAATTGCCCCCAAAACTAATAAATGCCATAGAAAAATATACACGGGCAAATTTTAGATTAAGTTACTTGGTACCTCAAAACATTTTAAATAAAAACTCTCTAATTTCCTCAAATTTTTAGTTAAATTTGTGACATGTAGCATTTACTTAATTTTTTGCTTCGTTTATATGGGTTTTTTTTTTTAAATCATTGAATTTTTTAGACATGGTGGGATCGATCAATCGAGAAAGTTTTACCCAACATAGAGTCACATACTAAATTATTTTTTTAGTAAGATGGGCCTCAGGGACCTTGGAAAAGTGAGCTTGCTTTAAATTCCAAAAAAGATTCGTTAAATTTCCAATAAGGTCAGCATGATAAAATGCACATTGCGCCAGACTATTCTTCCTAATTCATTTTAAGCTCAGAAAGTCAGAAATGATTTTATACCTGTTGTTCCACTGACACTGACACTGACACTGGCTGAATTGGCGCGCAATGCAAAGGCTTCAATAAAAAAAGCCGCCTCGTCGTCTTTAACGGAGCCGATGGCAAATTCCGTAAAAAGTAGAGCTTCCCAGGGGCCATAGTACACATCATCATCGCCATTTTTACACTTTCACTTTCCTCACCTCACGCTGTCACGCACTTCAGAATCAGATAACGTTGTTGCTGCAGGAGGAAAATAAAATAAAATAAATTAGCAAATTAACAATTCACCCGCGTAGTTCTCCACAAATAACAAAACTGCCACACCCGCAAATTTGCACTCAAAATCTATCGTTATTATCGAAATTGCCACTGAAAAACCATTTTATAAAATCAAGCTGATCCATGTTGCTCTAATGGAGATGAATCAGACTCGAACCTTCGTTATACTCTTCTTTTGCTTCTTCTCTGTAAATGGTTTGCGTACACTATCCGATGACCCGTGCGACCCGAAGGCCCAGCGGGACCCGCGGACGCTCCGATCCGATCAAATAACGGTTTTGATCAACGGTTACTCCGAGTCTCGTATTCCTCTGCTCCAATCACTGGCTGCCACGTACGCAACTTCGCCTCTCGTATCCTCTGTGCTCGTCCTCTGGGGAAACCCCTCCACCCCGGCCCAAACCCTAGCCCAATTGGCCCAAAATCTCTCTCTCCATCACTCAATCTCTCTGCTCCGCCAATCATCGAACAGCCTCAACAACCGGTTCCTCCCTAGATCTTCCATCGGGACCCACGCCGTTTTGATATGCGACGATGACGTGGAGATCGACCACGAATCGTTCGAGTTCGCGGTGAGGGTTTGGGGATCGAACCGTGACCGTCTGATTGGATTCTTCGTGAGATCGCACGATCTTGATTTGTCGAGGAAGGAGTGGATTTACACCGTGCATCCAGAGAAGTACTCGATTTTGCTCACCAAGTTTATGATTCTGAGAAATGATTACCTGTTTAAGTACAGCTGTAACGGTGGGCCCGCGATGGTTGAGATGAGGAGGACCGTTGATCGGATGAGCAATTGTGAGGACATCTTGATGAATTTTGTGGTGGCTGATGAGACTAATGTGGGGCCCGTTTTGGTGGGGGCAAAGTGGGCCAGGGATTACGGGGATGCGAGGAATGACGTTGATGTTGATAATAATGACGGTGGTGATCAACGGTTGGGATTGAAAGATGAGGGAGTGAAGGAAGTGGGGTTGAGTAGTAGGAGAGGGGAGCACAGGAAGAGGAGAGGGAAGTGTATAATGGAGTTTCATAGAGTGATGGGAAGAATGCCTTTGAGGTATGGTTATGGGAAGGTAGTTAATTCAGTTGGTGAACAAGCTTTGTGTGAGAAAGGAGGACATTTGGTGTTTTGTGATAAATCATAGGAGAGTTTTTCTTCTTCTTTTTTCTTTACATGTTAGAATTGTTCATTCAAGATCATCACTTGAGAATTAGTAATTACTCATTGTAAACATTTAAACTCAAAGATAAATGATTGTACATTTACTGACCTTTTTTGAGATAGTTGGATGGTTTATGTCGAACTTCAATTTGATTAATTAACGAATTGGATGAATTATTTGACTTCATATTTAAGGGAATGTGGGTACAGTATTACTTCTGTGAAGATAATTTTTAGGTTTGATAAAAAAGATTCTGATAATAATGAACTATAGAAAGCAAATAAATTATAAGTTAATAAGCACCAA
This sequence comes from Castanopsis chinensis, assembly GCA_032878915.1. NCBI lineage: Eukaryota > Viridiplantae > Streptophyta > Magnoliopsida > Fagales > Fagaceae > Castanopsis > Castanopsis chinensis. The sequence goes on along the minus strand of JAVQMG010000115.1, from coordinate 18,004,202 downwards.
CCCCAAATTCTAAGTGAGATATAATGTCATTGAATCTCATGGATCTACTAAGTAATTCATGATTACGCCAAATATAGAAGCAAATGAAACAATTGCTCACCTTTTGGCTTATAGAGCATCATTTTCTTCAACTTGAGGAACTCATCACATCTCTTCCATTCTTCCAATGGGTCATTTTCCCCTTGTTTCCACCATCTTTGAGTATGGGTCTTCTCTTTCTCAATACTATTATCTCAATTATCAAAAAAAGAAATTGGGAAAAAAAAATCAATGACTAAATAGTCCTAAACAATAAACAAAGCAAAGCCTCACAAAGAAATAAAATTTCTATCATAAACACCCTTTTAAAACCCTATAAATTGAGAAACTCTTAAGAAAAATTATCACTATACAAATAGTTTTTGTGAGTGAAGGAGAATAGTATTCTTTTATTGAGAACAAATCATTTTTTTTTTTTTATTTGGCCTTAAATTTTTTACAATTTCGTTAGTGGTGATTTTTGCAAAAGAATGTGAAACAATAGCATCTCGAGTTTCATGATAGAACTTGAGTCTTAGATGCTCGAGTTCCAGAGTTGGCAAACAAAAATTATCCACGTGGAATCCACATAGAACTCGAGTTTATAATACTCAAGTTCCTCTGTTTTTCAATTCTCCATGTTTTCTAGTTATACGTTCTCAACTCCTCTGTTCAGATTGGTGGCATCAGTTGAGTTCTTCGGATCAACTCCTTTGTTCAAATTGGTTGCCTTCTTCAAATCAACATTTTCCAATCAGATTGTTCTACGTTCTCCACTCCAAATCTTTGTTTCTCTTTTTCAAATTTGCGTTTTTCAGATCTTATTTTCCAGATTTTGTCTTCTTCTTCCTTCAGATCTGTTTCCTCTGTTCTTCAGATCAGCTTCATCTTCATCTTCATTATTTAGATACGTCTCGAGTCCAAGAAACTCGAGTTTCACGTGGATAAATTCCTCTATTTCAGCACTAAAACTTAAGTCTTTGAGGCTCGATTTTGTTACTGAACTCGAGTTTCAAAGACTCAAGATGCTAGTTTCTTAAATGGTTTCAAAACCTTGGTAACTAACGATATTTTATCCCCTTACTATGATAGTCTCCAAATATCCCTAGAACAAATCCTCTATTTATAACCCACAAGAATCGATTCAGAGGAAGAAAATGAGAGAGCAAAAGGAGTTTGTCTCTCAATATTTTATCATTCATACTATTGTCAGTTTGACAGGAAAATTTGACAAATAGCATGATTTTAGAAAAATTTTAGGAAAGCAAGACACGACAAAAACAGTCTAACTTACAAAATAGTTTCAAAAGTATGCTTTGCACCAAAATTTTTCTAAAAAGCTACTGTTCTGCAAATTTTATACAGTTTGTCACATTAACTACCACTTTCACATTAAGTATAAAATAAAATTAATAAATAAACATATCAAAATAAATAAATAACTAAAAGTTGTACCACGAAAGACGAAGAAACCACGCGAGAAACTAACAGGAAAATAATAACACCGCGGCAAAAGAAACACAGAGAGAGAGAGAGCGAGCGAGAGCGATTAATACTAGTATTAAAGAATGAAGACTAGGGTTTTTGAATTCAATTAGCTTTACGGATTGTGTTCTCAGAGCGAAGCCATGAAGCGCAAGGATGTTCATAATGATTTCTCTTTCATATCATTTTCTCCTAGAAAATCCCCAAGACTGGTACTTCTCCAATTTTTTCTCTCAATTTCTAGAAAGACATCAATAATCACCAATTTGTCATATTCTCAAACAAAATCATTCATAATTTTTTGTTTGGTTTGTATGAATTTTTAGGATGTTGAATTACTTGAAAACATGAATGAAGACCCACCAATTAGAGTTCCACAGATACTTGAACAAGGGCTGTTATTGCAACAACAACAACAACAACAACCCTTCACAAGCAGTAGTAATAATATGTTGCAAATGGCTGTTTCTCCACTGTCGATGCTTTCGAGTAATGGTTTGGAGGAGAGAGCTCGTGTTCTCTACAATCAGCCACTAAACACCCCGTTTTTTAAGTCTCCGTGTTCGCCTGATTTTCCTATTGTTGTGAACTCTGCATTGATTCCGGGATTGAAAGGTCGGTATCATAGTCTCCCATTTGTATGTAGTTTCTGCTATGGTTAGATGCTATGCTTCTACTACTACTAGCCTTTTTTTTTTCCTTTTTATGACATTTGGTGTTTAGAGTTTGCAGTTCAATTTATCTTCATTAAGCGTTTTAAATGTGTTGCCATGAAGCCTTTGATCATATATAGAAGCCACCAAACTGATTTATGCTTTTTCCTCGATACGAAAGAAATGATTTGATGAACCAAAGAATGTAGGCTGATTTATTTTGTGACCTATGGCCATTTGTAATTTTGTTGTTACATTAGTTCGCTGAACGGAAAAGTGATTATATATATATATATAACACCAATGAGTTTTAGTGCAAGTGGCACCTACACCCTTGTAAGCAAGGTGGAGAGTGAGCTTGTGGGATCATGATCCATTATGTGCATGAGTAACTTCCTAACTAAAAAAAAAAATCTGTATTTGAGTTTTTGATAAGTTAATCCTAGATATTTTGATTGATTACTAGGCTCTCTATTGTTGTACTTGTCTATTATGGAATTGAGGTACATAGAGTAGACACATTTTGATTCCATGATTTATTAGAAGTGAGGTACATAGACCTTTGTTTGATCATGTTTTATTAGATTGGAGAGTGATGCCCATTTGCTGTTTGGTTTTTTTGGTTTCCTCTCTCTTTTCCTTCTTTTTTGTTTGTTGGTGTGCTCTGTGCTTTCTATGCATAGAGTAGCCTTTTGGAATGTGTTTCATTCTTACTTATCAAAAAAAAAAAAAAAGGAAAGGTTTGTTTAATGAGCTTCATGCATGCACTTATATATGTATATATAATAAATGAATTTTATTAGATAGGCGGAAAACCTTAAGTACACAATTAGTTCACCGAAAAAAATCTGTCATAGATTATAGGTATAGGTGCACGAAAATTCTGTCAAATATTGTCTCTTTCTCTTTCACAATTTGTTGAATTCTTGGATAATATGAATTTTAGGCAATAGCTTATTCTTTTTTCTCTGTTGGCTCTTCCTCTGTATACCTTCCGTTTATTTGGGTTGTGCCCTTTTTGCTCTTTTCTAATAAAACTTTTTAACTTTTAAAAGAAGGTATTGATTTGCAAAGATTAAATTTGGAGGTCTGAGTCAATGTTTAAGTACTGCATTTATTTGTTGATTTTGGGCCTGGATTGGAATCTTTCAGTAAATTGTTAGTATAATTGTCCTGCCTAACCACGTGAAAGGTGAAAATACACACCCCAATGGATTATGGGTGGCTTAAATCGACTGCTTGATCGGATCTTGTGAGAAAATGGTGAAAGTGAGTGCAGAAGGACTGTATAATTGTAATACTGCCACAGACATAGGAAGAGTAATGGCGATGTGTGTTGGGTAATTACTAATTAGAAGGTATTGTGAAGAAAAAATGCTAGATTTTTGCAAGGAACTGTTGGTGGTGAGGATTGACATGTATGCAGCATGTATCTGTATGTTTCTGTTCTTTTTAATTTGCTGTAAGTAAACTCCTCAAGCAGTTTTTGAAGATGGAGCAGCTAAAAACTTTTACTCTCAGAAAGGGAGAATCAACTTAACAGTAACTAATTGGGTTACCTCAGCACTATCAAAGGAAAATATATGATAGGAAGATCCCGACAGAAGGATGTCCTCCTACTGAGGACCACAAATATAGATCATTTCAAAAGCTTCTCATCATTAGTTAAATATCCAGCTCCCAATTTTTATAATGAGAAAGAGAGATTTATTAAAGAACTAGATTGGGACGGTTAATGTGTGCCCGTAGGACACAAATTAAATCATCCATTTTTGAAAACATTTTCTTAGGAATTGAAAAAACTGTTAATATTTTTTTAATTCCCGAGAAAATATGTCCAAAAATGATTAATTATTGTGTGCCCTTAGGACACACATTAGCAAAATCCATTTAGTAATATTAGAGACTTTATTTCACCAACCTGCAAATTTTTGTCTGAAACTGCTGTGCCTCACCAACAAATTATAATCTTAGATCACTGCCAAACAATTGCATCATTTACCTTACATATGCTTGTGAAGAAGTGGGCCTCTGCTAAACGAAACATCACCCCAAATACCAAATGCATCTAGCTTTGTTAACACTTTACATGACCCTTGTCATGTCTCACTGTCACTGCTATTTATCCTGGACCTTTTTGATTGGATATATCAAATATCCTCATGGATTGAATTAGCATAGTTTGACTCTAATGTCTGTACCTGCAGAGTTGTTTGAGTTTCTGGAGAAGAAATGGTATGATTGGTGTTAAATAAGTAGCCTAATTCCTTACAAAGAACACTTTCTATTTCCCATGAGAACGTGCCTTTGACGTGCATGACTGTTCTCTGATTGTTTGGGCTTGAGATAAAACACACATTGTTACAGATTTATTCACATAAAAGTTTTCTGGCACCAGTTTCCACTTCTAAAATTCCAAATAATTATTGATTTTCATTTGTAAATTGGTCGCTACAACATGCTTCTTGATTGTGCTTTTCTATCTATTACTATCACTATTGGAATGGTAATTACTGGTGTTAAATTAGTAAATACTTTTTATGTTTGCGTTCTGGTTAATGCTTTCGTTGGTCTTGGAATCATTTATTCACATTATTCATCTTTAATGTACTACCCACAGAACATTTCCTCGCACTAGGAAATGGGAATTTAGGGAATTCCATGGAGAAAGAAGACACAGACAAGAACTCCATGGTTTCAAATGATTGTTTGGCTGTTGTTCCCTGGGTTGCATATCAATGTCCTTTAGCCTCAGGAGCAAAGTCACCTTCAGCAGGTGTGTCAGAGGCCATGGAAACAGAGGAGGTGGAAATGATGGACGCAGATTATGACTCCGGTTCAAATATCAGCAGTCAAAGGGCTTTTGAGTATGATGGAATGGTGCAAGAAGCTGGAGAACTACCACACTGGCAGCAACAACACAGTATGCAGCCACATTTCCTTAAAAACAATTCGGCTCCTGTCGAATGGTAACACATTGGTTGAGCTGCTTCAGCACTTGATGTTGTACACGTAGGTCCAGTTGTTAGAACTTAGAAGATAACAGAATAGGACTTTCTTCACCCTGATTTTCTTTTTTCTGGCAGTGAGAATTACAATGTGCCCTTTAAAGGGGATATTATGTAAATAGAAGAGATGGTAGGTTGCAAACTGTAAGGACTCTGAATCACTGTTCTCACGTTATTATCCATGATCAGCTTCTGGGAAGCTTTCTTTTCAGTTTTCCTATAGTCAGTTTAGTATTAAGTTAAGGCTGTATTACACAACTAGTGTTTTAGGAAATGGCAAATGTACCTTATGCCCCAAGCACACAATGGATTCATCATTCCCCTTCACAAATCACCAGAATTTATTTTCACTATTCATCATTAGACGTTAGCCTGTTCAGTGATTCTAATGGAGAAGCCAAGAAGGAAGCTTGTTTTTCCTCAAAAGGAAGAGAGTGCTAAAGATTTTCACAGATTATATCCTCAGCCGGCGGTATTTAATATTTATTTATTCATTTTGCATCTAGTGGGTGCTTGTTGCATACGGTGTTTGTTAATTAATAAAAATTTCACTCGTAGCACTACTTTTATTAGAATTTCTTATTACATATTGCATCCTGATTCTCCATGAAGAAACTTATACTCATGAAATTCCGAATTAGAATTTTGTAAAACAAAAAAAGAATGTACTTGAGCTTACTAGACCAGCTTCAAAGGCATCTCAGCAAGTCTGAAGAGCAAAAGACATTAATTTACGAGCAGTACAACACCTTCTTCGCCATTAAACTTTAGCAAAGAGGCTGCCTGAATTACTACTCGAAACTAAATTTCGCTAACAATTAGATTAATATTCAAAATATTTTAAAAATAAATAAATAAAAAATAAACAAAAACCTTAACTAAATCGAGTATCGAAAATTCGACACATGAACTAGAATACCCAAAAACAATAACGTACTAATGATAATACAAAGATCGGCAAGCAACTCTTATTATCAGAAGAAAGGCTTAGAAAAATGTATCAGCCAAATCGAAGAAATTCGCTGGATCTTAAAAAAGTCATAGCGAATACGGATGACAAGGTTGAAAGTTTAATTTAGGGACTATATTCATCTCTATGGCACGGTTTTTTGTTAGCCAAAGAGCCAAACTCAAGCCCCATATACAATTATAAAATTGCCATTGAACCAAAAAAAAAAAAAAAAAGAAGGATCGGAGGAACAAAACTTGTGAAACCAATGTACAGTAGAGGCGAGAAACCCTAACGGCGAGTTCAGAGGTTACTCTGCCCCAATTTTCTGTCAGGCTGAGAGAGAAGTGAAGAGAAACCCTAAGACGAGTTTAATGTATTTGTGAACCTCACCTTTCTAGGCATATATATATGAGTGAGACAACCTAGGAACCTTCATCTCAACTCATATTCACGACTTTACCCTTCAACATAGCACTACTATTTGTTTTGTTTGGGCCATTGTATGCCCGTTGGGCCTGTAGAGTTCGACAATGAATCCCTTGTTTATATGCCCGATTGAGTGGGCCTATAAGACAATTTTCGATAGAGCTTTGTATAACAATCCATCATAAATCACTTTTTCACTTTATTTTTCTCTCTAAAACAATAATAATGAAGATAAAATCTAATATGCACTTGTTGGAGTATTTTTATTAAAATTATTATATATTATTTTTAATCCTAATTAAATGGTAATTTAAGAAAAAAAAATAAGATCAATTTTTAATTGATGGACTTTCTGTTTTCTTACATATTCTTAAACTAAAATTCAAACTCAATATTATTTCTAGTGTCAATTATGATTTGAATGTTGGCAATGTCATTAGTGACTTTATAATCTTTTCTTATCAAACATATTTCTGAGTTTGGCTTACCTCCAGTACTTTTTTAACTAGAATTTCTTTTTATTTTAATGAGAAACTGTTACATTATCCACTAACTAATTAAAATGTGGAGATTAAAACTCACCACCATTTGCCTTGTATATTTAAAACAAAATGATATATCCAGTTAAAAAATGTACTAAAAGTCAGCCATACCCTCTCTTTTTTATAATCTTTCCTTATCAAACATGTGTTTTTGTCCAACGTGCTCTATATTAGAATTTGGTTTTAATGCTACCTAAGACTGACTTTATATTAGAGAATCTGTTTCCAAATTAGTTCCCTGGGTGAATAACGTTACTAATATGGTGACATTTACTGTAGTTGATTATAAATTATTGTATATCAGGCATGATTTATGTTCTTAAAGTTTAGTCTAAATTTCTATATGTGGGTTCCTGCTTTGGATAGAGCCCAAGCCCAATAGTCTGAGACAATCTTGGGCCTCCAAATGATAGTGTAAATAGTTGGTGGACTGTGCTTGACTCATCGCGGAAGGATAGTATGTATATACTAGTTAAACAAATAACTAAAGAATAGCAAGGGAACTAAAAGAGTGCAAATAAATAAAGTCAGGGATGATCAAAATTATATCAAGTATTTGAATACATTAAGTCCTACTTTGCTGGGATATATCACAAGGTTCAATAAAGTTCAAAAATCACAGACTTAGATAGCTATCTTTGGGCTTCCAAGACTTGTGAAGTTTGAATTCATTTGAATCCAAGTGTATCTTTAAGTATTTTTTTAGTAAGATCCTTTACAATTCCTCACTCTTCACTATATTTCAAGCTCACAACTAGGGCTGTCCAAGCAACCCGGAGACCCGGCCAAACCGACCAAACCGACCGGACCCGACCCGCCACGGCCAAATCCGACACCTTTGCCGGTCGGTGACGGTTCCTCTTCTCTGAAACCCGACGCCGGCGGGTCGAGTGTCGGGTTTTGGTCTCTAAAACCCGAGACACCCGATCCGACCGACAAATACCAAAAAAAATGCAAAAATTTCGTAGATCCGGCGACTTTCTAGTGTTCTCTAGCTCCGATCCGTCCACCCTTGGTCGTCGTTCGCTCAGATCCGGTGGTATTCGCTCAAATCCGGCCAAGATCTACTCTCCTCCTTCGTTTGATTTGCTCGAATCCGGCGATAGATGGTCAGATCTGACTCAAATGAACGAAGATAAGCTCAGATCGACGAAGATTCTTACTAAGATCGGCGAAGATAGACTCTGATCTACTCGAATCCGACGCCTTCAACTGAGATCGGTGAAGATAAGACTTCTCCTCCGCCTGCCGTCGCTCATCGCTGGACTCGACCGACCCGACCGTTCGCTCCCCTGAGCTTGGCCGACCCGACCCGTGGTGGTTGGCCGTCGGTTACGGGTGCGTTTTTCTTCCACCCGATCTGAGCGGGTCGAGTCCGGGTTGAGGCCAAAACCGACCCGGACCGACCCGTGGACAGCCCTACTCACAACTCTCTTTTTAATATCTTTTCTAGTATCTGAGTGCTTCTTCCTAAATGCATTTTGGTAGGAGCTTCACCCCCTTTTATAGTACCATTTCTAGGGTTTTTTCCATGCTATTGATCTATTCTCTTGGTGCTCTAAGTACCAGAACCGATGTTATGTCTGTAACATTGATAGCTAGTTCTTTCCTCTTTCTATTATTATTTCCCTTTTTGAGATTTTGCAACCCAAAAGTCCCCAGTTGGCTTTCCTCTTATGAGAGATCTTGTTTTAGTAATCCTATACGCTCTTCCCAAGTCGAGACTTCTCATCTTTTTCTCAAGATTTTTAAAAAGACATCTCAGAGCTCTGGCTGCTTCACACTTTGTCCATTTTCTTTAAATGAGCAAATTCCTCGTTGCTAATGATGAAAGGCAAAAAGGCTCTCATCCACCTTCCTGCTTTACCCGAGTTACTAGGCTCCTTCATTAGATGCTAACTTCTAAGCCATCATTTGTTCCCAAAGCATGACCTCCTTCATTTCTTGTGTCCATGGGCATGCCACCTTGAGCTGTCCAAATCCTAACTGGTTTTTCCCCAGCATTTCTTGAGGATCCTCCCTAACTCTGGTGGATTCTATGCAACTTGACCCAGCTTCTTCCTGCCTCCCTTTTAGGCTTTCTTAGGTATCACCTCTTGCTTAAGCCATGACCCTTGCTTCCCTTTGTGCTTGTTTTTTCTTCCTAAGGTCCAATACTTTGTTCTTTTCTCTCTATGGGCCAAGCTCCTCCCTTCTCTATTTTTTGAGGGCCAAGCCTTTCTTCTTCATAAGCTGGGCCTCTCTTACTTTTAAGAGCATGGTTCCTAATCGCAATTTTGAACTTCAACATCATTGGCCTGTTTGGATAAGCTGTTTCAAAAGGTGCATTTTAAAAAACTAGCTTTTTTAAAACGTGCGTTTTAAAAACTCTATTTTAAAAACCACAAAAAGTGTTTGGTAAAAATGTGAAAATATGCATTTTCTATTTCTAAAGTCATATTAAGTGTTTGGATAAGCTGTTTTAAAAATAGTTGTTTTGAGTGTAAATTTCAAAAAAGGACTTAACTATTTTTTGAATGTTATATTGTCATTTTTCCTGTGATCAGTGTTTTTTTTTTTTATTAAAAATATGTAATTAAGCTTAACAATTACATCAATAATAACAACAATAATGATGTTTATGGGGGTAGAAGGGTCAGAGTATGTTCTTGGGCCTTGGGTTTGATCCGAGGGCATTGACCTATCCGAGGAGGGCTTGTTGATCATAAGGACACTGAATTTAGAGGTCCACAAGCAAATCATTACGACATAGGTTGGGGGGAAAAAGTTCGAGGAGTGGCATCTCCTTGGCTATTTGAAGTGACGAATATACTATATATAATGATGTTTATAAGGAAATTCTAGGAAGTCTGATGGAGAAGGATAAGTTCAACATGAGCGCAAAGAGAGGTAGTGAATAAGAACTATCTTAGAGAAAACTGTTACCACCGCATTAAAGACTCTGCACCTACTTCTTTGGCTGCATTAATGGGGAAATGACCTCTAAACAATAGGGATCAGCTTTATAGCTATGGTTTGAAGACTTCAAGAAGGTGGTGAATGGGACAAGTATCTAGATTGGTGATCTGGGCCATACGTGGAAGATGGAGGAAAGAAGAATGGTGATATAAAAGGAAGAGAAAGGCATTAAGGGAAGGGGGAGGAAAAGCATTGGACACTTTTTGGCGTTTATAATTACAACCTATCCTTGAAAGAGAGAAAACTAATACAATTTGTCCTCGGCTTGCATCCGAGGATAGATTCTATTACATAAATCGTTCCTTGTGTATATTACTGTGATAAAAGTCTGTCATATTGTTTATCCAACATCATTAGAACCTATATTTCAAACCCACTCTCTACAAATTTTATTGTAAAAAGGTCTTTCAGCCCATCCCCTTCTGACTGTGGATTTAGGCTCGAATTGTGTCCTTACAATGTTTTTGTTATTGAAATTCATGGAGAGAAGTTTATCAAATTTAAAATATTAAAAAGAACTCATCAAGAAAAAGATAGTAAAATGATTAGGAAAATAATTATATTAAAATGTTAATTGCCAACAATATCAATACTAGACAATCCATTACAATAAGAAAAAGGTTCTTATCCGAAAAATTAAAACCAAAACACCAAAACAGAAAAAATAAAAATATTGTTTACAACCCACAAATGGATTGAGCTATTTTGTCACGAACAAATTTTATCTCCACATCTTGTATATTTTCAACGTTTATTGGTCTCTTACTACCTTCTCCTCTACTATTGCTTCTTGGTCTGTCCAAGTCATGTTCATCCCAATTGAATCCCTCATCTTCCCTATCATATTTTCTGATAAAATTATGCAAAACACAAGTAGCAACTCTAATGTTTCTTTGGTGCTTAATGTCATAAGTTGGCATCTGCTTCAAAGTTTTCCATTTATTCTTCCACACTCCAAAAGTTCGCTCAATTGCACTTCTAAATGATGAGTGGACATAATTAAACCTCTCTTCTATGTGATTTCCTTGACCAGCTCGTCGAAAATCTAAAGGATGATACTTCCGTCCCTTATAAGGTGGCAAATATCCTTTCCTTAAGGGGTATTTAGCATCAACTAAATAATATTTTCCTAATAAAAGAAAAAAAAAATATAAGATATACATAAATAATATCCTTCATACATATTTAATATATAAAAATTTTATATACCTGGTGGTGGTTTTGCAAAGTTGACAGATTGTCGACGGATAGCATCTAAGAAAATACATGTAACATGTGCTGCATCCTCCCATCCAGCCATAACAAATGTGAAAAGTAAATCAAAATCGCATGTTGTCACCACATTAAAAGATGTCACATCCTTTCTATTATAATATGAAGCTTTCTTGTCGTCTCTAACAACAACTTGGATATGAGTACCATCAATGGCACCAATGCAGTCCTAAAATAGAATATAAATTTTAGTTACTTAAGAAATAATTCTAACAAATATTAGGAACAAATTAGAATGTATGAAATGAATACCTGAAAGTGTGGCATGTACAATGAATTTTTTGTATATGTCTTGGAACTACACTAAATGTAGGGTCAGAAGGCTTAAAGATATCCATTGACATTATATTAAGGCGTTTCAAAACTCTATGAAAATGTCTGTGTATAATCTCACCAAAATGTTGGAATCTTTCTTGAATCATCCTACAACAAGCTCCTTGTCCAAGTATCATTAAACACATACCTACTGACTCTTCAAGCTTAATATGTCTTGTGTGCTGAAGTTCATATGTATGTTGTAAAACATTAAATAATTGAAGGAAAACATGTGGCTTCATTCTATACATTTCGTAACATTTTGTTTCATTACCCGTCAAACAATACATCAACCACATATAACCAATTTGTTCAGAATCTCTACAAGGTTGTTTATCAATATATTTCATATAATATGTCACTGCAACTTTACATCCATCAACAACAAGATCATATAATTCTTCATCATCGTATTCATCGTTTTCCACATCATAAGAATGATCTTTATCACTATTATCAATATGATCATTGTAATCCATAGGAATATCACCTAAAATATTATAGCAATAAATTAGATAAATTACAATAAAGAAAATGAGTAAACATTTAAAATTATATAACTGGATAAATCCACATAAGTATCTATCAATAGAATAAAAGCCCACAAAAGTATCTACCTAATAGTCATGACTGCTGAATTTTACATCCTAACTTCAGCCATCACCATTGATGACTTAATAAGCCAATAGAAATTGTAAACATATCACCAACCAGCTCACCAAACCATGCACAAAATCAACACTGAAACAAAGAAAAAACCAGTATTTTGTTGGCACTTCTACCATCTGTTTAAATGAGCTTATTTTCATGGGTTTATTTGTTTAAAAAATAAGTTGCATAAAGTACAGCTATATCTTAAAAAATCAGGCTTTAAAACAAGTGCACTAGCCAAATAAACAAAATAAGCAAAAACAAAAGAGACCTTGAGTTGCAGAATGACCCTGGAAAACCAGTATAGCATTATAAGGGTCACACATTTTATAACTTTATTATAGCCCATCACCTCCATTTAAGCATGGATTAAATGATATATTCATTTCAACTGTTAATCTTAAGGACATTTCATCACTAAAAGTACCTATCCTTCAAACCAATAGAAAACTAATACTGCTATCAATATCATAAAACCTAGGGTCAGACTCATTGGAGGGATTTTAGGCAACTTATCTGATTCCCACTCATATTAGTCTCTGAAATGCATTCCTACTCATATCAAAACAAGTGCACTAAACACGGATTGAAGTAAAAGAATGAAGTAGTTAATTTGTTCCCAGTAATGAGAGCCACAGAGGACTATTGCAGGCCTAGTACAATGCAAATATGTGAAAATTTTAAGTCTGTCAAAGGAAGCAATAATTTGAAGTTTGACCATTACTAAACTTACCAATCCAAGCCCTCAAAGAGACCTTCACCGTTTATGGCAGAATTTTTAAAAATAGCCCATTGACGGCTTTTTATCTTGTGCAACTCTAAAGCCTTAGTAACAGCAACAACTATCAACCTGAATGTTATACGGACTTTCCACAGTACAAATGTGACTAATTCATGCATTAAACAGTCAAACATATTAGATAAACTAAGGACCTCTAATCAAATTCAGAAATTTCCATAAGATTCACTACAAAAGCACCATATAAAAAATTACCCTCCATGTAATACTCTATCTTCGTGATTCAAACACCCTAACAGTCCAACAAGTTAAAATACCCAAACGACCACATTATTCAAAGGATAAAACAGCAATAGCATGAAAAATATCTCTCTCTTCCATAAAACATTATTCAAAAGATAAAATATAAAACACCCTAGTTGCTAAAGTAGTGTCCTCCTAACAATCTTGCCTCCTCTTGGAGAAATTGAAGTTGTAAATATGGTTCTTCCATGACAACAAACATCTCTCTCTTCTCTCGTTTTTGAAAAATATGTGCTGCCATGAGGTAGAGTTCGAAACCCTTCTCAATGCCATCTAAGGTGCACGCGTTTCATGACATTACGAATAGTACTACTTGGCTCCACTAAAAAAGCCAAGTTCCTTAACTCCACAACATCACAGATATGACTAAGCTGTTGTGTCAATTGTAATGCCGGTCCTTCTTTCTTCCCTTTGCTCTATGAGGATGATGGTAAAACTCACTTCTTTCCTTTGTTTTGTGTTGGGTTAGGTGGTTGTGTGAGGTTAGGAGTCTCATCTTCATGAACATCATCATCATCATTTGGAGAAGATGAGTCAGTAGAAGTATCACTTAACCCCTCCTTAGGTGTCTCAAGATCATCTAGTAACACACCTGAAGTGGGGGTCCATGCTAAATCTCTTATGCCGCAATGTCCTTAAACATAATGTCTAATAAGTCAACATTCTCCAAACCTTTCTTTTGAAATTTTGCAGCTTCAGAAACCTCCTACAATTTTGAATATTTTCATTAATAACTCAAATAGCATGGTTTATCTACTAATTCAAAATATGTACAATGGGTTATACAAAGCATACCATTAGTTTCTTCTCTCACCACTCATCAATTACAGCTATTGTTCCTTTGGCTGCATCCCATCCCAATCTAGTTTCACTTCCCTTCAACTTATTCCAAAGTACCCAATCTTTCTTCAAACTATCCCATTTATGCTTATAATTCGCCCTAGGATATTCCTTTCCAGTTTTCTTTTCAAAAGTTGCTATAATATTTGCCAAACCTTTTTACTAAAGTGGGTATTAGGTCGATTACCCTTAAATACCTCATCCACACAAGCTTCACAAAAGATAGTCGTTACTCTTAATGGCCATTGAACTCTAACATTTGAGCTATTTTGGGATTGTTTGGTGTTGGGATTTGAAGTCTCCTTGTTCTTAACCATCTAAACAAAATATAGGTTTATTAATAACAATGTTCAACCAAATATGTAAAAATTCCAATGCTCTTACAAACAATACTCTGTTATAGGTAAAACAATTTCACACGTAATAAACTAGGAATACATTTTAGTTAAAAATTAGTAAACAACAGAACTAGCAATAAAATAAGTCGGTGGTTGGAGCCTTCTATTAAGTAAGAATATATAAATAAATTTTTTGGGTCAGAATTAAGATGATCTAAAGCATCATGACTCATAACTGACTGGTGCTGCATGTGTTTGAGAACCATCTTGTTGTTTCTCATTGTTTTTGTAGATGGGCATGCGTGAACCAATCTTATTTTTTATTCTTTTTTTGGCAGAATCATAAAATTGAAAAGAAACAACAACACAATAAACTAGCTACCCAAAGCAAAAGCCAAAAACAAAAGACATAAAAACAAACAAAATTACATAAGGCCTCTTTGAGCGCACTAAGCTAGAAACACAATGAGAAGGATTCCACAGACAAATTAAAAAAAAAAAAATTTGAGAATTTACCCCACTTAGCAAGCGTGTGAACATCCACATTCCCCTGCCTATTCATCATAGATTGAATGCTAGACTAAAATCTAGTTATTTTGTTATGAATGAATTTACTACAATTAGTCTATTTAAAATTTATAGTCAATCTCTTTTACTCATTGACTTCCCAACAAAATTAATAGTCAATCTCAAACTCTTGTGACTAAAAATGTTATTGTTGCATTCGTATTATTTACAAAAAAAAAATGAAGATTATATGAAGTTTTTTATTCAAAGCTTTCTTGACTTCTAACATGGTGTTAAGACAATTCTTTAAAAAAAAATGGTGTTTTAGACTATCTTATTTTTCATTAATAATCTTGTTATTTACAATCAAGACACATATCTTGGGTGGGAGGAACTACTGATCCAAGCAAAAGAACAATTAATAATGGTTATTTGAAAATAAACAGCAGCAGCAACAACAACATGAAATATTCTTCAAACCCATATACTTTTCAACAAGAAAAAATGAATCCCATTCAATCCAAATGGTTTTGATTGACCTCATCTGTCTGAAATTGTCTTAAACACTTCACAACTAGTAAAGAAACAACACAGCAGCAACAACAAATCACTTAGTCATGTAAGTTATATATATTTTGAGTTTATTCAATCATCTAAACTAACATGCAAAAGCTCAAGTCAATATAATTATTTCAGAGATGGGTAATGGAGAATGTTTACCTTGAAATCGTGATGCAGAACAACGACAACAATCGGAGAGAGCAACTGAGCAATAACAGAGAAGAAATCAGTGAATATTGTGAAATTGATGAGGAGAGAACCAAGACTGATGAGATATGAGAATGTTTACCTGGAAATCATGATGCAAAACAACGACGGCAATCAGAGAGAGCAACTGAGCAATAACAGAGAAGAAAGAAGTGAGCAACTGAGCCTATCCCTTCTCCATATATATATATATATATATATATATATATATATGGAGAAGGGTTAGGCTGGGATTCCGGTAAAAATTTCCTAAACCACACAAAAGAATTAGTGGCAACCCAATCGTCCCAACTGCGCGATGCTGAAAAAGCAGTAGAAAATTTCATTTTCGGAGTTGCAAAAATCTGCGGAATTGAAAACGCAATCCCGTAGATATCGCCTAGCCAAACGCAATCCCGGAATCGCGATTTGCGAAACTGCCGTTTTGTGCAACGTAAACGCCTAAACAAACGGGCCCTATGTAGTCAAAATTCAATGGAAGGATTCGAAGGAAATTCATTAATTTATACTGTGTTTCCAAATAGAATCGGTTCAATCAATGTTTGGATTTTAACTTTGAATCCTAAAAATCAATTTGGAAAATGCAAAGACTTTAATGAGGTGACTAAAGATAGGGTATTTACATTGAAATTAAGCTCTGTCATTAACCTTTTAAGGTTTAATTTAAATTTGAATGGAACATAAAACATGGAAAGTATAAAATATGTTTGGATCTTAAATGAGAAGATTTGGTCAAGGTTTTAAATTGGAAAAGTAATTAAGCAAGACCTCTATAATAGGATTTTTTTTTTCTTTTAAATTTATCTTCAAAAATAAAAATATATAATTTCATAAAGATGATTTTTTTTAGGTTTGAGAACTCTATATCAGAGAATATATAATATTATGTCAAACCTATCAAAGCTGAAAAAAAAAAAAAAAAAAAAATCAGGACCAGACAGGTTGGGTTAAACCTGAACCCAATTTGAAACCCTAAAAGTGTGAGACCCAAACCCAACCTGTTCGACCCGCTTGAAACCCTTCGGGTCAGGTCGCCCTGGCATGGGGTAGCTTCCCCTTACCTAAACTTTTTTCTATCGAAAAAAAGAAGAAGAGAATGATAGTGTACTGTTCAGCTTTTGTGCTTTGTGAAAGATGGTTAAGCATATACCGCTATGCTAAAGATTCTAGAGTAACCAACTATGAACTAACCATTGCGTCACTGGTGCTGGACTTTAATTGTACCCTTGGCTTATCTCAATGAAATTTAGTTTTATGAAAACAATTTTCATGTGGAAAAAAAATCATATAAACCATTTTTAAGGTAACAGATTTCCAAACCATAGTGATTAATTATAACAAAATATGAAGAATTTAAATTTTCAAACATTTTCGTAACGTGGTATTACTAATTTATTGGTCAACTTATTTTTAGTTTTTAAAAATGTTCACAGTTTTTTTAGTTGTAATTGTACTTTTTTATGACTTTAATTTACTCTATGCTTAACTGTAAATGTCATCGTAGCTCTATAGCCAACTTATTTATTTTTTCTTATAAAAAAAATTTATTTCTTTTTATGATTTTTTTACTTTTTAACTATGAAAGTGACAAGGTGGTGATGAGATTGGTAAAAGCTACATAATAGGGGTGGCGTTGGCTTTGGTTCAGGGGGTTCATCCCAGAGCTGTTAATATATATATATATATATATATATATATAAATAAAGATGAATTCAAGTTACATCTTTTTTATATCGTAGATTTTTAAAAAATCTAATAGTTAAAAAAATATCATTAAATGTATCAAAAAAAAATATCATTAAATGCTATTACTTTTCATCTCATTCCTAATTAAAACCAGCAATTTTTTCTCTCTCCTTATTTAGTGTTTTATTATTTTTCACCTTATTAAAGGCTTATCAACAACCTAGAAACCATACTAATCTACTTCAGAGCCAATGCACAACAGCCAAAGCTTTTTGTGCGGATGATTCTTATTCTTATTTTTGCCTAAGCACTGGCTCTCTATGGTCTCATTTTTGGCATCATCCATTCCTCCTGAGCTAGTCAGTCCAGAGTTGACTGAAACTAAGAGAGCACATTCTTCTAGGTGATTACAGTTGTGGTTGTGTGGTTTATTGCTATTAATTTGGAAGTGTTTTTTTACTAGAGATTCTTGTGGCTATGGCCTATGGGTGAGTGCAATTGTTCTACCAAATACCAATATATGTTTTAGGAAGTTGCCTCGCTATGGTGATAGGATATAGAATTATAAATTAGTTTCTACTCTTAAATTTTAATAAAGTCTTTTTCTCATCTTTGTGATTCGGCATTGCGAGGATTTAAATTTAAAGTTAAAGTTGTGTAGAATTATTATATTATCTGACGTGGCTGACAAAATCAATACCGACGATAAAAGCATCACTGTCGAGAAATCACAACGGACGACGTAACCTGTGAAGACGAGGATAAAGTGTGCAAGAACAGGTGAAAGCGGCAGGAGCATTTAGTATCGCCAATAATACCTCAGGCTGGATAAAACAGCTGTGCATCCCGTTTGAAACGAATTGAAGCCTTGCTATTAAGTGGAAGGCGTTACTTAAAGCAGCATTAACACCACAATAACTACTACAACGGCTAGAAGGCAAATGGAGCATATATAAACCCTCCAAAAACACCAGCCAAAGGTAAGACAAACACACCATAACACATCCATTCTTTATCATTCTGAGCATAATTTCCAGAAAACTAACTTAAGCATCGGAGGTGTTTTGGCAGGCACCACACCGGTGACCACATTTTACAAGTCTCATTGCCATTCTCTTAACTGCTCTCAATGAGAAATACGGGTTCGGTTCCGTCTAGACTCACATTTTCTCAACTGACGAGGTTCCTACTCCATCAGTTTGGCGCTGTCTGTGGGGAACTTTCACATTTCCATATTTATACTTGGAAAGGTGATCCCACCAATTCCTACAGTCAGATGGAATCCAATCAAGATCCCACCTCCTTGACCCAGCAAATCCAGGCCCTTGTGGCCACTGTCGAAGAACTCACCAGGCAGAATCAGGAAATGAAGGTACAACTTCAACAACTTCAGCAGGAAGAGAGTCAATCCAGGGGCGGCCCGGAAAACGAAGGGGATAGTCACAAAAGGGTTAGTGCTCTCAGACCCCTCACTCTTGACGAACAAAGCTCGGATGTCTTAAGAGAAATGAGGAAAGAGATGGACAAACTACGAAATGCCATCAAAGAAAAAGCAGACCGGAGTGTGGATAGGATGATAAGGGCCACCGATTCGCCCTTCACTACAATGGTCTTCGAACATCCAGTCCCGTCCAAGTTTCGTCTGCCCCAGCTCGAACAGTTCGACGGATTGAAGGACCCTCAAGATCACCTCAACACGTTCAAAACAACGTTAGGCCTCCAATAACCCCTTGATGAGATATTGTGTCGTTCCTTCCCCACCACTCTCAAAGGAGCAGCTAGGGAATGGTTCGCCAAGCTTCCAACATTGTTAATAGATAACTTCGAGCAGCTGAGCGGTGCCTTCTTGAGGCACTTTATTGGGGGACAACGTCCGAAGAGGCCAGCAGATTATTTACTCACTGTTAGGCAGGGAGAGAATGAGACATTGAGGTCATATGTAAAACGTTTCACGCAAGAGACTTTGGAGGTGGACGAAGCTGACGACAAAGTGCAATTGACGGCTTTCAAGGCAGGGTTAAGATCTCGAGATCTCGTGGCATCACTTGCAAAGAACCCCCCAAAGACGATGGCAGAAATGCTCTTAAAAACATAAAAATACATGAATGCCAAAGATGCACTCGCAGCCATAGGGGACGCAGTAAGACCGGGGAACACCGGAACAAGAGACCACGAACAAAAAGGATAGAAGAGGGAACGACCTGATCGTCAAGCTAGTGACGGTAACAGAAGAAGGGACGATAAAGGTCCCCGAACGGTAAGGTTTACCCCTTTAATTATGCCCGTTGACAAGATTTTGTCGCAGATTAAAGATGAGCCCCACTTGAGATGGCCACGATCATTACATTCGTCGCCTAATGTCCGTGACAAAAATAAGTACTGCCGATTCCATAAAGATCACGGTCACTACACGGAGGATTGTCAGGATCTCAAAGAACAAATTAAGGAGCTAATACGGAAGGGGAAGCTGCAGAAGTATGTGAAGAAAGGGGAATACAGCAGACCAAGAGACCGAAACCAGAACCAGCAAGGATCATCGTCAAGAAACGGAGATCGTCAAGCCCAACCAGTGCAGAATGTGATCGGGGAGATAGCAACAATAGCGGGAGGACCTTCTGCTGGAGGATCATTTAGATCCTTTACGAAGGCCTGCCAGAGGCAAGTGAACAGTGTTTACATGATACCTCCAGCCAAGCAGAGACGGACAGACCAGGATATGTCCTTCAATGAGGCAGATGCTAGAGGGGTGAAGCAACCACACAATGATCCTCTAGTTATAATGTTGACTCTGGAAGGGTTCAACACCAAGAGGATCCTCGTGGACAACGGCAGCTCAGCAGACATTATCTACCTCCCCGCTTTCCAGTAATTGAAACTGGATCCAAAGAGGCTGCGCCCTTTCGACTCCCCGCTCGTCAGCTTCAGTGGAGATCGGGTATATCCCAAGGGCATGGTGACGTTAACAGTCACAGTCGGGACTTACCCGAGGCAGTTGACCCGTCAGCTGGATTTCTTGGTAGTAGACTGTCCTTCATCTTATAACGCCATCATCGTGAGGCCAACACTCAACAAATGGAGGGTGGCGACGTCTACTTATTGTTTAAAAGTGAAGTTCCTAACGGAAGAGGGGGTCGGCGAAGTAAGAAGGGATCAAGTTTTAGCTAGAGAATGCTACCAAGTCGTACTAGCTGCGCGGGAAAACCATACGTGGCCGATAAAGGAGAAAGAAGAAGAAAAGGAAGAAGCTCTAGAGACTGTGGAGTTAGCTCTCGGAGAAATAACCAAAACGACAAAGGTAGGAAAAACGCTTAGCCCTGAGATGAAGTCCAGACTCATCGAGTTACTTAGAGAAAACCTGGACGTCTTTGCCTGGAGCCATGAAGACATGCCTGGCATACCCCCAGAGGTTATCCAGCATGAATTAAGGGTGAACTCAGAAAGGAAGCCCGTCCACCAGAGGCGCAGAGCCTTCACCCCAGAACGAGACCAGGTAGTGAAAGACGAGGTCGCTAAGCTCCTAGCGGCAGGTTTTATTCGGGAAGTACACTACCCAGAGTGGCTCGGCAACGTCGTCCTGGTAAAGAAGGCTAATGGAGCATGGAGAATGTGTGTGGACTTCATGGATCTGAACAAGGCATGCCCGAAGGATAGCTTCCCTCTACCGATGATAGATCAGCTGGTGGACTTCACTGCTGGAAACAAGTTACTGACGTTTATGGACGCCTTCTCCGGGTACAACCAGATAAAGATGGCTGAGGAAGATCAAGAAAAAATTGCCTTCGTCACGAGCCAAGGACTCTACTGCTACAAATTGATGCCTTTCGGGCTGAAGAACGCTAGAGCCACTTATCAGAGGTTGGTAAACAAGATGTTCAGAAACCAAATCGGTAGGAATATGGAAGTATATGTGGATGACATGCTCGTCAAAAGTAAAGAGGAACTTTCCCACCCTGAAGATTTGAAGGAGACATTCGCCACCCTCAGGCAGTACAAGATGAAGCTGAACCCAGGCAAATGCATTTTTGGCGTAGCATCGGGAAAATTCTTGGAATTCATAGTGTCCCATATAGGGATAGAAGCTAACCCGGAGAAGGTGCGAGCCATAATCAATATGGAGTCACCAAGAATGGTTAAAGAAGTCCAAAAACTGACTGGAAGAATCGCAGCATTGAACAGGTTCGTCTCCAGAGCAACGGATAAGTGTCAGCCCTTCTTCAAAACCTTGAAAAAGGCCTTCGTATGGACTGACGAATGTGAGGAGGCTTTTCAGGAGCTCAAATGCTACTTGAGTAATCCGCCCCTTCTAAGCCCGGCTAAAGAGGGAGAAACGTTACAGTTGACTTGGCGGTATCGGTCACGGCCGTGAGCGCAGCCCTAATTTGTGAAGAGAGTAAGAAACAGTTGCCAGTTTATTACGTCAGTCAGGCCTTCCAAGGAGCTGAGTTTAAGTACCCGATTATCGAGAAGATTGTGTTCGCGCTAATAATGGCCTCACGCAAACTACGGCAGTACTTCCAGGCGAACCCAATCCTGGTCATGACTGACCAACCTATCAAAAAATCCATGAACAAACCTGAAGCAGCCGGGAGAATGGTCCAGTGGACAATCGAGCTTAGCCAGTTTGACATCGAATACCATCCCAGGACAGCCGTCAAGGCACAAGTCCTGGCCAACTTTGTGGCCGAATTCACTTTTGCGAATGAGGAAGACTATACCAGAAACGATGGCCGGTGGACGATACAGACTGATGGTTCGTCAGCCTAAAAAAGAGGCAGAGTAGGGGTCGTCATAACCACGCCTGACGGGGAAATACTCAGATATGGGGTCCAGTTGTAGTTCCCAGCCACCAACAACGAGGCCGAATACGAAGGAATACTGATGGGATTAAGACTGGAAAAAGCCCTTGGAGCCAGGAACTTGCTTGTCCAAAGCGATTCAAAACTGGTGACCAAACAGATAAAGGGAGAGTACGAGGTAAAAGAAGATAGAATGCAAAGATACCTTAGGCTGACGAGACTCCTTATCTAGGAATTCGATGCAGTCAGATTCGAACAGATCCCTCGGAGCCAGAACACTATGGCAGACGAGATATCAAAAATGTCATCGTCAGAAGAGAGGCCATCAGGGAACGGCCTAGCAATTGAAGTCCAGAAGCATCCCAGCATTGAAGAAGTATCGACCTTCCAGATCCAAGGTACAAACAGCTGGATCACTCCTATTATGTCTTTTTTGCAGGACAGACACCTCCCCCAAGATGCTGACGAGGCCAAGAAGGTCAGGAAAAGAGTAGCCAGGTTCACAATCTTGAACGATACCTTATACAAGAGAGGTTTTTCTATGCCTTACCTGAAGTGCGTTGATGAAGAGGAAGCCAGATATATCCTGAAGGAAGTCCATGAAGGAGTTTGTGGGGACCATGCCGGACCCAGATCCCTGGTAAGCAAAATCATTCGAACAGGTTATTTCTGGCCAACCGTGCAGGTGGACGCAGCTGAATTTGTTTAGGAAATGTGACAAGTGCCAAAGGTTCGGGAATGTCCAACGACTTCCAGCAGAGCAACTGACAACTATATCCTCTCCTTGGCCATTCACACAATGGAGAATTGACATCGTTGGCCCGCTACCACTAGGTAAAGGTCAGGTAAAATTTTTATTAGTTGTCATTGATTACTTCACCAAGTGGGTAGAAGCAGAAGCAATAGCAACTATCACGGAATCGCGAATTCGAAGCTTCTTTTGGAAGAATATAGTGTGCAGGTTTGGGATACCAATGACGATAATAACAGATAATGGTCGACAGTTTGACAGTCAAGGTTTCAAAGACTTCTGTTCAAGTTTGGGCATCAAGAACAAGTTTTCATCCTCGGGACACCCGCAAGCCAACGGTCAAACAGAGGTGACGAACCGGACGTTGTTGAAGATCATAAAAACCAAGCTGGACGATGCGAAGGGCGCGTGGCCAGATGAACTACCCAATGTGTTGTGGGCTTACAGAACCACTACAAGAACCCCAACGGGGGAAACTCCTTTTAGACTCACTTATGGCACCGAAGCCGTGATCCCAGTCGAGGTGGAAGTCACCAGTTTCAGACGCGAAGCATTCCACGAAGGGGATAATGATGATCAGCTCAGGGTCAACCTTGACTGCCTGGATGAAGTAAGGGACCAAGCTTCCAACAGAATGACCAAGTACCAGCAGAAGATGGAAGAATATTATAACAAGAGAGTGAAGCTTAGACGATTTGAGATAGGTGACCTCGTCTTACGCAAGGTCAGCACAGCCACAAGAGATTCAGCACAGGGAAAGCTGGGTCCTACGTGGGAAGGACCCTACCGAGTTACTCACTACTCCAGACAAGGGAGTTATCACCTGGAAGCCATGAACGGGCAGAAACTTCCGAGGCCATGGAACATTGAGCATTTGAAGAAGTACCACCAATGAATGTAACCAATAAGTGCAGTTAAAGTTAATAAAGAGATTTTCTTTTTTACTAATACTTCTGCGTCCACAGATTTTCACAGTTAAAAACTTCAAACGGCCCCTCTCCAATCTCAAAAGTAACAAGATTCCGCTTTGACGGATGTAAGTTACTGACGCCTTAAAGAGACATTGAATCTCAAAAATAGTTAAGTAACAAGATTCCGCTTTGACGGATGTAAGTTACTGACGACTTAAAGAGACATTGAATCTCAAAAATAGGTAAGTAACAAGATTCCGCTTTGACGGATGTAAGTTACTGACGACTTAAAGAAACATTGAATCTCAAAAATAGGTAAGTAACAAGATTCCGCTTTGACGGATGAAAGTTATTGACGATTTAAAGAGACATTGAATCTCAAAAATAGCTAAGTAACAAGATTCCACTTTGACGGATGTAAGTTACTGACGAATAAAAAAGAAAACATTTAAGACGGCTAATTTATAAAGGTGCAAGAAGAAAGCAAGTGCATCTAATTAAAGCCCAAAAACAGAGGGCAAATTCCATTGTTTTTACACTCATAAACACTGGGCCAAACCATTATACAACCCATTGTTCACGAAAGAAAAGATGTTTTAAAAGTAGGACTAAAAAAAAAAAAAAATTTGTTAAGCAATCGGCAGGAGCAACATCATCGGGAGCAGTGACATCATCGGGGGCGTTCTCAGAGGCGTCTGGCTGAGCTGATGAAGATTGGGCAGCCTCGTCGACGGCCATCTCCTGATCTATCTCCTCAAGGTCAAGGTTCTCCAGGTCCACTCCCGATTTGTGCTTAGCAAGGTACCTCCTCAAGAGCTCGAACCCTTTGTAGTACCAGCTGAGCAAAACTGTATTATACTCGTCGGTGGTCTAGAAAGCCTCGATGGACCTAGTAGCGATGGTCTTCAGTTTTTCCTTGGAAGCAAGAAGCTGCTCATCCTTTTCAAGGGTCAGCTGACGCTCAGCCCTCAGATCATCACTTAGACCCGTCACCTTCTCCTTCAGCTCGTTAGCCTCTCCCATAGATTGAATCAACTCTTTCTTCAAGTTAGAATTCTCTGCTTCCAAAACCCCTACTCTCGATTCAAGAGAAGTTGTCTTGGCCTCCTGGGTCAAATACTCCGAGGCGATATGTAGGCTTTCCTCTAGTACCTGAAACAAAAAACCAATACTGTCAAAACACAGAGGTTGAAGAAGAAGCCCAAGATCACCATGCCCGAAGATCGTACCTGGACAATTTTTTGTACGTGGCGGCTTGCGACACTATTAAAAGGCGCTCCAGAGAGGGCCTTCAGATCGTCCGCAGCCACGGCCCCATGCGCCCGTTCAACCGCCAGCTTCTCGTCATCCCAAATGGTTGACGAACGAAGAGCAACCTTGTCCTTTTCCATCTCCAGCCGTGGCCTCTTGGAAACGGGAGTAGGAAGCTCCTCGATTGACGTTGAAGGGGAGACCGTCCTCGTCTCCTCCACACCTGAAGTGACAGGAGTAACATGAACGGTTGGGGAAGCAGAAGAACCTTTTACTAGAACTCCCTTCTTCCCCAAACTGGATAGGGGCTCATTTTTCTTCGAACGCATCTTGGCAAACAAATCCTTGTTGAACCTCGTCGTCATCTCTGCACACAAGGGGGGTGTCAACAGAAACAAGAGGGGCAATCACTATACACGAACCTAATACTTACTTTTCTTTTCCTCAATTTCAATATTGCGGAGAACGAAAGAAGAGGGTTCCGGCCCCAAACAATAAAACGCAAGGGTCCGGGGATCCACAAAGTCGTCCCAATCTTCAATTGTCCGCGTGTAATCAACGGCTTTTCGTACTCTCTCCTTGTACCGGCTTTTTAGTTTTGGTCGCTTCGTAATTGCAGAAAACCAATAATGAAAGCGTCATGAATAACGACAATGAGCACGAAAGAACTAAAATGACGGAGATAGATGTTGGCGCACCTAAAGTCGGGGTTCCCCACCGATGGCGTAACCTCGGGAGATCACCCCAAGTCTCGCCCGAGGGAGTCTCAAACTCGTCCCCCGACACAAAGAAAAATCGGGATTTCCAGTACCTGAAAGACAAAGGTAACCCCTTGATAATCCTATTTTTTCTTTCCCAAGGCACTAGTTCATAGTACCTATATTCTCTAGACGCTTTCAGACGGTACAAATGGACGAGCTCGTCAATCTTGAGCATGTCCCCGTCCACGGCTGCCATCCAAATACCCATACAACTAACCACTATTCTCCAAGAATTGGGCATAAGCTGTCCAGGAGCTATGCCAAAGTAATCTAACATCTCCATCAAAAAGGGATGGACGGGAAACCTCAACCCACATAAAAAGGCCGCCTCGTAGAAGTAGACCTCCCCCGGGAAGAAATTACAAGCCCGGTCATCTCCTCCTGGTAAATGAAGCCTCACCCGCTTCGGAAATTGAAACCTATCCCTAAACCTCCCTAGTGTTTCAGCATCAAGACCACGCTCCTCTCCAAGGGCATGAAAAGCCCCAATTTCTCTAAGATTTGAAACAGCAGTGTCTCCTCCCATGGGATTGTCACTAGACGAAAGCCCAGTCTCCAACTCGCTAGATCTGACGTCAGACATGATTCCTGGCACCCTTTCCCTATTCCTAAACTAGACTATAGACTGACGAAGCAAAGGTAGCAAATCGGCCAACGCAACCCCCAAACAGCTACCTTCACAAACAAAACCCCCTAAACACGGACAGTTATCTAAAAATCCCCCCAAACGCGCAAACAAGAAGGAAATTGAAGGGCACACTATCCTAACCTCAGAGCCACTAACCATCAAAATTTAGAAACAAAAGTGGGCAGAACAAACACAAGCTAAAACCCCCATAAACAAAAAAAAAAAAAAAAAAAAATAGAAGAAGGAAACGAAGAATCAGAATAGCGAAAAGAAGAAAAAGCAAAACAAAAGTTGAGAAAGCAAATACCTTGAAAGCAGAAGTTCCACCGCACAGAAGTTCCACCGCACAGAGATACCACCACACAATGGACCGATTCGAAGAAAAAAAAAAAGTCGCTGGAAGGGAGTGTTTGCAAAGAAAAAAGAAGGTACACCCAGAGCAATGAAAGTACTTTTCAAAAAATGACAGAAAACAAAGAGAGAGAGGTTAAAAGCCCAAATAACACAGAAACTGAAGAGAAGCAGCGGGAAAAACGAAGAGCCAAATGATGGGGCATTAATTTCACCAACTGAAAGACGCCATGTGGCCACGATCAGTACGGTGCCACCACAACGCATTTAATGCGGCATGAAACTCCAAGAGTCGCTAGCCAACTTTTCATCTTCCTTGATCGTCGTGACACGTCATGACGACCAAGGAATCTAGGGGCAACTGATGTGGCTGACAAAATCAATACCGACGATAAAAGCATCACTGATGAGAAATCACAACGGACGACGTAACCTGTGAAGACGAGGATAAAGTGTGCAAGAATAGGTGAAAGCGGCAGGAGCATTTAGTATCGCCAATAATACCCCAGGCTGGATAAAACAGCTGTGCATCCCGTTTGAAACGAATTGAAGCCTTGCTATTAAGTGGAAGGCGTTACTTAAAGCAGCATTAACACCACAATAACTACTACAACGGCTAGAAGGCAAATGGAGCATATATAAACCCTCCAAAAACACCAGCCAAAGGTAAGACAAACACACCATAACACATCCATTCTTTATCATTCTGAGCATAATTTCCAGAAACTAACTTAAGCATCGGAGGTGTTTTGGCAGGCACCACACTGGTGACCACATTTTACAGGTCTCACTGCCATTCTCTTAACTGCTCTCAAGGAGAAATACGGGTTCGGTTCCGTCTAGACTCACCTTTTCTCAACTGACGAGGTTCCTACTCCATCATTATCATTTTTAAAAGGATTTGTCCTCGTGCCTTTGTTATCTTTATAAAAATAAAAAATAAAAAATACCATGGCCAAATGAAGTGGGTTGGGTGGAGAGAGTTTAATGACTCATTTGAAAAGTGGGTTGTTGAAAATGGCAAGTGGTCTTTAATTAAATGAAAAACAATAAATAAGGAGGGAGACAAAAGTGAAAAATAATAATATTTAATAGTGTCTTTTTTAACCGTTAGATTTTTTATAAATTTACGGTGTAAAAAAAGTGTAACTTTACAAAAGTTATACCAAGTGGAACTTGAACTCATCTCATATATAAATATATATATATATATATATATATATAAAGCCCGATTCTCTTAATAATTTATTATTGCAGATAAAATTACAATTAATTCATACATTTGACTAAATCTATGAGTACATCGGTTGAATTTGAATGTATTTTTAATTTGTTATTTGTTAAGTGGGAAATGAGGGCATGGATATGTCAGTATTTGACAAATGTTAACACTAAAAGACAATTAAATAATGGATGATTCTTAAAAACAATTAGACAAGAAACGTGGGATAGGAGAGTGATTGAGTGAAGACAAAAACAAATGTTAAAACAACAAAAGATTTCATAATAAAATTATAAAAACCAATAATTGTCAAAGCTGATTTGAATTGATAAATAAAAGAAGGTAAAGAAATAAACTAATTGATAAAAATATTTTAACCAATAATAATTAAAGTTCACTAAACAACACTAATTAATATTTTTATTATATTTTTATTTTATTTCTTAATCCGAGATAGAAAGAATACTTTAGTTTGAAAGTGTATGTGTATATAAAGCTCCCTCATATAAACTTAAACTTTGACTCTTTGCCTTTGCACCCCACAATATTTTGTATTTGTGAAGTGACTATCATGTCAAGGGTGATTGATGGTATTGTATTTAGAAGCAATATATTATTTCTAAGATTTAATCTTAACGATTGTAATTAGTATGTTTATTATATTAAGAAACAATGTACCAAATTGACTTATAGTTTTTCTTTTATTTTCTTCCCAGTATTAAGAACAAATTGTTAATAAGAAAATCGTGTAAACTGCAAGAGTCATCTACTACCCAGGATTTATTTTTTTATTGACCCACCTATAAAAAATTTCTGAAGCTGCCACTAACAGTTAACCATGGGTAGGTAATATAAAATCTAGCTTAACTACAAGTGGGCAACTTGTAATTATTTATAGAATTTAATCAATGAAAACTAGCTAAATAATTAAGAGCAAGGTTTTTATGCATCCCATTACGTGATAGTTATAAAAACCATTCACTTGTATTATTTAAGTAAGCTATATGACTTCTTAAAATATAATGTGACTATAAATACATTTGGATGATTTTCTTTACCGTCACGTAATGAGTTGTATAAAAAATATTTTCCAATAATTAATGAGCGTGTAGACACTTAATGCAAAAAAATAAAAAAGTCACTTAATGCAATCACGGTTAATCTAACTTTTATTATATAGTATAACATGTAATGCGCAGTGATGTGATATTTTCTCTTATCATATGAATGGTAAACCCCACTAACTAAATTTATGATGAGATTCATAATTTATATGAGAAGAAAGAGAACTATGAAACTCTACTTTGTGACTCTGGGTCATTTTTTATGAGAGAGCACTCTTTGGTTGATTTATTATTAAGTGTGCATTTGGGACAAGTTGAAAATTCCAGCTTATTTGCATTTTCAGGTTATTTTTGCTATTATTTATGTGTCCCACTATACTTTTTGGTATTATTCATGGGTTCCACTATACTATTCAGCTAACTTTTACATTATTTTTAGCAAAAAGTTTTCAGTTTTAGCTAAATAACCTATTTCCAAATGGACACTAAATCTTCAAAATAAAGCGATATAATACTGTCTCTCACATGAATGATAAATCTCAGTAAAAGGTTTTCAGTTTTAACTAAATAAACTGTTATCAAACGGACACTAAGGGTATGTTTGGTAACTATTTTTTCTCCTTATTTTCTGTTTTCAAAAACAATTTTCTATTTTTGAGACTAAAAAACTTGTTTGACAACCCATAATGGATAGAAAACAAAAAATGTTCTCAAAACTCAATATGTGAAGAAAACTAAAAATATGCAAAAGACTATTTTTAGTTTCTAATTTTCAAAAGTCAACGAAAACATGTATTTAATTTAATGAATCTGTCTCATTTAATGAGTTAGTGTTAGAGATCAAATCTTAGTAACAAAATATTTTAGTATTTTCTATTTTTTTTAAAAAAACTATTTTTTCAATTGCAATTAACCAAACTTGTTTTTTATTTAAAAAATACAAGAAAATTGTTTTTTTTTTATATTCCCAAAAAAAGTTTTTTAAAATAGAAAACAAAAATTGTTACCGAAGTCTTCCAAATATAGCGATATAGTACGGCCTTTCACATGGATGATAAATCTTAGCTGTTAATTTAATTAGCCAAAACTATTTTTATGGGAAAAGAAAAAGTACCACTCATCAATAATTACTCCTCAAAACTTAAAAAGTGGTATTTCATAATTTTTGATAGCTAATTAGATGGAGAAAAATAAAAAAAACTAGAGTAATATTACAACCACAAATTATTTTACAGTAACGTGGTCAGTCTCTTATTGGTATCTAGGCCCACCATTAATATTACTTTTTTATTTATCAATAATTACTCACTATATCAGTAGTTTGTAAAATTTTTTATAAAATAATCTATATATCTAGCATTATTTAAAAAAATTAATTTGCTTTCTTCAACCAACTATAAACTAGTTTTTTTTTCTTAAATCATTCATTATTTGTAGGTACCACCCTATTCTCTATCTTGACTTTATTTTAAAATAAGTAATAATAAAAAAGGTGAATATTTGATTATTTTCCAAAAGCTGGTTTTGTTGTCTTTTAATGGGAAATGGCAAGTTTTTTGCTGCTTTGTCACATTGACCAGTTCCCTTGTCACCAACCTTATCCAGAGTTCGGGCTGACGTGGCACTGACGTTTTTGAGATTTTCCTTAATCAATTAAAATTCATAAAGTAATCTAATCAAATGCAAAATCAAGCACCGAATTAATGAAAAGGACAAGGGCAAATCGGGAATAAAAAAACGGAAGACAATTATTCGAGCCAGTGGCAAATATATCCGGCACAAAGAGTCTACTGGTGGTAAAGGTGAAGACTCTTCTTATGGAATAAAAGATTCGACCTTCAATTCCTACTTATATAAAAATATCATTTCATGTATGATAATGTTAAAATCTCTTATTTTGGAATAAAAGATTTAACATTTAATTCTTATTTATACCAAAAAACAGTTAATGTATTAGTTTGATGATAAAATCAATTATCAAAAACATACTTCATGGATTGAAACTAGCTCTCAAAAAAGAGAGTAATGCAGAGTATTATTTGACACGCAATATCACATTAGCTTAAATCATTTGTGTAACAAATAAAACACTAAAACTATAACTTTATCGCATATTCTTGGTGCGATGGTTATTCTATAAGTATAAGTGCTTGTGAGATGTAGGAGGTAAGAACCAGAGTTCAAGTCTGCAGGAGGAAGCTTCACACACACATATACACTTATATTAGGTTAGAGTAGTATTTTATCTTGTATATAAAAAAAAAAATTATAAATTTTCACTTAAAAAAAGAGTTAAGCTATAATTACCACTTGTGACCTATTGATAGAATTAGAAAGCTTTTATTATCCATTATATTTGCCAGTTCAAGAATTATAGGTTTAAGTGAAAGTTTCATTTTTATTAAGGTGTGCGGTGCCAAATGGCACAATTATGATTTCGTGTAGATTTAATTTAGAATAAATAATAACGTTTTTTTTTTATAATTGAGGATGAATAATAAAATGTCACTTATAATTTGCAAGTAGATTATTGTTGACAACAAAATTTCTCAAACAAAAAAAATAGGATCATGATTAATATGCAAAAAAATAGAAAAGAAAAGCCCCGCCAGTTTCTCAGAGGCGTCAACAGGCGTTATCCACCTGTTATATTACTCTCTATTTAGTCTCTACCCAAAAACTTTGTCCATATTTGGAGGATCTCCCTCTCTCCTTTCTATATTTGTCTCTACTCTCTCCCTCTATTATTATCTTTGAAAAAGCAATCATCTGAGGCACAAAGAATCTGAGGCAAAAAAAAAAATGAGGATTAACGAAGAGAATGATGGAGTATCGGCGTCCAGAGATCACTTGGTTTTCGCTTACTACGTTACTGGCCATGGATTCGGCCATGCCACTCGTGTTGTCGAGGTTCAAATTCTCTATCCAAAGTTCTCTGATCAATTTGGCCATGGATTTATTAAATCGATTTGATGCTTGATCACACTGTTTTGCTTTTATTGTTGAAATGTTGCGAAACTTTCGTGTATATATATGAAGAATACATTGATGAAATTTTGGGATAGAAGTGAAATTTGAAAGGGATGCGATGGTGATATGAGTGTAGGTGGCTCGGCAGCTGATTCTGGCGGGGCATGATGTGCACGTGGTGACTGGTGCTCCTGATTTTGTTTTCACCTCTGAGATTCAGTCCCCTCGCCTCTTCATTCGCAAGGTCACCTAACCACTTTCTGTTTGTTTCCCTAGAAAATTCTCTCTATATATATGAAGTTTCTGTTCTAGATTTCTTACTAGGCATTAACCTGTGTAATGCACGTGAAGTTTTAACGAAAAATGATTTTCTCTATTTTTTTTATTTTTGTGGTTTGATTATGAAATTTCATAACTATTCTGATTAGGTTTGTGTATGGAATTGTCTCTAATATCATTTAAGAATATAAAATATGATTTAAAACCTGTTAAAAATATACATATCAGAACAATTACGTGTAAAATTGTGAAGATTCAAATGCTTATGTGGTAGATTTTTTTGAGATCGACTAAAAGTCAAATGTCTTTGGTTTTATATATATTGATTATAGATTTTATATGAGAGGAGTGGCCACACTTTATAATAGTTACATGTTGGTGTTTGGAAAATCAGGTGCTGTTAGATTGTGGAGCAGTTCAGGCAGATGCCTTGACAGTAGATCGCCTTGCGTCTTTGGAGAAGGTATGCAAATGTCACTTGTACTGTTAATGTTGGTTATCTTTGATGGCTTCTTAATTTTTCAATTTATTGATTCATGTTTTGGTTCTTTTTGGTTATTTTTAGTACCACGAGACCGCCGTGGTGCCTCGGGCTTCTATTTTGGAAACGGAAATAGAGTGGCTGAACTCCATCAAAGCTGACTTAGTGGTACTTACATGCTTCTATGAATTGTTACTGAAATTTTATCAGTTTTAGTCTTTTTAATCACATTGCATTGGCCATTTCAAGTGCTAAGACCCCTTTGTGTGTGTGTGCGTTTGTGTTTATACAAAATCAGGTCTCGGATGTTGTTCCAGTTGCTTGTCGTGCAGCAGCTGATGCTGGAATACGCTCTGTTTGTGTCACGAACTTCAGGTATCTGTGTTATACCACTACCATTCTTTAGGTTATTTTGCATGACCCAGATATAGCTTTTACAAAATAGTTTATTTTTTCTTTGAATAATGGACTCGCATTAGTCCTATTGATCAATGTCTTTTACTCTTTCATTGAACTGTCAATATGATGAAAGCAAAACATAAGTTTAGAAGAGTAGAAGAGTCCTCGGGGAAAATGATGCCGGATACTTGCCAAGTTCTCTCTTTTCAATCATGTTCATCTAAATGTACTTTCTTTTTTCAGTCATAATTTTTAAGTTTATTTAGTTGCGTACATGAGTCTTTTACTTCCCCATCCCCTTATTGCACTGGCTAAAGCCAACCCATCACCTCCTTCTCTTTACTCGTCTGTTATTTTACCCTACTTCTTTTGCCCCTTTTCATCTAACCTATTATGTCCTTTTCTGTCTATGTTTAATTTTCTTTAATTGGCTCCCCTTTACTTAAACCATCATCTTAAGATACAGACCTGCCGTGGATACTAAACTACAGAGAGCAATATAGTGGAATTTGGTATATATGTTTCAAGTAATGACTTAAGATGAATTATCATTTGGCACATCAGTTTTCTGCACTCCTTATGCCTTTATCTTTCCTACTATTTGCAGTTGGGACTTTATCTACGCGGAGTATGTGATGGCAGCTGGAAATCATCATCGTTCAATAGTTTGGCAGGTGACCTAATTTTCTTAAAATCAGGTTTCTCCTTCTAATGGAAAGAAGTCTCGTCAATTGTTAATTGCATCTTCTTTAAATTAATTTTATTTCGCCGAAATTGATGATTTAATTTGGTTTATTTTCAAAATAATTATTTATAAAAAAGAAGAAGAAATCATACTCAAAATATTAATCAGCCATCTCCAGTGATGATGTGTTTTGGATGTATTGAGTAAAGACATATACGGAGTGGTGGCTGATATTGGCAAATTTCCATGAAAATCAATTGGAAAATTTGAGAAAAATCATGGTTCTTATCACTCTAGTTTCATGCATACTCATGATTTAAATGTTCCTGTTCCCTATCCAAAATCAGAAAATGTAGAATGAAGTGAGACAAGTGAGATTATTAACTGGATGTCTATCTGTAATAATTAATATGTCCGAATAATTAATTTGTTCTGGATTCAAAATTTTTCCTCGTAACCAAGAACGAGAGGTTTCATGGATGTAAGGTACACCTTTTTCTTTTCTCATCACGGCAATTTCTGTAAAAATTTATAGTTTACTAGTTTCTTGAAATCATTGCCATTTTCATTATTCAGGAAAATTTTAAATATTCATGAAATGCAAGGTGATGATACTGGTCTTCACTTTCTTGGAGATTTCAATTCTGCCTGATGGTTTTTGCTGTGGTTAATAATATTTATTATGCTAAACCTGTTCAGTCTGTTGAAAATCGATACAGATAGCAGAGGATTATTCCCATTGTGAGTTCCTGATCCGTCTCCCTGGATATTGCCCAAGTAGGTGGTTGCATAACTCCAAGACAATGTTTTTAATTGTGTCCATTTTAACCTTCCCAAACTAGATAAACCTGTGCTCAGACTTTTAAGGAATTTGTCTAAAAATTTATCATTAACTTTTCAGTGCCAGCTTTCCGTGATGTTATTGATGTACCTCTGGTTGTGAGGAGGTTGCATAAATCCCGAAAGGAGGTTTGGCTCAAAAAAGCTGCTAAATCCCTCAGTGTTATTTGATTTAAAATGCACTTTTCTTTTTAACCATTTCCTTTGTAGGTGAGAAAGGAGCTTGGAATTGGGGATGATGTGAAGCTAGTTATTCTAAACTTTGGTGGACAGGTGAGAAACTGATTGACCAGTTGTGATGGTTAGTTACTAGGGTGTCTTCTTTTATATATTTAGAAATATTTCATTAAATTTTTTTCGTGATGCATAATTCATGTACTCTCTCCCTCTCTTTGTAACTGCCTATCAACTAGTTGAGGGATGTGCATTGGTTGCATAATCGGTCACCTTCCATAAAGTTTTCTTTTGTTATACAAGTAAATTGCTAAACCAGTTATTGTTGTAGCATAACGTATGGCCAATACTTCTGACTGTGTCACATGTTATATTAGCATTGAATTCTAGTTGCATGCACATTGTATGCTTTAGGCAAATGTTTGGCTGCAGAGAGTTCTCATTGATTGAGAAAGCTTATGACAAAATGCTGGTAGTTTGAAATTTTTTTTACTGAGTGGTAGTTTGAATACTTGTTAGACCGAGCTTGTATCCTGGAACATGTGCTGTATCTGATGCGTTTGCAGAGATGCAATAACAACGTTAATGATGTTTTGCCTTTATGTGAATGTGTTATGGACAAGATGATATTTGCCTCACACTTTAGATATACGTCAACTCTTATTTTTGAATTTCAAGTTTTGAACAATTTCACTTCCTTTGTGTAATTCTAATTGCACCTTTGTTTGCTGTCATTTGCAGCCAGCTGGCTGGAATCTAAAGGAGGAGTACTTACCTTCTGGCTGGTTGTGCCTGGTATCTTTTTGTAGCATATACTCTACATTCTTGTCCTGTTTTAAATTTTCTTTGATAATTGACATAGTTGTCTCATTGTGCTTGCTTTGGTGATGGCACTATTTTTCTTTTATTCAGGTTTGTGGTGCTTCTAACCAGGAGCTTCCACCAAATTTCATAAAGCTTGCAAAAGATGCATATACTCCTGATCTTATAGCAGCATCTGACTGTATGCTTGGTCAGTGCAATTTTTATTTTTTTTTCTGATATCTGATCTCAAACAAATTGATATAAAATATGTTTAATAGAGCCTGCATTATTTCAGGGAAAATTGGGTATGGCACTTGCAGTGAAGCCCTTGCATTCAAGTTGCCATTTGTCTTTGTACGCAGGGATTATTTCAATGAAGAGCCATTTTTGAGAAATATGCTTGAGGTATAGTTGCCAACTTTTTTTCTTCTTCTGTTTTCGTCCTCTTATAATCTACTGATTGAGATAAATTATTATGAACAGTATTACCAAAGCGGTGTTGAGATGATTAGGAGGGACTTACTCACTGGTCATTGGAAACCATACCTTGAACGTGCAATTAGTTTGAAACCATGCTATGAAGGAGGCATCAATGGTGGTGAGGTAACCTCTTCTTTGCTGGAATTTTATTATTCAATTTTAGGAAAGGAGTTCACAGTAAGGGACTAGTGCAATTCTATTAAGCTTCTCATTGAGTATATCTTAAATAATTACCATTAGTTATGGATTACAACCAAAAGAGGTTGAATAATCCAATTTCATCTGCTAGAACTTAAGGTTTTAGACAAGGAAATAGTACCTGGTTTTGTAATTCTTCCAGGACAGGGTACTATTTAGTATTTCCTTGTCTAGAAACTTTAGTACCATGATCTGTAATTCTTCTTGAACCTTGCCAATGAGCTTGGGCTCAAATGGTACTTCCTAAATCCTCCTCCTATAAGAGTGGGTGGAGGTTGAGGTTGTAGGTTCAAAGCTCACTAGGTGTGTTGTATGTCAAATACTTTCCCCGCATATTTAAATTGATATGTATTGTTCTCACAATTATTTCCTCGTGCATTTTGTAATTTTAGATAGCAGCTCAAATCCTGCAGGAGACAGCTATTGGGAAAAACTATGCATCAGATAAGGTAATTAAATGTTTGTTTTCGACTTCATATTTATATGTTTATTTGGGTGTTGGCTTTCATTGATTTTGTAGGTGCAGTGTTTCTTTTCATCATTTTGATTGGTTGTGATAGTTGTTTAATTCAGATATCAAGAAACACAACCCGAAACAAATTCTGTTACTGTCATGTATATGGTCTGCTCCAGCACACTTTTAAATAAAATTTAGAAAAAAAAAATTTAGAGGTGAACTTCAGGAGAATTTTCCTTCCAAAGTCTGTTAAGTTTTTTTTATTTTTTATGGTATAATCCATGCAGAAAAAACCCCGATATTTTTAGTGGACAATATGGAGTAGGGGAATCTTAACCAAATCTAGAGTCGGATGATTTTTATGCCAACATATATATCACAAATTTGCATGTGTTGTCTGTTTATGTGTTAGAATTTATAGAGCCAAAAAATTGAAGAATTCTCTTGATAAAATTTTCAATACCCATGATTAAACCTTGCACCATTTCAAATTTAACATAGGTTTAAAACCAGAGTAGTTCAACCCATTATTATCTTAAAATGTCGAGCTATCTAATGCAAATGTAGTTTAAAAATAGCAGTTAAACCCTAATTCACAATTTCTCATTAGCTTATGCATTTGGAAAATTGGTAATTTTTCATGGGATTAAAGCAGATGCTAAGTTCAAACTCTCTCCATTCTATGCCTAACATTTAAATTTAAAAGGTTTTGCATTGGACCCGACTCACTGTGGGGAATTCTGGTCCTTCATGTGATGAGAAGTAAGCTTTCTACTTAAGTGAGGAAAGCCTGATTTGGAATCCTGTTTTACATCCTTTTTTTGTATAAATGGGATATCCATTCTTAGGAGAGTTTTAGGCTTAGGATGGGTTCATTAACAGAGGATGCCTTTTAAGTTTTAAGGAAAAGGTCATGACACTGCATTTTCCACTTTCTCATCTGTCAACAAAAGAAATAGTTAGTGAAAGAGTGCCAATAGGATAAAGATCAAAAGGATGAACAGATTCTCAAGAAATACTGGAACTTAGTTTTAGGAAGACTCAGGTTCTAATTCCATTTTTACCTTATTGAGATGCAGCTTAGTGGGGCAAGAAGATTGCGTGATGCTATAATTCTTGGTTATCAACTACAAAGAGCCCCTGGACGAGATGCATTCATTCCAGAATGGTATGCAAGCGCTGAAAATGAAATGGGAATTTCTGGTGGATCACCGACTTACCAAAGTTCAGAGAATGGCTCCATAATGAGATCGTGAGTTTCTCTTTCTTTTAATAGATTTTATTGTGTTTGTGGAATTACTTTGACTACTTCATTGAAATCATTACATTATTTTTAACCAGATGCACCGAGGACTTTGAGATTCTTCATGGAGATCCTCGAGATTATCCAGACACAATTGGTTTCTTAAAGAGCTTGGCAGAGCTAGATGCTGTAAATGACTCTGAAAAGAGTGGTGAGACGCGCCGAGAGCGTAAGGCTGCTGCTGGACTCTTCAATTGGGAGGTCTTGCTTATTTCTGCTAATAACCGTTTATATTTTTCCACATCTCCTTCCTAGATGATTTGTCTTGGTAGCATCCATCTACATGGATGATAATGCATAAGATTGTAGTTGAATTTAATGCAATCAATACATTATCAGTTGCTGTCATTTTCCCTATAAAATCACACATTGGTCTTTAAATAAATGGGCGCTTATTTGTTTGAATAGACATAGACGTTAGTAATTTATATAAATGGGTGCTTCTTTGTTTTACTATATAATAACGCATTGATCTTTAAATAACCTATTTGATGTTCAATGATCTGATTAATGGCTGAGTTATTTGGATTTTATGAAAGTTCGGATGTGCTTCAGGAAGCACTTTCATTTTTAGTTCAAACCTTATCTAGTGAACTGTAGCTGTGAGACAGTTTATAATGTTTGATCATGTAATTCAAATAAACGTAATAATATATTATTGGCTTCGGTTTTGGTTTTTGGCATCTTGATAATTCGTAAATGATTTTTTTTTTCTTTTCTAAATTTGTTTACAGGATGAAATCTTTGTGTCAAGAGCACCTGGAAGGTTGGATGTGATGGGAGGGATTGCTGACTATTCTGGAAGCCTTGTCTTGCAGGTTACATTTTCAGTTTGCTAGTTGTTTTATTTTGTCTTCATAGGTACACTGTTTCCATCCGATGCCTTCTTTTCCCTCAAAGTTCATCTTTCTATAAATTAAGATTCTGCTCTATTTTCCTTGAACTATTTTTGGTTGCATATTAACTAACTTTTTCTTGCTTAAGTTTAATTGTGTTACACCAAATAATACTGCTATATTCAGACCATTAGGTTGTTTAAGAAGAATGAAGGAAAGGGCACTAGTAGCCACGTATTTAGACCCTGTATGATGCCTGTTGTTCTGAATTCAGGCTGACGGAGTTGCCAATGATGCATATCAAATTAAATCATACTGAACTTTGACATTCTTTGTTGGTGGAAGCACATTAGAAATTCTAGAAGGAAGAGGAGAATGAGAAGACTGACAATAGGAGATAGGGACATGATCTGTGATGTTAGTAACTGTTTCATATTTTAAGATCATTTGACTATATAAAAATATGTGAAGACATGAAGTTTGGATTAAGGAAAGACTCCCTGA
The DNA here is from genome assembly GCA_032878915.1 of Castanopsis chinensis. Classification (NCBI taxonomy): domain Eukaryota; kingdom Viridiplantae; phylum Streptophyta; class Magnoliopsida; order Fagales; family Fagaceae; genus Castanopsis; species Castanopsis chinensis. The sequence continues at coordinate 17,964,596 of JAVQMG010000115.1, read as the reverse complement.
ACTTAGTGATCGGTACATTAATAAATATTTCTTAATGATGGTAACTTATCATAAAAAGAAGATCTGTTAATGATGGTAATGACTAGTACAATCACAGTGACCTGTTTGCTATCTTAGTTAAAATTTCCATTAGGGAGACCAAAGAGGATGTCGACCATAGAATAACATGAATGATGTGGCATATTACATTTAAAGTGTTGTTTACTTACTATCAAGATTGAAGGGAAAGTTCTGTTGGATAACTATAAAGACATTGGTATTTTCTTTGGGTAGTAGTAATATCTTTCAAGTCATCCATTTCTTCTCTTAGTGGTTGGTTAAAGCTTTATTCTACTTTCCACAGGGTGGTGGATGTGCAATATCCTCACCACAAAATCAGTAACTTTCGATCTTCATGTGGCTTTTTTGTCAACTTATTTATTTACATGATTTCTATTTAAAAGTGAACAATATCTTCTCTGAAATTTTGACTTTGTTTACAAGGAGTCGTTTTTGAGTCATAAATGTCATCACATTAGCACCTGATATAGATGTAGAAAAATTTACAGAATCAAATACAATTCTGTTAGTAAGTTTGTCTAATGTCATGGAACTGGTGCTATTGTTTTCTTTTATTTTTTTTGAAGTTCCTTCATGACATGTTCCCCTTTCCCTTTCCCTCTTCCTCTGCCCCTCTCGCTTTTTCTTTTTATCTGCTCCCTTGCAGTTGCCAATAAGAGAAGCCTGCCATGTTGCTGTGCAAATGAATCATCCAAGTAAACATAGGCTTTGGAAGCATGCCCAGGCTCGGCAGCAAGCCAGAGGACAAGGATCGACACCTGTTCTGGAAATTGTATGTATGAGTCTTTAAATAGACAGTATTTTTTTTTTCCAAAGTTTTTTCATTTATAGAAGTTGGTTGACTTTTCTTCTTCTTTGGGATAGTGAAGAGGGATGTACTTTTTCTCTTTTGAGTGATTGAAATTTAGTCACAATAAACGTGCAGCTTATGACTTAAAGTGTGTTTTTTGTCACAGAAAAAGATATGTTTATGTGTGTTTATTATATGTATCTGATTTTATTAAAATCTGTGTTATCTCCACATTTTGGACAAATCAGGTATCATATGGTTCAGAATTGAGCAATCGTGGACCAACCTTTGATATGGATTTATCTGATTTTATGGACGGAGACCAGCCAATATCATATGAAAAAGCAAAGGAATACTTTGCTAAAGATCCATCCCAATCGTAGGTCACTTTTGTTTGATTATCTATAATTTTGTAAAATAATATGCCACTTATATGATTCTTGTTGTAGGTGGGCAGCTTTTGTTGCGGGGGGGATTCTGGTTTTAATGACAGAATTAGGTGTACGCTTTGAGGATAGTATCAGTATGCTGGTATAACTTTCTCCCTATTTTGTTTGGAATGTTTTGATTCATTCATAGCCGCTGCATACATTCTTAATACAAGCTAAAACATATATCCTCATTTTTTATGTCCTTAAAAGTGCCCAATATGTGAGTGGATATAGGATACTTGATATTAATATATATATATATATATATATTCCATCTTGTCATGTTGGCCTTTCTTAGTTGTTTCCCTGCCTTAATTAAATTGAGTTAGCTCATTTCTGGCTTGTGGCTTTATCATGCTACGCCTTCTTTTCTGGTACCTTGCTTTGTGTAGAATTTTTTTTTTCTTAGGCTTTAAACTTGGCTTTTGATGTTACATCCCAAAAAATTGACCATTATATATTTTAGGCTACCAATCCACTTACTTTGCTTTATTATCTTGATAAGATTCAGTTGAGTTTGTATCATGCTTACTTTGGTATAGAGCCACTCTTAGCACGATTTTGCTTTTCTAATATATACTTCAATATTCTCTCTACTGTAGATCACTTCTTTGTTTCTCATGATATTTTAATTATGTGGCGGCTACTAATACTTAGTTATTCCAAAAACCAATGCAGTTTCTCTTCCTAGTTTTTTTTTTTTTTGTATGAAACGTTTCCTAGGTTTTTATGCTTATGAATATGTTCTTTTATATGAGGTTGACATTGTGAATTTATTAGTGTTCAATGTATTTCATCAGCTTTGAAGTTAAGTACCTATAAAGTCCATTACTATTGTCTCGATATTATGAACATGCAGGTTTCTTCTGCAGTCCCAGAAGGCAAAGGTGTATCATCTTCTGCTTCTGTGGAGGTTGCTAGCATGGCTGCCATAGCTGCTGCTCGTGGTAATTTTATTCATCTAATATTCCAAACTTTGAGAACTGTCTTTTTATTCATCTATATATCTTGTATATGGTACATCCCCACATATGCCTTAGATAATAAGAATGGGTTTAGTTGTAGTTGAGTAAAACATCAAAGACTAAATCTAGTTATAAAGACAAATAAAATTGTACTCATCTGTAATGAAGACATCTCAAAAGCCCACATCAAATAGACAACAACTATTATCTTGAGCATTCAAGTATTTGAAATTCAATTTAAAATACCCAGAAATTTTAGGGAAATGCTTAATCAACTTAATTCTTCTTCTTTGCTATTAACAAAAAAAAAAAAGAACCTTAATTTCTTCTTCTACACTTTGCAGGATTAAACATCTGTCCGCGAGATCTTGCTTTGCTCTGCCAAAAGGTCTGGCTCTTTAGCAGAACCTTCAGATTGATATTCTTCCCTTAATCATAGATTATTCAATTTTGATGTACCTTGAGCATGTTATGCCACTTCATTTGTTATTCCATTTTGTTTATTAGGTTGAGAATCACATTGTTGGAGCTCCATGTGGTGTGATGGACCAGATGACTTCAGCATGTGGTGAAGCCAACAAACTTCTTGCAATGGTGTGCCAGGTACGCATATTAGTTCTGTAGAAAGCTACTCTACTATGGTTGTTTTACATATAAAAAATTGATGTCTAAAATTGAATCTATGCAGCCTGCTGAGATAATTGGGCTTGTAGAAATTCCCTCCCATATCCGATTTTGGGGAATTGATTCAGGAATAAGACACAGGTAAATGGTCCTTTAATATGTTTATCTCCATTCTCCTGATTTGTGTTCACATAGGTTTATCATGCTTGTTTTTTTAATATTTATGGATGAGTTTGCTGAGTTGAGATTGCCAATTTTCTGTTGTTCATATTGTGTTGGAACATTACGAACATTTGATTATAGGATTTACATATAATCCAATGGTTGTAATCTTCCTTTTCTTTCATATAATCCTAGATCATTCTTCTTCACCTTCCATCCTGTATCCATATATTCATTATCATGATGATTAATTGGTGCTTTCATGTGAACATTATCAAATGAATTTAACATCTTATTACCTGTATCTTGGTGCAGCAGTCACTATCCTGTATAATCATAATTTATTTACGCTCTTTCTTTTTTCTTTTTTTTTTGGAAAGTTTTTGAATGCAAAGTTTAAGGGTATTTTGGTGGCAGCATTGGTGGTGCAGACTACGGATCTGTCAGAGTTGGTACCTATATGGGTCGAAAGATGATAAAGTCTACTGCATCTTCAATCTTGTCTCGGTCATTACCTAATGGTGATGGGCTAAACCTTGACGATTTGGAGGATGTTGGTGTTGAACTATTGGAAGATGAAGCTTCATTAGATTACTTATGTAACCTTACACCTCACAGGTATTGTCCTTAAGAGAGCTTTCCTTCTTGATACTCTAATTCTTTATCAAATCTTAGTGAAGAGATTAAATGAATTATTTAATTACTGAGGTTTAGTGGCCTGTTTCTTTACCCCCCCTCCCCCCCTAATTTCTGCTCCTGTTTTTATTGGCACCTTCGGTTCTTCAATAATCAGGGATAATCAGGGTTCTTGATTTTTAAACTTCAATCACAGATATGAGGCTCTTTATGCAAAGGTGCTTCCAGAGTCCATGCTTGGTGAGACATTTTTGGAGAAATATGCTGATCACCACGATCCTGTCACAGTTATTGATCCCAAGCGTACTTATGGAGTTAGAGCACCTGCTAAACATCCTATATATGAAAATTTCCGTGTCAAGGTTAGTAATTGTTTTAACTGTTTGTTTGATAGTTAGAGAGTTAGAGCACCTGCTAAACATCCTATATATGAAAATTTCCGTGTCAAGGTTAGTAATTTTTTTTAACTGTTTGTTTGATATTTAGAGAATTGAATTTGCATCATGAATGTCAATTGTCAATAGTGAACCCCAAGGGGTAGCACAGTTGGTTAGAGATCATGTCTCATGAAGCAGGGGTCATTAGTTTGAATCTCCCAGTTCCCCTCTCCCTGAGGCCAAAACTTATCCAAAAGGGAGAATATCAGTATTGGATTGATATAGATGTTACTTCATAGAAAAAGGAACTTTAATTTAGAGATTCATGGAGTTGTCAATCCAAAAGAGGATTTAATAATAATACCTATTGTGGTGTAAATAACTGTTATTTTTTTTTCCAATTATTTGAGGTTAATTGTTCTTTACTTTAACTCTGTTTGTCACATACTCACGTGTGTGCATGCTCATGTGAAAGTTCAAAATTTTGGCGTTCCCTAACCCCTCTTCACTCCATTACCACTGGTTTCAAGTGCAATGGGTAGTTTCTGGTTTGGTTGCAATTGTTGATTTGATGTCTTGTGATTGTAATTTGTAATTTTGACCTTCTTCTCTACAGTACAGTCAATAGTGTGGCTTTTATACATATACTTGCAATATTCCTGATATGTGTCTATCCTTGAAAACTTTTTAAAATAAGTTGTAATTATTATTAACCCCCTTGAATTTTTGCATATATTTGAATCTGAACTTTGCAATGAAAAATATCTATATTTTTGTTAGAATTATGTTAAATGATTAAATTCATCATTTCCTAAAAGTTTAAGCTTTTGGGAGAATCTGTACTTTATCAAATTTTTTGGGCTTTTTAAATGTTTTTTTTACCATCCTTTGTTTCTTAATATGAATCATTTATTTGAATGCTCTTGTATATCTCTGAGACTGTTAAATGGTCCAGAATGTAGCTTAATATATATATATATATATATATATATACACGTACACGCACATAGATATTACCATCCTTTGTTTCTTTGAAGTTGGATTTCTCATATAATCATTTGTTAGGTTTCTAAATGCTACATTAAATTGTAATTTTTCCATTCTTTCTATTTACCTCTTTTGTTGCTTTCCACTTAATTGTTTTTCTAAGGTAAAAAAAAATTCATCAATGTACATAACTTTATTGGAAAATTACTGTAGCTGAAGCTCGTAGGAGATGTTCATACTGAGGAGCAATCTCCGCTTGAATTGTGGTTAATATATCAATTTTTTTTTTTTTAAGCTAGGCAGGATGGCCACAGCTCAGTGCTCTCATTGGTGCTGATCAGCCTCATATGTGCTTAATCTAAGTAGTGATAACTTTGGTTGGCTGCATGGTGGAACCAATCATTTTTATCTTGTTTTTGATTTCCTAGATTCTTGTAATTTTTGTTCTTGATTGTTTGACCCCTTGTAATCTTTTAACTAGGGTGCTCCCCCTTTTTTGATATCAATAAACTTATTACTTATCAAAAAAAAAAACTTTGACTGATGTTAGATGTTTATGTTACTGTCATTCCATAGATACTTATGGTTTCTTTTTTAAGCACATTTTGCGGACTTAATTGCTTTAAGACATTAAAGACTTGAGAGATCATGTGCAGCGGATACCTTGTATTACTTCAACTGTTGATTATATTATTACACGTCAGCTGAGTTACTTTGCTTAATAACTTTACTCACAGGCCTTTAAAGCACTTCTAACATCGGCAACTTCAGATGAGCAACTTACGGCTCTTGGTGAACTATTGTATCAGGTATACAAATTTCTAGTTTTATTAATGGATCTAAGGAATTTTATGTGAAATAAACAAAAAAGTAACTCATTAAATGCTTAGGTAAATTTGAATCCTAGAATTGATTATTTGGAGAGTAGTGAGTACACTTTCAATAATTCATGAACGAAAGTACCTAGTATAGGTAAACTGTTCTTTCAGACTTAGAGGTCCAACTTTGCAATCGTTAAAAAAATTAAACTTTATATACATAAAAATAATCACGAAATTTTTATCGTACGTAATAGGTTGACTACTAGAAGTGATGGCAATTTAAATTATTGAAATAGGCCAATGAGCTCTACCTCAACTGGCACCCCCTTACAAGTGCTAGGTGGAGGGTTGGGTCAGGGGGTTTCTACCCATTGAGTGAGTGCGTAGCTTACCAATAATAATAATAATAATATTGCTGGAAATAGGTCCAAGGACTGATGATTTGAGCATGTGGTAGTCTCGGTTATGCAGCTGAAATCGCCATTTATAAAAACATTGTTTGAATGATGCAATATTTTGGCTCCATTGTAGATTTCATTGATTCTCTTTCTTTTGGATTACAACTCTCACTCTTTGTAATTAATTGGGAGTACGTTATGTGTACACAGCTCCTCTTCAATATTACTTGTAAAAAAATGGTACAACAACAAATTATTTAAGTTGTAGCCTTCATATGTAGAATCTTTGACACCCTGTTTGTGAGAGGTTTCTATTATCAGTAAAATTCCTTATCATTTTTCAATCATATATAGAATCTATGTTCTGGTCTGATATATGACAATCAATACAAAGTTTGGGGGAGCTGCATATGTTCACTGATTCCATAGGCCTTCTTGTAAATTGAGTTTGCCTTGGGTTGAGTTTAAACTTGAAAGTCAAGCCACATTCGACCATCATGATGACTCCCAACCTTCAAAAATTAAGAAAATCAGTAGTTCTGTGAGAAGAGAAATAAATGTTATTCTGGCCTGAGAGAAAGAGAGAGATGTTAGGACTTCATAAATCTTTTGGCCTGAGTTAGGGTTGGAGGGTTGATTAACCTAACCTTGCTAACCCAATTAAAACTGAACTATGTTGTATCACGTGAGTTGTAGGATGTTGGAAGGTCCCATCTGGCCTCTGTTCTGTTCAGGACCAGGTCCATATTTGGTGATTTATTTATCATTATGCTTCTAACACCAGCATGTTGTTTTATCATATCTTTAAAGGAGGTATTTTGAGTTTGATAATTGTGTCTTGATCTTCTTTTGTATACATGTTTTGAATATCTTAGAAAACCTACTGCTAACAAACTCTAGCCTAATTGACACCTCCTTGCCTAATAAGTGCTAGGTGGAGGATGAGGTTGTGGATTCAAGATTTATTTGACGCGTGTGTAACTAACCACTAAAAAATTAGAACTTACAAAAAAATAATAATAATAACCTTAGAAAACCTAGTGAAATTGTGTAGTTATGATTTTTCTTATCGATTTGTTTTCTGTGTTGAAGTAGAATAAAAGGAATGAAATGGTTCTTACATATAACCTTCTTTTTCAGTGTCACTTCAGCTACAGTGTTTGTGGGCTTGGCTCGGATGGGACAGATAGGCTTGTACAGTTAGTCCAGGAAATACAGCATGGTAAATTATCTAAATCCAAAGAGGGGACAATATATGGAGCGAAAATTACTGGTGGAGGTTCCGGTGGAACTGTTTGTGTAGTTGGCAGGAACAGTATACGAAGCAGTGAACAAATTCTCGAGGTAATTTTGTTCTTTTTTTTTTTCCCCTTAAAAGAGAAAGTTAACCTTCTGATCACTTGGGTTCTACACTTCTACCCATATACCAAGATACTGCTTGTTGGTTGAAAAGATCTTGTCCCTAGCATGTTTCTTTTACTTTATAGCTGGCCTTGTTGATTGAGAGTGAATTATCCTTCTCTCTAACCTTTTATGGGGTTCGAGTGATAGCTTAGTGGTACTGGCACCCTTTGTGGTTCAGTGTCTGTGGTTAAACTCTACTCCCACTATTTACATAGAAAAAAAAAAAAAAAAAAATCTTTCTCTCTATTCTTTTGTATGGCTTTTTCATTTGTTGTTCATAGCTCATTATATTGCTGATTATATGGTAAATTAGTGATTTAGTTGTCGTTTATAAATGAGCCATATTGAGTTGATACAATGAGCTTTATGCTGTTTGATTTCCAGATTCAGCAGAGATACAAAAAAGCGACGGGCTATTTGCCATTTCTTTTTGAAGGCTCATCACCAGGCTCTGGGAAGTTTGGATATCTGAAAATACGCCGCATCCCCAACAAGCTAAACTAATGTCAGCTTTGTGGGATAAAATAATTAAAGGGAAGCTATTCTGGTCTAGACCAGACACAGATCAGGTCTCTAGGCGACATTTAAGTATTTTTTTAAGGGTCTATTATGATTGACTCCGATCAGAACATCTGGGGAGTATCAATAAAAACATTCCAGCATAATAATAATAATAATAATAATAATAATAATAAAAGGATTATTTTTAATTTTTACCTCCAATTTTACTTCTAAGATGAACTGATTGACTGTCTATGAAAAATTAGAGTGCTTTGAAGAGTTGTACAAAGTGGTACATTAGACACCTATTGCGTCTGCATCAATGCGTCTGAATCCTTGAAAAAAGAATTACAAGGAAAAGAATGAAATATGTATGTGGCATCCTTCATTTATGAAGGTTGTACCCCTTTTTTTTTTTTTTTTTTCTTGTTTTTTTAGTGTGTATGTTTGATAATTGTTTTTTTTCCTTATTTTTTATTTTCAAAAATAATTTTCTATTTTTGAGACTTAAAAACTTATTTGGCAACTTAAAATAGACAAAAACACAATAACTATTCTCAAATTTTAATTTGTGAAAGAAACTAAAAACATGTAAATTGTTGTTTTTATAGTATCTAGTTTTCAAAAGTCAATGAAAACACGCAACTGAATTAATGAATTTGTCTCATTTAATGAGTAAGAATTAGAGTTCAAATCTTGTAACAACATATTTTAGTTTTTTTATTTTATTATAATTTTTTATTTTAATTTCAGCTAACCAAACATGTATTTTATTTCAAAAATACAAGAAATTTTTTTTTTTCTTTATACTCTCACAAACAAGTTTTTAAAAATAAAAAAACAAAAACGGTTACCAAACATAAAAAACTTCTCATTGTATACAAGACAATATAAGGAAAAAAAAAAAAAAAAAAATGACGGCGTGAGTCATGTGATTGCACCTTATAAGTTTCTCCTGCAGGATTAGGAGGAAGAGGTTGTTCAAACATGACAACCTATGGCCTGAGCAGGGCGTGCCCAAGGCCTAAGCCTAAGACCCCCACCACAAAAATATTTACCCTTTACAAAAAGGTTTTCATCCAATTGTAAAAGGCACAAAATTTTATAGAAAATATGAATTTTTTTAAATGGTTGTGCCCTTTTTTTTATTAATGAGGATAGGGACATCACAAATTTTAGCATAGATTTACAAACTAACATGTTACTAATCACAAAAAAGTATTTTAAATATTTATTAATTACATTATTGAAACTCATCAATCACTGTTATTGTCACATTATATTGTGAACATTTTGTAGTACCTTTAGCATTTTTCTTTTTTTGTTTTCAACAAGGCTTTTTAAAAAGGGACACAATTTAGGTATAGTATCTTAAGAAGGGAACATATAGAATAACATCTAAGTACTATACTTAAGACTTGCCCTAATTTTTTTTTTACAAATGTATTAGATCATCAATGATGCTTAATCTCCCCTAATAGTTTGAAACTTTATATTTATAAACTAATCTACTATAAAGCCACATATCAATTAATATCATAGATTATAAATGTAATTAACTAACTATGTATCGCCATATATCCAAAATAAATTAATTTTAAATTTTTTTTTCTTTTTGTTAAATTTATTTTTCAACTATGATATTTAATTCTCTATATAATCTTAGTTTAGTTAGTATTATTCATTAAATTATGTATTAAATACATCTAATTAACCTCATTTTGATTAATATTAAATAATTTTATTTAATTCATATTTATATATGAAAGGTCCCACATAAATCTTTCCCCTTAAGCCCCAAATTAGGTTGGGTTGACCTCGGGGGATTTTTTTTTTTCAAAATAACACCATTTTGAAAACAATTTTGTTAGTTAGCAACATTTTCAAATTATTTAGCAAATTAACATCTCGAGTCTCTTAGACTCAAGTTCGCAGTAGCAAATCGAGTCTTAAAGACTCAAGTTCCATGTGCTAGCAAGGTTGAGTTGGAGTTTAATACACGTGGAACTTGAGTTTTAAAGACTTGATTTCCATGTCTTCATTCTTTATTTTCTTTCCCCATTTTCCTTCTGTTTTTGGTTGGAGTTGTACCCAGACCCACAATGTCCTTTTCCTTATTCTTCAACAAAATAAACAAAAGTCATTTTTTTCCCATATCCCTCTTGTCCTCTTCTTCTCCCACTCACCTTTATCAAACTTCCAAAGCCCTAAAAAACCCAAGAACAAAACCCAAAACAAAAACTGATTGAATTGGAAACCTTAACCCAAAAATAAAAAAAAATACACTCCGACGAAGAAGACAAGGAAGCAAGAGATCCCAGCATAGATGAACCACCACGCTGTTGGTTCTGATTAGCATCTGAGCCATAATCATGGCATTGATTAAGTGCATTGTGGTTCTTTATCTCTCTGTGTGTATTTACTCTGTTGTTGAAGTTGAACTAGGTTGAGTTTGTCTCTGTGGGTATGTTGAAGAGTGTTGTGGATTAGGCAACTCAAGTCTTTAAGACTCGATTTCTACGTGGATAATTTTCCATATCAACATTGCTAGCGCATAGAACTCAAGTCTTGAAGACGCGATTTACTTCTGCAAAATCGAGTCTAACAAATTTGAGATGTTAGTTTACTAAATAGTTTGAAAACATTGTTAACTAACAAAATTGTTAGCAAAATGGTGTTATTTTGAATTTTTTTTTGCCAAAATAACATTGATTTTCAAACAATTTCGTTAGTTAGCACGTTTTTAAAACTATTTAGGAAATAACATCTCTAGTGTAATAAACTCGATTTTGGAATGCTAACCCAAAAATAACGACAAATGAGTTGCTACAACAAACCCATTTCCAAACCCGAGGTAATACGCAGAGTAACTTGAATTTGCCACACTATGTCATTAGTTAGTAGGAACTAGATAGAATTTTGGAGAATCACATCTCGAGCCTTTGAGGTTCGAGTTTAGTGAAGAAATCGAGTTTCAAAGCCTTAAGTTTTGAATGTTGACATAGAGATATTTTTGCCACATGGAACTTGAGTTCTATTCAAGAAGAAGATGAATCTAAAGAACATGATGAAGATTTGAAGAAATTGAAGAAGAAAAGAAGACGAAGAGAAGAACCTACAGAGGGAGAAGTAGAACAGTCCGCACGGGAATAGAAAGAACACGATGAAGATTTGAAGAAATTGAAGAAAGAACATGATGAAGAAAGGAATCCATAGAAGAACATGAAGAAGAAAGGATTCCATGGAAAGACCAAGAAAAACATAGAAGAAGGAAGGAACAGGTGAACAAAGAAAATCGAGTTTTAGGTGCATTTGTTTTGGTTGAAAATGAATTCGGGAAAATATTTTACACCCTGCTGTGTGTTTGGTTGCACATGAAAAATTTGGTCAAACGAAAAACAATTGCGTTGACCGTAAAATAGACTCCTCATACTCGGAAAAACAATTGTAGGAATTATTTTACCTTCAAAGCATTTCCCGAATTTTTTCACTCCACACGGTCCGACTCGCCAAGCTCTTCAGCTCCACCCCACGCACAAACTAGAGGGAGACAGAGCTCCACCCCACACGCCGACGCCAATCCAAGGTCCACCCACACTCTGACGAGTAGCGCCGCTGTTTTTCCCTCCGCGTCGGTGATTTTTCTCCCTTTTCTTCTCTTCTCTCACTCAACCTCACCTCCACCCATTTTGAGCTCCAAATGTACCCGATCCACCAAGCCAAAACTCTCTCTCACGCCGGCGAAGCCCATCTCACCTCAAACATCTCCGATCCATCACTTTTTGGTTGTCGGCGAAACACTTCTCTCAAACCCACCCTCTACAATACCCGATCCATATCCCTGCAAACCCATCTCCCTTTTCTTCTCTTCTCTCACTCAACCTTACCTCTAAGATCACGCAGCCGAGATCACGCCGCCGAGATCGTCGCCCATGGAAGATCGTCGCCGAGATCACTCTCTCTTCCTCCCTCTCTCTCAATTTGACCAAATTGTTTAAGTTTGGTTTTGTTGTGATTTTTGTTTTTAGTTTATATATTGAAATTTTCTATTATAAAATTAGTAGAAAAATAGCATTTTCAGAATGCAAACAAACACATGAAAACATTTTCTAGAACAATTTTCCTAATGCAGCCAAACACTTGAAAATATTTTCCTTCCTCGAAAATAATTTTACACTCGAAAAATATTTTACACTAAAACAAACGCAGGCTTAAATACTTGATTTTTATGTGGATTTTTTTCCACATCAGCTTGCCATCACATACAACTCAAGTTTTAAAAACTTGAATTCTAGGAACACCCTTTCCAAATAACGTAACTCTGCAAAGGATTTTGTTAGTTTCCCGGTTCTGAAAGAATGTGGGAAACTAGCATCTTGAGTTTCTAAAACTCGAGATCAAACTAAAAATCGAGTTTTTAATACTCGATTTTGTGGTTTTTCATTTACTGACGTGGACAGAGCTTTCCACGTGGATAACTTACAAACTCGAGTTTATAAAACTCGATTTGTAAGCATCATTTTTTAACCCGCGTTTCAGAAACCCGTTTTTGATCACTTAAAACCTAAAATCTCACCTGGAGCTCTCCTCACTCTCGCTCAGTTACTCTCACTCAAACGGAGACTCTCTTTGATTCTCATTGCACTTCAACACACTCATTCTATTCTCACAGAGACTCCATCCTTTCTCACGTCTCTCCCTTCAAGATTCAATCTTTCTCTTCAATTCGGTTTATTCCACAGTATTTGTCTCTTTTAGCTTTTGAACTAAGGTACGTCATTTTCAAATATTCCGTCTTGAATGCTAAGAAAGTTTGATCCTTGAAAGTTGAAACTGTGTTTTTTTGCATTTTTATATAATTTTAATTGCATTCTTTCATATGAAAGAAAGACTGTTTTATGTGTTTGTTTGTGTTTTGGTTTTGAATACTTTTGATGGTGGTTATTCTTTAACAGTTTGTTTATATTTTGTAAGATTTAGTTAGTACTTTCAAATGTTGTTATTTGTTTGTATTTTTGAAAGATGGGGGATTTAGTTACTAATTTTGAATTCTTATTATTCATTGCAAGTTTTGTAACTAGTTTGCTTAGAATTTTATTTGGGTTTGTGATTTTCAAAGGTATAGCCTTTTTCTAATTAGTTCCCACTTGAATTTATAGTTTGGTTCATATGAAACTCGAGTCTGACATTGAAAATTGACAATGCTGTCGATTGTTATATGCTTATTGTGTTAATGTTGAGATTTATTTAAATGGTGATACTTTTTGACATTGTTCAAACTGCTATGGGATCAAGACAGCTCATTACAAATCCACAGCACTGTCAATTTTCAATGCAATCTATCATCTGAGAATGCTTCTTCTGTTTATCCTCTCCATTTCATACCGTTGATCTGGTTTAGATGTCCAAGTCTAGCGCTAATTGTCCAACTTATAAAATGTTCTATTAATAGTTTGGGGTTGGCTCATTGCATGGTAAAAGTTTGTTTCATTCGGTATTGGTATAAAGTAATAAAGAAGGGGAATATTTTAAAGTTGAGAAACCTATTCAGTTGTAAAAAAAAAAAAAATTCCTGAAAATTTTTTTATTAAGATGTCCTTTTAAATTAATATTATGCAATCCATCAGTCTGATTAACATGATTGAAGGAAACAGAAAGGCAGCTGAAGTTACAGTGCATCTGTTTTTTCAAAACAAGTCCACCCATCTGATAACATTTGCTAAGTCTTCTTTACCTTGGAAGATGGAGCTTTTTGTATGCATGATAACCTTCTAGAACCTGTCCACACATGTTCTCAGTTTACTTTCCAAATAGATGTACTGCTTTTGCTTTCCATTCTTTTAGCATCCTTTTTAAAATAATGCCAATAAGCTGCTCTTCAATATAGATTTTCCTTGCATGTAGAATACCATTTCTTTGCCCCCACACTATTAATGATCTCACAGTAGCACTCTTTGTAGTATGGAGCCTCGAATCGATGACGAGCCACAGATCTTGCACCCTGGTCCGCTTGATGAGTCATTGTTGAAGCAACAACGATATCATCGATCAGAGGACATTTGGAATGGCGAGGTGAAATATCTAGTTCTAACAACCGCTTTAGTTTTTACGCTGTCGTTGACTTTGACTTTTAGTTAGCAAGTTCTTTCAAAATTGTATTTGGAGTTGTAACAACCGCTATAATTTTTATCGATTTTGCAGGACCCGGGTCCACTTACATGCCGTGGTTGCACTAGGGAGATGGCAAACATTCAGATGGAAGATAATTGGGTGATTGATATTATCAAGTTGCTAAGGCTGGAAGGATTGTTTAGGGTCCCTTCCAGAGAGATAGATCATTGCCTAATATCGGCCCTAGTTGAGCAATGGCGGCCGGAGACTCATACGTTCCATCTTCCACATTATGAGATGTCAATCACCACCCTACAAGATGTGGAGGTCATTTTCGGACTTCCTATAGATGGTGAGGTATTGGTTGGGCCGACTGCTGTGGTGGATGGGGATTGAAGAGATCTATGCATGGAGTTGCTTGGTTTTACTCCGACGAATGACAACAAAACTTTGGTGGGGCAAAGAATTCTCATCAGCTGCCTTGTTGACGCCATTGTAGCGCCACTGCCTCATGACGCAACAGAGATGCAAATACACCAGTATGCCTGGTGTTATATTTTAGCGCTGTTAGGGGATAAGCTTTTTACGGACAAGTCTTGAGATAGGGTGCATCTGATGTTCTTAGTGTTCCTGCGGAACCTTCGTGATCTGCCATAGTATAGTTGGGGTAGTGGTTGCCTGGCCTGGTTGTACAGAGAGTTGTGTCGGGCAAGCGAGAAAGGGGCATCGCAGATTGGTGGGGTGTGCATCTTGGTCCAGTATTGGGCACGGGTAAGGTTGCCATTCTTGTGCCCGAGGATAGAGCCCCCACCTAGATGTGATTATGGCCCATGGCCATATGCTCCACTTGCATTTAAGTAAGTATTTTCTTGATATTTAGTGTGTTATGCAATGTGCTCTTCTTAGTAACTATAACATGGGTATTATCTTATCTTATGTTATTCGCTCGTAACTATAGGTGGGTGCCAAGCCCGAAGAGTAGGCCATCTGGCATGGCCTTGATCCACTATCGTGAGCAATTAGTTAGAATGCAGAGAGACGAAGTAATAGTATACAAAAATTCTGTTCGCTTATGTTAATTTTCCTTAAGAATATGATTGCTTCTGTTTTAATTTTTGTTTTTCCGATTATCTATTGTAGATTGTGTGGCAGCCATACGAGGTAGATTTCGGCTACCTTCTTGACTTTTGCATTGCAGGGAGGGATGGGTGGACCGCAAGGGTGCCATTTGTGTGTTTTTGCATAGTAGAGACACACAACCCAGATCGTGTCCTTCGATAGTTTGGGTTGGCGCAAGAGCGGCCCGACCATGTTGTGTACGATGATAGACTGCATAGAATAGACTTGCGTGGGAAGGTGGAAAAGAATTGGAAAGAGGAGCATGGACCGTATATCCTTACATGGGATATGAGACAACAACGACTTTGCCATGCACCTCCTCAGACTGGTGAGATGCCTCGCGATCATGACTATTACCGCTGGTACCGTCCGGTCACTCGAAAGTATGTCAACCACAACAGCGCTTAATTAGATATAACAGTAATGTGTTCTAATTAGATTGAAATTGCCTACTTCGCTTTTTATTTAGTACATGTAGGAACGTAGAATCAATTGATTTCTTTTTTCAGCAAATCTAGTTTGATTTGACTGACCTCCAATTAAAAAGACTTTCTATTACATATAGTATTCTAATAACACTTTTAGTTCTTAGTTGAGTATTTAAGTAGATTAATAAGTACTATATTATCCATTCTACCATTTATACATAAATGTCTCAAATCTGATTGTACTGCTTCTTTCTCGATTTCAGATTGAAAGCCATTTAGCGCTGTTGGAGATGCTTCCTGTAGGCAGCCGAGCACACAACCATGTCCAGCGCGTCCTAAATGATGTGGCTGGGCTTGGTGGTGGTCCTGCAGCAAATGGGCAAGTAAACAATGAGCATGAGATTGAATCAGTAGCTACTGCAACCCCAAGCACAAGCATAGCACTCGTAAGTACACCGATCCGTGGAAGGCGTGCTACTGCAAGCCAAAGCACAAGTGCAGGTAGGGGCCGTGGCCGGCCTGCTACAGCAAGCCGAAGCACAAGCGCAGCTAAGGGCCGTGGTCAGCCTGCTATAGCAAGCCCAAGCACAAGTGCAGCTAGGGGCCGTGGTAGGTGTGCAATAACCCCTCGGGTTGTAAGTAGGCCTGAGATACCTGCACCCATCCCACACGCATCTCCCCAGCCTGAGGTCCCTCCACCCATCCCAGATGCATCTCCTCAGTCCGAGGTCCCTCCACCCATGGTAGATGCATCTCCTCAGCTTGAGGCCCCTTCACCCACCCCACCTTCGCAGCCCAGTTTCGATCTCGGTATTCATTCTCAGTTGACCCCTCATATGCACCCGAGACACCCTCAAACCCACCCACTAGCTCCAGTGCACCCACTTTGCCCATAAACCCACCCCGTACTGAACCCATGACAATGATCCCCACTCCAGGCCTCTACACAGAGCCTCATTACCCACCTACCTCATCCTCATCTGACCCTCTAAGACCTTCGGTTGGGATGGAAACTCTACGGCCCGATACTGATGTACCAGACGAGCATCCCCCTCATCAGCCCTCATCAGCCCTCATCCCCACGAGGTAGACCACAACGTGCTAGAAGAGCACCCACTTGTGGGACAGGTGGACACAAAATAGGGCACAAAGGCAGCTCTATGGTACGATAACATTAATTACGATGTGTAGGCCTATTTTGTAATTCACTTTTTCTTATCATTACACCGAATATTGATTGTATGCATCTAATGTCTTTGTAGCACGATGATGAGCCTAAGGATGATGCCCCGCAGTCTCCTCCCCCGCCCAAACATTACACGAGGATTAAAAAATGCAAAATTGGTGAACCTTGAAAAAGTGGTTTCTAACAGAGGTAATGTTAAATGACTTGTTTTTGACATGTAAAATATCCAAGTAATTATGTTGCCATGTACTGGACAATGCATACTATGTGTTCAAACTCTGTATTTTAGAACATGCTTCTATCAATGCACAATGTTATGGTTTCAATGGGCAAAACTGGTGATTGCAATGTTTCTATAATAGGTGGTGCCACTGCACCTGTCTCTGGAGCACCTAACTCATCACCCTTGAATATGTTTCCACAGGTAAAAAATTTTAAATTTGGTAGGGACTTCCATGACCTATACTCAATCACTGTCATTCGGTCCTTAATTTTAAGAAGTTGGAATTTTCCAAGAGAGACTTGCTGTTGTTGGTCGAGGTGGCGGAGGACTTGGATCCCTTGTCTTACGAACATCAACAAGTTGGATTCTTGTTATATTCATTTCCTTTTGCCCTTTTATTTTAGAATCTTTGAGTTCTATGTGTGGGATTTTAAGAAAGCATAGGCGTTCTATTAAATTAACTTGTTGGTACCTTTTTCTTTCTATATTGAGGTTGACACTCTAATTTCTTTTTTATTGTTACTTGTGCTAATTGTTCCCATAAGGATGATAAAATGGATTGGATCTTCTCAATTATAGCTCCTATACAGAATCTGAGAAGTTTTTTTTCCTCAACTGTTTCCAGAGGAACCTCCATTTTGTTCCACTGCTATAACCAATGAGGTGAAAGTAAGTCAAAACATAGAACCTGCATATTTTAGCCTTTAGTTCTTTTCTTTTGGCACAGTGAGTAAAATAGGAAGTGTGGTGATTGACTAATCTGCTGAGGCATATTAGAATGTACAAATAGGATGTGTATGCTGTGTAATCAAGTACCTTGATAGGACTTCAATTTTGCTCTTTAAAGGCATTTGGTGTTACCTTTACTGGAAGTGAATTTCAGGCAGGGTGAATCAGAGCTATCTGCTGGTTGCAGCACCATCCCCTCTATATTTATAACTCTTTCTTTGGATAGCAGATAAGAATTGTTCACCTTCCCTTGTGTTACATGGTATATGCTTTAATTGCTTGTTATGGGAATCTATCTCTTAGTGGTTGCTAAGTTTGGTCTGTAAGAAGGGAACTCTTAAAACACGCTTCACCATATTGTATGGTTAGCACGTAACATCCACCATGTGCCCTGAAGGGTAAAGAACAGTTTTTGCAAGTCAGAATTTTAAGTTTAATCTTTAATTTATAGTTAAATATATATGTTAATTGTTAAAAAGTATAAGTTATGATTAAAATGATCACTTATTAATCTATGATGGTCTTGTTAGTTATGTTAGTATTTGATGGGTTAGATTTTTTTTTTATTATAAAAAAATTGGACCATAAAGTGCGTGTGTGCATGTTTTTTGAGAATCTGTTACTGGTGCATACTGGAGAGGGGATGAAAAGAAACCAATTTTTTGAGGGACAATTTGTTGAACTAAGTTGAGGGACAATTTTTTGAACACATAACTTTATATATGTTTTCTATGTAAAAGTAGGAAGTGGAGTTGAAAGGTTTGATTTAAGAAAGTCTGAACATGATCAGCTAGGTGATGCTGATGCAGGGTTTCTTCAGTGTTTTTAATTTATTCATTTTATATTCTTTGTAAACTGAGTCAATCCTTAGCACACAACCTGTGTTCTTGGGTCATTTTCATTCCATTTTCAATAAAGCATTTTACTTATGAAAAAATATATTCATTGTAGACTGAGAACAAGATTATGTTCAAGCCGAACGATCCCACTTCAGCCTCAAAGATTGATGTAGAGTTTAGATCGATAAAAGGTATTTTTTCGTTTGTTATCTATTTTAGTCATGTTCAAAGTTATTTGTGTTTCTGTTACTGTGTGCATCCAAGGAATTGAAGCATTGATATGGAAATAGATAAGAGTTTTATGGCATTTACGCACTTTGCATCGGTATATTTTGTGACAATTAGATAAGAGTTTTGTAGCTGCCTCTTTTGTACTCCATCGACTAGGTTTTGTAGAATCAGAAAAGCACTTCTGTGCACTTGTGAATCCTGAATTGTAGTTTATACGAGATCTGACAATAGGATTCTATTTTACTATATGGTGCAATAAGAAATGAGTTTTTTTGTTTGGGTTTCTTTTTGATAGTGTTTTCTTCCCACCAATGCCAAATGAACAAGTTGTATGACATTAGTCACATAATCTAAGCAATAAAGGCCCTTCATAAACCACTTGTTCACCTCCCTTTTGAAGTGCTTCGTTAAATTTGAACTCAATGCAACTAGTTACGAAGTCAAAAAAATGAGAAAAAAGCAAAGCAAGCGAAGTACACATTTAATGTGAAGTTTAAAAAAGTTGTATATAAAAGTTAAAAGTTAAAGACTAAAGCTTAAAACTGATATCAAACTCATGTACACAAAGCAAGCCATGTTTGCAATCTGAATGAGCATGATGGGGGTGTCAAGGCAACAAAGAACAACAAGGAAAAAATGAGCAACTGATTTCATATAAACTTAGGCAAAATTTGTGTGCAATTCATCTTTAGATTTGCAACAAGTGAACGTACGGTGACATGATTTGTTAGACATTAACAACAACATTTAACAATTGCACACAACGTGTGGACTTTAACAAAAACGTCGAATGTTGGTAGGTAGAAATTTTTGAAAATCATCATTGCTTGAATCTGAGAAGTCTGAAATATCATGTTCATCATCTAACGTAGTAATTTCATTAATAGACTTCATGACTCGCTTTTGCGTCTTCTCCTTTAGATGCTTCCTACCTTTTTGGATTGCAAGAAAACGGTCTAGTCACCTTTGCATTTGATTGTTCTCTCGTTCAAGGCGAGCAAGTATGTTCGTAGGTTCATCTCTAAGTAACTCGATTGAGCGTGCCTTAGGAACTCGTAACTCGTGCCATCGACAATACACCTCCAACTCACACATTTTCTCGTATAAGGTTGACCATGGTGGTTCTGCTACGGTGAACTCCATTGTGGTGGTATTTGTACTTAGTTTTGTAGGTTTGCCGACCATGATGTGCCCAACGCTTCCAAGACTCTCGTACGTGAATATTGGCATATTCACAAAATCTCTCTTCTTTCCAACCCATTTCCCTCCATAGTGGTCTGCGTATGTTTGTAGTTGTTGATCTGCTGGAACTTGTTATAATTCATTTGTTGAAGTAGATTGAAACTTGTTTCTATGTGTACAAGATGATGTTGAGGCGTTGCGACTCATAGCTTAGTCAACCTTCGTTGCTGCTGGTGTAGGAATAAGATAATTATTGTGGTGCATTTATAACCTCATTCCACTGTGTATTGAAGCATTAAAATTTAACATATTCGGGTTTGCCATGTCAATACAAGCTGGAAAACATGATATGAATTTTTTGTTCAAATGTTCCCAATGTCACAATGAGATTCTCTTGCTGTGGGCAGTAGTTGCAGTGTACTGCCATGACTATTCAGCTGAAGAGTATTCACGTGAAGAGTATTCAGCATGCTTGTGATTCATCTGACATGAACTTGACGAGACAATATCGAGTTGTGTTAAATGCATCATAAACTTCAAATGGGGCCCTTTGCACCCTAGAAAATAGTGCATTGCATTGCAAAAGGATGTATATTTGTGTATTGACGTGAGTGTGGATGATATGACTGGGTAGGGTTCAATAGTGCCGAGCTATTGAGCAACACATGTAGCATTGCAAACATCAGTGTAGCAATGGTGGACAACTGTGTATTCACGTGAGTGCGGATCGGTTGCATATCTGTGTATTCAAAGGGTTGTCCCGTATGACTTTCAACTTAAAAAATCTATTTCGTTTTACAAAATTTCTTAAAAATGTTTGTAGCTCAATTCGCTACCTTCAGGTTTATGCAACCCATTTTTTTGTAATTTTTTTTTTTCAAAACATAGTGGCAGAGCCACATGCAATAATTAGAAAGTAAGTTAATAAGTTCAGTAAATAGTGGGACCCCTATTTACTGAATTGTCTCAAGTACAAGAAAAAAAGGCTCATATGTCTAAAAGGAAAAAAAAAAAAAGAAGTGACATTTTTAAAAAAAAAAGGTCAAAGGAATTGAAGCCTTTGAAACTCGAGTATATTTTTAATAAATTTAGATTTAGAATAAGGGCTCTCAACCTAAACTTGTTGTTTCAAGCATTATATATGTAAGTGCACAAAGATGGATTGAAATTGACCAAAGTAGTCTGAATGGACCAAATTGGACCAACTAGTTTTTGTGAGTAAATAGTGGGACCCCTAATTTTTAGCTCAAGTACAAGAAAAAAAAGGCTTATATGTCTAAAAGAAAAAAAAAAGTCACATTGTTAAAAAAAATGTGGAAGTCAAGCCTTTGAAACTCGAGTATGTTTTTACTAAATTTAAATTTAGACTAAGGGCTCTCAACCTAAACCTATTGTAAGTGCACAAAGATGGATCGAACTTGACCAAAACGGACCAAAGTGGCCTGAATGGACCAAATTCCCCCATAGGACCAAAGTGGACCAATGGGACTAAATTAAACTGAATGGA
The DNA here is from genome assembly GCA_032878915.1 of Castanopsis chinensis. NCBI lineage: Eukaryota > Viridiplantae > Streptophyta > Magnoliopsida > Fagales > Fagaceae > Castanopsis > Castanopsis chinensis. The sequence continues at coordinate 17,942,885 of JAVQMG010000115.1, read as the reverse complement.
CTCGAAAGACCAAATTGGACCAATGGGACTAAATTAAACAGAATGGACCCAAAGGACCAAAGTGGACCGAATTAGAACCTAGATGTGCTGGGTCAAAACTCGAGTCTTCAACACTCGAGTTTTATTTGAAAAACTCGAGTTTTAAAGACTCGATTTTTTCAAAGAAACTCGAGTATTTAAAACTCGAGTTTTAATAGGCTTATTTCCCAGGAGATGCGCTGTTTCAGGCAGAGAGGCAGGGGACCAATACTCTGTTTTTAGAGTCATGGGACTTGTGGAACTCGAGTCTCTGATACTCGAGTTTTTCTTAGTGGAACTTGAGTTTCAGAGACTCGAGTTCCACTAGTAATTTTTTTTCCCCAGATGCTCTGTTTCAAGCAGAGAGGCAGGGGACCAATGCTCCGTTTTTAGAGTAATGAGCCTAGTGGAACTTGAGTCTTTGAAACTCGAGTTCCACTGGGAATTTTTTTACCCCAGATGCTCTGTTTCAGGCAAAGAGGCAGGGGACCAATGCTTTGTTTTTAGAGTAATGAGCCTAGTGGAACTCGAGTCTCTGAAACTCAAGTTCCACTGAGAATTTATTTTTCTCGGATGCTCTGTTTCAGGCAGAGAGGCAGGGGAACAATGCTCTGTTTTTAGAGTCATGAGACTAATGGAACTTGAGTGTATGAAACTCGAGTTTCACTGGGAATTTTTTCCCCCCCTAAACATGCAGCAAACCAAAAACTGAAATGTGTGCACAAATTGACTGAGAAACAGAGATAGAGAAGCTTCAAATGTAATCCTTAACATATTCATTTAGAGGTAGAGAATTTGAGAATGTAAATGTACTTAAATTACATCAAAATGCAATCTCAATAGGCACCAAAGTATAGAAATTGTTACGCTCTTTGCATAACCATAGTTTTACAATGTAAATGCACTCAAATCACAACAAAAGTCATTCTTAATATATCAACATTCTAAACATGTCCAACCACCCTTAATTTACAACTCTAACCATACAACTCTAACCATACTACTCAAATCACAATCTTCATAGAGGTACATTGGATAGAGAATTACAATTACATTGAACAAAAACCAAAATATTAATTATGCTGATACAACGTAGTCACTTTTCCTAAGATCGGCGGTCCGCATGACAAAAACGTTGTCCATGGAAGCATGCCTGAAAAACGTAGAGTACTCACGTTAGGAGACAAGATAGTAAACATTAGGTAAACATCGAATGAACAACAATTAACCAATGCATAACTTTTTGCCATTTACCTACCTAGTGTGGAACATGACCACTTGTGGAAGCGCCACGGGACTGCGGACATTTTATGCGATTATGCCCCGAAGCATGACACAGTCCACATGTCTACTTGGGTTGACTCCCTATCAAATCTGCTTCCTCCGTCTGCCATCCTGATTCTCGATCCTTATTCCTCACTCCATCCATCTCATTCTTATTCTTGACTTCACTGGTCGACCTTTGGCCTGCAACAATGCTGGATTAGGCAACCACTTTGGTCCCATGAGATCCCTGCACAATGACTGTGACTTTGGAACCACAAATGCATGCTCATAAGTGTTAAGGGCATGCTTCAAACCATAACATGGGTGAATATTTGTGGTCGAATCAATATGTAAATAGTCACATACTCTAATTGCATGTGAACACGGGATCCCTATGTTTTGCCATTTCCCACAACTGCATGTTCTTTCCCGTAATCGAACTTCATAACTATAGTTTCCCCCTCCTGCGCTACACGCGTTGAGTTGGGTAACTACTTGAAATATTAGCTTTTCATTGCTAAATGGCTTGAGATAGTGTTTCTCAGATTTACGCTTATTTCCATCTCACGTGGAGAAGGCATATTTACTCCATTTCTTATCCTTTGACAACTCATAATGGTATTCTTTGTGCCGGTCGTGGAAATATTGAACAAGTTTGTTATAAGTGAACTCAACCAACGCGGCAATATTAAGGGCCCTTGCACCTTTTAGTACACCATTGAAGCACTCTGATATATTGATTGTCATTGCCCCAAAACGTCTCCCACCATCATGTGACTAGGTCCACATATCCACAGACTCGCTCATTAGGTATGTGTATGGAAGATAATCTTGATTCTTTTCCTTACCATCCTTCCCCATCACCTTTTTCTTATTCCTAATGGCCTCAATTTCCACCTGCTTAATGAAGTCCATTATGGTATCAAATTTAACTACTTGAGTAGCATATCCCGCTTTTAACGTCGCTGAGTTTAAAGTCGAGTTCTGAAAATGGGTGTTGAAGTTACTCGCAACTTGTTGAAGGCAATATCTATGAAATACCCGTGTTCTTCCATCATCCCTTCTAGGCCAGTTTGTAATGGCGTTTTTGATACCGAGATGTCGGTTAGAAATTATGCAAATGCCTTCATCAGGTATCACGTGGCCAATCGTTTCTCTAAGGTACTCTAAAAACCACCTCCAACTAGACCCTGACTCACAATCCACAACAACAAAGGCGAGAGGGAATACCTTGTTGTTAGCGTCCATTGCCATTACGACCAACAACTTTCCCTGATATTTACCATACAGATGAGTCCCATTAATACTGATAACCGGCTTACAATATTTGAATCCTGATATGCAGGGACCGAAAGACCAAAACACATAATGCAACAATACGGTGTCATCTTCATCGGTGGGTGTGATACGATAGGATACTTGAGTAGTCGGGTCTTGATCAATATATGCCATTAGCAACTTTTGCAGCCTTTGGTAAGACTCTTCCCAATTCCCAAACATCTTCACAATTGCCTTTTGTTTGCATCCCACACCTTATAGTAAGAACGCTTATGGCCTGTATATTTCCCCTCTATCATAGATCTGAGATGCTTAATTGGAGTAGTGTGATCCTCACATAACTTCTTATGGATGTCTTTTGCAATAAAATTACAACTTATCATTCTACCATCATTTCGCACCCCAGTCGGTATACATGTGTAAGGACTTGCATACACGATGACCATCCATAGTTCGTGGAGATTGGGCTTCATAACTGCGCAGACATACCACTTGCATGACTCATGCATGCATTTCGCACAAAGTTTTTTGGTCGTCGACCTAGTGATCCTAAACTGCTTATTTTCCTTGAGGGCACAAATTATTAATACACGCTTCACCTTTAATTTATTGGCAAAAGTCAACCCTTTGCACAAATTCATCCCCTCTCTTCAAGTAGACACAAATGGCATCTCAATATGTGAAGGATCAACCATATTTTCCCAAGTATTTGCAGAGAATGATAACGCAAGAGGTGCGTAGGCAGGGATTGTGTTCTCTATGTTTTGGACACTAATAACATTGCCTGCATCAGGTTCACTACCATCCAATGTCTCATCGTCATCAATGTCCCTCTCAAAGTCTTTAAAGCCCCAAAAGTCCCCTTTGTCAATTCTGTTTTCATACTCATCTCTATCGGCAAAATCTTCACCGTTAATGGCAAGATTCTCATCAACATAGTCGTCATCATCATCGTCATTATCATTGTTAACGGCAGTAGTCTCATCAACATAGCCGTCATCATCATCATCCTCGTCACCATCGACATGAACATCATCATCCTCTACATATGTAAAATACTCATATTGAGCATCTGAAACCGTAACCTGTAAGCTTGTGGTTGTTTGTTGGATATCCTCTTGCCAGACTGCACGCCACTCCAACTGAATGTACAACTCAAGGTTAGTTACTTCAGCTATTTTCTCCAACTTGTCAAACATCATCTTTACATGTTTGTCTGTTTCTATCGCCATATACTTGTAATTAATCCGATGCTTCAGGAGTTTATTTGGTATACGATAAGTAATTTGTATGTTGTGCACAACAGGATTTTCACACAACTCTTTCATGACAAACATCTTTAATTCGTCAAGGGTCTTCAACCTACGATCAATTTAGGTATAATAGGCCTTTATACCCGGCCCTTCAAATGGTAATCCCTTGTTCGCATTGGCATTCTTAAGCGGACCATTGTGGTATAATTATATCAATTTCAGGCATTGTGAACCTGTTCAAGTTAAGTTATTATGTTAGTTAAATCACATAGTCGTAAAGTGGGGGAAAAAAAGTAATGTCATCTTAAGGCTGAACATATTCAAGCCAGATTATAGAGTGCCCCATTGCCCATTAATATCTAAAGACCAAGATGTAAACCTTCTAATCCTAGTGGATAGAGAGACAGAATTATCTATTACTCCATTGTATGGTGACCTATAATGCCTAAAAGGGTTATGAAAGAACTAGGTGGGTAGAGGAGCATGATTACATACCCATTTCATACCCATTTCATACTCATTCATTACATTCATTCACTATCCATTTTATACCCAAAACAGTGATGAATAAAGTCAACAAAACTTGCAAGATCATGATAAAAATAAAAGCCTAGAAATGATGAATAAAATTTTGATAACAAAAACCATGCAAATAAATACTCAAAAAATTCACACTAACATAACTAAGTTTTATAATTCACAATATTGGAATTAACTAAGGTATTTTAACTATCTACAATATTGACAAATTAACTAAGTTATGTTAACCCACACCTATAGACAACTAATACCCAACTACAATCACAATCAAATTATGCAAACCCTTACCTAAGATATGAATTTGTTGAGAGGGAAGAACATTGAGAGAGGCAGTGTGGTGAGTGAGAGAGGCAATGTGGTGTGAGAGTTATGGGTGGGTGAGAGTTAGTGAGGCTAAGAAGGATGCTTTGATTTTGGGTGAGAATGCTGTGTTATGTGCGTGTTAAAATACGGGTTGAGTGATGTTATGCGTAGTATGTGTATTTTTTCCCAGTGGAACTCGAGTCTTATAGACTCGAGTTAATGCAAAGTTCTAATTAAATATTTTTAGTGATAATTAGTTTTTCTCTAAAAAAATCAAGTCTTTAAGACTCGATTTTTATTTTTTGCAAAACGAGTCTTTAAGACTCAAGATATAGGTGGCAATTTTTGTCCAGATAAGCAAGTACAAAGCAATCTTAAATTGAGTCTCTAAGACTCGAGTTTTAATTGGATCTTGAGTCTATAAGACTCGAGACGTTAGTTTCCATTATTTTTTCAAACCTTTCCTAACTTACTACAAATATGCTCTTCACAGTGCTACTTACACGTTCCCTCCGAATTCTAGTCTTGATATGCTAGTTTGCTGCAGAGTTTTACAAACCTGACAACTAACTAAAATATTACAAAAATAATGTTAAATGCGAAAAACATTCTTCCAAACCCATTTCCAGAAACTCTTCATCTCCAACAATCAAACACGACAACCAGAGAGAAACAACGAATCAACAAAACCAAGCAAACCGAGAGGCCCACAACGAAGTAACCCAGGCGGTGAAGCAACGGGAACCCAACGGCGAAGGCTTCAGGCGGCGGCGGCGAAGGCCCCAGGCGAGGGAAATCGGCTCGGACTGTGCTTCTCCACTTCGGGTTCTCACTCTCTCTCTCTCTCTCAACCAGATTATCAGAAATCCGATCCTTTGGGGTTTTGGGTATTATATAAATTTTTGATTTGGGTCTTAAGAAAGAAAATCGGATTCCCGAGCCTTTGGGTTTTTTCCATCTGTATGAAAAGCTATGGCGCTACCAAAAATCACAGAAGCACGTAATAATCTTCGTAAATCCATCAGACCTTGTGCTCTGCTTTCACTTCTCTTCACCAAGAACCTCTCTCACACTCACAGACCCATTTGCACCAAAACTCATACTAATATTTATGACTCATCTTTTCATTCTGACCTCACCAGCATTACAAATGGCTTCATTTCCATCTTCACCAAGAAACCATTTTCCCCACACAACCCAGAACTCAATAGCCTGTCACCAAGACTCACCACCCAAGTCGTTGAAAGTGTGCTAAATTGCCTCAAGAGTTGGAAAATAGCTCACTTGTTCTTTACTTGGGCCTCAAATCAATGTGGTTATAAGCACAACTGTTATACTTATAATGCCATGGCCTCAATCCTATCACGTGCTCGACAAATTGCCCCACTGAGAGCCATAGCCAGGGATATTGTAAATTTGCGTTGTTCCATGTCTCCAGGAGCTCTGGGATATCTAGTAAGGTGTTTGGGCAGTGTAGGACTGTTTGATGAAGCTAACGTATTGTTTGATCAAGCTAGAATGATGGGTCTTTGCGTTCCCAATGACTATAGCTATAATTGTTTGTTAGAGGCTTTATCTAAGTCTAATTCAGTTGATTTAATTGAAATGAGAATGAAAGAGATGCACGATTATGGCTGGAAATTCAGTAAATACACATTGACCCCGGTGTTACAAGTTTATTGCAATGCTGGCAAGTTTGAAAAAGCTCTGAGCATTTTCAATGATATGAATGAGCGGGAGTGGGTCGACATGCACGTATTCACTATCTTAGTTTTGTCTTTTAGCAAGTGGGGTGAGGTAGATAAGGCCTTTGAATTGATTGAGAGAATGGAAGACCATAATATTACGTTGAATGAGAAGACTTTTCGCGTTCTGATTCATGGGTTTGTAAAGGAGTCCAGAGTGGATAAGGCCCTTCAATTGTTTGATAAAATGCAGCAATCAGGTTACTATCCTGATGTTTCACTATATGATGTGCTCATAGGAGGACTCTGTAAAATTAAGGAGCTGGAGAAAGCCTTACATTTGTTTTCAGAAATGAAGCAGTTGGGAATCCATCCCGATGTTCAAGTACTTACAAAGCTTATGACATCTTTCTCTGAAGAGAACAAAATGTTCCAATTACTCGAGGAAATGCAAGAAGATATTGATGAGGAAGCTATGAGTTTGCTTTACAATTCTGTTCTGAATGCTCTTGTTAATAACAACTCAATCGATAAAGCTTTTCTCTTGCTCAGGGCAATGATGGGGGATCAATCTGATGCTGATGTTGTGGAACATAAACTCCCAAGGGTTAAGAAAGCCATTTGCCCTGACACCACTTCTTTTAGTATTGTTATTGATGGTCTACTCAGGACTGGTAAGTTGGACTCAGCACTTAACATTTTCCAGCATATGAAGCAAATTGGTTGTGCACCAAATATAATGATTTATAAAAATTTAATTGATGGTCTGTGCAATTCAAATAGATTGGAAGAAAGTTATGAGCTTTTCAGAGAGATGAAGCTGTCAAGATTTGAACCAACCCGTTTTACCTACAACTCTATATTTGGGTGCCTATGTAGAAGGGAAGATGTTGTCGCAGCTCTTGATCTGGTGAAAGAGATGCGTGTTTATGGATATGAACCATATACAAAACATTCTACCTTGCTTGTAAAAGGGCTATGCAAACATGGGAGAGCAGTAGAAGCTTGCGAATTTCTTGCTAGCATGGTTCAAGAAGGTTTCCTCCTTGATATAATTCCCTATTCTGCAGCCATAGATGGTTTAATCAAAGCTCAAGAAGTGGATCGAGCTTTGGAGTTATTCCGGGAAATTTGTTCTCGTGGCTATTGTCCTGATGTGGTTGCATACAACATATTGATAAGTGGGCTCTGTAAGGCAAAGAGAGTTTCCGAAGCCGAAGATATTCTGCATGAGATGGAAGTCAAGGGGCTTGTCCCCTCAGTCATTACCTACAATCTGCTTGTAGATGGATGGTGCAAAAATGGTGATGTTGATCAGGCCATGCTGTTCCATTCCCGGATGTTTGTGGAAGATAGAAAGCCTAATGTAATTACTTACACTACTTTGATGAATGGGTTATGCAATGCTGGAAGACCTGATGACGCACTGGTGCTTTGGAATGAAATGGGAAGAGAAGGGTGTTCTCCAAACAATATTACTTTTATGGCCCTCATTCATGGTCTTTGTAAGTGTGGTAGGCCTGACACGGCACTTGTATATCTTCACCAGATGCAAGAGAAGGAAATGGAACCTGACACCTTTGTCTATGTAGCACTAATGAGTAGTTTTCTATGTAATCTTAACCTACCCTTGGCTTTTGAAATTTTAAAGGAGATGGCTGGTAAGGGAAACTTTCCAGATCTGCTGGATAAGAACTGTCTTATTGTTAGAGATGCAGTACTTACGTTGTCGGAAGATGCCAGGACTTCTTCAAGAGTTAGAAATCTTATTGCAGAGGGTAGAATTCCTAAAATATGCTGTTCAGACGTCAAAGATGAAGGTTGAAATGAACTTATTGATTGATTAGGAGTCACTAAGATAGCACAGATATGCTCAAGGAATTTTTTAGTATAGAAGTGGGGTGCTCAGGTTAAAGAAAGCGATATGTCCTTCTCAGCTTAAATTTGGATGGTGGATTATTTTCAGCACGGAAGGCTCTGTATAATCGACCTACCTTTGGGGTTTATGACTCTCACATCACCAAGTGACTCATGTTTGTCTTGGGAAAATCCTGTCATTCTTTTTCATTATTATTGATTTGAATTATATAAAGAACAGTGAATATGAAATGATTTGGAATCCTTAATTTATCAATCCTTTTAGTTGGATAGAATTTAAATGAAAACAGTTCTACAAGTGGATGTAAATATAGGACATGGATCATTTATTGTTCAATGTAAACTGAAGATGTTTTCAATCAAATTCAATCCATTAGTTGGATGCAAAACTTATTTATGAATTTTTTTATGAAAAACTTATTTATGAAAAATTTATAGAATCAAATACAATTCTGTTAATAAGTTTGTCTAATGTCATAGAACTGGTGCTATGGTTTTCTATTATTTTTTTTGAAGTTCCTTCATGACATGTTCCCCTTTCCCTCTTCCTCTGCCCCTAACTTTTTCTTTTTATCTGCTCTCTTGTAGATGCCAATAAGAGAAGCCTGCCATGTTGCTATGCAAATGAATCATACAAGTAAATATAGGCTTTGGAAGCATGCCCTAGCTCGGCAGCAAGCCAAAGGACAAGGATTGACACCTGTTCTGGAAATTGTATGTATGAGTCTTTAAATAGACGTTATCTTTTTTCCAGTTTTTTCATCTATAGAAGTTGGTTAACTTTTCTTCTTCTTTGGGATAGTGAAGAGGGATTTAATTTTTTCTCTTTTGAGTGATTGAAATTTAGTCACAATAGGCGTGGAGCTTATGACTTAAAGTGTGTTTTTTGTCACAGAAAAAAATATGTTTACATGTGTTTATTATATGTATCTGATTCTATTAAAATATGTGTTATCTCCACATTTTGGCCAAATCAGGTATCATATGGTTCAGAATTGAGCAATCGTGGACCAACCTTTGATATGGATTTCTCTGATTTTATGGATGGAGACCAGCCAATATCATATGAAAAAGCAAAGGAATACTTTGCTACAGATCCATCCCAATCGTAGGTCACTTTTGTTTGATTATCTATAATTTTGTAAAATAATATGCCACTTATATGATTCTTGTTGTAGGTGGGCAGCTTTTGTTGCAGGGGTGATTCTGGTTTTAATGACAGAATTAGGTGTTCGCTTTGATGATAGTATCAGTATGCTGGTATAAGTTTCTCCCTATCCTGTTTGGAATGTTTTGATTCATTCATAGCCACTGCATACATTCTTAATACAAGCTAAAACATGTATCCTCATTTTTTTGTGTCCTTAAAAGTGCCCAATATGTGAGTGGATATAGGATACTTGATATTAATATATATATATATATATATATTTTATTTGTCATGTTGGCCTTTCTTAGTTGTTTCCTTGCCTTAATTAAATTTTGAGTTAGCTCATTTCCGGTTTGCGGCTTTTATTATGATACACCTTCTTTTTTGGTACCTTGCTTTGTGTAGAATTATTTTATTCTTAGGCTTTAAACTTGGCTTTTGCTGTTACATTCCAAAAATTTGACCATTATATATTTTAGGCTACCAATCCACTTACTTTGCTTCATTATCTTGATAAGATTCAGTTGAGTTTGTATCATGCTTACTTTGGTATAAAGCCACTCTCTGCATGATCTTGTTTTTCTAATATATACTTCAATATTCTCTCTACTGTGGATCACTTCTTTGTTTCTCATGATATTTTAATTATGTGGCTGCTACTAATACTTAAGTTATTCCTAAAACCAAAGCAGTTTCTTTTCCTATTTTTTTGGTACAAAACTTTTCCTAGTCTTTTATGCTTATGAATATGTTCTTTTATATGAGGTTGACGTTGTGAATTTATTAGTGTTCAATGTATTTCATCAGCTTTGAAGTTAAGTACCTATAAAGTCCATTACTATTGTCTCAATATTATGAACATGCAGGTTTCTTCTGCTGTCCCAGAAGGCAAAGGTGTATCATCTTCTGCTTCTGTGGAGGTTGCTAGCATGGCTGCCATAGCTGCTGCTCGTGGTAATTTTATTTATCAAATATTCCAAACTTTGAGAACTGTCTTTTTAGGACTCAATCTTTTGACGTCTTTTTATTTACTTATAAAAAAAAAATTCTATATATCTTGTATGTGGTACATCCCTACATATGCCTTAGATAATAAGAATGGGTTTAGTTGTAGTTGAGTAAAAAATCAAAGACTAAATCTAGTTATAAAGACAAATAAAATTGTACTCATCTGTAATTAAGATGTCTCAAAAGCCCACATCAAATAGACAACAACTAATATCTTGAGCATTCAAGTCTTTGAAATTCAATTTGAAGTACCCAGAAATTTTAGGGAAATGCTTAATCAACTAAATTCTTCTTCTTTGCTATTAACAAAAATAAAAATAAAAAACCTTACTTCTTCTTCTACGCTTTGCCATGAGATCTTGCTTTGCTCTGCCAAAAGGTCTGACTCTTCAGCAGAACCTTCAGATTGATATTCTTCCCTTAATCATAGATTATTTAATTTTTATGTACCTTGAGCATGTTATGCTACTTCATTTGTTATTTCATTTTGTTTATTAGGTTGAGAATCACGTCTTTGGAGCTCCATGTGGTGTGATGGACCAGATGACTTCAGCATGTGGTGAAGCCAACAAACTTCTTGCAATTGTGTGCCAGGTACGCATATTAGTTCTGTAGAAAGCTACTCTACTATGGTTGTTTTACAGATAAAAAATTGAGGTCTAGAATTGAATCTATGCAGCCTGCTGAGATAGTTGGGCTTGTACAAATTCCCTCCCACATCCGATTTTGGGGAATTGATTCAGGAATAAGACACAGGTAAATGGTCCTTTAATATGTTTATCTCCATTCTCCTGATTTGTGTTGACATAAGTTTATCATGCTTGTTTTTTTAATTTTTACGGATGAGTTTGCTGAGTTGAGATTGCAAATTTCGTGTCGTTCATATTGTGTTGGAACATTATGAACATTTGATTATAGGATTTACATCTAATCCTATGGTTGTAATCTTCCTTTTCTTTCATACTGTCCTAGATCATTCTTCTTCACCTTCCATCCTGTATCCATATATTTATTATCATGATGATTAATTGTGCTTTCATGTAAACATTATCAAATGAATTTAATATCTTAATCCCTTTATCTTGGTGCAGCAGTTGCTATCCTGTATAATCATAATTTATTTATGCTCTTTCTTTCTTTTTTCTTTTTTTTTTGAAAGTTTTTGAATGCAAAGTTTAAGGGTATTTTGGTGGCAGCATGGGTGGTGCAGACTACTGATCCGTCAGAGTTGGTACCTATGTGGGTTGAAAGATGATAAGGTCTACTGCATCTTCGATCTTGTCTCGGTCTTTACCTAATGGTGATGGGCTAAACCTTGACGATTTGGATGATGTTGGTGTTGAACTATTGGGAGATGAAGCTTCATTAGATTACTTATGTAACCTTTCACCTCACAGGTATTGTCCTTTAGAAAGATTTCCTTCTTGTGACTCTAATTCTTTATCAAATCTTAGTGAAGAGATTAATTGAATTATATAATTTCTGTGGTTTAGTGGCCTGTCTTCCCCCTTATTTCTGCACAAGTTTTTATTGGCACCTTCGGTTCTCCAGTAATCAGGGATAATCATGGTTCTTGATCTTTAAACATCAATCACAGATATGAGGCTCTTTATGCAAAGGTGCTTCCAGAGTCCATGCTTGGTGAGACATTTTTGGAGAAATATGCTGATCACCATGATCCTGTCACAGTTATTGATCCCAAGCGTACTTATGGAGTTAGAGCACCTGCTAAACATCCTATATATGAAAATTTCAGTGTCAAGGTTAGTAATTGTTTTAAACTGTTTGTTTGATAGTTAGAGAGTTAGAGCGCCTGCTAAACATCCTACATATGAAAATTTCCGTGTCAAGGTTAGTAATTTGTTTTTAACTGTTTGTTTGATAGTTAGAGAATTGAATTTGCATCATGAATGTCAATAGTGAAGCCCAAGGGGTAGCAGAGTTGGTTGGAGATCATGTCTCATGGAGCAGGGGTCATTAGTTTGAATCTCCCAGTTTCCCTCTCCTTGAGGCCAAAACTTATCCAAAAGGGAGAATATCAGTACCGGATTGATATAGATGTTACTTCATGGAAAAGAAACTTTTAATTTAGAGATTCATGGTGTTGTCAATCCAAAAGAGGGTTTAATAATAATACCTATTGTGGTATAAATCATTGTTATTTTTTTTCCAATTATTTGAGGTTAATTGTGCTCTACTTTAACTCTGTTTTTCACATACTCACACGTGTGTGCATGCTCATTTGAAAGTTCAAAATTTTGACATCCCCTAATCTCACTTCACTCCATTACCACTAGTGTCAAGTGCAATGGGTAGTTTCTGGTTTGGTTGCAATTGTTGATTTGATGTCTTGTGATTGTAACTTTTAAGTTTGACCCTCTGCTCGACAGTACAGTCAATAAAGTGTGGCTGTCATACATATAATTGCAATATTCCTGATACGTGTCAATCCTTTAAAACTTTTTAAAATAATTGTAATTATTTTTAACCCCCTTGAATTTTTGCATATATTTGAATTTCATCTTTGCAATGAAAAATATCTATATTTTTGTGAGAATTATGTTGAATAATTAAATTCATCGTTTCCTAAAAGTTTAAGCTTTGGGGAGAATCGGTACTTTATCAATTTTTTTGGGCTTTTTTAAATGTTTTTTACCACCCTTTGCTTCTTAATATGAATCATTTATTTGAATGCTCTTGTATATCTATGAGAGTGTTACATGGTCTGGAATGTAGCTTTTATATACATACATACATACATATATATATATATATATATATATTACCATCCTTTTTTTCTTTGAAGTTGGATTTCTCATATAATCATTTGTTAGTTTTCTAAATGCTACATCAAATTGTAATTTTTCCATTCCTTTCTATTTACCTCTTTTGTTACTTTCCTCTTCCTTAATTGTTTTTCTAAGGTAAAAAAATTCATCATTGTACATAACTTTATTGGGAAATTACTGTAGCTGAAGCTCGTAGGAGATATTCTTACTGAGGAGCAATATCCGCTTGAATTGTGGTTAATATATCAAATTGTTTCTCTTTTAGCCAGACAGGATGGCCACAGCTCAGTGCTCTCATTGGTGCTGATCAGCCTTGTATGTGCTTAATCTAAGTAGTGATAACTTTGACTGATATTACATGTTTATGTTTCTGTCTGTCTGTGGATTATATCCTTCATTTAAATTTGTACTATGGTTTCTTTTTTAAGCACATTTTGTGTACATAATCGCTTTAAGACATAAAAGACTTGAGAGATCATGTGCAGCAGATACCTTGTATTACTTAACTGTTGATTATATTATTACATATCAGCTGAGTTACTTTGCTTAATTACTTTACTCACAGGCCTTTAAATCTCTTCTAACATCGGCAACTACAGATGAGTTTACTTACGGCTCTTGGAGAGCTATTGTATCTGGTATATACAAATTTCTAGTTTTGATAAATTGTTAAGCTTGGTTTTTGAAATCTACTGCTGCATATATATAAAGGCAGCCTCATAGACAGAAATAATGCAATGGAGACTAGTGACATCCGGGGAATCAAATTAATGGAGCATTTATACCATTAAAACTCAGCCCTTTCTATTCCTTGTATGAACGAGTGTTTTATTAATGGATCTGAGGAATTTTACGTGAAATAAACAAAAAAGTAACTCATTAAATGCTTAGGTAAACTTGAATCCTGGAATTGAGTGTTTGGAGAGTAGTGAGTACGCTTTCAATAATTTACGAACAAAAGTACCTAGAATAGGTAAACTGTTCCTGTGGACTTCAGAGGTCCAACTTTGTAATCCTTAAAAAAATTAAACTTTATTCCTATAAAAATAATCACGTAATTTTTATCGTACAGAATTGGTTGACTTCTAGAAGTGATGGCAATTTAAATTATTGAAATAGTCCAATGAGCTCTAGCTCAATTGGCACCACCTTACTAGTGCTAGGTAGAGGGTTTGGTCATGGGGTTAATACCCATTGAGTGAGTGCGTAGCTTACCAATCAAAATAATAATAATGGTGGAAATAGGTCCAAGGACTGATGATTTGAGCATGTGGTAGTCTCGGTTATGCAGCTGAATTCGCCATTTATAAAAACATTGTTTGAATGATGCGATATTTTGGCTCCATTGTAGATTTCATTAATTCTTTTTCTTTTGGATTACAACTTTCACTCTTTGTAATTACTTGGGAGTATGTAATGTGTACACAGCTCCTCTTCAATATTACTTGAAAAAAATGGTACAACAAAAAATTGTTTAAGTTGTAGCCTTCATATGTAGAATCTATGTTCTGGTCTGATATATGCTATGATGCACGGACCTGACACGGATACTGCGATACGGCAATTTTTGAAAAATAAGAATACGACACAGCATGGACACGGCAATTAAATTTTATATTTGGACATATTTTTTAATATTTTTAGACATACAATATGTTTATGCATAGAATTTAAATTATGTAAGAACAACAAATAAGTAAACTAACTCTTCAGGTAGTACAATAATACACATAAAATATTTAAAGTACAAACCAAAATTTTAAATAGGTTACATAAGACGTCAAACAAAAAAGATAACAGGAAAACAAGCTTTATACTTTCGGGATTAAAAAAAATTAAAAATTATATACGTGTGTGTGTGCAGTGAGAGTGGGATTAAGAAAAAAGTAAAAAAAAAGAAGGCGTACCCATATATGCTATATTTGGAAAAAAAAAAAAAAAGTGAGATGAGAAGAGGTCCGATCGGACCTTTCCACGCCGAGAGAGAGAGAGAGAGAGAGAGATCGGAAGAGACAGAGGGCACGGCATCACGGCGACTGTCTATGGAGCTCGCCGACTCGCCGATCGGCCCGATCTAACACTGGCGACTGTCTAACTTTCACGGTAATAACTTCTCAGACCATCGGTGACTGTCAAAATCTGTGGTTTTTTTTTTTTTTTTTTTTTTTTTTTTTTTGCACTGTTGGTGTGTACACCGTGTCAGAGAAGCAAAAAAAAAAAAAAAAAGACACCGCTCGGACACCGGAGTCTGGCGAGTCGTGCCGGTACGTGTCCGACACCGATACGTTGCCAAAAATGGCGTGTCGGTGCAACCTAGGATATATGACAATCAACACAAGGTTTGGACTCAAAAATCTTTTGGCCTGAGTTAGGGTTGGAGGGTTGATTAGCCTACCTTGCTAACCCAATGAAACCTGAACTATGTTATATCAGATAAGTTGTAGGATGTTGGAAGGTCCATCCTGTCTTTGTTCTGTTCAGGACCAGATTCATATTTGGTAATTTATTTATCATTATGCTTCTAACACTAGCATGTTGTTTTATCATATCTTTAAAGGAGGTATTATGAGTTTGATAATTTTGTCTTGATCTTCTTTTGTATAAATGTTTGGATATCTTAGAAAACCTACTGCTAATAAGCTCTAGTTCAATTGGCACCTCCTCGCCTTACAAGTGTTGGGTGGAGGATGAGAAAGTGGGTTCAAGATCTATCTGACGCGTGTGTAACTAACCAATTAAAAAAAAAATAGAACTTACGAAAAAATAATAATAATAATCTTAGAAAACCTAGTGAAATTGTGGAGTACTGATTTTCTTATCGATTTGTTTTCTGTGTTGAAATAGAATAAAAAGAATGAAATGGTTCTTACATATAACCTTCTTTTTCAGTGTCACTTCAGCTACAGTGTTTGTGGGCTTGGCTCGGATGGGACAGATAGGCTTGTACAGTTAGTCCAGGAAATACAGCATGGTAAATTATCTAAATCCAAAGACGGGACAATATATGGAGCGAAAATTACTGATGGAGGTTCCGGTGGAACTGTTTGTGCAGTTGGCAGGAACAGTCTACGAAGCAGTGAACAAATTCTGGGGTAATTTTGTTCTTTTTTTTTTTTTTTTTCTTTCTTTCAAAGAGAAAGTTACCCTTCAGGTCACTTAGGTGCTACCCATATACGAAGATACTGCTTGTTGGTTGAAAAAATCTTGTCCCTAGCATGTTTTTCTTACTTTATAGCTGGCCTTGTTGATTGAGAGTGAATTATCCTTCTCTCTAACCTTTTATGGGGTTTCGAGTGATAGCTTAGTGGCACTGGCACCCTTTGTGGTTCAGTGTCTGGTTGAACTACACTCCACTATTTACATAGGAAAAAAAGATCCTTTTCTCTAACCTTTTGTGTGGCTTTTTCATGTGTTGTTCATAGTCCATTATATCGCTGATTATATGGTGATTTAGTTACTTAATTGTTGTTTAGATGAACGATATTGAGCTGAAACAATGAGCTTTATGCTGTTTGATTTCCAGATTTAGCAAAGATACAAAAAAGCGACAGGTTTTTTGCCATTTCTTTTTGAAGGCTCATCATCAGGCTTTAGGAAGTTTGGATTTTTAAAAATACGCCTCGTCCCCGACAAGCCAAACTGATGTCAGCTTTGTGGGATAAAATCATTAAAGGGGAGCAATTCTGGTCTAGACTAGAAATAGATCAGTTCTCTAGACAACATGTAAGTATTTTTGTAAGGGTTTATTATGATTGACTCTGATCAGGATATCTGGGGAGTATGGCAATAAACACATTCCAGCATAATTGAAGAGGAAAATATTTGACAACATTGGTGTGTGTTCTGTTCATCGGATGCTGGGCTCCAGCATAATAATGATGAAATTATCATTTTTAATTTTTACCTCCAATTTTACTTCTGAGATGAATTGATTGACTGTCTATGAAAAATTAGAGTGCTTTGAAGAGTTGTACAAAGTGGTACATTAGACACCTATTGTGTCTGCATCAATGCGTCTGAATCCTGGAAAAAAAAAATGAGGAAAAGAATAAAATATGCATGTGGCATCCTTTAAATGAAGATTGTGCCCGTTTTTTGTTTTTGTTTTTTAGTGTATTAGTTTTGCGTTCACATGCTCTTTAACTGGCTCTAATCTGCCCTCCAATCCACATTCATTCCACTCGGTATGTACGATTTTAGCAGATAATTGTTTGAATTTAACTATCTAGGCTTTTATTACTAGCGTTATTTATAAAAATAAAATAAATAAAAATAAAAATCTTGTAGGCCATGAGTGCAAAGTATTTATGACGCTCACACTATAATGGAGAAAAAAAGTTGTTCCTCTAGCATATAATAAGCAAAAGTCATGCATTCTGCATACTGTGGACAGATCTATGACAAAGCCAACTTAGTAGTGGTAAGTGGTAACTGATAAAGGAGTGAGTCGAATGACGAATATCTCCTGGCCAGCTAAAACAAAGAGAAGCTCCCTCTCAATTTCTTCAATAATTCATTTGCTTATTCATCAAATACCAAAGATTTTACTCACTAGAATAATAATAAACCCAATTGCATTAAGTGGTCATTGAGATTCTCTCTCTCTCAGTCTCTCTCTCTCACTATTTGACAAATTCTCCACATGAAGAGAATTGAGTAATATCATTGAACTACAAGGCTCTTGGTAGGGGTGTGCAAAAAACCGACGAACCGAAAAAACCGGCTGAAACTGACCGAACCGATGCCAAAATTTCGGTTCGGTTTCGGTTTCATTTTTAAAAAACCGAAATTTTCGGTTTCGGTCTTGGTGTTGGATTTTTTACCCCAAAACCGAACCGAACCGACCGAAATATATATATATATATATATATATATTTATGTAAGTTTAAAACATAACAAATCTGTGGCTTAGTGGTATGCTTCTTTTGGTTTGCCTACCTGATCCCAGGTTCAAGCCCTCGCGTGGGACGTGGGGGATTTTTTTGCTATTTTATTCTTTAAAACCCTAGAGCATGTAAAAGACAGAAATACCCTCTCATATTTTCTTCCCTTTTCTTTTCCTCAGCCGCCCCCTTCTCCAACTCCTATCTCTTAATTTTTTCTCTCTTTCTACCATTCTCTCTCGTTCTAGCTTCCTCTCTCATTCTAGCTTCAGTTGACACACACACACATAGAGAGCAAAATGGAAGAAGAAGCTTTCTCAAGCTTTCTTACTCAAAGTCTCACATTCTTGTATTTGAGTGAAGAAAGCTTTCAAAATCCCATCTCCCCTGTTCGTACTATTCGGTCTCTCTGATCTGCTTTGATTTGAATCATCAACAACAAGAACAAGAAGTAGTATCTCTCTTTCTCTCACTTTGTTGATATTGTTGTTGTTTTAGATTATTTTGAAAAGTAGAAGAAGAAGCTTATTGTTATAGAGATAAGAATATTTTTTGTTTTTGTGCGATTTCACGTGAATCAAATTGATTGCTGTAAATGCTCTTCTTCTTCTTCGATCTATACCCTGCTTGTCCTCTTTTTTTTTTTTTTTAAATTTATATATATATCTGTTTGGTTGTCGGGAAAGTTTAGGTGAAAAATACAAGTTGTGCAGCCAATGTTGTTTTTTGTTTAATATTGAATCAATGCTATTTTCTGTGAATCTGTGATTGTGATTTGGAGTTGTTTTTTTCTTGTTGTGACTGTGAATTTGTGAGGTTGATTGAAACCGAACACCGACCGATATATCGACCGAAACTGAAACAAACCGAAACCGACGGTGTTTCAATTATTTCGGTCGGTTTCGGTTGACAACTTTGGACACCGAAAATTTCGGTTTCGGTTGGCTAGATTAGAAAAAACCGACCGAAACCGAACCGAAACACCCCTAGCTCTTGGCCTCTCTTTGTAATTTGAGAGAGGAGAGTGAATGAACCCAATTAAGAATGATAGCTAATTAGCCATACTGCATAGTTGGTGTCGAATTAAACCAATTGTATAATAAACATGGTAGCTATAGTTAAGGTTAGGTTAATACACTGGGGATATTTTCAGACTAGCAGTGGGAGGAGGAAGTATATCGTAAGTTATGGTGGGTGTGAAAGAAAATTGAAAACTAGCATCTCGAGTTTTAGAAACTCGATTTCAATCTAATACTCGAGTGTTAAATACTCGATTCCCAATTGCTGCTTTTGCCACCTAGTTCTCGAGTCTTAGAGAGTTGTCTTCCAAATTGTACTTGAAGAACACAGAACGAAGAACGGAGAAGAACGAAGAGAAGGAAGAAGAAGGCACAATCTGATCTGAACGGAGAAGATCGCAGAGAAGGAAGAAGAAGGCACGATCTGATTTGAACGGAGAAGAACGCAGAGATGATTTGAAGAGGCACAATCTGATCTGAAGTCGACGAAGTGACGAGGCATGATCTGGTCTTCGGATCTGCCGTCGAAGAACGAAGAAGAAGGAGAAGAAAGAGAAGAAACCCAGCAAAAACCCAGAGAGAGCTGAAGAAAAAACGCAGAAACTCAGATGGTAGAACTCGAGTTTCTAAAACTCGAGTTCTACGTGGAATTTTTTTCCAGGTCACCTTCTACCTTGGGTCTTGAGTTTTTAAAACTCAAGTTCAATTGTGGAACTCGAGTTTTAAAAACTCGAGATGTTAGTTTCCAACATTATTTTAAAACGTGATAGCTAACTAAATTTTTTTATATTTAATGCTGTTTGGAAATAAAATTCTTAATACACCTATAAGATTACTGAAATTGGGCACCATATTTCTAGAGGTTGTGTGGTGAAAAAATAATTCCCAGTTTCTGTATCTTAAGCTGGGTTTGGATCCAGCTTATTCAAGCTGTGTCCACGTTTTGGTTTTTTTTTTTTCTCGGTTCTGCTGGGGGACAAAGTGGCAGGTGCGCACTGTGCGTGTACTGTGCGCACACTGTTCACATATGTTTTTTGCAATTTTTTATTAAAAATGAGTCCCACAGTACTATTCACACATTTAAAAATTATTTTGCTACAGTGTTTTCAGTTTTCAGTTTTCAGCAATAAGCTCTATCCAAACGGACCCTTACTATTTTCCATGCAAGGATGAAGAAGTAAAAATTGAGAACTAAACCACTGCAATGCAAGAAATTTTTATTTGCAACAAATTCTGAGAAAAAGTAGAATGGATGACAGCATAGTTTTAATAATGAAAGCATTGGGAATGGTAAAATAACATGCAGCTATAAAATAGTTTCGGATTTACAAATCAAGAATATTATCAAGAGGTGGGGGGATTTTGACCATCCTGGTTATAGAATGATTCATATGTGGCAACTCTTGGTTTTGATTCAGGCTGTTCCAATTCTTCCACAAACCCAGTGGTCATCTTGATAAAATCATTCATGTGTACTCGTTTCCATTCCTTAAGAATAAATACGACAAGTCAATAGAGAAAAACATTGGGGACAATAACCAATTTCAGAAGAAAAGTAAATATAATATATACCCATAAAATAACACCTTATAAGTAATGTGATATTAATCTCATGATATGGTGACAGTTAATTTATCAGAAAATTGATGGACAGCAAATACCTGCCTTGGCAATCAAATTTTGTGCCAGCATTGAACCCACAATGAGGCATAATAATAGTTATGTCATTACAGGTCATCTTATCTCTCCTTTTCACCCCCCTAATGGCATAAGGACAACTATCTTTATCAACTATATAAATTCTCTATACTTCCTCCCCCCAAACCAAAAGGACATAGGATACTTAGTTTCATTATCATGAAAAAGGGCTAGAAACTAGGAAAATTAGAAGATACATCCATCAAGATCTTAGACAAGTGCTCAAAACTTAATGGGCCCAGGTTCCCCTTGAAAACACTTGAACAAAATGAAGAATGACAACATCCTCAAGAGCAAACACAAATTGAGGTATAGAAGAGGAACAGAATGGAAATAATATGAAATTGAGGTGAGCAGAACCATGCAGTGAGAGTAACAGAACGAGAAACATAAAATCAGATTATTATTGAGAAGCATTGACATATCAAATAAAGATTGTCCAAAGCCTAGCTCGACCTATTGCATGTATTTAGGTGAACAAAGACTCAAAGAGTACACAATTTTACCTCAAAATCCCAAACTCCATACAAGTTTGGATCATTTTTGTCACTCCATACATAGGTGTGAGCTTGTAACTTCTCAGAACTATCCTGCAAAAAAAAAGTCACTTTCCTTTATAGCATGGTTTAAGAAGCAGGAATTTTTCAAAAATTACTATCAAGAGTAAATGGCACCATTTTTCTCAGTTGTCATCAGGTATAATAAATGATAAGCCTGAATTAAACCCTCCCCCTTGAAATTGATCATGCACTTCCAACAAGTAAGAATACCTAATGAATTCAATTTCAGTTTTCATTTCTATTTGGGAGTAAACAAATTGGTAGCTTAGCTTATGTCAGGCAGGTTAGGTACCAAAGGGAATGAGGCTTCCAAACCCTGGTCGGAAAATAATCCTTTATAAAGAGTTTTTTCTTTGTGACCCTACACGGATTAAAGGGACAAACTATGATAGGATGCCACCCATTATAATTGAGAGAACTTCGCCCATTTTTACACAAAACAATCAGTTTCGATTACAATGTAAACTATTCAATAGAGTATGGAGGTCATATAAAACAAACTAATGCAAAATATATGAAATCTAATGCTTCTCCAAAAAGGTGTACTTTGTGACCTATACAAGTAATGTTATTCATCATTCAAATATAATCACATATATGCAAAATGTGAAACTCATCTTTGTTGTTAATAGTGGATTGAAACAAAAAAATGATTCTCCCAAAATTTGAAAAAAATGAGTGATGCCCTTGCAAGATTGATAGGATATTGCCCCATTATAGTTTATTGTAGGATTAAAAGCATTACAAGCTAGTACAATAATATTCTCCAAAAAAAAAAAAAAAACTAGTACAAAAGTACACCTAACCATGCTGTTAGAGGAAACTGCATTTTTTAAGGCCTTGTGGTGTCTTATGCCCACCTTGCTTTGTGTTTTTAGAAAGTGTGGTCATTAGAAGGGCTACTTTTACACTTTGTACATCAACCTGCCCTTCAAGATCTCCTAATATGCAAGTTTGTTAATCTGTAAATGATGCACGGAAAGCAATCAAGTGGATTTTCATTACACTCACCATCAAGGAAATCTCAACAGTTCTCCTTTCATACTCGACATCTTCAAAAGTATCTAAAATATCTAATTCAGGATTTGTGATACCAAACAAGACCTGCAAAAATGCGAAAATTGGTCAAATTTATTATGTGATATTGTTATCATAAAGGCCATGAATTTTTCAGAAACAAAATGATAAATGTGGGTTAGATTAGCAAGGCCAACGTAATTATGATTCCAGTCATATGTGAAATAGAACACCATTAGACACAGACAAATATTAATCTTATTTATTCTCTTGTTCACTACACATCTAGCTTTTTTTTTTTTTTTTTCAAGTTTCTAGCATCAAGAGATTCAAGACTCAGGACAATAAGTCAGAATTTGGGGACTAAAGTGGTGAACAACTCATGTGAGTAAAGGCCAATGATTCAAGCTCAAAAATATTTCCACTGCTGTTCAGATAAACAAACTTGAAATGGAACAAGTAAGATCATGCCAATGGAAGAGGAATGAGAATAGCGAACATCACTCTGAAACACCTCACAAAGTGAATGGGCACATTCATGTCATCCAATTGTATATGATTAATTATAGGGACGAAAATGATATTTTACCCTTAATTATATTTCCAGGGAAAATGGTGGAGTAATAGAAAACCTTCTGAAATGCACAAACTTCCTGGAAAGTTTAAAAATGCACTATAAGTACCATGCAAGCACATATATCACAAATGCTTCCCAATATGCTTTGGTCTATATCTGTTATGCAACAATTATGTTGTATTTTATAGGTTAATGCACCGATTTCAATTCAAAAAATCCACACTACTGCTGATTGATGGAATATGAATTTTTTTTTTTACCGTGGGCATGTACTATCTTCCAAGGTGCTTGCTGATGCAAATAAAGGTTATCTGGTTCCTCTGTCTGTGGTGGATATAGTAAAAAGGTCATATCCATTGCACAAGTTCCTTGTTTCTATTGGTTTTGGGAGAGGTTGTCAATAGGAAACAACACCCCAATTTTGAAGAGGCTAATCGTGGACTCAAATCTTTGACACCTCTCTTTGAGGGTGGGCACTTGCCATTGCACGAAGGTATGACCTATACTAAATTAAATTAAATTTTATTGCTAATTGCAATCTGATTATGCCTTTGAATTGCAGGCATTACAGCTATTATTTGGAATTATGAACTTTCTATCCGTGACACCAGATGGTTCAGATTTTTGGAAATTCTAGATACTATTTTTTGAATTCTTGGATGAAATCGAACAAGTTTTTGAGTCTCCACTTTGTTTCAGAAAATCTAGAATAATTTACGGTCTGCCTCAAAATAAACAAGAATTAAAGATAATAAAAACCTGCTCTAAACTTGCATAAAATGTGTGTGACAAATCAAGAAACAATCTGATACTGCTGACACAAAAAATGCATCATGTCACCTAAATCCTGATAAATAGCAATTGGGTACATGAAAAAGGTCTACGATAATGATTTAGACAAATAAGCAAAAGCTAATGAACGGATTTCAACCATACATACAGACATAGAAAAGGTAAAATAATTCAAAGGAAATTAGGCCTTGAAATGAAATGGATGATTAAATAAACATACCTTTCCAGTTACTTTCTTATTCTCCACCGGTAGAATAGCTGGATAAACTCTTCCTTTGATGCTAAATCTATGACTGCGGGTTTAAAATCAATGTCCCCAAAAAAAAAAAAAAAACTAACGTTAGTAAACAAGGTGTAGATTATAGACTATCAAAGGGCAGAAGAGGGCCTAGAAAAAATAAAAATAATAATAAAGGATTGGAAAACTATAGGCTCGAATAAAATGGGTTCTTGCTTTTTTTTTTTTTAAGTGGGATTTGTGTAGAAACTAGAAAGCAATAACAACAAGAAGGATCAATCAAGTGCTTGGTTTAAGAAATGAGAGAGAGAGAGAGAGACTAACAAGGAGTGGAGGATGGCAGAGGAAGAGGGAGGGACGCGCTTAAGGAGAACCTTAACGACATCGTCAGCTAACAGGCTGCCGTATACGAACACGTTGTGATGATGTTGAACTGCACTTGCACTCGCACTCATTCTGTCTGCGATTTTTTTTTAGGTTGAGTTTGGCCTTCCCTCCAGCTTTGCGGTTAAGATTAGCTGTTAGGGGATAGTCTTTTTTTCTTGACTGTTAGTACTCGGACCAATCGCCCATTACTGCTTGCTTTGCCACATCATTGTATAATTTGTAACAAACTATTCTATATAAATCAAGAAATATATATATATATATATATATATGTATAGTTGCAAAGTCATGTATATGCGCATGTATTGAATCCTATATCAATTGATCAGCATTCAACATTTCTTATACTTTTTTTCTTTTTTCTTTTTTTATTATTTAAAACACCAATAAATACCAAAAACACCTTGGCATACTGAACAATTGATGCCTTCAATAACCACAAGGTCCACAACTCACCCACTAGGGATTTCTTTTTTATATTTTCCCCTTTCATTTTTACAAAATTTTGAACCATCCTATTAAAAGAAGAAAAATATATTCTTAAAAAGAGATGTTGATAATAAGTATCCATATTATTACTTTTCTTCTAATAATGTATCAATTAAAATTTACCATAAATTTTTCACATTCTCAATAGACCCTTCACATCTAAAACAAAGTCAACTGGATTCTCTCGTTGGTTTTTTTTTTTTTTTTTTCTTTGGTTTATCAAAGGGATTAAAAATAATCTTCTATCCACTAAAAAGGAATCACAAGAAATAAGAATTTACTTGCTTATCACCTTTACTAAAATATAAGTATTAAAATCTGAAATCTGAGCATTGACCAATGAGCAGGAATATATGAATCAAAAACGTCACCCTTGATGAGGTGCAAATGTATCTATTTCCACAGACCTCTAATTGGTCCAGAGAAGAGATTATGATGACACCAGGCAATAACAAATAACTTAAACCCATTTAGATTGAATAAGAAATTATCCAGCAAGATATGGTACATGAACCATTCTCAAATATAAAATGATTAAAATCCTGTTCCTGTTTCGAAAACAAATGCAGCAGGCTAAAGAGAAATAACTAAAGTGAGGCTAGAGGCCTATCAACATTATTATTCTCCACTTCATATGTTCATTGGCTCAGGACTAGTTGAGTTCAGTATGTCCAACAGTGAGTTATGTGGCTCCAATTCCTCATGCCACAATGGAAGTTTGTCACCGGGGTAGAAGTTTCTTGTCACTCCCTCAGAATTTATCTGCAAGAACATCAAAGACCAAGGGGTTTCAGTCAATTTGTGAGCATGTGAATGGTGAAAAAGAATCTACTCGGAAATGCTTAGCACAAATCTTACAATTACAGTTCGAACAACACCACCGCTAGCACCATCACGTGCAATGGCAAGGGAAACTGCCTTAACCACTAATTGCTGCAGTAAAGCACCAAAAAATAATTAAGAGCCTAAAAAGCACAGCAAAAACTAACAGTTTTATACTTATGTATATATTGGATGAGCAATGAGAGAGCAAGAGTTACGAGGAATGTTTTGCCCTCGTACTCCATACTTACACACATATTCCTCCTCTTGTAATTAGTAATGACAAATGAAAAGAAAATAAATAACTGTTATCATGACTCTTCCTATACTAATTTTTTTTTTTAAAATCACATTCGACCTTTTCAGATACAGCGAAAGGGGAAATAATAAGGCAAATAAAAAAAGGTTGTCATGTTTATTACTTCTCCCTGATTGTAACCTTCAGTTGTTTACTGATGTAAGAATAATAATGAGGTCACATCTCACAGAAACTTGTAAGAATTTTATCATCATCTCAAAAGGCACTAACTAATTTTGCATTTACAAAGATCAAGACCTACATACCTCAGCTTCATCCTTGGTCATTCCTTCTTTCCATGCTTGATCGAAAAACCCATATAAATAGCTAGAACCAGATCCTGTGAAACACAAATTATGTCAAACCAAATGCTCATGCAAAAATATAGCACTGAAGTTGATATCAAAGATGGCATCATAAAGAAAACTTTACCCAACATACATTACAAACACACATAACATATACACTAATTTATTGCGTTAGAACCAACCCTGATAGAAAGATAACAATGTCATATAATGTGACACATATAAAGCTATTCCAGCAAGATCATGAATTTTCCACAAGATGAATGTATGCTCCGCATGAAACAGGCAACATATAAAACTTATACCATTAATTTCAAGATAGTAAATTCTGAATGTGAAGTGCTAAATGAAATCCATTCCAAATAGAAAGGAAGTATACGAAAGAAGCAAACAATAAGGAGCCAGAGAAGTTAAGATTATAAGTTGCAGCATAACAAATCCTTTTCTAGGCCAATCTTCTACATTTATCACTAGACTCCTCAGGCTAAGCTCTCCCACACCCCCAAACCAGATTTAAGGTTTTTCTGTTCTTTTTAATAATAAAAAAAAGTTTTAGCCCCAAGGGGAAAGTAGAAATTTCAAATCAGGCTTTAGTAACCCTTCATATATATAGCCTACCAAAAGACTGCAAGAGAACAGTTTATACAGAATCTTACGGTGCAATTTCTACAAAAGAATATGGTACAATACAAAAACAAATTATAATAAAATAATAAAAATTGAATGTGCATCACTCGCAAAACATAGGATAAAGGGAATATTTATTGATGAGACAAACAGAATAAGAGCATACCTCCAATTGAAAAAGGCTGCTCTATTATTGTTCCACCAAGAGGAACTCCATAAATTTTTCCACCTTCATACTTGTCCCACCCACCAACAATCATGCCAGTTTGTAACATGTTCTGCCAAGTCCAAATATTGTGACAAAGCAAGTATTTAGGTAAACTAGAAATAGTTTAATGGTACAAATTTTTGCAAATAAGAAATACTTTAACACACAAATTGAAAACATCAAATAGGTTAAAAGTTATTAACCACCACATACAGAGAGAAGTACTGTTTTAACCTTCACAAATAAAATTTTCTTATTGCCATAAACTGCATGGTGCAGCCCACAACCGGCTTATTTTGGTATAAATATTTGTGTTCATGAAGAATCCTATTCTTCTCAAACAGAATTCTTTTAAAAAAACTATCTCAAAATCAATCCTATTTTGATACTCAATCTACCGTAACATGAATAGATACATGAGGCAAAAGAAGAAAACCAGTGTATTCAAAGAGCGGCAATGAAACAATTATATATTACTCCGACCAAAGCAAGAAAGCAATCATATTGAACAAACAAAAGCAGTAAACTCAGACCTTGTTATTATAGGCTAGTAGCCTGACGAGGTTTGCAGCAACCTTGACAGTTGCAGGCTGCCCTAACTGTATCCTGTATATAAAGATAATTAAAATTTTAGTACTTGAAACAGTAACTAACATGACAATAACATAAACCAAAACAACCAAAAGTCTTTTAAGTTACTGCCAAATGTGGTCAACATAACTCCCCCACTCTTCATTAATAAGTTACTGCCATAGTTTCAATACAAGCACCTCAGATTATCAATAAAATAAATTACAGATGACTCTCATTAATATAACAAAACATGATCCAAGAGATACAAATCGTCAAACTAATCATACAATTTAAATGGTCAAGGAAATAAACAGGAACAGAACCACTCACGTGTGTTGATGAAGGAAGTAACGCACATAATCAGAAACAATCTGCGAATCTGCAGCCTGCAAGAAGCAGACAAGTAAATAATACATGTAATCAGAATGACAGCCACGCATTAGAGGCTCAGCCAATAGATAGAGCAAACAAAGAAGCAGATGAATCATTTTTACTTTCTTTATCATTCTCTAAAAGTACCACTATCCTTAATCCAATAAACTTGTAACCCCAAATTTGTCCAATACGCGAGAACAAACATTACACAAACAACCTACTGACCCCATGAACATACTTGAATTTAAACTATTATTCAATGCTCAATCCTTTTTTTTTTTTTATAATTCAATTGTTACAACAATTGGGAAAGGGAGAATTCGAACCCTGGTTCTCCTTGTAAAGGAAACCAAGCAATGCCACTGAGCTACGAGGCTCTTGGCTCAATGCACAATCCTTTTTTAGTGACATAAAAATCGATACATCACAAAGAAATCAAAGCCTCCTACAAAAGCTTCACCAACCAATAATGCTGATTAAAATTAAAGCATTTTCACCAAAAGCAAATCAGGAACAAAAATGAAAGTGAGTTGTTTGAGAAAGAATAATACTGATCCAGAGCGACAAACAAAGACATTATCGGTCAGCTGAGTAATCTTGTCCGATGCACGGTTAGCAACATAGACTCCTACAAACACAAAAACGAAATTGAATCAAACATCAATCGAGAATGTTAGTTTTAATTGAAAACGAAAACCAATTCAAACCTAAAGGATTAAGCAAGGTGTTAAGATGATAGTGAGCGAGCAACTAAATTAGGGTTTGGAGTCGGGGAAAAAGACGAGAAAATAAGAAATTTTCTCAGAAGCCAAACAGAGAGGGAAATTAAAAAAGGAAAGTACCAGTGCTGGTGCGAGAGTCGGCTCCGAGAACAACACCGCCGTTGTAAGTGACGCCGATGATGGTGGTGCCCATGGAGTGAGGGGCATCTAGATTGACTTTGCCAAGATCCATGTTCGAGAGAGAGAGAGAGAGAGAGAGAGATTGGCAGAAACCCTAATAGCGTGGAGTGTAAAAGTATGAAGATCTGGCTGGATGAAAGCACAGGGTCTTAAAGGAATGGAAGAGGTGGGAGAGTTGAGAGAGTGAAGGAAGGGGTTTTCTCTTTTTAGTTTTATTAATGCACCTGGCTTCTTGGACAACAAGTTCTTTTCTTTTTTCTTTAGTTTTATTTCTCTTTTTCTTTTGCTTTAACAAAAATAATAATGTATCACTCGAGTGGGTGCTCACACTCTTCTTTTCTTTTTTCTTTTTTTCTTTTTTTATTTGGGTAAAATTCAATAACCTCCATTGAATATAATTTAGAATTACTATATTTTTTAATTACAAAATTTCTAAGGGTGTGATAAAAAAAAATTTATCTACAAATGCATAACACTTATCACACTCCTAGGTATTTTTGTGATTAAAAAATGTAGTATTCTAAAATTATAATTGATTCAAGTTATTAAATTTCATCCAAAAAATAAAAGAGTCTCTGAGCATGCCTGTTCAGAGATTAGTATTTCTTTAACAAAATATCACAACACCAAATGTCGCAAATAACTAAACATGAATTTATGAAATTAGTCAAAATTAAAGCTACTAAAACTATCTAATAGGCTACCACTTTATTTGAAAACTCAAAGTAAAATACAAATTCTACAAACTCAATGGCAAAATACTATGTGAAATAAAAAGAGCCTCTATAAATTATTACGCATGTGCAATAAGACTTTTTTTTTTTTTTGAAAAAAATTTAGTGTCATAATTTTTCAGGGTAAATTTTATAGTTACTTGTTTTTAGTCAAATTCGAAACTTAAGCATTGGAAAATGGTTCTACATCCTTAGATTTTTTTTAATAATAAGTTGATAGTTACAATAATGGAAGAGAGAAGTTCAAAACCTTAGTAATAAATTTGATATCGAATCATGAGAGACACATTTCATCTATGACTTTGTTTTCTCTTTTTAAATATATATTTTAGCTTCCTTTAGGGTTGATGCCCAAATATAATGTTTAGGGGTTTTATTAGAACTATGATCATATAAATCTTTCGCATTTAATCTGATAAATTCTTTACAACAGGAAAGCCTTGCCATCAATGCTTTCAACAAGACTACAAATATTACAACATCAACCCATCAAAATGACCTATCATGGATAATTTGGTGAAGCACAACCAAACTGCTCTTCTCTATCTACTTGGTTAACCTACAAATAAGTTAAACAGTGGGTCATTATTTGAATGGAAAAACAAAAATTTACATAAGATAAAAGATTTAAAGCAGAAATATGGGAAGAAAAAACTAACCCACTATTGATACAAAATTAACTTCACACAAATTAACTCAAAAAAATGATGTAAAATGAAAACTTATCTCGCATTTCACCTGAAATGTGACCAACATCACCCAATGCAACGAACTAAAGCATCATTCAGAACCAATAAATCATACATCCAAGTAAGTTCGTTTTTTTTAACTACAAATATCAATTAAAATGATATTACCAATATTTTGCCATAATGCACATTGAAAAATATAAAAGTCAAAGGTTGGGTTGATTTCCAACTAAATACAGTGAGCAATGAGATATGTAAAACCCTATTTTTCAAACACTTAGATAGTCAGATTTATTACAAAAATCAAGTGAAAATGTAATGACCAAATGGATCAATAGGAGGCAACAACCGAAGTTAGTTTTTTTTTCATTAACGTTTAGACAATTTTTCATACCTTTGTATAACGCCATCAACGAATAAAAGGAAAGATTAAATGCAAAAATATTTTAATTTTTTAAGTTCTAATTAACCACAAAATACAAAGATAATCCCAAAGAAATTGAGAGTGAGAATTTTATCTTGTACAGAAATGAAAAAGTAAAGGAAAGAGAATGTGTGAGAGAAAAAGAAATAAATGTGATACTGGATGCAAATTGTTGTCTTTGATCACAACCTTTCGGTCAAAAATTTTAAATAACTATAAAATCTAAACAATATTATTAGTTAGCCAACGTTTGAAACTAATTTTGTTTCTAACAAATCGAGTCCAATGGACTCGACTTTGGGCTAATAAATCGAGTACTTTGTACTCAATTTCCCCATCATGGCACCTGCTGAGGTGGACAAGATGTCCACGTAGATATAAAACTCGAGTGCGTTGAAGTTGTTTTAATAACTCGAGTCTGTTGCACTCGATTTCTGCTCAGCCGTCCACGTGTCCCAAACACTCAAACTCCCAGATCACTTTCACCAATACACTCTCAAACACCTCGCACACTCAGTCTCGCGCTCTCACTCTCACTCTCACTCTCAAAACCACAGATCACACTCATCTCACTCTCAAAATCCCAAAAATTTAAACACTCACTCACTCTCACACCGTCTCTCTCACAGTCTCTCACTCTCACTCTCACTCTTAAACACCTAGACGCTGACACCGTCTCTATCATTCTCCTCTCAACTCATCGGCGGCTCGGCCTTATCAGACTCCTCTCCTTATCAGTGGCTCGGCCTCATCGGACTCCTTTCCTCACAGGTTTGTTCTCTCTCTCTCTCTCTCTCTCTCTCTCTCTCTCTCTCTCTCTCTCTCTCTCTCTCTCTCTCTCTCTCTCTCTCTTTGCTTGCATTTGTATCTTAATTCTCACATCTGCCTTTGGTACTGATCGCTTCTTAATACTATCGTTTACCAATCTTAGATCTTTGATCAAAGGTTTAAACTTTTTTTTCTGATCCCATGATATGAATATTTAGTTATTGAATTTAAAGATGAATTAATGGCTATATTCATGTTTACTAGACACTTTAGGAAATGGGTTTTGGAGAAAAATTCAGCCTTTAACATTCTTAAATGAGAAAAAAACTTAGTAGGTAGTTTGGACCCAGAATTGATTGTTAGATTATCTCTCTTTTGTAAAATGGGTTATATTGAAAGTGGGTTATTTATGGATGATCATATGAGGTGATGTTTAAGATTGTTAGTTAGATCGGTGAAAATGTGAAATGAGTTTTCGATTAGATACAAATTTCATTAGTTGTAGACTTGTAGTAATCAAAATTTGCAACCATGGCAGGCTTATGAAATGCTTGTGGATTAGCTTCTTGAATAGTTAAATTTTGAATTCCTTGCCGGAACTATATGAGGCTGAGGATGTTGTTATACCCCAATAGATTTAGCTGTTTTTTTTTTTTAATAACTATTGAAATAATATTAAGTTAGAAATGTTGGCAAAAATACAAGTTTTTATTTGTAGACGTGAAAACTCATCTAGGATTTATCAAGTAATGTACCAATTTGTCATGTTTCCTTGTGGCTAATTTTGTTACTTCAGTTGTTAGGATATATGCCCTTAAATCCTATTGTATGATGCTATGTATGACATTATGTATGACTTAATGTTGTTTAATAAAGTTGTTTATTTTTATCTAAAATAATGGAAACATGAATATTTGGACATTATCATATAGTCCATGAGATGCATAGTATGTGATTTATGTGATTTAGTTACAGAAGATATAAATCACAAGTTCTTTGTAAACTCAAAATTTATAGTTCGTAGTCGGTGATGAAATTGGGCATTTCATCTGCGAAGACTATAACGTATCAACTAAGATGATTTGTCTTGATCATGGAAGTGGTGACTTCTAGTTGATATGTTGATATGTTTTAAGAGTTAAGACATATTGAACTGGACCGCTGTGAGATTTATTATTCTTCTAACGACTGTCAAATGAATAATAAATCTCACGACTTCTATTTGCATGAATTCTTAATCCTGAGAGAATAATGGACTTGATCATGAGGTGTAGGTTGCTTTGATATATCAGGAGTGAGATCTAAAGTAACGGTCAAAACCTCAGTATGTTGGGCAACTACATTTAGTGTTAATGGAACATATATTCTCAAGATGAAATTCATAGTCTCTTAACGGAGATACAAAATATTCCCTTGAGATAAGTTTAATGAGTTCAGTTATTCAGAGAGTTAGGCCTAACCACTTTGGTAAGAAATTACTAAAGTATATATTTATGAAATTGGATTTCATAAATATATGATGAATAACTTTAAAGGATTAAACCGGGTACTCAAGGATAAGATGTAGTAATTTTCAAAGTGGCAGTCTATATTTATGACTTTGTATTACTACGAATATTTTATGAAGGGGTTGTGTGTAAAATAAAGTCTTGGGATATAATTTATTAATAAGGCCTAGAGTACAATTATATTTATATAGTGGTATGAAATATAATTAATGGTAACTTTGGACTTGTCAAGAGTTGACGGAAAAGCCCAAGGCCCATTGGAGCTAGTGTCTTATTGGTCCCTTTTGGTCCCATTCCAAGCCACACACTAAAGCCCAATTGGAAAGGCCCAATAGGCCGGCCCAATTAGATAATCAGTTAGTTATAAAGGGAGAAACATACAGAA
Organism: Castanopsis chinensis; assembly: GCA_032878915.1. Taxonomy (NCBI): domain Eukaryota; kingdom Viridiplantae; phylum Streptophyta; class Magnoliopsida; order Fagales; family Fagaceae; genus Castanopsis; species Castanopsis chinensis. Next base: position 17,909,436 of record JAVQMG010000115.1, on the reverse strand, counting down.
TTTTTTAAGGGATTTTTTTTTTAAGAAAAGAATCGAAAAGAAAAAGAAAGAGTGTGAGACACACTTTCATTCTCCCTTTGGAAACTGATTGAGAGACCACACATCTTGGGCGTAAAGTGGAATTGGAGTGAAGATTAAAAGTTTTCCCAAGTGCTTCTAATCTTTGTTTTGAAATTCTCCATACCAAGGTACGCTATCTTGTTCTTAAATTCTGAAATTTACATAGTGCATGTTGTCAATCATGAATGAAATATATCCTTGTTTGTTGCTTCCGTTGTGTGTTTTGTATGAGATACAAAACCAGATTTTTATCCAACATCAGTATCATTGGGCTGAATAACACTTTGATTCTTATTTGTGTCTGTAAAGAAATAACATTGTACTACATTAGTGAAGACTTAAATTTCTATAATGTTCACCTTGATTTTAATGGCTTCTGTTGTTCTCCATGTCTAGCTGCCCTTTTACCCTTTATTTTAGGGGGGGAAATGGTGCTTAACTTGATTTTAATGGTTTCTATTTAGGAGTTTCATACCCATGACAAGAAAAAATATTTTGTTTCTTGTGTGTGTGTGTGTTTACTATCATTTCTCCCTTTTGGCTATTCATGGTTAATTTTTGTCCAATCTTGATCGTGGGGGTATTGCGTCATTCATACCAACAAATATATAAATGTCTTTACTACATGGCTAATGTAGTACTCTATGCAATATGTAGTTTGTTTGACAAGATTTATTAATTAGTTTATAAGATATAAGACTGTCTCCTACAGAAATTCCAATAAACAGCTATTCTGATCAAGGAAATTGTTTAAATGACCTGTTATTGTTAATTGACATGAAGTAAACAAAATTTTTACTTTTCTATTTGTGGAAGTTTCAATTTATGTACTATTTATTCAAAGTTAGGTTTATTATAATATATTCAGCATATGTTTTTATATTTTACTAAAGTTCTCGCATCCAACTGCCTAGATAATAAATTTTGCAATGCAATTTTGCAACTTTTTAACTAGATTATCAAGGTTAAAATATTTTATGGAAAGTGAGATTTTCATTTTATTTTCAACTCCAAAAATTCATTAGTAAGTGAAACAAAACCAGATAAGCCAGAAAACTAGGACACCACATCTGATCCCATGGCAACCATATAACTGATGTTTGCACACCTTGCGGTTCCTTGATAGGATACTGATGCATGTGATTCCTTGCTAAAAAAAATAAATTAAAAAATAAAAATTGGATGCTTCTGAATCCTTTCCTTAGTAGTAGAGTCAACTGGTGATAGAGTTAAGCTGATTGCAGTATCCTTTTGTGTTGCATTCCCAATAGTGGCATTCCCAATAGTGGCATCCTGGTAATATTGAAATAATATTAAGGTGCTTTATGCTCATCATTGTGAACATAGAGTAGTCCTTTTCATGTTCAATAAAATTCTATTACTTATAAGAAGAATAGGTAAATTGTTTTCCTTCTGTTACTTCTAAGTTGTTTGTGAATGGTATTTAATAGAGAAACCTACACAATCAATTGTGACACTTAAGAAATTAAGAATATGGGCATGCTGATCATCTACTGAAGAATTCACTACCCGAGGTGCTGATAATATTGGGATTCTACCTAACTTATACAGCCTCATGTAGTTGGTAGCAACTATTGTTGTTTATAGATATAATGACCATGAGGGTTCATAAAGGAATAGATCTTATTTATCCACTCTTTTTTTTTTTTTTCAACTATTAATAAGAAATAAGGTAGATACAATTTTTTTTAATTGTTTGTTCCTATTCAAGATTTTCTTTTATATTGATTGATCAATTGCAATTTACTTAAACAATTGTTTTGCTACTCCAAGTTGAAATATTTAGCTATAGCTTAGAAATCATCTCATCTCTTAATGCTGGTGCATCAATCTAAAAACTTTTACATGTTGGTTGCAACAAGTCCATCAATTACATAATAGCTTTGTTGGCAACTTGAAATTTGTTTTGATAGGTAAATAGTGGGGGCGGGGCAGGTGGTGTAAACCACAAATATATGACACCACAAAGGATGTCATTACTGTTGGGCTCTCACTTGAACCCCGGCAGCTTGAATTTATTGAACTTAGTGTAATTATATATGAGTTTAGATATTTTGTGCTTTAAGTCAAAGTTTTGGAAAATTGGAAAAAATTACACTTATTTATTGAACTTAGTGTAATTACACTTGTTTTGGCTATGGTGAACGGTTTATCTTATCAACATCTAGTAATTTGCTTTGCGGCCAGTGATGTATCATTTCGCTTCTGAAATTTATGCGTCTCTTACCAGTAGAGTCATATATAAAACACTTGCACATTTTCGGATACTATATTAGGATTGTATATATATACCTTGTGCTTTTACTTTATAGAATGGGGTTACTGATTAAATACGATTGCTTTAATTTAAACAGAAGGTTGAGCCGAATGGTATGTCAAGTCAAAGGATTTATGCCCAACAAATTATGGACACACGACCCTTAACTGCATTAGATGTCAATGATCCTTCGGTTTCTGATGATAATAAGACACGAGCTATCAGTTTCTTTATCAAACACAATGGAGGTGATGTCTAAGGAACGTGATCGGCACATGATAAAAGTCCCTAGGAAGCAGACTTGCACTGAGGATGGTCTTGATCAGTCCTCTCACGATTACACCATTTTTTGGTTGGTGTGTTCGTTTTAGGAGTCTTCAGGTTGATGGTGTATTTCTCTTTATATCTATGTATGCATTATGTAGGTTAGTAACTTCAGTCTCAGACTTTTCCCTATCCAATAAAAGGGAATGCTATGCATTTCTTTTCTGTTTAGATGAAGTATTTACCACTTTCAAAATTATAAGTGCTATGCGATGCTCATTTTGATGTGAATTGGAAAATGATAATGAGAAAGACTATGTACTCCTATGACTATGATCGTTGATGCCATGATTGTTATTATTAATCTCCTTGTCAATGTTGTCACTTTAATTGAAGGTTAGTTTCATTTCCACTAGAATGGTTAAACTTTTTAGAAATTAGCTAGACACGTTAAACTTATAATTCAGTTTAAAATTCATTAGAAGATTGAATTGTAAGTAAAGGGTAAATTACACTTACGGTTACTGGAATTTGATATAGATTTGATTTTGGTCCCGCAAATTAAACAGTTCGGATTTGATCAATGAAATTTGAAAAAATGGAATTTGGTTCAATTTTAGTTCCTTCAATTTATGGTTCCAGTATCACTGACACAGCCCTTTGATGAGTTATCACCACCACTTTCGACACCAACTTTGCCCCCATCACTTCCTCCTCCTTTGGCACCTCCACCACCACCAACACCCTTGCTGTCCATTCATGTATGTGTGGCTGCTTAGTATGTATGTGTCACTAACTTATAAATATGAGTGGCCTAACTCAGGAGACTGCAATGGGTGTATCATTATCACACAAGGGCCTGATGGCTAAGAAGCCGCCAAAAAGAAAAAGGAAAAAATAAAAAATAAAAAACCCATAACTGGAGTTCGTAGAACTCGATTTCTGTGGAGTTATAAATCAAGTCCTATGGACTCGAGTTCTACATTCAGTTCCCACAATTCGCATTTTCAAGCAGAGAGTAAGGACAAACTCGATCACTCTGGAGTCGAGTTTTATGTTTTTTTTTTCCTCTTTTTTCCTTTTTTTTTTTTTAAAAAAAATGTAGTACAGAAACACAATATATTTTGCTCTCTCTATTCAGTATGTCAACTGAAGCATAAGCAAAACCTTTAGAAAACCACCTTATTGGTTCTTTTCCTTTCTCACAAGTAATGCCACCATCAACTTAACAAGACTAAAAACTAAGTGAACAATGTCATGCAGAGTAAAAATAAAGTAAGACTTGACGAAAAGAAGGTGGTAAAAGAATCCAAAGCTATATAGATGAGGAAGAAAATGCAAAAGGAAAGGATTGGAAAAGCCATTTAGTCATAATATTGTAATGAAACCGTACCTCAGACAAGTTAATTGTAAGTTGCCCATGCTACACCAGTCCAATGTCGAAAGCTCATGAGTAAAAAGTTAAGATAGAGAAGGGCTTAACAAGAAGCACCAATGTAGATGAGTAGAGCAGCTAATGAAAAAAGATTTATAGTTACTTATCAAAAAAACAAAAGAAGGATTTATAGTCTTAATAAGAAGCACCAACACAGATGAGTATAACAGCTAATAGAAATAATTAACAACTAATTGAAAGATAAAATTAAACATTCATAATATCACAATATAGAAACAGGTACATTGGATACAGAATACTTCGATTACAAGTGCATTCAGTGATAAAAGAAAATAATAATTGTGCCGATACAACCCAGTAGTAAGTTCGAATACACAATAAAGAGAACCACAATTTACATCTACAATTCCATTCCAAAATCCAGTATTTGCATACCTAACAAAAATTGAAATATTGTCGTTAGATACCAAAAGCTAAAACAAAGGTACTATGCAACTTCGCTAATTGATACAATCATGGCATTTTATATAAAAGTTTCACTTACTTAGTTTGGGTCATTACTGCTTGTCGAAGCCCCACGGGAAAGCGGACATCTTCTACGGTTATGTCCATGATGATACAGTCCACAGCTCTGCTTTTGTTGAATCTCCCTCAAGTCAGAATCTGGCCTTCGGCTTCCTGGTTTTCGCCAGACCCCATCCATCTCATTCTGTATCCTAGACTTCACAGGTCGACTTTTGGCCCGCAACAGGTCTGGGTCAGGCACCCACTTTGGACCTTCCACATCCCTTCGCAATGACTTTGACTTTGGTACCACAAATTGGTGTAAGTAGGTGTGAATGACGTTCTCCAAACTATAACATGAGTCAATATATGTACTTGCATCTTGCCCTAAGTACTGAAGAACTGTAATTGCATGTGAACAAGGGATCTTTCGATTTTGCCACTTTCCACAACCACATGTTCTGGCGAATATATTTATTTCATGACTATGGTGTTCCCCTCCAGAGCTATGGATGTTGTACGCAGTCGTTACTTGATATATATCATGGACATTATTAAACGACCTTACTTGATGTGTTTTAGATTTTTTCAGATTTGCATCATAAATTTCTAGGACATATTTACTCCATACATTGCCCTCCAAGAGATCATGAGTAATTTTTTTGTGTCGATCATGGAAATACGCAACAAGTTTACCCCAAATGAATTCAACCATTGCAGCAATGGGCAGGCCACGGGCACCTTTGAGTACTCCATTGAAGCACTCCGAGACATTGGTTATCATAGCCCCATAACAGTATCTACCATCATGTAGCTGGGTCCACATCTGTAGATCCTCTTTCATTAGATATGTGTATGGCATGATGGATGAGTTGGGTTCACTTACCTGTTGTTCGATGGCTAATTTCATCCTAAGGGCCTCGAGCTCGGCATCCTTGATAGGTTGCATGTACAAGTCAAATTTAGCTTCCTGAGTAGCATACCCCGCTTTCAAGGCCAATGACTTTAAAGTGGCATTCTAAAAATGCGTGTTGAAGTTGCTAGTAACATGTCGAAGGCAATATCTGTGAAACACTCATACTTTTCCATCATCACCTTTAAGCCAGTTTGCAATTGCGTTTCGAATACCCTTATGTCGGTCAGAAATTATGCAGATGTCCTTATTTGCTATTACATCCCCCAGTGAAATCCTGAAGCATTCTAAAAACCACCTCCAACTAGACCCTGACTCTTTATCCACAACAGCAAAGGCGAGAGGCAAAACCTTGTTGTTGGCATCGGTGGCCATTGCAATCATCAACACCTCTCGATATTTACCATACAAATGGGTCCCATCAATACTAATCACTAGCTTACAATGTCTGAATCCTTCAATGCACGGAGCGAAAGCCCAAAATACATAGCGCAATATTGTATCACCGAACTCCTCCCTTAGTTCAGTGAGATACCAGTACCGGGTGCCAATTTTTTGATCCAAGTATGCCAATAACAACTTTTTCAACCTTTCGTAAGACTCTTCCCAATCGCCAAATATCTTTGCAATAGCCTTTTGTTTCGCATCCCATATCTTATAGTAAGAAAGCTTATATTCATAATACTTCGCTTTGATGAAATATCTAAGGTGATCAATTGTTGCCACATGATTTTCTTGCAATGTTGGAACAAATTCTGCTGCAAGAAAATTACAATCCATCATTCTACCATCAAGAGCCATGCCAAGGGTCATACAACTGTGAGGACTCCCATAAGATGTGACCATCTATATTCCCAGTTTAGGCTTCGTGACTGCCCCAACGTACCACTTGCATGACTCATCCATGCATTTCACATACAGTCTACTTTTGGTCGACCTACTAGTCATCAAGTTTTTGTAATACTTTGCAGCATCAATTGTTAATGCACGTTTCACCGCTTCTTTATTCGCAAAAATCAACCCCTTACAAAAATTCATGTCTACATTCCAAGAAGAAGCAAATGATTGCTCATCAATTTCAGGATCAACCATATTTTCCCAAGTATTTGCATAAAATGATGAGGCGGGAGGTTCATAAACAGGGGTCGTATTTGTAACATGCTGAACTCTAACAGTAGCATTCGCATCATCTTCATCACATTCATCCATATCATCAACAAGAGGATTGAGAGTAATTTCATGGTCATCAACATCCCTGTCAAAGTTGCCTTGCTCAATCCTCTCTTCATACTCATCTCTATCGTCAAGATCTTCCCCAACACAATGTTCATCTTCATCTTCAACTACTGGAAGTGTAGAGGATTCACCTCGATGTGTACAAAATTGTTCTTCATTTCTATTGCCAAGTTCGCTCTCAACTGTTGTTGGTGTCTCTTGAAAAGGGGTGTATAGCCTCCTAATGTGGTGCATTGATCATCTAGGACTGCAAATTGTAGAGATATAGTTGTTTGTACAATATCCTCTACGCCAACTTTTGCATGCGGCTCCAAAGTGACGTACAACTCAAAATTTGCTACTTGTTCCCATTAATGCATCTTGTTAAACATGATCTTCACATGTTTGTCTTCTATTATCGCTATATATCTGTAATTAATGCATTGATTGAGGATTTGATGTGGAGAACGGAAAATAATATGTATGTCATGCAAAGCAAGCTTCAGTTGCAGCTCTTCCATAATTTTTATCTTCAAATCACTCACGGTTTTTAACTTACGGCATATCATCATATAACAACACTGGATACCCGGACCTTCAAATGGAAATCCGTCATAAGGGTTGGCATTGTTAAGGGGTCCACCGTAGTATATATTTATATAGATCATTATCAACCTATAGATCATCAAGTGCAATTGTGTTACTGACAAATTTATAACTCTCAATCACAAAACTTTTCTTATACTCACCTCAGGTCACATACAAAAATAGTCATTACCAATTTCATATTCTTTTAAAATTCCAAATCATTCTAGGTATCAAACTTAAATATTATATCAACCAGTTATCCATTGAAATCTCTGCTACAAATCTTAAACAAATATATCTTGAAATAATTTATGCTAAAAAGACTACAAATACTATCTTAGGTATCAAACTCATAATCCATTTCATACCCATGATAAAGACTTAAAAGTACAAAATAGTCCTAACAATTGATCACAATATTTAGTACTAAATATTCTCAATAATTAAGCCCAATATTATTTTTAAAAAAAAACCTAGCATATTATTAATCACAATATTTACACTAACAAAAAAAATATTCCCAATATGTTGTAATAACATTATTAATCACAATATTTGGTACTAAATATTCACTCCAATTATTTTCCCCAATAATTTAATCACAATATTAATTTTTTTTAAAAAAAACTTGGCAAATAATTTAATCACAATATTAATTTTTTTTAAAAAAACTTAGCAAATAATTTAATCACAATATTAGTTTTTTTTAAAAACTTAGCAAATAATTTAATCACAATATCTACACTAACAAAAAATAAACAAATATTCCCAACAATATTAATTTTTTCTTTAAAAAACTTAGCAAATAATCTAATCACAATATGTAACACTAACAAAAAATAAACAAATATTCCCAATAATTAATCACAATATATATATATATATATATATTTTAAAAACTTAGCAAATAATTTACTCTCAATATCTACACTAACAAAAAAATATATATATTACCAATAATTAATCATAATATTAATTTTAAAAAAACTAGCAATTAATCACAATATACTAACAAATAAACTAATCACAATATATTAACAAATAAATTAATCACAATATTTTCACTAACAAACAAAAAAAAAAATCTACCTAATACGTTTTAATTGTTTCTTAAAAACAAAAAAAACCTAGCAAATAATTATAATAACTAACAAAAAATATTTTCAATATTGTATTATCTGTGAGAGATTGTTGTTAATGTGACAAATTGTATGAGATTTGAGGAATGTGAGTGTGAGCTTGAGGGTGACAAATTGTGTGAGATTTGAGGATGTGAGCGTGAGCTGAGGGTGACACCAAAGAGCTGAAGAGAATATAAGAGAGCACATCTGTGAGCCGGGTAAAGGGGGGAAAAAAGTCCTAGTTGGGACCCACACGACACGTGGATGGCTTGGGGACCATTTACAGAAATTGAGTCCAGTAGACTCGATTTTTAAAAGCAAATAACTCGAGTCTACTGGACTCGAGTTATGTCCACGTGCTTGAAATGCGGTGGAGACCTAAAATCGAGTCCAGTAGACTCGATTTCCTTTAAAATGAGCACGTGACCTGAGTCTCAAAAGCGTGGCATGATAGACATGGAAATTGAGTCCAATGGACTCGATTTTTCTGACCCAAAACCGAGTTCAATGAACTCGATTTTCATGTCTACGTGGACTCCTTGTCCAGTTTAGACGGTGCTACGATCGGAAAATTGAGCACACTGTACTCGATTTATAATGCCAAAATTGAGTCCATTGGACTCGAATTGTTAGAAACGAAATTAGTTTGAAACGTTGGCTAACTAATAATATTGTTTGGATTTTTTTGTTTTTTATGAAAAAACGCCCAACCTTTCCACCAAACCTACTGAAATTACACTTTCATCACTGAAAACCACTAAAAGAGAATCAAATAAACACCAATTAACTCCATATTAAAGGAGAAAGTGAATAATTAATTAATTTTTTTTTTTTTTAAAATGAGAGTTATCAACCTAGATTGGAAATGAAAGCCTCAGAAGTTTATTTGTAGGTTGTTCCTTGTAGAGAAAGAGAAATAGATGTTCATTAATTTTTTTTATATAAAAAAAGGAGAGAGAAAGAGAAATAGATGTCCATTAAAAAAAGAAAAGAAAAAAAAGGAGAGAAATACCAATATGTGGGGTTGGTGACTTTTTTATGGGACAAGTCTTCAATTTGTGGAAGATATCTGTGAGTAGTTTTGGTTAATTTTAAATTTTAAATTTTAAATAAAGAATGGTGAGACATGTGATGATAATGGGGGTGGAAAGGAGGAAATTAGATAAGGGTCATTCCACTGTACCCCCTCTTTCTTTTGCAGGGTACAGTACCCACTTCAAATCTTAATTGTTCATATTACTTCCTTCAATCCTGGTTGTTTATTAATTTTAGTATGGATACTAGTTATTGGCTAATCTGGTTAGAGTACTAAAAAAATTAAAAAAAAAAAAAACAAAAAAACAAAAACAAAGAGGTTTCAAGCTCTACTGAACGAGAACCTTGAGTGGCGATGTGCCACAGTTATTAGCCTATCACTACTACATAGCTATATTTCAGTTGTGTACTTCGGTACACTTTAGTCATATTCTGTCTACTTTGGCCCATTTTGTTTATTTTGGTCATATTCGGTCCACATTAATTCTAATCAGTCCATTCTATCTACTTTGATCATATTCGGTCCAATTTGGTCCACATTGATTCTATTTAGTCTAATTCGGTCCACTTTGGTCATATTCGGTCAAATTTGGATCTATTTAGTCAATTCCGTCCACTTTGATTCTATTCAGTCCAATCTGGTCCATTTTGTTTACTTTGGTCATACTTAGTCAAATTTGGTCCTAATTGGTGTATTTTGGTCATATTTGGTGCATTTTATACACTTTGGTCCAATTCAGTCCAATTAGGTTTTATTCAGTCATTTCGGTCCATTCTGTCCACTTTGGTCCTATTTTGTCCATTCCAGTCCATTATGTCCACTTTGGTCATATTTGATCTAATATGGCCCTAATCATTCTAATGTGGTCCTATTCGGTCTATTCAGTCCACGTTGGTCCCATTCGATTCACTTTGGTCCATTTTGTCTACGTATTCTCTTTAAAATTTTGTAAAAAATAGATTAAAATTCAAAACTTACCCTTTAAGTTTCAATTTTTGTCATTTTAGTCCTTTAAGTTTTAGTTTTGTCATTTCAGTCTTCTATGTTTTAGATTTTGTCAATTCAATCTTCTGTTAAGCTTTCATTCACTGTTGTCGTTTTGGGCTTTATTTTTTTTATCTTTATTATTTTTTTTTATAAATTTCATAATTAAAAATAATAAGAAACTTGTTATTACCAAAAAAAAAAAAAAATGAAACTAATGGGAACCATGTCGTTCCCATCCCCGAAAAACAAAACAAACCCCCACCGATACCCCACCTCACAAATTTCTGAGAACAAAATTAAGGGGCTGACTGCTAAGGGATTAGTCATGGTGTTTTTGAGTGCTGGCTACACCTTGCATAATATCGACCCAGGCTTTGCAAGAATGGTACCAGTTGTGCGAGGATGGTCTGCTTTCTTGCCCACACTGCTGAGGAACTCCAGCCATTATATGTCTCTACTGGTTCTGCTGTTCCCTCTCCTCGCTCAAGTACTTCTGGTGCTATCACTATGGATTTTGCTGCAGCCATGAGCCTCCTACCAGGCTCCCCTTCATCGGTATTTGTCATATCTCCATCATCTTTCACTCCACCATGTCTCCATCTGCTAATGGCATGTCATACTCAGGTTGGCCCCGACCAAATGTTCCAGCTTTGCATCTACCAGGAAGCAATTTTCAAGGGCAGGGGATGTTGTTCCCCTTAGTTTCTTTTTTTAATAACAGTTTCTCATTTTTTTTAATTACGAAATTAAAAAAAAAAAAGCCCAAAACGGCGCCGTTTTGGTTAGTAAATCAACAATAGTTAACAGAAGTTTAACAGAGGACTGAATTGACAAAATTTAAAACTTAGAGGATGGAAATGACAAAACTAAAACTTAAAGGACTGCAATAACAAAAATTGAAACTTAGAGGATCAGTTTTGATTTTTTGCCTAAAAAATAAAAGCCAAAATGGTATTATATAATAGGGGGATTTAAACCATATACATTGGGCACTATTGAATTATCACTTAAATCCCAATAAGGATTTAACTTGGAAGAATTTGATCTTTATTTGGATTTGGCTTTAAAGAGAAATGTTATCTTTATTTGGCTTGAAATTTGTGTTGTTTGGTTGCATAGCATTTAATGTTGCTATGCTCATGTTGAACCACATCAACAGCCATGCCATTTTCATCATCTTTTTTGTATTTGTCCAACAATTTTAAAATAGTTTTTATCAATTTTAAAATACTAATAAATAACGTTGAACCATGTCAGCATGTATCTCATTTCCATCCTCTTTTTGTATTTGTCCATAGTTTTTATCAATTTAAAATACTAATAAATAAAAAATAAATATTAGCCCTATCTCCACCATAAAGTCTACTTCTTATTAATTTAATTTCATAATAAAACCCAAACCCAATGCATTTTCAACCTAAACCCTTTGTCAAACCCTTTGTTTTCACGGTTACAAATTTTCTGTTTTTCCTTTCCTTTTTTTGCCCGCACAATTTCAAATTCCTTCCCCTACCCCACATTTTGTTTCTCATGCAAAATGCTTTGTGAAACTCTTTTTCACGGTTTCAAGCTTTTTGTTTTTTGTTTCCTTTTCAAAATCACACAATTCAAATGACTCCTACACTAATGAACATCCCTCACGTGCTACTTCAAGGTTTGTCTTCAAGTAGCCATGTGTTTATGGTGTTTCACTATATCATGGGACAAGCTATAACCATCCACATTTCCCATTATCTCTACTGCATTTGCTCAAAATCAAATACACCAAACATCAAGCATCTTACATGCACCAGCCTTCCTATACTTATTTTCCCTTTTTAATTATTTTTTAGGTGATTCTTAATTATTCAATTGAGGCTTCCATTTTTTCTATATATTACTAAAAATTGAAGCGTAGAATTTAATGTTTCTACGCTCATGTTGAACCATGTCAGCAGACATGTTATTTCCATCCTCTTTTTGTATTTGTCCAACAATTTTAAAATAGTTTTTATTAGGGATGTGCATGGGTCGAGTTGAGGGGATTTTTTGACCCAACCCAACCCAACCCAACCCATCACATAAGTCCAACCCAACCCAACCTAAACTGCATGGGTCAAGTTGGGTCAGGTTGAACCCATGTGTTGGACAAATTATTTATTTATTTATTATTATTATTATTAAATTGAATAGAAAAAAATATAAATATAAATATATTAAAAAAATTCAAAGATTAGTGTCAATGTAACTCCTTAAAGGCAAATAACAGTAATGGCTAAACAACAATAGTAATTTACTAGGGTTTGTGTGAACTAATTGGCTTTTATATAGGATAAGAAGAGCTGGTTATTTTAAAAAATTTATTAATTATATAATATTATATATATATTAAATATATGGGTGGGTCGAATTGGGTTTGGCGGGTTTGAAATTTTATGACCCAAACCCAACCCGACCCGCTATCAAAATTTTTTTTGTAGCCCAACCCAACCCACCAAGGCCTAAAAATCGACCCAAATCGGCGGGTTGGGTTGGTTCGGGTTGGTTTTGGCGGGTTGGCTGCACACCCCTAGTTTATCAATTTAAAATACTCTTAAATATAAAATAAATCCCAGCCCTATTTCCACCATAAAGTCTACTTCTTATTAATTTAATTCCATCATAAAACTCAAACCCAAAGCCTTTTCAACCTAAACCCTGTGTGAAACCCTTTGTTTTCACGGTTACGAAATTTCTGTTTTTCCTTTCCTTTTGTTGCACGCATGGTTTCAAATTCCTTACCCTTCCCCACGTTTTGTTTCTCATGCAAAACCCTTTGTAAACTCTTTTTCAGAGTTTCAAACTTTTAGTTTTTTGTTTCCTTTTGAAAATTACACAGTTCAAACGACTCCTAGACTAATGAACATCACTCACAAGCTACTTCAAGATTTGTCTTCAAGTAGCCATGTGTTTATGGTATTACATTGTATCATGGGGCAAACTACAAGCATCCATTCCCTACTAGCTCTGTTGCATTTGCTCAAAATCAAATACACCAAACATCAGGCATCCTACATACACCAGCCTTCCTATAATTATGTTCCCTGTTTAATTATTTTTTTAGGTGGTTCTTAATTATTCAATTGAGGCTTCCATTTTTTCTATATATTACTAAAAGTTGAAGCGTAGTATTTAATGTTGCTACACTTACGTTAAACCATGTTAGCAGTCATGTCATTTCCATCCTCTTTTTTGTATTTTTTCAACAATTTTAAAATAGTTTTTATCAATTTTAAAATACTAATAATTAACGTTGAACCATGTCAGCAGCCATGTTATTTCCATCATCTTTTTGTATTTGTACAACAATTTTAAAATAGTTTTTATCAATTTAAAATACTAATAAATATAAAATAAATCCCAACCCTATCTTCACCATAAAGTCCACTTCTTATTAATTTAGTTCCACTATAAAACTCAAACCCAAAACTTTTTCAACCTAAACCCTTTGTGAAACCCTATGTTTTCACGATTACAAATTTTCTGTTTTTCCTTTCCTTTTGTTGCACGCACTATTTTAGATTCATTCCCCTTCCCCACGTTTTGTTTCTCACGCAAAACCCTTTGTGAAACTCTTTTTCACTATTTCAACTTTCTGTTTTTTGTTTCCTTTTCAGAAATACATAATTCAAATGACTCCTACACTAATGAACATCCCTCACACACTACTTCAAAGTCTGTCTTCAAGCAGCCATGTGTTTACGGTATTACACTATATCATGGGGCAAGCTATAACCATCCACATTCCCCATTATCTCTACTGCATTTGCTCAAAATCAAATACACCAAACATCATGCATCTTACATGCACCAACCTTCCTATAATTATATACTTTCACTTTTAATTATTTTTTTAGGTGGACCTTAATTATTCATTTGAGTCTTCTATTATTAACTTCAAATAAATTTTTTATTTCTCAAATAGTTTAATAAATCTAAAAAGAAGTGACAATTTCCTTTGAAAATCAATCTACTATGCCATAACAGTTACCAAAGTTAATAACTTTGTCTTCAGTAACTAATGTAGATATTAATAAATTTTTAGCTATTTCAAAATTATTAATAAATTATTTATATGTCGATACAACTTATGTAGGGTTTGTGATTGGATGGTTCTCTTTTTGTTTCTTCTTGCAATATTCAATGCTCGCGCTATCATCTTGCAAGTGAACTTTTATCATACTGGTTGCTGTTCTCATTATTCAAGAGCAGATCAAGGTAACACCAATCAAGAAAATGAATCAAATTGGGGTCATATTTACTTCTCGCCTTCTCTACACTACTTTAAAGAACAAAAAGCAAGGTTGTGGCTGTATGACACAGGTTTGTCAAGACAAAGTGATGGCTATTTATTGAATAGGTTAAATGTTCAATATAAAATTTACTACTTTGTTATGCAAAAGATATAGAATTATTCAGTTGCTCCACAACATTTATTTTACCATTAATGAAAGTAACGAACACATATTAATTTCTAGGCGAAAGTGCACTTTTTGCCCCTACATTTTGGGCCATTTCTCGATTTAGTCCCTAAATTAATTTTGCTCCTAAGTCAATCCCTGACTTTTTAAAATCGTTTTTAAAATGGTCCCTACCGTCAACCCAGTTACGGAAAAAGCTGAGGTAGCAAACGGTGTGTCCTACTTGCCGACATGGAACTAATGCGGATATTAAAATATTATTAAAAAAACTTATTTAGCATTTTTGAAATGCCACGTCAAATTTAAATTAATAAAAAATTAAAACAAAAAATCCATGTCAAAAATTTTAAAATAAATAAATAAATAAAAATTAATATAATTAAATTAAGAAAAAAAAAAGCTTTTTCAGCTTAAAAAATTGAGTTCCTATCCCAAAAAAAAAAAAAAAAAAATCTAATTTTTTTTAATCTTAAATATTTTTTTTTAATTTTAAATCTTTTTATTTTCCAGAAGAACATTTTCATGTTTTTTGTGTTCTTCCTTATAGTATGCTTCATATTCTTAGCAAATTAATATTTATTTTCTTATCATTTTCTATATCTTTCTTGTGCTTTCTTTATAACTAAATACATCAAAACAAAATAAACTAATTGAATGTCTTTCTTGTCTTGTCTTTTTTTTTTTTTTTTTTAATTCCTCTCATTATTTTTTCTAAACTTGTTCTTGTTTTTTGTGTACTTCCCCATAATCAATCTCCAGAGCAAAGAACCAAACCCCAAACCCAGATCTCAACCAAACCCTAAACCCATATCTCGAGCAATCAAATCCATAAACCCAAGCAACCAACAAAGCACCACCACCGAATTAAATCTTCCTAAATCTTCCAAAATTTCCCAGCAATCAGCAAAGCCTTAACATCAAATCCATGTAAATCCTAAGCTAAAAACTTCCAAATCAACCTTAGAGAGAGGACATCCTCAGCTTTGTCGAGACCTACAATAACCGGGTCGATATCCTCAACTTCGACCCGGAGACTCTCTCTCTCAAGCCACTCCACCCTTCTCTCTCCTTTGACCACCTGTACCCGCCGACGAAGCTCATGCTCCACCTGATCACCACATCGTTGTCGTCTTCTCCCTCGAACCCTAACCCTAACCTCCTTGCCTCCTCTTGCGACTTCATCCTCCTCTAGGACCTCCGTGACCACTCAATCGAGCCCCTCTGTGTGCTTAACAATAGCAAGACCTCCGAGTTCTTCGCTCACTTCGTTTGATTGGAACGAGGTCAAGCCGAAGCGAATTGGGATGTGTAGCATCGACACGACCTGTACAGTTTGGGACATCGACGGTTCAGTGAGGATTTCAATCCAAGAGATAAGGAGCACTCGGCGATCATCTACGAGAGTCCTTGGCTTGATAAGAAGCATCAGATGTTCTCAATCTCCTCTGACCTCTTTCTCTCTCAGTCGAGTTAGGGTAGGGATTTTGGGATGGTTCTCTGGCCATGGGTGGTTTGGGTTTGGAGCAAATGAAAAAGAAATCAGAGAGATAGAAATGGGCAGAGAGATTTTGATCTGGGTTGGGGTTCGTGGGATTTTTTGTGATGGGAACTCAATTTTTTAAACTGAAAAAGCTCTTTTTTTTCTTAATTTAATTTAATTAATTTTTATTTATTTTAAAATTTATGACCTGAATTTTTTGTTTTAATTTTTTATTAATTTAAATATGACTTGGCATTTCAAAAATGCTAAATAAGTTTTTTTAATAATATTTTAATATCTATGTCAGTGCCATGTCAGCAAGTAGAACACGCCGTTTGCCACCTTAGCTTTTTCCGTAACTGGGTTGATGGTATGGACAATTTTAAAAACGATTTTTAAAAGTTAGGGACTGACCTAGGAGCAAAATCAGTTTAGGGATCAAATCGAGAAATGGCCCAAAATGTAGGGACCAAAAGTACATTTTCACCTAATTTATTTGCTACCCTCATCATTTTCTGATCATTTAGATACATGGAATATGTGATTGCTAATGAAAACCCTATAATATTGATTAAGACATGGCTTGGTGAATCAAAATAATGCAGCACAAATCAATTCAAATCAAGACATCTCAATAGTGATACACATTATGGAGGAGAACATTAAATGTAAGTTATAATTGAAATATATATTCAATACAATAGTATTTAAGTTTTATAGTGGAGGGTATATGAAAGGCTTCTATTCACAAAAAAAAAAAAAAAAAAAAAAAAAAAACAACAACAAAAACAAAAAAAAAAAATTGCTAATAACTTAAACAATCACTCATCCATAAAACAAGCAAAACACTATAAATTACAATCCTAAACAACTTCAAAAAATACAAACAAAAAATTGTTAGGATTAGTGCTCTAAAATCCTATTGTATGCCATGTATGATATTATGTTCTATGTAATAAACCTGTTTTATTGTTATCTAAAATAATGATTGTATGAATGTTTGGACATTATCATATACTCCTTGAGATGTATAATATCTGATTTATATGATTTAGCCACAGAATATATAAATCACAAGTTCTTTGTAAACTCAAAACCTTAGTTTGTAGTTGATGATGAAATTTGGCATTTTATCTGCGAAAACTATAACATATCAATTAAGATGATTTGTTTTAATCATGGAAGCGGAGACTTCTAGTTGATATGTTAATATATTTTAAGTGTATAAAATATATTGAACTGGACCGCTGTGGGATTTAATATTTTATTAATGACTGTCAAATGAATAATGATTTTCATGACTTCTCATTTACATAAACTCTCAATCCTGAGGGAATAGTGAACCTGATCATGAAATGTAGGTTGCTTTAATATATCAGGAGTGAGATCTAAACAAATGGTCAAAACCTCAGTATGTTGGGCAACCACATGTAATGTTGAAGAAACACATATTCTCAAGATGAAATTCATAGTCTTTTTATAGAAATATAAAATATTCCCTTGAGATAAGTTTAATGAGTTTGGTTATTCAGAGTGTTAGGCATAACCGCTTAAGTAAAGAATTACTAAAGTTTATATTTATGAAATTAGATTTTATAAAATATATATGAATAACTTAAAGGAATAAACCAGGTACTCAAGGATCAAGCTGTAGAATTTACAAAATGACAGTTACACATTATGCCTTTGTATTACTACGAATATTTTCATGGAGGAGTTAGCTGTTTAATAAAGTCTTGGGATATAATTTATTAATAAGGCCTAGAGTGTAATTATATTTATATAGTGGTATTAAATATAATTAATGGTAATTTTGGGCTTGTCAAGAGTTGATAGATAAGTCCAAAACCCATTGGAGCTAAAGCTTTATTTGTCCTTTCGGTCCCACTTCAAGCCACACATTAAAGCCCAATTGGGCTGGCCCAAAAGTTTGACTCAATTAGATAATCAGTTATTTATTTAATAAAAGTTATGAAATAAAACAACTGCCTAAGTGTAGAGAATATATGTGTAATTAAAATGGAGAAAGAAAAAGAGTTCTTCTCAAGAGAGACACTTGATTATTCTCTTGAAAGATTACATATAGAACTGATTGAGAGACCACACATCTTGGGCACATTGCGGAATTGGAGTGAAGATTGGAAGGCATCTCAAGTCCGATCTTCATTTATTTTGAATTTCATTGCATCAAGGTATGCTTTCTCATTCTTTGTTTCTAAAACTCAAATGTCACATGCTATCTTACATGAATGAAGTAGATCCGTTTATATTCCGCTGCGTGTTTTTGTATGAGATACAAAACTGTATTTCCATGAGCTTTTTCTAAAAAACTATCATAAAAATACTCTCTACACAATCACAAAAATGAGCATACAACATAAAATACCTACAAAATTATTGCTTGAATTATTTTCCAATATTGGAAGACAATTGCCAAAATTTTTAGGCAATATCAAAATGAGGTACACAAATTTAAATTCACAACTGATGTTTGTTACTTTCACATGAACTCTCAATTTTTTCTCTACTAATCACAATCTAAAATGTCCAAAATTGTCGTACAAAATATTGTAATCCTATATTTTCTCTTTTTATTATCTTTATACAATAAAGTCATGCACAGTTCTAGAGTCATTGTTATATTTTTGAAAAAAAAAAATCTTTGACTTCATGGATCCAATATTGTAATTGTGATGATAATAATATTCACGTGTCATCCTTGGTATATGATTATTGTCATGTTTTATCCCCAGTTGATTTTTTTTTAGCACATTCATTTCTTAATATGTGTTTCTATTTTTAAAAAACAGCTACAAGCGATTCAATTGACTAACCAAAAAACCAAAAGTTCTTCACCACATTAATCTGACTGGACTGCTCCAAAATCCTTTATTCCTTCGAAAGGATAAAGAAAAACTCATTCATCAATGTTTTAGGGCTAGAAACAAATAAGCACTATTTTGGGTCGTAGCTTACAAATATTTTGTCCAATCAAACCAAAGCAGGAAAAGTAGTCCTCCTTCAAGCCAACATAGAACGAGACAAAAATGCAAAATATGGACTCGCAATTGCGCTGTTATGCAAATCAAATGATGAGGGAATACAACTAATATCATAAATTCTAAACCAAACAAGATGGAAAACAATTGTTGCAAAACTATCGACAAATCCTTCAACATACAACTTTTGGAACAAACACATTTTGCATCCCAAGAAACCAAGCATGCAAGAAAAATGGAGTGGGTCGTTAGGATCGTGAATGCCCTTACCCTTATAAAAATGAAGAATTACATATAACATGCAAAATGTGTTCAATTGACTTGGAAATGTACAATTAGCCAACCGAGTATGGTAGAAATTATGTTTCATAAAAAAAAAAAAATTCTACAATAAAATTTCCTCTTTCAGTTCCAAATACTAATCTCTAATAATACAAAATTAACCAAGACCAAAACCTCCGGTCACCATGAATACAATAATATATTGGTCATATGTATATAATGCAACTTGAGTAGTAATACATAGAAAAATATTAAAAATAATAACACTAACATAAAAAAATTTATCACGTGGGTCCACGACTAGTATTAATAAAACCTAAATCCATCCATAGATTTCATCAATGGAAAAAAGGGAAAAGAAGAAGACATTTTGGACTCTATTCAAATTATTTGGAAAAAAAAATCTATTTTTTTTATAATTGAGCACACCCTAAAACCTTCTTTTTTTTTTTTTTTTTTTTGTGGGAGAGACCCTAAACCTAATAGGATTCTTTATTATTATTATTATTATTTAGGATTCATCTTCTTCATCATAGAATTAAGGCAGTAGATTTTAAAAAAAAAAATTGATCCAAACAAATCATTAAGTAGAAGTACAACTGTATTTTAAAAAATTTTGATTCATTGAAAAACTGTACATAAAGTGACTTAAAAAAAAATCTAATAAAAAAAACGACATAAAAAAATGAGCAAACTTATAATGGTTATTATATATAACATATATGTAGGCTATTTTATTAATAAAATTGTATAAGTACAAAATTACAAAGCATGTATCAGAGACCACCAGGGGGTCTAAGAAAAGAAACCGGGGACATTCCTTAACCCACCCATGGTTACAGTCCTGGAAAATGGTAGTGTGCTAAAGCTTTGGCCGGTTTGTTTTTACATTGCATTCCTAAGTTAATCTTCCATACAAAAACACTTTTCAAATTGCAACAACAGCTTAATATCATTAATAAGACGACACAATGCAGAAAAGGATGGAGTAGAATTACTAAGCTCCCTCAATGCCAAGTGATCAAGTCACCAAGGTCAACTTCCTGAGCAATTTTATTTCAAAAGAATTGACAAGTCATATACAACAGAACACCTGAACCAAAGAGATGAAAATAATCAGCTCTAATGCAACCTACACCAAATCAATAAGAAACACCGAAACAAAAGGGGGTTCAACCTAAAGAAGTGTCCCTAAAAACAGAACGAGAAACAAACCAAAAACAACAAACTGCTTTGTTAATAACAGAGTTACAGAAATCTTTCTGAGATTTCAATCTGCACTTTACTTCCCATTTGATCATCTTCAATATATGTACCTTCCTTTACCCTTGAACCCCGCCTCTCCCCAACTTATGACTTCATTAAAGTAGAATTTTGGGTGTCTTACAAGGCACCAGTTGAAATAATTTTCAAATTCTTTTATAACAAAAAGGGCATTGGAAAAACAAGTGATCTTTGTCCTCTATTTTGTTCCTACATAAAGCACATTGTGGATCAATATTGAGCCCCCATTGTAGCAATCTATCTTTTGTTGCTAGTCAATAACCAGCCAAACTATAAAAGCATGCTAGGGGTATGGCTAGGAAACCAAACCACTTTCCACTAGCTTACTTATGGGTTTTTTCTTCTGATGTGATTCCAGGGTTTTGCACAATTGTAATGACTAGATTTGGATGGAATCCAAGCTGGCTTGTCTTCCTCTCCCAATACCACCAAACCAATCTTGCTTTGTAGGTTCACTAAATTTCTTTGGATGGAATTCAAAGCACTTATTTTTCAACAAATTAGAATGAACCCAAATAGCCCAAAGTGAACCTGCTTGAGCAAATAAACTCCATATAAACCCCATGATAGCTGCTTAATTTGTCCCACTCTTCCAATCTACTCAACCCTAAACCTCCTTATCTCTTTGAATTACATACCAAATCCCACCTTAGCTCCTGTAGTAGTATGATTAGATCCCTTCTATAAGAAACAATTTAATTTTTTCCCACACTTCTTTAATAAATTTTTTGGGAGAATAAACATTCTGGACCAGTAGCCTTACAAGCTAAACAATACTGATTTAATTAGTTGTTATCCGCCAAAAGTTTCTTTTTCAGTTGATCTCTTTGATATCAAACGTACACCAAGGTATCTCACAGGAAGTTTCCCTTCCTTAAATTGAAGAATTGCCAATATTTGTTGCTTCAAAGTAAAGGAACAGCAGCTAGACTCATTTTCCATTGTATTTGGCACTCAGCCTTGAAAGCTTCTTGAAGGATTGTAATACATCTTGGATTAATCCAAGGGATTGAACATCAGCCCCCAAAAAAACCATCAGATCATCAGCAAAGCAGAGATGGGTTAATTTCAAATCTGCACATTTAGGACGAAACTCACCATCTGCTGCATCGGCTTGGAAATCACCTCCATAGCTAATACAAATTGATATGGGGCTAGATGATCGCCTTGCATAAAACCCCTTTTTCCCTTGAAATAGCCCACCAAACTCCCATTAAAGGAAACAGAACTTTGGAGTAGCACTCTGTACGGGCGTGGGCCTCACGGGACCACCCGCCCACGAAAGCCCATTACTACATTTCCACGTGTTCGTAGTGCTCGGCCTGTGCTCATTAACGTGTCCCGGGAAATCGTCCATGCTCTGTCATACCCGGCAACTTCTCGGGAAACTCACTCCCGTCGATCAACAGACCCAAGTGGGAAGCTAGTTCCAATGCCACTATCTCCACTCACCCATCGCATAACGCCCACTCAGGAGCAATGGTATTGGACCTCTTTCTCCATTGCCTAGGGAGCACCCCCCTCCGAACAACAGACCCAAGTGAGAAGCTAGTTCCAATGCCACTATCTCCACTCACCCATTACCTAGCACCCATTTCGGAGCAACGACATTGGACCTCTTTCTCCATTGCCTAGGAAGCACCCCTACTGAGCAGCAGACCTCGCGGTGGACTTAGTTCCAAGGCCACTGCCATTTCCTTCACTCACATTAAAGGCACCCACTTAGGAGACAGGACATTGGGCCTTCCACTCCACTGACCTGAAAAATTGTCACGCAATCGCACCAACCCAACCTTTAAATAGACAAGGGATACATGAAGCAAGGGGTTGGTAACAGAGGGGGAGAGAGGGAGGTAATAGAGAAAAGATGTGTTTGTGAAAGGAGACAATTGGGATAGGTGTGAGATTAAGGGAGGCATTTGAAAGAGTTGGGGAATTGGGCTTACTAAGTACAGGGCTGCCCATTGTAGGAAACGCAAAGACCCACCATACAAATAAATTGTAAAGCCCAAATACACATCAGGCCCAACGACCGTTACGGGGCACGCACAATTGGCGCTGTCTGTGGGAATCTCCTACCAAGCTGCGGTACTGTCTTGAAACGCACGGGAGAATGTCTGGAAGCAGACATGGAAGTTATGCGGAGAGCGGTTTCGGGGGGTCTTCGCGGGGGTCCAGCTGGCGAGAAAGGAGGCAAAAAAGGCAGAAGGACAGAAGGAACGAAGAGGCAGTGGAGTCCGGGCCCGGAGAGGAGTCATACCAAACCCTCCGAATAGCGTCTGACGCCTCAGGATGTAACCAACAAGACTGGAGAGACCAGGAGCTAGAGCACCTGCGTAGGACGGTAAGGGATTTGGAGCTACAGGCACGGGGAAGGCGTAAGAGAAGAGATCGACAGAACCAGAGAGAAAGGTCAGTCCGTGTAGAGAACCGACATGCGGCGGGATCCAAACTGTCTTGGTCTCGAAGGCAACGCGAGCATTCGCGGGAGCACGCAGACCATGGATCGGCTACATCCGAAGAGGGGCGATCACGAAACTCGGCCATGGATGCGATGGGTCGGGCATTGCACCAAGCTGCACAGTCCCTATTCACGAGGGACATTGAGGAGGCACCTATGCCGAGCAAGTTCACCTGACCCCCATTCAACTCTTATACTGGAAAGACGGATCCAGTCGAGCATGTAAGTCACTATATTTAAATGATGTCCTTGCACGCTCAAAATGACACGTTGATGTGTAGGGTTTTCCCCTCGAGTCTCGGCCCCACTGCTTTAAGGTGGTTTAACAGGTTGAAGAAAGGATCGATTTGCAGTTTCTCGGAACTGATTTAGGAGTTCGGGATAAGGTTCATGACATGCAGCCGGGTTCCACAGCCCGTGGACGCGTTACTATCAATGAAAATGGGGGCTAGAGAAACCCTTCGCAACTATGCCAACCGATACTGGGAATTGTACAATGAAATCGGTGAAGGCAACGAAAAGATTGTAGTAAGCACATTTCGGATGGGACTACCGGAAGAGTCCGGACTGAGGGAATCACTGACCCTCAGACCTCCCGAGGATATGAGGCAACTGATGAGACGCATAGAGGAATACAAGCGATTGGAAGACGATCGGCTGCAGGCCAAGGGGAAGGCCCCGGTCATTAGTTATCCTCAGAGTTCTGGCTTCACCCCCAGGCCCATGAGGGAGCCAAAAACCCAGGAGCAAGGCTATGAAATTATGGGGGTTGGCACGGTGTTTAAAGAGCCCGTGCACAGGATTGTCGATAGGATAAAGAATGAGCCTTACTTTAAGCGGCCGAACAAAATGGTGGGTGACCCATCGAGGAGGAACCAGAACTTGTATTGCACATACCACAGAGATAAAGGGCACACCACAGAGCAGTGCAGAGTGTTGAAGGACCACCTGGAGCAGCTGGTAAAGGCAGGCCATCTGAAGGAATTTCTAGCGAAAAACGAAGATCAACGAACAGGACAAGCAGACCGAGCTTGTAGAGATACCCTCCTACCCCCTCTGGGAGTGATAGAAGTCATCCACGTCGGGCCGAGATACATCAACTTGCCGATCATCGGAGAGATATTGGCCGTAGTGCCCACAGACTGTTATGTTGGCGAGCATTCCCCGAGGAAGAGATTGAGGTATGCCCGACAACCCATCACATTCGACGACTGCGACCTGGAAGGGACCACCCAACCACACCATGACGCCTTAATGGTCACAGCCCGTGTAAGGGGCTTTCAAGTGAAAAGGGTTATGATAGACCAAGGGAGTGGGGCGGACATAATGTACCCAGATCTGTACAAGGGACTCAACTTAAATAAAGGGAACTTGACCACGTACGACACGTTGTTGATGGGGTTCAACGGGCACTTGGTGAGGTCGGAGGGACAGATTTCACTCTCGGTTAGTATGGGAGGAAAGGAGGTGGTCGTGACGTTCATAGTAGTCTCATCTTACTCGCCATACACGGCAATCCTCGGGAGACCATGGATACATGACATGGGAGCCGTACCGTCCACCTTACATGTTAAAGTCAAATTTCATACGGAGCACGGGGTCGCGGTAATGCAGAGCGACCAGCAGGCGGCCAGACGGTGCGTGGTAGCCGCAGCCCACAAGCAAGACGAGCAAAAGGCTGCAAACACGGGAAGTCCATTATAGCAATCACAGCAGCCCCAATTGGAAAGGAGGACTTCTACCGAGGGGCTGGTAAGAGTGAAGATCGTTCCAAAAAGCGAGAGGTATTTTCAAGTAGGGGAGAGCATGGATGGCCGGGAAAGGATTGAGCTGCTGCTTTTCCTTGTACAAAACATGGATGTGTTCGCTTGGAGCCCGTACGAGGTGCCCGGGGTTGATCCAGAATTCATAATTCATAAGTTGAACATGGATCCTCTATGCCCCCCCCCCCCAAAAAGCAGAGGCCGAGAAGGTCCGCGAAGGAACACGTCGATGCAGTCAGACAATAAGTTAGGAAGCTGAAGGAAGTAGGGGCTGTAAAGGAAGCATTCTTTCTAGAATGGCTTGCAAACACGGTGGTCGTGAAAAAGAAGAACGGCAAATGGAGGGTGTGCGTTGACTTCATTGACTTGAACCGGGCATGCCCAAAAGATCCGTTCCCAATGCCGAAAATTGACCAGCTGGTGGACGCTACATACGGGCACCCGAGGATGAGCTTCCTCGACGCGTTCCAAGGTTACCATCAGATCCCTCTCGCCGCTGAGGACCAGGAGAAGACGACATTCGTAGCTCCCGACGCTAACTATCACTACACAATAATGCCGTTCGGATTAAAGAACGCTAGGGCTACTTACCAACGAATGATGACGAGAATGTTTAGGGACAAGATAGGGCGCACGGTTGAGGTATACATCGACGATATGGTGGTAAAAATCAGACAGGAAGGGCAGCACATCCGCGACCTCAAGGAGGTGTTCGAAATACTCCGACGACACAGGTTGCGCCTAAACGCCGACAAATGTGCCTTCGGAGTAGCATCTGGCAAGTTCTTGAGCTATCTAATTACTAAAAGAGGGATCGAAGTCAACCCTAACCAGATCGAAGCCGTAAGAAGCCTCAGAGCACCAAGCAACCCGAAGGAGGTTCAAAAGTTAACTGGCATGCTAGCCGCTCTCAACCGGTTTATCTCTAAATTCGGAGATCGATGTGAGCCGTTTTACCGGCTCTTGAAGAGGTGGAGGGGTTTTCACTGGGATGAGGAGTGTGATAGGGCCTTCCAAAACCTTAAGGAATACCTTGGGCGGGCACCAACACTGACGACTCCTGAGGCAGGTGAAGACTTGTACATGTATCTCTCGGTATCCGAGCATGCGGCCAGCGTCGTGTTGCTAAGGGACAATGGTGTCTAGCTCTCAGTTTATTACATCAGCAAGACACTGGTCGATGCCGAGACCAGATACCTGCCGTTGGAGAAACTAGTGTTAGCACTTGTGCATTCTACCAGGAAACTTCCTCACTATTTTCAAGCTCACACCATTTACGTCCTTATGGAATATCCGTTCCAGTCGTTACTAAGAAGGTCTGACTTCACGGGAAGAATAGCTAAATGGGGAGCTAGGCTAGGTTCTTTCGACATCAGGTACAGGCCGAGGACTTCCATGAAAGGGCAAGTGCTCGCAGACTTTATTTTCAAGTTTACGCCAAAAAGTACGGATATAGTTTGCCTCACGAAGCTCCGACCGTGGAAGGTATTTGTGGATGGCGCATCCAACGCGGCAGGGGCGGGAGCCGGGATTGTGATCATCACACCGGAGGGACTAAAGCTGGAGCACTCATTTAGGCTGGGCTTCAGAGCTTCCAACAACGAGGCCGAGTACGAAGCCCTACTCACCGGGCTTAGGGTTGTCAAAGATTTGGGGGCTAAAGAAGTGGAGGTCTTCTCAGATTCACTCCTAGTAGTCAACTAGGTGCTAGGGAATTTCGAAGCTAAAGACACTCGGATGGTTGAGTATCTACGGTTGGCAAAGCAAGCCCTAGATAATTTCTCAAAAGTAAAGGTGGAGCGCATAGCTCGGGGACAGAATCGGCACGTAGATTCATTGGTGACGCTGGCATCATTTATAGCTGACATGGTACCTCGGTTGATCAGGGTGGAGTTAGTGGTTGAACCAAGTATAGTTCCCAAGCAACTGGTCACCCAGTCGGCCATCGCCGAGAAGTGCTGGATGGACCCGATCATCAACTTCCTTGCGGAAGACTGATTTCTGGACAATGTGACAGAAGCAGTAAAAATACAGCGCAATACTGCTCGGTACTAGTTGTCTCCTGACCAAAAGCTATACCGGAGGTCTTTCGAAGGGCCGTACTTACAGTGCCTTCGTCCTATTCAGGCGAGAGAACTATTGGCCAAACTGCACGACGGTGTGTGCGGGAGCCATGTAGAAGGAAGATCACTGGCGCACCGGGCAATGACTCAAGGGTTTTGGTGGCCGCAAATGAGGAAGGATGCAACCGAGTATTCCAGAAAGTGTAAGCAATGCCAGATACACGCGTCAATGATATACCAGCCTGCTGGGAATCTGAACCCAGTCACCGACCCTTGGCCTTTCGCTCGCTGGGGGCTGGACATAGTTGGCCCATTCCTCCGAGCCACGGGCAACCGAAGATTTGTGCTAGTCGTAGTAGACTACTTCACTAAATGGGCAGAAGCGGAGGCGCTCGCCAACATCTGAGATGTTGACGTCAAAAAGTTCGTTTGGAAAAACATCGTGACGAGATTGGCGTTCCAGAGTCTCTTATGTCAGACAACGGCCTGCAGTTTAACAGCAAGGCCTTCAGGGAGTTCTGCCACAGCCTCGAAATCTGGAACCGATATTCCACCCCGACATACCCATAGAGCAACGGCCAAGCAAAAACAACCAACAAGGCCATCGTAAACGAATTGAAGAGAAGGCTGGAAGGCGCCAAGGGCATATGGGCCGAGGAGTTGCCAAGCGTCCTTTGGGCGTATCGAACGACGCCGAGGAGATCCACGAGAGAGACACCATTCTCTTTGACTTACGGAGCGGAGGCCGTCATCCCCGCTGAAGTAAACTTGTGCAGTGCCCAGATTACTGGGTTCAAGCCGGACGAGAATGAGAGCTAGATGGCAAAGGAGCTGGACTTGCTAGAGGAACATCGAAGAACGGCCACCATCCGGCTGGCAGAATATCAGCAGAGACTTGCTCAGAGGTACAATAAAAAGGTGAGGAAAAGGGAGTTCGTAGCCGGGGATTTGGTACTTCGCAAAGTCGTGGGGAATACACGCGACATCAACGCCGAGAAACTAGCTCCGTCCTGGGAAGGACCCTACCTAGTAACGGCGATTGTCAGAGCAGGGGCATACTATTTGGAAGACTTGGAGGAAAAGCCGCTCAAAAGGCCGTGGAACGTTTGTAATTTAAAGAAGTTTTATTGTTAACAAGCCATCCTCCAAGGAGGTGAGCCTGCTGTAACCTTGCGGTAACACACGGCTAACAAGAAGGACTTTATTCCCGTGACTTTAAGTGATATCAAGTTGTTTTATTATGATCACGCTAAGGTCGAAACGTTAGAGGCAATCATTCGATAGGACAGACACCTTCCCCGGTTCGATCCCTATCGCCGAGCAGGTAGAAACCTTTAATTTTAACTTTCCTAAGGACAGACACCTTCCTCGGCTCGATCCCTATCGCCGAGCAGGTAGAAACCTTTAATTTTAAGTTTCTCAAAGGACAGATACTTTCCTCGGCTCGATCCCTATCGCTGAGCAGGTAAAAACCTTTAAAGTTGCCTAAGGAAAGGTACCTTGCTCGGTTCAATCCCTATTGCCGGGAAGGTGGAAAACCCTGAATCCGAAACTCCTAAAAACTCTACGATGGAAACCTCAAAGGCTCAGCCAAGCTTGATCCACGGATCCCAATAACTAGGCACTGACACCCGACCACCATGGATAGAAAAGCGTCCGTAATAAACACACAAGATTCAGATCACACAAATGGCCAGGAGTTTCCAAGCAAACAAAAAGTAGAAGTGCAGAAAAAGTAGAGAACATACATTCACATTTAAAAAAAAAAAAAAACAAAAACAATTGTTCAGACGCCACATCCCGGCGCCATAGGCACATTAAGCAAAATGTCATCACGTAGAAAGGGAAATCTAAAAGTAGTTAAAATAACAACAGGTTGGTTACACGGTAGGATCGGCGGGACTGGGAGAAGGGGCAGGGCTATTGGGTAGATCCTCGGGCATTTGGGCAGTCGCATCTTCGGCTCAATTATCGCTAGTGACCTCCGGTCAGCCGCCTCCACATGAGCATCGATCTCTCGAACGAGGTCGATCATGCTTGGAGTTTCTTCTCCGGCGCTCTCGGCTTGTCCTGGAACGGGAGATGGAGTGGCCGGGTATGGGATCCTAGCTGGGCTCCACAGCGGAGAGTCCTCGGTCAACCCCACAGCCTTGAGAGCTGCAAGCCATCCCTCTCTGAATTCGTGGCATCGCGCCTGGTGGATGATTTGCTCCACGGAGTTTTCGGTGTCTGAGAAGCCTTTATCATACCACTCACTCTCGCAGGCTTCAAGGGACCTTTTCAGGTCACCAATTTGAGTGGCCTGGGCTAGAGTCATGCTGTTCGCCATCGCCAATTTAAGTTCCGTTTCTCGCAGCTTTGTTTCTAGGACGGCCAGCTGATCCTCGGCAATACGGTGGGCTTTCTCGGCATCGACTGCCTTTCTCTCAGATGCCATGGCAGACTGCTCTTTCTCCCGGGTTGTTACTTCGGCGATGGCTTTCAATGCCCTCTCCCGATCAGCAGCCTCGGCTGCTTCCTTCAGCCTCCCGTCCACGACGCATGTCAGCTGCGCGGCCTGCAAACGATACGACGATAGGTTCATAAACCGTGGATAAAAAAAAAAGGGGGGGACCCGATATAGACATGCACACTAATAGGGATGAAGACTTATTGTGATCGTATGCTATTGAAGCCGCCAAGTGAGCATCTCATCATTGCCGCTTGAATAGTACTATGCATCCTCGGGAAGCATTAGGCCTCGTACCAGGCTCTAGGCCACCCGCCCCCCTTCGCCCTTATCCCACAGCCGAAGGCTGGCAGCCTCCGATAGTGGCTTGTCACCTAAGTAAAAAGTATGCTGCCAGCCCACTTCAGGCAGAGATGAGGATGCCATGTCCGTCCCGACCTGAGGATCAGGGGAAGTGACAATGGGCGGCTCCCGGATCTGTATCCCACCCCTCTGACGAGGTGGGGTCTTCGGCAGGGCATTGCCGGGAACAGGAACGTTCTTCTCGGTAGGCCGTTTCCTTTTCTTGGTCTCGATTGCGGGAGGTGCCCGGCCTGGCCCCTGCGGAGATTGGGTTGGTGTCTCATGCCCGGCACTGGGAATGAATTGAGAGAGCGTCATCTCCCTTTGCTACACCATTTTCTTTGGGTGACCTGACTTGGTGCCCGAAGTTTCTACAGGTTCAGTCTCTCCTCCCTCGGCAGCAAGGTCTACGACTCCCGGCCTCTCAACTGCCTCGTGTCTTCGACGCTCTCGGGACACACGCTCGGCGAATTCGTCTCTAACCGGCGCTATGTCATCCACAGTGGTATATCGAGGGCCAACTTCTCATGCTTCGCCGGTAGTGAGAGAGGGAGGGAGGAACCTTTGGTGCTTGACGTCTATGTAAGACAAAAGCGGGCTATCCACCAGGAGCTCCTGGCTAAAGTTTTGCCAGGTGCTGTACGCCGGATTGACACCGAGAATCAGGTGAGACGCCCTCAGCTGCCCGTCGCTGTTCACGAAGATCTCGGAACGGAGGACAAAATTGAGATTGCGTGCGTGAATGACCCGACTGTCCGGTAAAAACCTTTTCGAATTTGCAAACAAATATGAATTTATCAGTCAGGCAAAGAAAGAAAGGAGCAGGCGAAGGAATAAAAAAGAAAAGGGGGTAACGATTCTCGGTACTGACCAACTTCATGGGGCGAGAGCAGGCAAAGCAACTCGCTGTCGAACCAATTGCCGCGTACCCGAACAAACTCTCCGACTGAGTTCTTGTTGGAATCAGGGAGACAAGAGATAAGGCGGACTCGCATATCTCGTGTCTTTAGGTAGTGCCCACTATCAAAATTACCGCACAATTTGTACATAAAATTGATGTCATGGTGGTTCAATTGAAGGCCGAACAACTGATTTAATTGGCTGACACAGCTAACTACTCTATAAAAGTTTGGGGGAAATTGGTTGGGGAAAAGGCCATAAAAACCTAAGGTACCTATTATAAGGGGATCAATGAGGAATCTGACCCCACCCTCAAGTATGGCCATTAACATAAAAAAACCGGTATGCGGGTCAGCGGCCCTCTCAAATGCAATATTGCCCATGTTGCAATACGCAACGTCGACGTCCCCTGGGACGCCAAAGGTCTCTCTAAAACAGCCTAAGGCAGTCCCAAGGGCAAGAAGGTGAGAATACCCCATCCCTAAGACACGACACAGCTAGAAACTGGAAAAGGAAGGGAGGCGGAGAAGACTTACTTTGGGTTCTAGAGTGAGAGGCAAAGTGGATGATTCTGACGCAGGGGGATGCTCGGCAGAGAGAGATTTCAGAAACAGAAAGACGCAAAAAGTGAAGCAGGGACCGACAGAAGCTATATATATATATATATATATATACATTGACCCAGGCATTAAATGAGGCAAAGGGCGGGAAGAAACCTGCCCAACCGCCTTTTTCTTTTTGGAAAGCCCCTCACACGCGTGGGCGCAATTTAAGAACCGTCAGATGGTTCGCGAACCATCAGATGGTTCGCCAACCGTCAGACGTGCCCACCAACCTCCCAGCCTTTAATGCAGATGCGACAGCCTGGCATAGCAGTGCCCTTAGAGGGAACCTCGATAAGAAAATCACCACGCTCCTTACAGGATCCTTGATTGATTGCCAAGATTCGAACATGAATCAAGGGGGGGCTAATGTACGGGCATGGGCCTTACTGGGACCACCCGCCCACGAAAGCCCATTGCTACATTGCCACGTGTTCGTAGTGCTCGGCCTGTGCTCATTAACATGTCCCAGGAAATCGTCCATGCTCTGTCATACCCGGCAACTCCTCGGGAAACTCACCCTCGCCGAGCAACAGACCCAAGTGGGAAGCTAGTTCCAATGCCATTATCTCCACTCACCCATCGCATAACGCTCACTCAGGAGCAACGGTATTGGACCTCTTTCTCCATTTCCTAGGGAGCACCCCCCTCCGAACAACAGACTCAAGTGAGAAACTAGTTCCAACGCCACTATCTCCACTCATCCATTACCTAGCGCCCATTCCGGAGCAACGACATTGGACCTCTTTCTCCATTGCCTAGGAAGCACCTCCGCCGAGGAGCAGACCTCGCGGTGGACTTAGTTCCAAGGCCACTGCCATTTCCTCCACTCACATTAAAGGCACCCACTTAGGAGACAGGACATTGGGTCTTCCACTCCACTAACCTGGAAAACTGTCACGCAATTGCATCAACTCAACCTTTAAATAGACAAGGAATACACGAAGCAAGAGGTTGGTAACAAAGGGGGAGAGAGGGAGGTAATAGAGAAAAGATGTGTTTGTGAAAGGAGACAATTGGGATAGGTGTGAGATTGAGGGAGGCATTTGAAAGAGCTGGGGAATTGGGCTTACTAAGTGGAAGGCTGCCCATTGTAGGAAACGCAAAGGCCCACCATACAAATAAATTGTGAAGCCCAAATACACATTAGGCCCAACGACCGTTACGGGGCACGCACACACTCATTCCCTAACCAATGAAACAAACTGATTGGGTACTCCAACAACAAAATCGTAAGCCTTCATAAGGTCAATTTTTAAGGTGCACCTAGCAGGCCCTTTTTCTTTATGATACTACCATAACTTCCTGAGCTAACAATTCATTTGCTTCTCCCTGTAGCTTACCAGATATATAGACTTAACTGCTGCAATAACTTCTTGATGAACTATATACTCCAAGATTTCTTAAAAAGAGTTGAGCAGTAAAGCTATCTGGCCCTGGAGCTTTATCTCCATCTAGATTGAAAATAAATTTTTGTATTTGCTCAGCGGTTATTTTGCCTGTATGACCCTCTGTTGCTCCAGAATAATCTTTCGACGAAGTAATTGAGCAACTAGTACAGAATCATCTATACTGAACCTACTGTGAGAGGTTCCAAGAAGTTATTCATTGAATTTAATAGCCATCTCCTAGAGTAGAGCGGGATCTTCTACCTTCTGCCCTTGATTGTAATAATAAAGGCATCTTATAGTATTCCTCGCTTTTGTAATGGGCACAAATTTATTTTAAAAAATGAGGTATCATGATCCCCCAAATTGTGGCATCTAATTCCTTTTTTCTGCCTAAAAAATCTCTCTGCTGCCTTGGTACATATAAGGGCTCTCCCTCTCTTGCCTAATAAGGTTAGGATCATTAAGATTTGTAAGCATGCAATTCTGTACCAATTCCAAACTTAGTTTAACATTTAAGATTTGAGTGATGCAACCACCGGTGTCAACTTCAAAAAAGACTCAGAATGAATCAGAACCTCAACAGTTAGCTTGATGTGAAATTAGGAAAATTCAATGTAAAATTAAGAAAACTAGATTGGCACATCAATGTAAAATTAG
Organism: Castanopsis chinensis; assembly: GCA_032878915.1. Lineage (NCBI taxonomy): Eukaryota > Viridiplantae > Streptophyta > Magnoliopsida > Fagales > Fagaceae > Castanopsis > Castanopsis chinensis. The sequence continues at coordinate 17,875,962 of JAVQMG010000115.1, read as the reverse complement.
GAAAATTCATAACGTCCTTCCCAAAAAAAAAAAAAAGGAAAATTCATAACGCGGAACAATTTGCTTCTAGGTTATGGGTTTTGATCTGCATCTGAGTTTCAATTTTGATAGTTGATTTAGTGTCAAAACTGATCCAATTATCATCTTGAATGATATTCATAATCAAATTATCAAAAATAAACTAAGTAATAAAAATGAAGGCATATTTGTCACCACAACACATACACACCATATACTATATTTTGCATGAAGTAACAACTAATTTCTCTTCGTTCGAAAATGAAATTAGCATCATCATCGTCTTCTACATTCTGTATTTCGTATGAAAATTGTTAGGCACTCATTTCAACTCAAGTTACCACTTTCTTGCAGCGCCTCAAAGGTAAGCTAAGTAAAGATTATTGACCTCCAAAAGAGGAATGACTAACTGCCGTGTAGAAGTTTTGAAAGGCAAAAAAACGGCTAAAAAAACTGCCCTGTCGTAGGAAAAGAAGAAAAAAGCGCCAAAATAAGGTAATAAATGGGTTAGCAGACTCCTGAAGCTTGTGCAAATCCTTTAGTTGGTATCTTTCTCTGGCTAGGAGGAGTCCATGGCAATGGCTTCTGGAAGTGCATGCAGTTGAAGGGTGGGCATATGGGGCTTGTTGTGTGGGATGTGGGGTGGCCCAACCAACTTCCTCTCCTTCGGAATTCCTTCATCAAGTACCTTCCTCACCTCGTTTGCAAGCTCTATCACCATGTCTTCCTCATGGCCTGTTCACAAATGTTTCAGAAACTCCGTCAAAGTTTAAACCAGGTCTCTATGTTCAACAAAAGGAAAGTCTGAATGTATTATGATATTTCATGTTGGATGGAAAACTCACCAATTTGAGACATGGCCTTCTCTAACAGGAAAAGATAGTCTCTATTGTTTCCGCATGGCCCATTAGCAGTTGCAATTTGCCTGACCAAAAGCACAAAAGAAATCAGCTCGAGGAAGAAATTTTCACAAAATGAGGGGTAGAAGAACCAAATTAGGTGATGGTGAAAAGGAAAAAAATAATAATAATAATTACTTTACCTGGCCATTTCCTCCAATGGTGCAGGTCCAAGATAGTACTTGTTTGATTCTTTGTCTAGAGTGGATGTGAAACTGCAAAAATAAAAGAAAGGTTCTGTTAGGAATATTCCACTAAACATACCATATCTAAATGCACCATATGATGTCATTAAATCATTTAAAGGTAGAGAGAGAAACCATTTTTTTTTTTTTCGGATTGATAAAGAAAACCACTGCAGATTCCATCCATTAATATTTTTTCCCACAAAAGAAAGATATGACAATTAAAGCACATAACAAGACAACTTACACTATAACCCCTGTTAAAGCAGGCATCAAGGAATCTTCTTCCTGGAGTGAAGAAGGCACACATATAGGAAATAAGGAAAAAAAAAAAAAAACAAGAATGAACAAAACAAACAGGCATGGAAAACAAAAAAAGATGACAATAACAACTCTAGCCAAGAGACAACGGTTGTAAATCACATCAAAATCTTACCTTGTAGAAGTTTACAAGTGTCTTTTGATCATATTCACATTCCCTCCGTTCCAAATACTGCATTTAAAAGATTCTTTAGTTTACTTATAAAATAAAATAACAATTGCAAGCCAACTCTGTGGAAAGGAATTCCCAGTTATAAAAAATAAAAAGCAATTTACATTTTTGTCAAAAGTACTACTTTTTATCTACAAAGCAAGTATACCTTGCACTCCCCATCTAAACAAGCTAAATTAGAATTAATATATAATATTACCTCCATTGCTAATCTTTCCCTTTCAGGATCTCCCTCAACACGATAAGCAGCACCCCACTGAAAGAATAATTTAAGAGTTCAAAATCAATTGATATAATCCAAATCTTAATTGAAGGGAATGATTCATCACCTGTGGCCTCACAATTACCATAGATAAGTAGCATACAAGATAATTAGTATTAAGATCTTCTACTTACGCATATGGCTCCTTCTTTCTGTTCCAACGTGCAAGTGCGCGCAGGATGTTCAGGGGTGCCTCTGTGATCAATGCATGCTGAGACAGAAGAAATGAAATATGTATAAGAAATTATAATTAAATGCTCAGGAATATGATTAAGACTGATAATGCATAATGTGTAACGAATACTTGTACTGATAAATCTTTACCAAGATCAAATACACGCCTGTAGTCCTTAATGTAGCCTATCACCTTCTCATCATATTCAAATCCTGGGTTCCATACCAGTGAACCATAGCCAAAAACCCAAAAAACCATGGTTGTGTAACACCTGCCAAAGAAAATTATCCTCAGATTTGCATTTAAGCAAATAACTGCTTTTTCAAGCAAATGGGTTGTGATTTATTAGTTTGTGCAGCTTTAAGCTGGTTAGGCGTTACTAGCTTGCTTTGTTAATTTAAACATTATTTACGGGGTTGAACCAAACCTCAAATCAGCAGTTGCCACCATACAGACACAAAACCGCCCAAAACTTGATCAATCAAATACTAAAAAAATACATAGAAGCTTTGACTTAAGAAGCAAGAACACTTCATTTAGATTGAAGTATCCATGTCCGTGCTTCCTAGGTTTTGACCAGTAATTTAATGGACTCGTTTATATGGTAGCATAATACAAGTTTGTAAAAACATTGAAACACTAAACCTTATATTTTCTTTTAATTACTAAGTTACACTAGCACCAAGTGGGGTTAAATCACAACTTTTATCTTACTTATCCCCTTAATTTCAGAATATATTCCCAAAAACCCATCAGATTGAATGTTATGTATTGACCATTATTTCTTGCACCCTTTCCCTAACACCTTTGACTCATTCCTATTCTGTGTACATACCCAAAAAAATAGATCTGAACCTAAGTGAATTCCACAAAAGCATTCAACAAGTTAAATTAGTCAACAATTTCTTTCTTCTTACTTATGTTCTAATTCTGGAACAATATGACCATTTAACCATTGACTTCATTCTAATGAAACACATTAAGAGGCAAAAACATAGACAAAATCCCAAATTTCTAGGAGTTGAGTTTTACATTATCTTGAAATCAAAATAATGACATATAAGAAGGGCTTAAATTAAAAAAGAAAAAAAAAATTCCTTCTACGTTTTTTTCTCAGCAACCAAACAGAAGCTCAAATCACAATGCATAACCACAATTAAACTTATATATATATAAAAAACACACACACAAAAATAGAAAGTCACCAGCATTGTTCAACGCATCAAAAGTAAAACCCACATTACACTAATTAATCAAAAAAATAATAATAATAGAAAATCAAAGGGAATCGGTTCTTACAAAGAAGATCGCGGAATTCTTTTTTTTTTTCCCGAGAACACTCTGGAGAGAGAAAGTCGTTAGATTTTCAGATTTCTCGTTGCTTAATGTTGACAAAGAGAGAGAGAAGCCAGAAACCCGGGTTTAACTTTCAGCGATTAGGGTCTCTCTCTCTCTCTCTATCGCTCAATCTCTTTGTTTCTCTATCTAACTCTGTATCTCTGTGTCTTTGTGTTTGATTGTTTTACGAGGGAGATAGCAGAGCATTTATAGGAAGCTCAAGCCCATTGCCAAGTCGTAGGAAGTAATGCACGTGACTCGAATGGATGATGTATTGTTAATGTGTCTTTATGTATATATCTCTATAAGTATGCCAAATTAATGTTTATGTTTTTTTTTAACAAAAAAATAAATTCATTTAAGTATATATATATATATTTTTTTTTTCTTTTTTCTTTTTAAGGATCTCGAATTATTTTAGGAATAATGTTAAAATGATTTTATGAAAAATATAAATAAGATATTTATTTCTTTTTTCATAAAATATTTCTAAAAATATTTTTTAAATGAACGCTCTAACAGGTTACAAAATCCTTTTTATTATTTTTATCACTAATTTTAAAGATAGTATGTGTCTTGCAATTTAGTTGGTACTTATTAGAGAATTGAGGTTCAATCTTGCGTATACCAAAAATCGAAAACCGATTGGTGTTTTAGTATCATAGGTTGTAACTGTCTCAAATAAAAAGTTAGTACTTATTAAATTGATTTATCAAACATAAATTAACTTGTTATTAGATTTAAGTACTTTTTTTCCCTTACAATAAGGGAATTGAGTGTTTGATCCATAATCGTATACAAATGCATCTCCATTTCTAAATTTTCTTTTTATGAATAAGAATATTCTTAATTTTCAGTTTATAAATAAGAATATTAATGAAGAAACCAATGAGGACCTTTTCCTATTCTTAATTTGTTTAGCTGTTTTTTTTTTCATCACATGATAGTTGAGTTATATAACTATTATCAGCAAAGAGAATCTTACCTGTCTTAGAAACATTATCCATTTCTTTCCACCAATTTCAATAGCCGTAGAACGATTCACTTCCTAAAAAGAAACTTATCAAAAATTTTATATATTATATATTATGAGCTATACTATAAATACAACAAAATATTATAATATTTTTACAATAAATTGAAATATAAATTTACCATATGTCAACATAAAAGAAAATAATACTATGATCCATTATGGTATATCATATGTTTTATTTGTTTCTATTTTAAATTTTGATTATTTTATATAGAAAGTCTAATGAACACATGACATTATAATTGGTAGAATATTTATAAAAAAAAATGTAGAGCAGAGGATAATTCTTCAAAATAAGAATGTGAAACTATTGTGAGATAACGAGATTTTGGGTTATCCCTCAACTTTTTTATTTTTATTTTTTATTATGTTTAATATGATTTAATCTATAACCATTATAAATTTTATATATATTTTCACAATTATCTTATGTGATAGATTTGGACTAACCTAAAGCTTATTACTTTCTTATAGATCTATTAAAATTTTTTTTTCCGCCACCCACAATTAAATGGGTGTGAAAGGTCTTAAAATTTTTCATTTGATATACATGAATAGTACGCATAATCTTTGGAGTACATAAATTTAGGAGCATAAATCATGCATCCATGTCATGGAGTACATAGATGACAGAAGTCAAATTGTGAATTTAATGAAAGTTCATTGAACCTGGACGTATTTATTTACAAATGCGTCTTTTTAGAGGCAAGCAGAGATCATCGTTAATCAAGTCGTATCTGCCCACAGTGCCGTTAGCTATTGCCAATTACTTGGTACTACAAAACGTGTGGTGGACTTTGTTCCAGTCAAAACAGGCACGAAGCTTATTAAATTTAGGTTCATTGAATCTAGACACAATTTCGCTACCAAACCTAGATGTCAGGTTTAAACAATGTTTAGGGATTCCACCGAATTGAGTGTTGCTCTCCTTATCTAGATTGCCTTTATAAAATCCACATAAAGCACCATTAATTCATATAATCACCAAGGAAATATATATATATATATATATATGGATAATGATAATAAATGCTCTTAAGGTAATAGTTAATTATTTATTTAAAAAAAATTGTAACACCATTTTTATGAGAAATGAAAAAAACTGTTAATATATTAATTACTTTTTTTTCTTTTAAAAATATTCTTTAAATGAATTATTAATTATTACTTTAAAGACATTCGTTAGTATATATATATATATATATATATATATATATATAATAAAGTCATATTATCAATTTAATATATATATATATATTTTAATATATAATAAAGTCATATTTTTTGTTTAATACATAATAATTATATTATCCATGCAACTATGCAAGAGGTGATTGGTAAGCAAAGGTTATCCATGCAAGAGAAGCTGAATATACCTTATTTTGAGTGAGATTGATAACATCATGACAAACAAAAATAATAATAAAAAGAGGCAAAGAAAGAGAAGATTTCTTAATACTACATGAAAGTTGAGAGGATCTTTACTATAGCTTGAAGCTTTTGAAAACTCATAACAAAAAAATTCTTGTAGGTGAAGAGAAGTTGAGTTTGGTAAGAATAAAAGCTTTCCATGAGGAAGAGAAGATTGAGAAAGTAAAAAGTAACAAGTACCTTGCTCATTTTAAGATCCATAGCTCACTTTGGCATCCAACGAGACAAGTATTCTGGTAAAAGTTTTAATAATACAGTTGTATTGATAGATGAAACTTCGGTAGAAGAGGTTTGTTTTGAGAAATACACTAAGTGAGTGCAAAAATTGGAGGAGAAAGTGCGTGTCGTAGTGGAAAACTTATATATACATGCTTGTTAAAAAGTTTTTAATTATTATGTTGTCTTTAATTTCCTCGTGAATCATGATAGATAAAAATTAAGTTAAAGGTGTCTGTTTTGAGAATTACATAGGCTAAGTGCATATATAAATTGAATGGAAAAATGTTTAGTGTAGTGAAAAACCTTGTATGTGTGTGTGCACGCGCGTATATGTGTGTGTGGATATGTGTACGTATGTGTGTTTGCTAAATTGTTTTGAATTATTATCTTGTCTATATCTCTTGATAGATAAAATTTAATTTGAAGATGTTTTTTAAGCAATAAACTTAATGAGTACAAAAATTGAAGCATAGTGTATTTTGTGAAATGAAAACTTACACATGTATGTATATTTGATAAAAAGTTTTGAACGCTTTTTTTAAAGAAGAAAGGCATTAAAGTATGTATATACATACATACACACACACACATATATATATATATATATATATGAACCCTCATCTATGAAACTAGCAACAAGTACTTAGCAATTTGCTCAATTTACTTTTGTAATTTTTATTTTAGAATAATTTTTTTTTTGAAAAATATTAATTTATAGGTCCATCAATAGTTGGAATGTCCTATAAGAAAAAAAAAGAGGTTGGAATGTCAATTTGAGTGGAATTTTTTCTCTTCTTCTTTTTTGACAATTCAGTGTTGAAAAAGAATTAATCAACGAGTAAATGTGGACGGCGTTGTTGTTTGTTGAAGACAATGGAATGGTTAATCTGAGATGTGACAACCTGCGACTACATCAACACCGTCAGGATTTGGGGACAAAAGTGGGACCCTTGTTTGCTAAATATATAAATATTTTCTTATGCCATACTTCACCCAAAATATGGAAAATATGCCCAAAATAAGAAGAGAGAATTTTTTATTGGGTCGGCCAGCCCATCAAGTTTCAAAGTTTACTGTAGTCCAAAAGGTTTAAAAATCTGCTCACTATTCTTTTTTTTTGAAAAGGGTTTTGGTCCCGTCCCAAACCAGAATGGACTGGATTGGAACAAACTGGACTGAACATTAAATATATGATGAGTCCATAAAAATTATTAAAGTCGTCCATCTTAATGGACGGTCTTTGCGTCATTAGTAGGCTATCAAAGATAGATGAGTAACCGCCCAACACATTCAATAACGATCATCAAAGACCTTTAACCCTCTCATCAAGACAAAAAACGTTACAATTAGGGTAATAATCACCCTCATTTATGTCCAACGGCTACCTAAGTCACCTATAAAAGGAACAATCTGTCCATTTGCTAAGGTACGTCAAAAAACTACTACAAAACACTGTCTATATGCACAATATATGGGTTGGTACTAACTTAAGCATCGAAGGCTCCCCCACTGGGCACAACCCAGTGGTCTCTTCGATTGATCCCTCTTTTATCTTGCAGGTCCTACAAGATCGTCTAATGCTCCAGATTTGACAAGTGACCCAACTGACGATTTTGGCATCATCAGTTTGGCGCCGTCTGTGGGAAGATTAGCCATTAAGCTCTTCCTACAACAAAGGGTTACTCTTTTCAATTTGGAGTAATGGACACTAAAGTGCAATACCAATAACCTAAAATATCACTCCAATCAAGGAATCCTCCCATCAGAATCTCTAATACACTATTGGAGCACCTTCGTCGTTTTGCTAGTGAAGGACACATGTAAAGAAAAAATCCTTCTCATAAATGAAAGGTAAATGGATGCATTCCATGGAATCCGTCCATTGAGTACGACCGCTCAGGTATGTTTGACGGCTTGATTCTCCTTATAGTAATATTTTTATTTGTTAGAAACGTATTGCCTAAGATCTTAAAGTCTTACCATTTAGGTGACTCTAAATAAGGCATAAACTTTTCTCGGAAACAATTATGTTATAGCTATCAAATCGTGTATTTACAATTTGGTATTGCATAACTTAATTTCAGGCAAGTCTTCTAGAAAATTTGCTTAAAAAGGAATGGTTACAATTAAGCCAAGCACCTATTTAAGAGGTCAACTATAGAGATAATAGATACATGCATAACAATTCAAATTCTTTTAGAAACTTACCATAATCGTCGCTACACCAAATATAGTGAATGATTTCACAAGAATAGTTTTAATCTCATATTACTTGTTTCAAATAGTCACAAAAATCACAAGAGATACACTTATCCAAAAGAGGGTTTAAATATTTGTACAACTATGAAGTTTAAGAATCTACAACCTATACACGAAACACACTATAAATATATAGTAAAAGAAAGAGGAATAAAAAATATTAATGGCCAAATACCGGCAAAGTTTTATGACCTTGAATCCAATTTATGGCCATTAGAAAGGGTTTTATTACCTTTCCTAATATTGTAATATACCATTTGTGTCTTCAATTGATATTCAAGCATTATGGCTTTTTATATCACTACTTTTCTTTCCTAATACATCTTGCTAAGATAGGAAAGATGGAAGCCAAGGATTATTGCTTTGCCAAAGATAATAAATCTTAACTTTCTGCATTTGAAAAAAGTAAAACCGAAATTTATTACCTTAATAGAATTATAGTGTGTCATAATTATGAGCACTAAAAAGGTGTATTGGAATCTTATTGCCTGTCTAAATTATTAAAAAAAAAAAAAAAAACTGCTTTAGGTATTAAACCCGAAATTATTCAATTTCAATTTTTGAAGTTAAAGAATTTCCGGATAAAGAAAGTTAGTGAATACTCCTATATGCTTTTACTTTTTACAGTTAGTTTCCTAATAGAAATTAATTTTATAAATGCTCCTTAGAGCAGTCAATTAAATGTATAAAATGTTATATGTTTTTACTTCCAAAGTGGTCAATATCATTAGATATAAGATGGTTTAAAAAATATGATATTGGCATTATTTTTGGGTCAAAGGATCTAGTTATATAAAGAATGCATGTTTGTAAAATTTCATAATTCAAAAATCATTGGAATTTATGCTAATCTATATATATATATATATAATAGGTGAAGCAGAGAGAATCTCCAATTGCAATTCTAAATTAGAATCCTAATTTTGTGCCATGTGTCAAGATTCATGTGGTTCCATTTGTCTAAATTTAAGTGGATCAATTGTAATTTCGATGTGTTCTTTTTTTTTTTTTCCACACCTACGTATTTCAAGGTTCATCACACCTGCGTGTTTCAAGGTTCATCTCTCCACATCTGCATATTTCAAGGTTCATCTGCATATTTCAAGGTTCATCACACCTGCATATTTCAAGGGTTCATCTCCCCATATCTGCATATTTCAAGGTTCATCTCCCCATCTCCAATACAACTTTCCTATATAAGAAAAGGTTTTCCATAGATTTCTATTGTAATTTTTTAATTTCATGTATTTTTTCTCAAAAAAAAAAAAAAAAACATGCCTCCACTACTCATATTCATCCGAACCTCCTCTTTCTTTCTCTCTCTCTCTCTGCAAAATTCAATTTCTACTAAATCTGTTTTATCAAGATTTTTTTTTTTTTTTTTGTTTCATTTCATCTCTGCAAAATTCAATCTAATCTCTCTTTCTCTCCCTCTGTTTTGCAAGTCAATTATATATCTCCTTTACAAAGGCAGGCTTCATATGCAAGGTAATTGTTAATTAGATATGATTTTCTTTTATTATTATTATTTTTTTGTTCGCAAGTTTTATGGGATTTATAATCTAGCTCTCACTCTTTATTTTCATTAGATCTATTTATTTTCGTCCTATGTTTTTAATCTCTTTCTCTCAAGAATTTTTGGTTTATAGGATTGATGATGGGCTTTCTTTTTTTTTTTTTTTTTTTTTTTTTTTTTTTCTTTTCTTTCTTTCTTGAGTGTTAAAGAGATATATAGTGTTTACTACAAAGATAGACTTTGGATGTATAGTTTTTTTTTTTTAATTATTAAATATAGGAATCTTTTCAAGATTAAACCACAATCTTCTTAGATCTTTACTTATCAAAACTCAGACTTATATACGATTGGTGAAGACATGAACTCAAGCTATATTGCAGATCATATATACAATTAGCACTTATCCTATTTGTTTGTCTTTACGTTTTATGCTCATAATTTTAGTGACTTTTAATTGATTAAATTTTTTTTAATGAGATTCACGTTATTCTATTGTTATATATTGTTATGAGATGCATGTTATGAGATTCACATTTACTTGATTAAAATATTTTGTTAAAAATTGTTTATGATAAAGCAACTTAATTATAGTTATATGTACCGTCTATGAATCAACCTTGAATATATATATATATATATATATATATATATGTCTATGTAGAATTCTTTCTTTAGAATTTTGTATGATAAAAATATTTGTTAAAAAATTACATAATGCTAAGATTTATTAACATGAATAAACTAAGTCTTTTAAATATGACTAAACTCATGATTAATAATAATAATAAAAAACAAAACAAAACCAATAGTATCACTTAAATAATAAAATGCAATATATTGTTTTTTCATTGTTTTATTAAATTATATTCATTCCCGTGCGGTAGCATGGGTTACATACTAGTATACGTAAAGATATTATTTAGTATCAATACATTTCTTCTTGAAATAAATTCCATCATCGTTACTAAGATATAAAATTTTATATCTTGAAATGTTCCACCATAGAACGAACAAAGTTTACTATTCAAACTTTTCCATTTATAATTACATGCTACTTTGACTTTGAGAATGGAGAATTTAAATTGTTCCATTTATACACAAATCTCACCACATGGTTTCATGAAACTTTGGTGGTATCTATATGCTTGTGCATCATACTTTCATAAATTGAGCCATAATTTTAATGCTCAATACGAAACAAATTACATTTTATTTATGCACATACATATTTGTGTTACGACTATGTCATAGATGCATCAACATATACCATCCCTAAGCCACAACAAATTTTATACATTTGTTGTTAATATTATTTGTGATTTCTTGCTTGACAATATTGCTCCAAGCCTAATGTTTTACGCAGTAAGAATACATGTAGTACAACAACTAGACTAGACTATCTAGACTGTACATATACTTTCAAGTCCACAGGATTAGGAATGAGAACTCATTAAGAAGAGCTTGCTAAAAAGGAGATCAGAGGAATGTGACATGATTGCATCATACCACCCTATCTCTATCTATATATAATTGTTGACACTGCTATAAGGTAATTTTGTACAAAGGCCAAAAATCATGGAAAAGCGTAAAGTCTTTACACAGCATCATGAATAATTCTTTCTTTAAAAAAAAAAAAAATGCTATGTCAGTATGCTATATGTATAATACGTAATGGCTCACACAATGATATGTAAGAGACATGGTGTTAAAACTTTAACTTGAATATTTATTGAATGTGAAAGTATGATCATAGATCATGTATCAAGCATAAGTACTCTTTTTAAACTATAGTATATGCATAACCAATTAGGCATATGTTTGGAAGAATCTTATCCTATGCACATGTCAATCTTGACCCTAATGGGATCACCCCTTAAAACAAAATGGAACAAAGGCTAAACGCCTAATAAAATCTTACCAGTGGTCTCTTTACTCATATGGCATGTGTTTAAAGAAATATTTTGCAAGTACATGTATAAATTGCAAAATGACAGGACTTTAAACAGTCAGTCAAGTGAATAGCCCAAAAAGAATAAGAAAAGAAATTGGCCAACTAGGCCACTGTCTCAACAAAGAGACTAAAAGGAAGGGTCATTTCACTGGTCATCATCAAATGATAAGGGAGGTAATAATAGAAGCCCCCGGGATAGCTTTCGCTCCTAAAGGAAGGAAATATAACCTCAAACAGTCAACATGCCCTAGTCCTTACACCTTCAAAAGAATGAAGCAAAAGAGATCTTAAAACTTGTCAAGAAGGCTACAACAATGAAAAGATCAAGGTATGTACATATTATCGAAATCTAAGGTCTCTTGTCAAGGTAACTCATTTATTTCTTTCTTTTTAATTATCCATGCCAAATATTATCTTAGTAGAATTAAGTGCATATCAAGCTTGCATGATTATCTACAAATATGTACAAATAAATCATGTTGAAAATATTGCTATAAAATTATTACAATTATCACAGCTAATATGACTATATGTTCTATCGTCATTCTATTAAGTCTCCTAGACTTAAAATGTTAGATGGTCGTATTCACAGTATGGTCAAGAGTTTAAGTCTCAATAAATTCTTGTTCTCTCCGTCAACTCACCGAAATCTTTTTAAATTGCTTTAAAAATTATATATGGTGCAAGCACCTAACAAAGCTTAGTTTAAAACAAGCATATAGTCAAATAGCTTCAATTTTTATATATCACAAAATACTTCTCTATGATTCATATGGAATGCACTTCGTCAACTAACATCCATAATTGTATAGCAAGCAATTGCATATTTGTACATTGTCATTCCTAACAAAATGCAGCTAGTATTAGTGAAGTGACTTAAGCATACAATTAAATAAGAAAGAAGAGGAAATTTCTAGTACAAACAACAATAACCATAATCATCAAAGCACACAAAAAAGGGGTTCCAATCATCATAGACCACTCCTATAGTCGTCAACAAACGAGAATTGTCCTTTTCATGTTTGAACGTGGGCAACAACGTGGCCTAGCTTTTACACCTTCGAGAAAGTTGAAGCAAAAGAATCTAGGCCTTAGACACGAAGTATCATGTTGAGCTCAAAGAATCTTGAAAAGAGAAGAGCTCGTGATCATCTTAAAAAGATAAGAGGTTGTCAAGAAGATCCCAGCAATAAAAAGATCAAGGTATGTGACAAAATAATATTGTCATTTAAAGTAACACATTTATCTGTCTCTTTTATATTCTTCTATAAAAATTTACACCTAGTAAGGTTTCATGCAAAAATGTATGCATTAATAGACAAATCACAAAAGAGGCAAAACTCTAGGATTACAAGGAAATAATAAAAAGGTCCTCGTAGGCTATTGGTAACTTATTATTTGTTCTAAAATTCTTGTTTAACCAAGTCTTGGCAAGTGCATGTGCTACTTAATGCAGATATCAACCTGGCCCAAGAAGGTCCAAAATGACATAGCGTTATGGAATCTTTCCAGCAACAAGTGACAAGATTCCTTAAATAGATGTAAGTCACCAAAAAATGGCTAAGTGATAAGATTCCGCTAAGACGGATGTATATCACTGACGAAGCCTAAGTGACAAGATTCTTTAAATGGATGTAAGTCACCAAAAAATGGCTAAGTGATAAGATTCCACCAAGACGGATGTAAATCACTGACGAAGCCTAAGTGACAAGATTTCTTAAATAGATGTAAGTCACCAAAAAAAACGGCTAAGTGATAAGATTCCGCCAAGACGGATGTAAATCACCGACGAAGCCTAAGTGACAAGATTCCTTAAATGGATGTAAGTCACCAAAAAATGGCTAAGTGATAAGATTCGGCTAAGTGATAAGATTCCGCTAAGACGGATGTAAATCACTGACGAAGCCTAAGTGACAAGATTCCTTAAATGGATGTAAGTCACCAAAAAATGGCTAAGTGATAAGATTCCACCAAGACGGATGTAAATCACTGACGAAGCCTAAGTGACAAGATTCCTTAAATGGATGTAAGTCACCAAAAAAAAAGTTGGCTAAGTGATAAGATTTCGCCAAGACGGATGTAAATCACTGACGAAGCCTAAATGACGAAGTTCCGTAACTGGATGTAAGTCACCCAAAAGTGGCTAAGTGACTAAGTACCCTTAGACAAGTGAAAGCAGACAAGGATTCTCACACAAACAAAATTCGCACACAAATCAAGAATATCGAACATGACAACTAGAAAATGAATAAAAGAAGAAGCATCAAAGTGATCAAAAATGGTCATCTAAAGAAATCACCTCACTCTTCAGTAGTTCAATGATGAAAAATGGTCGTCCAAAGAAATCACGTCGCTCTTCAATAGTGATAAAATATGGTCGTCCAAAGAAATCATCTCACTCCTCAGCAATGATAAAAAATGATCATCCAAAGAAATTAGCTCACTTCCAAGATCAAGCTATGATCCCTTGAACACCCAAAAAGATCTTCAAAAGGCAAATACTAAGAAGTCGTCGTAAAAATACTACCATTCTTGAAGAAGAAAGTAGTTGAAGATAAAGAAGTTTGAATCTAAACAAGTCGAGAATATTCCCAAAGTCTGACTAGCACAAAGCAAAATCAGACTTGGGAATGGGGGGGCAATTGATGAGTTCATAAAAATTATTAAAGTCGTCCATCTTAATGGACAGTCTTTGCGTCATTAGTAGATCATCAAAGATAGATGAGTAACCGCCCAACACATTCAATAACGATCATCAAAGACCTTTAACCCTCTCATCAAGACAAAAAACGTTACAATTAGGGTAATAATCACCCTCATTTATGTCCAACGGCTAACTAAGTCACCTATAAAAGGGACAATCTGTCCATTTGCTAAGGTACGTCAAAAAAACTACTACAAAACACTGTCTATATGCACAATATATGGGTTGGTACTAACTTAAGCATCGGAGGCCCCCCCACTGGGCACAACCCAGTGGTCTCTTCGATTGATCCCTCCTTTATCTTGCAGGTCCTACAAGATCGTCTAATGCTTAGGATTTGACAAGTGACCCAATTGACGATTTTGGTATATAAAATTTAGTGAGTACAAAAATTGAAGCATAGTGTATTTTGTGAAATGAAAACTTACACATGTATGTATATTTGATAAAAAGTTTTGAATGCTTTTTTTAAAGAAGAAAGGCATTAAAGTATGTATATACATACATACATACATACATATATATATATATATATATATATATATGAACCCTCATCTATGAAACTAGCAACAAGTACTTAGCAATTTGCTCAATTTACTTTTGTAATTTTTATTTTAGAATAATTTTTTTTTTGAAAAATATTAATTTATAGGTCCATCAATAGTTGGAATGTTCTATAAGAAAAAAAAAAGGTTGGAATGTCAATTTGACTGGAATTTTTTCTCTTCTTCTTTTTTGACAATTCAGTGTTGAAAAAGAATTAATCAACGAGTAAATGTGGACGGCGTTGTTGTTTGTTGAAGACAATGGAATGGTTAATCTGAGATGTGACAACGTGCGACTACATCAACACCGTCAGGATTTGGGGACAAAAGTGGGACCCTTGTCTGCTAAATATATAAATATTTTCTTATGCCATACTTCACCCAAAATATAGAAAATATGCCCAAAATAAGAAGAGAGAATTTTTTATTGGGTCGGCCAGCCCATCAAGTATCAAAGTTTACTGTAGTCCAAAAGGTTTAAAAATCTGCTCACTATTCTTTTTGTTGAAAAGGGTTTTGGTCCCGTCCCAAACCAGAATGGACTGGATTGGAACAAACTGGACTAAACATTAAGTATATATAAATTTTTATATTTTATATTGTATCTTTTTTTAAAAGATAAATTACACATTATACCCTTAAAATTTTGAAATATTTAGATTTTATATTTTGAAATTTTAGAATTTAGATTTTACTTTACTAATTTTGTAGATATTTAGATTTTATATCTATGATTTCAAAGTTTAGATTTTACTCGTAAAATTTTAGAATTTGAAGTATAAAATCTAAACACTATAAAACTTTAAGGGATAAAATCCCAAATTCTAGGTTAGAGTATAAAATCTAAATACCCTCAAAATTTAGGAGATAAATTATAAATTCTAAAATTTCAAGATCTAAACATCCCAAACTTTAAGGTCAAATTTGCAATTTACTCCTCTTTTTTGTTTTTATTTGTATTTTTTTTACCTAAGTCTAAATTAAACTCTCTAACTCTGTGAAGTACTACGAAGGTGTCATCTGGGTCTTAGCGTTCCCAATTGAAGACACTGTTACAGGGAGTTCAGTTCCTAAGTTGAAGATCACAATTCACAGCTCATAGCTCACAGCTCACGCCTATGGCTCACCTGGTACAGGGGATTTCCAATAATCTTTTTGTTTCTATTTCTTAGTTAATACTATACAACTAAAATAATACTATGTTGGAAATGCTATTGTTTGTCTCTGTCATTGCAATTTGCAACAGTTTTCTTCTTGATTTTTGTCATCAAATCAAATCAATGCCATTTTATCATGCTTTTCTCAGTTTCCATTATTGTTTTTTGTTGTGGGTTTTTGTTTGAGTTTTCACCGTCAATCATTATAATTGTTAGGCAGATTACTGCATGAGGTTATTAGTCTCATTTCTCATTAAGGAAACCCCAATAAGTAAGTTTTTCATTGTCGAATTTCAGTGTAGTTGGGATTCATCATTTGTTTTTAGTTTCTAAGAAACCACTTGATTATTTTGTAGGAAAGGCATAGACTTTGATTGAATGGGGGAAAAAATGAAAGTAACCCATTAGGCTGAAAAGCTTGAAAACCAACTTAGACCCCGAAAAAAAAAAGACATGAAGTGTAAAATGGAAAGTGAAGAGAGCAGCCAATTGTGTGCTTCAGGATCTAGACACACGCGTTCTCAGGCAGCTCCAGAGTGGACTGTAAAGGGTGCCCTCATTCTTGCGAATGAGTATGCTGCTGTTGAAGCAGATTGTTCAGATGCTTTGTCTAGCTACCAGAAGTGGAAGATAATAGCTGAAAACTGCACTGCTTTAGATGTACCGCGAACCTTGAATCAGTGCCGGAGGAAGTGGGACTCCTTGGCTGCTGAGTATGGCAAGATCAAGAAGTGGGAGTTGCGGTCCGGGGGTGGTTCCTATTGGTCTCTGGAAAGTGAAAGGAGAAGAAAATTTGGGCTTCCAGATGATTTTGACTACGAGCTGTTCAAAGCAGTTGATGATTTCATGAGTGCAAGGGAGAACCGATCGGATACTGAGCCAGAAAGTGACCCAGAAGCAAAGGCAGAGATGGCCGATGTAGTTGAAGAACTAGGTATGGCTTATCTCCAAGTCTAAGAATGGTACTTTTTAATAAAATATATTGAATACATGTTATTGGTCATCTCCAAAAATGTCACTTGTGGATTTGTCTATCTAATATATTTTCTTAAATCGTTTATTGCATTGAAATCCTGAGTAGATATTAGTTCTGTTGTCATCTAGTTGTTATCAGTTGCCTATTTTTTAACTTGAAATGCACTGAAGTATTTTATCAGGCTGTGAATTGCAATTATTACTTGATGCTGTATAATTTATAAAATGCTTCCATGCCTAAATCTTCTCAAGGTTTTAGCAAAGATACATTTTTAAAGATTTCTTGATTATTTCTGTCATAATGCATTGATGATAAAGAAGGTTAATCCTTTTCTGTTGACTAACTCCCCCAAGTTTCTGTTGGGGAGTTAGATGGATAGGTGGTCTCCTCCGTGCATATATTTCTGAAGATATGCTTTGTAATTTCTTTCCACATGACTGATCCCCCCCTCCCCAATAAAAAAAGGAAGGTTTTACTTGGCGTTAGGAATACCAAGAAAAAAAAAGAAAAAAAAGAAAGGTTACTTGCTGATAAGAGGAATGGTGTCTCTTAAGAATTGTTTTCCCTTAACTAAAATTTATTGTTTTGATGTTCCATGTGTTATGGTCTGCCATGTCTGACCCTGCCAAAGCATTTATCAGTATTGGATTCTCTGTTTTCGGATTGAGATAAGAATTTTCTGACTAACACATGCTCAACTCCACCTTTCAGTGGTAACTTCATTATTTCTTAGTTTTAAAATCTAAAAATTATTAAGTTAAGTACAAACAAAAAGGATTTTGGTTATGGTTTTTTGTTGGCGATGTTATGGGATGTAGCAATTCTTATATTTCAATTTGGGAAGCTTTTTAATTTGAAGTTTTCTTGATGTTAAATACCATTTGATGGGTTACCTTTTATTGACTTGGGAACGCATCATATTATGGTGGGGAGGATAAAGTCCAATGGTCTAATGAATCTTCCACTTGTTAGATGGGATAGTTAAGAAATAATGTATGGTCAAATTCTGCACAAATTGTCAAATAATATACCCTTTTGGTCTGTGCATTCAGTTTTAGGTGCTCTGACTTATTATATTCCTATATTTAGGATCTGACTTCCATAATTGATATTAATTAGTAAGTTATCCGTGCAATGCATAGATAATGTTGTAATATTTTCTGTAAGATGATTTTGAAGAATGTTGTATATGCATTATAGCACAATTGTTATAAAACTTTATTAGTAATGAGTTCATCATAAAACGCAACAATTATAACTTGCTCACATATAGCCATTATCATTATTCAATTGAAGTAATGAGGAAAAAAAAAACTTTGGAGGAATAATATAAAATAAAAGTTGATATAGAATGTCTTTTTCTTTCTCCTTAATTCTAAAACAAAATACACATTTCAAACGCTCATAGTCAATCACATCTACATCATTTACAAAGCCCACAAATCCACAACTTCTGACCTTAACATCAAAATCGTAATTGTTGTTGCCACTCAATATAAAATGCAAGCTCTCCTTCCTTGGTTGTAGCCAACTCATATTGGCTAGGATTAGATGAAACAACAATGTTAGAGCTAGGTAGGTGTCGTCGAAAGATTGAAGGGAAATTACATCGTTTTTTGTTTGTGTGTATTTGATATGGTATGGCATGAAGGGCTATGAGTAGGTGTATATAAAGGGGTAGAAGTGCAAGAGGTGAAAATGGTGAAACATTGAATCAAATGATACAAAAAATATTTATTTTTTAAGTAGAAACAATGTAGAAAAATATTTATTTTTTAAGTAGAAAAATCTTGAAACAATGTACCAGATGAAATAAAAAGTCAATATTTAATTTGTTCTTATCTCTGATGTGGCACTTGAGAATATTTTAATTATTTTTACATTACACACTAGGCAGAACTCTACTTTTATATATAATATATATATATATATATATATATATATATTTTGATAGTTTTGCTTACAAGTACATCTCTGCTTAAGGATCACATAAGAAAAATGTTTCAGATACAAGTACATCTGAGTATAAGAGAACCTCACTGAAATTTCTATATCAATTTATCTGAAGAATGTGGGAAAAATTTTGCTTACATAAAGCCAGATCTAGACAAGGAAACATTAATGTGTTATTAACTGTAAAATTATTATAGGCTTTCATCAATATGTTAACATTGAAAATTGGAATTAATGGCTGCAATTGGTGGGGGGCAAATTTGGCCATCATTACATGGACATGGCATAATGATAAATAGATTAATAATAATCATAACATAGATAGAAAAATAAGCAGTACAATCAATGATTGTGAGACATCTTTGTTAGATTAATGCTTAGTTGATCATATTAATCATTTCTTAATAACTTATCAAAAAAAATTAATCATTTCTTAATTGCTTAAGCTTTTAGGACTAATGGTAGTTTATCATACATGTGATCTTGAGTTAAAAAAGTTAAAAATCCCACTAGTTTGATCTCATTTATTAAGGAGTATGAGTCTATGTGTAAGGAGAAGTATTAGAATAATGGTTAAATGGTTAATGCACCCATTCCTAATGGCTTAATCTTTTAGGACTAGTGGTGGTAGTTTATCAATCTGAAAGACCAAATCACAACAGAACTGATAAAGGTTTGATTCTGTTTCCTATTATTTGTCCAGAACAATTGCAACATTGCTTAGGTGTAATCTCATTTTCAGGATTGTGAATGGATGATCTTGTGTATACAAAAGATTGTTGTAGTTATGCTTATCAAAATTCTAAGAATACAAGATGCTTATTAGAACCTATGTTACTGAGTTATAAGTCAGCACCGTCTTTTTTCTTAAAATGTTGTATCACCAGGGTCCAAGAGGCAAAGACGGCGGTTCACATCTCAGAAAAGCTGGCTGGAAGGAAAGCCACTGAAATGCCACATAAAGGAAGAGCCTTCAAGAAGGTCCACAGAAGAAAAGCCTCTGAAAAGACACCTTGAAGATCCTGTGAATAGCCTAACAGAAGAAAATCCTCAGAAAAGCTGCATTAAAGGAAAGCATCAAAAAGGCCATGTAGAAGAACCTGTGGAGAACCCTACAGAAGAAAAGCCTAAGAGAAGTCATGGTAAAGCAGAGACTTGGAGAAGTCATGTGGAAGAAGAGGAGACAATTGGCACAGAAGCAAAAGAGCAAATGATGGTTATGAAATTGCAGGAGAATGCGGAACTGATCAATGCCATTGTTTATGAAAATGTTGACTTA
The DNA here is from genome assembly GCA_032878915.1 of Castanopsis chinensis. Taxonomy (NCBI): domain Eukaryota; kingdom Viridiplantae; phylum Streptophyta; class Magnoliopsida; order Fagales; family Fagaceae; genus Castanopsis; species Castanopsis chinensis. The sequence goes on along the minus strand of JAVQMG010000115.1, from coordinate 17,855,566 downwards.
GGGGCTGCCAATGTGAGTAATGTGGAGGACTACCGAACTGATTTTGTAAGACGTCAAGGGGACAAGCTTATTGCATGCCTCAGAGACATTGTAACCACCCTTGATCAGCTCCGCGGTCACGTTCAAGAATGTGAATAATTGTTAGCTTTCCTTAATTTCCTTTTGATTAGTGAACTTGACTTTTTAATTAAGAAAATGATGTGAAGAACAAAATCAGCGTGAATTATCCCCCTTCTAGCATGCAATCTATGTAATGTAGTTCAAAAGTGGTAGTTAATCTGCAGAAAGTTTATAATGTTACTGGGTGTTTATATGCCCAAAGGTCAAAAAAAAGTTCCATGTGTGTTTCTAGGCTCTAGCACTTAAACAAATTCATTTTTGTAAGGTTCAATACCGTGTTATTTGCAAGTGAAGAACAAAATCAGCATGAATGAATGAGAAAATACTCTGTTCTAGCCATGTGTAGTTCAAAAGTCGTGGTTAAGAAAAAAATTCATTATGTTTTCATTTCCCTTTTCCCATTTAGAATGTGCATTTTATTTTTAAGGCATTAAAAAAAAAAGGTTCTGGGTGTGCGACTCCACTGGGGATCGAACAAAGAATCTCTGGTTCCGTAGGCCAGCGCCTTATCCATTGGGCCACGGAGTCATCTGCTTGGTTGGCAACTTGACAATTACCATATTAAACTTTTAATTAAATATATTTCGCGTAAACTTCCGTCGTCTACCAAGTTATAGATTCTTGGTTAATGCTTGTAATGATAGTTGGGTTCTATATTATTGTCAACAATTTTTTTTTATTTTTTTTGATTTTGTCAAGTGGTTATCATTAATTACAACTTTGTTACATTTTATATATATAACTCCCCGATAGTTCAGGGTGGTTTCAAATTAAATCCTAAATGTTTAAATGTATTTATTAAAATCGTGAGCTTTATAAATCGTTTTAATTCGCGTCGGTCATATTTCACTATTAATTTTTTTTTTTTTAAATTACATATTGTGAATGAAATTTATCTGATGAACATGAACAATTCTTCAATATGAAATTACAAGACCACTACTATAAATGTTGTATGAGAGTTGTTAATCATATAATAATTACTTTTAAAAAAAATATATTAATAATAATAATCATTTAGTTATTGATACTAAAACATTCAAAACAAAATAAAATATTATATAAATCCATCATGTCATTGTTGCTTCGTTCATATATTCATTAGAAGTCTACTATGCTATATTCCTAACCCCTCCCTCACAATCCGTAGTATAATATACTTGCAAGTCTACTTCTAGGCTAATACGTAGCTTACTTTCAGGCTACGGCTACCTTTATATATAACACATTGTTATCAATTAAAAAAACAACCCCGCTACAATTCATCATGATCCCTTTTGTTCTTATTTTTTCCGCATCATTAATTTTTTTTTCTTTTATTTTTATAAAACTCTATTAAAATCCGTTTAGCCGCAAAAGACAACTACTCTCACGCTACAATTGAAAACAAAATCCCAATCATTCTCTTTCCTTATAAGAACGGTCTCAGCCTCTCTTCTCTAGGGACTTATTCAGCCACATAGCCAATTAGATGACTCAATATAATCAATAAATGTATTGTTGTTCTGCATCCATTTTTTCATAGATTAAATTCAAAATTTTAAATAGTAAAACTTCTTCTGAAAATTATAACCCCACACACGATCAACAACTTTGGTATTCTTTTATTGTTTTTCATAAAAGATTCTTCGGTCTATTGTAGGTGAAAGTCATAGGGTAAGTTCCCCCCTCCCCTTTTAGGTTTATTTAGAGAAGTCTCCTTTCGGTAAAAGTTTGCTTGAGTAATTTTGGTGGTCCTATTTCTTTCTCTTCCCCCCTCTAAGTGCATGCCACTGCATAACTGTATTGCACATTTGCATCTTTATAAGAAAAAAATAGACTATATTGCAAATTTTGCATTGTTAAAATTTCTATATCTAATTTCATGATTTAGGCTTGTATTTTACTGAAAAATAAATAACTAAATTTGTGAGAATCATAAATAAATAAGGGAAACATTTTGTTGTATACTTGTATGCTGCAATTGCCACATAATGTCTAAGGGTCTCATGTGCATTGCATATGACCCTTGGATACATGTTGTTTTCCTTTTGCTTTTCCAATAAAATAATCGTCGACGTTATTTAATGGTACCCTAATTTTAGGGTTAATTAATATAAGTATTGATTTATTTTGAATTGTATGTACTCAGCCGATTTTTGGACCAATCTTTGTCCTTGAAATTGAATTGTTTATGTGTTTCATATTTGACAAAATTTTAGTTGAAATTTAAGTCACTATAGGTTTGGAATAGATTGGATTATGCATTCCTAAGTAAAGTTTCAACCCATAGATATCTGATTTCGTTTAACAGGTTCCCTCTCTCTTTGTTCAATTGGTTTTTGAATTATTTTAATTCTTTAATTTGATTGTATTTCTTTTGGCTATTATTTATAATCTATTTTTGAATAACTAACCTTGTCTTTATTTCTAATTGTCTCTTTACCTCCTTTTATCAAGTATTGATTTGATTATCATTCTGTTTTAAGTAATTGTAGCATTGAAAAAAGTGAATATATATTTATTTATTTAACATTTGCTAACTATATCGTGTATCGCACAGGTTACTGACTAGTATTCTATATAATAAAAGCTATGTATTATAGATTAAGGTATCATCAAAAGGATTCCTTATTTCTCTAATTTTTTTCCTCATTGTGTCATGTGATGCACTTTAAGTACATTAATTAAATAATTAACATAGTTGCTCAGTTTCTCTCCCATCACCCCACATTTCTCTCTCCTTTCCCCGCCCTTCACTGCAAATGCAAAACTCACAATTCGCAAACCAAAGACATAAAATCCAGAGAGAGAGAGGAAGAGAGAGATTACTGAAGGAGTAAAAGAATATAAAAATATGTTGCCTAAGCTAAAGATTTATACAGTCTGGATAAACATTATAACTAAAATACATTTGGGCTAATGGGTTGCTAATCCACTGTGGGTAATTTTTGTGTGCTAGTTAGGCATATCTTAGCTGGTTGCTCTTGGATATAGTGTATGAATATTATACAGTTTCTGTTGAGGCTAGCTGACATTTAATGGTTACTTAATTAATGGGTATTATAAGGAAAGACAAAAATAAAAGGATAAAATTTAGTTACAAAATTGGTTGTAGTTTAAGGTTACAAATTTACTCAATAAAATATTCGTTACTGCATATTTTAAAAATCTAATTATTGAAATGCATGTTCTTTACACTTTAATATACATGTCAAATTTTGTATCAATTAGATATTATTTACTATATAATCTATAAGCTTGTATATTATGGATATTCTTAAACTATAAAAACTTATAATTTAAACAATTTATTGATGACACAACTATTAATATTTAATTTTCTAAAAATTTTACAAGCTTGAAGTATATAAAAAGAAAATATAATCCAATAGTGGATTTGTCAAAATTCACCTCTAATAAAAAAATATTGAATAAGACTGCTACAACTAGTTTTGTAGCTAAATTTTGTTCAAAATAAAAAGCTATTCACTATTTTATTTTATAATTTGATATAGTTACAATGGAAATATCAAGAGTGTCTATTAGTTGAGTTATAAGTCTCTTGGTAAAACACTATCAAACATTAATGCTAGATATTGAAATCCAAAATTTGAAACATTATGTTCCAAAATTACAATTACTCCAAACTTAGATAATATAACTTACATTTTTGTCTAAAATTTAATATTGGGCAGGCCAATAATCCACATAATAGAAATTGAACAGTGCTTGCATTTGACTATACATACTTGAATGAAAATATATCTTCCATAATAATAAGTGTTGAAAAAGCATATTAATTTATTGAAAACCAATTGATTGAAGTTCAAAAATTTCAACATGTAATCATAAAACGTTGTAACGAAAGAAAATTGAGCTGAATCTTTTGGCTGTCCCTTTACATTACTACATCAAATTAGCTAAATACCCTCCACACGGAATAATTTATAGGACTATATTTTTGCTCAAGACAAAACAATCACTTTGCTCAGTATCCACAGCACCAAAGAGAACTCAAATGCGAAGAGTGTGTGAAGCAATCCCCGATCAAGCGCAAACCCATACAGTGTGACCCCCCCATGGTTGTGTTGCAGGTATGTTACTGCACGTAAAACAATATCATAAGCACACTATATTAAGCAACAGGGAATATATTAATTCTTTGACAAACAAATATTAGTAACAAAGGATTAAAGGGTAAGTAGGAAAACATTGCCATACTTAAAAAGACAGTCCAAACTTGTATGGTATTGGCATCATTGTATGTATATATATATATATATATATATATATATATATAAGCTTACCTAAAGCTTGTCTGGTTTGGAATAAGTAAGGTTCTTGTGGAGATATTGTTAGGAAAATGTCTGAGGACTCAGAATCAGTGTCGTGTGTAGATACTGGGGTATCATCAACCTCTGGAGTATGACATTGGGTTGATCCAGAAGATGAACAAGTCACAATCATGTGCCATCGAGTTGCAACCGACACAATTCCTTGAGCTCTATGTGTGATTCTTGCAGCTCCAAATAGGCATAACAAGAATCCACTAAGTTGAACAGCTGAGCAAACCTGCATAAAATTGTCCAAAATTTTGAATTATAGGCTTCATGTAAATTAATGATTAAAGAAACAGCATTGAAAAAGTATTATAATTTCTTACTTAACCAAAAAAAAAGAGGTTAGATTCAAATTAAGTTTAATGTTACTTTTATTAATGGTACATTACTGGATAACTTTTTATTGGTACATTTTTGTTAGTCCTCTTTCTATGTACCCTATATGTATATACACAAAATATTACGATGATTAGAGAATGCTAATAATTATCTCATCTATAAAATATTTAAATTTTAAATTATTTAATTTTAGGATTATATAGAAACATAAATTTATAAACTAAATAGTAAAATACAGAATTTGGAACATAATGTTTAGCTGTACGTGTTAAGAATCTAGAAAGCATGTAATCTAACTATGAAATCTTTAATAAAAAATTGTTAAAATGATCCTTACTCTATATGTATTAAGGTAAGAATACTTACCACAAGGTCACCAGAATTAAAGAAAGTCTTCTGAGAGTTTGATTTCAAAGCCAGCAACAAGGCTCCCAATTGACTCACAGTGATGGTAACCATACATGCTATTATGAAAAACCTATACCTATGGCTGGTCAACCACAACTGCTCTCTAATCCTACCATGCTCCTTAAATATTGCACTACAGTCAGAGTCACAACCCTCCAACATCTTACGAAGCCTCTCAAACCTCAGTATTTGAAGCTCACAAGTGAGCCGAAACAAAACACAAACCAACAAGAACACCCCAGTCCTATAAACCCACGAGGCCAAAACAAAAACAAACACAATGGCATTCAGTGCCACGCCGCTACTAACATACGGTAAGGATATTTTGACGGTGGTGAAGAATACGATTTTGTGAGCAACTTCCGCGAAAAACGATGGTAGAAGTATGAATGCTAAGAACCGGAACGCCTTGTCAAGCACACGTGTGTATCCTCGCTGTACGTACGAAGAATCATCCTTTAAGCCCTCAAGGAAAAGAAGCTGTTGGAGGCCATACCTGTTGTTATATGCAAGTAACTGATCAAATCTCTAACATATTAACTTTTTCAATAAGTTTACACAACATTTTCCATAATGGTTGATTACAATTGATCATATATAATAAATGGTGTCAGTAATAGAGCTAGAGATAAAATAAGTTAATAAGTTATGCTAATCTCTCACTATTTAAGTTTTTCAATAAATTTTAAATACAACATTTTTCACAAATACTCATATAATTTATTGTTATTGATGTATAATAAAAATGGTATTTTAAATAATATATACAACAATTTTTACAACTACTAATATGATTCGTTGTGATTGCTAAGTAATAAAAATGGTGTAAGTAATAGACCTGGATGAAAATGATGTTGTTTTAATGAAAAAAAAATCAACAATTGTGAAAAATATTGTGTTATTAGCATTATTCTAAGTTTTTAGATAGAATAGATAGCTATTGTAATTAAACAGTACCTACTGAAGAACCGGGCAAGAATGAAGAAAGCAATGATGGCTACGCCTGACTCAGGAAATTGGACAAGCTTGTTGAAAGAGATGGGGTCGTCAATTTCAGCAGAGGCAGGGACTCGAGCAGAGAAGCATGTTATAAGGGGGACGAGGATGGTGAAGAATATGAATATGAAGTAGGAGATGAATTTTCCAAAGCAAGAAGAGTGGTCGAGTGCACACCACATGAGGCTTATGCGGAATCTGCGTAATTGGTTGAAGATTATAGGCTTTGATGCGGCATTGGAGGGCTGAATGAGTAAAGGGACTGTGGTGTTGGACTGGTTTGGTTCATCAGCGTGGCAGCCGGAGGTGAAGTTGATGTCTATGTGGGTGTCAGGGGAGGTGGTGGTGGTGGAGTTCATGGCTAATATGGCTTTATGTTTATGGGGTTAGAGATGGGGAGTCTGTGACTCTAGGAAGCTTTTCTAAAACAAATAATTTTGAGTGTGTGAGTGTGAGTGTGACGCAGTGATTTTATATGGTTGGGAAAAAAGCCAAATAGTTGGAAAAGCGAGAAAGCATTGCTTGGAAAATGGGATTTGAAAAATATGCTTTTGTAGACTTGTAGTGTTTGAATGGTTGGTGTGTTGGTAAAATACTAAAATTACTTTTTTTTTTTATTTGTAATGTTGAGGATCTAAAAAAAGAAAAGAGAAGGAAAAAAAGTAACCTTGAGAATATTAAAAATTTTATTATATAGGTCTTATAAATTGATGGTCACTAATTTTACATTAGTTTTTACATGAATCTATTATTTTCTTTTTCTACCATTTAATTATAACCAATTACTTCCATATCTTGTAAAATTGAGTGTGCGATTAAATGTAACGGTAATATTGTTGTTAAGGCAAATGAAACTAGGGCTAAAAAATGATGTTTTTCTTATAAACACGAAATAATTTAATGTCATGAGGAAAAAGATTAGAGTACTGCAGCCCATTGTATGTCCTTTATTTTCATTATATTATAATATACATCATTTAAAGGTTGTTGAGCATCTAAAAGAAGTAATACTTCAAAGATTTTCAATCTTTAGATTTGTGTTCTGGGAAACTTGTACGATTGAAGCAACTAAGCAATCTGTGATTCTCAAAGCTTACATTTAGCATAAACTATTAGTCGACCAACAAATTTTAGATCCCCTCTATAGAAGTATCTAATTTAACTAAATTGTTTTTAACTGTGTCCACTGATGTTGCGATGACTATTTCATAAATTTTTCTCTTCACAAATCAGACATTTATGTAATGACCAAAAGCATTTTAATTAACTAAAACAACTAAAATTTTAGTCCTAAAACCTTTTAGGTCGGTTATGAATTCACAACAAATTAATCAATGTTGACTACATATATTAAGAGACGTCCCTATATGTATTTATAATAAATCTATTCATAATAGTGACTAAATTTTAGTCTGGCCATCAATTTTATGTAGTCCTCATCTTTCTAAGTTTGGGATTGATTATGAACAAAATATACGATACCAAACAGAAATATAAACAGAGTTGCCTCATTCAATTACTTTATTAAAAGAAAGTCTAAAAAAGAATCATGGATTATATTATTTTTTTTTGTCTAATATGTATTATTTATTTATTTATCTTTGTCAAGTTATCTTTTGAACACTTCGTCCGCCCTAATTTTACTTTTGATAACTTCTCAACTGGTAACTATACAAATGAATAATAACACGAATTTCAGGTGCCGAAAGCTTAAAAGAAAAAGCAAGAAGAGCCTTTGCTTTGTCTCGTGAGTTTGACCTCTAGTAGTTAGATGAGGTTTCAAGGAAGTGAAGAATAAAGGCTTCCCTGCAACTAACTAAAAGAGCTAGTTGCCTTTCTATTAGCCACCCCTATTATCATCATCATATTCGTTTCTTAAACTCAAAATTTAAACAAAGACTTAATTTTTACTAATTGTTAATGTTATTTTTATTTATATTCTATATATTTCAGGATTTTTATTTTGACTCTTTATGTTTGATTTCATTTTCCTATTAGTTATGCCGTCCATTTTTGTTAGTAATTTGGTAATACTTGACATTAGATGAGTGTCTTATCTAAATAAATATCACTTATCTAGTACTCTACTTACCAGTCAAAATACTAACAAAAATGATAAAGCTAAAATGAAAATTTTAAAATATTAAATGCCAAAATTAAAATAATCCTAAACTTTAAGGGCTAATGTATTTTAATAATTTAATTTCTATGATCTCGTGCTCCAATCCCTTGTCATCTTCTACCTCTGGATTAGAAGTCCAATCAGCGAGGAATTCCTGGCCCTAAGTCCATGTGAATTTGGTCAATGAAGGACTGGGCCAAATTTCCCAGCCCATCTATCCCATCCACATAACCCATGGACAAAACTAGGCAGGTTATTTGATTTGTTTTATTTTGTTTTGTTCTTGTATTTGCATTTTTGTCCGTCTGAGGCATCAATACACATCAAAATCAAAGTTTTTTTTTTAATAAAAAATTTATATAGGAGTATATCTTTTTAGGCCAGGTATCATCAACATTGATCATTGACAAAGAAAAACCGGCAAACTTACCAGCACACAAGAAGCTATATAATAATAAACAAATTTTTTTTTGAAGGGAATGCATCCAATAATTCTCTAAATGCCGGCCATAATTAAACAGCTCATTCCTGGTAGCTGGGACTTTGTCAATTTCACCATTTGTACCCTTTACATTCCCCACCATCTTTATCTTCATCTTCATCTTCATTATTCCCATCGGCCTGTGTTGCTTTGAGAGCCAACTTCAACATTCCTCATCATCATGGCTAGCAACAAAGTACTAGTACAACAATGGCTTTTCATGTTAGTACACGTTGTGGCAACGTACGGTGCTACGGACAACGCTATCCAGGCTAGCCTCCTCAAGTTCAGGTCCTCTTTGTCTAATGCCGCCGCGCTAAGCAACTGGAACCCCTCCATCAGTGTGTGCAATGGTAACAAAAGTGTCTGGGCTGGCGTGCTTTGCCGCAATGGTGACTTCTATGGGTTGCGCCTAGAGAACATGTCTCTTTCGGGCATGATTGACACAGACGCATTGGCTGAGATACCAATTTTGCGTAGTTTAAGTTTCATGAATAATAGCTTCAAAGGTCCAATGCCTGCTGTGAACAAACTTAATTCAACAAAGGTATTGTATTTGTCTTTAAACGGCTTCTCAGGTGATATTCCGGATGATGCTTTTCATGGAATGAAGAGTTTGTGGAAAGTTTATTTGGAAAGAAATGAATTTACGGGTAAAATCCCCGAGTCCCTTGTTACATTGCCTTCGCTTTGGGAGTTGAGCCTTGTGGGTAACCAATTTGAAGGAAACTTACCAGATTTTCAACAAAGTCAATGGAGAAAATTCAATCTATCTTACAACAACTTTGTGGGTCCGATTCCCGAAAAACTAAGCAATTTGGTGAACTCAAGCTCATTTTTGGGTAAGTTGTTTCGGTCACATTATGTATTTTCATTTCATTTTTTCAATATTCACTTACACATTCTTAATCATAGGTTTCCAAAATAACAATAAGTGTTTCAACTTCTAACTCTCAAAATCACTACTTTCACATCCTCTTTTAAAAAGCAGATAGAAAGAATTCTTTTCTTCTCTTGATATGGGGATACTTTTGTGGAGTTGATGATATTTGCCAATAATAATTTCTTTGTTCAAGCATGGACTAGCTAGTTCCCAATTGAACATTCAAATTTTACTGTTTTGACATATATTTGCTTCCCTTCCCCATTAAATATTTTTCCATTTCATTTTGTTCATAGGCATGGTACTATAAGGCTAGGTACATATATATATTGAGAGACATACAAAGTTGACATTGCCTTGTTCCTTCGTAAATCACAACATTCATCTTCCCATTTTATTATAATTTATTTGATAATGCAAAGTAGCTTATCTCGTTAGCCCACATAGACCTTTTTATTTCCCCCCATGTTTATTTGTTCTTTATTATTACTATTTTTTTTTTTTTTATGGGCGATTTATTTTAGACATGTGGGGCCGTAGAAGTTGTCCGATTTGTTCCAATTATATACAAAAACTCACAATCACCAAATGATAGCAATTTTTTTTTTTTTTTTTTTTTTTTTTGTTTTGTTGTTGTCATTTCAATAATTACAGTCCACCAATAGGCTAGAGTCACACCCCTCAAGACAAAATATCATAACTCAAAACAAAAAAGTTCGGTAAAAAATATGAAACCTCTTCTTCCCTCTCCTTCCAATTTGAGAAAACAATTCAGTTCCATTGCTGGGCGTCTAATGTATATCACAAAATAGTTGAATTTTATTTTTTATCGGAGAGGGAAGTATTTTATAGGAGAGGTGCCCTACCAAAGCGCTGCAGAAAGATATATTCAAATTTAGTAACATATATAGTACTGGCCTAAATTTTTCCCAGTTATAAGACTGATAATTATAAACAGTGCAATTATAAATGGAATAAAAGCTTATTATTTTTATTTTTAATTTTCATGAGAGCTTCTTATTATTTGTTCTTATTCATCCTAGTTCTTCAAACAAAAGTGGTTATCAAATCATCTCTCATTAATTACTAAGATAGTCTATTTTAGATAAAATTAAACTATATTACCAAAAACTATTTATTTTTGAGGCATATTACCCGGAGACTAATTATTTGATATTTTGTGAGTATAACGACATGATACTGATACTCCTACTTTTTAGATAATAATTGGGTCTCATTAATTAAATATATGGTAATTAAGAACCACAATTTATGTGACTAATTAATTATTATAATTCATTGCTAGGATAGTTTACACTAAGCAAAATTCTATATTACCTAAATTTCAAGAAGTTTAAAATTATTATAATTCGTACTCTTGGTACAGTAGTCATTCCACAAGTATAAGTGCTTGTGGGGTATGAAGTATGAGAGGTAAGGGCTGAGGTTTAAATCTCCAAGAGGGAGTTTTACACATATATACACTTAGATTATGTTAAAGTATAAATTTCATCTTGTATTAAAAAAAAAAAAATTCAAAAGTTTCAAATAATTTAGAATAAAGTTTAAAATTTATTTTGGTTATTTAGATTATATATCATAATTTCAATGTAAAATTATGTTTTTATCATGTGGCTCATTAATTATTAAGATAGTTTACTTTACACGAAATTTTATTAAAATTTCATGTAATTCACTAATCATTAAGGTTGTGAAAGATATTAATAATGGTGGATACTACTAAATAAATTGGAAAGACTAAGTCCAACAAAGTAATAATTAATAATAATAATAATAACAACAACAACAACATTAGCATGTATTTTCTGGATTTATTAGCGGATTCGAAACTTGAAGAAAAATGGAAGATTAAACAAATCAAGGGATTTGAACCCAACAAATTAAGGGATGTATCTATAGAATCTATTTAATTATATTAAACTTACAGAATGTCGATCGACATTCCTGTCACCATATCTGGTTCCTGAATCCCAAACAGAATTAATACTTGTAAAGTGGTTTGCACGTTGATATCAATACCCTCAGCAGTATTGATTGCAAAAGTCAAACCATCAATGGACACCAGTCACTTGTTGTATGAGCCATACCCAAGATGACCAGCATAAATTTCTCTTCATTAGTTTTATCCTAAACAAGCAGCTATATATCCACATAACATTCACTGAAGACTAGTGAAGAGTAGCCCATAACTTTTTTCTTTATTAATGAAGTGAGCAAAAATTAGGTAGTCATGTACATAGCTGTATTGAATATAATTGTTCTTAGAAAGACGTAATAAACTGTTTGAATTCAATTAGGAAATCTTATGTATTACACATACCCTAAGTAATATACCCCTTCCTCCAATTTCAGTTTCAGATGAAGAGTTTTAAGTTATTTAATTTAAAGCCAATGCTGCAGGAAAATTTTAATTACTAAACCTTTTCTAAGAATTTTCTTGGTTTAAAATTTTGGACAACTGATAAATAGTGTTTGATTGAGCAGGCGATATGGGTCTATGTGGAAAGCCTCTGGACCCATGCAAACCCCCAACCCCAACCCTAAAGCCGAAGAGAAACTACCTCCTAATCATTGGGATCTTAGTTATTGTTACTGCCGCATTAGCTTTCTTCGGTGCAATTTTATACGCACACGGCCGCCGAGCCAAAACATCCCAATATGAAATAGCTCATGATCATGAGGAAAAAGCCCACAAGAATTTTGGTTATGATGTGGCCTTGAAGGAGTCACAATCAGCTGAGTTACCTGCTGGGTACAGAAAAGTTGAGCATGGAAAGTTGTTCTTTGTGAGAAATGATAGGGAGGGGTTTGATTTACAAGACCTACTTAGAGCCTCAGCTGAAGTATTGGGGAGTGGGAGCTTTGGGTCATCTTATAAGGCTGTTCTTTTGAGTGGGCCTACTATGGTTGTGAAGAGGTTTAAGCAAATGAACAATGGTGGGAAAGATGAGTTTCATGATCATATGAGAAAGCTAGGAAGGTTGTCACACCCTAACTTGCTTCCTCTTATGGCCTTTTATTATACCAAAGAAGAAAAGCTTTTAATCTCTGACTTCGTCGAAAATGGCAGCCTCGCTAGTCATCTCCATGGTATGCTCTCTGAGCCTCTTTTGATTTGGTATATTTTATTTTATCTTTTCTTTTCTGTTTATTATTTAGTAGACAAGATTGAAGTCTAAGATTTATCTATTCAACATATATGCAACATATTAGGGCAAAGCCTCCATTGTGTTGGATGTCACACAATGTGAATACGCTAGCTATTAATTAATGTGAATATGCTATCAATTTTGAATTTTATCTTGTTTGGTGTATTGGAGCATTAAATTTAAGTCAAACCTCACATTTTATTCCGAACTTTGTCACATCAATGCATTTCGTATTTTAAAATTTTCATAAAAACTCTTACAAAGTTTGAGCCTTTACTTTCTCCGCAAAAAAAAAAAAAAAAAAATGAGCCATTGAGGTGTCTTGCCACCTCATATAAATGGATCCGCAACTCAAATTGTGAGTCCCATGTGTAGTAGGTGGTAAGACAACTAGACTTTTGTGATTTATTTTTCTCGAAATTCTTTGAGCCTGAAAACTTAAAGATGGACAAAAGAGAAAAACAAAAACAAACAAACAATCATAAGATGCAAAAATAGCTTACAGTCTTAAGTCCATGATCCAATATGTTAGCAAAAAACAAAAAAACAAAAGTCAATGATCCACTATTTTCCTGTACCGATCAATTTGATTGAGATTGAAGAAGTGTTCAATCTTGCAATTGAGCCCTTAAGGAGGACTCTAAAAACACGTTTGGCTTACCATGAAAACGAAAAGTAGTTTTGAAAACTAATTCGAGGAAATATAAAGCCCATTTTTTTTCTGAGAATTACAAGAGAAACAAAAACTTAAAGTACGTATCATGCATGGCATTGTAGTATAAACAAAGCTCTAATATCATGCACGGCTTTACTATGTGTTTTTTTCAGGTAGACGTGCTCCAGGGCAGTCAGGTCTAGATTGGCCAACTCGCTTAAAGATCATCAAAGGAGTAGCTCGAGGCTTAGCTTGCATTCACAAAGAGTTCCCTACCTTATCACTACCACACGGTCACCTAAAATCCTCCAATGTTCTTCTAGACCACAATTTCAGGCCTATCTTGTCAGACTTTGCTCTTGTCCCACTCATCAACAAAGACCATGCTCATCAATACATGGCAGCATACAAGTCCCCAGAGTTCACACAAACTGACCGTACTTCCAAAACGACTGATGTGTGGTGCTTGGGGATACTCCTTCTTGAACTCTTAACTGGGAAATTCCCTGCAAACTATCTGAAACATGGTAAGGCAGCTAATGTGGATTTGGCAACTTGGGTTAACTCAGTTGTGAGAGAAGAGTGGACAGGTGAGGTGTTTGATATGGACATGAAAGGAACAAAAGACAGTGAGGAAGAAATGCTAAAGCTTTTGAAGATTGGAATGTGTTGCTGTGAGTGGAATGTGGAGAGGAGGTGGAATTTGAAGGAGGCAGTGGAGAAGATTGAAGAGTTGAGTGAGAGGGATGTGAATGAAGAAGGCTCTTATTCTTCTAATGGTAGTGAAGGAGATATGTATTCTTCTAGGGCATTGACTGAGGAAGACTTCTCTTTTCTTGGTTAATTTGTATAATTTGATCATGAGTTAAAAGGCGAGTGTTGAGGCTTGGAGAATCTGCATGTGCATTGGATTTTTCAAAAACTTGGGTAGTGTGGGTGGTGGATTCTAAAGGGAGCAAGAAACTAAGAAAGTCTTGGCTCTATGATCATTTCTATTTTTTACTAGTATTACTGTGTATCTCGTTCATTTTCATTTTTTGTTCCTTACCTTGGTGGCAATAATAATGTAATGAGCTCTATCTTCTGGTTATTTGTAAACAGTGCTTCTATGGATACGGCTTTTGTCACAATTTCTTGACATGGATGATTATAATAAGTGGTGGACAATCATTTTTACATTAACTCATTACTTATTTTTTACTACTCACGTACACTTGATTACTTCAACAAATTGTGACAAAAATTATGTTTTTAAAACTTCTCATTTGTAAATTTGCTCTTTGAAAACTTTCATCAAAGAGAAATAAATATAAAGGCAAGCGATCAGTATTATATAGTTACTAAATAATAAGTTGGATGTTATGACATGGTTTGTGTGCAAGAAAGGATGATGCATTCGGTTTGTTTATTGGAAACACAATATTTTGTTTTTGGAATATTTTAGTTTATAACAGATCGATTCAAAACCATATAATAGAAATTATGATAACCATCATCTATAATAAATAAGTTTTTTTTTTTTGGTATTAATAGGTTTTGTTTCAGGTTCATTCTATTTTTTTGTTAATTCAATAAAAATTTTATGTACACCTAAACTAATTTTAAAGAATAAAATTAAATAAGAAAACTTAAACAAAATTACAAGTTCACTATTTCCTTTAATTGGCAGCTGTAAAATAGTAATTGTTTTCAAGTCTCAATATATTTCTAGATATAAAGAGAAAACAAGAAAGAGAGAATATCAGAAGGACAAACTTGTGTCCTATTAGGTTATCCACCTGCCACTAGGGGCTTCAAGCTCTTGAATCTTGCTTCTAGACAAGTGTTTCTATCTATGGATATAGTGTTTCATGAACATGTTTTTCCTTTTCAATCCCTTGATTTTGTCTATTCCACTCCTTTCAGTGTTCTTGCTTCTTTTCCTTCTATAGTTGAATCTACTTCCACTCTCACTCAGTGGCGGAGCCAGAGGGGGGCGAGGGGGGGCACCTACCCCCCTGACTCCACTTAAATTTTCATTGTAAACGGAATTGTAATGTTAAGGGACTTTGACATAGGAAAAAAGAAAGGAAAAAATGAATCCCAATTGGTTGAAACTTGAAGGTGATTCTGATACAAGAAAAGGAAAGTAAAAAAAAGGTTTTCTCAAACATCAAATCATATTCTCTTTTCACTTATTTTACTGTTAGTGTAAGCTTTTATCTTGTCCATGTTTGACACCTATTTCACAATTTTTTTTTTTTAATTTCTATTATTATTTTCACTCTTGATGATACTTTTTGCAGTATTTTATTGTTAAGTAATGCTAGAGATATTACAAATTTTACTATTTATATCTTACAAATTGGCATGTCACTAATCACAAAAAATAATCATTAACATCTATTCATTATATTGTTTAAATAACACTAATCACATTTTTACCACATCAATTTGTAAACTTTTTGTTGTAGATTTTGTAAGAACTATGAATTGGTTATTTTTGTTTATTTACTTTAATGATATGAAATATATTTATTTTATTACAATTGTTTATTTATTTTGTTAGTATTATGGATTAATATTTTTTAGATTAATTTTACTTTAAATGTTGTCTTTTAATTTTGCCCCCTCTGAACCAAAATTCTGGCTCCGCCACTGCTCTCACTAGTCTGCCTATGGATTCATCTTCTTCACCTGTGTACCATGATTCATATTTTCATGATCAACATTTTGCTCCTAATATTGATTTTGATTCTAATGTCAAAGATGATGTCACTACTCTTCCTAATCTAGTTAGTCCAGCACAAGATACTATACCTATTTCTACACCTCCTATTGAGTCTAGACCATTTGTTCTTCCCTTAGTTGATTCTCCGGCTTCTTCAGGCCCTCCATCATCTGACTCACCTTCTACTTCTCCATCTTAGATTTCCATTCTTTCTCAAACCCTTAAAAGATCTACTAGGGTGTCTAACAAACCCTTTTACTTACTATCTTATCATTGCAACCAAGTGAGTACTTCCTTCATCAATCTAGTCATTCAAAAGAAAGGTACATCTCAAAGAAAGGTACATCTCATCCTATTCAAAACTTCCTCTCTTATTCTCATCTGTCTGCACCCTATAAGCACTTTTGCAATTCAATCTCTTCCATTGTGGTACCTAGTACTTATGCCCAAGCTGTTAAAGACCCAAAGTGGAGAGAGGCCATGGCAGTTGAGATTGCTGCACTTGAGGCTAACTAGACTTGGTCCCTCACTTCTTTACCTCCTCACAAATAGCCTATAGGTTGTAAGTGGGTCTACAAAGTAAAATATAAGGCAGATGGTACTGTTAAGAGATACAAAGCAAGGTTGGTTGCAAAAGGTTTTACATAAAAGGAGGGGCTAAACTACACATAAACATTCTCTCCAGTTGCCAAAATGGTTTCTATTAAAGCTTTACTTGCAGTAGCTGTTGTGAAAAGGTGGCATTTATCTCAACTTGATGTCAACAATGCATTTTTGCATAGTGATCTTGATGAAGAAGTTTACATGGTCTTGCCCTTGGGCTTTCATAGCAAGGGACAGGTTATTTGTAAGCTCAATAAATCTTTGTATGACCTCAAGCAGACATCTAAGGTAATGGTTTTCCAAGTTTTCTCATGCATTAATCCAACTAGGCTTCCAACAGTCTAAAGCTGGTTACTCCTTGTTCATAAGAAGCAATCCTGGTTCTTTTGTTACCTTGTTGGTGTATGAGGATGATGTCTTCATTACCAGTGATAGTGCATGATGATGCAAAAAAGTCATCAGTGAGTTGATCATTAACACACGTACCAATGGATGTACCTAAAAAACAAAAGAGAAGAACCAATCAAAGGGCACCGGTGGAGTATCTGTCAAAGACCCTTCGAAGGTTAAGTTAGTAATAAAAGGCCTTTTAAGAACTCAAGAGTGCAAGATCTAGGGAGGATTCACATACCTTAAGAAGGGTATCGTTTATATAGTGGTAGAAAGCTGACCCGAATCCCTTGATGCAGGGGAATTTCCTTGTAGAGAGAAGGGTCCTAAGATACTCGAGATCACCTTTTCATATATAAGAGATTTGATTGCATGGTAGGGCCATTGGTTGTGATGTGCAAGTAATTTCCTTGCATGGATGTGTGAGTGGACCCTATGTAAACCTCATGAAAACCCTAAGGGGATGGGCCGTCAGGATCGAGGATTGCCTAATTCGTTGGCCCACGGGTTGGTCATCCCTTTTGGGATTAGTCTACCCTTTTTGGGGCCAGTCATCCCTTTTGGGATCGGTTATCCCTTTTTAGGGTCGGTCATCCCTTTTTGGGGTTAGTCATCCCTTTTGAGATCGATCATCCCCCTTTCAGGGTTGATCACCCTTTTTGGGGTTGGTCATTCCTTTTGAAGGTCGGTCATCCCTTTTTGGGGTCGGTCATCCCTTTTAGGATCGGTCATCCCTTTTGGGGTTAGTCATCCCTTTCGGGGGTCAGTCATCCCTTTTAGGATCGATCATCCCTTTTGGGGTTAGTCATCTGTTTTTGAGGTTAATCATCCCTTTTGGGATTGATCATCCCTTTTGGTGTTGGTCATCCCTTTCGGGGCCAGTCATCCCTTTTCGTATTGGTCATCCCTTTCGGGTGTCAGTCATCCCTTTTAGGGGTTGGTCATCCATTTTGGGATTGATCATCCCTTTCAGGGGTTGGTCATCCTTTTTAGGATTGATTATCCTTTTTGGGGTTGGTCATCCCTTTTGGGCACTTCCATATCAATTAGTCAAAAATTATTCTCATCAGTTGCCCCTACTTCATGAGTCGTTGGGGTGGCCGATGGGTCGCAAAGTTGTCATAAATGCTTTGCCCTTTGTTTTGGGTTGACACTTATACTTTTCAGCAATTTATAAAGCTCTTCAATTTACTTCATAATTAATTTCTTGCATTTTGTACAAGTTTTAATGCTCGTCGATTTTGCTTATATCATATCAGTGTTTGTTTAATCGTCAGTTTAGAGGGTTTATATCAGTGTTGGGCATTGAGGGCTACGGCTTGTCTATTATTTCACCCCAACCTTCCTTTCTTTGACTAATCTGTTTACCCTTAGGGTAGGGTTTTGAGTTTTGATAAGGATCAGGTGCATGAGGGCATCTTTGATCATTTGTCCACACTTGGGTAAGACTTAAGATTTGATCAGGTGCACGAGGATATCCTTGATCGTCTGTCCACCCCTTGGGTAGGACTTAGGATTTGGTCAAGTGCACGAGCGCATCCTTGATAGTCTGTCCACCACTTGGGTAGAACTTAGGATTTGATCAGGTGTATGAGGGCATCCTCGATCATCTGTCCACCCCTTGGATAGGACTTAGGATCTGATCAGGTGTATGAGGGCATCCTTGATCATCTGTCCATCCATTTAGAAGGACTTAGGATTTGATCAGGTGCGCGAAGGCATCCTTGATCGTTTGTCCATCCCTTAGGTAAAACTTAGGATTTGATCAGGTGCACATGGGCATCCTTGATCGTCTATCCATCACTTGGGTAGGACTTAGGATCTTATCTGGTGCATAAGCGCATCCTTGATCATCTGTCCACCCTTTGGGGAGGACTTAAGATCTGATCAGGTGCATGAGGGCATCCTTAATCGTTTGTCCATCCCTTCGGAATGACTTAGGATTTGATCAAGTGTAAGAGGGTATCCATGATCATTTGTCCATCCCTTAGGTAAGACTTAAGAGTTGATCAGGTGCATGAGGGCATCCTTGATCGTCTATCTACCCCCTAGGTTTTCCAAACCGATGTGTTAGGAGGATGTGTAACATCCCTCGACGGATTCCTAATGACAAAGTCAATTGGCATGGTTATGATCCAATTGGTCAGGGGGATGCGTGACGAATCCTTGATAATGGAGTCGATTGGCATGGTCATGATCTATTAGGTTGGATATGCTGATGGCCTTTTGATATGTGACGATTGTTAGGGCAAAATGTGTCGCATAGTGTTAGGGAAGGTACCTGACGATGCAAGTAGATGAGTGCGGAATATGGGAGTTTTGTAATCATAAAGTGTCAGGGGTTCATTTATTTGCCCCCTATTCCATGAGCGTTTAGTGTAACTTGATCGGATGACCACCACTTACGCATACTGATGATTGGCTAGGTTTTTGGGTCATCTTAGCGACTTAAGTCGATTATCATTACTTAAGTCGATTATCATCAGAGGGTCGCTATTTGACTCAATTGTCTATGGAGGGTTACTTGGATTGTTTGTCACCTTGGTGACATGGTTAGATGATCTCTACTTGAGTCGATCACCTTTGGAGGATCTCTTAGATCATTTGTCACCTTGGTGACTTGGTTGGATGATCTCTACTTGAGTTGATCATCCTTAGAGGATCTATTGGATCGTTTGTCACCTTGTTGACTTGGCTAGATGATCTCTACTTGAGTAAATCATCTTTGAAGGATTTCTTGGATCGTTCATCACCTTGGTGACTTGGTTCATTTTTCACCCTGTAGGTAGGAAGACTCAGATATTTTTCCAAGGAACTCACGGGTGGCTTGGTTCATCCCTTCACCTATCGGCAGGATGATTCGGATTTTTTACCATGGCATTCGTGGGTGGCTTGGATCGTTCGTTCGTTCACTCAGAAGTGACTTTGGTCATCATCCTTCCCTCTCGGTGATGACCTTACTTTGGTCATCGTCTTTCCCTCTTATGTAGGACTTTACTTTGGACCGTCCACTCTTAGGTGACTTTGGTCGTCGTCCTTCCTTCTTGGGTAGGACTTCACTTTGGATTGTTTACCCGTAAGCAACTTTGGTTGTCTGTCCACCCGTAGGCAACTTAGGTCGTTGTCCTTCCCTTTTAGAGATAACTTTATGTTAGACTGTCCATTTGTAGGCGACTTTGGTTGTTCGTCCACCTGTAGGTAACTTTGGTCGTTGTTTTTCCCTTTAGGGGATGGCTTTACGTTGGACAGTTCACCCATAGATGACTTTGGTCATTGCCCTTCTCTCTTAGGGATGACTTTATGTTGGATTGTCTGCCCCATAAACGACTTTAGTCGTTCGTCCATCCGTAGGCAACTTTGGTCATCTGTCTACCCGTATGTAGGACTTAGTCTTTGGACGAGAATCAGGTACCCGTAGGCATCCTTAATCCTTCCATCCCATAGGTAGGACTTAGTTTTGGATAAGGATTAGATGCCGTTAGCATCCTTGGTTGTCAATCCATCCCGTGGGGATAAGGATTAGGTGCCCGTGGGCATCCTTGGATGTCGATCCATCCTATTGGGATGATAATTAGGTCCTCTTTCTGTTGCAATCAATGATTCTGTATGGTCTTTCATAGTTGGGTCCTAAATTTCCCTGTGCGGGATCTTTTGCGGTTGTAGTCACTTTCCTTAAAACAAGGTTCCTGATGCTGAAGTGTTAAGGTTTGACCTTGGTGTTATAGTTTTAAGCCATGAGGTCTTGGTAACAGGCCATTCACTGTTTAGCAGTTGCCCTGACCTCATCTAGTAGATCCAAGTGTAGACGGAACCCTTCTTCGTTCTTCCCTTCGTAGTGTTTCGCCATGAGATCTTGCTGAAGTGTTGGTACTCGTCGCATGCTTTTACATAGGATTGGACATCAATCTGCATAATAGGCCAATAGTACCCTGATTGTATGAGCTTGTGGACCAACAATCACACCCTCGAGTGGTTTCCACATACCCCTTCATGGATTTTATTCATGACGTAGTCTGCTTTGTCAGGGATCAAACACTTCAGGTATGGTCGGGAGAAAACTCTCCTATCAACACATAGCGCGATGCCCAAACTTTCGACCTTCAAGGTGTAGTCTGGTCCCCCAAAAGCGTCCCATTTTTAAGGAAGGAGGTGATCATAATCGTCTAATCAATACTTGTTGATATCACTTGTACTTTCAATTCCTCAATGGCTGGGGAGTGTTGGGTGAAGGATAGTACCTGACGACCGATAGTCATGTGTTCGGCAGATGCAGCCTTGGTTAATCGATTAGCATGCTCATTTTCTTCCCATAAGACTTGCACAAATTCTGCTGCAAAATTTTGATCTGTTCGTCTCTTGACAAGGCTTAGGTACTTCTTCATCCACTCTCCCTCGGCTTTGTAGTCTCCGTCAATGTGCCTGATGACAACTTGGAAGTCGCTATGGATGATGACTGATAAGGGCCCAGCTGCTTTGGCTAAGTTGAGTCCCGTTAGTATAGCTTCGTACTTAGCTCCATTATTTGTCGTCAAGAACCAGAGTCGAACGACACGCTCTATAACGTCCCCTTTAAGAGATTGTAGGACTACGTCAATCCTTCCAGCATGTCTGTTGGATGATTCGTCTGTTCAGACCTTCCATGGGGTTGCTCCCCAGCCTTCTCCCCTTGTTCGTCGTAAATTCTGCGACGAAGTCAACTAATGCTTAGGCCAAGGGGTTTGTTCATCTAGACTACTATGGTGTGCGATTCGAAGTATGGGCTAAGCTTACGGGCTGTGATTAGAGTGAAGGCCAACTTTTCCATGGGGGGATATCTTTCTTAAGTGCTCGACTGGTATAGCATACGGGTAATTTCACACGATCCTCTTTTTGGATAAGAGCTGAATTAACAGCCATGAGGGATACGACCAAGTAGAGGGAAGCTTTTCATTGGGTTTGGATGGACTGAGGAGTGGTGGAGATGTGAGGTATGCCTTAGTTCCTCAAATGCTTTTTGGCATTCGTCTGTCCACTCAAATGTTTCATCTTGGTCGTCCCTTTCCTGGAGATTGTTTGTCGGGGGACGCTTGTTGTTGCATTCACCACTGCCCTATTCGTCATTTTGATCATTTAGATGTTGTTCGTTTCGCAAACCCAACTTTTGCTCCAACTCATGATTTCGTTGGGTGAGTCGTTCAACCTTTGTAGCGAGGGTTTACACTTGCTTCTCCAAGGTGTTGGGTGGGCTTTCGAGCTCTTAGTTGGTGGTAGCCATTGATCATGTTAGGATCATCAACTCTTTATCTTTGAAACGACGATATAGCTTATCACTCATCCCTATAGACGACACCAACTGATGATGCACAAAAATCATTAGTAAGTTGATTGTCCACACACGTACCAATGGATTTACCTAAAAAACAAAAGAGAAGAACTAATCAAAGGGCACTGGTGGTGTACTGACCAAAGACCATCTAAAAGTTAAGTCAATAACAGAAGACTCTCCAAGAACTTAAAAGTGCAAGAGTTAGGGAGGATTCACATACCTTAAGAAGGGTAAGGTTTATGGTTTATATAGTGGTAGAGAGCTGACCCGAATCTCTTGATATATGGGAATTTCCTTGTAAAGAGAAGGGTCCCAAGATACTCGAGATCACCTTTCCATATATACGAGATTTGATTGCGTGGTAGGGTCTTTGGTCATGATGTGCAAGAAATTTTCATGCAGAAATGTGAGTGGGCCCCACGTAAGTCTCATGGAAACCCTAAAGGGACGGGTAGTTAGTATTGGGCATTGCCTGATTCGTCGGCCCATGGGTTAGTCATCCCTTTTTGGGGTTGGTCATCCCTTTTTGGGGTCGATTATCCCTTTTGGGGCCAATCATCCTTTTTGGGATCTGTCATCCCTTTTTGGATCGATCATCCCAAAAAGGAATGATCATCCCTTTTTGGGGTTAGTCATCCCTTTTGAGGATCGGTTATCCCTTTTTGGATTGATCATCACTTTTAGGGGTCAGTCATCCTTTTGGGATCAATCATCCCTTTTGGGGTTGGTCATTCCTTTCGGGATCAATCATTCATTTTGGAATCGGTCATCCCTTTCGAGATTGGCCATCCCTTTTGGGGGTTGGCCATCCTTTTTTAGGGTTAATCATCCATTTTGGGATTGATCATCCCCTTTTGGAGTTAGTCATCCATTTCGAGGCTAGTCATCCCTTTTGGGGGTCGATCATCCCTTTTGGGGTTGGTCATCCATTTCGGGGTCAATCATTTCTTTCGAGGGTCAGTCATCCTTTTTTTGGTCGATCATCCCTTCTGGGGTTGGTCATCCTTTTTAGGATCAATTATCCCTTTTAGGGTTGGTCATCCCTTTCGGGGGTTGGTCATCCCTTTTGGGGTTGGTCATTTCTTTTGGGCATCCCCATATCAATAAGTCAAAAATTATCCTTATCAGTGCTCAAGCTGTGGTAGATCTTAAGATGCTGCTCGATAAGCAATTTAAGCTCAAAGACTTTGGAGATTTGAAATTTTTCTTAGGCTTGGAGGTGGCATGGTCCAAGGAAGGCATAAGTCTTTGTCAAAGGAATATGCCTTGTAGTTGTTGGAAGATGCAAGATTGTTAGGTTGTAAACCACCAAAAGTTCCCATGGAGCAAAGCCTGAAGTTAAGCAAGTATGAAGGGCAAGAATTGAAGGATCCTAGTATGTATAAGAGACCAATTGGGAGGTTGCTCTACTTAACCATTAAAAGGCTAGATATTACCTTTGTAGTTTACAAACTTAGTTAATTTATGGCTAAACCAAGGCCGCCACATCTACAGGCAGCTAATAAGATTATTCAGTACATTAAAGGTAGTCCTGGGCAAGGTCTATTGCTCACTAGCAAGACTGAGTTGCACATCAAGGCATTTGCAGATGCAAATTGGGCTGCTTGCCCTAGATACCAGGAGGTCAACCATTGGTTATTAGGGATGTGCAAACTAGTATCGGAGCCAACAAGACCAACCGGTGCCGATGTAGCCGCACTGCTACTAGGACTGACCGACTGACCCGAGGCTGGCAAGCGGAGGGCGAAAGGCAATCCGACTTCGGTGCGATGGAGCTAGTGGAAATTGAAATGCCGAAACCGATATTTTCGAACCGACCAATATATAGCTATAGGAACAGATTTTTTTTTTTTTTTTTTTAAAGTGTGAAACGACGTTGTTTCTATTGGTTTTGAAAAAAAAAAAAAAAAAAGGCACCAAACACTGTCATTTTGTGCTAGGTCAAGGCTCCTATATATTCTTTCTTTTCCTCTATTCTCACCTTAAAACTCTCTCGTCTCTCTCTCAAGTCTTGCACTCAATCACTCTCCACACCAGACGGCAGACACACACTAGGTAAGTTAGACACCACACTCTCAAGTCTTGCACTTAATCACTCTAGCCCATCTTGTTATTCTTGACCAATATCAGTAAGTGATTATGAATTTATAATAATTATTATTTTATTCTAGGTAATTGTAGCGTAGAAATGCTTTGTGAGTTAGCAGTTCCACCAAAGCATAAAGTTTGCTTTAGCTTTTTCAATGTGTTAGTTAGTCGTTTGTGTGAAAAGTTTGTACATTTTTCTTGGAATCTTGAACATGTTGTGTATTGATAATATATATATATATATTGTATTCATAATATTGGGCCTAATAGCCCAATTTTTTTTTAATAAAAAATATACTGTTATTTTAATGTTTCAAACCGAATAAACCAATTAAACTGACCGCAAAAAAACTGCACCGCTATAGGTTGAAAAACTGACTTTAGCCGGTGTGCATTGGTTCCAATTATGTGAATACTGATCTCTATCGGTTTGGTGATAAATTTTAGAAAAAATCATACCGACCGAATTGCGCACACCCCTACTAGTTATTATGTCTTTATTGGTGAGTCTTTGGTTTCTTGAAAGTTTAAAAAGCAATAGATTGCCTCACGCTCATTAGTAGAATCAGAATATAGAGCAATGACTGTTGCAGTGTGTAAGGTTGCGTGGTTGGTCAACTTTCTCAAGGATATTCGAGTTCCTCATTCAAAGGTAGCTTTGCTTTTTAGTGATAGCCAAGCCACATTACATATTGTAGCTAATCCTGTATTTCATGAGAGAACGAAACATATTGAGATAGACTGCCATGTCCTTAGAGATAAGGCTTTGGAAAAGGTAATTAGACTGTTGCACGTTAGAACCAATCACAAGTTGTGGATCTCTTAACAAAGGCATTGAATTCACAACAATTTTCTCACCTTTTGTCCAAGATGAACATGATCAATATTCATGCCCCTGTTCCTCTTGAGGGGGAGTATTAGAAGGACAAGCTTAAAGACTCAGGTTGAAGAAGGTTGATGGTTGAAGAAGCACTGATTGATTGAAGATGTTACTTCAGGCAGAGAGGCAAAGCACCAAAACAAAGAATTGGAAGAGTGGTAGCAGTGACAGCTATATGACAAGTTTGTTTACTCTAAAGCAATTGACACGACTTGTAGTTTTAGAGTTAGTTCAATGAGAAGATATTTTATGTATAAGCATGTGTAATGATTTAATTGATTGTAGGAGTTAAATCTATTTAATGTGGATTTGGTTAGGAATTAGCTAACTTAGTCTTTGTATCAGTCCTTGTATATATATACCCCTTGTACATTCAGTTTCTAATTAATGCAATACAAAATTTCTCTCACAAATTATCACAGAAAAGGAAGAGGGAAGGGTGAAAAATAAGAAAAATAAGTGGTCAAAGAGAGAGAGATAGAGAATCATATAATCAATCGGAAAGAGTGTTCAAGATATGCCATTTACATCTACAAATAATTTTGTCCTCCTCACGATTCTTCCTTATTGCCCCAATTGAATTGATAATTTGATATCTTTGGGAATTGGTTTAGGAAGGGACGGGCCCAGGTGGAGGCTTAAGGGGGCCCGGGCACCCTAGGCCAAAAAAAAAAAAAAAAAAGCTTGGGCCCCCCCTTAGTTTTTAGCTCAGGCCCCCCTGATAAATTCCTAGCCCAGCCGACCCCCTTCATTAAGTATATTTACAGCCCATATATTTACACATACGTTGAAAAACTGAGCCCATGACCCATGTAAATAAAAAAATAATAATAAAAAAACTCAGCAAAACCTAATGGAGAAAGTGAAAGTCTGAAGGTGAGACAAAGTCACAGAGAGAGATAGAGAGGCTGAGGCGAGATAGCTGCTACTGCTGCTTCATCTTCTTTTTCTTCTTTCTTCTTTCTTCTTTTTCTTCTTCTTCTTCTTCCTCTTCTTTCTTTTCCTCTGTTGGTCCTTCTTCTTTTTCTTCTTTCTTCTTTTTCTTCTTCTTCTTCTTTCTTTTCCTTCGCTGGTTCTTCTTTCTTCTATTTTGAATTTTCATTGCCTTGTTTTGTGTTTGCTTTCTTGTTTTGTGAATCTTGCACGTGACTAGGTGTTGGAAATGACAAAGAGACTTGACAAAAAGTTGTAGGCTTTGTTTATGTGGGTCCACACACAATATATAAATAATAAAACTATTTTAATACTTAACTTGAGCTTTTATATTTCAGTTTTTTAATAGTAATTGTTTTAGAATATTTTAATAGTAAAATTGTTTTAATAGTTTTTTTTTTTTTTTTGAGAATCAATAGTATTATTATAATTATTGGGTAGAGTTTTAGACTTGAAATTGATATATTAGCTGAAATATGGACTTATAGTTTTAAGACTCAATAAATTATATCAATTTTGACCAATAATATAAAAGGAAATATAAGTATATAAAATTATAAATAAATAAAAAGTATAAAAAAAGGTAACTTCGAAATAGTACGCCGAAACAACCCAGTACCAATCCGATATCGAAATATTCCATTCCATTATACAAACCGAAATGAGCATTGAAACGGTATTCATAAAATTGGTCAAAACTAAATTTTGAAACAATATGAAAAATGATTTTTTGACAATCTCTTTGATGTTATACATTGAAAAGGATATAGTTTCGACATTTAGTTTGGATTCAATCATAGATGATTTTGAAGATTTGAAAGAGCGTCGAGTTCTCTTTTCATAGATGAATGTATTAAGGAACAATAGTGTTTCGTATTTTTTATTTTTGTTGGTAGATGATTGTATCTTAATATATTAAAAAACAATGATTTTTTGGTATTTGTTTTGGTTGATAATTTATTAATACTATATGGATGTGTATTCGATTTTTTTTTTTTTTGCTTATCTCCGGCCCCCCTTGGCTTGAAACTTGGGTCCGTCCCTGTTTAGGAATGCTTTTAAGTTTGGATCCAAAATGTAGATAATATTCAACATGTAGTAAGAATGAATTTCATATTGGCTTTCTGGCGACCAAAATTGGTTCCGTCGAACCTATATTATAACTTCATAAAGCCTTGATTTGTAATTTTAAAAGTCTACTTCAGATCCTCATTCCGTTGAAATATTCTATTAGAATTGTTGGAAAAATAGGGTAAGAATGAGAAGAAGGATAAAATATAGCTGTGAGATGCATTGAATCACTTTTTTTAAAACAATATTTGCTCCTCACTCAAAAGAGAGTTTGCTATTGGGTTCCTAGTAAATTGAAAGTACTACAAACCTGAAATCTACCCATAGCAATTCTAAAGATTTCCTAAATATCTGTATTATATAGATGTATCCTTATTTATATATAAATAAATAATGAAGAGACATTAATAAAAAAACACCATTGAAAGATCATGACAATTGGTGAGTCACAACTTCTAAAATACTGTTAGAAAAATCAATTCTCGCTTTAGGTATATTTTTTTGGCTTAAAATATTTCAGTTTTTTTTTGCTAAACTATTTCAGTTATATATATATATATATATATATATTATATAAGCATGCAGATCTCTTATTCCACGTACACCGGGTAATTAACTACCAAAAATAATCTCAATAGTAGATCTTAAGGTATTGAGAACTTGAATCCAAAACCTCATGAATCATGTGAAATCTAAGAAATTATGGATGACAAAGAGTTATATGTAGCAAAGACCATGATCACACAATAGCATAATCCAATGAAATACAAACAACTTTGTGTTAAGTGTTTTTTTTTCTTCCTTAACTATCTTTTGGTTCCAAATGGGACCTCAACAGGAGATAGTCAAATGTAAGAAGTGTTCATCAGAGTCCAGACCAGTTGGAGTATGTGGAGACAAAACTAGGGAAGGTGCTACGTACGTATACACGACGAGGCTCTATCTGATGACAATTTTGTCGTAGTTATTACCTATTGGCTAGATATCTTCTAAGTTTTCTCAACCAAGTTGATAAATAAACTAAGAGAACTCTTAAAAATAGACCCAATCAAAATTTAGCCAAATTATATTTCTGATATGATAGTACAAAAGGAAGAAGTCAGAAACGGTAACCACTGCAAGTTTCATCTTATGCCATTCTAAACTCTAGTTACAATATCAAATTTTAATATATGAATTCTTGAAACTCAAACCATTGACTTAGCCGTATCGAATAAACGCTCTGGCCGGGTCGTTTCTTAATTTTATCTATTTTAAAAGAAGAAATATATATTATATATACCATGGTGATGGAGATTGTATGTTAATTTATGTGAACAAAATATGATCCATTCAAATAAGTTCATCATACATACAAGGTTACAGTATGAACAAGAGTTTCGAACGGTTGAATTTTGTTGAAAAAAATTGCTGCAGGAGTTGATTACTGGGAATATATATTATATGGATGCATTCTGAAACTTCTCTAAGGATTTTCTTACCGACTTTAGAAGTGTGGGGTTTGAAGCTTATTGTTCTTGATGATGGGTCAATGGAGTAAGGCGTTAGTGTTGCTTGGATTCATCCAATTCTCGGTTATAGCAGCGTTTACAAACAGTTCAGACTGTAAGTTTGGTTCAATTTGATCTATCTTTTTTGTAGTTCAGTTATTCATGTTTCTGTTGATATGTTGATAGACTAAAATGTGTTCTTTAGTTTTCTTTCTGTACTAGTTGTTAATATATAGTTGGCATCCATGGTTAGGTATTTAATTCTTCAGACCTTAAAAATTATAGGCCAATATCTGTGTTGGGTTTCTTATTCTAATTCCTTTCCTTCTTAATCAAACACTTTTACTTCTTCTTTTTTTTCTTTTTTTTTTGGGAATCAAACCCTTTTTATGATTGCAGGAAAAAAACATGGAAATGACAAGAATACATTCGTTTGAGTTGCATCTATAGTGTTTAGGAGAACCAAACCACTTATCCACTTGACCATTGACAACAATTTGACCAATTCGAGACGAATTTTCCATTTCTAATTTTGTGTGTTAATCTCAGGATTATAACATCATTAAACATAAAACTTAGGATCTTCAATTTAATTTTTTTTTTAAGTCTATCTAAGCAGGTGCTAAAGTACTTGAGAAGCATTTGAAGGGGCCCTAAAGCTAACTTTCAAAGCTTTAAAGCTCTGCAATTCACTATTCATGTTTTATAATCAAGAAATTAGAAATACTATTCATTGTTATTTGCCAAGACTCAAAACACTAAAGCTCTACTTCTTACAGTAATGCTAAACAAATACTTAGCTTTAAAGTTGTTTTCAGCTTTAAGGGACCTTATACTCTTTAGTAAAATCATCAAAAGTTTATCTATTTCTACTAAGTACAAAAATACTTTTAATTAATCACAAACAATTTTTTATTTTAATTAAAGTACTTTTTTGATAATACGAAGACACACTCTAGAGTCTATATGAATTTGCTTTTTAGAGGGATTGAAATTCAAAAGTGTTTTTAAGGGATTAAAGCTCTTGTAAATGAAAGTCCTTAATGTTTGGTGATTTTAAAGTTTAAAACAATTTTAAGGTTGAAGTTGAAGTTTGGAGTTTTAAAAAAAAAAAAAAAAAACTCTATTTCATAATAATAAAATATTATTCTAATATTGAAAAAAAAAAAAAAAAACCTTTTAAAACTCCATGTTATTTCCTACAACAATGTCAAAGTATTAACATGAGTAATAAGTGTGTTTTAATTAGCTCAACTGGTAAAATATCTGATAGTTAAATTAGAGATTTGAGATTCAATCTCCTCCTATACCTAAAATAGATTAATATCTTGGTCTAATAATAAAAGAGTTATCATCAGGAGCGGAAGGTATAAATTGAAACTTTCTTCAAAAAAAAAAAAAAAAAAGATTTTCCCTGTTACCCATTTCTAGTTTTATACTATTATAAACGGAATCAGCAGATGATTGAAAGTGTATAAAATGTTTTCAACATATCATCATGCAAAAAGAAGCAGCAGAGTCTAAACCCCAAACCCAATGGTGTCTATCTATCCTCCTAAGAAATCTCATTCAATTCAAATGAATTGCTAGGTTTCCCAGTTCCCACAATAAAAACCTACATTTACGGGCCAAATTTGCTAAATAGTACAAATTCTGGAAAAATTTCAGTGAATGGCATGCACATCAAAGTAATTAGTTAGTTGGACTGATTTTAGAACTCGAGTTTGCTAAACTCAAGTTCCACCTCAAAATCGATTTTGCTATACTCGAGGTCTGACCAATAGCAATCTGATGTGGAATTAAAATTTAAAAAAAAAAAAACCAATGTGGAACTCGAGTTCCAAAATCAGTCCAACTAACTAATTACTTTGGTGTGCATGTCATGCCCCGAAATTTTTCCAGGATTTGTACTATTTAGCAAATTTGGCCTACATTTACGTGAGTGTTCCTTTCTACCACAGTCAATTCCAAGTTCCAGCACACAACTTCGTAATATTTTATAAATTTCCATCTTTAATTTAATGATTTCTCTAACTCCCACCAAACCTCTTTCAACCATCCCACGACTCTAGCAAAGAACATAGCAAAATTGTGATTTTTTTTTTCACCCATCTTGATTCCAAATTGTTGTGAATTTACTAACTGGAGCTGTGATAAGCAGGACTGTGAATTGGATTGAAAAATTGTATCATGTGAGCTGTATGGTGACTCCCAAATTGGGTGTTTACCAGGTTGAATTAGGTTATTTAAGTGATTATAAGGAGTCTAATTGTAACTCAACTAGTTCTTTTGGAATATAGCAAAGACATGATTAGCGTTTTCATTTGCTCGGGTCATGACAAATGGTATCAGCTGTTAAATTTATCTTAACAGAATCATCTTCAAGAACACACAAATACAATATGGAAATAAAGCAATAAAACAAAGACATACAAATTAAGTGGCTTGGCAATGAATCGTCAACAATCCAGAGCTGAATGATTCTGTTCTCTCTTCTGCCCAGTCTCTCACCTCGTAGATATGCATATCCATAACAAGAACATTTATATTTAGGGTGACTAGGTTTTCTCAGCTAAAAATAGAAAAACGTTATGTATTTTTTGAGCTTTCCAAAACACAAAACAAATAGAAATACATGCCACACATATGTTTCCAACAACTTGGAACTATAATACTTGCTTGGTTGGTCCACAATGACAAAGGGTCAGTTTTTATAAGGTGCTTTCTATTATTATTTGGATTCTATTATTTGTCAGTTTAATAGAAAAATTTTGGTGACTGACTGATTAGATTTTCATTTCTTTTTCTGATGCAGCTACTGCTTTACTGTCTCTCAAGACTAACTGGATGAACGTTCCTTCCAATTGGGTGGGTTCTGATCCCTGTGGTGGCCTTTGGGTAGGAATTGAGTGCATCAATTCACGTGTGACCTCCATGTATTTATCAAACATGAATTTGACGGGTCAGCTATCAGGAGATATCGGGTCATTTTCCGAGTTACAGAATTTGTAGGTGTTCTAAATTCTAATTGCACTTAACCTCGGCTATTGTCATGGGAACCCACTTAGAGCTAATTTTACTTTTAGTCTGCAGAGCTCATATATCTTAAGCTTTAGTGTTCAATATGTTCAATGCATGCTTCCAATTCCAAGGCGTGCTCTTTTATCTTTAAGACTTCAGTCTTAGCAACTAACCATTTCCGGGTTACTATCATAAAAATAGTGAATAAGAATATGTATTTCATTTTCATGTTCAAGTGAATCAATTTCAAGAGCACCATCATTATATGTTGTATTTGGTAGTAGCTGTTCAATTAGTCTATTGCAATTCAATCCTAATTACCAGCTTCTTCATATAGGGATCTCTCTTTCAACACGTACATGACAGGAACACTTCCACAAGAAATTGGGAGTTTGAAGAAGCTACAAACCTTGTAAGGAAATACTGGTTGGTTTCAGAGAATCTGAATTCTTGTAATTAACATTTGGTCTTTTTATATGCACACCAGAAACCTGATGGGTTGCGGTTTCACTGGCCCTATTCCAAGCACAATAGGTTCTTTACAGCAGCTAATCTCTATGTAAGGCTTTCTGAGTTTGCAATTCTTTCATTGTTTTGCTGTAATGGCCAATACACGTGAAATTCCTCATGGATGCTTGTGCTTTGGATGAGGCTGTTCAATATTTGATTTAGTATCTATTCTTTTACATTCTTACTTTCTAATAATTTAAGTGCAGATTTATGTCTGTTCTGATAGAAACTGATTTCTGGTCCTCTTCATTGCAGATCTTTGAATTCTAATAAATTCATTGGACAAATTCCAAATTCCATTGGCAATCTGTCCAACCTTTATTATTTGGACCTTACTAACAACCAGCTTGAAGGACCCATCCCAGTCTCTGATGGGACTAAATCTGGTCTTGATATGCTACTTCAAACGAGGCACTTGTATGTTAAGGCTCATTGTGATTTAGAGCTGATTAAATCCTCTTTGCACTATTGCTTTGTTTTGTCCAAATAATATCCATCTAAGATTCTTTCATTATCTACAGTCATCTTGGAAAGAACAAGCTGTCGGGCGCAATTCCACCTAAACTTTTCAACCCAAATATGGCTCTCATACATGTGTAAGTTTTGTGAACTGTCTGCTGTCATGAATTTGTGATTATATCTTTTGTGGCTGAAAAAGATCTATACATTGTTTGTCTACATATGGTCTGACTGGTGGAGAAAATGGGTGGCAAGCTTTTGAATTAACCACATATGGGAAATGTATGTAACTAATATAGTCTCTTCCTAATGCCCTTTTTCTCATGGGTAATGCCTCTGCAGTATATTTTGCTCTAATGTAAAATACCGGAATAAATGTCTTTGCCATGGAAATTAAGGAATACAACTTTTCAATTTGGATATCCAAATAATTATATGACCACTGTCACTTGAAACATTAATTTCTACCTGCTACTGATTTTTTTGGGCAGGCTTTTTGACAGCAATAATCTAACTGGTAGCATACCTACCACACTTGGACTAGTGCAGACTTTGCAGATGGTGTAAGAAGCTCCTTCATTTAATAGAATTCATAGTTGAGATTATGCTAGCTGTGAACATCTATCAAGTTTTGTGTACTGAATATATTGTTTTGGCTACAGACGCTTTGATCGGAATTCATTAAGTGGGCTACCTTCAAATCTCAATAATCTTACAAATGTTATCGAGCTGTAAGCAAAAAAGATAGATATGCTGATCAAAGCTCTTAAACTTGTTTTTGAGAAGTTTTTCACTTAACTAAGAGAGGCTTACAGCAATTTGCTTCCAGGTCCTTGTCCAACAACAACCTGAGTGGCCCTATGGCCAACCTTACTGGCATGAACTCCCTCAGCTATTTGTAAGTAGTGATAACTATAGTGACTGAATTCACTGGTGTGGTGGCAAGTAGGCATGGTTAGACTATTATAAAAGATTATTGGTTAAACATTCTTATAATAAAAGATCCAGTTAAATGTTCTTTCTCTTTAAAACAGATATAAATCATGGTCTCATATCTATTATGATAAATCTAATAGTCTGTGATCAATTCTCATTCTAACTGAAATGTATTTTGTAGGGATATGAGCAACAATAATTTCACTGTTTCTGATGTTCCTCCTTGGATTGCTTCCTTATCGTTGTTGACAACATTGTATGATCCTCCTCCATAGTTCTCTCTGTGTGTGCGTGTGAATCCAATATAAAATTTTGTCAAGCTGCATGTAGGTTTGAAGTGCTCAATATTTATAAACATATTAATCTTGAATGGCAGAATGATGGAAAATACACAACTTCAAGGACAAGTTCCTGTTGACCTATTCAGCCTTCTCGATTTACAGAAAGTGTGAGTATCAGCTTGATCTCAAGTAGCTCCATATTCAGTGTCATTGTCATTGAAAGTTAAGAAAATCCAAACAGAACAAACATGTGTAACCTATTTGAACAAACAAAAGTCTACACATTATCCTCACAGAATGACAATGATGATTAAAAGGTGGTTGTTCTGGCATGTGTGAACAGGGGACTAAGGAACAACCATTTTAGTGGCACCTTGAATATCAGTACCACAAACAGCAACCAATTGCAACTTATAGATTTGAGGAACAATTCCATAAGTAATGTTGCACAAATTCCTGGAGGAAACATTACATTATTGTAAGTAGTAATCTAAAATTATCTGGTCATTGCTTCTTCTTCTTCTTTTTTAACAGTGTTGAAGAAGTGCAAGCTGTTTGATTACTTGTTGGAAGTTAACTTGGCAAACAATGTACTCCATATCTATTATCTTTATTTCTTGTAATTATCTACAACAATTTGCAGACTTGAAGGTAACACAGTATGTGACAAAACAGATCAAGTGACAAAGAGTTACTGCAAGGCTTCCACACCAAATTCCTCATATATTACACCACCAAATAACTGTATGCAAATTTCCTGCAATTCGGATCAGGTTGCCAGCCCAAACTGTAAATGTGCGTATCCATACAAGGGCACAATAATCTTTAGAGGTCTTGCTTCCTTTGACTTGGGAAACACAACTTACTATGCAGAACTTGCGAAGTCTCTCATGAAAACTCTTCAGTCCTCTGCACTTCCTGTGGATTCAGTTTCTCTAAGTAATCCCACCGTGGATTCATCTGGAAACATTGAACTGAGCCTCGAAGTTTTCCCATCTGGTGAGGAGTGTTTCAATCAAACAGCAATTACAATGATTGGATTTGCACTTAACAATCTGTCTTTCAACCCTCCACAAAGTTTTGGACCTTTCTATCTTATGGCTTATACGTATGGGAATTGTGCAGCAGGTAACTCTGAATTTCACGCTGAATTGGAAAGTAATAGTTATTAATTATTATGTTTTCTCTATGTTATTTGGATGCTATTGCAATTTTATCATGATGCATCATCTCTCTCTCTCTCTCTCTTTTATCATTGAGGTATCTATAGCATTGAGCAAATCATCAAGCATAAGCAGCGGCATTATAATTGGAGTAGCAGTTGGCGGGTCTGTTCTTTTGTTATTGGTAGTCCTTGCAGTAGTTTATGCTTTCCACCAAAAGAAAATAGCAGAAAAAGCTAGTGCACAGAACAATCCTTTTGGTAAGATGGGTATAATGTCGACCTAGTACTTTTTAGTTAATCATATGGAATTTATAGGGACTTATTATTGCAAATATGTCACGAAAATGCAGCACATTGGGATCAAAATATGGGAAATGGTAGTGCTCCTCAGTTACAAGCAGCCAAACGGTTCTCTTTTGAAGAGCTTAGGAAATACACCAACAATTTTTCAGAAGCAAATAGTATTGGATCTGGCGGTTATGGGAAGGTTAATTTTGATAGTCTTTTATTATTATTATTTATCATTTTGCAAGACTCATTGGATGCATGTGTAACTTATCAATATAAATAAAATGATTACTCAAAAGTCAAAACGTATTTGAACTTTATTCTTTAAAGAAAATTCTACTTAATGTTAGACTTATGGTTAAGTGATTAAATTTACCATTTTTTAACGGTTTAAGCTTTTGGAACAATTGGTAATTTAATATGATATCAGAGTAAGAGATCCTGAGTTCGATCCTTAGTTTTACTCTACCTCCCATTTAACTTTTAAGACAATTAGTAGTTTAACACTTAAAGCTAACTCCTCAGTCTTCTCAGAATATTCATAGATTATTTCAAGTGATAACCAAATGTTTATTTGTGAACATTTGTACAGGTTTATCGGGGAACTCTTCCCACTGGGCAACTGATTGCCATCAAACGAGCTCAAAGTGATTCTATGCAAGGTGGGCTTGAGTTCAAAACTGAAATTGAACTTCTATCACGGGTCCATCACAAGAATCTTGTCAGCCTTCTGGGTTTTTGTTTTGAGCAAGGTGAACAAATGCTCGTGTACGCGTATATTCCAAATGGTACTCTAATGGGTAGTGTTTCAGGTACTTTTATCAGTTCTTCACATTTTCCACTTGATATAAACTCTGGCAACAATTGAATATCATTGCATACTTTGTAAAGAACCACATGGAAAATTTCCAGTTTATTTATTTTTAATATTTTTAACTATTGAGGAATTAATTTGGGCAACATAATAACTTGTATTCAACTATGAAAGCAATGATGAACTTTGTGCTAGGATATGAACATATAATCTTTATATAGTTTCAATAGTGTGCCTCCAACCAGAGACATCCGAGACGAATTCTCTGTCTATATTAACATCATTTGATGCTTCTCTGGCCTCATCTTCTTGAAAAAATGAAAGTGACTATTTTAATTACCATGACATAGCTGGCCAGAAAATATAAACCTGGTAGAGATTCCTGATATAATTCAGCTGAAAGATTTAACGAGTTGAGTTCGGGGGTTCAGTCTCCAAAACCTCCTTTGTGACATGTCCTGTCTACCTTGAAGTCCCATGTTCCATTTTCAAGTGTACATCACTCCCTTAACAACCCAACTTGGAGACAGCTTTGTTAAACATGACATATGTAGTACCGATTAACTTTCCTTCAAAATTTTCTTAAGAACACAATCGTTTGCCTTTTATTTGATGACATGCATATTGTATTTGCAGGGAAGTCAGGAATCAGGTTGGATTGGATGGGCAGACTTAAAGTAACCCTTGGTGCGGCCAGGGGCTTGGTCTATCTGCATGAACACGCAAATCCTCCCATCATACATAGGGACATCAAATCAAACAACATCCTGCTAGATGAAAGTTTTAATGCAAAAGTTGCCGATTTTGGTCTCTCCAAGTCTGAGTTTGATGGTGAAAGGAATGCTGTCACCACTCAAGTTAAAGGAACATTGGTCAGTATATAATTCTGTCATGCATGCTGACTGCTAGCCTTCTAGGCATGCCCCTATGCATGCTAGCAAATGCAAGCATTTATGCACCCACACGCGCTGGCACTCTTTTTACTGCCAGAACCACCATGTCATTGTTGGGAAAGAGATGTGCAATTTACAGTGCCGAACCAACAGATCTGGAGGCTCAAGGCAATAGCCTCAAATGGGCTTCTTGTTACCACTTATAGTATTTAACTAATAAGTATATATCATAATTTTTTTATTAAAAAAAAAATCATTATCTTACTTTTTAATTTTACTATTTTCTTTTTCTTTTTTCTTTTTTCTTTTTTCAAAAAAATGCTAAAATTATTACAAATTTTGCATAAAAAATTACAAATTGATGTAGTAATAAACATGATGGTGATACTTTAAGAATATAATAAGCAAATATTTGAATGAATAATGTGAGGGATACTATAAATTTTACAAAATAAGGCTTACAAAGATGTATCTCCATTCACCAATCACAAAAAGTAATTTTAACGTGCATTTAATAGGTTGTTGAAGTTTACAAATGTTATTCATTGTCAAATCAATTTGTAAAGGTTATGTAGTAAATTCATAGTATTTCTAGTATTTTCTTATTGAAAAATGGACTTACTTCTTATAATCGGTAACACACCTATTTGTTCATTTTTTTTTTCTAAGATTTATGTATTTAAATTTCTATTATATACAACATTGTTCAATTTTTTGGGCATTCTTAAAGGTGAAAGAAAAATGTGAAACTAATTATATTTTTAATCTCTCTAATTTTTTTTTTAACAAATAAATTAATTTTTTGGCCCCACATTTGGGGGCTTTCCTCTAGTATGGGGCCCTAGGCAATGGCTTAAGTGGCCTAGGCCTACAGCCAGCCCTGGATATATATGATCTGAAGTCCCCATGATAGGGGATAAGATCTCCTCCATTTACATCCTCCAATTCCCTTCATTTTTAAGGTGATTGGTGTGTGTGTATATATATGTATAATTTTATTCTATTATTTTAACAGTAGTATCTGTGTAGAAAATTTTCAAAACACTGCATCAGATTTTAACATGGAGAAGGGTTTTTTGTTTTTTTTAGGGCTACTTGGATCCTGAATATTACATGACCCAACAATTGACTAAGAAGAGTGACGTCTATAGCTTTGGAGTCGTCATGTTGGAGCTAATAACTGCAAGAAAGCCAATACAGCAAGGGAAGCATATTGTGGTAGAAGTAAGGAATGCAATCGATAAGTCAAAGGATTTATACAATCTTCATGAAATTCTTGATCCATTCATTGGTATGGGAAAAAATCTTGAAGGCTTAGAAGAGTTTGTGGATTTAGCAATGGGGTGTGTGGCAGACTCAGGAGACAAAAGGCCTACAATGGATGAGGTTGTTAAAGAAATTGAGAACATTATGAAGCTTTCTGGGATGAACCTCAGTGCTGATTCCGAACCCACTACAGCAAATTATTATGAAGCCAGTAAGAGCAGTTCTCATCACCCTTCTAGCAATGATGTATTTGGTTATAGTGGGTCCTTCCCTCCTTCTTCGATAGAGCTTATGTGAATATGATTTTACAATTCAGAATTCTGAACTTGAAAACAAAAAGTTTTTTACCTGTACCACAC
This sequence comes from Castanopsis chinensis, assembly GCA_032878915.1. Lineage (NCBI taxonomy): Eukaryota > Viridiplantae > Streptophyta > Magnoliopsida > Fagales > Fagaceae > Castanopsis > Castanopsis chinensis. Next base: position 17,816,608 of record JAVQMG010000115.1, on the reverse strand, counting down.
TTTAGGTAGAACATGCAATTTGTCTTGACACCTCTGATACTTATATCGTCTGTCAAAAAGCTGGAACAGTTTCTGAATGAATTCCCTTTTTTGGTCTGTGATTACAATCTTTAGCTTTTGAATACATGACAAAAGAGTGTGTCAATGGAAAGTTATAAATTGGAATTATTGTTTCAGAAATTCAAGACCAAGCTGGTCAATGCTATTACTATAACAATCTATCAAAATTGTATGCAAAGTATATCCGCTTGCGGTACTTTTGCAGACAGATTTAAGTGTCCTATTTGCCTATTTCAGTCTACATCATGTGCTGTGCATTTTTGGCTATGCTGATGATTGCTGAATGTAAAAGTTGTGAGTGACTTAAGTTGAAGTTGTTAAGCAAAAGAGTCTGTAATGGCTATGATGAACTACACTGTCTAAGGCCTAAAAGCAGTGCATGGGTTATTTATTGTCCAATGTTGATCATCTATAAGTAGCCATTTATCACAAGATTTGATTTTTATGCGATCCAAGTTATGAGACTGTTGGATTAGATTCTGCATGTGAGAATGAGAAAACCAGTCGTTTAAAATGAAAGAACCAAGGAATTTACAATGGCTTGTAAAACTTTAAATTTTTTTCACTAATTTGACATGAAATTGGCTGGAAAATGAAATGTATTTGAGTTCCATTGATTGTGTATTTGGTTCATTTTCCAGCCCATTTATCTTTGTTCGGGTGGGTCTGGATCGAAAGAAAATGACAGACTTTTGGGGTTTTTTTTTTTTTTTTTTTTTAATAATAAAATAATTCATTTCTTTTTGGCCTAAAAATCATCTTTTCAATTTTTCGTTTTTGTTGTTTTTTAATTTTCGGATGTGGCCTTTTCTATTTATTAAATGATGAGGTGACATTTTTTAATGTTAGTTATATCTTTTTTAATATTATTTTATAAGCCGTGTAGGTTTCCAGAATGTCAACTAGGCCAAATTTTCCATATAACACTCATTTTTAAACATATTTATTAGTTAGCATCGTTTCAAAACTTATTAGCAAACTAACATCTTGAGTTTCTCGGACTCAAGTTCATTGTAGCAACTCAAGTTGCATGTTATAGCAAGTGGAACTCATGTATTAAAGACTCAAGTTCATGATTCTATTTTTGATCTCTCTGGGTGTTCTGGTTTTCGTTTTTGTTGTTTGCTAAGAAACTCAATATGCTAGTTTGCTAATTAGTTTGAAAACAATGCTAACTAACGAATATGCTTGAAAATGGGTGTTATATGACAAATTTTGCCATGCCAACCGTACAAACCGTTAGCTACATAGGTGTTTGTTGTCTGTGAATTGACAGTAGAAAACAAATTAACTTCAAAATGAAATAATAAGAACTAAATTGACTATCACAAAAACATAGAGACTAAATTGGCTAGAAAATGAAAGAAAATAAAATGAATTTGAGTTCCATTGATTGTTTATTTGGTTCAAATCCAGCCAATTTTTCTTTGTTTGATTGTGTTTGGATCAAAAGAAGATGACAAAGACTTAAGTAGGTTTTTTTTTTAATAAAAAAATTCATTATTTTTGGCTTAAAATCATCGGTTCAATTTTTTGGTTTTGTTGTTTTTCATTTTTATATGTGGCCTTTTCTATTTATTAAATGCTGAGGTGACTTTTTTTAATATTATTTTATAAGTTGCATAGGTTTCAAATATGCTAACTATGCAAATTGTTAGCCACATGGGTGTTTTTTTGTTAGTAAGTTGATGATAAGAATTAAGAACCATATTAACTACAAAATAAAAATAACAATGACTAAATACCATTACCAAAATGACTTTAACCCAAAAAGTAAAATGTAAGCAACAAAATATTGGCATCTCTTCATGCATAAAATGCTTGAGAAGCACGTCCAAACTTCAATCCATCGGACCTCTAGGAATCACGTCCAAAATTCAATTCCATCAGACCTTTGGGAAGCACGTCCAAACTCAATTCCATCAGACCTCTAAGAAACACATCCAAACTTCATTCCATCGGACCTCTGGGAAGTACGTCCAAAATTCAATTCCATCGGACCTTTGGGAAGCAACACGTCCAAAATTCAATCCATTGGACCTTTGGGAAGCACGTCCAAACTTCAATTCCATCGGACCTTTGGGAAGCACATCCAAACTTCAATCCATTGGACCTCTGGGAAGCACGCCCAAATTCAATTTCAATGGACCTCTGGGAAGCACGTCCAAAATTCAATCCACGGGACCTCTTGGAAGCACATCCAAAATTCAATTCCATTGGACCTCTAAGAAGCACATCCAAACTTCAATTCCATCAGACCTCTGAGAAACACATCTAAAATTCAATTCCATCAAACCTCTGGGAAGTACGTCCAAACTTCAATCCATCGAACCTCTAGGAAGCACGTCCAAAATTCAATTCCATCGAACCTCTGGGAAGCACGTCCAAACTTCAATTCCATCGGACCTCTAGGAAACACATCCAAACTTTATTCCATCGGACCTCTGGGAAGCACGTCCAAAATTCAATTCCATCGGACCTCTGGGAAGCACGTCCAAAATTCAATCCATTGGACCTCTAGGAAGCACGTCCAAACTTCAATTCTATCGGATCTTTGGGAAGCACGTCCAAACTTCAATCCATCGGACCTTTGGGAAGCACGTCCAAATTCAATTTCAATGGACCTCTGGGAAGCACGTCCAAAATTCAATCCACCGGACCTCTAGGAAGCACGTCCAAAATTCAATTCCATCGGACCTCTGGAAAGCACGTCCAAAATTCAGTTTCATCGGACCTGTGGGAAGCATGTCTAAACTTCATTCCATCGAACCTCTGGGAAGCACGTCCAAATTTCAAATTATCGGACCTTCAGGAAGCACGTCCAAATTTCAAACCCATGAACCTCTGGGAAGCATGTCCAAAACTTCAAATCCATCGAACCTCTAGAAAGCATGTCCAAAATTCAAGATCATGACTAAAATCCTCATTTTGTCTTGACCAGTGGTAAGCATGGCTTGTACTTATTTTTTTCCCAAAAAAAAAAAAACATAAAAAAAAAAACAAAAACAAAAACAAAATAAAAACAAAAAAGGCTGCATGTATGAACTACGTTTGGATCTGATCCTCTCACTAAGAGGTACATTGGCAATCTCCCTAGAGATTCAGTCCACATTTTGATCCACTACATGACGGTCCGCATTCTTATTTGCATTCACCACGGTTAAATACTCATTGCAAAGTTAAGTGTCTTTTTCATACATTGACATTCACTCTTCAAGCTCTGTCAATGAGGGGCATTCTGTTTACACCTCATTTTACAACTCGTATTTAACCTCACCTGGAGGGTAAAAGGGTAATTTTGCCTTGAAAATATGCATATTGATTCTGGTCATAAGATCCTTAATCTCATTTCACCAAAATGATCTTGATGTTGTAACGATCAAATCGACTGGTCATAAGCCCTAATCAGACAATCAGATTGAAAGTTATCATCAAATCAAGTTTTAATGGCCGAGGTGCACTATCACAAATTGAGTCCGACTATATGTGATTATGAATAATTTATTCCAATTGGTTATAATTATAATCAATTTGAGATTAATGATGTGTCATAGTTTGATTGGTTAGGACTACATTTTATGGTAAAGTTACAAGCACCTAATTAATTAGATAGTTAAATATTAATTATTCATTGAGTAATTTGTGCAATTATATTTTAATTAGAGTAAATTTGGAACCAATTAAGTCTGAAATGGGAGTGATTGGAGCCATTTAATGTTAATTGGGAGTTATGTGGGACCTATTAAATTTAATTGTGTTGAAACCATTTTTTTTTTAACAAATAACCTTTGCTTACTATTTCATCGATATCTTTCAGAATATTTTGAATCTATGAATGATGTTAACTTTTCCAAAAACTAGACATTTGGGGCTTCAATTTGAGCACAAGAACGAGACAATTACGATCATAATTGGGTCAGATATGATTTTTTAAGTTGGCTCTACAGGCGGTTACAGCAGCTACGGGAAAAACCGAATTTTGGCTTGCTCCTCACTCTCACCAATCTTTACATTTAATGCTCCAGATTTCCCCCAAGGCTAAAATGAGGTCTAGGTTAATGATTCTTTATCAGCCCTCATTAATGGCCTTTCATTCATATTTCCTCCACCACTACTATATAAACCCCTCTCTCCTTCATTCCAAGACACAAAAAACCCCCTCTCTTCTCCTTTCTTGAATTTTAGGAAGTTGAGTAGTCTAATCATTTCTTGGTCTTCTTGAGACTCAAGGTATTGAGTGAGACTCACTCTTCCTCTCATAACTTTTTTTTTCCTTCACCCTAGGACCTCCCTTAAGAGTCTCTTCATCCACTATATGGATCTTGCATGAAGGTATAATCTCTTTTCCTAACTTGTTTTTTGTGTTGTCATGATGAGAATTTAGAATTAAAGCATGATAGTAACTATTTAAATTCCTTTGAATATGTTTGAATGTTCTTATATGTTCATCACATGTTTTTAGTTGTTCATCGCATATTCATGCATAATACTAGTTTTAATCTTAAATTCACATAAAAAATATGAAAAACATTTTCATAATTTTTTCAAATCTTTGAATCTAGGATATCATCATCCACACACATTCACTAGAATTCATTTTTCAATCCAAATGCAATGCTTAATAAATTGAATTAGGGTTCATCACATGCACACACTTTAAATTCAACATACAAATTGATTGACATATTGGATGATATGATATGATATGAATGTTGGCCACCATATTCTAGAAGACCGGTTTCACCGGGCAAGGTGGGTGCCCAACACCTTCCTACCTTATAACATAGCCTCTGAACTTAGATCAAGGGTTAGTAGATCAAATGCTTGTCCATGTAATTTTCAATTTTTAGGTTGTAGCTAGGAAACAAAGTCATGTACTTTATCTTAGATTGTATTTAGGACCAAAGCCATGTAATTTTCCTATGACTGATATAAATTCAATTGAAAATTAATAAAATGAGGAATTTTTCAATTTTGGTTTTCTTATTTATCCCAATAATTAAACAAGTGGCAACTCCATTGTAAAACCCTTAATCTAAATGGAAAAATATAACTAGTCGAACCTCCATTTTGAGAGGCAATAACACAACTTCACCCATTCACATGGGTTTGGCCTGACACACCATATAAAACAGGCTTAGGGCGTGGTCTCTCACACATATTCCACTCCCAAAGTTTTTCAACAAATTGATTTACAAGGCATAAACTCCAATTTATAAAGTTAACTTATTTACTATCATCTCTAATATTATAACTAGCTTCCATAAATTCATACTACATCATTAAGAAACCCATGAAAGCAAAAATCACAATATATTTCAAGACAAGAAATTTAGAACTTCAACTAACTTCAAATAAACCCAATGGCAATAGAAAAATTAAATTTGCCAATCATCACATGCTATAACTTAAAACCCCTAAATTTTCCACCATACGTAAACCTTATATAGCCATTTTTAGCACAAAATACATACCCACTCATCAAATAATTCCACAAACACAAAACCCATACATAAAAACACATAAATATCACTTCTAATACTCATAAACCACATGGGTATCAATATTAAATCTTAGATAAAAATAATCTCAAGTAAAAGTCTAAAACCCACCAAAAAGATTAGAAATTTTTTTACCTCAAATAAAATGATGAAGATGCTTAGGGGTCCCTAAGTATCTTTCCGGTGATCTTGTCGGGAAAATGATGGTGAGATGGTGTGGTTTGGAGTGGAGGTCGGCAGGTGAGTGTGTGTTTAAGTGAAGAGATAAGAAAGAAAGTGAAAGGAAGAAAAAGGGAGAGCTGGCCAAAAGAGTGAAGAGATAAGAGAGAAAAAGGAGTGGTGGAGAATGATGGGTTGTGGGGTTAGGTGGGCCACATGGGAACCCCAAAAAATCTGACCTTTCCCTTTTTTTCTTTTTTTCTTTTTTTTCTATTTTTTTTTTTTTAAATATGGGCTGACAAGGACATGACATGGTGTGTTTGGTAACACATAAATTTGGCTTTAATAAAAAAGCTGTGTTCTCTGATATGAAGTAAAAAGCGCATAAAATTTATGAGTGGAGAAGGACCAAAATTGAAAACACAGACTGCACTTTACAAGCTATCTGTTGGACCACATTTGTTTTTACCCAATTGCCCTTGCTTTCCCTAATCTCAAATACCCTTGATTTTACCCTTCTTTTCTCTCTTTTCCTCATGTGGACTGCCTCTCATCTCTCATCTCTCTCCTCCGCGCTCTCTACCTCTCTTCTCTCTGCTCTGCGCTCTCCATCCGTGGTAAGTCTCTTCGTCTTCTTCTTCTTCTTCTTCTTTTTCTTTCTTCTTCCTCTTCTTCGTCTTTCTTCGTCTTCTTCAACGCATATTTCTGTAATTTTTTGAAAAATTTGTGGAAAAATTTTAGGATCTGTGCTTCTTCCTCTCTCTCAAGACTCATCACGCCAGCCTCTCTTCTTTGCTCTGCGCTCTCCTTCTGTGGTAAGTCTCTCTTCGTCTTTGTCTTCGTCTTCGTCTTCTTCTTCTCCTTCGTCTTCTTCTTCTTCTTCTTCTTCTTCTTCTTCTTCTTTCTTCGTCTTGTTCTTCTTCTTTCTTCGTCTTCTTCAATGCATGTTTCTGTATTTTTTTTTAATTTTAATTTATGTCTAATCTGATCTAAGAAATTTGTTGAAAAATTTGTTGGGGTTGATTCTGAAATATATGTTGAAAAATGTTCAGATCTGTGCATGCTATAATTTGTTTTTGCTAATGATCTATTTGTTCTGTTTTGGGTACTGAAAAATTTGTTATGAAATATGGTTGTTCTGTTGAATTTGTTCTGTTTTGGGTATTTTAGTTTTTGTTACAGGTTGGATTTTGGGCCCGTTGATTATGTGATCTTAGAAGTTAGAATTCTGTTCTGTTTTCGATTGGGTCTGTTCTGTTTTGGATCTTAGAAATGAATTACAATGAAGGTAGGTAAGGTCTGTTCTATTTTGGATTTTGGGTCTGTTGAATGTGATCTTAATGAAATCACAATTGGTTCCAATATGTGTCATACTCCAGACTCCAGAGTTTACACACTGATTCAATTTCTAGAAGAGAACATAATAGTGAGCAGATAGCAATTATGAGCAGAACTCAAGAACTTTAATAGACCCTGCGATGGTGGTCCTTCGTAATTCCATTGCTAGTTCCATTTGGGGGGGATAATAATTAGTAGTTTTATTTATTTATTTTATATTATCATGTAGTACAATTTATTGAACTTGGGTTATTGATATGTATTTTATCATCTTTTTACATTTTTATGTAGTATAATTTAACTTGGATTATTGGTGTATATTTTATCATCTTTTTACATTTTCATTTTGTCCTTCGTGATGACGAAAAATATATATTATAATATATATATATATATATATATATGTTATAATATATATTATAATATAGATTTAATATATATTATTGGTATTAAAATAATACCAATAATATATTTATTATTATTATTATTAATTAGTTTTTTTAGTAAGTATATGAAGTAGTTAATTTAAGTATGAAATAAACTCCCTTATATATAGACATTGTTCTTTTTAGTAATTTACTCCTCAAACTGCCACTTTTATAAGTGCTAGCCAAACCCTCACCTTTTTCAAAAAGCTCTTTTTAACAGCTTTTACCAAACACTCAGTATTTTGAAAAAACACTTTTTCATACTGCACTTTTTAAAAACTCCACTTTTTCAAAAAGCCCAATTTCAAAAAGCTGAAACAAACTCACCCTTAGTCTTTGTATCAGTCCTTGTATATATATACCCCTTGTACATTCAGTTTCTAATTAATGCAATACATAATTTCTCTCACAAATTCTCACAGAGACAGAAGAGGGAAGGGTGAAAAATAAAAAAAAATAATTGGTCAAAGAGAGAGAGATAGAGAATCATATAATCAATCGGAAAGAGTGTTCAAGATATTCCCTCTACATCTACAAATATGTTTGTCCTCCTCACGATTCTTCCTTATTGCCCTGATTGAATTGATAATTTGATATCTTAGGGAATTGGTTCAGGAATGCTTTAAGTTTGGATCCAAAATGTAGATAATATTCAACATGTAGTAAGAATGAATTTCATGCATCTTGGCTTTCTGGCGACCAAAAATATTGGTTCCGTCAAACCTATATTATAACTTCATAAAGCCTTGATTTGTAATTTTAAAAGTCTACTTCAGATCCTCATTCCATTGAAATATTCTATTAGAATTGTTGGAAAAATAGGGTAAGAATGAGAAGAAGGATAAAATATAGCTGTGAGATGCATTGAATCACTTTTTTTAAAACAATATTTGCTCCTCACTCAAAAGAGAGTTTTCTATTGGGTTCCTAGTAAATTGAAAGTACTACAAACCTGAAATCTACCCATAGCATTTCTAAAGATTTCCTAAATATCTGTATTATATAGATGTATCCTTATTTATGTGTGTATATATATATATATATATATATATATATATATATATATAAATAAGAACTGAATATTAATATATAAATAAATAATGAAGAGACATTAATAAAAAACACCATTGAAAGATCATGACAATTGGTGAGTCACAGCTTTTAAAATACTGTTAGAAAAATCAATTCTCGCTTTAGGTATATTTTTTTGGCTTAAAATATTTCAGTTTTTTTTTTTTTTTTTTTTTTTTGCTAAACTATTTCAGTTATATATTTATATAAATAAGCATGCAGATCTCTTATTCCACGTACACCGGGTAATTAACTACCAAAAAAAATCTCAATAGTAGACCTTAAGGTATTGAAAACTTGAATCCAAAACCTCATGAATCATGTGAAATCTAAGAAATTATGGATGACAGAGTTATATGTAGTAAAAATGTACTCTTGTACCATGATCACACAATAGCATAATCCAATGAAATACAAGCAACTTTGTGTTAGTGTTTTTTTTCTTCCTTACTATCTTTTGCAAATGGGAACTCAACAGGAGATAGTCAAATGTAAGAAGTGTTCATCAGAGTCCAGACCAGTTGGAGTATGTGGAGACAAAACTAGGGAAGGTGGTACGTACGTATACATGACGAGGCTCTATCTGATAGATGACAATTTTGTCGTAGTTATTACCTATTGGCTAGAAATCTTCTTAGTTTTCTCAACCAAGCTGATAAATAAACTAAGAGAACTTTAAAAATAGACCCAATCAAAATTTAGCCAAATTATATTTCTGATATGATAGTACAAAAGGAAGAAGTCAAAAAATGATAACCAATGCAAGTTTCATCTTAAGCAATTCTTAACTCTAGTTACAATATCAAATTTTAATATATGAATTCTTGAAACTCCGACCATTGACAGCCGGATCGAATAAACGCTTTGGCCGGGTCATTTCTTTTATCTATTTTAAAAGTAGAAATATATATTATATATACTGTTTATGTATATAGTGTTATGGATTTTAGGCCCAACTAGTTTACTTGTATAGCACACATTCTTACACTACACTTTTACTTGTATTGCAGTCATATTTACTTGTATTACACTCATATGTCTCCTATATAAAGGCACTCATGTATATTCTTTCAGTGAAAAATACAATACAGTCATTCAGTATTTCTAACATGGTATCAGAGCACGAGATCCTGAGTTCGATCATTGTCTCCTCCATTCTACCTCCCATTTAAATTCTCACGTGTTGGGCCTCACCTATCATCACCTTCGCTCCTTCGGTTCTACTTGTTTCGTTCTTCTTCAATCACATGAGCATAATAAACTTGAACCTAGATCAAGGCTTTGTTGTTTTCTTGGCTATGGCGAAACTCAAAAGGGGTATCGGTGTTATAATCCTGTTTCTCATCGTCTTCGTATCTTCCGCAATATTGTCTTTTGGGAACATCGCCTCTTTGTCGAGCTTTCTCACTTCCGTGCTTCTTTATCTTCCTCTTCTGTCTTAGATCTTTTCCAAATGAGACACATATTCCCTCTGTAGCTGCTCTTGACCCTCTTGTAGCTGCTCCTGATCCTCCTGTAGCTGCTCCTGATCCTCCTGTAGCTGCTCCTGGTTCTACTATAGACTTCTCCGTCCAACCACCAGATATCCTCAATCCCTTTCTTAGTTCGCCCTTTAATGAACAGGTGGAAGATGAACAGGTCGAAGATGAGCTACCCAACCCTGATCCTGGGTCCCCTACTCCTGCTTCGCCTGAAGATCTTGTACAAGACATTCCACCTCGTCACTCAACTCGTGTAAGGTCCATTCCTGCACATTTGCTTGACTATCACAATAACACTACCCTTGCTACACTGCACGAGCCTCACACTTATTGTGAGGCTTCCACTGACCCTTTATGGTAGATTGCAATGAAAGAGGAACTTGATGCATTATCTAAAAACTATACTTGGGACTTGGTCACTCTCCTCCCTGGGAAATCTGTGGTTGGTTGTAAGTGGATCTACAAGATTAAGACTCGCTCTGATGGGTCCATTGAGCACTACAAAGCTCGTCTTGTTGCAAAAGGTTTTACATAAGAGTATGGGATTGATTATGAAGAGACCTTCGCTCTGGTTGCTCGTATCTCATCTGTTCGTGCCCTCTTAGCTGTTGCTGCTGCTAGTAAATGGGACATTTTCCAAATGGATGTCAAAAATGCATTCCTTAATAGGGATTTAAGTGAAGAAGTTTATATGCAACCTCCTCTTGGTCTCTCTGTTGAATCAAACAAAGTTTGTCACCTTCGACATGCACTTTATGGCCTTAAACAAGCTTCACGAGCTTGGTTTGCCAGATTCAGCTCTACCATTTCTCGCTTGGGTTACATGGCCAATCATTATGATTCTGTTTTATTTCTTCGTCGCACTGACAAAGGCACTATTTTACTTTTCTTGTATGTGGATGATATGATTATAACTGGTGATAACCTCAATGGCATTCAAGAACTCAAGGATTTTTTCAGTCAGCAGTTTAAGATGAAAGATCTTGGACATCTCAGCTACTTCTTGGGTCTTGAAATCACTCATTCTACAGATGGATTTTACATTACTCAAGTCAAGTATGCCTCTGAACTCTTGTTTAGAGCTGGACTCACTAATAGCAAGACTGTTGACACTCCAATTGAGTTTAATGCGCATCTGACTCCCTCAGGAGGGAAACCATTGTCTAATCCCTCTCTTTATAGACGCTTAGTTGGCAGCCTAGTTTATTCACAGTTACTCGCCCAGACATTTCCTATGCTGTTCACCAGATGAGCCAGTATCTGTCTGCCCCACGATCGACTCACTATGCTGCTGTTCTGCGCATTCTTAGGTACCTAAAGGGCACTCTCTTCCATGATTTTTTCTACTCTGCTCAATCTCCTCTTGTTCTCCATGCATTTTCTGATGCTGATTAGGCAAGAGATCCCACTGATCGTAGGTCCACCACTAATTATTGCTTTCTTCTTGGTTCTTCTTTGATTTCTTAGCGAAGTAAGAAACAAACTCATGTGGCCCGTTCCAGTACTGAAGTAGAATATCATGCCCTTACTGATACCACATCTGAGCTTCTTTGGCTACGATAGCTTCTCAAAAACTTAGGTGTGTCTACATCCTCTGCTACTCCTCTTTATTGTGACAACAAGAGTGTCATTCATATTGCTCACAATGATGTCTTCCATGAACGGACTAAACACATCGAGATTGATTGTCATTTTATCCATTATCATCTTAGCCATGGTGCTCTCAAGCTAATCTCAGTCCCCTTTATAGATCAACTTGCAGATATCTTCACCAAGTCACATCCGAAGGGTCGCCTTCATATTTTGGTTGACAACCTCAAGTTGGTCTCACATCCACCTTGAGTTTGAGGGGGGCTGTTAATGTATATAGTGTTATGGGCTTTAGGCCCAATTAGTTTACATGTATAGCACAAATTCTTACACTACACTCTTACTTATACTGTACTCATATTTACTTGTACTATACTCATATGCCTCCTATATAAAGGCACTCATGTATATTCTTTCAATGAGAAATACAATACAGTCATTCAGTATTTCTAACATATACCATGGTGATGGCGATTATATGTTAATTTATGTGAACAAAATATGATCCATTCAAATAACTTCATGTTGGGTGCACTGCACCATGGGTCCAGGCCACATATTTTTCAAGAGCTCATTTAATGAGCATGTCACTCCATGACTTGTGAGAAGTCTGACTTCTCTTAATGAGAAGTGAACCAAAGCGTGTGAGACACGTTGGAAGGAAGAAAGAAATGAAAGAAGCAAAAGCAAAGGCTATTCGACCTAGGGGAAGAAAGCTGAAGAAAGGGTTTTGGTTGAAGTAATGTCAAAGGAAGTGGCTAGCATTTATTGTGAGTTGATTTGAAGAGTGTTGAAGGAAGAAAAGAAGAAAAGGTGAAAGCAATAAAAGGAAAGGTCATTCGGCCATTTGGATTGGGGAGCAAAGAAAGAAAAGTCCCAGCAAGTGAGACTGAGAATAGTGCAAGAAGAATTGCATGAGTGAGAGCAAGTAAAAGAGCAGAGAAAAATAGAGAGAGTAAGAGAAAATTGTGAGAAATATACAGTGAATAAGAGAGCAGTAAGTGAAAAGAAAAAGAAAATTTTTTTTTTTCAAGTTATATCTCTAAGTGTTATAATCTTTATTTAATATAACGAAATTATTCAGAGTTTGTCCCGTAATTTTTCGTTTTTAAGAAGAAAGGTTTCCACCTAAATTTTTGTGCTTTACTTTTGCTGTGCTTGCTGAAATTTATTCACAGTGGTATATAGAATTTTTCCCAACAGTTCATCATACATACACGGTTACAGTATGACCTAGAGTTTCGAACGGTTGAATTTTGTTGAAAAAAATTGTTGCAGGAGTTGATTACTGGGAATATATATTATATGGATGCATTCTGAAACTTCTCTAAGGATTTTCTTACCGACTTTAGAATTGTGGGGTTTGAAGCTTATTGTTCTTGATGATGGGTCAATGGAGTCAGGCGTTAGTGTTGCTTGCATTCATCCAATTCTCGGTTATAGGAGCGTTTACAAACAGTTCAGACTGTAAGTTTGGTTCAATTTGATCTATCTTTTTTGTAGTTCAGTTATTCATGTTTCTGTCGATATGCTGATAGACTAAAATGTGTTCTTTAGATTTCTTTCTGTACTAGTTGTTAATGTATAGTTGGCATCCATGGTTAGGTACTTAATTCTTCAGACCTTAAAAATTATAGGCCAATATCTGTATTGGGTTTCTTATTCTAATTCCTTTCCTTCCTAATCAAACACTTTTACATCCTTTTTTTTTTTTTTGGGGGGGGGGGGGGGGGGGAGAATCAAACCCTTTATATAATTGCAGAAAAAAACATGGAAATGACAAGAATACATTCGTTTGAGTTGCATTTATAATGTTTAAGAGAACAAAACCACCTATCTACTTGACCATTGACAACAATTTAACCAATTGGAGACGAATTTTCCATTTCTAATTTTGTGTGTGTGTACCTGAGAAGCATTTGAAGGGGCCCTAAAGTTGTTTTTGGTTTTTTAAGGTTAAGGCTAACTTTCAAAGCTTTAAAGCTCTACAATTCACTATTCATGTTTTATAATCAAGAAATTAGAAATACTATTCGTTGTTATTTTTCAAGACTCAAAACACTAAAGCTCTACTTCTTACAGTAATGCTAAACAAATACTTAGCTTTAAAGTTGTTTTCAGCTTTAAGGGACCTTATACTCTTTAAGTAAAATCATCAAAAGTTTATCAATTTCTACTAAGCACAAAAATACTTTTAATTAATCACAAACAATTTTATTTTATTTTTTTAAATTAAAGTACTTTTTTGATAACATGAAGACACACTCTAGAGTCTATATGAATTTGCTTTTTAGAGGGATTGAAATTCATAAGTGTTTTTAAGGGATTAAAGCTCTTGTAAATGAAAGTCCTAAATGTTTGGTGATTTTACTAAAGAGCTTTAAAGGGTCCTTAAAGTTTAAAACAATTCTAAGGTTGAAGTTGAAGTTTGGAGTTTCCAAAAAAAAAAAAAAAAAAAGACTATTTCATAATAATAAAATATTATTCTAATATTGAAAAAAAAAAAACTTTTAAAACTCCGTGCTATTTCCTACAACAATGTCAAAGTAAACATGAGTAATAAGCTATTTCCTACAACAATGTCAAAGTAAACATGAGTAATAAGTGAGTTCTAGTTAGCTCAGCTGGTAAAGTTTCTGTCGGTTGAATAAGAGATTTGGGGTTCAATCTCCGCCTGTACTAGAAACAAATTGGTATCTTAGTCTAATAATAAAAGAGTTATTATTAAGAGTGGATGACATAAATTAAAACTTTCACAAAAAAACAGTAATAATTATCACATGCATTTTTTAAAACACTCTATACACATTACCTTTAAAAAATTGTGTTTTGAAAATAAGATTTTTCCCGTTACCAATTTATAGTTTTATACTATTATAAACGGAACCAGCAGATGATTGGAAGTGTATAAAATGTTTTCAACATATTGTCATGTAAAAAGAAACGGCAGAGTCTAAACCCTAAACCCCAATGGTGTCTATCTATCCTCCTCCTAAAGTTCCAACACACAACTTCTTAATATTTCATAAATTTCCATCTTTAATTTGATGATTTCTCTAACTCCCACCAAAACCTCTTTCAACTATCCCACGACTCTAGCAAAATTGTGATTCTTTTTTTCACCCATCTTGATTCCAATTGTTGTGAATTTACTAACTAGAGCTGTGATAAGCTGGACTATGTGAATTGGATTGAAAAATTGTTTCATGTGAGGTGTATGGTGACTCCCAAATTGGGAGTTTACTAGGTCGAATTAGGTTATTTAAGTGATTATAAGGAGTCTAATTGTAACTTGACTAGTTCTTTTGGAATATAGCAAAGACATGATTAGCGTTTTCATTTGCTCGGGTCATGACAAATGGTATCAGCTGTTAAATTTATCTTAACAGAATCATCTTCAAGAACACACAAATACAATATGGAAATAAAGCAATAAAACAAAGACATACAAATTAAGTGGCTTGGCAATGAATCGTCAACAATCCAGAGCTGAATGATTCTGTTCTCTCTTCTGTCCAGTCTCTCACCTCGTAGATATGCATATCCATAACAAGAACATTTATATTTAGGGTGACTAGGTTTTCTCAGCTAAAAATAGAAAAACGTTATGTATTTTTTGAGCTTTCCAAAACACAAAACAAATAGAAATACATGCCACACATATGTTTCCAACAACTTGGAACTATAATACTTGCTTGGTTGGTCCACAATGACAAAGGGTCAGTTTTTATAAGGTGCTTTCTATTATTATTTGGATTCTATTATTTTTCATACTCAATTTTGGTGACTGACTGATTAGATTTTCATTTCTTTTTCTGATGCAGCTACTGCTTTACTGTCTCTCAAGACTAACTGGATGAACGTTCCTTCCAATTGGGTGGGTTCTGATCCCTGTGGTGGCCTTTGGGTAGGAATTGAGTGCATCAATTCACGTGTGACCTCCATGTATTTATCAAACATGAATTTGACGGGTCAGCTATCAGGAGATATCGGGTCATTTTCCGAGTTACAGAATTTGTAGGTGTTCTAAATTCTAATTGCACTTAACCTCGGCTATTGTCATGGGAACCCACTTAGAGCTAATTTTACTTTTAGTCTACAGAGCTCATATATCTTAGGCTTAGTGTTCAATATGTTCAATGCATGCTTCCAATTCCAAGGCGTGCTCTTTTATCTTTAAGACTTCAGTCTTAGCAACTAACCATTTCTGGGTTACTATCATAAAAATAGTGAATAAGAATATGTATTTCATTTGCATGTTCAAGTGAATCAAATTCAAGAGCACCATCATTATATTTTGTATTTGGTAGTAGCTGTTCAATTAGTCTATTGTAATTCAATCCTAATTACCAGCTTCTTCATATAGGGATCTCTCTTTCAACACGTACATGACAGGAACACTTCCACAAGAAATTGGGAGTTTGAAGAAGCTACAAACCTTGTAAGGAAATACTGATTGGTTTCAGAGAATCTGAATTCTTGTAATTAACATTTGGTCTTTTTATATGCACACCAGAAACCTGATGGGTTGCGGTTTCACTGGCCCTATTCCAAGCACAATAGGTTCTTTACAGCAGCTAATCTCTATGTAAGGCTTTCTGAGTTTGCAATTCTTTCATTGTTTTGCTGTAATGGCCAATACACGTGAAATTCCTCATGGATGCTTGTGCTTTGGATGAGGCTGTTCAATATTTGATTTAGTATCTTTTCTTTTACATTCTTACTTTCTAATAATTTAAGTGCAGATTTATGTCTGTTCTGATAGACACTGATTTCTGGGTCTCTTCATTGCAGATCTTTGAATTCTAATAAATTCATTGGACAAATTCCAAATTCCATTGGCAATCTGTCCAACCTTTATTATTTGGACCTTACTGACAACCAGCTTGAAGGACCCATCCCAGTCTCTGATGGGACTAAATCTGGTCTTGATATGCTACTTCAAACAAGGCACTTGTATGTTAAGGCTCACTGTGATTTAGAGCTGATTAAATCCTCTTTGCACTATTGCTTTGTTTTGTCCAATTAATATCCATCTAAGATTCTTTCATTATCTACAGTCATCTTGGAAAGAATAAGCTGTCGGGCACAATTCCACCTAAACTTTTCAACCCAAATATGGCTCTCATACATGTGTAAGTTTTGTGAATTGTCTACTGTCATGAATTTGTGATTATATCTTTTGTGGCTGAAAAAGATCTATACATTGTTTGTCTACATATGGTCTGACTAGTGGAGAAAATGGGTGGCAAGCTTTTGAATTAACCACATATGGGAAATGTATGTAACTAATATAGTCTCTTCCTAATGCCCTTTTTCTCATGGGTATTGCCTCTGCAGTATATTTTGCTCTAATGTAAAATACTGGAATAAATGTCTTTGCCATGGAAATTAAGGAATACAACTTCTCAATTGGATATCCCAATAATTATATGAGCACTGTTACTTGAGACATTAATTTCTACCTGCTACTGATTTTTTTGGGCAGGCTTTTTGACAGCAATAATCTAACTGGTAGCATACCTACCACACTTGGACTAGTGCAGACTTTGCAGATGGTGTAAGAAGCTCCTTCATTTAATAGAATTCATAGTTGAGATTATGCTAGCTGTGAACATCTATCAAGTTTTGTGTACTGAATATATTGTTTTGGCTACAGACGCTTTGATCGGAATTCATTAAGTGGGCTACCTTCAAATCTCAATAATCTTACAAATGTTATCGAGCTGTAAGCAAAAAAGATAGATATGCTGATCAAAGCTTTTAAACTTGTTTTTGAGAAGTTTTTCGCTTAACTAAGAGAGGCTTACAGTAATTTTCTTCTAGGTCCTTGTCCAACAACAACCTGAGTGGCCCTATGGCCAACCTCACTGGCATGAACTCCCTCAGCTATTTGTAAGCAGTGATAACTATAGTGACTGAATTCACTGGTGTGGTGGCAAGTAGGCATGGTTAGACTATTATAAAAGATTATCGGATAAACATTCTTATAATAAAAAATCCAGTTAAATGTTCTTTCTTCTTTAAAACAGATATAAATCATGGTCTCATATCTATTATGATAAATCTAATAGTCTGTGATCAATTCTCATTCTAACTGAAATGTATTTTGTAGGGATATGAGCAACAATAGTTTCACTGTTTCTGATGTTCCTCCTTGGATTGCTTCCTTGTCGTTATTGACAACATTGTATGATCCTCCTCCATAGTTCTCTCTGTGTGTGCGTGTGAATCCAATATAAAATTTTGTCAAGCTGCATGTAGGTTTGAAGTGCTCAATATTTATAAACATATTAATCTTGAATGGCAGAATGATGGAAAATACACAACTTCAAGGACAAGTTCCTGTTGACCTATTCAGCCTTCTCGATTTACAGAAAGTGTGAGTATCAGCTTGATCTCAAGTAGCTCCATATTCAGTGTCATTGTCATTGAAAGTTAAGAAAATCCAAACAGAACAAACATGTGTAACCTATTTGAACAAACAAAAGTCTACACATTATCCTCACAGAATGACAATGATGATTAAAAGGTGGTTGTTCTGGCATGTGTGAACAGGGGACTAAGGAACAACCATTTTAGTGGCACCTTGAATATCAGTACCACAAACAGCAACCAATTGCAACTTATAGATTTGAGGAACAATTCCATAAGTAATGTTGCACAAATTCCTGGAGGAAACATTACATTATTGTAAGTAGTAATCTAAAATTATCTGGTCATTGCTTCTTCTTCTTCTTTTTTAACAGTGTTGAAGAAGTGCAAGCTGTTTGATTACTTGTTGGAAGTTAACTTGGCAAACAATGTACTCCATATCTATTATCTTTATTTCTTGTAATTATCTACAACAATTTGCAGACTTGAAGGTAACACAGTATGTGACAAAACAGATCAAGTGACAAAGAGTTACTGCACGGCTTCCACACCAAATTCCTCATATATTACACCACCAAATAACTGTATGCAAATTTCCTGCAATTCGGATCAGGTTGCCAGCCCAAACTGTAAATGTGCGTATCCATACAAGGGCACAATATTCTTTAGAGGTCTTGCTTCCTTTGACTTGGGAAACACAACTTACTATGCAGAACTTGCGAAGTCTCTCATGAAAACTCTTCAGTCCTCTGCACTTCCTGTGGATTCAGTTTCTCTAAGTAATCCCACCCTGGATTCATCTGGAAACATTGAACTGAGCCTCGAAGTTTTCCCATCTGGTGAGGAGTGTTTCAATCAAACAGCAATTACAATGGTTGGATTTGCACTTAACAATCTGTCTTTCAATCCTCCACAAAGTTTTGGACCTTTCTATCTTATGGCTTCGTATGGGAATTGTGCAGCAGGTAACTCTGAATTTCACGCTGAATTAGAAAGTAATAGTTATTATGTTTTCTCTATGTTATTTGGATGCTATTGCAATTTTATCATGATGCATCGTCTCTTTCTCTCTCTTTCTCTCTCTCTCTCTCTCTCTCTCTCTCTCTTATCATTGAGGTACCTATAGCATCATCAAGCATAAGCAGTGGCATTATAATTGGAGTAGCAGTTGGCGGGTCTGTCCTTCTGTTATTGGTAGTCCTTGCAGTAGTTTATGCTTTCCACCAAAAGAAAATAGCAGAAAAGGCTAGTGCACAGAACAATCCTTTTGGTAAGATGGGTATAATGTAGACCTAGTACTTTTTAGTTAATCATATGGAATTTATAGGGACTTATTATTGCATTCATGTCACGAAAATGCAGCACATTGGGATCAAAATATGGGAAATGGTAGTGCTCCTCATTTACAAGCAGCCAAGCGGTTCTCTTTTGAAGAGCTTAGGAAATACACCAACAATTTTTCAGAAGCAAATAGTATTGGATCTGGCGGTTATGGGAAGGTTAATTTTGATAGTCTTTTATCATTATTATTTATTATTTTGCAAGACTCATTGGATGCATGTGTAACTTATCAATATAAATAAAACGATTACTCAAAAGTCAAAATGAATTTGAACTTTATTCTTTAAAAAAAATTCTACTTAATGTTAGACTTGTGGTTAAGTGATTAAATTCACAATTTCCTAACAGTTTAAACTTTTTGGACAATTGGTAATTTAACATGGTATCAGAGCAGGAAATCTTGATTTTAATCTTTGGTTTTACTCTACTTCCCATTTAACTTTTGGGACAATTAGTAATTTAACACTTAAAGCTAACTCCTCAGTCTTCTCAGAATATCCATAGATTATTTCAAGTGATAACCAAATGTTTATTTGTGAACATTTGTACAGGTTTATCGGGGAACTCTTCCCACTGGGCAACTGATTGCCATCAAACGAGCTCAAAGTGATTCTATGCAAGGTGGGCTTGAGTTCAAAACTGAAATTGAACTTCTATCACGGGTCCATCACAAGAATCTTGTTAGCCTTCTGGGCTTTTGTTTTGAGCAAGCTGAACAAATGCTGGTGTACGAGTATATTCCAAATGGTACTCTAATGGGTAGTGTTTCAGGTACTTCTATTAGTTCTTCACATTCTCCACTCAATATAAACTCTAGCAACAATTGAATATCATTGCATACTTCATAAAGAACCACATGGAAAATTTCCAGTTTATTTATTTTTAATATTTTTAACCATTGAGGAATTAATTTGGGCAACATAATAACTTGTATTCAACTATGAAAGCAATGATGAACTTTGTACTAGAATATGAACATATAATCTTTATATAGTTTCAATAGTGTGCCTCCAACCAGAGACATCTGAGACGAATTTTCTGTCTATATTAACATCATTTGATGCTTCTCTGGCCTCATCTTCTTGAAAAAATGAAAGTGACTATTTTATTTACCATGACATAGCTGGCCAGAAAATATAAACCTGGTAGAGATTCCTGATATAATTCAGCTGAAAGATTTAACGAGTTGAGTTCGGGGGTTCAGTCTCCAAAACCTCCTTTGTGACATGTCCTGTCTACCCTGAAGTCCCATGTTCCAGTTTCAAGTGTACATCACTCCCTTAATAACCCAACTTGGAGACAGCTTTGTTAAACATGACATATGTAGTACCTATTAACTTTCCTTCAAAATTTTCTTAAGAACACAATCGTTTGCCTTTTATTTGATAACATGCATATTGTGTTTGCAGGGAAGTCAGGAATCAGGTTGGATTGGATGGGCAGACTTAAAGTAACCCTTGGTGCGGCCAGGGGCTTGGTCTATCTGCATGAACACGCAAATCCTCCCATCATACATAGGGACATCAAATCGAACAACATCCTGCTAGATGAAAGTTTTAATGCAAAAGTTGCCGATTTTGGTCTCTCCAAGTCTGAGTTTGATGGTGAAAGGAATGCTGTCACCACTCAAGTTAAAGGAACATTGGTCAGTATATAATTCTGTCATGCATGCTGACTGCTAGCCTTCTAGGCATGCCCCTATGCATGCTAGCAAATGCAAGCATTTATGCACCCACACGCGCTGGCACTCTTTTTACTGCCAGAACCACCATGTCATTGTTGGGAAAGAGATGTGCAATTTACAGTGCCGACCCAACAGATCTGGAGGCTCAAGGCAATAGCCTCAAATGGGACTTTTTGTTACCACTTAAATAATATATAACTAATAAGTATATATCATAATTTTTTTATAAAAAAAAAAAAAAATCATTATTCTTACTTTTTAATTTTACTATTTTCTTTTTCTTTAATCTTTTTTTTTTTTTTTGAAAAAATGCTAAAATTATTACAAATTTTGCATAAAAAATTACAAATTGATGTATTAATAAACATGATGGTGATACTTTAAGAATATAATAAACAAATATTTGAATGAATAATGTAAGGAATACTATAAATTTTACAAAATAAGACTTACAAAGATGTATCACCATTCACCAATCACAAAAAGTAATTCTAATGTGCATTTAATAGGTTGTTGAACTGTTGAAGTCTACAAATGCTATTTATTGTCACACCAATTTGTAAAGGTTATGTGGTAAATTTATAGTATTTATAGTATTTTCTTATTGAAAGATGGAATTACTTCTTATAATTGGTAATACACCCATTTGTTCATTTTTTTTCTAAGATTTATGTATTTAAATTTCTATTATATACAGCATTGTTCAATATTTTGGGCATTCTTAAAGGTGAAAGAAAAATGTGAAACTAATTATATTTTTAATCTCTCCAATTTTTTTTAACAAATAAATTAATTTTTGGCCCCACATTTGGGGGCTTTTCTATAGTATGGAGCCCTAGGCGATGGCCTAAGTGGCCTAGGCCTATGGCCAGCCTTGGCTATATATGATCTGAAGTCCCCATAATAGGGGATAGGATTTCCTCCATTTAAATCCTCCAATTCCCTTCATTTTTAAGGTGATTGGTGTGTGTGTGTATATATATGTATAATTTTATTCTATTAGTTTGTCAGTAGTATTTGTGTAGAAAATTTTCAAAACACTACATCAGATTTTAACATGGAGAAAGGGTTTTTTGTTTTTTTTAGGGCTACTTGGATCCTGAATATTACATGACCGAACAATTGACTAAGAAGAGTGACGTCTATAGCTTTGGAGTGGTCATGTTGGAGCTAATAACTGCAAGAAAGCCAATACAGCAAGGGAAGAATATTGTGGTAGAAGTAAGGAATGCAATGGATAAGTCAAAGGATTTATACAATCTTCATGAAATTCTTGATCCATTCATTGGTATGGGAAAAAATCTTGAAGGCTTAGAAGAGTTTGTGGATTTAGCAATGAAGTGTGTGGCAGACTCAGGAGACAAAAGGCCTACAATGGATGAGGTTGTTAAAGAAATTGAGAACATTATGAAGCTTTCTGGGATGAACCACAGTGCTGATTCCGAACCCACTACAGCAAATTATTATGAAGCCAGTAAGAGCAGTTCTCATCACCCTTCTAGCAATGATGTATTTGGTTATAGTGGGTCCTTCCCTCCTTCTTCGATAGAGCTTATGTGAATATGATTTTACAATTCAGAATGCTGAACTCGAAAACAAAAAGTTTTTTCCCTGTACCATACTTTAGGTAGAACATGCAATTTGTCTTGACACCTCTGATACTTATATCGTCTGTCAAAAAGCTGGAACAGTTTCTGAATGAGTTCCCTTTTTTGGTCTGTGATTACAATCTTTAGCTTTTGAATACATGACAAAAGAGTGTGTCAATGGAAAGTTATAAATTGAAATTATTGTTTCAGAAATTCAACACCAAGCTGGTCAATGCTATTACTATAATAATCTATCAAAATTGTATGCAAAGTATATCCGCTTGCGGTACATTTGCAGACAGATTTAAGTGTCCTATTTGCCTATTTCAGTCTACATCATGTGCTGTGCATTTTTGGCTATGCTGATGATTGCTGAATGTAAAAGTTGTGAGTGACTTAAGTTGAAGTTGTGAGACTGTTGGATTAGATTCTGCATGTGAGAATGAGAAAACCAGTCGTTTAAAATGAAAGAACCAATGAATTTACAATGGCTTGTAGAACTTTAAATTTTTTTCACTAATTTGACATGAAATTGGCTGGAAAATGAAATGTATTTGAGTTCCATTGGTTGTGTATTTGGTTCATTTTCCAGCCCATTTATCTTTGTTCGGATGGGTCTGGATCGAAAGAAAATGACAGACTTTTGGGGGTTTTTTTTTATAATAAAAAAATTCATTTCTTTTTGGCCTAAAAATCATCTGTTCAATTTTTTGTTTTTGTTGTTTTTTAATTTTCGGATGTGGCCTTTTCTATTTATTAAATGATGAGGTGGCATTTTTTAACGTTAGTTATATCTTTTTTAATATTTTTTTATAAGCCGCTTAGGTTTCTAGAATATCAACTGGGTCAAATTTGCCATATAACACCCATTTTTAAACATATTTATTAGTTAGCATCATTTTCAAACTTAGTAACAAACTAACATCTCGAGTTTCTAGGACTCAAGTTCATTGTAGCAACTCAAGTTCATTGTAGCAACTCAAGTTGCATGTTCTAGCAAGTGGAACTCATGTATTAAAGACTCAAGTTCGTGATTCTATTTTTGATCTCTCTGGGCATTGTGGTTTTTGTTCTTGTTGTTTGCTAAGAAATTCGAGATACTAGTTTACTAATTAGTTTGAAAACGATGCTAACTAACGTATATACTTGAAAATGGGTGTTATATGCCAAATTTTGCCATGCCAACCATACAAACCGTTAGCTACATAGGTGTTTTTTGTCCGTGAATTGACAGTAGAAAACAAATTAATTACAAAATAAAATAATAAGAACTAAATTGACTGTCACAAAAATATAGAGACTAAATTGGCTAGAAAATGAAAGAAAATAAAATGAATTTGAGTTCCATTGATTGTTTATTTGGTTCATTTTCTAGCCAATTTTGCTTTGTTTGATTGTATTTGGATCAAAAGAAGATGACAAAGACTTAAGAAGGTTTTTTTTTTAATAAAAAAATTCATTTATTTTTGGCTTAAAATCATCAATTCAATTTTTTGGTTTTGTTGTTTTTTATTTTTATATGTCGCTTTTTCTATTTATTAAATGCTGAGGTGACTTCTTTTAATATTATTTTATAAGTCGCATAGGTTTCAAATATGCTAACTATGCAAATCGTTAGCCACATGGGTGTTTTTTTGGTTAGTAAGTTGATGATAAGATTGAACCATATTAACTACAAAATAAAAATAACAATGACCACGTACCGTTTCCAAAACGACTTTAACCCAAAATGTAAAATGTAAGCAACAAAATATTGGCATCTCTCCCTGCATAAAATGCTCGAGGATTTAGGAAAAAATGGTTCAAGCTGCCAATTAGCAGCATAATGTAATTACCTCTTAAAAAAAATAATAACAAAATATTAATTGGATTATATATAAAAATAAAAATTACACGGTAGTTCCTATGTTCCCTAAAAAAAGAAAAAGAAAAAGAAAAAAAAAGGCGCGGTGTGTTTGCTTTTCTCTGCACAGCTGAGCTGAGCTGAGCTAGGGTTGAAAAGCTTTTGCTGAAATTTCCATGGCTTGGTGGGAGGGTGTTGATGAAACTCGTCTTCTTATTGCTCCTGGTAATTACCACTGCATTCCCTTTCGTTTTCTTCTTCTATGTCTCTCTCACTCTGGTCTGTGGGTGGGGGGACGGATTCGCATTTGTGTTTACTACTGTCATGGTTAGCTTTTAAGAGAACTCTTTAGTTTATTATGTATTTCATTTATGAAGTGCTCACAGCATCATAGTCAATAATGCAGTCATAACAATCAAAGGGTGATTTTTGGGATTCTATATTTTTGCTAAGGACTGATGTTTTTGGCTGTAAAAATTTTAGTCCCAGGGGAAACAGGAAATGGTATTGGACAAATGCTATCACTTCGCCATCCGAAATCAGGTATGTGCAGCAACTCTCTCTCCCTATTGGTATTAGGTATTGTTGATATGCTTTATGAATTATGAGTTTTGTTTTGTTTTGTTTTGTCTTTTAAAACTTTATCTCCTCGCCCGCCCCCAGTAACTGGTTCTGGCGGGTGGGGCGACTTACAACTAATCTGAGCGAAGTTCTCCTACGTCAACAAAAAGAAAAAGGAAAAAAAATTTCTCCTTAGTTTTTTTTTTCCCTTATCTTGAATTTTAATATATATTTTGTTTTTTAAAGAATTCTTGAATTGAAGATTTCGTTGTGTAACATCATCCTTGAGGAGTTGGGGATTGTTGGGGGAAAGACAAGATAAATAGACTAACACTCTGTTTGGTTAGGTCATTTCTACAGTGACATTTTCCAATTAAATATATTCAGAAGCAGTTAACGTTTCTCATTTATAAGCTAAGATGTTCAAAATTTTAAATCTTTTCACTAATTTGACAGGAAACGCAGCTTGCTATCTCCTAGTCAATGGGCTGCTTCAAGAACTTCACTGGTTTAAGCAATCCTATGGATCTTGGTTTGTGGGGGATTATGTTTGTGAAGGTAGATGCTAGATTTGCATGATTACAGTTCTAAATATGCTTGTTGGAAATTTTAATTTGGAGTGGATATATATACATATATCACCAGCAAGTACATGTTGTGAGAAATAATTGCAACCTACCATTATATTTCATTTCTCTATTGTTACACTTCATCATTTACATTAAATAAATTATTTTGCTCTCTTTCTCTTTTTTGTGCTAGTTCTGTTATCATTTTCAAGTTCTTTAATGTGGTTCATTAGCCATTGTAGTGGATTTTTCTGTTTTGTCCTGGATCACCTTGAAATTTCTGATGATTCTATTTGATTTTGAATTCTATTTTTTTGTCTTTCCAGCAATTCTAACCATATGTAGCTCTTTTTTTCCAATACAGATGGCAGCCTATATACCGCAACTCCAGTTGATCCTGTTTTTATTTTTCTGCCCATTTTTGAGGAAGCTAGAATGAAGGTACAATTAAAATTTATAATGTTTTAGATCAAAGACAAAAATCCTGTTCTGATTTTTCCCATTTTAATTATTCCAAAATTTTCTATTTACTTTCAATCATGATATACCATTTAGATTATGTCTTTGATACCTCACTGCTTTAACTATTTATACTCCCTGTTTCCTAGAGAAAGATCCTGTCCTTAGACTTGTTCCTAGCTTAAATCTATATGTGTTTATTTTTTCCTAGTTCTGATTTGTCACAGTTTTATATCTTCTAGGTTTTGTATCGGCTATTGAATGCCAACTTTTTTGTTTTAATTAGTCAGGTTTCTTTTAACCTTACTGAAAGCGATATTCCTTTGAAATCAATGCAGAAGGGAGATGATCCAGGGAAGTTTAGGCAATTGGATGAGATAGTTTTCATTAGCGGCTATCCTGGATATCAACATTTATTATCTATTGCGGAGAATTCTATGCAAGTACTTTGTGATGTCAAAGGTGGCCTGCCACATGCACTATTTTATTTTTTTCATAAGTAACTTTTCTAAATGCAAATTGTAGTTAGAGGCTTGCTAGAATACATTGCTTAAAATGTTTTTTTTTCTTGTATTTTTTTTTTTGGGGGGGGTGTGGGGGGGGTTATGTGCTGATACGAGATTACAGAAATAAGGAGTTCCCAATCTGACAGGATATGTCTTTTGTAGTTGTGCCTTGAATTTAGGTGGTTGGGACCAGACTTAAATTACCACAGTTTTGACATGTAATCAATGGACAAAACGAAACTGACCATGCTATCTGTTCCTGGAATGAGACAAAATATCTGTCCTGAGTGGTGAGATTTAAATAATATTGAACATTGTGAATCTTTAGAACATAGGTCCCACCCCCAAGATGCTCATCTCATCTACAGTTTTCATTTATCAGTTGTAACTTATAATCTGCTGTCCTGATACCATCTAATGTCTGACAAACTCCTATATTACTGTATTTCAATACAAATTTTTTAGTAATACTTTGAGTGAATAAACACTATTTCATATTTTTGTCTACTGGATATAGTTTGAATAATGCTTCTCTCCCTCTCTGTGTATGTGCAGAAATTGGATCATCAAAATTTTTTAGGCTTGATGACTCAAAGGTTCTAGCTTGGTTATACCACAAGGTCCGTCTTCATCTTCTTTAACTAAATTTTGGTCTATGAGGATGTGCCAAACTGGAAGAGCCAACCTTCTGTTTATTTTTTATAAGCATTTGGGTAAGAGACCTCATTAACACTAATCTAACATCCAAATGTCTTAGATCAATAAATCTGACCTTTCTGTCAATGTTACACACTGTATGATCATATCTGCATCAGGGCCCTACATGTTGCATATGATGCATTAAATTTTGAACAATGCTTTTCACAAATATATGAGGATCCAAAGAGGGACACTAAAAGGAAGCCTAGACACCCATAATTTAGCTTTTGTGACCAATCTTGGTTCCTTTTAGCTGTTTTTTTTTAATATGGTGATACAAGGTTTTTTTGGTAATGTTATATGTATTTTGTAATTGCAGGTATGTGAGCTAAAAAAGACTCTTTCTGTATTGGACAAAAACTATGCTGCACGGCAAGAGAAAGACACATGTATAATTATAGTAAAAAAGTTACATTGTTCTTATCATGAATTTGCTATCTATTATTATATAGGACTTATAGAGGTGAACAGAATGATGAATCTATGTTATGCTTGATATAATAAAACTTTGTAGGATTGAAAACTGCGGGCATGGTAGCATCCATGAACACTAACTCTGCCTGTAGAACTCAATGTTATCACGCTATAGAAAAACTATTTTCATCAAAGTTATAGGCCTGTAGTTTGGAAGTCAGAAGGAAAATGTGTTATAAAAGAAGGCAGTAGGACCAGTCTACTTAACCATTAGGGATGCTTTGGCTTACCCATGGCAGAGGTCTTTACAATTAAATAATGAATTGATTATTAATAAACTTTTCATGATGCTTTAGAAGTCACAATTAACACCGTATGGATGGCCTTGAATTTTAGGCTTTATAGCAAGAAAAAAAGAAAAAGAAAACTTACATGGTACAAGGACATGTGGTGTTAATCAAAAAATAAATTCTAGGACTGAATTCCCTGTAGTCCTTGCAGGGAACTGGATCTATGTTGTTCAGATGACTACCATAAACATGAGTTAGAATATCTTCATAGCTCATGAGTAATGAAGACAATCCATAAATTTTAGTATTAGGAAGGCATGAGATGGAGGAAACGAATACACTCACCTGACACCTGCAAATACAAGGCTTATTTATTTATTTATTGTGCTGAATAAAAGACTTGGTTAGTTGGATCTCCGTAGAACCGACTGAGTTGGAAGTGCTTTTGCATTAGTGATTGGTCCAAATGTAGACCTGTCTTCTGTGTGAGTCATCACCTGTGTTACTGATGTTTCCAAAAACTTTTATAATGTTCTAATCTGATTGTCAAACAAACCATAATAGTAATATAACTGGTTATTTAACATTGCCCATACTAGAAAAATGGGGAGGGAGTTCTTGCTTTGGTTTGGCATGAAATTACAGTTTCTCTTCATTAATTCCCTTGTTACTAGTGCAGTAGCTGATGCAGTTTCAATCTTGGGGGAGTACATGAAGGATGAGCCTTGGCTGAAACTTCTGTGTAACCATCTAAAGTATATTCTCCCTAACTTTTACTCTTTGAGGCATTGACATACTATTTCATCTAATCTTGTTTTTGTATGAATTTAGGAAGTATTGCAATCACACGACTTTTTATGAGTAGAGTGTATTCTTTGAAGATGCTTTAACCATGTCTAGTTTACCAAACGTGTTTGCAGGTTAGATTTAGCAGAGGCAAATAGAAAAGCACCAGATGTTGAAATCCTTTCAGCTGTTACAGAAAGTAACCCAGGGTCTCAGAGTGTCTTACCGGTATGAACTTTCAGAGTTAAAGCCACTTTGCTTTGTAAATCAATTTCAAGTTGTGATGTGTCTGCTTCCCTGCTGGTCATATGTGGATTGTTATAAAACCTTGGTGCTGGTAACGTCGTTAATGTTGTGTTAGACCTTGCTTCAAGTCTTCACATAGGTTGTGGGTATAGGTGGAGGAGAGAGCTACCCCAATTTTGTAGCCCAGCAACTCCCAAAAAACCCCCGGAAATTTTTTTATAAAATTGAAGTTTCTGTGGGAAGGATATTTGAATATTTTTCCAATGCTTTTAAACCATTCATTTTGGGCCATTTTCTATTTTAACCCATGACATTTGATCTGTTTAAACTTTGGACATACATAGCCCTTAACTAAATTTGTCTGCAAATATGTTCCACAAATGGCTACACAGGCTTTTGCTGTGAAATAATTTTACATTGTAAATACTCTTTATACGGCACTATTTATCAGGGAAAAGGGAGCGACACAAAGAGTACAAGAACTGGAAAGCAAGCTAAAAAGGTGAAAGTGGAGACAGAATCAAAGAACATCAAAGAAATGTTTTCCAGGGCGACAAGAAGGAGAAACTGAACCCCTGTAAGCAAAACACAGGAGATGTTGGTCGTGAAATTCCTGCATTATGGTCAAACTGTCCAAACTCTTTTTCATGCTTGGTGCATTGGCACTGACTTCCATGCTACTTTGTAGTTTAATCAGTAGGCTGTATTTTTGGTGAATATTTTTTATCATGTCTAGATCAATATCTAGTGTTACATTGTAAGATTGCTTAATTTAACTTTGTGACTAGTGAGACATGATTTTGGCATATTCAAAATTGAAGAAATGGTTAACTTAAGGTAAAGCACTGAGTCACTCAAAATGTACTGTTTGGTTTAGGATCTTAAAGTGTATTTAGATAAATGGGGAGGAGAGGGAAGGAAATGAAAGTATTGACCTTGTTTGGATATAGTTTGAAGAATTAATTTGTCCTAAGGAATTGTAATAATGGGGGAAATTGTAAATTCTGTAGATAAAAAATTGAGTCCTTAACTTTCAAAGCCATGCTAGCAAAGATGGCAGTCCACTGTCATTTTGGATTTGGACACTCTACCTGTGGAGTTGTTTCTTCTTTTGTTATATGACCTTTCTAGTCTTGATTATGTCAGACCATGTACTGATCCAGCCTCTATGGCGGTGTAGCTTTGTTTAAAAAGAAAAAATCAACGGCATGATTGCGTCAACTCATGATCTCAACGTGTACTGCTCGAGTCAGGTTTTGAGTCTTTTGACGTGTAGAAGTGGTTAATTGAGGATTTCCGTGTTCAATACTTCGATCTTTATACATCTCAAGCAGAAGTTAAGTAAACTCAAAAGTCAATGAAAAGGGTAAAATTAGGGGTGATGAAGTCATTTAAATAAATATGACGGTACTAGACAAATGGGACAAGGTGGACGGATCCAAGGCGCATGGATACAAGGTGGACAGATCTAAGGGCCACGTGGCATCCCACTAGTTGTTAAGTGATCTCCAAGAACTCTTAAATGAAAATAATTTGCGTCTCACGATTAACTCTAACTTATAGAGTCTCAATATGAATAGAATCCTAATGTGAGAGGAATTCCGTAATATATGCTCATTAATGATGATCTTTCCTATAAGGAAACGCCTTTCTACGCAAGAAATGGAGGCCGGTTCTATATTACTATAAAAACCCAAGGACCCCCAAAAAATGAGGTACGCATAATTCACCCTAGTTTTGACATTCTAGAATTGTGTAAAGGTTTAACTTGACTTTCAGAGGGTATTTGGCCGGCATCACACCGATGCTCTCTGCTTGGTCCTCTCTCTTTGCGTTGCGCAGGTATTGACCCGAGCACGTAAGGACCGTGTGGCTTACTGGTGATTTTTGAGCTTCACCAGTTGGCGCCGTCTATGGGAAATGGTCGATCATTGAAATAAGCCATACATACCACTTCCCGGACAAAAGGTTGTATGGTACTTATTTGTTCGATGGCAACAACCACCAACGATCAGGGAGACAAACCACGCACAACGGCCTTGGAGAAATAGGTTCAAACCCTCGCAGCAGCGGTAAAACATCTCATTAATCAGAATCATGACTTAGAGGAACAATTGTGCTAGAAGAACGCAGCACAAAACACTTAAGAGGAAGACCAGGAAGGAACCAATGTGGAGAGAAGGAATCAAGAGGGGCCGAAAGGCAGCCACGCCTCAAGTAGGCAAGAGCGACAAGATACTAGCTGACCAACTAGCATAGATACGGCTCCCCCTCAGATAGTTGTGGAGATGCAGATGATGAAGGAACAGATGGACTTCACGATGAACGCTCTTAGAGGACGGGTGTCTAGTGATCTCAATGACTTAGTCCATCGAACTGATTCCCTATTCACCGCATCCGTTTCATCGTTCCCCCTGCCACCGAAATTTCGAATGCCTTGAGTAGAAAGCTACAACGGACCCAAGGACCCCCTAGATCACCTGGAGTCCTTCAAAACTTTGATGCACCTGCAGGGAGTGGTAGACGAGATAATGTGTAGGGCCTTCCCTATCACATTGAAAGGCCCCTCAAGAATTTGGTTCAGTAGGCTGACGCCCAATTCCATCAGCACCTTCAAGGAGTTGAGCACCCAGTTTGCTTCACACTTTATTGGGGGGCACAGGTACAAGAAGTTCACTACGTGCTTAATGAAAATTAAGCAATGGGAGGATGAGACGCTAAGGTCTTACATTCCCCGCTTTAACAAGGAAGCACTCTCGATTGATGAAGCTGACGACAAGATACTGGTGGCAGCATTCATGAACAGGCTACGGAAGGGTAAGTTCCTATTTTCCTTGTATAAGAATGACCCGAAAACCATGTCGAATTTACTCTACAAGGCTACCAAGTATATGAATCCGAAAGACGCACTACTGGCTCGCGAAGAGAAGTCTAAGAAGAGAGAAAGACAGGAGGAAGTTTTGTAGGATAGGGGGCGAAAGATGGCCAGAATGAGAGATAGAAGGGAGGATAAGCGCTCCAAACCCCCTACAGGAAGATTCACGAACTTCACCCCACTGAATACCCCGACTGATCAAGCCCTGATGCAAATCAAGGAGTAAGGGGCCTTGACATTCCCCGGCAAGTTAGAGGGAGATCCCAACAAGAGGTCTAAGGATAAGTACTGCCGTTTCCACTGTGATCACGGCCACGACACATTTGAATGCTATGACTGAAAGTAGCAAATAGAAGCTCTCATCAGGCAAGGGAAGCTGCAAAGATTCGTTGGTAAGGAAGGGACAGAACAGTCCCAAGGGCCGCCCGTATGGAGAGAAAACGAGCGCCCTAGGCCACCCTTGGGAGACATAAGGGTGATTGTGGGGGGCAGTACGGCTTCCAACCCTTCCAAGAAGGCACGAAAGACATACCTACGGATGGTTCAAAATGTCCAACTGACAGGATACATTCAAAAATGACACATATCAACAACCTCGTAATTGGATTCACGGTGGAAGATGCCTGCTGTCTCCACCACCCACACGACGATGCACTTATAGTCAGAAAACGTATAGGAGATTATAACACCCACTAAGTTCTGGTAGATAACGGGAGTTCAACTAATGTCCTATATTATCTGGCATTTCAACAAATGAGAATAGAGAGAGAATGGTTGATACTGACCAATGCCCCACTTGTAGGATTTGGAGGAACAAAGGTGCATCCCCTAGGAGCAATCACCCTGCCAGTAACGGTCGGAGACTATCCTCAGCAGATCACCAAGGATGTCACCTTCCTAGTTGTTGATTGTTCTTCTACATGCAACACCATCATGGGTCGTCCTACTTTAAATTCATGGAAGGCTGCAACCTCAACTTACCATTTGATGATCAGGTTTCTCACCGAGTACAGAGTTGGAGAAGTAAAAGGTGATCAAGTGGCAGCATGTGAACGCTACATCGCCATGTTGGAGATAGATGATCATTTGCAAACCATGTGCATAGAAGAGCAGTGGACAATAGCAGAACCGGTAGAAGAATTGGAAGAAGTACCCCTCGATGATTCTAGGCCCGAGTAGACGACGAGAATAGGTACTTTGGCTAGCCAGTCAGTGCGTCAAGCACTCGTAACATTCCTAAGGGAAAACCAGGACGTATTTGCCTAGAGTCATGAGGATATGCCAGGAATCGATCCGTCAATCATAGTCGAACGTGTCGCCCTCATTCTCCCCCGTCTACCAAAATAAGCAAGTGTTCGCCCGGGAGCGAGACAAAGCCATAGCTAAAGAGGTGCAGAAGCTATAGAAAGTAGACTTCATACGAGAAGTATACTACCCTGACTGGCTAGCTGGCAAATGTAGTTATGGTGAAGAAGGCCAATGGAAAGTGGAGGATGTGCGTAGATTTCATGGATCTAAATAGGGCCTGCCCTAAGGATAGTTATCCACTCCCACGAATTGACACCTTAGTAGACTCGACCGCAAGACACCAACTGCTAAGCTTTATGGATGCGTTCTCTAGCTACAACCAGATCAAGTTGAGTGAAGTCGATCAGGAGAAGACCTCATTTATTTCAAGTCAGGGACTCTTCTGCTATAAAGTAATGTCATTCAGACTCAAGAATGCAGGAGCCACGTACCATAGATTGATGAACAGGATGTTCGCACACCAAATTGGGAGGAATGTGCAAGTTTAAGTAGATGACATGCTGGTGAAAAGCATACAGGAGGACAACCAAGTGAGCGGCCTCCAAGAGACCTTCGACACCCTTCGGTCTTACAACATGAAATTAAATCTAAACAAGTGTGTATTCGGGGTAACTGTGTGGAAGTTCCTGGGATTCATGGTATCCCAAAGGGGTATCAAGGTCAATCTGGAGAAGATACAGACGATAATGGAATTAGCTCCACCAAAGACGGTCAAATAAGTATAAAGCCTGAACGGCAAGATAGCAGCATTGAACAGATTTGTATCAAGGTCGATAGATAAATGCCTTCCCTTCCTGCGCACACTGAGGAGATCGTTTGAATGGACGGACGAATGCCAGCAGGCATTTGAAAATCTGAAGGCATATCTCTCTTCTCCGCCTTTACCCAGCCCGTCCAAGCTAAGGGAGGAGCTGTTTCTATACTTGGTTGTTTCCCCAGTCACTGCCAGCGCGGCCTTGGTTAGAGAAGAGGATAAGGTACAGAGGCCCATATACTTTACAACCTGAGCGCTCTGAGGAGCAGAAGAGAGGTACCCTCAGATAGAAAAACTAGCCTTCGCATTAGTAATCGCAGCACGAAAACTCAAGATGTATTTCCAAGCACATACCATAATTGTCCTGACGGATATGCCCTTGCGAAGAGTTATGAGTAGTCCTGAGGCTGCAGGACGGATGGCGTTATGGGCAGTCAAGCTAAGTGAGTTTGACATATAGTATTGACCACGTATTGCTATAATGGGACAGGTAGTAGCTGACTTCATCGCCGAATTCACTCTTACAGAAGGCTAGGGAGTAGAAGAAGTTCCCTAGTGGAGCATCCACACAGACGGATCTTCCAATAAGCAAGCAAGTGGGGTGGTACTCTACACCCTAGAAGGAGATAAGATCGCATGCATGATCTGACTGAACTTTCCTACGACTAATAACAAAGCAGAATACGAAGCCTTGATGCCTTGATAGCAAGTCTAGACCTTGCGAAAGCGGCAGGAGTTGGAAATGTAGTCATATACTACGATTCCTAAGTTATAACCAGTTAGGTCAATGGCAATTATGAGTGCAAGAGTGAACGAATGAAGAGTTACCTTGAGAAGGTGAAGGGTCGAATTAGAAGCCTCTAAATGAAATTGGTTCAAATCCCAAGGGAGGAGAACGAGTATGCCGACTGACTTGCTAAAGCTGCTTTAGCAGAACACATGCTCATCCCCGATCAGGTATTGTCCTTTGTTCAAATCTCATCACTATTAGACAGTACCAATGTACAGGAGCTGGCTATGAAAACTATTGGATAACGCTAATAACCGCCTACCTAAGGGATGAAAAACTACCAGACGACAAGAAGGCCGCAAGGAGGTTGAAGGTTTAAACAGCTCGTTTCACTTTGATTTAAAACGTCCTATATAAGAGAGGTTTCTCTCGACCTTACCTAAGATGCCTCATCCCTAAAGAAGCGGAGTATGTTATGAGAGAGGTCCACGAAGGAATCTGCAGGAATCACTCTGGATCACAGTCTTTGGTACACAAGCTAATTCGGGCGGGATATTACTGGCCAACCATGTAAAAGGACGCCTATGCATACGTCAAAGCGTGCGACAAGTGCCAGAGATTTGGTAACCACATAAGGAAACCAGCAGAAGAACTCACCCCTATGACGGCCCTGTGGCCGTTTGCTCAATGAGGG
This sequence comes from Castanopsis chinensis, assembly GCA_032878915.1. NCBI lineage: Eukaryota > Viridiplantae > Streptophyta > Magnoliopsida > Fagales > Fagaceae > Castanopsis > Castanopsis chinensis. Next base: position 17,781,257 of record JAVQMG010000115.1, on the reverse strand, counting down.
TTAGATATCATAGGTCCCTTCCTAACAGCGGTTAGGCAGCTAAAGTTCCTTGTGGTCGACATTGACTACTTCACCAAATGGGTGGAAGCGGAAGCCCTGGCCACAATCACGGAAAATAATATACAAAGTTTCGTATGGAGAAACATCATTTACAGGTATGGCATACCTAGAGTGCTTGTCTCAGATAAAGGAAAGTAGTTCGACAACGACGCATTCAGAGATTTTTGTTCACAACTAGGGATTAGGAACCACTACTCATCGCCCCCCCATGCAAGCCAATGGACAGGTAGAAGTCACGAACCAATCCTTACTCAAAATCATCAAGACTCGGCTCGAAGAGGCAAAGGGCACATGGCCGGACGAACTGCAAGTGTTTTATGGGCAACAGGACGACGACAAAGACACCCACACGGGAAACACCATTTCAACTGGCATACGGTAGTGAGGCAGTCATCCCAATAGAAGTAGGGCTTATAAGCTACCAGGTAGGAAACCACGACGAGAGCAAGAATGATGAAGCTATACGCCTGCAGCTTGATCTGGTGGACGAAGTCAGGTTAGCAACTGATCAAAGGTTAGCGCGGTACCACAACCTCATGGCAAGGTACTACAACTCCAAATTCAAGCACAGGGACTTCTAGGTTGGAGATTTTGTCTTAAGGAAGGTAATGGCTGCCACAAAAGATGCCTCCTAGGGAAAGCTAGGACCAAACTGGGAAGGGTCGTATAGAATTGCATCATGGCATAGGAAGGGAACATACCACTCAGAGACACTGGAAGGGCGAAAGTTGCATCACCCATGGAATACAAAGCACCTGAAGAAGTACTACCAGTAGGCAGCATCAGAAGCAATGATAATATCATACTCCTCAATCCTAGTTTATTGCTTTCTAGTAAAAGTTTTTATTTGTTTTTGTTTTTGAAGTTTTCATTTATATTTCTTTTAAGCCCGATGGGCAGGTTTTTAAGAAACAATTTCAAACGCATGTTTCCCACAATAAGAGGAGATATTCAGACATATCGTGTGATATCTACATGTCTACACATTCATTAAAACCTAAAAGGATAGGGTCATCCAAAAAGGATGACGATTATGAGTCCATATAGTGGACGGCTTCAACAAGTTGAATTAAAGCTAAGTCCATAAAGTGGACAAAACAGTGAAATACAACCGTAAGTCCACAAAGTGGATGGCTTCAACAACATTTTGAACGAAAACTAGTCCATAAAGTGGACGGCTTCAACAAGTCGAATTAAAACTACCAGTCCATAAAGTGGACAGAATGTTGAAGTAAAGTAGACGACTTCAAAACTAGTCCATAAAGTGGACGACTTCAACAAGTCGAATTAAAACTACAAACTAGTCCATAAAGTGGACGGTTTTAGCAATATGTTAAATTTAAACTACCAGTCCACAAAATGGATGGAAGGTTGAAGTACGACTGTAAATCCACAAAAGTGGATGGAATCAACGACACGTTGAATCCACATAGTCGATGGGTCCATCCAATAGGATGGCAAGTATGAGTCCATAAGATGGACGGGCTCAACAACAACTTGAATTAAGACATGTTAAGGTAACAGTCCACATAATGGACAGATTCATCAAAAAGGATGATAAAATTACAGGACCACACTAGACGGAGTCATCAAGAAGATGATATCTGCAAAGTGGACGAGTTCATCGATATATCGAATTAAAAACAAGTTCATAAATGGACAAGTTTTTAACAGCATGTTAAATTAAAATTAAAACTACAAGTCTATAAAATGGACGGTTCAACAAAAACGATGCATACTAAATTGAATGGATAAAAGTAGACGGATCAAAGAGTAAGAAATCAAATATTACTCGAGGCCCATGAAGGGAGATGTCTACGTACAAAAAGCAACAATTAAATTGAAAACTATTCTTCAAATCCTTACAATTTTGCAAAAAAAAAACTATTGTTGGGGAGGAGTGCTTTTAATCTTCTCTTCTATCACAACATCATCAGATTGACGGGCGCCACCCTCAACGGGCTTAATTTGGCTTTCAATAGGAGCTTAATCTCTATCTCCACGAGGATTGTCGTCGGCAAACAAATCATTCGTGCTCTCATAATGGACGGACTAAGCTAAAGTCTGGGCCTAGATGTCATTAATGATGTGGGACACGTCCAGATTTGGATAAGAAGCCTTAACCTGATAGAGGGCATAATCAAAACCCTCAGCAAATGAGCTCCCAAGTTCTGCCAAGAGGACGTCGGAGTCACGATACTCACGTATCGCCTCCTCTTTAGCCTAACGAAGCTTGTCCTTGGCATCTGAGATTTCTTTTTCCTTGTCTTCTGGAACCTGCCTCAGTTGCTCCGTCTACTTTTCAAGCTCTCCCCTGACTTGCTTTGAGTAGGCAAATTTCTTCTCCATACCTGTCTTCCAAGCTTTCAGTTCGTTTAATTCGTTCTTCGTCGAGTTAGCCTTCGCCTTGATACGGTCCAGGGCTGTCTTATGGTTCAGGCAACGACCCATCAGCCCTTTCATCATCAGCATCACCTAGAAGCAAAGGAGTTAAAAAAAAAAAAAAAAAAAAAAAAAAAAAAAAAAAAAAAAAAGGTGACATGGTTACCTAAGCAATGCTAAAAAGCCTCGTTTCCCCCATTGCTTCAACAGCGTGGTTGCTGAGGTCCTCATAGTCGTCAGTTGTAATAATGGATGAGAGCTTCTCCAACGCGTACTCGGAATCCTCACAGAGGAGGATGGGTGGCTTCTCATTGATGGTGGCCAGACCTCTCATGAAACCTTTGCCCCTTCCTGGACCGAGGGGGGTGACCATTTTCTTGGTTTTAGCTTCAAGCCCCACAACGGGCTCAGGGATGGTTTTAGGCCTTTTAGGAGGACGGTCAAATTTCTCCGGCTGTTTCCTTTTAGAAGACGGGTTGGCTGAACCCGTCCCCTTAGAGGGTTGACCACCTTCCTGCTTCTTTTTGGCAGCTTGCTATTTTATGAAAGCCCTTCTCTTGGCGTAGTCCATTTTTGCAAAAGTGGACGGATGTATAGTGTTGCATAATGTAAAAACAAAGAAACGGAATTAAAAGTGTTAGGTGACGGGCTTACATTGGCAAACCAGAGCGTCGTAGTAACAGGTGGTTACAGTGGGTTCTGGACTGTCACAATACTAAAAGAGGGTGTCGAGGGTGACCAACTTAGCCCACGTCCTCTCTTCTAGCTTGATCTTGCTAAAAATATTCTCCAAGAAACTCCACTGCTCAAGTGAAACTTGTGGATGGTCCTGAGCTGCAAAAGAAGACAGTTGGAGTAACATGTTAAAACTAAAACAAGGCATGAGTATAGACAGGTGCAAAACTAGACGGGTGCATACCAAACGAAGGCATTATGACCTATGTTTTGTCAACAGGCATATACTCATTGTCACCGGGACGACACATCCACTTGTCCCCTTACATGAAAAAATACTGACTCTTCTAATTCCTATTAAAGTCAGGGGTATCATGCACGAGCCTCAACAACAGGCTCTTGGGCACAAAGTTATACATGCCCCTTAATTGAGTAATCTCAGTAGGACGGTAGCAGTGAAAGAATTCTTCCAACTTCAACCTTCGCGCTTCGTTAGACATAGCCTCGTATAAGACCTCCACTCCAACAAAGACCCTCCAAGCGTTTGGGGAGATCTGGGTGACGGCTAAACCTAGATATTGGAGGAGGTGACAGTAGAGTGAACTTAGGGGGAATCTGAGCCCTGCCTTCAACATTTGCTCATAGACCCCAACGTCTTCAACGCCCTTATAGTAACATTTCTCTTACTTATGGGGTAGACGAAGAGGGATGTTGTTGGGTATCTGGTATTTAGCCTTAAGTGTTTTGGAGTGCAATTCTTTGACCGTGGACCTAAAATCATTAACTGTCCACAAAGGTAGCATTATGAACTCCTTAAGTCCATCAAGATCGATGACGAACTGGATTGAGGGCTCAGCGCCGTCAAGGCCGTCACTAGAGTCACCCTCTGGCCTGTCCATCTCCAAACCCTCATCCCTTAAGGAAGGGGAGGTAGCGGACAGATTCCTCTCTTCACTTGAAATGTCAAGGTCTTTCTGACTTGACGGGAACACTTTGTCGTAGCCTGCCCCGTCGCGGAAAAATGACTGGTTACTTGACGCACTAGACATCAGTCACCTACACGTGATAGTAAACCCTAAGACACTGACGGATCTAAAATAGACAACAGTAGTACAAAGTTTAGAAAGAAGAAGAATTTTCTTTAATGAGAAGAGTACTTAGTAGTTGAAGTTGAGCAACAAAAGGGTGTAGATGACAGATCAACTAGCTGAACAGTATGCTTGTCTGATAAGGGTGACGGTAGCGCTCTTATCACAAGTTTTTTGGGAAAATAGAGAATGAGGGGTGGAGAGGTAGGTTAATATAGGGGAAACGGCACGAAAGACGAAGGGACACTTCATTCCTAGTGATGAAACACTGAATAACCACCACGTGTCTTATGATATTTATGACCTTAGGCCAGCCTATCAGGTTAGGTCTATTTCTCAAGAGACGAATTGAACCGTCACTCCACAGGTCCATCCATTCAAAGATCACGGACCCATGGAGTGAGGGGGCAACTAAAGAGGGTAAAAGGGGTGACAGAGTCATTTAAATAAACATGACGGTGCTAAACAAATGGGACAAGGTGGACAGATCCAAGGTGCATGGATAGAAGGTGGACGGATCAAGGGCCACGTGGCATCCCACTAGTTGTTAAGTGATCTCCAAGAACTCCTAAATGGAAAGAACTTGTGCCTCACGATTAACCCTAGCTTATAGAGTCTCAATATGAATAGAATCCTAACGTGAGAGGAATTCCGTAATATACGCTCATTAATAATGATCTTTCCTATAAGGAAACGCCTTTCTATGCAAGAAACAGAGGCCGGTTCTACACTATTAAAAAAACCCAAGGCCCCCCAGAAAACGAGGTACACATAATTCACTCCAGTTTTGGCACTCTAGAGTTGTGTAAAGCTCTAATTTGATCTTCGGAGGGTATAAATTGGCTAGCACCACACCGGTGCTCTTTGCTTGGTCCTCTCTCTTTGTGTTGCGCAGGTATTGACCCGAGCACGTAAGGACCATGTGGCTTACTGGTGATTTTTTGGCTTCATTAGTCAACATGATGAAATTATTACAATTTAAAACCAAATTGTAACCGTGGATTTAATAGTTGTTTCCAAATTTTATAACTAATTCATTTTTATGAAAATAATAGATAGAACTTATAAGTGTTAGTTTAAAACTTTTTTTAAAATAATGTGATTATTTTCTAATTTTGTAAGTTTTTTTAAAGGAAAAATAATGCATTTTACATCTATATTTATATCTATATCATATACTATATAATAAAATTTAGGCTTAGATGCTGTGATTGCGCCAGGTGGCTTCACCAAATTGCAGGAATTTTATTAGATTTAATATATATATATATATATATGTATGTATATATATTGTCATTATCTTCTTCTCCTATAATTTCTAAGTTTTTATTTGATTACAATCCAAATTCTTTGTCTAATTTTTTCATTTAAAATATTAAGAGAGAGAGAGAGAGAGAGAGAGAGAGAGAGAGAGCATGTGGTAATTGACATTCAAGTGAGGTGAGTAATTGCAATGTTATTGCATTATAGGTCAAGCTCAAGCAAAAGCTAACGTGTGGAGCTAAATCCAATCCATCTTAGACCAAAAATCGAAAGGCCAAAAAAAAAAAAAAATCAAACTTCAAAACTACTAGGAGAATTTTCTAAGTGTTTTAAATCATACATAGTACACACAAACATACTTTTTTTTCCTACTCATTCAAGGTCTCTCCAAAATCATAGGTTGTTGTACAGTGATTTCGCCACCATTGACCTACAAGCAAGTTTTTTTTTTTTTTACAGTCTATATGCACTTAATTCGTCTTTCAAATAATATTTATTGTTAATTGTTTGCAGCACATATTGGTTGGGTCAAATAGTTGAACAATGTTAAAATAACAAGACTTGCAAGATTAAAAAGAAGATAGATTATGAATGAACAATGATTTCTCTCTTAGGAGTGACATTGCTTAGAGTTACAAACAATTTCATGGTATAGGTAGAATTAGAAAGACAAATCTACATAGTTCTGATTCGAAAGTAAGTCCATAAAATAAATATATTTTTGGCTTTTAAATAATACTATTTAAACAATTTTAATGAACAATGTTTTTGGAGTGATTATATTTATATATGATTATCTTCCAAAAAAAATAATATGTGATTATAATAAGTGTTTTTGGAGTGATTATATTTATATAATATTATGATTATATTTATATAAGATTATAATTATTTAATCGTTCTTTAGTCATTTAACAACATTAGTTATATTTTTAGACTAATATATGTTCATTGAATTGATGTTACACCAACTTATGTCCATAATCTTATTGGGGCATTTTGACTGAAAAATATAATATATACATACATGTAGCATGGTTTTTCTTTCAATTATTTAATAATAATAATAATAATAATAATAATAATAATAATAATTCATTTAGTTATTATTATTTTTAATAAAATTATACATTTTATGAGTTTACACTTAACTTTGTTTCAATCGTTGTATGGATTCTTTCTAAATATTAAATTTATATATTTTTTTTCATGCATATGTATACACACACATGTAGCATGATTTTTACTTACAATTATATAATGATAATTCATTTAGTTTTTTTTTTAAATAAAATTATATTTTTATGAGTTTATACCTAAAACAGTGCAATGCACGGGGACTTAGATATTTTTAAAAATAATTTTTTTTTGTTCTTATCTTTTTCTTGTATAATTTCTAAGTTAATATTCCATAAGTCTCAATTATTCATCTAATCTTTTTATTATTAAATAAATTATATTACAGTCATAAGGGGGAAAAAAAAATAGCAATGTTATTAGAAAAACAGAAGATAGAAGTTTTTGTTCATACTAATTTGCCAAAAATGTTCTTGGATAAAGTTTTTAAAAAATTGCAAAAAAGGTAATAAGTATTTGAGTTTAAAGTAAACACCTTCTCTTTTCTCTAAAAAAAAGTATCTATATATAATAAATGTTTGTTCATCTAAAAAAAAACGTTTGTTGTTTTCTCTTTTTGGTTATAAAAAAAAATGTTTTCTTTTCTTCTTTCTATTCATATGACATTTTTTTATTCCACTTTTTATGGGATTTATGAGATAGCAACAAACGAATTGATTAGAAATCTTAATTCCAACAGGATTTAAATTCTATATCAAATGAAACTCTACCTATATATTAATAGATATATATATATATATATATATCCGTTTTGAAATGAAGTTTATTCCAATATGTAAATGTAGATATGCATACTTTTTTCATTTTATTTAAGCTATTTTTCTTTAACTTCAAAAAAAATTAATAAAAACTTCTCACATACGTTTTAACCCAATTCATAATATTATACCTTTGTACTCATTTATTCTATTCTACAACAATTCGCTCAAGTTTTAGTTACATACTCACACTTTCATTTCTCAAAGTGATAGAGAAAATAAATAGGTTTATTCTTTATTCTTTTTCTACATTTATATCTTAATTTATAATTTGTGTTAATATTTTAATTTTAAATTATGAATAAGTTTGATTATATTCTTTATTTTGAATTTAAATTGTTGTTTATAGGTTTTTGGTTGTGTTATATTCTTCGAAAAAAAGAAAATAAAAGAGTTTATATAAATTTGGCAACAAAACTAAATAGATAAGCCTAATAAACATTTACAAATAATAGTTTTATCAGTAACTTTTAATTAACATGGTTTAACAAAAATTGAATAGAGAGTTAATTTATTAACATGATTTAAACTCTACTAAAACTTTTTTAAGGGATTGGTTAAAAAAAATTTCAAAGTAATTTTCTAATTATTAATTGTTATGCGCTAACTTCTAACTACCAAAAACCACACTTGAAATACTAATCTTTATGAGATACCACTTCCAAAGATTAATATCTTAGCTATTATATATTATACGCTGAATTTTTTTTTTCAAAAGAAGTGTTTCTCTCTCTCCTTGCAAAAAAAAAAGAAAAAAAAAAAGAAAAGAAAAAAAAGAAAGGTATTATAATAAGAATTAGCGAGACAAGGGTAAGACTACACCACCTAAGACTATACCACCTGTTTTCTGCAATAAATTTTAAAATTCAAATCATTTTTCATGCATATATATGCACATGTAGTGTGTAACGCACATGACTTTAACTTTAAGTTAAAACATAAACTTGGTAGGGTGAAACTCACTCAAGTTTCTGTGTCTTCTTCCATGCTTCCAAGGACAAAAATTAAATTATCATGTGAGTCTCTCTCTACTTCAAAATTTTAAATGTTTAGTAATTTAGATTGTTCTTAATTATTGAATTGAGATTTCTACTTAAACATAATTTCAATTATTGTTTTGGATAGTTTTTAACTATTAAATTCAAGGGTATTCCATTTAAATATATGTGATTAATTGAGCCTTAAAGTTCAATGTATTATTGAAAATCATTATATATATATATATATATATATATATTTTAGATTGTTCTTATTTAAATCATTTTAGGTTCGAATAGTAGAAATCCTAGAACGACTACGTCTATATTAAAGCCAACCGAGAGTTCTTAGCTTTAATGACATTCTTCGAGCTTTGGAAGCATTTGGTGGAAGGCTTGCATCTAAGGATGACGTGAGCAACTCGGAGTTGACCGACCTTGTGTAGGAAGATCTCTGATCTGAGGATCCGGTTCAAGTCCGTGAAGTTCACCAGAAGTTTGGGTGGGGCGGTGTGGTATTCGTTTGCCATGGAAAACAATAAGAATTATGAGTAAAAAAAAAAATAGGAAAGAAAGAAAGAAAATTTTCATACTAATGAAATCAGGTAACGTCCTATGTGCATCTATGGTAGTCGAGAACCCTATCTGGTTCCCCTTTTTGGGTAGGACAATGCAGTCCATTGTGCCAATCTCCCGAGATGATAAGGAAGTCCTCGTCCATACCCTTACTTGAGTCAAGTAGTCAGAAGATTAAGCTAACAGATGGGACTCTACATTTGATGTAATATTTAGTCTTTTCCCTTTTTTGGTAGTTATATACCTAGGTCATGCCAGGTAAGGTTGGTTCCTATTTTCCTATTCAGCATATCTACACACCCAAGGACCCTAAAGACATTTGCGGAGTATTGGGTGGGGGCTAACCTATAGTTTATTAGATAGTCCCTAGTGACCCTTCTCATGGGAAGTTCCAACCTGCCTTCAATGAAGGCAATCATAGGAATGACCATGGATTCATGAGGTCTGTTCAAGACCAGCCATTCACTATATTCATAATGTCAAATTTCAACACCGTTGGGAATCTTATATTATGCCCTAAAGACAGCCCTAGCCTTGGGAGTATCCACTAACTTAGTGTATCTACCTATAAAGTTCTATGGTATGAAAGAGTAAACTTGTGCAAAAATAGAAACAAGAGAATGAACACACCTACGAGCAAAGAAAAAAGATTCTCCTCAGGAGGTTGCTTCAACTCAAATTACCAGAATGTGTAAATGAACTTCAGCCAGGCCTAAATTCTTCTTATATAGGAGTAAAAAGTAGGCGGTAATTTTCCCGCTCATAAATGAGGGAAAATAGGATTTTGATCAAGCCCTAATATGTGGGGAGACAGGCAACCGCCTAACGAAATAAACGTGAGATCGAGGATTCTGAAACGTCAGGAGCATGCTGGAGATAGATGAAAGGACGTAACCACTTGGGAATATGTGTGGCACGTATATAGTTTGCTGGTATAACTAAAATTTCACTTTTACCTCAGGGTTAACAGCAAAAGTTTTAGGGAGCTATTGTCCCCCAAGGACCAAGGATGAAGTTGAAGAGCTGTAGTATTGGTGGGGGGATGCCATGGGCCGCAGGCCCGAGGAGGAAGGTTACCTGGGGAGAGGAAGGGATGAGTCAAAAGGACTTTGAGGTGTTCTAAGTGGGAGGAGGGATCTGATGAGAGAGAGTCAGAGATTATAGGGGAAGTTTCTAGAGTGGAGTAGCATGTTGCCTCCGCATAAATGGTGGGCAACATCTTATCAACTGTATTGATGAGGAAGTGACCTGAACAGTGTAAGTCACAACTAAGCAGATTCCTCCCACCACCTTCTTCAAATGTAGAAAAAGACAAGTGTCATGAAAGGAGGCTAGTTAGGTAGGGATGGATGGTTGAGATATGAGGAAATGAGAAGTATATAAGAAAAGAAGGGTTTACAGTGAAAAAGGGATTGAGACACAAGTATCAAGAGATAGAGAAGAAACAAGAAGAACACTGAGAGAAAAGAGAGTGAACAGTAATATTTCTTATGTACCTGTGGCCTTCTTGGGCTAGCTTGTATTAAAAAGGTGGTTCATCCAATTAACAAGATCAACCTTTTCTTATTTATTTTTCTCCTCGAGTGCCCCCCTTTAGTTGTTTGTTTCCCTCTCTTACAAATTCATTGTTTTAGGACATGGTTGGACTGATCGGCCACTATTCTAAGTGGGCTTAGGCCGACAGTTTTTTTGGTCCACGCATATATATATATATATATATATATATGCATTTTATGATATCTTAGTTTCGCACAACATGCATTCATTATGTAACTTAAAAGTAAAATATTCATTTATTTTAAGTAAATTAAAAAAAAAATTATTTACATATGAATTTTGATTAAACCGTGCATTGCATAGGCATAGTGCTAGTATATCTAAAAGTTGAAGCGTAGTATTTATTATTGCTACGTTTCAGTTAAGCCACATCAGCAGTCATTTCATCTTTTTTTTTTCCTTCATTTTTTAAACGATATTAATATAAAAAAAAAATAGTGCAACTTTACACATTGTTTAACTTATTATATCCAACTCACCATTAATTCAAGCCTCTTCAAATTCTCAACACTTTCTCTTCCCTTTTAAAACCGATTGGCTCTTTTGAAGTTCAAACCCTTCAATTTCCACCTTTGCAATTAACTATGTTATTTTTAACACTATAAATTTCCAATTGCTATCTCTACCGCCACAAAAGCTACCAAATTTGCATTTGATTTGGAAAGTCCGTTAGAGGTGTGTTCTTTCCATTCTTATTTTTCTTTTTTCCACAACTTTGGTTTTTCCTTTGGAATTTTAAAGTTTGTGGCTGATATGCTTTTTTGGACATAGCTGACAATATGATCACTTTGGGCTATGGGTGGCTAGGATTTGGTTTGTTGATTATGATAAGTGCAAGAACACGAATTTAGGCGGCCCAAGCCCACCAAAAATAGTGATTTTGGAGTTCCTAAACCCGGCCCAAAACAATAAAGATTTGTGTAGAGAGTGGGATGAACAAGTGTGGGCTTCGCCCGATGACACAAATAGGGAAAGAAAGACTAAAAACCTAAGGTTTTAATAGATGAAGGGATCTTTTCAATATTGCTCGAGGACAATGTTCTTGGTTGTCACAAATACTGTTCACTCTTTCTCAGCTACTATTCTTTTTGTTACCTATTTTTCTCCCAATTCTTCTTGGATTCCCTTTATTTGAGAGTCTCTTTCCTTTTTATACTCCATGGCATCTTGAATCCTAGCCTTCCATCCACAATTTTCCCAAATCTCCTTCAAAGACTTGTCCCTTTCAACTTCTTGTGAAGGTAGTGGAAGGAGCTACGGAGTTGTGGATCCACTATTCAGGTCACTTCCTCATTAATACAACTGATAAAACTGTTACCACCTATTTAATGCGGAGGATCAGGTAAGACTTTTACAAGAAACTTCCTACAAAGATCCCATTCAACCCCTAAGATACCCATCTGCACCCCCTATATCCTTCAGGGACGCTCCGTCACTTCCCACTCCATCCTCAGGCCTTACTCCTCAGGTCGTGGATGCTCCTTTCAGAGGAACAACTGAAAGCTACAACGGTGCTCGCCATCTTCAGTCCTCAGGTCCCCACAATAGCCCCCTAAAACCTAGCTATTTCCACTGAGGTAAAAAGTAAGGTTTTAGCAGTACCCCCACAATCCGTACGTGCCAGACGCGTTCCCACATGATAATGTCTCTTCACCTGTTATCAGCACACTCCTGACTCTTCAGTATCCACGATCTTACATTTATGGTGTCAGATGGCTGCTTGTCTCCCCACGTTCTATGGTACAATGGTAATCCTACAGTCATGATTTACCCTTATTTATAAGCGGGAACTTTACTACTCATTTTTCACCTCTATATAAGGAGAGGTTGGAGGTGCCTTTGCCCCCATTTATTCACTTTGCAATTCTTTGTTGAAACAGCAGTCCGAGGAGAGATACTTCCATTGCGAGTAGGTGAGTCCAGATTCCTTTATTTTTCATTTAGAATATTTATCACCTTCACCATAAATTGCCATAGGTAGATTTGATAAGTTGGTAGATACTCTAGAAGGCATGGCATCCTTTAGGGCCAAATATAGGATCTCTAACGGTGTTGTACTCCAACACTATGAGTTAGGAGAGTGGCTAATTAAGAATAGAGAGCTAGGATCAGTGGTCATTATGATGATCGCCTTCAGAGAAGGCGAGGTGGAAATCTCTATGGATTGGGTTACCAGAGACTTCCTCATGAATTATAGGTTGACCCCCACCCAATGTATCCCAAACATCTTTAGAATCCTTGGCCGTGTTGATATGATAAATCGAAAAATGGGGACCAACCTCACATGGCATAACGTAAATTAGGTGTACAACTGTAAAAGAGGGGAAAAAGGGAAAGGGGCCAACTATTACATCAAATGTAGGGTTCCTTCTGTTAAGTTAATTTCATGCATGCCATAATCAAATAAGGGTATGGACGAGGATTTTCTCATCGTCTCAGGAGATTGACATGATGGATTGCACTGTCCCACCCAAGAGAGGGAACCCGGTAGGGTTCCCATAGACACTAGATGCACTGAGGATCTTGTATATACATAAAAATAATTTTTCCATGGCTTATGTTATATGTTTTCTTTTTTCTTTGCAGACGAACATCATACTGCCTCGAGCAAGCATCTTGTGAACTTTCTTGACCTCAACTGAATCCTCAAATTAGAGATATTTCTTCACAAGAACGGTCAACTCCGAGCAATGCATGTGATCCTCGAGTTCAACCCAATCTCCAAATCCAAAGTCCCAAGAACGTAATCAAAGCTAAGGACCCCAGGCTAGCTCAGATTGATGTTGCAGTCCTCGACTTTCTGATAGCAGAGCCTCCTCCACCTAGAACTCAGGACGTTCAACTTCCAGCCCCCCTTATAACCAAACTTCTGTACTCCTATGAACAACCCCTACCTTCGGACGAGGAAGCTAAAGAGACCACTCCTGAACCTATCCAAGAAGTGACAGACAAAGACTTTGAGGTCTTTTACCTACAAGAAGCTCCTAGTACATCACACCACCCTCCATATCTCGCTCAAGTTAACTCCAACAAGGAAGAAGCCAATATTCCAGAAGGGATGGTATTCGAAGAAAAAACTTCAAACCTCATGGCCGTACTTGAGACCCACACTAGGAGCTCTTCCCCAGCAGTCCTAGTGATGCCTATGGTGCCTCGATCACCTACTCCTGCTCTCAGGCGTGCATCCTCTGGTGATGCAGCAGAGAAGAAAAGGAAGAAGGGCCAAGGAGGCAAAGGCCTTGAAGATACTAAGGAAGGAGAAGTCAGTAGCTCCTCTTAGCAGTCCTCAACCAAAAAGGCCCGAACAACTAGGGCCTAACAGAAGAAGGGTAACTCCACTAGTACCTCAAAAAAGTTCGAAGGGGAACAGCCACCCAAACCTTTCGCCTAAAGACCCTCTTTCACAATAAGTTCGGAGGGCCCGGTCATAGACGACGCCAACTTAAGAGACCACCTGAAGGGCAGGTCAGGCCTTATGGCAGAATGTTTGGAGAAAGCTCTTTGTCTACCAGAGAACATGCAGGAACTCAGGTCCTTCAGAAAATGCGAGGTCTTCCTGTCTCTGTCTCTGAAGAGAGACCTTGCCAAGGTACATTATCACTTCCCTTTTTCCCTAAACATAGATAACACATATATGAACATTAACATGCATCAACGTTATAGTCCATATAAGCAGCCTTTGTGGCCAAAGAATGGGTGGACCAAGCTCTAAACCAGGCTCATAAGGCTGAAGGCAAGGTGAACGCAACTGAAAAGGCCCATGCTGAGACTAGTCAGAAGCTCAAAGAGACCCTTACCCAACTGATTGAGGCAGAGAAGTCTTGGAAAAATGCCGAAGCTGCCTTGTCCAGTTTCGAAAAACAAGCTGCAGAGTCTCTAGAGGCTCAAAAGAAGGCCGAAAATAAGTTGGCCTTAACCATGGTGGAGCTTAAAAAGACGTAGAAACAACTGGCAATCAAGGATGCTGAGATGACTAAGGCTGAGTAGGCGGCTTATGACGTGGGTACAACCAAGACTGCTTAGAGTCTAACTACCCAACTCAGGGATGTTGCTCGGGTCTTCTGCCTTGAAGTATAGGGTCAAGCCCTTAACGCAACTGGGGTTGACACTAAATCAGAGCTTGGGGAGAAATAGTTTTTTTTATAAATAATACTAATGTGTAAAAATGTGGGTGGTTCAAAGACTTCGGTTATATATATATATATATATAAAGTAAATTTTAAATAAATTAAACAAGCCTCAAGTCCTTTTTTAGTAGCTTTATTGTTTTTTAGTAATTGCTTCTTTGATATAACAATTTTATGTTATAATATACTTTGGTTCCAATATGTTCATTTCCTAATTTTAATCAAGGTGAAACTTCCAATTTTTGTTCAATTGTGAAGAAAAATTTGATTCTCTCTCTCTCTCTCTCTCTCTCTCTCTCCCTCCTTTTTAGATTGATGATTTTTTGTTTTTGTTGTATTATACTTTTGGTTGATACATTTTGGTTGTGTTTTTTGAGTTCCCCATCACATGCACTCTTTTTCCTTTTTATAGTTTTAGTTTGAGTTAATTCATATATATATATATATATATATATATATATGGAAGTGAGAATTTGAGTATATATCAAAATACAATCTCCATGTTTATATATTTGAATGTTCTTATCAATTATCTGAGTACTAACAAAGATTTTATCATGATAATCTACTTAAAAGAAAGAGAAAATTGAATAATTAACTCAAAACTTTAAAAATTTTAGTTGCACCCAAAGAAAAGGAAAATATAACACACCATAACAAAATTTTTCTAAATTTCTATTAAAAAAAAAAACTCAAAATAATAGAACGGTGTAATTGTAGAGATAGGGAGATGAACTACTAAAAATAGTTCAATTTTTTGGAGAAAACATTTTCTATAATAAATTTTAGAGAATAAATTATACATTAATATGACAAAATAGTTATATATTCTCATGTATCGCGTGGGTCTGCGACTAGTTATATTAGATGATATCTTGCGTGATGCGCGGACTACTTTACAATTTCATTTAAAATCATTTTTATGTATATTAAAATCTACATATAATACTTAATACTTATTTTGTTGTATAACATTTATGTTTGCCCACAATATTGTTAAATATTTTGAAACTTGAATTTTTTTAATTCATAATTTGTTTTAAAAAATTGTATAACATTGTAAAATTATAATATATTATAATATTTTCCGCTAAAAGTAGATTTTATTTTTCAAACTAATTAAATGATTTTTAAATATACAAATAAGAATTTAAAAAATAAAATAGTTTTATATCCTAAAATTACATAAATTTAAGCAACCTACCAAACATTTTCTCAATCACTCTATTCTCACAACCAAATATGGAGACCTTGATCATAAACACCCAATTAATTATCTCAATGAAATTAAGGAAATCATTTTTAAGTATCAACATAAAGAGAACGTGATTTAAACAAAGAGAAATTTGCTAAAAACACATTCATTTATCAAAATTCAATTGGTTTTAGTTGGGCTTCTGTATCCTTTAAAAAAAACGAAAAATACTTTTAAGTCACCATCGATTTTTTTTTACCACTATGGCTACATATAAAGAAACCTACAAATTATGAATTCTAAAACAAAATTTTAAAAAGAAAAAAGCTAACTTCATAAATAATCAATTAGAGTGTTTATTTTTCTTTTTCTTTAGTTCTAAAATAAAATTCATTTACAATTTTTCCATACCAAAATCTCAAACACTCAAAGACTCCAAGAGAATCATAACCTTCACAAAATCTATAATGTCTGACTTCAACATAAAAAATCGTAAGCTACCATCACTGAATAAAAAACGCAAGCCCCCTTCCTTGGTCATAGCCTACTCATACAGGTTATGATCAATTGATACTGCAACGTTGGAGTTATGTAGGTGTCATTGAAAGGTTGAAGCTAAATGACATCATTTTTTGTCTAAGTGTATTTGAGATAAGATGATATAAAAGGATATGGACATGTGTATATAAAGGAGTAAAAGTGAAAAGGATGAATGGAAATGCAAAGTGTTTTTTGTGTGTGTAAGAGATAGAAGGTCTTTGATAGGCTAAGAATGTATGACCCCTTTGGTAACTTAATCAATTAATTTAGCCAAGTGAAATTAATTAGATTCAATTACATGCAATAAGCATGGTACCACAAACAAATCACCAATTAAGTTAAATGCAGTGGAAAATAAATATGATACAGGTGAAATTAATTAGATTCAATGTGTAGGAGTTTTTTATTTTCTTTTTTTGCACATTCTTTCCTGGAAGCTTCAATGGTTTTAAAGTGTATTTTTGGGTTTTCCAAAACAAAAACTGAACCATTTGTTCTACAGGTAAACCCTTTTCTAGTATTACATTAATACATATTAATGTCTTGAACATATTATGAGCGAAACTGTCAACCAAATCAACCATTCGCATGGTAGGTAAACCCTTTTCTAGTATTTCATCAATACATATTAACGTATTGAACATCTTCAAAAGAGCACAACAGTTTAGTAAAATTTAGAAATAGTTATATATGAGGGATTGAATTTATCACCAATCCCACTACACTATAGGTAACACACTTCCAATTTTTGGAATACATATCTATTCCATGCAAAGCTAACTTTTGCGGCATCATACATCTTCATGAGCAGTTAGTGTCATAACTTGCAAGTCCTAGAGACTCTGGACCTTCTAGCCAGGGATTATTCTCAAAGCTACACCATTGGAACAAAATAAAGATAAATTCCTTTGGCCACTGGTTTAAACAGTCCTCCAAAAAAAAAAGAACAATGGTAGCAATGACATAAAATATATGGCAAAGCTTTGGTTATGGTGCAAGCCCTGCAGTGCAGAAGCAGCAATCGCATGGATACTGACATGCAAATGACTTTTAGATTAGTAAATTTGTCGCTACAATCCTAGTAACTGATCTGATTCCACAAAAGTGAACTATAGGACGATCTGGATTGATCCTTAAATTTATCATAGTACAATCCTACAATCTGGAATATTATTAGTTTAAGACCTAGCTTTAAGTAATAGAGCATTAGAATCTTTTCAACTAAAAGGGGAAAACATTTGAAGATACCAAAGCATTGGTAAGTCCTTTGTTGTACTGGGGATCCCTAAGCAAAGAATACCCACTGCACCAAAACCATACACACCCCACAAAATTTAGTTCAGAATTCAGAAAGTTACATGTCAGAGATTATAGTATGGCCCTGAAAAGCGATAAAAACAAAGTCCCCTGTTATCTCATATTAACATTTTTGGCTTCTGAACTTTTTTTATATTTACTTATATTAATTTATATGTTTTATTCACGTAATTTTTTTTTTTGGTATCAACCAAGTGGGGCCTCAGTTTTTGAATTGAACCCAGATCAGAATGCACCATAACCTTTAAGAAAATGATAGGAAACTCACAAACAAGTTTTTTATTTGTTTTTTTTTAAGGTTAATAACAATTCCTGTAGCATAGATCAATAGGATTCAAAAGAAAAAAAAAAGTGTAATAATCATGTGATCATAAAAGCAAACCCCTCATTTTAAGTATTCAGTAACTTTTAGATTCTTAAAGGCCAAGAAACTACACTGCAAATCATATTAAAAACAAAATGAAAACTCTCCCCTTTTACAATCAAACATTCCTCTTCACTCATGTATCAATAGATTAAGGAAATCTCAATCCTGGCATAGAGACATTAATGTACTTATTCTGCTAATAAAAAAAGTTTATCAGTAGAATAAGTTTATGTTGCTGCTGCCCACTCCATAAACAGAACGCTTGAAAATTAAGTAAATAAGAAAAGAGAACGAAGAAACGAACTTGATGCATAATTTTGAAGCATTTTTTTATGTTAGAATTGAATTTCAAATTTAAGGGGCAAACGAAAAGAAAAACAAAATCTTGCAAAAATCTACCAAACAGGGAAAAACCTTCTAACCAAATAACAATAATTGACAAAACAGAACCCAAAAAGTTGGTAAAATAAAATGGGAAATTAGGTTACCTTTAACTTTGATTCAATAATATTTTTGGCATAATGACTCCTAGAAATGTATTACAAAATTTAAAAGATAAGTGACTGATGGGACACCAAAACTTTTTTTCTTCTCAAAACATAGGCACTAATCAAATTGAGTCTTAAGAATTGAAAGTGGTCACTACCATATTTAGATGTACCAAAATCAAGACTTCAAAATATGGTAATCCAGTAACAATAATTAAATCCAAGCTTGAAAAATCAAACTTCCTAAATATTTCAGTTTGATTCAGTAACTCTTCTTAAGCAAAACACCCAAATGTCTTATCTGAAAGAGAACTCTGTAAATTTGTGCTTCAACAAAAGGATGGGAAAAGAAGGTTTCTTAAATTATAAAAAATAAATTGAAGTTGTAATCTAGCTTAAATTGAAAAATGTGCAAGATTGATCCCATAGTACCATTGAGTGCTCATGGGACACCAAGACTAAACTGGTTTTTCTAAATTTATCCATTTAAAAAATATTAAATTTCTTAATACCCTACATATCAAGAAAAAGAATAAATATACACAGATTTAGGAGTAAGCATTGTTCTAAAAAAATTACTTAGAAACAGATGGACTATGGGTAAGATTTCGGATGACTTTTCCAAAAGACACCATCTCTAGATAAATGGTAAAATTTATAATATTTGACCAAATAGAATAACATCCCGAAACAATAACAAAATTTATACTTCTGTGTCACTCTTGTAAACAACATCCATCCCATATAGCATCTTGTCAAAGACAATATGGCATTCCATCCAACCTTTTAAAGGAAACAAAAAGCAAGCATGTAAGAAAGGAAAAAAAATCATGGCTATAAAAACTATGCACTAAACAGATGGTACAAATTATCATTGTTCAAATACATTTTAAAAATAATACAAAAAATCCTCCACATCATTAATACAGCCAGCAAATGTCACCAAGTCTTAGTCTTCTTCTCCTATGTTATCTCATGTATAGATATTGCCTTAAGGTGCACACATGTTGCTAATTCAATACATGGACACTCAAATTCATGTAATGAGTCTTCCCACACCTAAATATGAAAAAAGATCTTGATCTAACTTAATCGATAAAATCTTCAAATCAGCACTTGAATCAAACCATTCACTTACAAACCAACAACTTTGAGAACAACACTACTTATTTAATAGGAAAAACAATAGCCTGAGCCTATATGCAAAAATCAGTGAAATTAAGATGGATGCACGGAGTTCCAAAATAACTCAACAGAACAACGTGTTCAACAGTATGATAGATAGAGGCTAACAATTAAATAGATATTAATATAAGATACCCAAACTTGTAATAAATAATAGCAACTGAAATCCCTCAGAATCATATGAAAATTTAATCTTTGAGGTAGACTGAAATGTAAAGCCTAAAAAAAGGTTTTTTATTTTCAAAAAATAAACCAAAGAGAACTTTAACAATCTAATTTTTCTTAGAACTATCCCAACTACATCAATCGACAAAATGTAATCCAAAATATCAGATTTATAGAGCGATAGTAAGGCTGTCATAAGGTGAAACAAAGTCTCCAAAAAGAAGCTGAAGTAATCATTATAAGGAAGTTGATCACAAAGCATGACACCAACAAAAATATATAAATAAATAACAATTTTACAGGTTAGTTAAAAAAGAATCATGGAATACATTTTTTTCTTTTTAGAAAAAGTTGTCTAAGATATGCAAAAACAGAGGAAATTCAAACAACGTATACATAATGGACAGAATTATCAGATAAACAACGGGAAAATTAGGCTTTCCTAACGTTTTAGTTTGTTCCTCACCTCTTCTTGTAAATTACCCAAGTGTTGTGCTTGGCGAAGAACTAAGCAAATCTGTATTTTAACAAAATGATAGGGTTAGAAGGTTTTTCAAATTATAGGAGAGAGATGAAAAAGAGACTACAAAAGAAACGTTTGATCCATCAAAAATAACCATAAAATATGTAAACTTGTGAAACTAAAGAGACATTGGAATTTCAAGTGCATTCTCAAAGTAAAAAGGTTGCAAGGAACTTAGTTAAAAACTAAGTTTTGAACTTTACTCTAAAAACTCCTTTG
Organism: Castanopsis chinensis; assembly: GCA_032878915.1. Classification (NCBI taxonomy): domain Eukaryota; kingdom Viridiplantae; phylum Streptophyta; class Magnoliopsida; order Fagales; family Fagaceae; genus Castanopsis; species Castanopsis chinensis. The sequence continues at coordinate 17,760,658 of JAVQMG010000115.1, read as the reverse complement.
AAAACTCAATGTCTTCCATTTAGTAAGTTAGCTCCTTACAAAGCACCATGTACCTCAAGCAAGAGATATAAGTTAATTACAACTTCACCTTATAAAAATTAAGTATAAGCATTCTTTTTAAACCAAGTTTGCTAAAGCCATCTATTAGAACCTTTGTCACAATTAACGTTAATCTATTTGTAGATAATTAAGAGAAGAAAGAACACCAAATGCATTAATGCAGTGTACAATACATCAAACTTCATAAAAGCCTATAAACATGTTGTCATGATCAAGTTCCAATCATCTCCAAATGGAGCGACGCCCAAAGTAAAACCAAATGCTTACAATAATACTAATTTAAATTACACAGAGTTAGAATGTTGTTCAAATTACAAGAGAGAAAGATGAAAGAGAGACAACAGAATAAGCTAAAGAAAATATTGTTATTGGTATGGATATTGTAAAAATGTGAAAGTGTGCTTCCATATAAAAGGTTGTTCAACAATTCAACAAAATATGAATCTACGAATTAAAGTGTAAACCATACAACCAAAATTTGGAAAGAATCCCTTAATATTCAAGAACACAGTGTATAATCCATAAACCTTTAATTCACTTTTAAAAAAATGATAAATTATCCTTAAGGAACAAAACAATAATTATTAGAATAATATTGTACCTATTATGTATAAAAGAAGTACATGAATAGAGCATCCTTACAGTTTTTTTAATTACATGCACACCTGCAGACTTAATAGCGACCACTCATTTTTCAATTTTGTTAATAATGTCTACCATTAAAACAAAAGTTTAAAGTACCAAACCCCATTAATTATGCAGATAGAGTGGAAGGCAATAAAAAATTTTAAAAGAAAATATGAAAGAAAAGCCAAAGGGCAATAACAAAAACTTATTCTAAAAGAGAACCAAGTAATAGCATTAAAAAGAGGGTTGAATAGTATTAGACCCGATACCACACAATTGCCTTGACAAACAAACATTTACCACCTCCAAGACTTTTACCAAATTAAACAAAAATGAAACATAGCTTCTGCCATAAATCTAAGTTGCATTTGTGCTAACTCTCACAATTAGTCTTAAAACACATCCACTTAAAGCAAAGTAGCCACAAAAGGTAAAAAGCAATCCTCTTGGGACTTGGGAATATGGATATTAGTATTACAAATTTGTGGTACATGATTAGAATACAAATTGATCACAAAGTATCATAACTCAAACATACATCTTACTCAATCATGAGGCCACATTTAAGGTAAGACATTATTTTATTTCTATAATACCAAGATTGTACCATACGTAATTAATTGGCAATAAAAATGAACTCAGAAAATTATGACCTATACCCCTCTGAATTCATCACCTTATTCTTTCATTCTTCAACAGAATAAAAAAAAAATTGAAGAAATTGAAAAGCCTTCCCTCCACAGAGATTCCGTTACTACTTCTATAGGATTTGGATTAAGGGAAAACTCTCAATTTACTTTTTCCTTCCAACTTGATTTGTATTGTTTATAACTTTGTTTAGAATAGTCTCCTGCTCTATTTTGACATTCAAATTGTCCAAAAGAGATTGAGACTCGCTTAAGTTCTTTAAATTCGTTCCCTTGTGTTTTAACCCAGGCAACATAGATAGATGAACATGAACAAATTTTACCCAAATAACTTAATCATAACCAAATATAACATAAAGACCTAAACTGAAAACAATCCAAAAAAATATTAAAAAAAAAAATGATCCTATTTAATGCACACACTAAAAAGCTAATAGGAAAACATAACTTCAAGTTCCTCCTGTTCCTCTTCTCCTTCCTTGTTCCACTTCTGAAAAAAAAAATGATCCTATTTAAACCCAGAACGATCTGATGACAGGAAGAACGATCTGATGACGAAGGAGGAACAATCTGAAAACGAAGAATAGAGACGAAGAACAAATTGAACGATTGGACGATGCTGGAGCTCCGATTGGACGATTCAGATCTGCACGAAGTCTGACTGAGAAGAATGTAAGGAAGAGGAAGTATTAAGTGGAAGAAGACGAAGGATGATTTGAAAGGACAAAATGGTAGAACTCGAGTATCTAAAACTCAAGTTCTACGTGAAAGGGAAAATTTGTGGAACTCGAGTTTCTAAAACTTAAGTTCTACGTGAAATTTTTTCCACCTCAGCTTCTGCCGCTTGAGTCTCAAGTTTTAAAAACTCGAGTTCTACCATTGAACTCGAGTTTTAAAAACTCGAGATGCTAGTTTCCTAGTTTCTTTTGCAACAGGACAACTAACAATATTCTTAGAAAATTAACGCTAAATGGAAAAAAAAATTCGGGAGTATTGTAACATGTAAGCCCTTTTAATTTTATTTTAATCGGTTGGTTTTTCTTTTATACCCAAAGGCCTTTAAACGGTGTTGTAGGAGCGCCAAACAATGTAATTTATCGCTTTTTAACTTAAATGTGTCTGAATTTTAGATAAGCAATTATCCTATTTGTCGACATCTCCTTCATTGTAGGAATCCACTTCTATTATATATAGTATATGATATATATATACACACACACTAGCCTTTGAGCACGCGCGTTTTTAGGTAAATTTTAATTATTTTTTTATCTCTTACACATAATGCACTAAAAAAATTAAACATGTGAATCTAGACTTACTAAACTTAGGAAGGCGCTTCCCAAATCCAACTCCCACAATACATTCTAACATATATTTAGATCCAGACAACATGAAATAATTACCTCTAGAGATGATGTTGCTCTGTTAGGAATGTAGACTCTATAATGAACTTTAGCAGCTGGGTTGTCAACATGAAGAGACTTCAAAATGGTGGCATATCATTTGTAGCATGGACTTCACCTCCCCTACCTGTTGATTGCAAACTTTTATCCTGAAAACATTAAACGACGCTCATTACAGAGGCTACATACAAAAATAGTTGTTGCTACAGAGGATAAGGATGGAGGGAGAACATTATAACTGCTTAATGATAATGGGTGGAAGTTTGAAGTTGTGTTTGTGAGAATTTGTAGGCAAATTTTTTTAAAAGCGATAGTTCATCGTAGTTTATCTTATCCAATTGTTAGCTTCTTCTTTTTTGGCTGGGAATATATATATATATATATATATATATTTGATAAAATTTTTGGTGGGAATATTGGTGGTTAGTTAAGGAATAAGAAAGAATTTTGAACAATTAATTTTTTTTAATAAAAATAAAAGATAATGATTAGAAGTTAAGAATAAAGCTTCAACTGAAATTAGAAAGGAAAAAAAAAAAGAATTCAAATAGGAGAACGTGTACTGGGATTTGAAGGGGTATGCTAAATTTTAGGAAGAGGGGTGAACAAGGGATTTGATTTTTTTTTTTTTTAATTTAGTTATTTAGTTTATGATATGTATAGGGTATGTAAAAAGTGTGTGGAATATATCTAAATAGAGATAATGTATGCGAATTTTTAGGAAAAAAAAGATGTATCAAACTTTTGAAATTTGTTAAACCGTTTAGTGATAAAAAGTTGCAAACAATTTCATTTTGGCAATTAGAAAAAAAAAAAAAAAAAAAAAAAAAAAAAAAGTACGTTTATGGAAGAAAATAAAACAGTTTTATATTTATTTATTTATTAAAAGAAGAAGAAGTTGTATTAGTACATGACTACTAACGTGGGAGTGAAAATTGAAGAATTGTTTAAGCTATACAAACAGTTGAATTTAAGGGTATTTTAGGCATAAAAATTGAAGAATCCAAACAGGGGAAGCCTCTTAAATAATAGTATAGATAAATAACTAAATAAAAAAATTAAAATTTAACGCCAAAAACATATACAATGATGGTAAAAAAAAACTAAAAAACTTTGACGCCAAAAACATATACAATGAAGGTAAAAAATATATATCTTAAAAAGAAAAAAAAAATGTAGAAGGAAAAAAAAGTGAGGAAATAGAAAATAAAGATTTTTTGGAATTTAACTCTGTCATGGACTCTTTAAAATCTAATCACCACATCATCAACTATTTAAATAAATAACTAAATAAAAAAAATTTAAAGTCAAAAATATATACAATGATGGTAAAAAAAAAATTCTTAAAAAGAAAAAAAAAATACAAAGAAGGAAAAAAAACAATGCTATTATTTACATTGTTCCCTATTATCTCATTCGTATTCCTATAAACAATCCAAGAGAGATCAAACAAAAAAACAATCAGAACTTGTTTCTTCTCCTATTAAAGCTGAAACACATTCATCATAAAATAACAAAGCCATACAAAAAAAGCTAAGAAAAAAAAATACGAAGTAAAAATCAAACCTTTAAGACCAAGGCATCGGCATCCCCATTAGCAAGACTACACTGAACAGTCCCCAAAGCATCATGAAACAGTTGGAAAGGAGGGAGAAAAAAAAAAGTGAGGAAATAGAAGATAAAGATTTTTTAGAATTTAACTCTATCATGGACTCTTTAAAATCTAATCACCACATCATCAACAATTTAAATAAATAACTAAATAAAAAAAATTTAACGCCAAAAACATATACAATGATGGTAAAAAAAAAAATTCTTAAAAAGAACAAAAAAAATACGAAGAAGGAAAAAAAAAAGTGAGGAAATATAAGGAAATAGTAATTGATCATTTATATTTTGATCATTAATCAGGGAGTATTGTAGTAACTATTTTTATTTCAATTCAAATTTTCAAAATTACATTTTTAAAAAAAATAGAGTTAACGTGATACATATAAAAAAAAAAGTAGAACTCAAAGAAAGTCAATCATAAATAAAATAAAAAAAACAAAGAGAAACTTGCAAAAGATAAAACCTGAAAATTTGTTGGTTGAATGCTTCTTTTGTAGCATAAGACAGCCCTGCCTTTGGATCACAATACCTACAACATGAAATGACAATTCATGAAAATTTGTTGGAACCTCTGATAATAAATGTATTTAATTTGAAGAAAAAGAGAGGAGGATGTAGAGCTAAACTAAATGTCTTCAATCTGAAGAAGAATGAGAGATAGAAAGTGATATAGAAACTGCAAAGCGTACGTAGGTTTGTGGGTTTTAAAGTGTAGGAGTTTTAATTTACATATTTATCCTCGTTAGTTGAAATCTTGTAAGTGGATATGATGAGGGTACTTTAAACATCCAAAATGTAGAATCCAAACAGGGGAAACCCCTTAAATAGTAGTGTATATATATATTGTTTGATTAATTAATACTAACTTCTTCACACACGCGAAGCGCCTGTGATGAGGCTCTTTTTTTTTTTTTTTTTTTTTAGATTTAGTATTATAATTTTTTTTCATCACAATTTGAAAAAATAGATAGGATTTTTTTTTTCAAAGAGAATATGACTCATTTTTCAATTAGAAGCTTTTGCGTGATTATCCAAATCCAATTGATGATGTAATAGTTATAAAAAAAAATTTGATAATGTAATAAATCCAAAAAAAAAATGATAATATAATAGTTTAAAAAAGAAACATGGGATAGTTTAGTCTAACATTTTTTTTTTAACGTGGGATATATAGTTTTTCCTTATTGTATTGGAGGGGAAGTTATTTTCTTTCAAACATGAATAGTGTGAAGTTCTGTTTTTTGAGAAGAAAAGTGGGGAAGTTTTATTGTACACATTTCTTTTTTATGAGAAATTAAATTCAGAAAATGTGGAGAAAATAAATACATAAGGAGTTTTTTAAGCTATTAAGTAGAAGTAGGAATTTATTATTTTGTCAATTTACTATTTTAACCCCATTTTTAAGTTTTAGGCAGGAGTATTTTTTACTATATAAAAAAGTAATAACTAACTTTCTTTTATCAATTTACTATTTTAACCCCAATTTTTAGTTGTTAGTTAATTAATTTAGGGGTATTTTTAACACTAAAAAAAGCAATAACTAACTTTTTGAATCCTCTTAATATATATAGATATAAGACGAGATATTTTATAAAAATGTAATGTATGGTAGGAATTTGTTTCTAATACTCATTACAAACCGTTTATTATATTTCCGTCTTGAATGATCTAAAAATGAAGCATACATAAGTAAATCTATTACTTATATTAGAAAAATAAATAAAAAATTTTAATAGCATAAAAAATGTAATTTTATCAAGAATTCATTAACATTACGCGAAGAAAGCAACATAATGGTCAATGAAGCGGCTCATCTTTTTACACAAATCTCTCATTCCCATGCATCATCGAAGTGGATCGAAATAAATCAAAGGAATTGAATGGACCGAATGGACCAAAATTAACCAAATTAGACTAAAATGCTATGCTGATGTGGTTCAAGTTCAACATGTGTAACAACAATTTGGGTTTATTTTTTTGCTTCAATTAAGACTTTTATTATTATTATTATTATTATTATTATTATTATTATTATTATTATTATTATTATTATTATTATTATTATATAACCGAAGAATCTGAATCTCTCACAATTTTACATGTCAAAACAATATTTAAATAAATTTATTATTTTATTTAAATAAAATGAAATTCTATTTCTCTAACAAGTCCAACTTAAAATCAAATTCATAACTTTTTTTAAAAAAATTTTTTTGTTTAATTCAAACTTAATAAGGAGTGAAACTCTATCTCTTTAATAAGTCCAAATTAAACTCAAACTCAAACTCAAACTCAAACATTGATAATTTAAAACAATTCTTGATGCTATCAGTATTAATAGGTTAGTGAGGTTTGTGTTAAAAAAATATTAGCCAGTTCGGACCTATCTCCTCTCTAGTGTGAGATATCAAAGAAGTATTCCATTGTAATTTCGCCATGTTATAAACGAAATGGTCAACTTCAAACCATGAGATGTCTAACAATTTGATGCCCAATATTACCAATCCAATTAAATTGTGGGTTTTCTTTTTATCTAGGTCTTTTTGGCTTGGTTAAAGATTTTACGGTGTTACATTGTTTTGCAGATCAATGGAAATTGGTTAAAAGTGGATTTTTTTTGAGTTTTTTATCAAATTGTAAGATAAATTGAAGTTATACAAGAGCAAACCATGTAATGATATAATTTTTTAATCAATTTAAAATTTTATAAAATTATTTTAATTTACCTCACAAATAGGTGGGTTGTTGTTGTATATAGCATGACTTAGCAATTTGTTATTATTGTATCATTATTTCTATCTTCACAACCAAATCTAATTTTTATTTAAAAAATATTGATAGCCAATCTGGCACAGTGGCACTATGTCATCAAGTGAAAATTTAAAAACTTGTGTGACCGGAGAAATTATTAGGTGCGGGAGGATAGCCGAAATGTTCTTCCCACTCAAGAAAATGATATCACTTTTTTTTTTTTTTTTTTTTTTTGAGAAACAGAAAATGATATCACTTAAGTGTGAGTCAACATCATAAAAAAAAAAAAAAAAATACAGCATAGGAGCATTTTATTAATTGTGACAGGACGAATTAATAAAACACTAACTCAAATTTCAAATTATTACCTCCATTTATCTCCAAAAAAAAAATTATTACCTCCATTTCAGCAGTCTGATGGAGGTAATGATTTCCAGTCTGACAGAGGATTGTCTGAATTCTGACTTGCTCATACTTGCAACTCTCTCTCTCTCTCTCTCTCCTCTTGTCTCTCTGTCTCAACATACACGCAGAAAGACTAGTCAAACACGGACACCCACTCAATACAGTGAAAATAGCCCAATATTACATTTTTGACAAAATTTGTGATAAATTAGTACTATTTTAAAAATATTTAACAATTTATCACTTTTTAGTATTCAAATTTTACAAAATTAAATTTTAAATAATATTTAAATTCAGTAAACTCGAGTCCTTAGATAAATTATCAACTTGACACTGCTGACCTCGTAGTATTTGATCTTACTGAAATGAGTACTTTTTTTTTTCTTTTATTAGCTTAAAGTAATATAGTCATGGTATTTTATTTTTTTTTAATTATTTTATTAGAGTAACCACTTTCTGTACTTTTGTACTTTTAAAAGTTTTGTACGAAAAAAAAGTAAAAAAGAAAGAAAAAAAAAATACTCGGCTTCGTTAGGATCGACTACTATAAAGAAGTCTCCCCTAGTAACTCGAGTATTACGTAGAACCCGATTATATGAAACTGAAGTACTAAAAAGTGGTGATTTTCAGCATATTTTCGAAACAGTTTGCCATCAATTGTGCCAAAACGTATTTGGCTATTTCTGCAATACACGCAGAAAGACTAGTCAAACACGGACACCCACTTTATATAATAGCTGAGTTTGAATAGAGCTTATTTAGTTTGCGTTTTTATGTTTCAGTGTTTTTTTATTTTTTGGGTCTGCCGTGTTTCAGAGCTGTGGGAACAAAATACTGAGTATCCTATACATATATTATGCGCGCACCCTTTACCTACTTTTTTATTAAAAGTCGATCTAATATTATTTTCACGTTTAAAAATTATTTTGATAGGCAGTCGGCAATAACTTCTGTTCTCAGAAAAATTGAAACAACGAAGCCAAAAAACCACCATGATTCTCCATGCCTATCTTCTTCTGCTTCTTGCTACTACAACTATGATTTCACAATTATCAGTCTCAGCAGCCACAATCTCACTAGGCTCAACTCTTTACGCTTCCAACCCAAGCCAAACATGGACCTCTCCGAAGTCCACCTTCTCTCTCGGCTTCCTCCCCATCAACTCCACCAAGTCCAACTCCTTCATCGCCGCCATCTTCTACGCCGGCGGGGTCCCCGTCTGGACTGCCGGCACCACCCCAGTGGACTCCTCCGCCTCCCTCCACTTCCTCTCCTCCGGCACTCTCCGCCTCCTCAACGGCTCTTCCCACACCATCTGGGACTCCAACACCGCCTCTCTCTCTGTCTCCTCCGCCTCTCTTCTCGAATCCGGCAACCTCGTCCTCTCCAACTCCACCTCCACTGCCTGGTCCTCCTTTGACAACCCCACTGACACCATCGTACCTTCTCAGAATTTCACTTCTGCTATGGTTCTCCAATCTGGGATTTACTCCTTTCGTCTTCTTAATACTGGTAATCTCACTCTCCGTTGGAATAATACTATTTTTTACTACAATCAAGGTTTGAACTCTTCCTACAATGCTAGTTCACCTATATTAGGATTGCAATCTATTGGGATTTTGTCTATTTCTGATCAGATTTTGTCTACTGGGGCTATTTTAGCTTATAGTAGTGATTATGCTGAAGGGAGTGATGTATTAAGGTTTTTGAGGTTGGATAATGATGGGAATTTGAGGATTTATAGCTCTAGTAGAGGGAGTGGGACTCAAACTATCAGATGGGCAGCTATGGATGACCAATGTCAAGTTTTTGGATACTGTGGGGATATGGGAATTTGTAGTTATAATGAGACCGATCCTATTTGCGGATGCCCATCTCTAAATTTCGAGCCTATAGATCCTAACGATAGTAGGAAAGGGTGTAAGAGGAAGGAGGAGACTAAAGATTGTGCTGGGAGTACTACTATGTTGGATTTGGCGCATACACAGTTCTTAACATACCCTCCACAGAATAGCTCTGAGGTGTTTTTTATTGGGATATCGGCTTGTAGATCCAATTGCCTTGTGAGTTCTACTTGTGATGCTTCAACTTCGTTGTCAGATGGGACGGGGTTGTGTTATATCAAGACACCAGGTTTTATGAGTGGCTATCAGAGTCCTGGGCTGCCTAGCACTTCTTATGTCAAGGTTTGCTCACCTGTGGTTTTGAATCCATCGGCTTCTGTGGTTAGTGGGAAGAGCAGCGGTGGGAGGATTCATGCGTGGGTTGTAGCCCTTTTGGTTGTAAGTACTGTTTTCGGGTTGATTGCCTTAGAGGGTAGCTTGTGGTGGTGGTGTTGTAGAAATAGCCCCAAGTTTGGGACATTGGCAGCTCAATATGCTCTTCTTGAGTATGCTTCTGGTGCTCCTGTCCAGTTCACTTATAAGGAGCTCCAGCGCTCAACCAAGGGATTCAAGGAGAAGCTTGGAATTGGAGGATTTGGTGCTGTGTACAGGGGGATTCTTGCCAATAAAACAGTTGTTGCTGTCAAGCAACTTGAGGGAATTGAGCAGGGGGAGAAGCAGTTTAGAATGGAGGTTGCGACTATAAGTAGCACCCATCATTTGAATCTAGTGAGATTGATTGGATTTTGCTCTGAAGGGCGTCATAGACTTTTAATTTATGAGTTCATGAAAAATGGATCTCTTGATAATTTCCTTTTCGTTACTGAAGGTCAGTCAGAACGATTGTTGAATTGGGAGTATCGGTTCAATATTGCTCTGGGCACTGCAAGAGGGATCACATACCTTCATGAGGAGTGTCGAGACTGCATTGTCCACTGTGATATAAAGCCTGAAAACATTCTCTTGGATGAGAATTATACTGCCAAAGTCTCAGATTTTGGTCTTGCCAAGCTGATTAATCCAAGGGACCATAGGTACAGAACCTTGACAAGTGTCAGAGGTACTAGAGGATATTTGGCACCAGAATGGCTGGCAAATCTTCCAATAACTTCAAAATCTGATATTTATAGTTACGGTATGGTTCTGTTGGAGATAGTGAGTGGGAGAAGGAATTTTGAAGTATCTACAGAAACCAATCGGAAAAAATTCTCTTTGTGGGCATATGAAGAGTTTGACAAGGGTAATGTCAAGGGAATCCTTGACAGAAGGCTGGCTGACCAAGACGTAGATATGGAGCAAGTGGTGAGGGCAATTCAAGTAAGTTTTTGGTGCATCCAGGAGCAACCATCACACAGACCAATGATGGGAAAAGTGGTCCAGATGTTAGAAGGAATTATAGAGATTGAGAAGCCACCTGTACCTACAGGTGTGAGTGATGGGTCTGTTATTGGAACCAGCATAAATGTGAGCAATAATGTAAGCATTTACTCCACCAATGCAGCTTCAGCCCCAGCTCCCTCTTCCTCTTCATCAGTCCAAGCGGCAGGAGTTTCACCTTATGCTTCTGGGAGGAATATGGAGAGGGCCTCATCATCCTTTCTACATTCAGATCCAAACTAGATTTTAAGTTCCTGTTAGCATATTTCTCCTCACAAATTGTTTTCAGGTTCTGGATTTTCTAATCCAGATTTGACACTGAAAAACCTGAAAGTGGTCAGGTTTTGTGGTCCTGATACCATAGATGATATTGATATGATACCTTGTAGAAATTGTTATTACCATAGTACATATTGTTGTCAAGATGGAACCCAAAGGAGGTAGCAAAATTTTTGGAACCTCACTTCATGAAGCAGAATGTACGCCATGGTTTATAGTTGAACATGAAAGATGAGCATTTGTTCAGTGCTGACTAATTTCTGAGATTTAGCTAACGGTAAAGGATTTGGATCCGTTGCAATACCCCTAAATCCCTCACAAAAAATTTCAACTTTTTTCATCTTTTACCTCTTCTAACTTTTAACTTTTTTTACTTTTTAAACCACTTTGATCCAATGGCTGATGTTAAAAGTAACATTCCTAACTTTTAATCACAACCATTAAAAAGGAGTTGCATGGTGCAATTGCCCTAGCTATTGTACCTTATCTCAATCCAACAGTGAACTGCTACTGCTTACACAAAGCCACTAACACTCTCTCTCTCTCTGGTCTTGAGGTTTTGGAAAAGGGGGGGGGGGGGGGGGGGGGGTGGCTGCTGATTGATTCGCATTTGTGCTTACTGTCATGCTTAGCTTTAGAAAACTCTCTAATTTACAAATCAGAAGAGAGGAACATTATTCTTCTATGTATTTCTAAGCATAACATTTTGTGAAGTACTCGGCAAAATGGGCAAGGCAGTCATAAATATTACAGGGCTTGACTATAGGGAACTCCCTTTTGGGGTACCAAGGATGATAAACTGTGGCTATACATATGTCCAGAGAATGGTGGGTTAAATGACCCTAGCCTGAAACCAGGATCTTGATGGACTTAGGTGTGAGAGGGTGTCGGTGTTTGTGAGTGAGGTTGACCATTTGAAGGGTCCATCCATGCATTTCTGTGAGGAGTTGATGAGTGAGAAGGTGGGGAGCGTTGAGCTTAGCTTTTGGAGAATTTAGAAATGACACATGGCATAGCCTTGTATTTTAGTGGTACAGTTTGCTCTCATTTATTAGGAAAACTAAGTTTTGAATCTCCTCTTTCCCATTGTTGAAACTGTCGAATTATTAACAAAAAAAGAGAGAATGAACATGGCCAAAAATAGCGACCAATTGTCATTAAGAGTTAAGAGAATCCAAACAGAACAAACATGTGTTACCTATTTGAACACAAAAAAGTCTACATATTATCCACACAGAATGACAATGATGATTAAAAGGTGGTTGTTCTGGCATGTGTGAACAGGTGACTAAGGAACAACCGTTTCAATGGCACCTTGAACATCAGTACCACAAATAGCAACCAATTGCAACTTATAGATTTGCGGAACAATTCCATAAGTAATGTTGCACAAATAACTGGAGGAAACATTACGTTATTGTAAGTAGTAACCTTTAATTATCTGGTCATTGCTTCTTCTTCTTTTTTAACTGTGTTGAAGAAGTGCAAGCTGTTTGATTACTTGTTGGAAGTTAACTTGGCAAACAATGTACTCCATATCTATTATCTTTATTTCTTGTAATTATCTACAACATTTTGCAGACTTGAAGGTAACACAGTATGTGACAAAAACAGATCAAGTGACAAAGAGTTACTGCACGGCTTCCCCATCAAATTCCTCATATTTTACACCACCAAATAACTGTGTGCAAGTTTCCTGCAATTTGGATTAGATTGCCAGTCCAAACTCTAAATGTGCGTGTCCATACAAGGGCACCATATTCTTCAGAGGTCTTACTTCCTTTTAGGGGTTTGCAACCAACCCGCCAAACCGACCCAACCCAACCCACCGGGTTAGGTCAATTTTTAGGCCTTGGTGGGTTGGATTGGGTCACAAAAAAAAAAAAAAAAAAAAAATTAATAGCGGGTCGGGTTGGGTTTGAGTTTGGGTCATAAAATTTCAAACTCGCCAAACCCAATCCGACCCACCCATATATTTAATAAATATTTAAAATATATTATATAATTAATAATTTTTTAAAATAACCAGTTTTTACTATCCTATAAATTACTATTGTTGTTTAGTCATTAATGTGGTTTGTTTTTAAGGAGTTACATTGATACTAATTTTTGAGTTTTTTTTTAATATTATTATATTTATATTTGTTTTCTACTCAATTTATTTATAATAATAATAATAAATTTCCAACCCATGGATTCAACCCAACTCATGTGGGTCGGGTCGGGTTGAGTTGGGTTGGGTTTGACTTATGTGATGGGTTGAAATGGGTTGAATTTTTTTTTTACCCACCGTGGTGGGTTGGGTCAAAAAATCCCTCCAACCCGATCCATGCACATCTTTACTTCCTTTGACTTGGGAAACTCAAGTTACTATGCAGAACTTGCAAAGTCTCTCATGAAAACTCTTCAGTCCTCTTCAATTCCTGTGGATTCAGTTTCTCTAAGTAATCCCACCATGGATTCATCTGGAAACATTGAACTGAGCCTCGAAGTTTTCCCATCTGGTGAGGAGTGTTTCAATCAAACAGCAATTACAATGGTTGGATTTGCACTAAATATTCTGTCTTTCAACCCTCCACCAAATTTTGGACCCTTCTATCTTATGGCTTATGCGTATGGGAATTGTGCAGCAGGTAACTCATTTCACACTGAATTTAGAAGTAATAGTTTTTATGTTTTCTCTATGTTATTTGGGTGCTATTGCAATTTTATCATGATGCATCCTCTCTCTCTCTCTCTCTCTCTCTCTCTCTTCATTGAGGTACCTATAGCATTGAACAAATCATCAAGCACAAGCAGTGGCATTATATTTGGAGTAGCAGTGTGGGTCTGTCCTTTGTTATTGGTAGTCCTTGCAGTAGTTTATGCTTTCCACCAAAAGAAAAGAGCAGAAAGAGCTAGTGAACAGAACAATCCTTTTGGTAAGATGGGTATAATATAGACCTAGCACTTTTTAGTTAATTATATGGAATTTATAGGGACTTATTATTGCTTTCATGTCATGAAAATGCAGCACATTGGGATCAAAATATGAGAAATGGTAGTGTTCCTCAGTTACAAGCAGCCAAGCGGTTCTATTTTGAAGAGCTTAAGAAATACACCAACAATTTTTCAGACGCAAATAGTATTGGATCTGGGGTTATGGAAAGGTTAATTTTGATAGTCTTTTATCATTATTATTTATTATTTTTCAAGACTCATTGGATGCATGTATAACTTATCAAAATAAAAAATAAAAAAAATGATTTCTCAAAAGTCAAAATGAATTTGAACTTTTATTCTTTAAAGAAAATTCTACTTAAAGCTAACTTCTCAGCCTTCTCAGAATATTCATGGTGTTAGAAGTATTGGTTAAATGTTAAATTATTGATTGTCCCAAAAGTTTAAGCTATTGGGATATGGTGAGTTTAATCATTTAACCAATGTTAAATTACCGATTGTTCCAAAAGCTTAAACTATTGGGATATGGTAAATTTAATCATTTAACCAATACTTCTAACATTCCCCCTCACGTGTAGGCCAAAACTACCTTTGAATAGATGAGGCCCAACACGTGAGAATTTAAATGGGAGATAGAGTGGAGGAGACAAAGATCGAACTCAGGATCTCATGCTCTGATACCATGTTAAATTACTGATTGTCCCAAAAGCTTAAACTATTGGGATATAGTAAATTTAATCATTTAACCAATACTTCTAACACATGGACTATTTCAAGTGATAACCAAATGTCTATTTGTGAACATTTGTACAGGTTTATCAGGGAACTCTTCCCACTGGGCAACTGATTGCCATCAAACGAGCTCAAAGTGATTCTATGCAAGGTGGGCTTGAGTTCAAACCTGAAATTGAACTTCTATCGTGGGTCCATCACAAGAATCTTGTCAGCCTTCTGGGATTTTGTTTTGAGCAAGGTGAACAAATGCTGGTGTATGAGTATATTCCAAATGGTACTCTAATGGGTAGTGTTTCATGTACTTTTATCAGTTCTTCACATTCTCCACTCGATATAAATTCAGGCAACAATTGAATGTCATTGCATACATTGTAAATAACCACATGGAAAATTTCCATTTTATTTATTTTTAATATTTTTTAATTATTGAGGAATTAATTTGGGCAACATAATAACTTGTATTCAACTATGAAAGCAATGATGAACTTTGTACTAGAACATGAACATATAATCTTTATATCGTTTCAATAGTGTGCCTCCAACCAGAGACATCTGAGATGAGTTCTCTGTCTACATGAACATCATTCAATGCTTCTCTGTCCGCATCTTCTTTAAAAAAAATGAAAGTGACTATTTTAATTACCCTGACATTGCTGGCCAGAAAATATAGACTCCTGATATAATAAGCTGAAAGATTTAACAAGTTGAGTTTGGGGGTTCAGTCTCCAAAAGCTCCTTTGTGACGTGTCCTGTCTACCTTGAAGTCCCATGTTCCAGTTTCAAGTGTATATCACTCCCTTTACAACCCAACTTGGAGAGAGCTTTGTTAAACATGACATATACCTATTAACTTTCCTTTAAAAGTATTTTAAGTAAGAACACAATCCTTTGCCTGTTATTTGATAACACGCATATTGTATTTGCAGGGAAGTCAGGAATCAGGTTAGATTGGATGGGCAGACTTAAAGTAACCCTTGGTGCGGCCAGGGACTTGGTCTATCTGCATGAACACGCAAATCCTCCCATCATACATAGGGACATCAAATCGAACAACATCCTACTGGACGAAAGTTTTAATGCAAAAGTTGCTGAATTTGGTCTCTCCAAGTCTGAGTTTGATGGTGAAAGGAATTCTGTCACCACTCAAGTTAAAGGAATATTGGTCAGTATATAATCCTGTCATGCATGCTGATTGCTAGCCTTCTAGGAATGCCCCTATGCATGCTAGCAAATGCAATCATTTATGCACCCACACACGCGCACACGCACCCTTTTTACTGCCAGAGGCCCAGAACCACCATGTCATTGTTGGGAAAGAGATGTGCAATTTATGATCTGAAGTCCCTATAATAGGGGATTGGATCTCCTCCCATTTAAATCCTCCAATTCCCTCATTTTTAAGGCGACTGGTATCTATATATGTGTGTGTATATTTATATATTAATTTATTTTATTATTTTATCTGTAGTATTTGTGTAGAAAATTTTCAAAACATTGCATCAGATTTTAACATGGAGAACGGGTTTTTTGTTGTTTTTTTAGGGCTACTTGGATCCTGAATATTACATGACCCGACAATTGACTTAGAAGAGTGACGTCTATACCTTTGGAGTGATCATGTTGGAGCTAATAACTGCAACAAAGCCAGTATAGCAAGGGAAGTATATTGCGGTAGAAGTAAGGAATGCAATGGATAAGACAAAATTATACAATCTTCATGAAATTCTTGACCCATTCATTGGGGTATTGGAAAAAATCTTGAAGGCTTAGAAGAGTTTGTGGATTTAGCAATGAGGTGTGTGGCAGACTCAGGAGACAAAAGGCCTACAATGGATGGGGTTGTTAAAGAAATTGAGAACATTATGAAGCTTTCTGGGATGAACCTCAGTGCTGATTCCAAATCCACTACAGCAAATTATTATGAAGCCAGTAAGAGCAGTTCTCATCACCCATCTAGCAATGATGTATTTGGTTATAGTGGGTCCTTCCCTCCTTCTTCAATAGAGCCTATGTGAATATGATTTTACTACTCAGAATGCTCAACTTGGTAGCAAAAAGTTTTTTCATAAATAGCACAGGGCTTGACTTTAGGGAACTCCCTTTTGGGGTACCAAGGATGATAAACTGTGGCTATACATATGTCCAGAGAATGGTGGGTTAAATGACCCTAGCCTGAAACCAGGATCTTGACGGACTTGGGTGTGAGAGGGTGTTGGTGTTTGTGACTGAGGTTGACCATTTGAAGGGTCCAGCCTTGCATTACTGTGAGGAGATGATAAGTGAGAAGGTGGGAAGGGAGCGTTCAGCTTAGCTTTTGGAGAATTTAGGAATGACACATGGCATAATCTTGTATTTTAGTTTTATAGTCTGCTCTCATTTATTAGGAAAACTAAGTTTTGAATCTACTCTTTCCCATTGTTGAAACTATCGAATTATTAACAAAAAAAATAAAAGAAAAAAGAATGAACATGGCCTTCATTTGGGAAGAGGAGTGAGAATACCAAGAAATTGATTCAAAATATGCTTCTTTCATTTGAGAAAAGTTGGTTGGTGCTATTTATATGGTTTTCTATAATGATATGGTATGGGATGATCATATATGTATGGTGTTGAGATTTGGAGATATAGGCTTGGATTGGTGATGAAATGAGGTCATGTTTAGTTGCAAAAATTTAATTATGTTGGATTTGAAGGTGAAAACTCAATCTTAAACTTACCTTTTTCTGTTTAATTTTATTTTTGGGTCTTTTTGACTGGGGTAAGATCATCAAGTAATGACCTCTTGTGGTTTTGTAGTTTTTTCTATGCGCCAGAGGAAGGCCAGTTAGTGTGATTTTGTAGATACTTCTTGGGATTTCCTGCGAACCCTTCCTTGCCCTTAAACCATTGGGAAGTGACATTGTGGCAGAAGAAAATGTTCACGAGATGACCAATAACACAAAGCAGAATTCATGAGGACAATTAGGCCATTAGACCCTTTCAAAAAAAAAAGGCTATTAGACCCATTACTTCTTTATTTCTTTATCTTTTTTTGGGGTCAAGTATAGATAAAAGGTTCGGTTTTATGGGGCCTTTGCCACGGGTTGATGGGCTTTTGCAAAAAGTACATCCTTATAAAAAGAGCCTCTGAATATTAGCGAAGTGTGTGAAAAGGTTAATATAGTTAATACTTTTTTTCCTTTTTTTGGGACAAAGCAATCTATATATATATATATTTATATATATATATATATATAGAGAGAGAGAGAGAGAGAGAGAGATAAAGTTTAGAGAAAATTCAATTAGATTTTATAATTAAAGTCTAATTTTGCGTCATATGTCTTATATTATTTATCATTAGAGAGTTTTATTTCTTAATTTTAGAATCGAATGTAGGACCACATTATAAATATCTATCCAAATGAGTTATTGCGTACAAAAATTAAAGAATCTAAAATTAGTGAACATTAAAAAAATGGATAATTTATATTTTCTACATAATAATATGTTTACAAGACTTTACATACAAGCATATATATATATATATATATGTATGTATGTATGTATGTATGTATGTAAGTACTTGAATTTGACCTTCAGCCCACCAACAGCGGATGATGGCCCAACAAGCCCAACACAATATATTTGTTAGAGAGTGGATTTTACAAGAAAAAGTGTTTCAGCAAATCAAATATGAGCCTTAATTGAAAGGGATTGAACCAAATTGAAAGCACTATTTGAGATTAACACTCCCCAGTCAATTCCAAGGATGGGCGCTTCTTGTATTTGCTAAGTTTGTTTTTAAGTACGAAATGTTCTTTCTTCTTCTTCTTTTTTTCTCTCCTTTTCCCCAAATTTCATGCCCATTTTTCACGAGAGTCTTTCCCTTATATAGTCTTGTTCTTTTCAATCTCAGCCTTCCACTTTTTGATCACATAGGCGATCTCTTGGATGTTTGTCCCATCAAAAACCTCCTGGAAGCTTTGGCAGCGTTTGGATAGCAGCTGCGTCCCAACATCTGCGTTTTCAGTTGCTTCTTTTTTCTTTTTTTTTTCCCAGATGTGATGTTGATGTCTATTAGAAGTCTACTGTTCACGTCACTATTCATCACCGTTCACATACTGTTTAGGTATTGTTCATGAGACCCACTACTATTTTATTTAAAAAAATATTAAAAATGGGTCCCACGGTACTATTTACACATTTAAGAATAATTTTGTTACAGTGTTTTCAACTTTCAGCTCTATCCAAACGGACCCTTTGTGAGTAGCTGTGAACTAAGATATTTTTCTCAGGGGTCATTTCCACATAAATGCGGCCAGTTGGTTAGATGCAGGACATTTAATGTGGTGATAGCAGCCTTCTTGTCAGATATTTCTTAGGTTACTGTTGGCTCCTTTCCCTGAAACTTATCCTCAGAAGTATAGTTGCCCCTTGCATGGTATTCTCTAGGCGTTCGAGTTCCAACCTTTGACAATGCTTTCCAAATGAAGTTTTGCTCCTTAGGAGACACCATCTATTCGTTATTATCTGTCCTTATTCTCAACCCACTAATTTCCTCACTCATTTCACTGTCTGACCATCCTCAGGTTCCTACATGTCCTCGAGAATGGCCCATGGCCCAGCAATCCTGCTCGACTCCCTTATCCCCACAATATATATATATATATATATATATATATATATTATATATATATATATATATATATATTAATGGGTAAAACTTAGAGAAAATCAAACTGGATTCTATAATTGAAATCCAATTTTGCATCATGTGTCCTAAATTATTTATTTTTAGAGATTTTTATTTCTTAATTTTTGAGCTAAATGTGAGATCACATCATAAATATCCATCCAAGTAAGTTATTGTGTACAAAAATCAAAGAGTTTAGAATTAATGAACATAATTTTTTTTATAAAAAATAGACAATTTACATTTTTTACATAATAATATTCTCATAAGACATTATATATATTAATAGATAAAACTTAGAAAAAATTCAATTAGATTCTATAATTGAAATAAAATTTTGCACCGTGTGTCTTAAATTATTTATTTTTAGAGAGTTTTATTTTTTAATTTTAGAGTCAAATGTGGTATCACATCATAAATATCCATCTAAGTGATTTATTGCATACAAAAACTAAAAAAGTTTAGAATTAATGAACATAAAAAAAAAAAAATTAAAATGGTCAATTTAGGGTATATTTGGTAATTGTTTTTGCCCTTTATTTTCAGTTTTCAAAAAAAATTTTCTATTTTTTAGACTAAAAAACTTGTTTGGAAACCCAAAATTGATAGAAAACAAAAAGTGTTCTTAAAGTTAAACTTGTGAAGAAAACTGAAAACATGTAAAAAGCTGTTTTCAATTTCTAATTTTCAAAAGTCAATGAAAACAAGCATTTAATTTAATAAATCTATCTCATTTAATGAGTTAGCATTAGAATTCAAATTCTAGTAACAACATATTTTAATATTTTCTATTTTTTCTTCAAAAAACTATCTTTTTAATTTTAGCTGACCAAACATGTTTTTTTATTTTAAAAATACAAGAAATTTGTTTTTTCTTTATATTTCCAAAAACAAGTTTTTAAAAATAGAAAATAAGATTATTACCAAACATAATTTTACATTTTCTACTTAATAATATTCTTAGAAGATTTTTATAGAGTTAAAAAAATATAAAAATGACTATCAATAATATTCAAATTATATATATAAGAATTATATTATGCATCTTAATTTATATCTTTTAAGTATATCTATGCATATGCATGGGATTACAAGCTAGTATAATTAATGCTTGTACTTCATTAATGAGGCCAAAATACATTTCGAGCTACAATGAATTTTGGGTCTTTTAGGTGAATACCCCAAAAATAAAGGATGAAGAAAATATTCCAATCTCCACATTTACTTGTAACGTGGAAATTTTTAGGAAAAAGTTAGTCTTAAGTAATTGGTTTAGGAAATATTTTTAGGAACTTTTTATGGAAAAAAAAAAGTAATTGACCTTTTTGACAGCTTTATATATTTTCCAAAAAAGTAGTATTAAAAATTTCTTTAAATAGTTAATTAAAAAATGCCTAAGGCCACTGTGGGGGGTAAAGATGTTGAAGCACTATGTGGGCATTGGGCCTAGCCCGAGAACGCAGACTCCGCCGATGGGCCATAAATCGAGAATGGGGCCTCCTAAAACGGGGCCCCAGGAGCCCGTCGACCAGGCGTAGGCCCGTGGGAAGAGAGAGCCCGAGAAAAGGGTATCCTCGGACAACAGTATCAAGGGCCGAGGAGCACGGCATGGCGCCCAAGGAAGAGCTCCTAGAGCCCAGTAAGTCATACAGAGTTTCGACGGGACGCCAAGGAGGGGGACAAGTGGGATGTGCTCTGCATAAAGCTGCTGCCACTGCATTAAAGACTTCTCACCTACCCGCCTAACCGTATTTAAGGAGAGGTGACTTCTAAGGGGACGGCGATCAGCTTTATAGCCATTGGGGAGCGTTTTCAGGGACAAAACGAATGGGAACCAAAAGTGGGGAGTATAAATAGAGAAGGGAGAACCATTGGAAAGGGATCCGGACTTTTTTTTTCCAAGTATATTCTCTCATCGTAGAAAGGACAAGGGAAGGAAGGACTGAGACTCCTCGGCCCATGTCCGAGGAAAGGCCAAAGTCACACCGCCAGCTTGAAGTGCGCCAATAATAGACTCAGCCCAAACGCCATCACTCTCTACCGCCCCAAAAGGTCCAGGCTTCAAGCCCACTCTCTAAAAATTTATTGTATAGGCCACTTAGGCTGGCCCGGTCATGCATTTGGGCCTAAGGCTCGATTTGTGTCCTTACAATTGGCGCCGTCTGTGGGAAGCCCCGACAAAAGGGACATGAAGTGTCATGGAAGGCTCGGGTTTATGTCGTGCAGAGTCCATAGGATCCCAGCAAGAGGATCACTTCTTACAGTTAGAGCGAAAAAGAGATCGCGAAGCCAACATGCGCACTGGACATACGCGCGGGAGGAGTCACGCACGGGATGGAAGTAGAACTTCCCGCGAGAAAAGTGTCGAGACCCTGCAAAGAGAGATTGACCATCTGAAAAAGAAACTGCGCCGAGAGAAACGACGACGCACACCCTCTCCTTCAGACCGGTCTTCAGCAGATTCTAGCAGTAGCTTCTGCAGCTCCAGGTCAAGAATCCCCCCAGCGAATCCTTCTCTCACGAGGACGAACGCCATCGCGAACCTAAGGATAAGAGGACATCCTCCAGAGATCTGGCCAACAATGCGCTGAGCAAGACGCTCCACCAGATTTCCAAGTCGCCCTTCACTCGAAGGATTGAGAAGAGAAAGCTTCCGAGGCGATTCACCCAACCAACCTTCACCATTTACAACGGAAGGACGGACCCAATAGAACACGTGAACCATTTCAACCAGAGGATGGCGGTGCACTCAAAGAACAAGACCCTGATGTGCAAAGTCTTCCCTTCCAATCTGGGACCTGTCGCGATGAGGTGGTTCAATGGCCTGAAGGCAGGTTCTGTCGATTCCTTCATGAAGCTCACCAGGGCGTTTGGCTCACAGTTCATCACGTGCAGTAGAGTACCTCGGCCACTGGATTCACTGTTGTCCATGGCCATGAGAGAATGAGAGACCCTCAGGGCGTATACCGACAGGTATTGGGAGATGTACAACGAAATCGATAGGGACTTCGACGAAGTCGCCATAAGCACCTTCAAGGTCGGCCTCCCGAACGAGCATGACCTTAGGAAGTCGCTGACCAAAGGCCTGTCAAGAGCTTGCGTCCGCTCATGGATCGCATCAATGAATACACGCGGGTTGAGGAGGATCAGCTACAAGTAAAAGGGAAGGCGAGGGTTATCCCTCAAGAGAGGAGGGATTTCAGGTCAAACCGATACAGCAACAATAGGCTGAGGAGAGAGTTCGTTGGGCAACCTCACCCGACACCTACGCAAGTGGTCGACGCCGTGTTCCGTGAACCCATACAGCGGGTGTTTGAGAAAATCCGTCACGAACTCTACTTTAGGTGGCCCAGCAAAATGATAAGAGACCCTGCGAAGCGTAACCAGAATCTCCACTACCAGTATCACCAAGAAAACGGCCACACGACCGAGAACTGCAGAAATCTACGAAATTATCTGGAGCATTTAGCGAAGGAGGAAAAGTTAAGGCAGTTCTTGTATCGGCCGGATGGGCAAGAAGAACATTCGGGGCTAGTAGATCATGGCCGTTACACCCCCAGGCCCCCTTTGGGAACCATCAACGTCATCCTCGCTGCTCTTGGGAGAACCGGCTCCTGCCCCTCTAGGGTGATGTCCGTGGTGCGAGCCCTTGCCGAAAGTCCTAGTTCCGAGCCAAAGAAGTTTAAGGGTAACGGACCCCCAATGCTGGGATTCTCGGACGAGGACAAGGCGGGAACCATCTGGCCACACGATGATGCCTTGGTCATAATGTTAAGAATCGAAGGTTACGATGTGAAAAGGGTAATGGTGAATCAAGGAAGTGGCGCCGACATTATGTACCCTGACCTGTACAGAGGGTTGAACCTGAAGGAAGAGGACCTTTCGGCCTACGACTCACTACTGATAAGTTTCTAGGGAAAGGTAGTCATCCCGAAGGGGCAGATCAAGTTGCCTGTACAGTCAGGCCCAGCAATGGTAGAAGTGGATTTCATTGTGGTCGACGCCTACTCTCCTTACACGGCCATTGTGGGGAGACCCTGGCTGCATACTCTAGGGGCTATCTCCTCCACTCTCCACGCCAAGGTGAAGTTCCCTTTTGGCAGTCGAGTCGAAGAAATTATTAGGAGTCAATCCGCGACGAGGTAGTGCCTAACAGCCGCAGTTATACGCAGGTTGGAACTTGAATTCGCGGCCCTGACTGCGCCGACCCAATACCAATTAGTCTCTTCTGCCACAATGGTGGGGACAGTGGCGGAAGAGCCCGCGTGCGAAGGGCTGGACAAAGTTCTCGTGGATAACGACCCAGATAGATTCTTCCAAGTAGGAACCCAGTTGCCGGCCAAGGAGAGAGAGGGAATGATCACGTTCTTGAAGGAGAACATTGACGTGTTTGCATGGGACGCGTACGAGGTGCCTAGGATCGACCCGAACTTCATTTGCCACCGCCTGAATGTTAGCCCGGCCACCATGCCAAAGAGGCAGCCCCCTCGGCGCTCTTCCAAAAAGCACTCGGAAGCCGTTAAAGAAGAAGTCATCAGACTTAAGAGAGCTAGGGCTATCAAGGAGGTGTTCTATCCCGAGTGGCTAGCACACACAGTCGTGGTGAAGAAGAAGAGTGGGAAATGGAGGGTCTGCGTGGACTTCACGGATCTGAACAAAGCCTGCCCCAAAGACTCCTTCCCAATGCCTCTCATAGATCAGTTGGTGGACGCGACGGTCGGCCACCCTCAAATGAGTTTTCTGGACACCTTTCAGGGGTACCACCAGATACCCTTGGCTTCGAAGGGCCAAGAGAAAACAGCCTTCGTTACCCCTACCGGTAATTACCATTACAAGGTAATGCCTTTCGGCTTGAAAAACGCAGGGGCTACCTATCAGAGGATGATGACCTGGATGTTCGAGGCACAGTTGGGAAAAACCGTTGAAGTATACGTGGATGACATGGTTGTGAAGAGCAGGGCTGTATCGGAGCATGTGGCCGACCTGAACAGCACATTCCAAACTTTGAGGGAGCACAGGTTATGTTTGAACGCCTCCAAATGCACCTTTGGTGTAGGGTCTGGCAAATTTCTGGGCTATATGCTTACTCATAGAGGTATTGAGGCCAACCCCATGCAGATCACCTCAATTTGTAACCTGCAACCTCCTCGCAACCCGAAGGAGGTCTAAAGGCTGGCAGGGATGACTGCTGCCCTCAATAGGTTCATTTTTCGGTCCGCGGACAAATGCCGACCCTTCTTCCTGCTATTAAATAAATGGAAGGGATTCGAATGGAACGAGGAA
Organism: Castanopsis chinensis; assembly: GCA_032878915.1. Classification (NCBI taxonomy): domain Eukaryota; kingdom Viridiplantae; phylum Streptophyta; class Magnoliopsida; order Fagales; family Fagaceae; genus Castanopsis; species Castanopsis chinensis. Next base: position 17,735,985 of record JAVQMG010000115.1, on the reverse strand, counting down.
TGTTCATTGGCCTTCCAGCAGCTGAAGGAATACCTCTCTCAGCTGCCCATAATGTCTCGCCCCGATTTGGACGAGGTACTATTCGCATACATAGCGATGGCCGCCCACGCCGTCAACCTGGTTCTGATACGGGATGACGATGGTATACAGAGACCAGTCTATTATGTTAGCAAGTCCCTGCAAGAGGCCGAAATTCGGTATCTGCCATTAGAGAAGGCGATTCTGGCCGTGGTGTACGCGATGCGTCGGCTCCCACACTACTTTCAATCCTACACCGTTGTCGTACTGACCTAGCTCCCACTTAGATCCGCGCTGCGGAGTGCTGACTACTCCAGCAGAATCACTAAATGGGGAACCGTCCTAGGGGCCTTTGACATCAAGTACATGGCCCGCACCTCTATGAAGGGGCAAGCCCTGGCCGACCTGGTGGCGGAGTTCGCTGAGCCTTCCATAGAGGAAAGCCTAGAGGGATGGGGCATGGACAGAAGACCAGTTGGCATAACCTCATGCTAGAAACCTCCGAGGTGGAAGCTTTTCATGGACAAAGCCTCCAACCAGAGAGGTTCGGGCATAGGAGTAGTTTTGATATCTCCGGATGGAATCGTCATGGAAAAGTCTTTAAGGATAGCATTTTCGGCTACCAATAATGAGGCCGAATACGAAACTTTGCTAGTGGGAATGGACATGGTACGAAAGATGGGGGGAAAGTCGGTGTAGGCATTCTCAGACTCGCAGCTAGTGGTCGGCCAGGTGGAAGGGAAATTAGAAGCTAGGGAACCGAGAATGCGAGAGTATTTAGCCCGTGCCAAGCATTTGCAGGCCCAATTCAAGTCTTTCGCACTATCGCATGTCTCCAGGAGTGGTAATACCCACGCCGACTCGCTGGCCACGCTCGCAACTTCCTCGGCTCAGGGCCTCCCTCGGGTCATTCTCGTTAAGGACCTGTTTCGGCCAGCTGGGCCAGATTGCCATACCCTCAGAATCCACCAGGTCAAAGCGGGACCCAGTTGGATGGACCCTATAGTGTCTTTCCTTAAATACGACACACTGCTAGAGGAAAAGTCCGAGGCCAACAAGATCTGTCGAAAGGCCCCTCGATTTTGGCTATCCGAGGACGAGAAGCTCTATAAACGCTCCTTTTCGAGGCCTGACCTCCTGTGTGTGCATCCGGAAGGAATGGAGCAGCTCTTGGAGGAGTTGCATTAAGGAATATGTGGTAGCCACACGAGCGGAAGGTCACTAGCTCATAGAGCCCTTACACAGGAGTACTGGTGGCCAAACATGCAAAGAAAGGCACAGGATTACACGAGAAAATGCGATCAGTGTCAGAGATTCACTCCCAACATCCACCAACCTGGTGGTGTCCTTAACCCTCTGGTCAGCCCTTGGCCGTTTGCACAATGGGGCCTAGACATAGTGGGACCATTTCCGAGGGCAACAGGCAACAAGAGATGGTTGCTCGTTAGGACAGACTATTTCACCAAATGGGTAGAAGCCAAGCTCCTCTCGAATATCCGAGACGTGGACGTGAAGAAATTCGTCTGGAAAAACATCATCACTAGGTTCGGGATCCCACATACTCTCATCTCGGACAACGGACTGCAGTTCGACAGCAAAGCCTTCAAAAAGTATTATGGAGACTTTGGCATCACAAACAGGTACTCCACCCCAGCCTACCTGCAGGGGAACGGCCAAGCTGAAGTAATTAACAAGTCGATAGTCAATGGGCTCAAGAAAAGACTAGACGATGCGAAGGGCAGATGGGTGGATGAGGTGCCACACGTGTTGTGGACTTACCGGACTACGCCACGAAGGTCCACAGGAGAGACACCTTTCGCGATGGCGTATGGCGCCGAGGCTGTAATCCCTTTAGAAATGGGGTTCCTAACGATGAGGGCGCAGTCTTTCACCCCAAACACTAATGATGACATGTTGCTGAAAGGGCTGGACTTAGTGGAAGAAAGACGGGAGAACGCTATGGTTCGACTAGCTTGCTACCAGCAGAAACTCAAGTGGGGGTACGACTCTCGTGTAAGATCCCCGCCCCTTGCCTTGGGAGATCTAGTCCTGAAAAAAGTTGTCGGAACTGCTAAGGACCCGGCATGGGGAAAATTAGGACCAAACTGGGAGGGGCCCTAATGTATAACCTCAATGGCCAGCATAGGGTCATATTACCTCGCCGGCTTAGAAAACAAACTTGTAAAACGACCCTGGAATGTAAACAACCTCCGAAGGTACTACTATTAATGAAAGGAATACACGCCAAGCATTTGGATATTATTGTATCATGCTAATTGTCAATATGTCAATCTCCATCGCCAAACTATGTGTAACTATTAATGTCAACCTAGGCTAAGCTAGGTTCTCGGACCTTCTGCCTTGGGAAAATTTAACATGCAATTCATTTTTTTAACTAAGTGTTGATGTCAACCTAGGCTAAGCCAGGTCCTCGGACCTTCTGCCTTGGGAAAATTTAACATGCAATTCATTTTTTTAACTAAGTGTTAATGTCAACCTAGGCTTAGCCAGGTCTTCGAACCTTCTGTCTTGGGGAAATTTAACACGCAATTCATTTTTTAACTAAGTGTTAATGTCAACCTAGTCTAAGCCAAGTCCTCGGACCTTCTGCCTTGGGAAAATTTAACACGCAATTCATTTTTTTAACTAAGTGTTAATGTCAACGTAGGCTAAGCCAGGTCCTCGGACCTTCTGCCTTGGGAAAATTTAACACTCAATTTATTTTTTAACTAAGTGTTAATGTCAACCTAGGCTAAGCCAGGTCCTCGGACCTTCTGCCTTGGGAAAATTTAACACGCAATTCATTTTTTAACTAAGTGTTAATGTCAACCTAGGCTAAGCCAGGTCCTCGGGCCTTCTGCCTAGGGAAAATTCAACAGGCAATCCATCTTTTAGCTAAGTGTTAGATAGCGCATAATCAAATCTTACACGCACTTCACTTTTTGAGTAATTGTTAGATTGCGTAGTTAGCTTTTTGTTTTCTAACCCAATTATGTCGGGGATCACGTGCAATAAGGCAAATTATAAAGAAAAAACAAACATAATCCATCACGGAAGTTACACTATCAAAGCAAAACACTGAGATTCAACAAAGCTGTTTATATCAAAGTCGAAAATAAAAATTACAAGGCAGGGGTGGCCTATCCCTTTATTTTCAGCGGAGGGTCCTCTCCCGGTTTCACCGAGGACTCCTTGGTCTTTCCTTCTACTTCAACTCCTTCTTCCCCAGTCTCGGGCGGAACCTGGACCTGCTTCCCCTTGTCTTTGGCTTTAGGAGGAAGTACAGCCGAACCGGCTGGCTCGTCAGACCCCTCTTTAGCCACTTTCTCAGCAGCAGCAACCTCATTAGCTGGGAGGACTTGCCCTTGGGAAGAGATAGGTAGCGTCGGGGCCGCAGTCTCGGGAGCAACCGAAGTGGGCAGAGCTTCTTCGACGAGTCTGATGTCCTCGGGATACCAGACCTTTTCAGCTCCCCTCCACTCGGAGTTGGCAGGAACTCCTGCTACGTTGAGGGCTTCTGCCCAAACCTGCTGGCAGTACTCCCTGCACAACTCCGCGAGCTCCTCAGTTAGGCGGTTCTCCGTCGCCTCGACCCCTTCATTATAAGCGGCCTTGGTGGCGGCCTCCACGGTCTCCCTAATGGTGTGAGCTACTTTTTTGGCCTAGGCAAGCTCTCTTTTTAAGTTGAAGATCTCCTGCCCTGCTTTGGACAGTGCCTCGTCCCTTTGGTGCAAGAGCTTGCATTGGGTCTCCACCTGTGCCGCCGCCATCTTTAAGCCCACATCCAGGCTTCTCCTTTCGATCTGCTCCAAGGACAGTTTGGCGGCCAGGTCAGCCTTCTCCGCCTCGGCGCAGCCCAGCTCCTTCTCAAACTCCGCCTTGGCCGACTACTCGGCACCGACCTGGTTTTGGTAGTGCTCCACCAGCGCATCGGTAGCGAAGGCCTCTTGGATGGCCTACGAAGGAAAGTTCTAACGGATACATAGTAAACGAAAAGTTAACATACACGAAGACTACAACAAGAAACTAAAGGTATAGTGCGTACCAGGCCAAGGTTCCTCTTGAGGGAAAGAAAGAGGCGCGTCCGACCCATCCTCCCTAAGTCCTCCATGTCCCTAGGCAGGAGAAGGGGCTGCTCTAGGGCATTGGCTAGGTGAGAGGCGTGACCTCTCTGAAAATCCCGGATGCTCGCCTGGAGAGACACTAGAGCCCTATCCACCTCCAGAGCGAGGGACCAGCTAGACTCCCCTCAACGGACCTCGGCTTGTCCGCGGATCTCCCCGCTCTCGACGGATGAGGCTCGCCCCCCACCCTTAGCAACTTGCTGTTATTGCAGCTGCAGTTGCCTCTGGTACTTTTGCTTCTTCTTCCTCTCTTTGTCCGCCTCCTCATTCTCATTCCTCCTCTTCTTTGGGACGATAGGGGCAGGAGGGAGTGGGTCGGATAGAGGGGGAGGGGGAGGCGGGGGCAATTTTGGCTGGGACCCGGAGGCATTTGCTATGGAAACTTGGACGCCCCTCTTTATAGCAAAAAGCTATTTCAAAGATGCCATGTCGTCGTCTTCCTCTGAAGAATCCTCTGGTCAGGCAACAACTAGACGTTTGATACCAGAGTTCCTGTCCGAGTTGCCCTCTTCTTCGTCCGAGATATTGACCACGTGATCCTCCAATGGTCTCTCGGCCTCCTCTAGGCGGAACCAGTTGATTTCTTCGTCAAAGGATGGGGGGGAAACCGCAAACTCTTCTCAGACAATCTGGTCCTCCTGCTGTGCCGCCAAAGGGACAGCTTCGATGGCCAGACTGTACAGGATAGTGGATGGCGCATCTGGTATGGCTCATGGGCGAGGAATTCGGGGTAGTGAACGTCTATCCTCGCGCGTCTGCGATCACCCATAAGGATGGTGTCCTCAACCTCGCCAAAAACCTTCGATATAGGATCATACCCTAATATAAGGTGGGCGGCCCTCACCTGCAAATCTCTGGTTACAAAGACCTCGGATCTCAGAACCTTGTTAAGGTCCGAGATGTTGACGTCGCCCAAGCGAGGAGAAGTATGCCGTTTATCTGCAAGGAAAATAACAGAGGAGCCAAACATGGTCAGATACTAATGGCAAATCTAGTAAAGAAATGCAGCAAATGGCAACAAATCTACCAAGGGGAGCATAAAGGGGCAAAAACAAAAAAAAAAAAGAGGGGGAAGAACCAAAAACTCCTAAGTCCTTGGAAATCACATCTGGCTGCTCCTCGCTCACTGAGCAATGGGGACTGTCATACCACCGCCCGGTGGCGATAAGGCAGTCATCCTTCATGCCCTTATTGGACTTGGGCAGACAGGAGATAAGCCTGACGACGTTAGAGCTCAACTTGAGGTAATAGCCGGCATCTCTCAACCGGTGGCACTCGTACATGTAAACGACGTTGTGCCATGTAAGGCGCAGACCCATCTGCTCGTTTAGGGCATCGACGCAACCTAATATCCTAAACATGTTGGGTGTACACTGATCTGGACACAACCTATGGTTACGGAGGCACTCGCTAGTCACGTCCTTCATGGGGAGAGTCTTCCTACCCTCTAGGAAGGCGATTATCGAGATGACTACTTGACTCTCTTGCCTAGAATATGCTACGACCTCTGAAGGGAAGTATTTAAGGCCCACATCCAGAGGAATGTGGTATTTGGCCCGAAATCCTTCTATGCTAGAAGCCGTATCAACTAGACACTTAAATCTACCCATTAGGTTGAAAATCAAGGTAAAGGGTTACAGCAAAAGGGAAGGAAGGTTGACAGCCAAGGAGAGGAAGGTTCGAAGAGAGGAAGAACTTACAGGAGAAAGGTGCATGAACTTTTGAGAGCTTCTTGAAAGAGAGAGAGAGAGATTGAATAACTCCAGAATATGTTCGCTCCTTGGAAGAAATGGTGAACATCACGACTACCGAAGCGTTTTGAATGATTGGAGGGCGACGGCTCGTGAGAAACATCCTGCTCAAATTTTCGGGAGTAAACCTGAGCCGTTAGATCCACATCTCACCGTTGAACATGCACGATAGGGAGTTACTCAGTGCAATTAATGCAGGCGTTACGTATCACGAAGTGTCAAAGTCTTCCCAGAAGGCGCGAGTGGATTTCGCACGTGTAGCAAGTAAGAGGCCACGTGGATAAGGATTCGATGGTCAAAAACCCATCTGCCTCCTTGGCTCAGAGTCAAATGACTTTTTGAGGGGCTATTGTGGAGGGCAAAGATGTTGAAGCACTACGTGGGCATTAGGCCTGGCCCAAAAATGCAGACTCCGCCAATGGGCCGTAAATCGAGAATGGGGCCTCCTAAAACAAGGGCCCAAGAGCCCACCAACCAGGCGTAGGCCCGTGGGAAGAAAGAGCCTGAGAAGAGGGTATCCTCAGACAACAGCATCAAAGGCCGAGGAGCGCGGCATGGCACCCAAGGAAGAGCTCCTAGAGCCCAGTAAGTCATACAAAGTTTCGACAGGACGCCGAGGAGGGGGACAAGTGGAACGTGCTCTGCATAAAACTGCTGCCACCGCATTAAAGACTTCTCACCTACCCACCTGGCCGCATTAATGGGGAGGTGACTTCTGAGGGGACGGCGGTCAGTTTTATAGCCATTGGGGAGCGTTTTCAGGGACAAAACTGATGGGAACCAGGAGTGGGGAGTATAAATAAAGAAGGGGAAACTACTGGAAAGGGATCCAGACCTTTTTTCTCCAAGTATATTCTCTCATCCTAGAAAGGACAAGGGAAGGAAGGACTGAGACTCCTCGGCCCACATCCGAGGAAAGGCCAAAGTCACACTGCCAACTCGAAGTGCGCCAATAATAGACTTAGCCCAAACGCCATCACTCTCTACTGCCCCGGAAGATCCCGGCTTCAAGCCCACTCTCTAAAAATTTATTGTATAGGCCACTTGGGCCGGCCCGGCCACGCATTTGGGCCCAAGGCTCAATTTGTGTCCTTACAGCCACCTTTTTAATTAACTCCAAATTTTTAAAACAATTATCAATTTTATTACAAAATATTTAAAAATTGGAATGTTATTACTTATTAGTAAATGGTGACACTTAAACAACTTAATAAATAAAGAAGTGTTACGTCCACAGTATTTTTACAATATTTTCATAATAAATCCTATGTGGTAAGTTATTATTGGTTATAAATTGAATTTGTCACTGAAATTGGGTTTTTGCCAACCACTAACAACCCATAATAACTTACCACTTAAAATTTGTTATAAAAATATTATAGACGGTAACATTTCTTGGATAAATAAATGATTGAATTAGCATTTTATGATTGGTGCATAAGGCTCATAGATGGAATACACCTGATAATTATCAGATTGGTAAGAAAAAGATTCATAGGTCAAACACAACGAACACGCCCCCGCTAATGATGGGGACTCTCATGTAACTGACTGATCCAACTTAGAGGGAAAGAGAGATTTTAGGATTGACTAGTTTGAAAAAATCAAATTAGCCTAAAACAACCAAACTGCTAATTCAAAAACATTGGTAGCCAGAGAAAGATAGGGTCAGGTGCTTAATGTAGTTGCTAACTAGAATAACTGATGTCAAAGTCAATCTAAACAGAACACTGGAAGATAAAGTCCTTTGTCTCTCTTGGTTTCTACTAGAGAGATAGACAGAGAGACAAAGGAGATCCTTAAAAAAAAACCCCATTTTGTAACTGTCCAAGAAGAAGAAAAAAAAATTCCAGGTTTTTATTTCTTTTTTGGAGTCACAAAACATAAATAAAAAAAATAAATCTCTTTAGATTCTAGTTAAGAAAAAAGTTGACCAAGAAAAGGGTATTGGATTTTCACATACCAAGACAATTACATTGAATTTGCCTTGTGCGTATTGTTGTTCTTTCGATTTTGGCAAAGGGTTTTGAACAAGAGAGAAAATGTGGCTGGCAAGAAGTCATGCAGATAGAAGAGGAGGAGGAAATGGGTTGGTGGCAGTGGCAATAGACAGAGACAAAGGTAGCCAAAATGCACTCAAATGGTCTATTGATCATTTGGTCCTGAAGGGCCAGACCCTTATTCTCCTCCATGTCAAGCTCAAACCTGCATTGCTTTCCACCTCAGCATCTCTTTCTTCCCCAAGTAAGTATTGTTCTATTATATTTCTAGGAATGTTTTCCTTCTCCAGAAGTTTACAGGCAATAAATTTTCTAAAAGTTTCTATGAAATTTTCATTGCAATTTTAGGTGCATGTACCAAGGTTCTTTCCTTTTTAGATTTGGGTCATAGTAATGATGACTACCATCTTGAATTACCTCAATGTCTTTTCCAACTTGAGCCTGTTAGTTGATAGGTTTCATTTGCAATGAACCATTTCCATACAATATGCACACTTCACATTTCTCATCACATGGACTTAATTTTGTACATAATTTTTGGGCTCAGGGCAACCCCGTTTGGCAGGTATTGTTGATATAAATTCACTGATATGCAAAGATCCTGATCAACGCACAAGAGATATATTCCTTCCTTTTCGGTGTTTTTGCACACGTAAAGATGTAAGTACTTAGGTTCCAATTCCTAAACATAAATTCACTGATAGCGTTGTCGATGATTACAAGTTCTTTGCTCCTATTGGCATTAGCATAAACTTCTTGGCTCATCAAAGGTGAATACTCCTAGATTACCTAGCAACTGGTTCTGATTGGTGGAGTCAGTTGTTCATAGGTTTTACTGGTTAGATCTAAAAGACTCTTCTTTAGAAAGATTCTCTGCCTTCTTTAAATAAATAAATAAATATCCTGTCTGTCTGAACTTACTTAAGAAAAAGAGATAGCCCCCCATATATTATACATGTGTTCATATTTTCACTGTGTTCTCTTTGACATCAGATACATTGCAAAGATATTGTACTAGAAGACACGGATGTAGCCAAAGCATTAATTGAATATGTTAATTACACGGGGATTGAGAATTTGGTTGTTGGTGCCTCAACAAAAACTGGCTTTCTCAGGTACGTACCTCTCTTAACTACTTGCTTCAGCAAAATTTATGAAATTACTCAGGTATAACATTCCTTTATGCTTATCAAAAAAAAAACATTCCTTTAAGATTTTTATGAGCTCAAAAGCAATATCTAACTAGAAGTCATTAATGGCATAAAGTTTTCTTTCCATTGTTTCAATGAGAGTGGTAACATAAGATTACAAAACGACACTCTCTATTAATACAGGGAGGCAACGGCGATACACCCAACCATCTGAATATTGGGGAAGCTATACCAAACAAATTATAGTCTAAGCTTTGGGATATTCACAAACCACAAAACACGTTTCAGTTTTTATATAAACTAAATCTGAAATAATATAAGACTTAATTTAATTTAAACTGGTTCTATTTTATGTTAAGTTTTTCTTTACAAAAGTTAGAATTAACTTGGGTCCGATATTTTGTTTGTCTACACTTCCTTTGAAACTTGTTTTAATTTATATTCAATTTCCTAATAAATATATATATATATATATATATATATATTATAATTCGCTTTCAACATGCACACGTGTGCATATGTGTAATGCAATCCTAAACTGTTAAAAACATTATTTTAAATTAGTTACTAACCTGTGCAATGCACGGCAAAACTATTGAGTATGCATTATTATTTAATTTTTTGTGAATGAACATTAAATGAGCAAAGATTTTAGCAATTTTATTTTTCTAAGATGTGTATGAATATTTTGCAAACATAACTTTTTAAAGAAGTTTTAAACAATTTTTTTTTCTTCTTCTTGTGTGATTGCACATTATGATTGCAATCTACAAACCTTTGTGATGCACGAAAAAACTTTTTATAAAATCAAAAAGAAAATTTACAAATCCTTTATTGAAATTAGGACTATAGTCTTAGACCCTTTCATAATCTAAAATAACAAACCGAACAAGCCTTTCATAGTCATCATTAATATATTTTCACAAAATCAAAACATGAAAATGTAGTAGAATACGGCAAAAAATTTTATTTAAATAATAAACGGGCTCTTTCAATGATGATAACTATTAGACATAAACAGGGAAAATAAAAAATACTGTATTATTAGATAGATAAATATTTATAGGGTACAATTGTACTAAGGATAGATATAAATATACCTGCTCCATATGTGTATATCATCTCAAAATGATTTTTAGAGAACAAAAGAAAAAGAAAAAGAAAAGAGAGAGAGAGAGAGAGAGAGAGGGAGAACATATAATTCAATATGACGTATTCTCTCTACCTTGAGTTTACTATCTACAGAGCAACGCATAGAGATCGGACTGAGAGAGTTGGAAGAAATTGAAACGAAAAAATTAACTACATAAAATGTGGGAACTTAAAATAAAAAATAAAAATAAATAAAAAAAAGTCAAATATTAGTTAGAGGAACCCTAGGCTCTAATACATTAAGTGCTCCAAAGTCCAGAGTCCAAATTACTTAATTCAGAAAACAAAATGTATGGCTAGCATTTATGTAAATGATAAAGGGCCATTGGTTGCATGACATTGGACTAAGATCAAACCCCAATACGGGGGATTAAAAAGGATTGGCAAATGTTTTTGTTGAAATTTTGGTTATAGAATCTTAGTGGAAGTAGAATTTTCAAGCTTTTGAAACATATATTTAATAGAGTTTTGCTTAAATTAAATTATTGTAACACTTGATAAGATAATTACACGTTGAAGAAAAATAATAAATATATAAGCTATAAAACTAGAAATAATAAATATATAAGATATAAAACCTAAAATAAAACGAATCTAAAATAAAAATAAAACAGTAGTGATGTGGAAAATTATAGGAACTCCAAAAACTTTAGTTATATATATATATATATAGATAGATATATAGATAGATAGATAGATAGATAATTTTTTGAACTTTAAATAAAATAAAATAAAATTTGAAAAGCTAAAACTTATTACTATATTAATGAAAAATTCCTATAATTACAAAACCAAAAACAAAAAACAAGAAAGTAGGCACATATATGTGCCTATATCACACACAAAGAATTATCTTTTACCATCATCCCATAGAGTATCCCTCTCACAACATATGGATCTCATGGGTGTGTAAGTCCCACAGATGCATAGGCCCACATAATATATAAAATCATGCTCTATAAGAATTATGATCATTTAAACTTTTAGAGTATGTATATATAATTAGTATCACCTGTTCATATATCATGATAAATTGCCCGTGGATCCAAAAGTTTAAATTGTAAAAAAAAAATGATAAATTTAATTATTTAACTATATATTATCCTAACACCCTATGAAAAGTTTCTTGACTTTCCAAAATCGTTCCTCTCCGAAGATTCAAGGCAACAGATGTTCCAGGCTCAGTAGCAAAGGGAGCACCAGATTTTTGTAATGTATATGTGATATCCAAAGGAAAAATTCAGTCCATGCGATCTGCCTCCCGTCCTGCACCACCCTCCTCACCTTTTCGTAGCCAACTTATTAACCAATCTAGCATCAAATCAGATTCATGGGATCCAAATCTTTATCAGCCTACTACTCCTAAGAAAGGTTAAAAACACTCTTTTTTTCAAGCATATTGCTCTTACTTCTTCTTCTTTTTCACTATATTTGCTCAGCCATTTCTCATTAATAAATAAGTAATGAATTCTGTATCAGGAACAGAAAAGCCACCAGTTGATTTATTTCATAGAATGCAAGATGAGACAGATATCATGAGGTCAGTGACACTACAGATTAAGAATGAGAAAGATCTAAAGTTTTTATATAGAGGGTTTTAACTATCACTTTCTAAAAGAACTAATATAATTCTCATTGGAAGCAGGTCACCATTCTCTAGAAAAAGCTATAATGGAAAATCATATGGGGATCTCACTCTACCTGATACTGATATATCCTTTATTAGCTCCGCGAGGCCCAGCATTGACCACATGTTCACTGTATACGACAACCTAGATATAGGCAGCACCCCCTCACGGATGTCATTCACCCCCACGGAGGTAGACATGAAAGAAAACTTTGATATAATGCAGATAGGACCGAAGTCACTGGAAATTGGTTCTCCACCACCTGAATTTTCAGCACTCTCACCGGAAAGTGATAGGCTATCAAACTCATCGCAAACAGCGGTAAGGACAGATAGTCAATTAATTTGATATATGTACATATTTTGCTCCTATATTTTGTGCATGTATGTAAGATGAGGAATGCATTGAAGCTAATACAAATTCATGACCCAGGAGCTAGCGCCATATGTGATATTTGTATGTTACTGCTTATTATGGATATCTAAGCACGACTGTGTTTATAGTGTGTGTGTGTGTGTGTGTGTGTGTGTGTGTGTGTGTGTGTGTGTGAGCATCCTAGTGAATAAAATTCTCACTTATCAGTGCTTTTATGAAGGCTAGCTACCCTCTTATGAAACATGATGACAGCTTTCCTATCTTAATCATGTGTTGGCTAAAGAACCAAATTTTCCAAAAACTTCACCTAATGCCTGAACTTTGAATGTTACCAGCTTAGTGAAGATAACACTTCCACACATACAATGTTTCTTTTTCTGTAATTGGACTATAAATGTACATTTACATGGATGCAATTATTGATACATGAAACTTAATCTTGTATGGAAAATTACAGGAAGAAGTGGAGACTGAAATGAGGAGGCTAAAGCTAGAACTCAAGCAAACAATGGAAATGTACAGTACTGCCTGCAAAGAAGCACTAACAGCAAAACAAAAGGTACAAGAAATAATATTCGCTTAACGCCTTTCAAAATTTCTCAGCTAGCTCTAAAATGATCTGCATAACAGGCAGTAGAGCTGCAGCGCTGGAAATTAGAAGAAGAGCGAAGACTGCAAGAGGCACAATTGGCCGAGGAAGCTGCATTGGCGCTTGCGGAAAAGGAGAAGGCCAAGTCTAGGGCCGCCATTGAGGCTGCTGAAGCAGCCAAGAGGATAGCAGAGCTAGAAGGACAAAAAAGAATTAATGCAGAACTAAAAGTATTGCAAGAATCAGAGGAGAAGAGAAAGGTACTTGATGCTCTAGCACAATCAGACATAAGGTACAGGAGGTACTCAATTGAGGAGATTGAAGCTGCCACTGACTTCTTCACAGAATCCCGCAAGATTGGAGAAGGGGGTTATGGACCTGTATATAAGTGTTATCTGGACCATACACCTGTTGCAATAAAGGTTCTTCGTCCGGATGCAGCTCATGGAAGGTCACAGTTTCTGCAAGAGGTATGTCTAAAATAGAATTTAGGTATATACAACACTAGACAAGCATTAAATTTTGGGAATTCAACTAGAAGTATGTCAAAGTATTTCCCTTATATGATTTGCTTATGAACCATGACCATTCACAGGTTGAGGTATTGAGCTGCATACGGCATCCAAACATGGTTCTCCTCCTAGGAGCCTGCCCAGAGTATGGCTGCTTGGTCTATGAGTTCATGGCTAATGGGAGCTTGGATGACCGTCTCTTCTGTCGGGGTGGCTCTCCACCCCTTTCTTGGCAACTTAGGTTTAGAATTGCAGCTGAAATAGGTACTGGCTTGCTATTTTTACACCAGTCCAAACCAGAGCCACTTGTGCACCGTGACCTGAAACCAGGCAACATCTTGCTAGACCGCAACTTTGTCAGCAAGATTAGTGATGTTGGCTTGGCCAGGCTAGTACCCCCATCTTTGGCTGACACCGTGACACAGTATCGGATGACATCCACAGCTGGCACATTCTGCTATATAGACCCAGAGTATCAGCAAACAGGAATGCTTGGAGTAAAGTCTGATATATATTCCGTTGGCATCATGTTTCTACAACTAATAACAGCTAAACCACCAATGGGCTTGACTCACCATGTTGAAAGGGCTATTGAAAAGGGAACTTTTACTCAGTTGCTAGATCCAGCTGTGACTGATTGGCCAGTTGAAGAGACCTTGTGCTTTGCTAAGCTGGCACTCAAATGTTCCGAGTTAAGGCGGAAAGACAGACCTGATCTTGGCAAAGATATCTTGCCAGAACTCAATAGATTGAGAGCAATTGCTGAAGAAACTATGCACCCCACTTTGATGTTTAGCAGCCCGAGCCTCTCACCTGCCCACAGCCAAGTTTCCTTGCAGCTAGTAAGTTTGACATTGCATAAACTCAACCTTTTATTCAAGAACTGCAAAACTATCCCCAATTTCATTATCATTACACTTAAAGGTTCCCTAGTATTTTCATAATGCTTGATTAAGTTCTCCTTAATGATGAAAAGCTTAGTTTGCAATAGACTAATTGACATTTTTGCAGGACGAGGATCTTCCAGATGAACATTCTGATCTGAGCTCCAAACATTCAAGCACTCTATAACGGGGGAAATGTAAATTTTGTAGATAATAATTGATGTTCATAGCATCTTTAACTCTTAAAGCAATGTTAGCAAACTGCATCATCTCAACATGCATGTTGTCAACCCCCACAGAATTTATATTAGTGTAGCCACAACCTCTTTGAGTTATAAATTGTTGTTGTCTTCACTAAGAAATCAGAAAGGCTGTGTAGAGGCAACCGCAAAAACAGAAGTTTCTTGTTCCAAAATTAGGCATCAAACAGGCATCAAGATCCATTAAAGGCAGGTTCCCCATCTGGCACTAATGTTGTCTTGTAAATTTACGTCCATTCATGAGCTGGTAGTTATTGAGGCTGTTTGTGAAATTTTAAAATTTCCAGGCTGAGGATTGTCTTACTAGGTCTCTTTTTTTATGTTTTTTTTTTTTTTTTTCAAAAGGTATATATTCTGTTTTAGAATTCAAACTTCAATGTACTTTTTGCACACCAGAGAAAAATTTCTTATCACTCAAATCAGTACTGTAAAGCATCTTGTTATCACTGAAATTTTGTCCACTTCATGATTTTCCCTATAAGCCATAGGATATTTGAATTGGGAAAAACCAACTTCAGAACCTCTACCATTCTAAAACCATTAGAGGCCTTGGGCATGGAACCATCATGTTGATTAATTCATTATCAGGAAAATGAATGAGAAGAAGTAAAATGATTCAAAAAATGATTGAAAATTAAAGCAGGACATAGGGGTAGCGGTATGAAAATAGAGAAGAATAAAGTGTTTTTGCTTATTCCTCATGATAATCAATGCTTCTTTAAATATATGGGTATTCTAAATTTTCCTGTTAAGAATCTCTTTTTTTTCATTGGCAAGTCATGGACGCACGTCACGTACCCAATAGATCTTGAAACCAAGATCTCACTCTCCACCTAGAACTTATAAGGTAAGGATGTGCCAGTTGAACTAGAGCTCATTGGCTTCATGGTAAAACTTTCATTATATTTTTTTTTTTTTTTTTTTGTGGGGGATGGGTGTGTGGGGTAGTTAAAAAAGGAACTTCATCTAATCTTTTAACTTCCCTGAAAATTCCAATTTATAGGACATATTTGCCTTCAAGCGCCAAGGAAATATAATGCACCACTCTTGTAACACATAAAGCAATGTATGTAGAATCTAATTGATCAATAAATAGGCTATATTGTGTACTGAATATAATTAGATTACAAACCTATTTGTGCAATGTTTGAACAAGAAAGCTTGAACAATTTATTACTTCATTATGGAGGTACAGTTTCCTCATGAATGCTGTCAGATTGTTTCTATCTTCCTAAATATCAGATGATTATAAATGGTATGGTGGGAGAGAAATTTCATCTCTTTCCCTTGTTGAGACCAGGAAGATCCAAACAACTTTTGTGTTTTCCAATTATTTATTAAGAAAATTACAAAATCCAAAAATGGCTAAATGGCAAAACAATTATGAAAAACTTGTAAACCTCCTGGACATGAGAACCATATTCATGAAGACAAACATTCCAAGTAATAATGTCAATCATCACTCGTCACCCTTGACGTAGGCATGCGCAATGTGTGGACAAATTGTCATTTGACAATTTTTTTTTTTGTTAA
Source organism: Castanopsis chinensis (assembly GCA_032878915.1). Classification (NCBI taxonomy): domain Eukaryota; kingdom Viridiplantae; phylum Streptophyta; class Magnoliopsida; order Fagales; family Fagaceae; genus Castanopsis; species Castanopsis chinensis. Next base: position 17,720,008 of record JAVQMG010000115.1, on the reverse strand, counting down.
GTGAAAAATGAAAATATTATATAAGACTTATAAGCGTTAGTTTCAAACCATTATTAAAACGATGTGCAGGGACGAAGCCAGAACTTTGAATTAGAGGGGCGGTTTTACTGTTGGCTGTATATAATAATTTCAACCTCTGATTCTGCTACTTAGCTGCTGAGATTTTTTTTTTTTTTTTTTTATAAGTAAAAACAAAATTATCTTTGTTTAGAATTTTTTTAAAGAGCAAGGTTATTTATTTTGGATAAAATTAGTTAATTGAGCTTAATTTTGTTTTTAGTTTTACTAGTAAATTTTTATGTTGAGCTTTTTTTTAATTTTTTTTTTTTTTGCTTGTATATTTTGTTTTAGATTTTAGATCTATAAATTTTTTTGTGGTCACTAAAATGAGGAAAATACTAAAGGTGCAAGTTTTTTTATAAAGTACTTATGTAATAAGTGGTTACTAGTAAGTAAAAAAATGATGTAAATGGTGTGCCCATATGTGAACCAATAAAAATTTGCTACCAAAAAGGCTTGTAAAAATGTTATAAAAAAGTTTGTGAGTATAGCATTACTCTTAAAAAAATCAATGATATTGTTTAAGGGAAATAAAATGTAATTTTATAGAATAAAATTGCTAAAATTAATACACATATATATAATAATATTTTTTTTAAAAAAAAATTAGGGGGGCCATTCCCCCCCCCCCTAGTGCAAGGGTAGTTCCACCCTGGACGATGTGATTATTTTCTAACAAATTATAGTTAATACAATATATTAAAAGTTTTTAAATTAAGCTTTCTATATTTATTATTTGAAGGTTTTTTAAATTTTGTAAGTTTTTTTTTAAGGAGATATAGTTCAATTATTACATAATGTGAGATATTTTGTAAAATAATGTAATATATGGTTGAAATTTTTTTCTAAAGAGAAGCAAACGGTTCATTATCTACACGTCTTGAAATTTGTAGAGCCTAAAGAGAAGCATATATAATTAAATCCCTCACTTAAAAAAAAAAAAAATACAAGACTTCAATAATATATCAAAAACAAAATTTTATCAAAAACCCAAAAATACAACAAGAATGTGACATAATTGTCAATAAAAAGCTCCTCTATTAACACAAACCTCTCCTCCCAAAGTATCACACTAAATATATCGAAATGCTATGCTGATGTGACTTAACAAAAGAATAGCAATAATAAATGCTAGACTTTAAATTTTAAATATTAAATATAGATGCAATGAAGCTCAAATCAATTCGCACAGTTTTTCTATACTAAATTTACCTATGCTAAAACTTCTTTCCGCATGTACTTTCCAACAAATGATTCAAATTAGTTTTAACTTTAATAATTACTAGTCGCAGACCCGTGCGTTGCACGTGATAAATTTTTTTTATGTTGGTGTTATTATTATTAATATTTTTATATGTACTACTACTCTAAGTTGCATTATATATGTATGATCAAAATATTGTAGGATTCATGGTGACTAGAAGTTTTGGTCATAAAATTAATTTTGTTTTATTAGAGATTAGTATTTGGAATAGAAAGAGGAAATTTCATTGTAGAATTTTTTTTTTTGAAACATAATTTCTACCATACTCGGTTGGCTAATTTATACATTTCCAAATCAATTGAGCACATTTTGCATGTTACACGTAATTCTTCGTTTCCATAAGGGTAAGGGCATTCACGATCCCAATGACCCACTCCATTTTTCTTGCATGCTTGATTTTTTGGAATGCAAAATGTGTTTGTTCCAAAAGTTGCATGTCAAAGGATTTGTCAATAGTTTTGCAACAATTTTTTTCCATCTAGTTGGTTTAGAATTGATAATAGTAGTTGTATTCCCTCATTATTTGATTTGCATAACAGCTCAATTGCAAGTCCATATTTTGCATTTTTGTCTCCTTATATGTTGGCTTGAAGAAGGATTTCTTTTCTCGCTTTAGTTTGATCTTGGACAAAATATTTGTGAGCTCTAACCCAAAATAGTGCTTGTTTGTTTCCAGTGATGGACCCACAGTGGGGCAGAGCGGGCCATGCCCCCCCCCCCCCCAAAAAAAAACTAGTATATATATGAAAATGTGTTTGTGCTTGAGACCAATGATTGTTTGAGTGCACTAGATTTGGCAGCACTATTAATGCTGAATTTTGAGTATGCATCATTCTTTTCGTAGAACCAGATAGATGAAATATACATGAGAGGCATTATTTGATCGAAATAGATGTTAGATAATGATTGTAAAAATCTTTGGTACTGAGTCATTAAATTTTGTCTCTGTCACTTTGTGTGATGTGGGACGTGTGGCTAATATATTATGTATATGAAATTGTGTTTGGCTCTTGGGATTTAATTTAATTCTTTGTGTAATTGTGATTTAAGTCTTTGATTTTGTACATTGAAAATGAGATTGCTGCAAAATTTGGTACAGAATCAATTATAGACGACTTTAGAGATTTAAAAGAGCGTTGAATTCCATTTTGATAATGTGTTGAACTGTTTAAGAAACACTTATTTTGTATTTTATACTTTGTTGATGTTTTTATAACATGAAATGTTTAAGAAATACTAATTTTGTATGAAGTATTTTGTTGAATATGAAATAAATGTTTTTTTTATTTTCATAATTTTATTTTTTTGGTTTTAAGCTTTGGCCCCCCTCATGTTCAAATCTTGGTTCCGTCCTTGTTTGTTTCCAGCCCTAAAGCATTGATGAATGAGTTTTTCTTTATCCTTTCGAAGGAATAAAGGACTTTGGAGCAATCCAGTCAGATTGACGTAGTGAAGAAGTTTTGTTTTTTTGGTTAGCCGATTGAATCGCTTGTGGCCGTTTTTTAAAAACAAAGACAGATATTAAGAAATGAATGTGCTAAAAAAAATCCATTGGTGACAAAACATGACAATAATCATATATTAAGGATGACGCGTGAACATTATTATCATCACAATTGCAATATTGGATCCATGAAGTCAAAGATTTTTTTTTTTTCAAAAATATAACAATGACTCGAGAACTGTGTGCACGACTTCATTGTATAAAGTTAATAAAAAGAGAAAATATAGGACTACAATATTTTGTGCAACAATTTTGGACATGGTAGATTGTGATTAGTAGAGGAAAAGTTGAGAGTTCATGTGAAAGAAACAGACATCGGTTGTGAATTTAAATTTGTGTACCTCGTTTTGATATTGCCTAAAAAGTTTGGCGATTATCTTCCAACATTGGAAAATATTTCGAGAAATAATTCTGTAAGTAATTCATGTTGTAGGCTCATTTTCGTAATTGAGTAGAGAGTATTTTTATGATATTTTTTGTTTGTATTTTTTGAAGTTGTTTAGGATTGTAATTTATAGTGTTTTGCTTGTTTTATGGATGAGTGATAGTTTAAGTTATTAGCAATTATTTTTCTTTTTCTTTTTTAAATAGAGGTCTTTCATATACTCTCCACTATAAAGCTTAAATCTTATTGTATTCAATATATATTTCATTGTAACTTACATTTAATGTTCTCCTCCATAAAGTATATCGTTATTGAGATGTCTATATTTGAATTGATTTGTGTTGCATAATTTTGATCCACCAACCCAGCCATGTCTTAATCAATATTATTGGGTTTTCATTAGCAATCACATATTCCATGAATCTAAATGTTCAGCAAATGATGAGGGTGGAAAATAAATTAATATGTGTCTGTTACTTTCATTAATGATAAAATAACAGTTGTGGAGCATCCAAATAGTTCTATATATTTTTCATAATAGAGCAATAAATTTTAAATTGAACATGTAACCTATTCAATAAATAGCTCACTTTATCTTGACAAACCTGTGCCATACTTTAGTGGAGATAGAATTAACATGTGTCTGTTACTTCTCGCCTTCTCTACACTACTTTAAAGAACAAGTCATATTAGTGTAGGAGTCGTTTGAATTGTGTAATTTTGAAAAGGAAACAAAAAACAAAAAGTTAGAAACCGTGAAAAAGGGTTTCACAAAGGGTTTTGCATGAGCTACAAAATGTGGGAAAGGGAAAGCAATCTAAAACTGTGCATGCAACAAAAGGAAAGGAAAAATAAACAGTTTCTAACTGTGAAAAAAAAGGGTTTCACAGAGGGTTTAGGTTGAAAAGGCTTTCAATTTAGGCTTTATGGTGGAATTAAATTAATAAGAAGTGGGTTTTATGGTAGAGATAGGACTGGGATTTATTTTATATTTATTAGTATTTCAAAATTGTAAAAACTACTTTAAAATTGTTGGACAAATACAAAAAAGATTATGGAAATGACATGGCTGCTAACGTTCAATGTAAGCATAGCAACATTAAATGCTACGCTTCAACTTTTAGTAATATATAAATATATATTAGTGTTATCTATATCTATATATATCTAAAAACTTAAACGTTGCATTTATTGTTACTACACTACTGTTAAACCACATTAATTGCTACATCATTGTTGACACCTCATTTTGCAACCCGCATTTAACCTTACTTGGAGGGTAAAAGGGTAATTTCACCTTGAAAATATGCATCTTGATTTTGGTCATTAGATCCTTAATCTCATTTCACCAAAATGATCTTGATGTTGTAACGATCAAATCGATTGGTTCTAAGCCCTAATCGGACCATCAGATTGAAAGTTATCATCAAATCAAGTTTTAATAGCCGAGATGCACTATCACAAATTGAGTCCGACCTTATATGATTATGAACAATTGATTCTAATTGGTTATAATTATAATCAATTTGAAATTAATGATGTGTCATAATTTCATTGGTTAGGACTACATTTTATGGTAAGGTTGCATACACCTAATTAATTAGATAGTTAAACATTAATTATTCAATGAGTAATTTGTGCAATTATCTTTTAATTAGGGTAAATTTGGAACTAATTAGGTCTGAAATGGGAGTGATTGGAGCCTATTAATGTTAATTGGAAACTAATTTGGGACATATTTAATGTTAATTGTGCTGAAACCATTTTTTTAACAAATGACCTCTGCTCACTATTTCATTGATATCTCTCAGAATATTTTGAATCTGTGAATGAGGTTAATTTTTCCAAAAATTAGACATCCGGGGCTTCAATTTGAGCATAAGAATGAGACAATTCCGATCAGAGTTGAGTCAGATATGATTTTTCGAAATTGGCTCTACAAGTTGTTACAGCAGCTACGGGAAAACCGAATTTTGGCTTGCTCCTCACTCCCACAAATCTTTACATTTAATACTCCAGATTTCCCCCAATGCTAAAATAAGGTCTAGGTTCATGATCCTTGTCAACCCTTATTAATGGTCTTCCATTCATATTTCTTCCACCACTATTATATAAACCCCCCTCTCCTTCGTTCCAACACACAACGAAAACCCCCTCTTTTCTCCTCTCTTGAGTTTTAAGAAGTTGAGTAGTCTTGTCATATCTTGGTCTTCTTGAAATTCAAGGTATTGAGTGAGACTCACTCTTCCTCTCATAACTCTTCTTTTCCTCCACCCTAGGACCTCCCTCAAGAATCTCCTCATCCACCATATGGATCTTGCATGAAGGTATAATCCCTTTCCCTAACTTGTTTTTTGTGTTGTCATGATGAGAATTTAGGATTAAAGCATGATAGTAACTATTCAAATTCCTTTGAATATGTTTGAATGTTTTTAAATGTTCTTATGTTTTCTTCACATGTTCTTGGTTGCTCATCTCATATTCATGCATAACACTAGTTTCGATCTTAAATCCACATCAAAAATATGAAAAACATGTTTGTTTAATAATTCTTTCAAATCCTTGAATCTAGGATATCACCATCCACACACATTCACTAGAATTTATTTTTCAAATCCAAATGCAATGCTTAATAAATTGAATTAGGGTTTATCACATGCACACACATTAAATTCATCATGTAAATTGATTGACATATTGGATGATATGATATGAATGTTGGCCACCATAGTCTAGAAGACCGATTTTACCGGGCAAGGTGGGTGCCTAACACCTTCCCACCTTGTAACATAGCCTCCGAACTTAGATCAAGGGTTAATAGATCAAATGCTTATCCATGTAATTGTCAATTTTTAGATTGTAATTAGGAAACAAAGCCATGTACTTTATCTTAGATTGTATTTAGGACCAAAGCCATGTAATTTTCCTATGATCAATGTAAATTCAATTGAAAATTAATAAAATGAGGAATTTTTCAATTTTGGTTTTCTTATTTTTTCAGTAATTAAATAAGTAGCGACTCTATTGTAAAACCCTTAATCTTAAGTGGCGACTCTATTGTAAAACCCTTAATCTAAAGGGGAAAATATAACAATTTTGGTTTTCTTATTTTTCCAATAATTAAATAAGTGGCAATTCCATTGTAAAACCATTAATCTAAAGGAGAAAATATAACTAGTCGAACCTCTATTATAACTAGTCGAACCTCCATTTTGAGAGGTAATAACACGACTCCACCCATTCACGTGGGTTTGGCCCGACACACATAATAAAACGGGCCGAGGGCGCGGTCTCTCACAATCATCCACCTATTTTCAACATTCTCTCTCTTTTTTTAAACTCCTTTTTTTTCTTCTTAATTTCCCAACTTATTGTTATACTTTCTCTAAATTTTCTCCTCTCTTATACCTTTCATATCCCCACTATTATCTATCTTAATATCATTTTTCCTCTATCACTTTGTCTTCTTTTATTTTTGGCTTTTCTTATTCCCCCCCTCTTACTATAAATTTACAATTCTCTTTCTCATTCTATACATAATTTTCCCACACATAAAATGTTATTTCTCTCTTTCTCATTTTTTTTTTTTTTACAATTCTATTTTAGGTTGATGAATTTTTGTATTATTTGGAACTCTGCTTTAGCTTGATGTGATTATGTTTTGTGTATTTAAGTTGATATCTTTTTTATTCTCTTTGATTTTATAGATGTTATCATATTGTATTATAAAAATATTATGTTATTTTATTACATAACATGACTTGGATAATTTGGTGTTTATTACTATATTTTCTATAAATTTCTTATTATTCTCTCTCACATTCTCTCTTGAAAAATTGGTTATTCTCTCTCTTGATTTTTTACTCTTTCTTACCACTCTACTTTATATTGATGAATCATTGTATTTTTTTAAAAATATATCTTTGGCTCATACATTTTAGTGCTATATTTTTTAGTTCACCATCACAAGTACTCTCTCTCTCTCTCTCTCTCTCTCTCCAATAAAATTTAGAGAATAAATTATACATATTCAGTATAAGTTTGATATGAGTTTTAAATATCGTGATAATTTCTTTTAAGAGAATGAATAATTTATTTAAGTAAAAATTATACATACATACATACATATATATAGCTTAAATGTATAATCAATCTCATGCAATCTATATCTATATATATTACTAAAAGCTGAATCATAGCGTTTAATGCTACTACACTCACGTTAAGCCACGTCAGAGTCTACGTCATTATCGTTTTTCTTTCCATTTTTTTATAATTATTTTTAATATTTTTTTATTTCATATTTATACTTCTCCAACATTTCTCCTTCCCTTACCTTTTCATCTCCCCACAACTTCTCCAACCTTTCTTCTTCCCTCACCTTCTCATCTCTCCACTACCCTCTACATTAATATCATTCTTCATCTTTCTCTTTATCTTCCTCTATTTTTGTCTCTTCTTATTCACACTCTCTTACTATAAATTTGTCACAATCTCTTTCATTCTATGCATAGTTTTCCCTTACAAAAAAAAGGTTCTCTCTCTCTCTCTCTCTCTCTCTCTCTCTCTCTCTCTCACAATTTTTAGGTGGATTTTTATTTGTTATTTTTCTTGTATCTTCACTTTAGGTTGATTCTTTCTTATATTCTTTAATCTACTTTAGGTTAATGCGATTCAGTTTTGTTTTTTAATTGTTGTGTTTTTTTTTTTTTTTTCCTCTTTGATTGTTAAATGTTATCCTATTGCGTTATAAATGATTAAATATAGCATATAAAAATATAATATTATTCTACTACATAGCATGATTTGGATAATTTAATTTGGTAGTTATTGTAATTTGCTAGCATGATTTTTATAGTGCTCAATTTAGATGTTGAATTATGATACATTAATCATTTTTTTATTATTTTTTAATCATTTGTGGTGGACAAAGTATTCTTAATAATTGTATTAGAAGTACTCTATAATGTCATTTATTTAGAGAAAAGCAAAGATTGGCTAAACAAAAATTATTGGATGAGAAACAAATTTTATCTTTCGAAATTTTACTTATTATTATTATTATTATTATTATTATTATTATTATTATTATTATTATTATTATTATTATTATTATTATTATAACAATGCATATATAGAAATTTAATTCTTAGATTTTACTAATAATTGTTTATTTCATAATATGTTTTAGGTGGGCGAAATTACAATTTCTGTAAAGAAAATAACCTTAGTAGATTATAAACAACAAATTGTTTTCCTAATTGGTCCAATTAATCATAGTTAAGTTTTATTAATTTTTTTAGTTACTTTTTTCAGTATTTTGGATTGTAGGCGGAAAAAATAAATTTGTGAAAGTTTGTTTAAAATTAAAAGAATAATTTTCAAATTTTATATTCTTTTTAATGATTCACAAAATGTTATAAATAACTTTTATTAAAAAAAAAATATCTCGTTAACTTGCCATTTGAATTCCTGATAAAAATTGTATTTTTTTTCGTTTTAGTACAACAAAAATTATTAAATTTATGATTTATGATTGTTCCTATATTACATATATGATTATTCTTATAATAAATAAAAATATAATTACAAAATACATTACTCTTTATTAAATTAGTTTAAATTGTATAAAAAAAATTTAATAAAACCACCATAAAAATAATTATCATGCGCAACGCGCAAGTTCGCGGCTAATTTATTTAAAAGTAACGACGTTAAACAAATGAATAATTGCACTAAAGATTACATTTGTATATTTGTTACCCTATATGTTTAGAAAAACTTCATACTTAAATTTAGTCATATCGAAGTAGACTGAAATGCTACATTAATAAGGCTCAACAAAAGCGTAACAACAATAAGAACCATGCTTCATATCAAAAAAAAAAACCATGCTTAAGATTTTAGATATTAGAGTTTGAGATTTATATATATATATATATATTAATAAATTTGAATTTAGAATAGGTTTTTTCAACCCAAACATGTTTTTTCCATTATAAAAGTGCACAAAAATAGATCGAAGTGAACTAAAATGGACTAAAGTGGTCTAAATGGACCAAATGGACCAAATGGAACAATGGACCAAATAGGAACAAGGTGGACCGAATATGACTGAAGCGGACTGAATAGGAGCAAATTGAACCGAATAAGAACAAATGAACAAATTAGGATCATAGTGGACAGACAAAATAAACTGAATGAGACCAAATTAGATCGAATAGGATTGGAATGGGCAAACTGGACTGAGTAGGACTAATATTGACTGAATAGTTCCAAAGTGGACGGAATGGACCGAATAGAACCAATGTGGATCGAATAGAATTAGTGGACAAAAGTGACCGAATAGGACCAAAGTCGACCGAATGCCCCAAATTGAACTAAAGTGGACCAAAGTGAACAGTATAGACCAAATAGGACTAAATAGAACCAAGGTGAACAGAATGCACTAAATAGGACCAAAGTCAACCGAATAAAATTAAAGTGAACAAAATGGACCAAATAAATCAAAATCAACCAAATAAGATCAATATGGACCAAATAAGACTGAAGTGGACAATATAGGACCAATGTTTACAAAATATAACCAAAGTGGATTGAATAATTCGGAATGGACTAAATAAACTTTAGTGGATAGAATGGACTAAATAGGACCAAATTGGACCTAATAAAACTTTAGTGGATAGAATGGACTAAATAGGACTGAATATGATGAATGTGAACTGAATAAGACTTTTGAATATTTATCATTTTTATTGCATTTTTAGGACTGAGGAGGATAGAATAGAACTGCTGAATAAGACTTTTGAATATTTACCATTTTTATTGCACTTTTAGGGTTCATATTTCTAATGTTTTTTTTTTTTTAGCTCAAAACTAAAAAGTTTAGCTCAAATATAATAAAATTTCATACTTGTAAACCCAAAAATTAAGGAAAAAATAATAATTTTTGAGCTAAACTTGAGAAGACGATCTACAAAAAGAATCAATTTAAGGCTTAATTAGTATAAAATGAACTAAAATTGATCGAGTAGATCAAATTGCACCAAAGTAGACCAAATTGGACCAAATTAGATCGAATAGAAACTATTTAATTTTTAGAGAGAACAAATTATCTTCAACAAATTTTAAAGAAAAAATTATACATTATATTACAAAACAAAATAATTATTTATTCTCACATATTGGTGGGTCTGGGACTAGGTTATTTTGTAGATAAGAAAAATTTATTAACAAAAAACTACTTCATACAAGAAGAATGAAGCAGCCAAAAAAATATGTATAGAAAAAGAAAAAACAACACAGAATTATGTACAACAGGAAAGAGAATCTAAAAAAGACAGAATCGAATCCCTAGAAGTGACTCTGTAAGCACGAGACCAAGCAGAAAAAAGTCCCTACAAACAATGCTAATAGTTGGTCCCCTGTTTGCTCCTAATCCTAAAAAGTCAGACTATTTGGCTCCTCCAAAACTTAATTATTATTTCAAATGAAAAATTAGAAAAATTATGCTAGAGCAAATTTCCAAGGACACTGCTCAGAGATGTGATAGCATAAGTTTAGACACAGGCAGAGAGCTCCACCAAATTTGTTACGGTTTGGCGATGGGCATTATTTATGTGCTTTTTCCCAATGATTTAACACAACCAAAAATTCAAGGAACTGGGGAAAATGTGATAAATGTTGTTAACATGAAAAGTAACAGCAATCCATGTGCAATTGACATGAATGAGGAAACAAAATCCAAAAGAAGACCCTGTTACAAAGCCAAACAGAACATATCTTACAGGATACAACGTAAGGGATCAAAAATTTAAAGTTACTGAAGAATGATTCACATCTCAAGCAGAAAGCCCAAAGTATACTGACAAAAACCAAGAGAAAAACGATTTACTATAAATACTACCCAAAAGAGGGGAAGAATGCAGCTGAAAACACCACTAACGATAGTACATGAGCTGTTGGCCGGACGAATTGTTAGGATATCCATCATAAATGGTTTGGGATCCCCCAGAGCTCAATCCCATGGATCCAGCAGCCAGCCCATGCTGTCCAGTCATCTGCACGAGAGCTTGACCTGAGAGGCCAGATGCAGCAGCCTGACTTAAAGCAAGTTGGCGCTGATAAGCCAACAACTCAGCTGGAGAATAGCCTTGGTTCATACTAGCAGTTGGAAGAATCTGATATGGTTGAGTTGGAAGAGGTAATGGATTTGAAGCTGTCCCAGGAGGAGTTGGCTTGCTACCCCACGAGCACTACACACATGCATCCAAAATGTAAATATTTTCATCAAGCAGGTAAAAATGCTGGTTGTAATTTCCACTACAGCCATTAATCATGTAACACGGTACTGCTTGTGTTTCTCATAATGTTGCCATGGGACCTCATAGGTCCTCTTTGAAACTAATCACAAATAATACCAATCTGCAACTTATTCTTCTAAACTGCCTAGAGGCCACAGATAAATGTTTTCCTAACAGCAAGCCAGGCAAACAAATATTCAGCTCTCAGTTTGTTCTCATTTTCTTTTCTTCTTTTTTTTCTTTTTTTTCCTTTCACCCTATTTGGCAAGACTGAGCCAGTGAGGTCCCCACTTCCAACAATGCACAACATAATTGCTAAAACCAAAATCAGGAAGAAAGATTAAAAAACAATCTGGAGCGCCTCAAGGTTGTTGTTAACTTCCAAATATAAGTAACAACCACTAAGTTCCATATATACTATTTCTAGTAGGAATTCTTCTCCTGTCCACCTGATTACCTTAATATAATATTTTACTGTGTTCCACATTTTTCCGATCTTATTGACCAAAATAATTTATTCATAAAGAAAGTTTTCTTTGATTACGTAATAATCATTCAAGTTGATGCACTTGTAGGCATTACATAATCTATGTTTAAGATGAGATCATAAAAAATACACAATTTTTTGGGGGTGTCTGAAAATCTTTGTGCATATAGGAAACTGGTTTGGTAGGACGTAGTCATGCATCCAAGCCCCCATTGCAAAGGGGTTTTTTTTTTTTTTTTTTATGGGTAGGTTACACACATCCAAAGGGTCTTGGGTTCTTTGTGCATATAGGAAACTGGTTTGGTTGGAAGTAGTCATGAATCCATGCCCCCATTGCAAAGGGGTTTTTTTTTTTTTTTTTTTTTATGGGTAGGTTACACACATCCAAAGGGTCTTGAACCCAAGACCTGATTCACATCCTCTATACAATGTGTCATTGTATAAATTCTACCAACATTACCATTCTCATACCACCACCATTGTTCCATCATTACACCACTGCACCACCACTACCACTGCTAGCACCACCACTACCACCACTGCCAACACCACCACTACAACTACCACCAACACCAAAATCATGGCGCACCATACCATCACCAAGTTATTGCCACCACTATTACCACCATCATTTTAAGTATCATAATACTCAAATTTCTTAATTTTAAATATATATCCCATGACTCCCATAGATTTATATTCCATAATTTTAAAAATTCAAAAAAAAATTAATTTTTCATCCAAAACACAACCTTAGAATACGTTATTATTATGCTCAAATTGGAATGACGCTAAGTGACTGTCAAATGAAACAACCTCCCAGTAAGGTTTTCTTACCTTTAAGGGTTTGCCACGAATTATCCTCCCATTAGCCATTTGAATGGCCGAGGCTGCTTCTTCATGAGTGTTGTATCTAACAAATCCAAATCCTTTATCCCTCTGGACACGCACCTCCTCTATAACCCCAGCTCCAAGAGCATGAAACTGACAATGGAGTTCAGCTTGAGTTGCCTAAACACAAACACCAGAATTTCAGGGAGGAAGTAGAAACTTAAAAATAAATCTTGAAACTGAACTATTAGCTTAAGCCATGGGACCTTGATTACAATTTAAAATTTAGGAAATGGGAAAATAAACTGACAAACTAACCAAAAAGACATACGGAGTTTGATACCAGAAAATAATTCACGATGACCAAGAAAGCTAAAGAGAAGCAAAGAAAGAGTTTTTGCAATGAATCAAGACATCAAGAAAGAGTTTGAGGGACCTCATGATATGGAGAGCACATGAGCTAAGCTGTTCATCAAGACCTTGGGCTTGAAGGTGCAACATGCTCATTCAGACTTGTTTATTTTACTTAATAGCAAAATCCAAAATAAAATAAAAAAATAAGGCCAAGCTCTAAACTTGTTTGGAACACTATGATAGGTACACTAACTAGGAAAGTGCTTTTGCATGGCCCCTCTAACAACGGGGTAGGGATGGAGAAAACTGGAACATAGGCCAGGTGATGGTTGGGGAAGATGGAAAAATGCAGAATGAATTCGGGGCAGGTATGGATTTAATACTTCCCTGCCTCAGTTACAGAATTCTCTAGCATAGTTAGGTAATTTCTAAAAAATGCAGCAATTCCCTATCACAGTTAAGTAATTTCTAAAAAATGCAGCAATACCCTAGCATAGTTAAGTAATTTCTAAAAAAATTAATATACGTAGATATCTTATTGATTCCTTTGAAGATGTACCCTACTGCACCATTCCTCTCATATTCCAGGGTTCTTTTTCTCTTGCCTGCTTTCTTTCTTAGGATATTTAGCTAAAAGATTAGATTGCAATATCAATGAGAAATTTGATAACAAAGGATTTCTTAATTCTGAAGTAACAGAGTTTCAGTGTTATACACCTTATGATCTCTTGATCCCTTTTTTTAATAAGTTTATGATCTCTTGATCCATACTTCCCTGGGAACCTTTCTAATTTTTCTTCTCTTTTAAATTTTTAGACTTCCCTTTGATAAATAATCTTTTTACCTTCTCCTTGTGCCAAACACACTGCTTGGACTTTGTATGCAAAAATGCAGAGATAGGATCAGTTATTTGCTGAGATATGAATCAGTTTGAGGTTGGTGTAGGTAATAGAATTAAAATTTGGCATCATGTGTGGTGTGTAGGTTGTACTCTCTCGGAGGCTTTTCCAGAACTCTATAGCATTAGTTATAATAAGGGGTCTTCTATTGAGGATGTTATGCACTTTCCTAACCAAAGTCTTCACTAGGATCTTCAATCTTCTAGGGATGTCCAAGATTGGGAATTGGAACATTTATACACTTCTTTGGATATTCTATGCCTCTTAATGGTGAGGAACAGGACAAAATTTGTTGGAAACTGGCAAGGAGTAAGAGTTTTAAAGTGCATGAGTACTACTTCTCCCTTTCCTCAACTCCTGACACTCTTTTCCATTGGAAACCTCTGTGGCATTCAAAGATCTCTCCTATGGTTGCTTTCTTTTCATGGACTGCCGCCTTAGGTAAGATTTTGACTCTTGACAACTTATGGTATAAGAGTGTCGCAGTTGTAGATTGGTGCTATATGTGTAAAAAGCGTGGAAAATCGGTGAATTATCTTCTTTTTCATTGTCCTATTGCTTCTAATTTATGGTTTAGGTATGGGCTCTTTTTGTTCTGCTATGGGTTATGTCATAAAGCGTTAATTTATTTCCGAACTGGCAAGGTTCCTTTGGTAGACATCGAAGCAAAGATTTGTGGAGAGCTGTACCACATTGTGTCTTATGGTGTGTATTTAGCAGGAACAGAACTCAAGATGTTTCGAGGGGAAGGAATGGTCTATTCCGGAAATTAAATCTCTCCTTCTCCACACCTTGCTGGATTGGAGTTCGGTTTCTAATCTTTTTCCATGTTCTAATTTTTTTTTAAATGCTTGATCTTTGTGATTTAAGAGTTTGATGTACTGCTACCCATGTACAGCCCTGGTGTATCTGCATTTTTTATTAATACAATTCTGTTATTTATCAAAAAAAAAAAAAAAAGTTATTCACTGAGAAAATTTAGAGAAAATGGGTTGAGGGTAAATGGGGATGGAGCTGTCAGATTTTAGGTGGAGCAGGGACGGGGAAGAAAGTTCGCCCAGACACAAGTACAGAACAGTATTGGAAGGGGTCTCACATGGGTGGCACAGGAATGGGAAAAGAGAAATTGGCCCCACCCCATTCTATTCCCTTTTAACCCTGGTACTTAACCTAATCTTACTAAAATAATTAGAAATTTCTCAAATTTCAAAACTATTTCCAGTGTACAAAGACAACAAGTCTTTCCTGCAGTAATGTGCTATGTGCAAGAATTAAGAAAATTCCATGCATTTCTTATTACCTCATGGGAAAGGTTGCCAACATAGACAGTAGTGTATGCTGGATTGTTTTCAGGGGCCTCCTCATTGATATTCTCCTGGCTTCCATCTACGAAACAAATAAAACAGAAGAAAATAGCTGTGAAAATCCAGATATTCCAAGCCAATTCTAGCCTAGCAAATCATAAATTAGAGCACATACTTTGGGATACAGCAGGAAATAAGTCAAATTTAAAGAGGCCACATAATATATGAGCTTAGCTCTTCTAACACAACGTGAAATCAGTTCTTATTCTTGCTCCTAAAGTTCTCATGAGTCATGAGCCTATTGAGCTAAGAAATTTCCTAAGACACGTCAAGGAGAAAAGGAGACTTCTTACTCCATAGCGCTTTATTTTACTCATCATTGCATGCCAATGGTCCTTGGACCAAATGCCTCCTCCCCCACTACCTGCCACCCCAGATTTTTCTTTTTGGGGGAAGAAAGAAGAAGCGAAGAGAAGGGGGAGGGGGGATTCAATCCAATGTGAGTGCATGTGCTTTATACTAACCTATCATATATGTATGTCTATGTATGTATTGTGTATCTCTATCCTTCAATAGCTCAATATAAATTGCCAAGGCTTAATGTATTGCATTTAATGACACCTTAAAGCATCTTAATTATTAAATGTGCACGAACAACAAATCCTAACTCAAAGCTTCTGTTTTGAGTCTTCCAGGCATATCACTTTCCAGTCTATCAATGACCATTAGCTACTTTGTGTTTTCCACAAATATTAACAAAACACACCTCATAAAAACAGCTTGTTACCCAACTAATAGAGTAACCAGATTGGCGACTAGCTGGGACAAAGTTCTATATCACCCAAGCCATTTTAGCTTTTGGTGAGTGGTTATACTTCAAGTAAATGGGCACACTTGTCGATTTTCTGTAAAGCTCATAATAGTCAGATTACTGATATACCCTGGATTTTGGCTATCAAGTGTGAGATTATGTTGTGCTGTATGCTGTGATTCCATATTACATGCATAAGCATATTCCAGTGAATGTGGTGACCAGAAACTTGGTCAACATAGTCCCTAAAAAGGCACTGTCCTGATTTTCCAGGACTCTACATAGTGGACAGAATCAAGTAGAAGGTTTCGTGCTACCTGAAGACCCATTTGTAAGTACAACTGCATTTTGATTCTCATTGATTTGCCTGTTGTCTTCATTAGAAGTAGCACCTTTGGTCGCCCAGTTGCATCTTATTTGCCTATTTCCAAGCCATTTACCTACATGATGGTGGGAAAAACAGATCAGCTCCTGGAAGGATAGAAAACTAGACTGTTCACAAAAAGATTATTTTTAATTAAAAAAAAATTAAAAAGGCAATGGAGGTGAACAATCTGCCTAACCAGTCAAGTCATTGATGGCACTCTGTGCATCCTGCAAAAAAAATTCCATAAGGCATATTATAAGTTTGTTTTTTTTGATAAGTACATATTATAAGTTTGTTGGCTCGGCATATTGGCATATTGTTAACATAATGTTCTCAATGCTCTCAATACAAAACAATATTGTAATGTTTGTGCCCAAAAATCAAGGTGGACTACTTTGGCTCTTTTTTTTTTTTTTTTTTAATTTATAAGTAAAGAATAAATTTGGCTCAATTTCATTTGGAAAAACATATCCAACTGTCTAACTGTTCTGTGATGAAACACTATTTTTCTTCATGGATCTCCATCTTAAAGTGGGTAAAGAATTTATATAGCCATTATTTTGTACTGTATGCTACAAAACAGTTTTTTTAAAGATATACCTGCTGATTACGGAAAGCAACAAATCCATATCCTTTTGAGCGGCCAGTTTTGTGATCCCACATGACCCTTGCATCACTATAAATGAGAAAGCAAAAGGATCATAAACCAAATATCTTAACAGACACCACGTGAATCAGAGTGGTCCAAAACATGCACAAGGGGGGCACAAGATTTAAGCAACTATATAACAACACTTGTATATTCCCCCATAAACTTTTTGTCTTGACATGTTGCCAGTAACAAAAATATGGTAGTCATCACAAAATCTAGGGCTTGCAACCATTGTCTGGTACCTACTCATGACAAAATAGTATAAAAGGAAATATTCAAGGGAATGAACTCACGAACAACTAGGATATACTGAGAAGCACGCAAATAACGTTGCATCAGTAACCTCTGGACTCAAATCACCAACAAATATATTGAAGTGTCCTGATGATTTTTAAAGTGCATAAAAGAGAAAAACATATGAATGTTAATAAAAGGCATTCAACAAGCAACAAAATCAATCAGCAGGATGAAGAAGAATGAAAGCCTAAAGTAACCTGACGTATCCTCCCTCTGGTTATTGGTATATGCCCAATTCACCTTAAGTGCCTGACCATAACTGAAATTGTAATATAACAAAAAGGAATAGCCATTAAAACCAAAAGACCATAAATAAAATAAAAAAGGAATAAGGCATTTAATGAAAGTTAAAAGCATCATGATATATGTGGAACTGCCAAAAATGAGGAAATACTGCTGATTTGAGAACTAAAACGACTAATTGGAAAGAGGAGCATTAATGGCAAAGCCCATTTATACTTGTATGAGCAGTTAATAACGTAATTTTTTAATTTCCAAATGATGAGAAATCTATCAATAGATTCTTTACATATACATATATATAAAGTAGATCCCTTCCATCATGTTCAATGCCTAACAGGATACCAAGATTAAATTTTCCAAATGAGGGACTAAAATGACCACAGTTGATGTATAATAAGTGAATGCTTACAGTTGGCGCCCATGCAAATTCATTATTGCAAGGGCTGCAGATGTCCGGTCATGGTAGTCCACAAAACCATATGATGACTGCAACAATGATGAATCAAGCCATCAAAGCAAATCCAATAAAGGGAAAGTAAGGCAAAGACAACGAATAATTTCAGCAAATAAAGAAATGCTTTTATTCTGGTGTAGGTCATATTAAACAAATGAGTTGCCTTCTATATTTCTACAAATACGTTAGACCCAGTTAGATGCTAGTAATGACAAGAATAAAATATCAGAGCCATTTATTTGCTAGTCATGACAAGAAGGAACATATATCGTGATTATGGCAACTTCACACAAGATGGTGAAGAGTTAAAAGTTCATGAAAAAGGCCACATGATAAAAGCCCCTAGATTCAAACAGCTATTCGATGTAATAAGAACTCATGTCATCCCATGGAGTTTGACTCAAGTTAAGGGAAACCGATTTATTTCTTATGTCATCCCACACAAGGTGGTTTACAGTAACAAACTTCTTATAGTGGTGGCTCATTTTATCTGGGATGCACTGCTTTTTTTAATTGGTAATTACTCATGCATCCGGTGCATGTTGAACCTATGACTTCACCCTCCACCTTATTCTTTCAAAGAGAAGAAGATCCATTTGAGCTAGAGCTCAATGGCTTTATTTAAAATGCACTATTGGTGAAATTGATTATGATTCACTGTTTCAACTCTAGAAATGAACAGCAACAACTTCAGGAACCATACAGATAGCAGGACCTGAAGGTGTCCCCCACCTTCTAATCCATCACACCCCTCACTCTCAGCTTTAAGCACAAATATTTCCAGGTTAACATGTCCTCATCTTCAGCTGAAACACTTGTACTGAAACACTTGTACAATAAGAAGAGGAACAGAAGGTAAGTGAGAAATTTTCCTACCCTCCACATCATGAGAATTTTCTATAGAAAACGAATAGTTATATATAACAGGAAGTTTTAAATGGCTGAAGCACACAGTTGCCAAAAGATTGCGTCACCAACTTAAATTTTGCACTAATTGCTTAGTATGTCATCTTAGCAAGGCCTTGATGTCTTTACTAAATTGAAAATCTAGGATTTAGAGTACCATGTAAAAAAATATATGAATTTTCACTCAAAAAATGTTTAAAGAACATCACGGATGTTCCAACAAAGCTAGTACAATGACAAAACAAAGATCAAGTAATGATGCAACAAATACTTGAGTACTAAATCAAACCTTATCCTTTCTGATGAGCTTGCATCCTGCAAGAGGCCCAGCAGTCTGGAAAACTTCACCAAGAAGCTTCTCGGTGACATTTACATGAATATTTCCTACATAGCTGACATCATCAAGCTAGTTAGATTGGCAATCATGTAAAATAAATACAGCAATACAACATCTTAGGTAAAGTAGTACACGTCACGCTTATGCTATAACACTTTTGATTTCTTAAAAAGCAATCTGATAAAAAAGGAATACCAGCTAACAAACAAATCCTTCCTTCTACATTTACAATTTCTCATTAATTTTGATGTTATAGAAGTCCCATTAGGTGGACAGTGCTTTCAGAACCTAAACAGACCATGAAACACAAGATGCCCTCAGGCTAAAAGATACACAAGCGATTTTTATTAATTATTGGTAAGTTACACATACACCAAGTGGATCTTGAACTCACAACCTCACCCTACAAGCACATGCAAGAGCCTCAGGTGCCAATTGAGCCAGAGATCATTGGCAAAGAGAGGAGAAAATTTTAAAAAAAAAAGAAAAAGAACGGTTACATAGCACTCACACACTGCGGCATGTAGACGAGTCAAAGCCAGGAGGCAGATTCCCACTTGGGATAGGCTCCATCTGCAAAATATAAAAATAAAAGAAGGACAAATGAAAAAAAAAAAAAAATCCTAGCAACTACAAGCTAACATCCTAGATAAAATCAAACGAAGAAACCCAAGAAAATAAAACAAAAAAAGCTAAATATACACACGCTAATAATTGCTACTTTCATTAATACAAACTAAAACAATAACACAAAATACATATAGAAGCAAAGTGTGGCACATATCCAACGATTGGGAAATTGCTTGAGAAGGCAAAAGGGAGAATAACTTGGGCTACAATTCTGCCAATTAAGCATAAGGGGAAAAAAATTAAAAGACAAAGAAGGTTAGACACCACATTCGTTTCAAGTAGCAAATCACATCCTTATTCAAATAGTTGAAACCTGATGAATATGAAAAATAAAAATATGAATTCACGCTACGTATTTACATGTAAAGTGTTGCAAAATCAAACAAAATCCATAGGTCTCTACAACTACATATGGTACAAACAACCTTTTAAACATAACACGGGGCAACCCCACCATTCCAAGTCATTATAAATTAATGTACAATAAATTGAATTTTTTTTTTTCCATTCTTAGAAAAAAAAAAAAAAAAAAAAGCACAATTGTTTACCCATAAGAAATGGCTCCTTAATTACGCGCGAAATTTAAGGCCGTACCGAGTACACAAAACTACAACGAGTTATTGTAACATTGAATTGAATTGGAAAATAAAAATAAAAATAAAAATGATACACACACACATATATATATAAATAATATACCTGAGACATGGCAGCAGCGAGGACACCAGGGTGGTACATGTGAGGCTGTTGAAGAAGGGCTTGTTGCATTAGGGCTTCTTGTTGTTGTTGTTGCTGCTGCTGAAGTTTCAGCCTTTGTTGCATATTCTATTCTATACTCTCTCTCTCTCTCTGTGATTTTTTTTTTTCCTGTGTATTTTGGGGGAAAGAAATGGTTTATAGATAGATCACGATTTGGCAAAAGGTGGTGGTGGTAGTTGATAAAAATCTGTTCGGTTCCTAAGAAAACGCAGGAAAGTATTGGATGGAAAAGTTTAGGATTCGTTGGAAAAGATTTTTAAATAAATGCCTGAAATTGAGAACGATTGGACAAAATAAACGAAATTAAGACAACCTGGGATCAGAATTTGGATTTCTCTTTAATTTAACGTGCGGGTTTGTTCGTTTCAAGGTTCAAGTGTGCCACCTCTCGGTTCGGGTAGTTTTGAAGGTGTGCATATGGGTGTGGTTCGGGTTTGGATCCACTAAACTAATAAATTGACTTGGTGGGCTTTAATTTTTTTTTTTTTAAATTGTTAAAGAAATTGTTCCAAAATTTTGTAGGACACACATATTTACATCCTAATATGTCCAATGCAACTTATGCACCGGACACAAACTTTTCTCAATTTTATAGACCATTAATTTAGCTACTATACGCAAAAGCTACTCTCACGAGTCACAACGCTCTTGGCTATGATGTTTGTTAATTTATTTATTTTTTGTTTTTACTCTTTGTTCTTAAATTAGTTTTTTCAGAGTAAATTATGTATTTAATCTCTATTTTTTACACCATATTTCAATTTAATTCTTAACTTTTTAATTGTGTCAATTAAGTCCCTAGCATTTTAGTGTATGTCAATTCAATCTTTACTGTTATCTCTTAGATAGAAATTTCTAGAGTGCTTAATGACCAAAATAAAAAAATTAATTTCTGTTGACGTGGCCATAAACTAATTTTTTATTTTGGTTATTAACCACGTAAGCAATTTTCATCTAAGATATAAAAACAAGGACATAATGCTGAAAAGTTAGGAACCCAATTGATATAATTAAAAGATTTGAGACCAAATTAAAACATGATATAAAGCACAGGGACCAAATCCATCTTTTTCCCTTTTTTATATTTATAAGAAGAAATTTTAATAATTTTAGTAAAAAATAGTACGTTTCCATTGGTTAATCAACTGTTTTTAAATAAATAAATAAATAATGGATGGAATGATTACCTTGACAACAAATGCAAAATTTTGACAATAATTAAACTTTACAAATGAAAATGACAATTAATTCAAACTTGAAAACTGTAAATCTAAGTTTTAGTTGATATTATTTATATGTAGATAATTACAATCATATTAATATTTTGCCATCCAACAATGATACATACTCGAAACAATTCTAAATAAATGCTATCTATATTCTCGATCATCTCTATAAATTGACATATAATAATAAAATTGAATATATACAATTTTTTGTTAATCCCTTTTGATAAGTACTTCAATGTACTGTTAAAAAATAAAAATAAAGCCCTGCACTTCTGACTAATTATGATAAATCATAAGAATTTTTATTCGAGTGCGGTGTCCATAAAAAAGAACATCAAGTACATTTTTAATAGATGCAAAAATTCTATTGGCCTTACATTACCGAGAAATGGCACCAAAAAGAATCTACAATAAATGGCATAATCTTACAATAAAATTGAGTACTGTCACGACTCACAACTCTGATACACTATCTCTTCTTGCAGTGCGAAAGAATCTCCATATGCCGGAAGTTTATGCACTTCTTTGGTCAGTTCTTGTTTTGGCCAATGAGCTTTGGCTCAAATGACAGTTTCTTCTCCCATAAAAATTGGTAGAAAATGAGGTTGTAGGTATAAAATTCACCAAATGCATGTGTAACTTACCATAAAAGAAACAAATTTTTTGTTGTGAAGGGGTAAGTACCAGTTGCCAACCTATAGTATTCATAAAAAGTACTCAAGTCATCCAAGAACTTGCTTACCAAGGCTACATGGCCTAAAAAGCTTCTTCAAGCTTCGGCTTGTTCTTAGGTCGGCCACTTCGGCTTACATTGTCACTTGACAAGAGCTCCAATGCTTTCTCAATGGTAATGTCTTCTGGCTTCAGATTCTGCACATATTTCAGAACACAATCCTTTATATTAAATACTGTAAGCCGTACATGGATCATCAATTGAAGTTAATAGAGCCAAGGGGTTGCAAAAATTACATTAATGGAGAACATTAGGAAAAAGGAACTATAGCAAGCTCACACATACTTCAGAAGCATTGTCCTAAAGTTTTTCAGTTTTCAACTCAAATAAATAAACAAAAGACACTGTCCACTTTTACCTTTTTGGTCAGGCGAGTTAAATACGTTATGATCCTGACTCAGGTTACTCAGAGTCAGTGCAATAAGCGAGAAATGGAGAGGGAGGGGGGGTGGAGGGGGATAACCTAAGATAAATTTCACTGATAAATGCAATAACCCTTTTAACAATCTAGATTTGCTAATCAACCAAACATTAAGTGGAATTGACAAAAATAGATTGCCGTGAAAACTCCCCTCCCTATTAAAGATAGTTTGCAATTTTACTGTTTGCAACACCACCATAACATCAAGCTGACATTGCAAATTTTGCATGTATATTGTTTGGATACCTTTTTTTCCTATTTAAAGGAAATTATATTAATAACATAATGTATAAAGATACATAAAGAACAGAGTATACTGGCTATATACCCAAAACCAAAAGTTCCCTTATCAAGAGTACAGCCAATCTATGTAATTGTACAAATGTGAAGGTCTACTCCCATCCAATAGAAGTCAAACCCAACCAATTAGGATTTAATGTTCTTGATAGATAGCTCTTGCTCCTATTCCTCTCCACATTTGCCCCATCAAACAATATGGAACTATATTCTATACTCTCTTTCTGAAAGAGTTGCGTCTTCATTGCCAATATTGAACATAACCCATTTAACTCCAAATACTACAAATACAATATCCCATTAGCTCCATGGCAATTGGACGATGCAGTAGCAAATAATCAACATGCATATATGTTTGTACAACACCAACTCACAATAAAAATCCTCCAATTCCAATCTTACTGCACCCCACAGTCGATAACTTCCATGTAGTTAAAACACCATGGCATCTTTATTTGCATTGCAGCTAGCTGGAATGTCTCAAGAAATAAAGATAATAGATCACTTTGGGCACACCACATATCATGCCAAAATCTAACTGTAGTGTCATCCCAACCCATCCAACAAATCTAGAAAATGATCCCACCTTACTCTGATTGCCTTCCAAACTCCTAGTCCATGTATTATTCCGCAGCACAATATGCCCAATATATCATTTAGTTCATACTTCATACTTCGTTGCACAAAAAAAGGGGTTCCTATGCTACAACATCTCCCAACTTTTAAATTTAATCCCTCAAATCATTATGCACCAACAAATCCATCTCAATATTAATTTCATCTATGTATGTTATGCATGCATTATCCCCTACAACAAAAGGCTTTCTAGCTAGATCCCACTATCTATCTTTCCAGCTATATGGTGCTTCTGCTTTCTCCATCCACATAACTTTGCCCTACATTAAAAGTATCTATGTTCCCAACCAAACAGTGGTGGCAGAGGGGGAGGAGAAAGGGGGAATGGGGGGTTCCCCTATTGTTTTGTACTCATCTGACTGGTTTCTAGGGCATGTAGACAGCCAGATAAAGAGGCATGTAGATAGCCAAGATAAAGTGGTGTAATTTTAAGCTAAACGAAAATAGATTCTATAAATAATGAGTTATGACCAAAGATAATGTGCTGGATAAATTGTTATTTGAATTAGAAGTATTTAAGTTTAGGCTTAGCGATAGATCTTTATTTGAATAAGGTAGTAGTAGATTAGTATTGTTATTTGCTCGAATTCAAACTAATCCCTATGTTTTAGAACAGGATTAGTTTCTATGTTTTAGGATTTGTTGATGAGATAATCTCATCCTTGGCTATTTATGTACGTGAATGGATTAATAAGAATTAAGCATAAAATTAACCAAAAATGTCTATTTCCTCTCTCAAGTTCAGAAAATTAGTACCCGTTTGGGTACTGATGAAAAGCCAAACTATTACATCCGCGTTTCCTTTTTTTTTTTTTTTTTTTAGCCGCGCATTTTTGTGGCTGTTGGCTTTTCCAGTGGGTCCCGTGCACTGTTCACGAAACCTACAAACCTCTTTTTTCAACAAAACTTTCATTAAAAATGGGTCTCACGGCACTATTCACACATTTAAAAATTATTTTGCTACAGCGTTTTCAATTTTCAATTTTAGCAAAATAAGCAGTATCCAAACACACCCTTAGTCATCTCAAAATGACTAACTATCTTTTATATTCAATAATTTATCCCAGTTCACAACATAACTTAATGGCCAACGGTAAATTAAGAAAACAAAATTTTACTAAATTTGTCAAGCTTTTAACCATCTGATACATAAATTCTCCAGATCCAATATGTAAATTTTTTTTTGTCATCTTAACTGCATTTGCTGCATGCCTTGACATATTCTTAGGTAGGGTATTATCTTTTGCATGCTAAATCCCACTCTCACGTTTTCCTTATATGAATTTGGTGCTCATACTTCCTATGTTGTCGCCTACAACTACAACATGAACCAGCAACAATGCTTTGAACTACATAGAGACAGAAATTGACAAGAAGCTACTAAGTTTTTTTTAATTTTTGGTCAACATTTCTGAATGACTATCATTTAACAGCACAATGCTCAACAAATAGTCGTGTACCTTGGGGACTGGAGCATTTGTGCGTCGATGTCTAATTTTCAATCCAGGTTTTGTAAGCTTTAAGATCACCGGTTGGCCATCCTTTGGATGGTTTCCCTAAGAAGTTAAAATGAATGAGCTCGATAATAAGTAAAAATATATAAATGAAACAAAACTCATTTCAGAAAATGACATGCATACCAATGTGATAGGGTAGCGCAGCAACTCAATAGCATCTTCAAGGGTAATAGAGTCCACATTCTTTATCTGAAAAGAATGAATTTATCCTGTTTTAGTATGAAAAGTTTATAAAATCCAGTTAAAAGTATGTCATTAAGTGCACTGACACAGAAAAAACTAGGGAAATAAAAGGGACAAAACGAATTGGTATTGGTTAGATCAGTGCAATTATATACAAACATACATACCAAAAATAGCTATTGCAAAAAGGACCAAGAAGATTCAGTTCTGCCATATCTGAGACCATTTAATTTTTTTATTTATAATAAGGCCATTTAATTAGAGTTGAGTGATGAAAAATATATCTATATAAGAGAATCTAATGACAAAATCAGCAAGACAGCAAGGTCACTGAAGCAGATACTGGAGCCAAAAGTATACACGTGCACACACCCCCACACACACAACTATTTCAAAAGGACCGTGAATATTCAGTTTTGCCATATCTGAGACCATAGAATTTTTATTTTATATTTTATAAGAAGACCAATTAATTAAAATTGGGTGCAAATAATATCCATATAAGAGAATCTAGAGAAAAAATTGGCCAAAGACGGCAAGTGAAGTGCATGTTGGAGCTAGATACATAATTACATATACATATTACACACACACAAACATTCATACTATATATATATATATATATATATATATATTTATAGACATGGCTATTTCTAAAGGAACATTAATATTCAATTACCATATCTGAGACCATATAATAACTTTTTTATAAGAAGACCATATAGTTAAGTTGGTGCTGAACAATGTATGCATATAAGTGAATCTAGATGACAAGATAAGGCAAAGACAGAAGAACAAGCATGGTGCGTGCCGATTGATAGAACCAAAAGGAATGATGATGTTTGCTTGAAACATGAAAGACACAAAGATAACACCTTTAGGATCCACGACAATAAATATTTGCAAAAACCCAGGATTTTTGGTTCCAAAATGTCAACAAAAGAAGAATTTACATACATGCGAAACAGAGGCTCTTTTAGGTACGAATCCCTTCCTGTCTTCACCATGCTGAACATAAAATCCATAAGGACCACTCTTCAACAGGATCTGAAAAAAGAGAACAATTAACTGTCAATTTATACAAGTAATACAACAATGAAGCAAAACAATACGAAAGATCCAGTGATCACATTTGGAAAAGAAAAAAAATTCTAAGACCAAAATTTAATGCAAACCTTTTCGCTGGAAACTGGGTTAATACCCAGCAGTTTTGGCTCCTCGACATTATTGTTTTGAGGGGGAACCTCTTCATCATCATCACCATATAAAGTCTTGGCAATATACCTATTCACAGCAACCAAATGCACAATAATAAGGACCTTTTGCAGTCACTACAAAACACTATGACCAATATCGATTTCAGTTTTTATTTCCCCGCTGAAGAGTACGGATTTCAGTTGAGAACATATATCAAGCAGCACCTCTATTCTATGCATATAACATGCAATGAAATGAAGCTATTATTATGCTGCTACGACTTACTTGCACCTCGGGTGTTGATCACAACCTATAAAATAGCCAGCACCAAACCTACTTACTTTGAAAATCAAATCTCCCTCCATACAACTGAAACAAATCAAAACAAAGATTACATTAAGGTTATTATTGGTGAAGATATCAAATAATATATATCCGTAAGTAGATCTTTAAAAAACTATTACAGCATCATGTTAAAGACCAGAATAACCATAACTATATACGATAACAAGAAATTATCAAATCAAATTTTATGAATTATAACATCAACATGGAAACATTTTCCAAGTGTTATATTGTGGCCAAACATGCTAGTACTAAATCATTTAAAATTTGGGGGACGCAAAATTTGCCAAGCTCATCACTTGTTTTCACAATGTAACAATTTGGCTATAGATTGAGTGCTTAAATTCAAATTTAACACGTAACTTTATGGATCAGATAGATATGAGCATCCAGTTAACCAAGATATTTTGCTTCAGAGGCGTAGAATGAGAACATTTTAATCTAAAGGTACCACATACTTCTTCAGGGATTGAATAGAAAGTTTAAAACTTTTGTGCGTGTGCATATCTAGAAATATCAACTATTATCACAACTCTCTTGAGAGAAAATTGAAATGTACAAAATTTCGACATTAAGCTCAATAAATTAGAAATACATTGTCAAGGTTTGACACTGAAATGTGAGGAAATAATCAAAGCAAAAGGATTGTATAATCCGATAAAAGGGGAAAATGAGAAAGCAAAATATCATTTTCCTTTAAAATTAACCATCAAAGTCCTATACAAATATTCCTTAAAGGAAATGTTAATAACAATAAACCCAATGGTCTCTAGACCAAATGAAATCTCCTCCCCCATAAACAAAGGGTGGAGTGCTAGGTCACAATTTCAATACTGTTTAAGTGTGTGAGTTGTATTACCTAAAACAACAGCAATATAATATTACCCAGTTCAGATAAAGGTCAATTCACCATTTAGTTACTGCACATTTCAATTTCCATTTCCAAAGTAGAAATGGAAGCATAAACATACCTAGGACAGGTCCTACTTTTATCAGGGAGAGAATCAAACAAGAAATCCCCAAATTTTTTCTCCAACATTTTCTCCACCTGCAAATATTATACACCATAGTAGTTGAAAATTCCTGAACATTACGCAAACTTATGCTATCATCTCTGAACAGCACAATCAGAGCCTTACTCCAAAGAAAGCAACCATACCTGATGAATATGGACACTATTAGCACGGTCACAGTATGAGCTGAATCGTGTCCAATAATCTCTAAGAAGGCCTTTCCATTCAGTCAATCCAGCAGATACATTATCAAGCTGAAGCAAAAGTTAAGAAATCAATTTTCTTTTTTTTAGTGCACCACAGCTGACAAGTATCCAATCTTGAATCAAGCTACATGACGCAGGATAAGACAAGTATATCAAATAATTAACAATCACACGAACATAACATCACTTCGTAAAGGAGGCTAGTGTGTTTAAAAAATTCACGTGGCAACATCAGCCAAACAAATAAATTACAAAAGGTAATGAAAAACAGAATATGTAACAAAACAATGAAAAAAATTACCTCAGTCTCCATATCAGCAGTGAAACTGTAGTCTGTGACCTCAGAAAAATGGTGACAAAGAAATGCTGACACCTAGATTAGATATAATCAAACAAAAATTGGATAATAGAAAAGGTGGTCAAGAGAATCAGAAAATATACAATTGGAAAGCGTTCAGTGAAAAGGCCAGAACATACCATGCGGCCACGAAATTCTGGATACAAGACACGGCATTTTGTTGTCACATACTTTCTATCCTGATACCACAGATGAATCAGAAATAAGATCGGAACTCGACATCCCAAAAGGAAAGGGGGGAAATTACTAATAAATTTAGTTAATTTTTCCAAAAATTGCAGACAACAGATGCATATTTATCAAAGATTATGACGCAATGTCAACAAAGCATGTCCAATGGATGATATGTAAATTAATCCTTTTTCGTTTTGAGCTAAATATTGAGTCAATTTGCACTATCTTACAAAAAATCACTGGTCAAAGCAGAGTACAATAAATATTTGAAATTATTTATTGCTCAATGTGATGGCTCTGACCTACATTTTGCAAGAACTACTAATGTTATACTTGCAGATGATCCTTTCACTCACAAATTCGCGAGGAAGGGAAAAGTGGAGCAAATAAAAGTTCCCTGACTTGGATATTAAAATCATTAAATATCTCAGTGGCAAGAGATATATTGGTCATTTGTGTTTGCTTTATTTGGGGTATCCTGGGTTACGCAAAAGACCATGATTTATGTTGGATTGTTATCCAGGAAGCTTCATCGCCAAAGGAGTTAACAAATCGGGAAGGTTGTTCCATTGTGTGTATTGAGGGCAATTTAGTGTGAAAAGACCTGAAGAAACTTTGATGGTTTTGAATGTCCTAATCATGTTATCAAACAGTCCTTGTTGAGATCCTTACACGACTGGTTGATTGCCTAGGGTAATATCCCCTCATTATCTTTTTTAGACTTTTTTTAATTTTTGAATTTGAGATTGTACATCTTCAAGAGTGGTTTGATACACATCATGTGTATTTGAACCATCTCCTTGTACGAACAAAATTATTTTTACTTATTTAAAATAAGATCCAAGCAATAATTTTTTTATAGGTAAAAATCTAGGTAAGCCTCCAAGTAATCATAAATACATTGGCATATTGGGTCATCCAGTAAACTCAATGATTTGCTTCTAAAAATATAAATTTGTTAGAATAGAGAATTTAGTGAAGAATGGTAAAGAAAAGATTCGTTTATGTGTTGCCTTGCTGGAAAGGGTGATTCACAAGACAAGGTATTGGAGATGTTTGGTGTGCAGTCCCATTGTGCCTTATGTGGATGGTTTGGAAGGAACACAACTGAAGAGCATTTGAAAATTTAGAGAGGTCATTGTGGGAGTTTCCGGGTTTTACATGAGTGGATGGCTATGTTACCCATCCATTGAGGCATCTTCTTCCTCGTTAGATTTTATTGATAAGTATTCTTTCTCTTGATTTATTGCTCTCTTAGTATATTTCTTGTAGGAAATATAATTTCTATTGTTAAATTACCAATTCTCCCGAAATTTTAACATAGTATCAGAGTAAGAGGTTCTAAATTCAATCTCTATTTCCTCCACTCTACCTTCCATTTAAAATCATGTGTTAGGCCTCACTTATTAAGGAGTTTGAGCCCACACATGAGGGAGAGTGTTAGAAAGTATACGGTTAAATGATTAAATTTATCATATCTCAATAGGTTAAGCTTTTGGGAGAATCGGTAATTTAACATTTATTATTCATTAATAATAAAAAGAATGGAAAAGAAGAAAATAGAAAGCAAGAGGCCCTCCAAAAAGAGCACCACCCACTAAAACCCAAATAAACAATTACAACAAAGGTACATGATACATCAATCCCAAGAATATATACAAATGCTATCCAATTTGACACTTGTACCTGTAAAACTTTCAGTGTGCTTGCATATGTGGAAGGTCTTCCAATCCCAAGCTCCTCTAACTTCTTAACCTATAAATTTTAAGATTTCATAGGTTAGAGAGCAAAAGAGAAAGCCGACAAATAACAGAAGTTCAAAAGCAATTTCAAGTCTGCCTCCCTCCCGAACCTTGGCACTTGGAAACACAAACAATTGGGCACACATGAGGGCCACTGAAGCAACTAAATCATCACATTTGGTAACAACTACACCATTTGGGAGAGAAAATCAGCAGGACTAATAATAGGTTTGTCACAAAAGTTTATAATTAATTAAATGTCTTTCAAATATTTCAAAATACATACAAATAGACTGATTACATAGGCAAGACTGTCACTGTTTCCAAAGGTGAGTTTGCATAAAGGCTAAAAATATGAACCAAACCAAGGCAGGCACTAGGTTGTTTGAGATTGGATTAGCTGGAAGGTAACTTTATTCAAGCCTGGTTTGAGCTGAGATAAGCCATCCAGCTTCAATTCAAACTCAGCTCCACTGTCATACAAGCCATTAAAGGCTCAGATGATCCCATGTGTTTGCCAAATACACCAGTCTTGTTGTCAAACACTCACGATATTGGTTTTCAAGTTTAAAAAATAATAAAAATCAATTTAACAAGTATAGAAAGGTTGATGCAAAAGACAGTGAATTGGCATCATTGTGTAGAAAAGAGGTTACAAATAATGCAGGTTAGTAACATTGGTTTCCTCAATAGTTTACCGTGTTCTTTCTGAATACACAAATGAGTCAAATCATCAAAAATAATTGGAAGTAGAACTTTTCAAGCTGATCTAATAATGCTCACACTCGGCTCATAAAGGAAGAGGGCTCTAAAGTTGTGCTCAAACTACACTCATTAAAGTTATATACAAGTTTAAAGGAGCCCCAGTCTGAAGCAACCAGAGATTGGAATTAAAAACATGAAAGAAATTACAAGACATTTTACAAGCAGCTCAGATAAAGTGGAAGTGGAACAGGATCAGAACACAATAAGATAGAAAGAGAAACCCATAAAACTATATTCAGAAGACTATGGGTAGATAGATCAAATAAAGGAAAAACGAACTTTTAGCATTCCAAGAAAATGTGCATACATAGAAAACAATAGTATGATATATCAATAACAATATCTAACACATGGTAATTTTTTTGCTAAAACACAAACTACACCTACTGAGTTTGCTGAATTGTCATTTTTGTCCACCAAGTTACATTTTTGTCATTTTAGTCCTTAAAGCTAATGTTTGTTGCCAACATTAGTCCTTCCGTCCATAAACTCCATTAACTATTTAAAAATATTTTTTTACTACTAAAAAATTAATAAAATTACATGTTAGTATTATAAAAAAGTAATGACTAAACACCCAACTTAAAAGGTGTAATTTTTATTTTTACTAAAAATAAAATGAAAAAATTGATCAAAAATATTTTTTAATAGTTAACCAAGTTTATGGATGGAAGGCTAAATTGACAAAAAAGATAATTCAGTAAACTTAAAGGTGTAATTTGTATTCTAGCCTATTTTTCTTAAAACTTACTTTCAGTGGATAATACATTGGCATTGCCCTGCATACATACCTAAACATAAGCATTTTCAATGGTTGTTATTAAATACTCATTACGTAGAGAAATTATTATTATTCAACCTTCAGATACAAACACCTATTTATGGGAATTTCAATTTTGTGAAATTTCTTTTTGTGCATGACAAGATGGAATGTTACATTTGTATGGAAATAAACTCACATACGCATACACACACACACACACACACACACATATATATAAATGAAAATATACATATATATATATATAAAGAGAGAGAGAGAGAGAGAGAGAGAGAGGGAAAGATATTGTTCTAGAATACTACTAATATAAAGAACGGCAATGATAATGTACCAATAATCCCTCAGAGTAGCGTGGTGGAGGCTTGGTATAGTGCTGCTTGAGTTCCACTTCATCAAGATATAATTGATCTTCTAGCTACAAAATGCACTAAGTTAATAAAGGCACAATTCAGGGAACAGGAATAAAAAATTGCCAACATCAGTATAAATTCAAGAGATATTTTGATACAAAAACATAGTCAAATAATATTGCCCTCGTGGCCCAACAATATCTATGCTATGCCTCATTAACTATAAAAAATTTTATTAAATTAAGATTCTTTGCTAATTTATTTCACGCAAAAGAAATATATGAGATCCACTACCTTCAATGAATTAAGAATACCAAACGCCTCATCTTGATCATTCTCGACATTTTCTTTACTTCGGACTGCTACAGCTTCCACATCCTAGAAAATTAAAGAGCAGACAAAAAGGAAAATCTCACAAATAAACATGTGACAAGGTACAATAATGCATCATATAAATCACATGCAAGTTAACTGAATAAAGACAGAAAAGGCAATTAAACTTCCATAGCAAAGAAAAAAAGTAAAGAAAATATAATAAGAAAAAATGCGAGCTAAAAGATAGAAATAATGGCAATATAAAGTTACTCTCAACTTCTTCTTAAACAACTTCAACTATAATTTCTAATCAGAATTAACTACTGAAAACTCATGAAACGTTTATACGCTCCATCATGTGAAAGTAGGGATTGAAGTGGATATCAACAACACTAGTGGAAAAGAAACCATCAGCACAATAGCCAAAATTAAAATTACAACTGAAGAATGATCAGCACCATCATTTTGAATTAGTCAAGCATGTCCAATCATATGAATTACACAGTTCTACAAAATAATATGTCTACAAGCATTTGCAGATCCTTGTGCACTCATGTATATACATAGTATTCATTTGCTTCCAGTAGCCCAAATTATGCAGAAATAAATATCAATTCTAAAATATAATTCATCTTGAGTTGACCTACTAGGAAACTTGAAATTGTAAAAGGATATTACTTCAAACAATTCATGCTACATTCAATAGTGCATCATAAGAACAGCTGCACAAACAAGAACTGCAAACTTAATAACTATTTCTGTTCATTTTGAAGGATTCCTCATTCCGTCCTTCTGTCTCTTCTTCTTCTTGAAGTTATTCATCACTTCATCATAATTAAAACAATATTAATTTCAGAATATACATGCCAAAGAGCCCTAGTTCAAATGGAAATTCCTCCCTCCATAAAAAATGGGGTGGAGAGCAAGGTCCTTGCTTCAATACCCACTGGGTGCATGTGTTACTTAACAATGAATATGCAGACGCGCGCACACACACACACAGAGCAATACAAGACTGGCAAGTAGATGAATTATGACCCACTAAAGGGCAACTGCCACCCATACTGTTCTACTAAAGACACATTTACAGCTTTTCAGGAATATTTCCATGGCAAGATGGGAGTAATGGTTGTACCTTAAAAACTGACTGATATCCAAGAAAATTAACTCTTGAGCATGCAGATCGGAAAACAAGGGACTTGTTAGCATTTCCAACATCAAGTTGTATCTGTTTGATTAAAAAAAAAGTTAGGAAACAGATGATTGTAATTGCATAACAAATACCAAGGAGAAACAAACCTTAATTGAGAACAAATAAGTCCAGTAGGATGTAATGCAATTTCTTTAGTGATTTGTAAAAGAAAATCTGGCTTAACTCACTTTGAATGAGAGAAAAAATTTACGTTCTCACCTGCTCTATGATAGCAGGTTCCATTTGGCATGCCACTGTCCGAGACCAAATAAGAGTGTATAGCTTCATGGAATCTTCATCAAGCACTCCAATGAGCGTTGCTGAAAACCGAAGAGAGAAATTTCTCTACTTAATACGTTGTAACAGTCCATCAGAAGGAAATGTGAAAGACACTAACTTTGCACTACAAACTCAAATTAAAAACCAACCAGATAAAGTTTCATAAAGCCTGAAAATATATTTATTTACATGGTAACCTCCGAATATCAGTGGGTCTAATTGCTTCATGGGCCTCTTGAGCATTCTTCACCTTCTTAAAATATTTGCGTGAATTCCCTGATGCAAACCCTTGTCCATACCTGCACAAGGTATGTTGTATATGTTAAATGACAAGGAAACACAAGAGATATCGTTGGATAAGGAAATGCAAATTTAGCACAAATAGCAGTATAAGAGGAAAGGGGTGGGGAGCAATTCAAGTAAATATTAAGGCAACAACATCTTTGCATCTTGATAAAACTGAAATTATAGTTCTTTTTGAAACTTTTTTTTTTTTTTTTGATGGGTAACAATTTATTTTTCCTCGACAAAAAAGCAAAATTTAACTACAACGTCATCATCAGATCATGTATGATAATCAACAAGCATGTCCTTTCAACTATCATAAACAAGCAAGCCCTTCCAATAATAGCAAGTATCCACCACCAGTTCCAGACCATGGAAAACGTATGTTGTACACAATAAAAAATTCCGAAACAAGACTGTAACCATAATTTAACAAATACATGCACAAATACATACATCAATAAGCATATGCAGAATATATAAACCACAAAGAAAAAATGAAAAAAAGAAAGAAAGATGTAAGTGTGGATAACTATATATGTCACCTTTCAATGACCATAGAGCGAATCTCTTGGACAGCTTCATCAGACATCTGAGATAGAAAAGGAAATGTGTTTCACTATACATTGCAAAAGCATCATCTTTACAACAGAGTTTAATAATGTTAGACAACATGGAACTCTACTGAGCACATGCAGACATGTCCAGAAGAAATGATGTAGTATATCACATCAACAAGCATAATGAAGATATTGACATCAATTAATATATTCTATAAAACTACTAAAAGCATTTAGAATCAATGAGGGTCCTAAGGTAAAGCAGGCAATATACATTAACCAATTTTCATACCCAAATCACTATTTGCAGTGGCAATACTTTCTCTACTACTGGTAAGAAGTAAATGATTTTGCGATTTAATTTTAGACAATTAGTTATTGCCACTGCCAAATTTAATTTTGAATCAATTGTTTTGTATACATTAACCAATTTTCATACCCAAATCACTACCTGCAGTGGCAATACTTTCTCTACTGCCAGTAAGAAGTAAATGATTTTGCAATTATATTTTAGAACAATTTAGTTGTGGCGACGACTAAATTTTTTTTTTTTTTTTTTTTTTTTTTTTTGAGGAACATTGCCACTACTAAATTTAATTCAATTGTTTTGTATACATTTTCTAAAGTAGGTTCAAGTAGACTCCCACCTAGAATATCCAAATTTACAACCACATGTCACTCAAAAAAAATTTACGACCACACACTATTATCAGTAGAGTTACAATTTTCAAAAACTATTTCTATTATAGAAAGGAAAGATGAAAAAGAGGTACTACAAGAAAGAGAGTCCTTAAAAAGAACAAACAGATATATGAAGAAAAAGTAAATGCACCACAAGCACCATCCAACAACAAGTCAAGATGCATAGACAGGGCCTCTAAATCATTCTCCTGTCCTTGATGCATTTTGTCCAGGAAATTTGCCTCCATAGCAACAATCCATAAGTCAAAACCAAAGTAACAATCTGCAAGTCCTTACAAAGTGGTGATAACAATACTAGCTAAATTAAAACTTACTTATGACTCATGGTACAGGGCCAAAGGCTAACTTGCATATGTAATTTAATAAATTAAAAATATATATATAGAGAAGAAAAAATGACCTGTCACAAAAGATATTGGAATGCAGCTACAGATGCTTTGAATAAAGAAAAAATTCAAAATTGATAAAGAATTCTGAATTCAGCCACCATTAGGCACTGGGACTGGGAGATTACAAAACACTACATTATGCAACAAGTTGCTACATTGAAAATACTCATGCAGCCAACGTGATACCTACATGTAGTCCATCTGTTCTCATGTATGTTATCAGACCAGCTGCCTTACCATCAGATAATTGCACCCCCTCATAAAGTTTCTGTGCAACCTGCATTCACACACATAATGTAAGTCAAAGGCTCAAGAACATATCTTGTCTCATAAAATACTGTTACTAGTCAGCAGCAAATGTCAATGCTCAAGCAAAACTGTCCTCATTTTTTTTATACGTATCAATTTTTTTTAATTTTTTGATAATTCAATAGTTGGGGAGGGGATTTAAATTTTAATGATACTTTAACCCATTTTTCCCCTAAATCTAATACTTTGCCAATAATTTCTCCTAAAATAAGGTTTTTTTAGTGGAATAGAACCAAAGAAGTCAATACCGTACCAGAGGCTGTACCGGTTTGGCCACCGATATGGTATATTTCAGATACCAGTCAATACCGGTGTACCGTTTCGGGTTTACCGCTATTTTATATATTTAATATATATACACACACACAAAATCCAAATTAAGTAAAAAAAATTGGAGAGATCAAAG
Organism: Castanopsis chinensis; assembly: GCA_032878915.1. Lineage (NCBI taxonomy): Eukaryota > Viridiplantae > Streptophyta > Magnoliopsida > Fagales > Fagaceae > Castanopsis > Castanopsis chinensis. Next base: position 17,682,777 of record JAVQMG010000115.1, on the reverse strand, counting down.
GTTAGGTGAAATAATGAAATTATCTACAAAATACTTTCATTATTGATTATTTTAGAGACAAAAACTTCCACAATTACAAAAAAAAAAAAAACACAACACAACACAACACAACATTTTGTGTTTCGATCCGGTACGGCCGATACGCAACCGGTATGGCCGGAATTCGCTGGTATGGCCGGTACACGGCCGGTACGGCCGGTATTTTTTCCGGTACAAAATAAGAGTGTACCGGTACCGGTGCATTGGCCGGTACGGTATGTACCGGTCGGTACGGCCAGTACCGGTACGGTATCAGCCACACTGAATAGAACAAAGTATGTTGAGCCTTGAGCCAAGAGCATCTTCATTCCTACATAAGTAATATAAAATGGTGGAAGTAAGAATCCACTGCTGTTCTTGTTCTTCAACTAGCACATTGCTTTTGAGACGGCATTTTAAACAAACTTTATCAAAGCATTCGTCTGGGTTGCTATAACTAGTATGTAAGATTCAATTATGAAATCAGGAAATAACCATCAATTTAGTTGCTACATATTAATGTATACTTCAATGAATAAATTAGTCTCAGCTATACCACTTTAACCCAACCTACAACATATGAATACAATATTTTATTAATATATTTTTCTTTATGATTTTATTATAAAGAAAATAGATTGTATTCATAAATAAAGTTATAAGTGACAAACAAAGCAAGAATTATGAATTCAATTATTAGAATCTGAAAAACATAACATCAAAAGTTTTACAGGAATAAATGAATGTGAAATATGGAAATGCAACAAAGACACGAATTCTCCCAAACCTTCATCGTATAATATGCAGAAAAATGTAATTTGTTTGCCGCATCCTGCTGAAGTGTTGATGTTATATATGGTGTAGGGGGGTTTTTCCGCATTTTGCTTTTTTTAGAGCTGACCACTTGAAAATTTTCTGAATTAATCTTCTGTTCAATATTCTTTGCCTCCATATCAGAGCTGATCGAATACTGATTTAACTTTTGGGAATCATAATGGGTCAACTGTGCTTTAAAAAAACATTCTTTCAGTGAAGAACTTGGTCTATTTTTGTTCATCTTCACCTCAACACTCCAGTACTCTTGAGGTTTAAATTCATCAATTTCCATTTCCCTGTCACATATAAGAGAAAGTGCAGCAGATTGAACCCGCCCAGCTGACTGGCAACCAGGTAGTTTCCTCCATAATAACGGCGAAATATTAAATCCAATCAAATAATCGAGAGCACGACGTGCAAGATAAGCATGAACCAAGTTTGCATCAATTTCTCTTGGAGTTTGGAGAGCACTTTTAATGGATGTTTCAGTTATTTCATGAAAGACAACCCTTGCTATGCTAAGATCTTCACGTAAAGCATCCTGTTGCTGCAACATCTCAACGATATGCCATGCAATAGCCTCTCCTTCTCGGTCAGGATCTGATGCAAGGATAAGATTTTCTGCTCTGAGGAACAAGGCAACAAGCAAAAGAAAAAGAAAATTCAGAAACAGAAAAACAACACTAAGGGAAAAAATTAATAATGAAAACAACTAAATAACAAAGCTCCAATTATTAACATAATAGATCAGCATCAGTAATGATTATGAAAATGACCACCAAAAACGCCTCTCAACTCAGAATTAAACTATTGATTATTAAGTTGATAGGTATGCAAATAGATAATTTTCCAGTGCACTTTTATAGTCTTGTGGTTTTGCTCTAGGTTAGTTTAAAATGGTTGAAGGGGATAAGAAACCATACCCACTTACTGCAACCTTGATGCTCTTCAAATGAGTCCAGGCAGGTGATGGAACCTCCCACACCATACTAAAGTCATCATCAGGCCTCACAGATCCTGATCTTGCAGCCAAGTCTCTTACATGACCATAGCTAGGCAAGACTTCATACATATCACCGAGGTAGCCCTGAATAACCTTAGCCTTTGTAATAGACTCCACCACCACAACAGATTTCCCATCCGGGGGATATAGCTGTTTCAGTGGTCTTTGTCCGAGATGCTTAACTTTGTCTATCTGTTGTGGATTCGGTTTCTGTGGTGACTCATTAGCTGCTTTGACAGACTTCCCGCTTCTACTAGATTTACCATTTTTCTTCATAGTCTGGATTTCTCTTGAAGTAGAACTATCAAGCACTTCCACAGCTGTGCTCCCAAGTGAATTCTTCTGAAGAACTGAAGTGTTAGTTAAAATATTGCAATGAAAGAAAGGACTTAATTTTGATGCTACTACAAATTAGTTAATTGCTAACCTCTAAAGCCTGTGTAGAATTCTGGCTTTTTTTGCTCACACCAGAACTCTTTGCCTTAGGTCCTTTTGCTACAACAGCTTCGTCTGAAGCATTCGCAGCAGATTTCCGTACCTTGTTTTTCTTGTTTCTCGACTGCTGCTTCCGTTGTCTGTCAATCTCAGAGTTTTGATTATCATTGTTAACACAGGAAGTTGAAACCTTTGATGAAAGTTCCACATCCCCTTTCCCATCTCCAACTAGCAATTCAGTAGAAGTCACTGTGTCAATGTCTTTAGAGGCTGAGACATTAGAATTTGCAGTTGTCTTTCTGCTGTGAGCGGCCAACACATTTGCCCTCTTCCGATGCTGACTGAACGTCTGGAAGGTATTCCCACCACCCTTTTTTCCCGTAACACCAGTATTTTCACGTATACATGTTACTCTCACATCTTTAGAAGAAAACCTCCGAGCAAAACTTCCACAATTAACTAAACTCCTAAAACCACTGTTTAGAGGTCCATAAATTGAAGTATCCAAAGGTGCCATAAAATTAAGGAGTCCAAGTCTTAAGTGGGATGAAACTGTGAAACCAAACTGAGAACAATCAACATGGCTTCTGAAAATATGGGAATCCTTTCCGCCCTTTACATGGTTGGTAGAGATCATGCAAGATACCTTGACTTTACTACACTTTAGTTGAGAACATTTTCTGTATCCATTGCCATTACTGATGCCAAATGAAGAACATGGTAAATGAGTTCTTGGGGTCTGCTGAAGTCCCCTATACTGCAACTGTAGCACCAATGCAACGCACTAATATGAACATTCGCCACATCAAATACAGATAGACATAATAGCATAACATTTATACATAAAAATCATTGAAAACCTATACATAAATTTAAGCATGGAAACAATAGCAGCCTTTCATTTCCAAGAAAAATAAGCTCAACCCAATGTACTCTGCTAATTTAATTCTCAACAAAAAAAAAAATTTGAAACTGTGAGTTTGACAGTACTTTGCGTTTATCACACATCTTCTACACTTTATTCATCAACTAAAGAATGCGCATGTACGCAATTCAATCAACTACAAGCACAACAGGATATAATAATAAAGAAACACCGCTTAATAAAACTTAGAGAATGGAAGGTTCAAACAACAATAACAATAGCACCTGTAAATGGTTTTCTGAATATTTTAAAAATTTTCAAAAGACAATAACAGAACCAGACAAAGCTAGTTAAAATTTGAAAACAATAATATATGTTTTTTTCCCCAATTTTATTATATTTTCTTCTTTTCACACAGAAATAAAAGGACCCATTTTTATAAAATGGGCAATGAATTTAAAAATTCTACTTACTTTTCCTTTCTTAAGATTTCTCAACAACTAAACAAAAAAAAACAGAACAATATAAGCCTATATTTTGCTAATTTTCTTATTTACAGTTTGTGGGTAACCAAAGAGAAATGTAATTGAAAAGGGAGTGAGGTGAAGAATGGGTAACCTTAGACATGAATGAGTTGAGGCGAAGAAATGACGGAGTTGGAGGTTTAGAGAATATGGAGGAGGATACAGTGACAGTGTTCATCAACAGCGAGCTCCTATGCAGTTGAATCATCGCCAGTATTGATTCTTATTTGCTCAACATATTTGGCTTTCTGAAAGAGAGAGAGAGAGAGAGATAAAGCAGAGAGGTCGGTGTAGGCTGTGAGGGTTTTGGGCTGAGGGTTTTGGAGGGTGAACATACGCTTATGTTATGCTGTAGTGTACACACACTACCACTTGCCCAAACAAAAAAAAAAAATTCTGAAGGGTCACAAAAAAATGTTAATGTATGATTTTTTTATTTTTCTACGTTTAAAAATTATTGTCGTGTCTATGAATAAAAGGATCCTATTTACCAAAAAAAAAATGAATAAAAGGATGCTAATTATTACACATTATCCCGACCGGATGTGTGTGTGAAAAAAAGTATTTTATATCAAATTATACTATGTTAATTGTATTAAAATTCAATAAATGAGAAATATGTGTACAAAAATAGCTAATAACATGTATCTCTTAATTGTTAGTGAGTTAGTTATTTTTTCCTGACATGTCCCACACTTATTGGATTTTGATACCGGTGACATGTATCATTTCACAATTTGTGTTTTGAACACATGGTTTCTAAGGATGTGTGCAACAACAATAATAATAAATTTTAAATAAAAAAAACACAAATTTTTCATGTTAGTGGCTAAGATAATTAAGATCATTTCCTAAAAAAAAATAATGAATAAAAAGATAATTACGATTATTACTAGATCATCAGCCTATTGAAACTATAAATTGAGCTGTGAATTATGTATCCTACCTTTGAGGACATCTGAGTGATAGGCTCAATGGACGCTTTACAAACATAAAAGTTCCAAGTTCTAAGTAAAATAGTATGACCAAATAATAAGAAATCACTTTCTTAAATGAGTAAAAATAAAAATGGGTGTCCCATTTTTAAAAAAAAAAAAAAACTATATTATACATAAATATGTGTGTGTGTGTGTATTTGTGTATAATATGGTTACGCAAACATATACTCTTTTTTCGAGTAGAACGGATTACTTGGGTGAGTAGCATGCGAATAATTTGAGGCAAACAAGCAGGATTGTGACCAACCTAGTAAGGCATAATTGTACTACATATGGGTGGTGACAATGTTGTGTTGATTGTGTGACCATATTTAGAAGGTGGCATTGGTTCAGGCTACGCCCTATAATTGGTTTGCAATGAGTCAAGGTGGAATTGTTAAACACGTGCTTAGACAGCCAAGAGCATTTCATGACCATGATTTTAAAAATCATAGCGGTCAAATAATTGGAATTTGGTCATGTTTGCAAATTTTACTAGCTATTATTGAGCTGGATTAGGGTTTCATTCTCTTATAAATTGTTCAGCCCAGTTTGATTTTTAAAATAGTGTTCAACAACAACAAGTGCCTAATTTGTACACGTGTGCAATAAGTGAAAACATAGAGCAATTATCAATCAATTTGCATTCTTAGACAGTCTTATGGATGTCCTAGTAGAAATGAATAGTTCCAATGCATAAGGATAATATTTACTACTTGTTTGCTTAAGAGTTTTACAAGGTCAAAAAAATCAAAGTGGAAAATTTGTCCACGCATGACAACACATTAGTTATTAAACTTGGACTAACTTGGCTAGTCGGATCAATTAACTAGTACATTGATGTGTTAATTTTTAGAACAATTAAGCATATGATCCAATCGAATCAAGTTAAATTTATAGAGTTCTTTGTAACCCGTTCAACCTAAAAAGGTTCCTTAAAACTCTATAGTTATTTTCATGAACTACAAATAACTTATCTTCTTTTTTATTTATTTAAAATGGTTTTAATTACCGTCTTCTAAATGCAACATAAGGATTTGATCATTAAAAATTCTTGTTAAAATAATTATTGACCAATGTAATATGCAAAGTATTCAACAAGTATAATTACTGTGTGGGGTAAAAAACCGAGGTCCAATAGAAGATTGAGTTTGAATCAACTCCTACTACAATTAATTTGTAGAGATGGGTGTACAAACCAACACTTGGGATTCCTAACTAATGAATCCAAGCAAAGAAATGGGTCAAGAAAGAAAGACTAAGGTTAATCAAGGACATAAGAGTTCATTTATCATTCCTCGGAATGGTCAAGGAGCCCTGTTACAACTGGAATATTACCAATTTAAGGTGTTATTCTCTTTCTAATTTCTAAATTTCGATCACTGTTTATTGGGATTCTTCCCCCTTTTATAATGATCTAGTTCTCATCCTGACCTTCCACATGGAGAGTCATTGATCTCTCTCGAGATACTTGTTTCATTCTTCCATTGGAGAATGTGCTGAGTAAGACAGATTGTCTTGACACTGTTCAAGTGTCATTTAGTTATTAATGCAGCTGATATAGTTATTACAATGCATTCAATGTGAAGTTAATAGATACTTCCCTAAGAATCTTCCCTCCTTCCTTATCCACGCTTCTCATTGTAGCCTCCTTCAGTTCTTCAGGCAATCTCCATCTGAGGGTCTTCCTTAGACCATCTAGCTCTTCGGCTACAAAACTCTTCTTCCAAGTTATCTTGGATCATGGTAACCACCAATTGGGCCTGCATACTCCCCGAAATTGGCCCAACAAGGCCAATGCCCTTGGACTCCCCCCCTTACTACTGCAGTACTGTGATGCTTAATGTGTCATTATATATTATATATTATTGAGAATATTCTACCTAGTTTCTTTTTTGTTTATTTTTTTTTTAATTTTTCTAAAAAATTGATCTATCTTTTCTAATATTTCTTAATTTTTATTTAGATTTTAATTGGACTTGCCAATAAGACATATGGTCCATGGAGGAGTCCAAAAATGAAATTTACATTTATTATCTTGGGGTCAGGACTCAGGAGTGAAAAATAAAATAGCTATGGGTATTGTTTATAAATACGTAAAGTTTAACCAAACATAAAAAAAATAAAAATAAAAATAAAAAATCTATCTGCTCGTTATTTCAAACGAAACCCTAAACCCCCAAAATCTTACTGAAAGAGCAACAGAGTGAGAGAGTTGGAGCTATCGAGATTTGAGAAATCCAGTCGATAAAGAACAAAGGTAAGTCTATAGCCACTGAGACTCAGTAGAAGAAAAAATAAATAAAAAAGAGAGTATTGAAAGCAAAGTTAAAATTTTGTCATATGCATCTCTTATTGCTAACTTTTTAATTATTCTGGTGGGAACAAAATATAGCAATTCTTAGCTGTTTGTACGTACTATTGCATTAGTTACTTTCCTCCGATGTCTGTAGATTTTTCTATTTGATTGCTGTCTCACATTGTACACTAGCCTTTAAAAACCAATGGAGTAAACAACATAGTTGGGGCTATATACATACTCTGTGTTCTTCTTTAAATGGGTTTTTGGTGAAGTATATAGGAAGTGTTTATAAATCAGAGTTAGTTTCACATAGAAAAATGGGGTTTGTGTTAGTATAACGACCCAAGAAAACGCGTTAGCCATATCTATGTTATACCCAAAAAAAAGGGATTAATTTAGTCACAATCGAGGCTCCTTGTGGTTCCTAGATCAGTCCATGTCAATTAAAAGGCAGTCAACTAATTCAGTATCAATCTAAGTCACCATAGTCAGTATCGAAACAATGAGACGCGTTTCTCTGGTTATAATTCTTATTTGTTTTAAAACAATGCCCATATCTCTTGCTGTATAATGATTTTTTTTTTTTTTTTGATTGGGGTGTGTATGTTTAGTGTAGGTAAAGTTGAATATTGTCACAAGGGCTGCTGAATTTTTCGTTTGCTGATTCATTCTACAGGGTGATGGATCGACAGCCTCATGATTATGCATCAGCTTCTGCTTTGGCGTATGCCCAGCAGCAGCGACAACCCCCTAACATGCAACAGCAGCAACAGTTTGGATTTCCTCCACAGCATCAACAGTTTCCTCCACCGGTGCACGGTCCTCCGTTCCTTCCGCCACATCCTTCTCTCCAACAATTCCCTTATCACCACCACATGCAGCAGCAACCACAGCAACTCCATCCGCATCCTCAGCCCCATCCTCACCTTCTTCATCTTCAGCAGCAACAGCCGCCACAACAAGCTTTCCCTCCACATTTAGCCCCTCCTCTTGCTCCTCCACCTTTTCATGGACTATACGATGCCCCTCCACCTCCAGCTTCTCCCCCTTCTGATCCAGAGCTCCACAAGCGCATTGACAAACTTGTTGAGTATTCTGCAAAGAATGGCCCTGAATTTGAAGCTATGATTCGTGAAAAGCAGCAAGATAATCCTGAATATGGCTTTCTTTTTGGTGGGGAGGGACATGCTTACTACCGTTATAGGCTTTGGTTAGCTACACATGCTCCAGGTGGCCCCTTCAATTCTCCTTTTCCATCCTCTTCTATACCTATGATGCATCCTCCTAATCCCATGATGAGTCCATCTCCTTTAAATGCTCCTCCAATAAATACAGCAGCTGCAGGTGTTGGGGCTTCAGCATCAATGTTGGGTGCTCAAATGCACCAACCTCCTTTCCCACCATTCTACGACCAGCAGCAACACCATCAACATGCTCAGACTTTTGGGATTCATGGTCGACCAGATTATGACCAGTCATCCAAGTCTTTCAGAGGTCTTTCTGGACCACTTCCATCCGATGTTGCACTGGAGCTCAACAATGTGCTGAATAATCTTAATGGTACAAAAGAGTCGATTAAGGGTGCCAAAATTTGGTTTATGCAGAGATCTCCTTTTGCACCTGCTCTGGCTGAGGCACTTAGAGACAGGATTTTTGTTCTAGATGATTCTGAGCGGCAACTGCATATAATATACCTTGCCAATGATATTCTTTTTGACAGGTATCATTTAATTGCTGCATAAATCATGTTATCTTGTAGACTTATGATTGCTACTCACGCTTTCCTGACACTCTGTTCATCAATTACTTTTTGCTTGCTGTACACCATGTCCGATTGCTCTTTCTCTATGAGTCTTTTCATTTATGTGATATTTCATTTATTTTTTTTAATGTTGTCTTTCTATGGTTATTTTGGGGAATACTTCCAAGAATATGATATAAATTTGTTTGTCTTGCAGTTAACATGTGCTGTGTAGGCAATTAAGTTTAACAATACGAGGGCCACAAACACACACAGAGAAGCCTTTACTTAGCTATTTTCTTTTTTCTTTTGTATTGACTGTTAGTTTTGTTCATTGCCTGTTCTCCATAATGAAATGTGAAAAGTATTAATTTTTTGATCTTGGTTAACATAATTCTAGGAGCTTCGGTAAATCAAAACGATAAAGCTATATATTTTCCTCCTTTTGTGTGTCTGTGTGTGTGTGTGTGTGTTGGGGGGGTTTTTGGGGGGGGGGGGGGGGGGGTGGCTGTTTTACTTGTATTCCTTAGGAAGGGCTGAAGACTATCTGATTTTGTGTTGGTGAGATTGTTGGCTGATTTGAACAAGAATCCATCAAATTTGGCCTGGACATTCCCTTGTGACATTGAAAACAAGGAAATTGTAGAGAATTAATCACAAATACTTTGGACCTTAGTTTCCTAAACTGGAAAGCTTTTAGTTTATTTGCATCCTTTGTCCATCAACATAGTATGGCTGTATAATTTAGATTCTATAGTATTTTGCTAGAATAATCAGTAACCCAACATCAGAGGCTCCCTTAAGATAAGTTCAAGCCCTCAGAGTTGGCTGAGTGACTCTTCAACTTTTATTTCAAACTAAATAACTAAATAAGTGTCAGCCCTGAATTTAAATCACGTTGCTTTGTGGTAGCCACCCCTAGGGATATGTTCCAGTCATTGCGGAATTGAGTATATGTGGGTTGGGAGATTGCCAGGGAATAGTAGAGTGCTCAAAGGGCTGCAGATACTTTGACAACCAAAAAGAAAGAGTAGAAAAAGCCCCCTCCAGATTTTGTTCCTTTTTATTTGGCTCAAAGACTTTTATTTGTAAGTTACACACACACTTGGTGGATCTTGAACCCACAATCTTCCTCTGCTTTGTTTATCTAAAGTAGATGTTTTTGCTTCTAAAAGTCCATCAAGTACTTACTGGTACTCAAATTTCTTTTGAATTGAAGGTTCCTGTGGTTTGTGATACAAGTCCTCATCACTTCCTTTCTTGCAAAATGACTTTTTTCTTTTCTTCTCTGTTCTTTTTTTTTTTTAGAAAAAAAATATCTTGCATGCAATTTGTATTGTTCTTACTTCTTAGTCAAGTTATGGGATATTAGTTCTAATTTATTTATTTTTTCTTAGCTGCAATTTCTTTTTATGCTTTCTACATATTAAATGTTCCCATATGCTATTTTCCCAATTCATTTGCTTTGCAAACTTTGCAGCTTACAGAGGAGGACAAGCCCCGATTTTGATAATGAAGCCCACGCATTTAAACCTGTTTTAGGTTCCATGCTTGGGAGGATTTATCATAACCCTCAAAACAAGGAGGAAAACCAGACAAGGTTACAGAAAATCTTAGAGTTGTGGGCTTCTAAAGATATTTATGATCAGAATACTATTGATGCACTTAAGGCTGAGATGATTGGTGGACCACCAACTATTTCTTTCCCAGGGCCTCCTACAATTAGCGGTTCAGCAGATCCAGCTACTGGTAAGCTATGCCTGTGTGTGTGCGCGCGCTCACCTTGCAGTTCTCACATTGTCAATGCTAGAAATTTCACTTAATTTTCTTTTCATGCAGGATTGCCACAGATGTCAAACCACAATATCCAACAATGGCAACCTGATAGGAGTTTATCAGATCAAGAGCATCTTGATAAACATGCTGCCTCTGCCCAAGTAATCCCACCATCTGTAGTGACCCAGCAATTTCTCCCCAATTCAGTCCCTGCTGGTGCTTTTGTGGGATCCATGCCCATACCATCTTCTGTTCAACCAGCAAACCAACAAGCTGCACCCCATTTATTGCCGGGTATGACTAGCAGTGGCGAAAAATTGCCGCCATATCCTTTGTTTCCACCTGGTCTTATTCCTGGAATGGTCAGAAAGATGCAGATTGGTAGCGGGGTGCCTTACTCTCCCATGAGCCCTTTGGACATACCAACTGTAATACCTCCATCTACTGTACCTCAATCCGAAATTCTTGAGAGAGTGTCAAAATTCTTCAAAGAAATTGGAGAGGTCAACCCTTCTGAAGGGCCCATTAATTCTGATTCAAGAGATGAAGATGATGAGTACGAGTATGACAGAGAACCTCAAGTACGAAAGGGAGGAGCTTGCATCCCCCCTCCCCCAAACCTGCAACTGGACCCAGAGACGGGGACTTATGCTGATGGAAGTGTAGATCGGAAACCAGGATCAACTAGCTCTGGAAGGCTGGGACTTGGAGCCACAGCGAATCCAAATGAGGTGAGTCAATATGATGATGTTTATACATCTTACAGGAAACAAAGAAGCACCACGTATCACTCATCCATGAGTGCAAGAGCTGCTGCCAGGTAGAACCCATGCAGTTATTTGTCATCAGAGATTGTAAAATAAGGCTGAATTTGAATGGTTTATCTGATTTTGAATGGCGACTTGATGTGGAGCAACAAACTTAATCAACCTATGGTGCCATCTAGAATTTTGATTTTTAGAAATGTTAATGCTTTCATGTACTAACCAGATGTAAACGGTTTGACGTATTGTTAAATCATACAAAGTTTCTTTTCATCTTATGGATTTTTGGACTCAAACTGGGATGGATGATAAATGAACAAATGATGTACCTATGTCACTAGTCACAAACATTATTATTTCCAATGTAGGCTGTAGAAATTGTGAGGACTTGTAGCATAGCTCTAGCCAAGGTTGTCAAAATGGGATCTTAGGTAGGATCGTGGGAGGTAGGTGGAATCGTAGATCATAGGATCGGATTGTAAATCGTAAGATCTTACATTATTTGAGAAAAAAACAAAAAATACATATTGGTATGTTAAATAATCACATAAAGTATGCATTCATTGATAGAATTACCATACATCATTATATCCATTCGTAAGCACCATTAAAGAGGCCAAAAACCTCAAAATGTGACACTATTGAGATTTTTTTATTTGGGTCCAATTGACACTCTTTCTTCATTAGAATGGAAAAACTTGGCTTCTTGGGATTTTATTTTTCATTTTAAGTCCAACTGAGCCGTCTGTAAAGTTAGAGAATATTACAAGAAACTAAGGTCGTTTAGGATCATCAGAATCGTACGATCTTACTGATCATAAATGAACACAAAAATCCTTTAAAGATCTGGATTGTTTTGGACAGGTAGGATCGTAAAATCATAGAATCATAGGATCCAGATCTGAATTTTAACAACCTTGGCTATAGCTAATTACTTAAAATTTGGAATTTACAAGCTATAGGGTTTGGAGGGATGAGAAAGTCCTTTAAACCCACTATGTTTACTTTAGTTGTCCCAATTTGGTTGAAATTGGATAGGAAGAGATTATAGTTTAATAAATTTTTATGTATTTCACATATTATTTTGAAACAACATAAAGTCAATCAAACTAAACTTATCTAAAGAAATATATTCGTTCATTTTTTAAAAACATTTTGCTCTCCCCATTTCGAGAAACTATATGTTATAACAAAGATACCATGTAGTCATGTAATAAACCAATAATTTAATAATATCATGTATGCAAATAAACCACATTAGGAACTTTTGAATCTTTTGATTTTAAAGAAAATGGGGGAAACATCTAAAGTTTTCTCCCATTTGATTCAAAGTTTCAAACCAATTTCATTAAAAGCAAAAGAGGATGCAGAGGTTCTTAATCTTGAATAGAAGGATATCAAATGAGGAAGAGGAAAAGGAAGAGTGGCACAATACCATTACACAAATAGCATATTGCTTGCACAACCCCATATGACAAACAATATTATTACAAACATAACAACTTTCACAATTATTTTTTACAACATCCGAAATAGCAAATTATGATTAATGTAACATCATTTTCGCATAAAAACTACCGCTGATATTACTTTTATTATACACTAATCACAACTCGTCATCTTGTAAAATAAGTTATGAAAGCACTTTCTAGATTTATAGTAAGATAAACCCAATACTTTTTTTTAATAGAGTTTCATAACTTATAACATCTGCTTGTAATGATTATATTCTTTATAATCAGGCTAAAACATCAACCAATTTTTAGTGTAGGCGGGAATTGAACCCCTCAAATCTCTTAATCTGCGATCTATTTTTAGTTTGCAATAAATCTTCTAAATGATACAAGTATGTAACACTATAATATACAATTAAGGTTTTTTTTTTTTTTTTTTTTGAGAAAATAGAATGATACTTTTATAGCTTTTGTTTGATTTTTTTTTTAAAATAACTATAAAAGCCAAATTATTTTGTTAGTTGTTGATGCTCATTTTGGGAAGCTTAGTAGGAAGAAGCCCAACAACGTGGGCAGAAGAAAGTTAATAACCGGATAGGAAAGCCATTAAGCCCATGCAGCAGGAATAATGGATCATAAGTCCATAAAACAAACAAATGGGCCTCGAGGAAGCAAATGAGCCTAAAAAGGTCCGGAAAGAGAGGAATAGCAAACTCATAGGCAGTATATAATGCAAAAAGAAGAGAATGGGTCATAACAGCCACAATGAGCCCGAAGTAATGCAAGTAAAGAAAGTAAGAGGCAATAGAGAGTCCATAAGTCCCGAGGATGAATGATAGAATAATTGGACCAGGGAAGCCCAATGAGTTAGTAAAAGCCCATGAAAAAAATAGAAAGGGCCAAGGATGCCCAAAGGAAATAAATGAGACACAGGAGCCTGCAAATAATGTAGTAAAGGCCCAATGAGCTCACTGGGTCATTAAAAAGAAATAAGCAACAGGCCCAAAGAGACCCAGCAGTTTTGGGTCAAATAACATCGCGGCAGGAATAGCAGAATGATGCCCAGAAAATGATAGCAGGACCACAAGAAGAGGCAAAAGAGTGGACTGAGGGAGGGAAAACCCACAATCAAGCAAAGCCCAACCTTTAAAGGAGCAAGCCATGGGAAAAGAAAACAGCTCACGCCATAAGAAGTTAAGGACGAATGACAGAATATGCAGAAGGGCCTCCAAATCGAGGCAAACGCATAAACAGTAGACAGATTTTGGACGAGCATGAAAGTAAAGCACGCACAAGGCCTAGACACCACCAGCCTGTACCTAGCCAATACAAAAAGTAGTGGATTATGGGTCAGAGGTAAGAGGGCATGGTTTGGCAGTGGGAAGAGGGGAAAACCTATTTTGAGGTTCTTACTTAGGCTCTTTTGGGGGAAGTGTCTTGTTGAGATGACATACCGCCCAAAAGAAATAAGAATAAGTTGGAACCACTAGGTGCATTCCATGAGGGACAGAGAGAGAGCACCTATGCCGTGGCAGGTAAGAATGCCATAGCAAGCAAACAAACAAAATAGTTCTCTTTGTCTGGTAATGTGGAGTGGATTGGAGTGGCGCAACGCGGCCAACACAGGTAAGTGGTGCTGGCTGGGCGACTAACCAATCAGTAATGGTCAGCAAGGATACCTAAACCAGACAAAGACGGTTAAAGGCTAGAATATTAAAAGTCAGCCGTGGCAGGCATTATAAAAAGGATCCTTGCCATGTACAGGAGGGGGAGAAGGGACATAATAATAGTAACTTTCAAGGAGAGAATCACAACAACTAAATAACCATCGAGAAAGAAAACGAAAAGAAAATAAAAAAAGAATGAGAGAGAACAATAAAACAAAAACAAAGAGAATAGAAGGGCAGGCATACACTAGATAGATTGATTCCCTCTCTCCCTCTAAGGCCCATGCTTTCTGCTAAAGGTAAAAGATTCCTTTTGGCACAAGTCATTTAGGCCCGTTTCCTCAAAGCAGTTAATTTCTTCCCGAGAGATTAGTCGCATTGAGGAAATGACTTCCTTCTTGACTTAGATCCCGTAACAGAGCCTGACATGACAAACTGACATTTCTCTTTGATTCAATAAGCTTATTACTGTCTCTTTCATATTCAATTTTGATATTTCATAAAACAAGTATTCCTTATTATGGCCCATTATTTACTTTTGTCTAAATAATGAACAAATCTCTTTTATTATCTTTATTATATCTGTCTGCCGTGATTATCATAGCAGTTCTGTCTGCCATGGGCATGTGATAAAAAATCTTAGCAAACAGAGCATAGTTTGTGCACAAGCCGGACTAAGGTGGGTTGCAATTGGACTGGTTCCAACTCACTGATCCAGAACACTTTGGGCCCAATATGGCATGAGGCAGCCTAGCCCAATGTTACGAAAAAAGCCCACCACATTAGTTAGCACATTTTTGAAACTATTTAGGTATTTAATAGCTCGAGTGTAACAAACTCGATTTTGGATTGCTAAATCAAGTACAATAAACTCGATTTTAACATCATGCTGCAGCTGATGTGGAAATTTGTCCAAGTAGACATAAAACTCGAGTCAAATGGACTTGAGTTCAATCATCTAGAGATCGGGTCTATAGGACTCGATTTAGTTTTGCTTCAAGAACTAATTGGCTTTCTTGTTCTTCATTTCCTTTTTTTACTTTCTCCAGATGCCGTCCCACTTCCAAGCCCCAAAAACCCATGAACAAAATCAAATACAAAACCTAAAACAAATCAAACCCACTCTCTACTCCAACTAGTTCTTCTCCTCCATTGGAGCAGCAGCTGAAAATCAAGTTTATTGTACTTGATTTAACAATCTATAATCAAGTTTATTACACTCAAGTTGTTAGATACTTAAATAATTTTAAAATTATGCTAACTAGCAAAATAGTTTAGCTTTTATAGTTATTTAAAAAAAAACAACTTTTGTCCACCCAAAATAGATCCGCCTGTCCGGCTGGCTTGTGTCTCGATGCCACTCTCATTTGTCCCCAATTCCCAAAGGTTAAAAAAAGCAAACAAACAAAATTGGGTTTATGGGGTCCATTAGCAATAATTAATCACAATAAAATAAGCATAAAAAAATCAAGAAAGTTCCACTAGAGCCTCAGCCTTTCTCGGCTTATCAGGAACAACATGTCACCTATCGCGCATGAGATGGCGATAGCCGATGGCTTTCCCAATTTTCCAATGGAAAAAATTGCTAAAGCCATTACAACAATCCCATGTGAACGTGAACGTGAATGTGATTACCATCACTCACACCCACTCCCAAATCCAAAAGTCCCACAAGACTCACTCACCAAACTCCACAAACTATTGTTTTTATTATCCACCCGCTTTGTTTCTCTCCCACTCAACACTACACTCCTTTACTTTGACTCACATAAACTGTGAAAGAAACCCTCACTTATTAGATCTCAAATTCACTAACCCAGTTTTTTTTTTTTTTTTTAAAAGAAAAAAAAAAAAAAACCTCGTATGTAATTTTTAATCCATATCAGGTTTATTTATTAATTTTTTTTTATTAAAAATCTAATCTCATTTTCGTATTTGTTCTTAATTTCTTAGTTTTGATTTTGATTGAGTGGCAGTGAGTTCGGGCATAGGCTATAATTGGAGCTTTCTGTTTTTTGATTTGATGGCGTCACTCAAGTAACAGAAGAAACCGTTTTTTCAATATCTCGATCTCATAATCAATCATCACCATCATCATCGTCATCGTCATCGTAATCGTAATCGTAATCATCAGCCATGGAAAATCACAGTGATTCTGAAATAACTCCATTTTTGAGGTCCTTTCTTTTCCATACATACATAAATGCATTTTTTACTTTGTGTACACACAAACACGTACTTATAGATATTTATTTGCTAATCACTGAATTTCAGCTTAAGCGATTCTTGGAAACTTTATTATTATTATTGTTAATAAACAGTTCTGAATTTCAGTTCAAGCAATTCTACTGGTTAATTATTCTTCGTTTAAATTTGGCCTTTTTGTGCTTGGTTGTTAAATTGTCTGTTAATATCAATGGCAATGCGGTTCGGGTAAAATAGAACAAAATTGATTCCTTCATATGATTTTGGTTATCTTATCTAATCATTGTCGAATTGAATTGTTAATCACACTATTTTGTTTTTTTAAAATTTTTATTGGGCGGGTTCTAATTCAATGATGTTTGTGTCAATGTAGTTTATCTGCAGCCATTTCATATGGGATTGCTTCGATGGCGATGGTTTTTATCAACAAGGCCATACTTATGCAGTATGCACACTCCATGACCCTCCTCACCTTGCAGGTATTGTTTTGAAGAAGTTAAATATAGCACTGACTCAATGATATTTGTGTCAATGTAATGATTTTTGGTGTTGTTCGTTATCTTAGCAAATGGCAACAGCAATGCTAATACACTTTGGTCGAAGAATGGGATACACAAAAGCCAAAGCGTTAGATATGGCAACGGCCAGAAAGCTTCTCCCCATTTCACTGTTTTACAATGCTAATGTCGCGTTTGCACTGGCAAGTCTGAAGGGAGTTAATATCCCGATGTACATTGCAATAAAGAGACTCACACCCCTAGCTGTATTGATTGCTGGATTCTTTTCGGGAAAGGGGAGACCCACAATACAGGTCTGTGTAGCTTTTGAGTTTTTGACTCAATAAGATGTTAATGGTATCGACCAAATTTTGTGTTAACATTGTACACTGGGATGCTTAACTTTACTTCAACAGCATAAGCTTATTTGATACTGCATACACTATTGATTTCATGATTATAGTATAGTGCACTACATAGCTACTTATGTTTTAATAAGCACAAGCTTAAATACTTTTAACGAGCATATGTGATGTTCAAGCATCATATCCGGAACAAGTTTTTGGCCTACAGGTGGAAGAATGGGAACAAAATATTTCTTGCATTTCTATGAAAAAAGCATGTCTACAATGTCTTACCCAACTAATTGTTGTCTGGAAAATTTGAATTCTAATTTGGATCTTTTAAAATTTACATTATCTAACTAAGCCCAACCCAACTATCAATTGGTCTTTTAGTGTTGTGTTGTGTTGCTTGTACTGATCTAAATAAAGAACTTAAATGTTTGATTCAGTCAGTAATTTCTGTTTGTTATAAATGCAATGGCTGTTTTTTTTTTGGAATCTTTGATATTATTCATGATAAAACTGAGCAGATAATCTTCATGGCTGTTAAATTTGAATAGTTGGTTCTAATCTATCGATGCCCTCGATATCAAATGTCAGGTGTCACTTTCAGTAATATTGACTGCTGCTGGAGTTATCATAGCCGCTCTAGGAGATTTTTCGTTTGACCTTTTTGGATACAGCTTGGCCCTTACTTCTGTTTTTTTCCAGGTTGGACCTTTATTTTTTAACTATTACTGGATACATTTTAATTTCAACACTGATTATTGTTTTGGAGCTCATAATTATGCATGCTTTACTAATGGAATTGCTTATATTCAAATGCAGACTATGTATTTAGTGTTGGTAGAGAAGTCTGGTGCAGAGGATGGGCTTTCTTCAATTGAGATCATGTTCTATAACAGCTTTTTGTCCCTTCCATTTTTGTTATTTGTCATCATAGCTACAGGAGAGTTTCCAAATTCTTTAGCGCTATTGTTTGCAAAGGTCAGAATCTAAATTGGTTTTCTTTTTGTTAGCATTCGTTCTATATTGTTTTGGAAAGCAATGGATGCTTGGGCATGAACTAATAGTCTACTTAAGAATTATGTTGTGCATTTTTAAACTAGAAGAATTATGATGTGCATTATTTCATAGTCGTTAAATCTAATAAATGCAGACTGCTCCTTCTCTGATGCACCATATTTTTTTCTTTCCATGTGGACAATGTAGGATATGATTGGTGCTTGAAACTGGGTCCATGTGGATAAGGAGCCAAATTTTTTCATGTATAACACTTTTAAGGATATTCTCTTTGCTATTGAGACTAATTTGTATATGATCCATAGTCTTCTACGTTTGCTCACAGCTGGTGATGGCATAACTATAGTATGGTTAGAAAAGTAATATCCTCTTTGGAAGCCTGAGGTTCTGGTAAAGCCCAGGTTTAAGTGTCCATGGTAGTTAATTAGGTTTTTATATTTTATTTGGTTATTCTAGAGTCAAGGCTATTTTAGTAATTTTGCAAACGTTGGGTATGGGCAATAGTTGTGGACCTTTGGTTAATAAGAAAATCTGATTTAGTTATGGGCCTTTATGTGTGAGTTTTGGCTCAATTTAATTAGATTTGGTTTACTAGTCAAAGTAAAAGTCCTAGTTCTACTAGAAGTTAAGATTTAAGATCTATACAAGTGTGTTATTGTACTTCAACAAGTTATAATTGATCAATAAAATATTGAGTGTTCTGACTTTAGAGTATTGAGGCACATTTGTAATATGTAATTTTCTGTACCCCAGCACGCTTCTTGTGTACTGGGGGGCTTTTTTCTTTAATAAAGATTTCTTATTGAGGCACATTGGCCTTATTGTTCTTTTCCCCTTCCATTTCTCTTCTTCTTTTCTTTCTTGCAATATTGCTCATGGATATTGTTTACACACATTGTTTGTAGATTGTGAAAAAATTCAATTCATGTTTCCTAACCCCCCCCCCCCCCCCCCCCAACCCCTCCTGCAACCCGAAATCAAATATTTTCTCTTTTCTGCTACAACCATACTCATCTTGAACCCTAACCTTTCTTCAACAATTGTACTCCCTAGACTCACAAATTCTCTTAACCCTAAACGGCAATCACAATCTCGTGTATACAAATTCCCAATTTGTACTACGTCAGCTGGTTAGTGCTTAGTGTTCGTATATATTTCTCATAGACGGTCTCAAACCCAGAAAGAGGAGGGTGGCAGTGGGTTGAAATATGGTCACTTTATTATAAATAGGTCCTTTACTGTGTTCTTTGTTGTACCGCAATATGGTCTAAGATATTATTTAGTTGTCCTTTTTTTTTAATAGATAAAGATTGGGATAATATGGCTGTCCTTACTTCTTATTCATAACATAGGGACTTGTGTCTCATACACCAGGTTCATGTTGGATCTTGGATTTCCAGCCTCGGCTTTTGCTCTTCATTTTTTTCGTCCTCTTCTCCTTATTTTATACAGTGTAATCAGTTCCAAAAGTTTAAAAACAGGATTTCAGTTATGATGTTTATTGTTTCTAAAAAAAATAAATTATGATGTTTATTCTTTCATTTTCACTTATTAAGTTATTATTCATGAATAGACCAAGGAAAATAACTACTTTTAAATAAAATTTAACGTTTGCCTGCACAATGTCATTAGAGAACACAAAAGATGTGTAGTTTAGAGCGCGCACACACACACACACAAGTATGTTATATTTATTTTCTGTGTCTTTGAATAATTCTCCCTACAATTTGAATTTAAAATGGATTTTGCTTAAGCCAATGAGCTCTAGAAAATTTGGCACCACACTCCTCATATAAGTGTTGGGTGGCGGGTGAGCCATCAGGTGTGTGTGTAATTTACCAAAAGAAAAAAATGGATTTCACTTAAACATCCTTTAGAATTTCCGTTGTCATTTTTATTCTCTGAAAGACTGATTTGACTTGCAATTAAATGGCAGCAGGTTGCATTTTGTGATGTTATCAAAATGTATCACTTCTTTATATTGTGAAAAAGTATGGTTTCCTACTAAAGGTCTTATAGTTGAATTGACACCTCTTCATGCACAAAGTGCTAGAGGGTTTAGTGGGGGGTTTGAGTTGTAGGGTTAACAGTATGTTGTAATTATTTCTCAAAAAAAAAAAGAAAAAGTATGGTTTCCTGTGTTCATTGCGTGGCTATGTATTATTTAATTCTCTTGTTACCTGTTTAGGAATGTCCTTACCTTTTTACATGGTACAATCCTTGAGTACAGTTTGGTATACTGTGAGATGTAATGGAAACAACCTAAGTAGAGTTTATAATCAAGGAGACATATGGATCTTTTTTGAAAATGAATTTTGGCCCCAGTAAGATTCTCATTAAGTTTTGAATGTTAATGGTTTTCGAATTGTTGTTGAGTTGGGAAATTTTGAAATGGGAAGTGGGTTCTTCGTAAATCGTAATGGTAAGGAGAGCAGTGAAAAGAAGGGAGTAAGTGAAGAAACTTATAGAAGTGTATTAAGGAGTTGTTAGATTGTGAAGAGGGACAGGAGGAGCTTATGAGAAGTGTATAAGGAATTATTTGATTGAAGCATCACAGGTTTGTGGGGTGCAAGAAGCTTGTAGGAAGAAGCTCTTTAGTCTTTTGTTCTGATATCCTTAGTGCATTGCCTGTGTGCTTTGGGTTCTTGTAAAGCTTAGTTTTTCTTTCAATGAAGCATAATTACTTATCAAAGAAGCTTGTAGGAAGAAATTGTCAAAAGAAAGAAAGAGGAAAAAAGAAAAAGCATGTCAGAAACGTTCACCATCAGTGTTTTGAAATAAGTAGTAACTAGAGGGGTACAGCGTGTACCTTTGAATGTGCAGCTCATGGTACAGCGTGGGTTTAATTTCCAAAATTTGGAACATAAAAAAAAATTATAGGATGCACATTTCTGAGCCTGCAGACATGTTACCAACTTTCACTGGCACTTCCATTAATTGTGGTTGTTTCTCTGCTTAAGATAGAGATCAACAACACTTTATAGGGGATAGGATTTTCAACTTGGTAAGATAAATATGGCTAGTTCAGGACATCCAATGAAGAATACTGTTATATAGGATTGTAATTTTCATTGGATCTTCTCAAGTTTGTTTCAGATGATGTTGTGGATCAAGCTTTCCCAAGGTGGTGGTGGTAGTTTTTCCAGTTTCTGTCCACTTCAAACAAATAGAAATTAGAATTTGAAGTACTCCACTCTTTTACCAGCTTTGAGAAAGCCTATATGAAGTGCAGGATTCTTTTAGATAAGACAAAAATTGATTTGGCTGAAGATTCTTGTGGTGGCATTATGAAATTAAGAAATAAGGATATTTCTAAATCATAACTGAAATTGAAAATTTGCCTTTAAAATGGTGGTCTATGTGAAACCCTATCTGATGTTGTGATAGCAGATCTATTTGGGAGAATAAATAGAGTTCTCCTGAAAAAGAGAGCCAATTTTTTGGTGTTATGATTTGGAAAACCTTCTAATAGCTTGAAGTTTAATAACTGAATCTCGACACTTACTTGCTCATAGTACATCATTAGTTATTGAGAAAGTGCATCTTTGTAGTTTTATAGTTCTTGTATACCATACACAATCGAAGTGCCTGGGTCTTTGAAAAGAGCACAACGCATATCACATCCAAAAGTCTGCCTTATTGGTCAAGAAATATGTATGAGTTGCCCTGACCTAGTGGAGGAGTAAAGATTTCAAGAATGCAGAGGAGAATAAACTGAAAGTAGGAGGGCCTCATTTGGGTTCTTCATTATGCTAACATTATTAAATCACAAAAAATTGCCTTTTGTTTTTGTTCTGTTGCATTAGTGAAAAGTATTCTTTTTTATTAAATGTTGTTGGCATATAAATGTACATTATGAATTTCTATATAGCATTGATATCTAATGTTAAATTTTTTCTTAATATGCAGAGTAATTCCTTATACTTTTTGGTGATTCTTATTCTTTCTTTGGTGATGGGCATCGTCCTCAACTTCACCATGTTCTTGTGTACCATAGTCAACTCTGCTCTAACAACAACAATAGTCGGAGTCCTTAAAGGAGTTGGGTCCACGGTATGCATGGAATATCCTCTGGCTCTATTTGTTGTACAGAAGTTTGGTGGTAGGGAAGGAAAATTTAGAATTCTCAAACAACCAGCCCATTATGAAATTCTTGAGGGCATTAAATTTTCCTTCTGTTTTCCTGTCTTTATACTTGAAAGAGCACGTAGGAAACTCAATATGAACTATTCAAGTGCATATATCTGACATATGCTTTCATTTGTTTATTTATTTTTGCTTCTCAGACTCTTGGTTTTGTGTTACTGGGTGGTGTGGAAGTTCATGCTTTAAACGTGACGGGATTGGTTATCAACACAGCTGGTGGGGTTTGGTATTCATATGCCAAATATCAGCAAAAGAAGAACAAACCACCGAAGTTAATATCAGATCTTGAGGCTCATAGAAAATAAAAGCATTATTGACTATTGAAGGATTGCAGGTGACCAACAGTTGCTTTCTGTTTCAACTTTCAGTCGATTACTTACTGTATCACTTATCAACAATGAGATAATCTTTTTATTTATTTATTTTAATATTAGTTAGTAATGCGTAACTTTACTTCAACAGCATAAACTTTATGGAGCTGTGCAGAGATGAAAATGATTTATTAGCTTGGATACTTTGTTTTCGGTCATAATACGGTCAAGAAGGTTGATCAGAAAAGAGAACTTTAGTTATCAGTGTTTATTGTTGTAGATGATGGGATTTGTACCCCACTGCCATTTCATGGGAAATCAATGTATATCATAGCCATAAACAATGTTAAATGTTATCATTATGCAACCACAATACTTTCATCTTTTGGACCCTCATACAATTCCTTTCTATTCTGATGGAAAATCATATTCTTTTTTTTCTCCCCTCTTCTTTTTTTGTAACAAACTTGATACTTGTTCTATTTTCTTTTTGCTGAATGCATCCCCTTTTCCTTAAAAAAAACTTTAAACTGATAATCTTTTTGTTTTTTTTTTTGTTCCCTGGTTGTATTCTGCATTCAGTTTTGGATAGCAAATTGTTGTCGGGGACATGGCTTCCTTTCGCTGTACTTTGACTTGTGTATACCAATAGTGTTATGTTTTCGACAATTAAATTCAATGTAATAGGTGTTTGAATTTAATTGGAAAACCTAATGTATTGCATGTAAGATATTGTACTAAAGTTTTTACCAGGTAGTCGGTTGGATTGGGTGACACAAGAACGACATGTAGACAAAAGCCTTGCCTTTGATTAAAACTAGAATACTTTTGTAAATATTATTCTTGGACTTTAGCATGAGTTTCAATTTGTTCTTTAGACTTTGATTTAAAAAGCTAATCCTCTGGGCATTGGGTTCGTGATAAACTAAATTTATTATTTTCTGTTAAAGTATAATGAATTTAATCATTTAATTTATTATTTTCTGTTAAAGTATAATGAATTTAATCATTTAATGTCACATAATAATAACATTTGAAAATTATTAAGTGGGAAAACCACATGCACATCATTTACTAATACCTTAGACTTGAAGGAAAATTGTTAGACTTTAATTTTTTTTTTTTTTAATTCAAGAGATAAAATGAGGGAAAGAAATTTGAAGTTTAAACGTTTTAGTTGAAAATATTAGGGAATTTGTTCTTGTTAGGCTTTAATGAAAAATATTAACAAAATGATTTGTTACAAACCTAATATTTAAGAGTTAATTTTAAAATAAAAAACTAAGGATCAAAATTGATATTCAAAGGTTATATTTGTAAATTTGATTTTTTAATTGACAATGAATAGAAAAGAGAATGAAACAAATTTAACTTTTTTGAATCCTGAAACGGTAGATCAAAGCTGACAATAACATTCCGGCCTTTTTTGCCCAATAGTATTATTTTAGGAAAAAGGCAATAAGTCTAATTTATTTAGTTATGTAACATGTTTTTTAGAGCTCAAGTTTGTGAAAATCGAGTTCCAGTGAAACTTGAGTTTACCAAACTCAAGTTCCAAGTATTATGGTATTCTGGTCAAATATAATGCTTAAAACTTGAGTTGGTAAACTTGAGTTTTCAAAAAACGTTTTACATAATTAAATAAGTTTAACCATTTACTATTTAACAAATTTTTTTAAAAAATTATACTATTAAGCAAATTTTTTCATAACATTCCCCTTCACCAGTATAATCATAAAATCTAAGATGAAACACAGCCATAGAAAGATAGAGACAGACCGAAATAATTTGTATTAAATAGTGAGATGTCTTGAGTGCTAAAAATATAAGGACCACTGTGTTTCAACAG
Source organism: Castanopsis chinensis (assembly GCA_032878915.1). NCBI lineage: Eukaryota > Viridiplantae > Streptophyta > Magnoliopsida > Fagales > Fagaceae > Castanopsis > Castanopsis chinensis. The sequence continues at coordinate 17,658,060 of JAVQMG010000115.1, read as the reverse complement.
AGGCAGTATAACTAGTATGCAGCCGCTAGTTCACATAATGTGGAACCCATGTGTGTGTCAGACCTACATTCTGTAAGGTAGTCACTGCATAACTTAATTTTTGCTTCGGACAAAAACTGTAAATTCAAATCAATGTCAACAGCTCGAGAAAAAAAGCTTTATGCTAATTAGCATGCTCAATGTTCTAGGTGTACAGTTATGTTCATTCAAATTTTTGCTCCTGCAAGCCCAACAGCAGCAAGTAATATGTTGCAATGATCATACCCAGATGGAAGACCCCAACTCAGAACGTCTCTTACTCATTTTTTTTTTTTCATAAAAAAAGAAAAAACTATTTTAAAAAGTGTTTATTAGCAATATAGATGAAGTCCTGAGGTCTAAAGACACAATAAAATCTCATAATATTTTCATTACATTTTTATGTTGAGTTGTAACAGGTCCTAGTATAATTTTTTTTCTCATTTTATTTTGTCGTATGTTGTGAAATTTTGTTAGGTCCGTGCAAGAACTCTTTGCCAAAACAATCAATTCACACATAACGTACCATGTCCAGACCTTTACATGTGCACGTGGCCATGCATGTGCACACACATGGGCTGCCCCAGCCCCCAGGATTGAACTGGCTGCGGTTTGAGTCTCTGAGAGTGAGATTGAGACTGCCTTCGGTTTGTAGAGGAGACATTTCTTTGAGTTAATTTACAGCCCTGTATTTTAACCAGATGTGCCACAGCTACTAGTAGATGACTGACTTGTAGTGGGAATTTTGTACTCCATTTTTTTAATTCTTTTGCACCATTGTTGTCAATGCTGATTTCATCCTAAATCATCTTTCATCATGCAAAAGACAACATTTTTGCACTAGAATGTTGATTGTTCCTTAGTGGGGGGTTTTTCGTGCTGATATATCTCTACAGTAAAGTAAAAAATATTAAACACCCTGTCTGTCTTGGAATGTGCTAGAAGTTTTTGTTAATAAAAATAATTTTAAATAATAAGTTCATATGAAAGTGATATTACTCTAATAAAAATTAATTGTAAGATCTTTACTTTTATTATTTTCATAATTATTAATCATCGTTGTAGTTTGTTTCTAGTAGTCTTCTTGAAAAATGCGTAGACAATATTGCACATATAATAGCCGAAGCGCACAATTAATGGCTTTATCTTATCAAATGATTCAAATCCTGCCTCATGTTTTGATTATAGTATTATGGGAAGTGAGAGTTGGCTATTTCCTCATTCATCATAAATGTGGGGTGTCTTTTAATAAGTGGACTCTTCACCAAGAGTTTTGTAACAACTAATATATTAAATGATATTTTCAGCGTAAACATTTAAGGTTCAAATCTTTCATTCCGACTATTAATTTATCTTTAAAAAAATTACATTTTGAGATTGTACCCAAAGATGTTAATATTGGGTTACTGAAATCTGGGTCTTCTACGGTTTTTATTTTTCTTAGTAATACTTGAATGTTTCATAGTCTTGTATGGTGTATTAGGTGCAGATTAATTTGATTCTTAGCCAAGAATGCTAACCAAAGTAGAGATTTATGCCTCACAACTCACATCATCTTAAATTAGGCTTGGGCCAGAATTGTCGCCAAGTGGAAGTGGGCTTGAACTTGGAAGATGAGGCCTTTTATGGGCCTGCCTGGCTGGAGTAATAGGCTAGTAGCTCGTGTTCGGCTCTCACTGCAAAAACATCTTTTACAGGAAAAGAGAAATTTTTCCCCTTTTCCAAAGGGGAAAAATTGCTGAAGTATTGATATTGCCCTCATTTATGACTTACGTGAGATAATCAATTATGTCAGCCATTAAATTTTGTACGCAATTGAAACCTAAGCATTTATGTACGCTATTCTTTTTTGACGAATGATGATACTTTGTAGTTTGTATTATTATTGATTTGGGTGTGGCTTGTGGTCACACTATTTTTTTTTTTTGGTGTCATTTTGTTTCAATTTATGTTCATGTAATATGAATAAATCAGAAATTATGTTCATGGAAAAATTGTGGTCACATTAATTATTGTTTGTGTCAATTTGTTTCACTTTATGTTCATCTACAATGGCTAGTGTACTTGCTGCAATTTTTTTGAGCATTGAACTTGGGTGTATAATTTTAATTATATGCATTGCAAGCTCAATTTAGCTCCAAATTTTGTTGTCAAGCACATATTTTATATGAAAAATTAGAGATAGAGGAAACATATTTTGTGTAAAAAGAGTACACAATAAGAGGACTAGCAATGGGGTGTAAAAATCCTCCAGTTGAACTCTTAAATTCCTTCCACATTCGGATATGCAAACCCAAAAAGTTTTACATCTCAGGTACAATAAGAGCATCCACACCAGCTCTTTCAATTTACACATTCATTTTTACACTAAAAACTTACTTTTTTTATTTTACACATCTAATTTTACAAAACGCTCACATCAATTCATCTATCTTATCACCTCTTTTAATTAAATAATCAATTTTATCAAATTTTTTATTATTTTCCCAACTACCCCTTTAATACGCACACGCTCTCTCTCTTCCCCATTTTTCTGATTTTTTGCTCTCACTCTCTACCCATCTCTCTCTACCCACTCTACCCATCTCTTCTCAAATCAACCCACTCTACCCATCTCTCGACCCACTCTACCCATTTCTTCTCAGATCAACTCACTCTACCCATTTCTTCTCTACCCACTCTGGCCTTGCTCTTGGGCTGCGCCATAGGGCGTCGCGGCCCGTCCATGCTGGTGCGGGAGACGGCGGCGCAGCAGCGAGAGGAGCACAGGGCCGACTGGGTACTCGAAGCCTGTGGTGGCCGATCTCCCTAGCTTCGATCCAATCTGATCCACAAGCACCGATCAAATCCACTCCACAAGCACGCAGTGGCCGATCTCCCTACCGACCGATCTCCCTAGCTCCGATCCACAAGCACCGATCAAATCCGAGATCTCCCTAGCTTCGATTAGGCTCCAATCAGGCAAGACCCACAAACACCGATCATTCCACCGTCAAGCACCGATTGCTCCACAAGCACTGATCTGTTTGTGTGTGTGTGTGTGTGTGTGTGTTTTTTTTTTTTTAGCAAGTGTATCTCTATTGATTTGTCTTTGTGGATGTGGATGTGTTTGTGTGTGGGTTTGTTTGTGTGCATCTGTGGAAAAAGAAGAAGATGAGGAGAGAATTGAGTTTGTTGAGCACGGACAAGAGAGAGAGAAAAAAAAGAGCGAACGCAAAAACAATAAAATATTAAATGAACGAGCTACAGTAGCCGTGTATATTTACACAGTTACTATAGCATGTGGATGGTTTTGTAAGATTTTACACAGTTTTACAATCACTGGTGTGAGAGTTTTTTTGACCAAAATGTGTGAAATAAAGAATTTTTTTGTATTATAGAAGATTATAAAAGAACTGATGTAAATACTCTAGGCTGTGTATTTAGAGCACTTGTAGCAGTAGAGCTAAATAGCTATATAGCTATTTTAGCTCCACCAAAACACCAAAAACCTTTCTGCAGCAGTGGAGGTATAGCTAAAATTTTTAGCTTAATTGCTACAGTGCTCATGTATAGATACATGAGCACTGTAGCTCAAAGCTATAAAAAAAATTAATTTTTTATTCAACTTTCTGATTAAAATAATATAGGCTGATGTTTTATTGTAGCAAATGTATTATTTTATTGTGATATTTATATTATTTTATTGTGTTGAAAGTTAAAATAGATCCACTGCTGCAGCATGTTTTGTAAAGTAAATAAGTAAAATAGATAAAATAACTTTTTATGGAGTTAAATTGCTAAAATTTTAGCTCCACTGTTGTGGAGTCTCTAACTTTACTGTTTACGAGGGTGTAAAAAATTTATAATTTTTTATGCTCTTTTCTTTCATCCTCTCACGTCAGAGTCCTCTGACTCTCTCTTTTTTTTTCTTATTTCTTTTTTCTTTTTTTCTCATCTCTTTCTCTCACGCTCTTTACCATCTTCCTCTCACGGTGGCTTCAGATTGGCGTGGGCTCGTCGGGACTGTGGGTGGCCGTGGGTGGCATGGGTAGGCGTGGGTTTGTTCCGGTATGGGTGGCCGTTGGCGGGTGGTTTTATTCGCTGTGGGATTGTGGGCCGTCGTGGGTAGGGGGTTTTGCTCGCCGTGGGTCTTGTGTGTTTAGATATGGGGTTTTTTGGGTTTTTTCGGTGATGAATCAGTGTTTAGATTTGCAAATCCTTATTCTCAATTGTTGTTATAGCTGTTTGTTTGCAAATTTCGGATCTTTTTTCTTTTGTCTCGGTGGTGTAGCTGTAGGTGGGTATTTCAGTGGTGCTATTGTGGGTTGCCGTTGTTTTTGGTGGTTGCAGGTGATAGGTTGTCGTTGGTGGGTTGCCGTTCCTGTTGGTGGTTGCCGTTGCTGTGGGTTTGGTGTTACAATGGTGGGTTTGGGGTTTGGTTTAGTGTTTTAATGGAGCTTCGAAGGTATTGGTGGTGGTGGTGTTTGGTGTTTCTGGGTGGTTGAGGTCAGTGTTCGGTGGTGCTGGTGTGTTTCTGGTGACTGGTGTGTCAGAATAGATAATAATTTTTAATATTATTATTAGGTATATTTTTTCTGTATATATTAAAAGGATTCAGATTCAAAAAGTTAGTTATTGTTTTTTTTATTGTAAAAAATATTTTTAAGTTAATTAATTAATAATTTAAAAATAAAATTAAAATAATAAATTGACAAAAAAAAATTAGTTATTATTTGTTTACTATAAAAAATATTCCTACTTAAAACTTAAAAATGAGGTTAATACAAAAAATTAACAAAATAATAAATTCTTACGTCTAGTTTTTAGTGAATTCTTATTTTTAGGTTGATTTAAATTCTTACATTTACTCACTAACTCCCTATAAAATAGGAACACTCTTTTGTTAGTTTTAAAATTTATCTAATCTACAAAATTCAACCCACGTATTCATCACACTGTTAAATTTTTTTTTTTTGGTAATTGAAAAAAGTAAAAATCTCAAATTATAACAAATGTAAATTATTAATCTTTACCTAAACAATAGAAGAGTTGTTGGGTACACGCGTTAGTGCGTGTTAGTGCGTACTTAGAGACTAATATTATTTTAATAGATTGTTTGTAAAAATAGAATATAAGACATGGGGAGAGTCATAAAATAAATAAAGTAAGTTTTTAAGGAGTAAATTAAAACTTTTTTTGGCCACCGGTTGCTGATTTTCTAAGCACATTGTTGAATAGGAACTGCATTAACTTTTTTGAGGTGAACGTGGGCTTCTTTTAGTGACCAGGTCAATAGTGATGGTGCAATGATTAAATGCAAAACCCAAGTGGATAACCAAAACAGCAATACAAATGCAATAGCTAAATCAAAGGTTCAATTCTAAACATGGAATGGTCCACGGTCCACTTTCATTTTCCCTTTAAAAGTATCTAAGTAGAGCTCTCTATGGTCTATACATTAAATTTAGCCGACACAAAATTGCTGGGTTTGGGAGCATTTGGGGTATGCTTTTAAGTTTTAATAGCAAGTTGGATATTGACTATTGAGTGCGGTTGTCTTCTTCAGTTCTTTGGATACCATATGTGTCGGCGCTGCAGAACTTTTGTGGGTTAGAATAAGAACAATGGGCAAGAATGAAAGTATGCAAGACATATATATGTGTTCTAATCCCTTCCGCAGAATAGGTAACTTGTCATCCAATAGCAGCAACACATGAATTGGAGGTGTCTTGGTTGCTTTTAACAGTGGGTTCCAGTTAGCTCAATTAGTAAAGTTTCTGATAGTTGTATAGGAGATTTGGAGTTCAATTCCTGTATTTATTAAAAACTTATTAGTGTCTTGGTCTGATAATAAAGAGCTACCATCAAAAGTCATAGGTTAAAACTCTCTCTAAAAAAACTTTTATCTTAGATGTAAAGTACATTAAGTTTTCTAATTAAATTCAAACATATGGATGGTTATAATGATATATACAACACGAATAGTGTTAATTTTTTCAAGAACAATTAAATTCAATACAACTGTGTTTAAATTTAATTGATAACTTTTTTTTTTTAGTTGAGAATACTAAGTATTTTTAACACACACACACAAGAATACTTAGTGTGTGTGTGTGTATATATATATATATCAATTATTTTTGAAATTTCAAATTGGGGGAGGGGACCGCGGCCTCTCTTCCCCTGCTTGTTGAGACAAGGGATTAATCTAACTCCAAGTTAGGAACTCCAACATTGAGAAGAGTCTCTCCCAATTGCTTAGAAAAAATGAGAAAATATTTATATGTAGATATTAATATTATGGTTCTATTTATTAATTATTAAAAATTTATTTATTTTGATTGAGTTTTGTAAGGAAATATCAATTTTTCAACGAATAATAGACAGAATATAATTTTATTGGATTGGAAAAGGCAATTATTAGGATTTTTTTTTTCCATTAATGAGAAATAAACACACATAAGAGGGAAGGAAAAAAGACATAAAGTTCTAACTCAAAAACAAATTCATGCACACCACAATAATAATCTGTATGTAATATTCAACAAATTATGAGGAATTTAGAACAACTGAATTTTCATTGTTTCCTGCGGCTAGACATGCATTAGGAGTATGGAACCGAGAATAGAAGTACTGAACTTGTTAAGAGGTTGACATGTGCCAACCACCCAATCCTTATCGGCGTGTATATACATATCAATGGGAGTGGGACGAGTGGCACACCTGTATCTTCATTTATTGATTACCCCCCCAGTTACGTCACAATGCACATGTTTTGTTTTATGTATTATTATTATTATTATTTTGCTGAATTTGTTTTGTTATATGTGTTGATATATTGATAATGCCCCCTTTGATATCCCCGTCTCTCTTTTTCTTCTTTTTGGTTCGTTGGGTTGGAATATTGGGGTTGATTCATCTTTCTTTGTCATGTATGTGTCTTTTCATGAGGATCATGACATGGTTTATTGTCCACTTTGTTTAAACCGATTGAATTAGTCTAATAATATGCAACTTGTTTCTTAATTCGTATACTTGGAACTTTTAAACTCAAGAAAGGAACAAAAATATTTAATCCCAATAAAACTAAAATTAAAGTGTGATGAAATCGTACTAGCATTAGAAATAATCATTCTATAAAGTTTTAGGCCATTCCCTATGGCTAGGAGTAACCTGACTTGATTCTCAACATTTTTTTGGGCCACACCAGAATCAAATCCAATTTGGCTGGCTCACACTCACTTGTTAGGAATTAATTTTTCAAATGCTAAGCCAACCTAATCGATATAAAAACAAATTTCATTACAAATGCATATTCTACATACAATGTCCAAACCTAGGATGCACGAGCATCGATATGGATACAAATGGACGTAGGTATAAGTTTGATACAACAACATGAGAAATTTTTAAAAAATTATAACATAATATAGCTAGAGGTGTACACCAAACCACACCAAAACCTCCTGTATAATGACAAAACTGCACCGCAAGTAATAGTGTGCGGTTTGCGGTTTTATAATAAGAAAACCACATTACACCGTACCTTTTCTATATATTAATATATTAATATATTTATTTTTTAATATTAAATATATTATTAATAGTTTAATAACCCTATTTTTAAAAAAAAAAGTTTAATAACCCTAACAAGTGTTGATTAGGAAAGCTAGCAAAAAAAAAAAAAAAAAGCTTATTAGTTTAAAACTTGCCCAAAAACCATTGAAAAAATCAATTTTGAGCTGGGTAAAAAAAGTCCAAAATTTGAAAAATATACTTGTAGGGGTAATAGACCCATTAGTATATATTGGGCCAAGGGCTTGGTCCAACGATGCCTAATTGTCCAAGGACGGGGTAGACACTGTTGTAGAGATTAACATTGATGAATAAAGAAAAGGGTTTAGTTACAATGGTCCAATAAGGGGGTCCGAGGAGAGATGCTTCCTCGGCTAGGTGTAGCAAAGGGCGGAAGGTGCGGTTTGCCTCCCAAAAACAATGTTCTAGGAGGTTCTATTGGTAAGGATATACATCGTGAGAGTATAGGACAAAAAAAAGTTATGAAATATCTAAGAGAAAACTGCTAGCACCGTATTGAATGCTATGTAGCTAACTTTTTGGCCGCATTAATGAGAAAGTGATACCAAAGTAGCAGTTTTCAGCCTTACAGTTACTTTCAAAGATTTTAGGAGGGTACTGATGGGACAAGTATCAATACCAACAATTTGATCCATACGTGAAGGGTAGAGATAAAGGGGAAAAAGAGGATATAATATGGAGGGAGGACTTTTAGGACTGGGGGATCGAAAAAGAAAGAGAAAAACACTATAGAGTCAAGAACAGTATTTGTAATCAATCCCTAAGTGCGATAAATAAGAATCAACCTCCTCGGATTGAGTTCGAGGACGATTTTCCTTAAATAAAATTGTTTTATTTTTATTCTATTGTCATCTTGGCCCACTATGATTGTTATTCAAACTCACTAGAACATAATTTTCCAACCCACTCTCTACAAATTAATTGTATTGGGCTCTTTAGGCCTATTCCCTTTCTTCCTTTGGGCTTAGGTACAAAATTGTGTCCCTATGATACTAGTTTCAAACTGTACACACCACATATTTTACACGCACCCACATGTGACTACAAAAGTGAGGTGTGGTGCGGTTATGATTTTCGCTAAACTCTAAACTGCACCGCATTACACATGTGACTGCAAAAATAAGGTGCAGTGAGATTATGGTTTTGGCTAAACCGAATTGTAAAATGTAGTACTAAAAATGATTCAAAACCGCACTGCGAATATCCCTAGATATAGTGGATAGGATACCGCTATGATACGATTACGATACCCAAATGAAAGTGTTCAAATCCTAAGTCCAAATCTGCATATGCATCTGAACAATTAATTTTTTTTTCGACCATTTCATTTTAAAAGAAAGAACTTGCATGAATCTTGCAAAATATTGAATAAAAAATGTGTATAGTAATCTCATGCAATTATAAACTTATCATCTATATTTAGTCATTTATATTTACTTTCCCGTAATGAAATGCAAATTGTTTCAAAGGAGTATGTATTAAAAGAATTAAAGTGGCGTCTATGTGATGCAAGTGTGTGTGAGAGCCGTGAAGAGAGAGAGAGATCAAACAAAGCCATGCAAGGAAAACTGAAACACGACCAATATGATTTGTGATTGAGAGATTCGACGAGTCTATGTACGTATAGGGGTCTTACCTAATACATTTTTAAACTTTATAATTTTAGATATGTTTTATAAACCTTAAACTTTCAAAATATTCAATTAAATCTTAATAGTTTTAAAATATAATGATTTTAACCTCCTTTCACTATTCCTCTAACATTGTTAGAAGCACATGTGACAAAAAAAAAAAAAAAACTGTGCATTTTATTGAGTAGGTTTAAAAGATATTTATCTAAAACTATAAGGCTAGTGTATAACTAGTTGAGACCATACGATTTAAATCAAACTTTTCATAAACTATATGAGGTTAACAATTTCACAATTTGTGATTATTTTAATTTTTTGATTTATGGGAAGTGATCACTTAGTAGTTAGGACTTGTAGTGTTTAGAGGGAATTAATTAAGGGAATTAATTATTGTTTCATACTTCCTAATGTATACTTTGCATATACAATATACACATTTTTGCACAAAAACGTACCAAAAGATTCATATTTTTTTAAAATGCTACCTTTAACACGTAATGTACACATGATTTATACAGAAAGTATGTAAAAGAAGTGTGAAACAATCAAAGTTCGAATTCAAATCTCTGGAAAGTCAAACTAATAGTAAATTATATATAAGAACTCTTATATTTCTGCATGTTATATTATATTGTATGGAAAATTTTTAGGTACTTCAAGTACGGAGAAATATTGTTCTCTCCTCTCACATTTATAATGGATCATACCATGAATTTAATTAATAAATTCCACCATAAATGTAAAAGAATGAAACATTATTTTCCGTATTCCGAAAATACTTAAAAATTACTTGTATTGTATTGCGGCAAAACAATTAGAATATATATCTCAGTTATTTAACTTATTTTTCTTATAACTCATAATCAATAATCAAGATAGAACGAGGTTGTTGTCCTATATACTTTGACTTGCCAAAGAGAAGTTCTGTCCGAGAGAAATACCGAAAGAAAAAGAAAAAGTAGCCTGTGTCAAATCTAAATTTAACTCCTTAGCTACTTAAGCCAGCAAAGCACAATGCCTTTAAAAAGTAGTTAATTGTTATGCAATTTGAAAGAATCATAACATTGACAATAATCTTAATAATCCAACTGCTTCAAACTTTAAAGTTGTCAGTCACCTTTGTGGCCTTTCCTTAACCCCTCTCCTAAAAAAAAGAAAAAAAAAAAAAGATAAATAGAGAAAGTTGCCAAGAACTAAACATTTATTTATTTCTAGGTAAGTAATAATATTAGGGAAAAATTAACAGGTTTACTAAGAATATTAGTTTAGAAAGTATTTTTAAATAATTTTTATGAAGAAAGAAAAAGGTAATTGATTTTTTTGATTAACTTTTTATATTTCACATAAGAATTGTAAGGGCACAAATCAAGCTTTGTGTAGAGTCAGATCTCCGGACCAAGCCTATGAGCCCTAAACAATGAATTTATAGAGAGCAGGCTTCTAATCTAGGGTTTTGGGCGGTAGATAACACAAAAGTTAGGTTCAATCACAGAACACATGCGTACTTCTCAAACATGGATGAAATATTACTTCATATATTAATACCGAGGACAATGTTTTGTGTTTTCTTACAAGTTCTCTCTCTGTCTCTCCTTCTTCTTCCTTTACCTTTTATAGGCCTGTCTCTGTTTCTTCTTTCTTCCACGTGTAGTCCAGGCTTTGGATACTTGTCCCATCATTCCCCCTTACTTAAATCTCTGGCGGTGAAGGTAGGGTTGAATTTCAATATTCAGACGTCACTTCTTCATTAATGCGGCCAGAGAGGTAGGTAGAATGCCTTTAATGCGGTGGTAGCAGCCTTTTCTCTGATATTTGTCTATCAACTTCCTTTATCCCTTATCCTCATTCTCTTAGTTATTGTATATAAGGTCCTTAGTATAAGAGTCCTTGAATTGCCGTATCAGTAATACCGTCCTCGGCAGCAACTGCCGAGGACAAGATCATCCTCGGACGTCATGTCTTGTGGCGTTCTGCTCATGTATGACACCTTCCTTTGTCACGTGGCATCGTAGGCTAGAATTATTATGTCCTCGGACCATTTCATGTTGTCAGTTTAGACTTTCCTCTTTGCGGGAGCCTTTGGGCTGGCCCAATTCGTGCTTTGGGCTCATGGGCACTACAAGAATGATATTAAAACTTTCTTAAACTGGTCAAATAACAAATATATTAAGGATATTAGTTAATCATATCCATAATATTATTTCCTTCAGGAAGGAAAATGCCATTATCGATCTCCTTCGAAAAGTGCAAAATAGAGCATGGTATGGAAGAGATAAGATTCTTTGCTTTTGATTACAAGAAAATACCTAAATAATTATCAAGAGAGTAGACAAAAGAGTCTGCGATTCTCAAAATATGAGAAGCATTCTGGTAAGAAAAGGACCTTAGACATTTACTACTAAATATTGATTTCTGATAGTGGGACCAAATCTTGTATACTTATATTATAACTATACTACATTACTGCAAGTTATTGCGGGGAGTAAAGAAAACAATCTATACTACTAAAGCCAACATGATTCTCTAGATCAACCACACCATCATCTTCTTTGCCTTATATATTAATTTACTCCTACATTGTTTTCAAGAATAATATTTATATTCTTTGCTGATAAAAAAAAAATATATATATATATATACTTCGTGTACTACTTTTCTTTTTATTTGGGGCAAGCACATTTCTAAAAGCTTTTGTTCCTTAATCATCTAATGATGGTGTTCTACTATTCTTTAATTAAAAATTAATTAATGAATTATGATATGAATTTCCTCCAAAGACCTGTATGATAATTTAATATATATATCCACTTTTTATCAAATTTTTTTATTATACAATATATATTCACTTTTTATGGGCAAGACAGTCATGTCGCCACATTTGTTTATGTTTATAAAAAAATTTCTTAAAATAATGATTAATATTTGCTCTAACCAGATCAATAAAATTATTATGTCTATTAGTATTACTGTATTAAGGTTGCCATTCACAAAGTTTGTACTCTCTGAATGCAAACCGACATTTATACCCTTCTCTGAGATACTTTTCTTCTACACAGAAAAGGGTTTAGAACAGGTCAGTATAGGCCTTTGATGTGGGCCCCTAAACTATATATATATATATATATATATATATTTATCTTTACTTTATATTTTCTTCCAAAGGTTTCTCATTTATGTAAACTTTTTTTTGAGAAGGTAATTTATGTAAACTAATGAAGTGATTTAATAGAAATATCCCCGGAGCCCTTACCTCCCGACAATGTAAAAGCACAAAAGAATATTCTCAATCATACACAACTTACATGTGTAACATGTCTCTCTAAAAATTTACTAGAAGTTAAATATTACTACTTTCCTTTTTGTTTTTACTTACCATTATTATTATTATTTTACTACTACAGGAAAGCTGGCTTAAGCCAAATCCAAGCATAGCACCAAAAAAAGGTTCTTATAATAATGAGTTACCAACTTACCATGTCTAGCTCTACTTTGTTCTCCATGTTCTTTCATTCCAAGCGAGCTTGCTTACACTTGGAGTCAACACACTCAAACACCTGGAAAAAAAAAAAACTTAACTAAGATTTTCAAAACATAATGAAAGTGCGTTCACTTTTAGTCAACTTATCTCTGCTCTCTCTTCCAACTTGCTTGCTCAGCTTCAAGCAGCATATATTCATTTTACACAATCTTTTTTTAAGAAAAAAAACCTTTTTTTTTTTTAAGAAAAAAACCTTAATGCCATTTTAAAGTACTAAAGTTAGATTCTATAAGCTGGAAATTGTACACCAAAAATAAGAAAAGTAAAAATTTTGGAGGGAGTTATTTGGGAGGCTGTGCTTTTGTTGTCTGGATTGCTTGACAAATACCCCACATGGTTTCAAGGGACTCTTACAGCTGCATATAGATACCTTCCCTCATAAACGTGGCTTTTTCCATGATTAAGATTTAAGAGTGAGTGAGGGTGGCTTATAAGTTTGTGAGAGTACAGTTACAATTACATAGAACTGAACAAGCACTCACCTCCCAGGGCCCCCTTCTCTTTCTTGGTTTTTTTATATTTTTTTTCTTCTTTTTACTTTCTCACATTATGTGTGTGTGGAATTAATGCATAGCCTTGAAAGTAAATTCCTTTTAGCTTTTCTTTGATATTCTTAGCTGGTTTCTCAAATGGGTTTTGCTCATTTCTCAATTTTGAGATCTGGGTTCTGAAATTTTTTTTCTTTCGAAGTTTCTTCATTCTTGTGTTATTTTTTAGTTTGAGGTTCCAAGTTCCAAACTTTAATGGCTCCAAGATTGGACTTTTCTAACTGGTGGGCAAAAGATACCCGCAAAGGAAACCCAGTGGTAGTCACAATGGAGAACCCAAATTTCTCAGTTGTGGAGATTGATGGTCCAGACTCTGCCTTCAGGCCTGTAGAGAAAAGTAGAGGCAAGAATGCAAAGCAAGTGACATGGGTTTTGCTTCTCAAGGCTAACCGTGCTGTCGGTTGTGTTGCTTGGCTAGCCACTGTGCTTTGGGCATTGCTTGGAGCTATCAAGAAGAGGCTAATCCATAGGCAAGGAGTAACCTTGGCAAGTGAGAAGTTGGGTAAGGGGAAATTGCTTTTTAGAGTGATTAGAGTGTTCCTAGTGACAGCCTTGGCAATCTTGGCCTTTGAGGTTGTTGCTTATTTGCAAGGCTGGCATTACTTCAACAATCCCAGTTTGCACATTCCCAAGACCTCTGATTTTGAAGGCGTGCTCCATATGGTCTATGTTGCTTGGTTGACGTTCAGAGCTGATTACATTGCACCTCTAATTCAAGCACTCTCTAAATTCTGTGTTCTTCTATTCCTTATCCAATCAGCAGACCGTACGGTGCTTTGCCTAGGTTGCTTGTGGATAAAATACAAGAAGATTAAGCCCAGGATTGTGGGGGATCCCTTCAAGTCTGATGATTTGGAACGGTCAGGCTATGAATATCCTATGGTTCTTGTTCAAATTCCAATGTGTAATGAGAAGGAGGTAAATAAAAGACTCAACTTTTTATCTCTCTCTTGCTTTCTTCTTACGTTTTTGTACAACATCTTTAGATTACTTAGCTTCTATCTAGTGGAAAATTCTGGATTTGGGACTTGTTCTGCACTAGGCTCTAAGAGTTATATTGTTCTTCTTTTCTTTTCTTTTCTTTTTTTGGAGAGGAATTATGTTGTTTTGGGGAATGGAATAATGTGAAATTTAATAAATTGTTGAGGGGTTTGTAATAGTCCGGAGTAATTTGCACGGTTCAGGTATGATGAAAGTTAGAAAGTGTTAAAGATAAAAACATGTGCCTTTGCCCAATAAAAATAAAAAATAAAACTATTGAGATATAATTTAGCAGTACTTAAAAAGGATTTGAGAATTGTGTCACAGTGCTCAGATCTGCTTTTTTAGTTAGTGGAATTGAGGAAGTTACCCTTATAGTTGACACGTCTGACGAGGACATCTAAAATTAGTTCAAATATGTATAAATAATTATTGGCTTTATTTTGGTAGATATTTCTTGATGTTGATAATGTTTTTGATATTGACCTCAAGCAGGTTTATGAGCAGTCTATCTGTGCGGTATGCCAACTTGATTGGCCAAAGGACCGTATACTCATTCAAGTTCTTGACGATTCTGATGACGAGAGTGTTCAACGGTTAATTAAGGCGGAGGTTACCAAATGGAGCCAAAGGGGTGTCAACATAATCTATCGACATCGCTTGGTTAGAACCGGTTATAAAGCTGGGAATCTCAAGTCAGCGATGGGCTGTGATTATGTTAAGGGTTATGAGTTTGTTGCAATCTTTGACGCAGATTTCCAACCTAATCCTGATTTTCTTAAGCAAACTGTACCACATTTCAAGGTGGGAAAAGAATTATACACTTTTTAGTGAAATTCTTTGGTCAAAGTACTGCTCAGGAATTAATCTGTTTGTCTCTCTTACCTTGTATTGCAGGACAATCCTGAACTAGGTTTGGTTCAGGCTAGATGGTCTTTCGTGAACAAGGATGAGAACTTATTGACTCGTCTCCAAAACATTAATTTGTGTTTCCACTTTGAGGTGGAACAGCAGGTTAATGGGGTGTTCCTTAATTTCTTTGGCTTCAATGGAACTGCTGGTGTTTGGAGAATTAAAGCCCTGGAGGAATCTGGAGGCTGGCTTGAAAGGACCACTGTTGAGGATATGGACATAGCTGTCCGAGCTCATCTCAATGGTTGGAAGTTTATCTTCCTCAATGATGTAAAGGTAATGTAACATATGAATACAGATGTAAGTGAAGAAGCACATGAATTGGACCTAATTTTTTTAACCCTTTCCTTATATCCTGAAAGTTTGTAGAACTGTTTCCCTTTCAAGCCTTAATGTATGTACATTTTCAGGTCCTTTGTGAAGTTCCTGAGTCATATGAAGCTTACAGGAAGCAGCAACATCGCTGGCATTCTGGTCCAATGCATCTTTTTAGATTGTGTCTTCCAGCAATTATAACTTCTAAGGTACCTGAGATGGTCAACCTTGGTCATTCCCACATACTGATTACTTATAACTGTAGTATATGGTCTTCATTTGCAACTATTGATTACTTAAATAAGAACTAAAAAGGCTTAACTCTTGGATATTGCAGATATCAGTGTGTAAGAAAGCCAACATGATACTGCTATTCTTTCTTTTGAGGAAACTTATCCTTCCCTTTTATTCCTTCACATTGTTCTGCATAATTCTTCCTCTAACCATGTTTGTCCCAGAGGCTGAGCTTCCTATGTGGGTTATTTGTTATGTGCCTGTTTTTATGTCCTTCCTCAACATTCTTCCAGCCCCAAAATCCTTCCCCTTCATTGTTCCTTATCTCCTATTTGAGAATACCATGTCTGTTACAAAATTCAATGCAATGGTATCTGGATTGTTCCAGTTGGGTAGCTCTTATGAGTGGGTTGTCACCAAGAAAGCTGGCAGGTCATCAGAATCCGATTTACTGGCTGTTGCTGAAAAGGATTCAAAGACAATGAACCAACCACAGATCTACAGAGGAGCTTCTGAGAGTGACCTTTCTGAACTGAACCAAATTAAGGAACAGAAAGAGGCAGCACAAGTTCCCGTTAAGAAAGTTAACAAGATATATAGGAAGGAGCTTGCGCTGGCATTCCTTTTGCTCACGGCTTCTGTCAGGAGCCTTTTATCTGCACAAGGAGTCCACTTCTACTTCCTGCTTTTCCAAGGGGTGACATTCCTTCTTGTGGGTCTTGATCTAATTGGAGAGCAGATGAGCTAATAATAAAGGGAAGCAATACAAAGGAGTAGAAAGAAAAACCACCTTTCTGCTTAGATTCAGTCAGTGTGCATTTTAGCAGCAATGATGATCTGTGTGGGCAGTGCAAGCGAGGAAATCGGTTCCTTTTTGCATGCGAAGATTGCAGTGAAGGGGTAGCCCTCCAATTCAATAAAAATAAATTTCTAGCATTCCTTATTTGATTTTTAAGTGTCCCATAGGATTAATTCTGTGTTTACCCATCATCCTCCACACCATATTTACAATTTTTATTTTTAGTCATTTATTTCCCACATAGGGCATTGGTCATTGTAATCTTCCATAGGGATTGAATTATCTTTTGTTATAGGTAGGAATAGAATACTCTATTTTCTTTAGTATATTACAGTTGACATCAACTCTTGCTTGTGTGTAATTTGGCATCTCCTATTCAAGCGATACTGTGTATTTATATATTGTAGAATGCAAAGAGTAGAGTCTAAGAATGGGATTGCTCAATGCTTTATGGTTTATAGATTCTTTCCTTTTTAGTGAGACATGTAAAACATCTCTCTGTACATTTTTTTTCTGGTTTATTTCAAATAACAAACAATTATTCTACCTACCTCTCTCTCAAAGATACATGAATGATGATACACTACACACACATGTAGCTGAAACTCACCTCCCTTTTTTTTCATTCTATTACTATTTTGTTTCTTCTGCAGTGCACGTGTGCAAGTTTTGAGTTGAAATCTAGATCAAAAGAAAGTGTCGGCAGGAGAAATGGGTGAAAACAAGCTTAGCTTTATATACTGTAGGGGTGGCTGGCTGAGGCTTTTGGTTCATTAACACTTTTGAATTATAGGGTTGATTATACATACATAATTGAGAGGACCAATATCTTTTGTAGGTCATATGCTGATTCTGGCTTTTCTAGGTATGGTGCTTTCTGGTTTGCAATATGGCCTAGTACAATTTAACCCCATGTCCTTGACCATCCATATATGGTCCACTCCCATTAAAGGTTTGTCATGGACTGCCGATTAACAAAATCTTTGATTTGACAAGCTAATTGTTATGCCCCTAGTATCTCATTTTATTCACTTTGGAATATACCTAAAGCAGCTAAGCTGGCAAGTCGGTTAGGGTAGGGTGACATTAATGCTAGGGGTATAAATTTTTTTGATAAAGGTTTGCGCTTTAATAAATTGTAATAGAAATAACATCAGTCCTTTATAAGTAAATTGTAATTAAAATAACATCAGTCCTTTATAGTTGTATTATTTACATTATTTTTATTATTAACAACAATTACAACATATCACGAGAACCATTGTAAAAAAAGAATATGAAAAATTTTGTCCATAGGTGACTTATTATTGCTGTAGTTGTGATTCAATCTAACGGTCTCTAGTTATAGTATAAAGTCTCAATAGTTACATTATTATTATACGACGAAGTATGTTTACAAAGAACCCTAATATGGTATATATAGGAGTTACAATGTGTGAGATTAGCCCTAGACGGGCTTTACACTAAGTTGAACCTCTTGGGTCACAACAACCATAATAATATTGTCTCTAAGAAGATTACTATTCAAATTCTCCTATTCTTGTTATAAATACATGTTATTTGTAACATTTTGCATACAATCTCTTCTTCTCACAACTGACTCTTCACAACCTACTCTTAAAAGGATGGTCGAAAGTTACCTTTCTATTAGACATATCCTTACATATAGAAGAGTACGTAAGAAAATTTTCAATGAATTGACATATCCAGGGTCAATTTGTAATGCAATTGTTTTTTTGTTGGTACTTCGGTACTTCACCCTTCAAACTATATATATATATATAAAAGCAGAGACTTCATGCGGGAATGTATGAGGTTGTGTGGGTCCTCTTTGGATAGTACCCAGGCCCAAGTAGAAACAAGGACCTTGGGCCCTTTAATTGTTATTTTGAGAGACTGGGCTTGGTTTACTGCAGTTAAATGGACTGATTACAAACTAGATAGTGCATAGAGCATGAATCCTACAACACATACATGTTAACAAACGAGAAATATATGCATTGAACACCAAGAAATAGTAAAGGGGCAAAGTGGTAAAGAAATACACAGAATAAATACGTTAAGGGTCCTTAAGACCATGTGAAATATTCCATTACTTTCTTAATTTTGCAATATGTTATGCTCACTAGGACGTGTTACAAAGTCCAAATAAATTCAAAAATCACAGACTTAGATGGCTCTTCAGGCCTCTAAGACTTGCAAAGTTTGAATCCAAGTGTGCTCTCTAGTGGCTGTTTAAGGATACAGGACGGTATTTCCCTTTTTTTTTTTTTTGAATTCTAATTGAGTTTTTTCAATGATTCTACCCTAATTCACTGTTGCTGAATGCTCTTCACTGTTGGCTACTTTCCCTTTTTATAATGTCATCCTAGGGTTTTCGAGTTATCACTGATTCCCTCCATTTGCTCCCTTGGGCACCAGAACCAATGCTGTGTTAGCAACATTGGTGGCTAGTCCCTTCCTCATTTTTCATAATTTTCTTCTTTTGGTATTTCTTCCCCAAAAGTCTCTTGCTGTCTTTCCATTCTGGAGTGTCTTTAGAGAGCTGACTTTTGGTCTTCCTTCCTTCAAGGCTTCTAAACCTCACATTTTCAAATTCAGCTCTTGGCTGCCTTTCCCTTTGTCATTTTTCCCAAGTGAGCTAATTCCTTCCTGCGAGGTTGAAAGTTTCTCATCCACTTCCCTTCATGGTTCTTCTTTCTGGGTTCCCCGAGGTACTAGCCCCTTGTTCATGAATTGTTGGTACTCAAGCCTTTTGATTCATTTCTGCATTATTGGGTAGCTGATAGGGACATATCTATTCTCGTTCCTTGTATTTCTTGGCGCCCGCTTTGAGCTGTCTTAATCCAACCCTGGCTTTGCTGCACGTCCCGAAGATCCCAAGCTCCTAGCAGTCCCTAGATATCCAGGCCAAGTTCTTACCATTGGGCTCCCTAGTGATTTTTTGACCTTGGCGGGCTGGGCTTTTCTTCTTCCATTCGTTTCATGAGTTCTAAGGCTTACCTATTCGTGGGTTTGGGTTCCTCCTTAAAACCCTTAATGAATTTGGGTCTGCTATCTTTTTTTCTTTATTGCGGGCTCAAGTAATTTTTTTTTTATGGAGTTCAATTCTTTGTGCCCTTTTTGGGTCTTGGTGCAATATTGTGACTTTTTAGACCTCAATAGAGGTTCTACCAAGTGGTGCTTTAATTTTTCATTTAACATTTTTTTTACCTCTTTCATTAACTTTTTTTTTTACTGTTACCTAAAAGTTCAAATTAACTTATTTTACTGTTATCTCATTAATATCTCATTAATTGCCTAACCTTACACCACACATTTTTCTATTCTTCACGTCTTTTAGCATACCCACTGTTTTAGTATTTAAAAAAATAGCAAAAACAAAATAAAATAAGTAAAGACTAATAGTAATAAACTAATAACTAACTAGATAAGGTCCTGGAGAGAGATAGAGAGACACAAAAATGTTGTGGATTGTTAAATGAAAACGCACTATTTCACTATATATTACTAAAATAAAAGACATGAAACTAACAAAACATTTGAAAGAGAGAGAAAGAGGAATTTGAGGGGTCACCATCTTCGTTATATTGGCCTTCCACCACCATCAAGACGCCGAAACCCCTACGGGTAATTTTTTTTTCTTTTTTCTTTTTAAATTAGGGGCTTAAATAAAATTTTGGTTTGGGTAATATGTTTGAGTATATAAGTAGAGATAATATTTGGTGCGTAATGTAAAGCCATATTCTACCATGGTTTAATTTTAAATCATTTATAAGATACATGCATAAACACTTGCCCACACTGTGTATTAATGTCGCACTCTCAATAAGTGGAAGAAGGTCAGAGAGTTTGACATACTTTTATTTCATGGTATGAAATATGTAAACATAACACAAATTGGTTGATTTTCATGGTTTTGTTACTCTTTTGCATTATTTTTGGTTTCATGTTTTTTTTTTTTTTAAAATTAATATTATTTTAAGAAGGATACAAATATACAGTGAAGTTACTAAACTAATTTTTAATATATTAAAATGTATATGTTTCTTTACTTTAATTTAGTTTACTTTATCTTTATAATATATGTACAACATTATCCAAAATCGTCTTACATAGAATATCATAAAAATATCCATGTATTGCACAGGCAACTTACTAGTTTGTAATAATAGCATGTACTATTATCGCATACATGATATTTAGGTTGGCTATGCGTATTTTCAAGAAATGATGTAAAAAAGTAAAAAACTTAAAAAGGTACACATCATTTTACTTCTACCAAAAAAAAAAAAAAACATATACTTATCTTTTTGCATTTATTTTATATACTTTAAGTGATGAGGAATATTCGAAGTATGTATGTCTCTATTGAAAACATGACAATACTATTGAGTTATAAGGTTCTTTATGACTAAATTAAAATTAAAAAAAAAATTGAAATGATCATTAATATTATTTTTTTTATGAAAATAAAAACCATTCAAAAAATAAGATGGTATCCATCTTCTTCTTCTTCTTTTTTTATTTTATTTTATTTATTTATTTATTTTTTAAGAAAGAAGATATCCATAGATTTAAGAAAGATCAGCTAAATTAGCTTGAACAAAAGGTAAGGTGCAGGGTGGAGCATCCTCCACCCACAGAGTACACTTTGACATGGTCATAGTTTGATACAAGATAAAATTTTTACTCTAACCTAATCTAAGTGTATATGTGTACGAAACTCCCTCCTGGAGACTTGAATCCCAACCTTTGCCCCCAACACACCACATCCTACAAGTACTTATACTTGTAGAGTGACCACCGCACCAAGGGTGCGCGGTGGTTGACATGGTCATAGTTAGCCTAGCTAAATTATGAGCAATTTTATTACCATCTTGCCTAGTATGAAAGTACGACAATTCTGAAAATAATCCTGAAAACTAAGGTTATGTTTGGTAACAGCTTTTGTTTTCTATTTTAAAAAACTTGTTTTTGGAAATATAAAGAAAAAATAATTTTCTTATATTTTGAAATCAAAAACTTGTTTGGCTAGTTGAAATTAAAATAAAAAGAAAAAGTTTTTTGAAGAAAATAATAGAAAATATTAAAATACGTTGTTATTAAGATTTGAACTCTAATACTAACTCATTAAATGAGACAAATTCATTAAATTAATTTCATTTTTTCATTGACTTTTGAAGATTAGAAACTGAAAACATCATTTTGCATGTTTTCAGTTTCCTTCATAAATTGAGTTTTGAAACAATTTTTGTTTTCTGTCCATTTTGAGTTGCCAAATAAGTTTTTTAGTCTCAAAAATAGAAATTTGTTTTTGAAAATAGAAAATAAGGGGAAAAACTAGTTACCAAACATACCATAGGTTGTATCATTGATCAAAAGACCATAAGAGTAGAAACCGTTATCCAAGTTCCCCAAAGCGCTCAAAATTACTTCTGAATCTCCCTCCACAATTGCTCTGCGAATGCCAATCTCACTGCCAAACTCCAAACCTCTACAAGCCGCCAATGCTTCGACTTCCACAGCTTGGTATGCTTGCCCCAATTGCTGCACTAATGGGAGCCATCTTATCTTATGATTCTTATTTATGAAATTGGCGTTTTAGGTCTAAAAATCCTAGGATTTGCACCATTTTTTTTAGTAAACAATAATACTTTCACACACACACACGAAAATAGTAATAATTATTTCCCCATACATAATAATCAAAATGGTGTCCTCTTTCTTTTTCTTATCATAAATAAAATTTATTCTTTATTTTCTTAATTACTTTTTAGTTTTGATAATAACTTAGTGTTAAATGTCGCTTTCATCATGTACCTTATTGGGAGAGTTACATGTTTTTCACCACATAACTTATAATGGTTTTTATTATTATCAATTTTCTTGTAAGTTATGTGTATTTGTTTTTATTATTTTAAATTCTTTTATTTATTGAATCATGCATTATACGAGCTGAAAAACGTATACTCCTAATTTAATTCTCTCATTTTCCTCTACTTAATATTTTGATATAAATGAATTAATACATAAAATCATAATTTTATAATTGTGTTGTTAAACTAATTTTGGTTGTATTATTTATCTCTTTAGCTTAAACGTAAAAACTTTTATTCATGTAATCATGATTATTGATATTATTTTAGCTTCGGTGTTTAAAGCAAAGAAATTTTATTTTAATATCTGCATGAACTGTAATCTTGTTAAGGGGATATGAGAACTGAGGAGCTATTTTTTTCTTACCAGCGTAAAATCTAACAAGCCCAATATATGTAACTAAAAGATGGGCTCACCCCCAAATATAAGCTTGGGTTCGAATTGGTCTCGAGATTAAAATGCTTGGGTTGGGCCTGGGTCCGACTCCAACCTGCCCCGGACCATCTTAGTTAAGGTCTTAGTCATTTCTATTTAAATTGCAATAATTGTTTATTCATTTCTAAGTATTATCTTGGATGCCTTCCTGTCCAAACAAAATTGGAATCATTTACTGGTGGATAAAATAATCAGAAGTTCAGAACTAGAGTTATTAATAAAAAATTTCAACTTTCAGTTGACCAATCATAGTTTTTTTTAAAAAGAAAATTTTAAATTGATAGTTACGTTAATAAGGAAAAGGTGATTGTAACTTTAATTCTTTTAATTTAGGAGAGTAGACTATGCCATTAAGTTATAAGACTGCTGACTAAATCGTTGAGAATTTAATTCAATGCTTCACTTGTAACTTGTAAGCTCACATTTTTTTTTGAGATTAAATTCTATAAGGGTGGTATATATCTTACCACACCTAATAACATTTCAATAAATTCTCAAGTTAGTTGGATTTATATATGGGTATTAGAATTAATTGAGTGTGATTGTGTTTATTCTTAAATATGTAATAAGATGACGTGGCATGTTGAGATTGGAGGGGTAAAACATGAGTTTTATACTACGTCCTTATAGAATTTAATCTCTTTTTATATTATTTTAAGAATCAATAAAATAATAATCCCTGAATGAATAAAGCCCATTACTCAACCTGCTAGAGAGAGAGAGAGAGAGAGTGTTTTGGAGAAGGCAAACGTAAGATAACAAAGAAACTCAGTTTTGTTAAGTGCCGGTTTGGATACAGATTATTCTCCCGTTGCGTTTCCTTTTCCGCGTTTTCTCTCTTTTTTTTCTTTTTTTTTTTCAGCGTGCATGAACAGTAACCGGTACGGTTCATGCACTTTTTTCACTGTAGCAACACTGTGCAGAGACAAAATTACTGTTCACGCTCTGTTCATGTACTTTTTTAGCAATTTTTTTATAAAAAATGGGTCCCGCAGTACTATTCACACATTAAAAAATTATTTTGCTACAGTGTTTTCAGTTTCAGTTTTCAATTCAGTAAAAATAAGTTCTATCCAAACGGACCCTAAGTCTAGGAGAGGAGTCAGGAGGAAAACTACTCGAAAACTTTTTTGTATTCAAGATAAACCAATTTATGCTGGAACCTGTTGTCAAACAGTCCTTGTTCTGTAGTTTGTGTAACAATAGTGATGGTTTTTCTCTTTTGAGCAATAAAAAATTTGTGTTGTCACTGTCAACTGGAATGTGCAAGTCATTTTCTTTGTTGTTCGCAGGTGGGCTTCTATGTTAGGAAATATTAGTGGAGTTTCAGTGTCCAAGACTGTAGAAACGGAGAGACTAGAAATGAACAACTCAATAAGTTGCAAGTTTTATGGCACAAATTGAATCCTTCAGCTGTAAAATGTGGTTAAACTACGGTAAGATCCTACTTTTAACAAGACATGCTAAATATAAGTACATGCTAAAGTATATATCATACATATTTGATACAGCTTTTGGAAGGGCAATACCAAATTAGCGTACAGTTTATGCAATCACGCCTGAGTGTTAAACCTATCCTACCATATGAAGAATTTAATTTCCTTTAGAAGATTCTTTTGAAGCTTTGTTATCTTCTTCACCCTTGGCAATGATAGCCATTGGCCCTCATATAATTTATTTTAACACAATTGAACTAGTCATCCTCTGGTTCCATTGAGAAGTCTGGCTCTTCAGGCTTTTGCAACTTAGGCAATCCAACATCCTTGATTTTCTGAGCTCCTCTCCTTGTGTTTGCAGCAAACCTTGAAGCCAATATTGTGACACCTAGGTTCTGCTTTGCTTGCAAACTAGTTGAAGATGATGTAGAATGCTCTTCCTTACCTTGTTCTGTTTCATTAGCTACTTGCTCATCAAGACTATACGAGAATGACTCATTCATGCTAAGGCTCTTTGCAGTCATCCTCTTCTTGTGTCGACGCCAAGCAACCTGAATGAAGCAGGCCGCCCATGTCCTCCAGTGGTGAGAATAAAATCGGAAAGTATGCTGTAACTTCTTACTATGGAGACGTCTAAACTGATTGGCAACAAATTTGAGATCTTCTGCTCGCAGTGCAAAGGCTTCCACTTCAACAATGGCTCTAACTGTTCTTGTTGAAGAAGGCAAGTTGACAGTAGATTTTGGAAGCAATGCCCATGCAAGCAGCTCTTCCCCACAAAAATCACCTGGTCTCAAAGTAATTGAGTTGAAGAAACCTGTCCGGCCTCCATTTGTAGTTGAGCTCTCTAGCCTCCCTCGGATTATAAAAAGCATCTCTGTCACAGGGTCACCTTCACGAACAATGCAGGTGCCCTGAGTACTTAAGGATGACACCAACCGCTCACAAATAGCATCAAGTAGTTGATCATCCATCTGTGAGAAAAAGGGTACCTGCAATTGGAAAAAACAGACAAGCTCAACTACACTATTGATGTAAGAAAAAAAGGAAAAAAAGAAGATTACTGCTTCAATTTGTTGGATGGTTTTCAATGCAGGGAATAAGAAGAATTTCTCTTTAAATCTGAATGAACTGGAAGTGGAAGAATTTTCTCTGCGACTTTCTCAAAGCATTGATGGGGTTTATAGGAATCAGGAAGCAACATTGAACTGTTCAATCCAGACCTACTTCCTAAGGAAAATAGAATTCTTAGTTTGTATTCTATAAAAGCTGAATTACATGGTGTATCTACAAGAGTACTACCAAAATACCAGGTTCTGTTCAAACACAATGCACACTCGGGCACATTAATAAATCGAAGCTTCTAGTATACCCTCCTGAAGACATGGCCATAATTAACAAGTGGGATAGGCAATGAAGCTATAAGCTACATGATACCAGTGTTTACATTTATATCTACCAGCAGGATCATAAGGTTTGGGCACTGGCACAAAATTTTTACTAAGCAATAATCCTCACACCCAACACGCAAAGGCTTGATTTTGGAGGGGAAAGATATACCAATAATTAAAGAGAATTATCAACATATCCAGCAGGAAAGAAGGTATGCATAACTAGACCAACTACTCAAATGCATTCTTTTCTGCAGAGAATAGTAGAAAAGTCCACAGTATAGGGAAGTTTGTATTGCTTGTTTTGAATAATCAATCTTTTTAAAAGATCTCAAAGTACGCCCGTCCATAGGATAAGAACACATAATTAGTCGCAGATACTGGGTTTAACAGCATAAATATGTGATATACATTATCAGAGGATGGAATCTGCCTTGACAAATCATGGACTGCTTGCATATTTTAGCACAAGTAAAATAATCTAGTACGAGAACTTACACGTCGAACAAGGTCCAAGCATAGGTGGCGTTGGATATCTCGACGGAGATCTGGAGGTAAGGCACGTAAGATTGACTCTTCATCAACTCCTCGAGTTGCAAGCCACTTGTACTGCACAAATCGCCTGACACGTTCTTGCAGATCCTGAGGGAGCTGGCGATGTCTCATCCACTCCTCAGTGTCTCGTCGCTTGAGCCTCCACTCCTCAAGTCTCACAGTAATAGATTGCAGATAGGTCTACAGCAAATTGAAATTCTGGAAAATGAACTATAAAATATACATTTCTCAATGCTTGAGAATTAACATCTAAAGGGATTGATGTGAATCTATTGCAACACAAGACCTAAAACGAACTATAATTTTAATAAGTGAGAAATTCAAGACTAGTAAACAAATGGAATTCTAAGTTCCAAAACCATCACCCTAATGAATTCCAATATACCTCTAAGAATGTCCAGGACATCTCCAAGAATTACTTTGCACAGAAGTGCTGAAATTTTTTTACACTAGTGTACTTGTCAAGGACCTTAAAAGAGCCTATAAAGTCTAGGGATTATAAAGATATCTTTCCTTCTACATACTATCAAAGATAGCAAATGATCAGCTTTCTACTCTTCTGCTACTGATGAATGCAGAATACATAAGAAAGCAAAGGTTCTCAGAATTTAGTAGTCAATCAGAATGAAAATTGAGGCCTTGGAAAAATAAAAATATTATTCTTAAAGGTCCAGTAAATCATTTACAAGTATCAACCCAATAGAAAAAGAGAAATTAATTTTATCATGGAAAATAATTGAATTGTGATTATGAACATAACAGTTACAGAGGTTAAATGCAGTAATAACAGTGTAACAATACCTGCATATTTCCAATCAAATGGGCAAACAACACCAGTCCCACTATTGAAATGAGTATGGCAAAAGAAGTTTCCCCTATAAATGTGCTTGTCATTAAATTCTGGCCATAAGAACTGAAAAATATAGGAAGCAAAAGAGAGACATCAAAATTCTGAATGAACAAGCCATTTAAGGCACCTCGTTTCTATTAGCCACTTGAATAAAGTAGTGATTTTTTTTCACTAAATAAGCATTATAAGCTGGTGGTTAGTATTAGCTTATATCATTAAGTACAATATTATGCTGCCAATGTAGACTTTTTAAGCAATAGACAATCTAAAGCACAGATAAGATCCAGAGACAAAGCAAAAACCTACTAGTTGTTCAAGATACTTCACATTTTTAGCAAAAGTCCACTAGTCGTTCAAAAAATCCACAAGTTAGATGATTTGATACAGCAATTTTTCAGTTTTCCTGAGATTTGTGACAATGAGGTAAAGTATTAGTTTTAACATGTCATTATTTTTCTCTATGCATTGGTTGGTTACTCTTCCCCGTTGATATCAGGTGGCAATTAAATCAAAAAAGAGAGAAAAAAAGAAGAAGAAGAAAAATGCAATTAAAAGAGGGAGAGGAAAGATGAAGTTGAAATTTCACAAATAGTATATATAAGAAGATCAAATTGATTAGGCCCTCCCCTTAAATATAAGGAATAATAAATATCAAATTCAACTGACAACAGATGATTACAGAGGCACTCATGTATCATAACATTTTTTAAATTGGAAAAAAAATATAGTGGTGAATATGATTAGCATGGAATGTTCATGGATTATACCTCAAGTTCTGTAAGCCCCACCACAGACAATAGAAATACTTCTCAACAAACGCTGAGGAGACAACATTATTTGTCATGGCACTTGCAAATAGGCCATAGTTGAAACTGGTGGAATTATTTGGATTGCAGCTATTAAACACAGCAGTGCTGTTTTCCCATTTGATGCGATCATCATTATCCAAAGTATCACATGACAAGTAACGAAGGACACATTTTATAGGGCTATCTTCCATTCTGCATTCAGATTTCCAGCAAGTTGCATACCGTTCAATGGACAGCAAATACCATGATGCCCCTAAGACCTACAAGAACAGAAGTCAAATCTTTGCAGACTACTTGAGAAGATATAGGATGTTGGGTTATCAAATATAAGAAGAGAAAAGTTGCATACATGACTAGCTAACATGTAGAGTAGGAGATTATATGCAGCCCCAGCCCAAGCAGTTTTTGTGACGACACCAGTGGCTTTGATAATCTGAGAACTTAATGGGAAAATGAGATATAGTCTGGGCATATATTGGAGCAGAACAATCAGTACAAGGGTATTGTCAGTGCGATGAGCTTGTGAGGTTTTAATTGCCGGTAGAATGAACCATAATACAATCTGCAAAGCAAAAAAAAAAAAAAGTTCCAGGAATTAAGAATATACAAGATTTCACACGGTTATTGTGTAAACTTTAGTCCATTATTGGATTGCCATAGCAATCCACTTTATCACTTTTTTTGCAATGCATCTAACATATTCTACAGCAAACCTGAGCAGTAAACAAAATCATTAGCAAACCCTCCCTCCCTTCTTTCCTATCCAAAAGTTCTTTTATTCTAAAATAGGCTCCAATCAATTGTTGAGAAACAGTAGGAAAAGAAGAAGATTTGGAATGTTAAAAAGCCACTTCAATCCAAATTAGTTACATAATGTTTGAAATTTTGCATTCTATTAGTAGAATCACTTGGCAATTACATAAAGAGATAAGCATAATTTTCTTTTACAATCTGCTTAGCTATAATTGAGTAACCAAATTCAATAAAACGATAGATTTGTTTTGGTTTTTCTTTTTCCCTTCTTTGAACCCCTACAAAACTATAGGATCAGTTGCACATGAATCACAGTGATACCAAATTGCAGTACCTGAGGAAGAGGCAGTGCAGCTATGAGATCTACCAAGAAATCCGATCTTAAATACCGCCTTGAAATCATCTTTGGATCCATGACAAGCTCACCCCTCCCGAACACTCTTGAACTTGGTGATACATAAGCTGTCCGGAACTTTATGACTATATGTAACATGTAAAACATATCAGCAATTGTCCTAAAACACGTTATCACAATCCCCAGTCTCAAATCAGTTGTCATACACGAAGTACTGGCATTGTTCACTACCATTGGAACGTAGAAAAAAAGTGGATCAACAAAGAGTGCTACCAAACAAAAGAAGAGGAAAATCCTGTTCCATTGCAGGACAACATTACTTCCAGGATCAAGAATTCGCCTATGCCATTGCTTATGATTCTCTGGGGAAACCTTAAGCTTTCCAAACGTGGAAGTTGTAGTAGTACTTTGGTTTTTAATATCACCAACACCAACACCACCACCTTCTGGTTTCAACAAAGCTGCAGACAGCTTGTACACTGGCAAAGTCTTTTCTAAATGTTTCTGGGTGTCATTTTTTTCCCAAGGAGGTCGTAGATTTTGTTTTTCATCGTTGTAAAACCTGTGGAATTGAAAATCCACTGAGCAAATTACATTAAGAATGAAATGGGAATAAGAGAAACAGTCAAACAGAGGACATGGGAGAGAATTACCTCACTTTCTTTAGCTCCATGCTTGTATTTTGTTCGGTCACATACATGAACTAAAATACAATGAAGAGAAAAAACACACGGAGTGCATGAGTACAAACAAAACAACATTTTCCAAGTATCCCATTTTTTCCCCTGGAACAAACTTTATGATGCTTCTCAATTCTCTTTCTATTATAAAAATATGGATCTTGATTAAAACTTCCAAGAAAAAAGGCTCAACTGCACAAAAAATTTGAAAACTTTTGTATTGTACAAACAAAATTTAGTGTAGAATTTCACAGAGAGAGAGAGAGAGAGAGAGAGAGAGAGAGAGAGGAGAAAAGAAGAGGAAGGGGCCTGATTGAAGGCTCAAACTTAGGTGAAACACTGTCTGTATAGGTTTAAACTTTTTAATGTTGTTGACTTTCGTTGAAGCCCAAGAAGAAAACCAACAGTAATTAAAGATAGGAAACACAGCTCAAATAGTTTTTAGTCTTTTTTTTTTTCCCTTCTCGATAGCTCAGATAGTTTTAGTCACTCTTTTTTTTTTTTTTCCCTTCTCTTTCACTAGGGACACTGCTAGTCTTTCATATTAATTCATGGCCTGCACGTCTCTCTCTAAATTTAGAATCTCTTTCTTAAAATATATAGTTCTTTTTCCGTTTTGGAGACTGGTTAAGGAGGCAAGCAAGATCTCATTTTTGGCGCATATTCCGGGTCAAACTTATGTAGGATCCACACGACAGCTGCGCAGACATGGTTTACAGGTGACAGTTGGAAATTTTTTTCCAAGTACCATTGAATATCAAAAAATTTAGTTAGTTGTCACGTTTTAAAATAATTTTGTAAACTAACATCTCGAGTGTCTAAAACTCGAGTTTCAAAACAAAACTCGAGTTTTTAAGTCTCGATTTGTAAGTGGTGAAAACTGATGTAGAAGAAAAACGAATTTTTTTTCCTTTTAACTTTATTTTTTTAATAATTTAGTTAGTTGTCTAGTTGCAAAATAATTAAGCAAACTAGCATCTCGAGTTTTAAAAACTCGAGTTCCAACATGGAACTGGAGTTTTTAAGACTCGAGTTGAAAGCGGCGGTGTCTGAGTTGGCAAAAAAATCCACGTGGAACTTGAGTTTTCAAAAATCGAGTTCCAGCATTTATCTGTTTACATGGAACTCGAGTTGTCAAGACTCGAGTTCCACCATTTTCTTTCAGCCCAGATCATCAGTCTTCTTCTTCTTCTTCTTCTTCCCCCATCACAGAACAAAAATCCCAAAGATGGCTCTGATTAAATCCAATCAAACCCCAACCAAACCCACGCCAGAAAGCCCCACGTCATCACCTTCCGGTCCCCAAACCTCTACCCAGAAGGCCTAACCTACGACCCATCGGCGGCACATCCTCGTAGGTTCCGTCCACAACCGCAAAATCGAGTTCGTCTCCGACGCCGGAGTCGTCGAAATGCTACTCTCCGACCTCGACCTCCCCGAAAACGCCATTGTTTTGGGCCTCGCCGTCGACGGCGTCATCTGGTTCCGCACTTCTCCCCTGTTTCTCTGCTTCTCCAGGTCTCTGATCTGTTGTCGCAGATTCTTCTATGGAACTCGAGTTTCTCAAACTCAAGTTCCACGTGGACGCAGAGCTCCAGCTCACAACCAGAACTCGAGTCTTTGGAGCTCGAATTTGTTTCTGAACTCGACTTTCAAACACTCGAGATGCTAGTTTCAAATTTTCTTTCCTCCGCTTGCTAACTTATTATATTATTTCCCCTCCCTATGCTAGTTGGAAAATTCCCCCAAGAAAAACACGTGAAAATCCACGTGGAACTCGAGTTTTAAACACTCGAGTTCTACTTCTTCTTCCTCGTTGCGTCACAATTCCTGCAGATCAGACTCAGACAATCGCCTACCGTTCTTTCCCTATTCTTCATCCCTGTTCTTCGTCGTCTTGCAGATCAGACTTAGATCATCCAATCGCCCACTCAGATCTGTTCTTTGTCGTCGTGCAGATCAGACTCAGATCATTCCTTTCTTCGTGCAAGTCGTTGTTGTGCAAATCATCTGCGTCCTCCATCTTCTTCAGATCTAGTTTTCTCCAGGTCGCCGTCTTCTTCTTTTGATCTGGATCTTCTTTTCCTTCTCTTCTCCACCTTTTCTCCTTCTTCATCTTCAAATTTGTTTCTATGGAACTTGAGTCTCTCAAACTTGAGTTCCACGTGGCTAAATCTTTCCACGCCAGCAGTAGAACTCGAGTTTGAGACTCTTGATTTTTGTCATTGATCTCAAGTTTTTACAACTCGAGATGCTAGTTTCCAATACCCTTCAGGACATGCGCTAATTTATTATATTCTTCCTCCCTATTGCGCTAGCCTGCAAATTCCCTCGTTACAGTTGCTCCAAAAATAAATTTAGACTCACTGTCATGTCCGAAACAGTATGTTGCAACAATTTGAGTATATATGATTCATGTTCCAATGTTTTTCAACAAATTGACTCGTTACTTGCTAGATAAAAACACTTGTAGCAGTGGAGGTAAAAAACTATATAGCTATTTTAGCTCCATCAAAGCACAAAAATAACCATACAGCAGTGGAGGTAAAACTATTTTTTTGTAGCTTCATTGCTACAATGCACATCTATCTATGGATGTGCACTGTAGCTTAGAGCTCAAAAAAAAAAAAAAAAATTTATTCCCTGCTCGATTGTGTGTGTGGCTATGAAAGTTGTGTGAAGTAAATATATTATTTTATTGTAGTAGATATCTTTTTTTATTGTGATTTTTAAATTATTTTATTGTGTTGAAAGCTAAAATAGATCCACTGCTACAGCATGTGTGTAAGTAAAATAAACAAAGTAACTTTTGTGGTGCCAAATAGCTAAATTTTTAGTTCCACTGTTGTAAATGCTCTAACTACTCCTTTTTTTTTTTTGTCACAAGCTTAGTTCCCTTGATTGTTTTATCTCTAATCTTTTAAATATATATATATATATATATATATATTTAGGTAAGAATGTAAGATGATATTTTTATTAAAAAGTCTCAAAGGAGGGCACAAACAACAAAGAGAGAACCTGTTTATCGAGATCCAAACAAAAAGGTCCAAAAAGAGGTAGATGAGATGAGTTGGGATCCCCAAATTGAACAAAAGAAAGTCCAATAGGTAAGAAAATGAGCCAAGCCATTTGAAGATTTTGGGCAAAAATTAAATTTATAACCAGAGAAACGGGAGAGCAAGAGCTGTACATTGGCAGTGATGGCCCTGATCCATTTTAATGATCAAAGTCTAAACCTTGGTCCTTGCCTTATTCATTTCCGTGTAGGCCCAATGCATTAATGCATATTATTGACAAATGGGTGTCACTAAATGATTATAATAATTGAAATAGATTGATTAACCAATGTACACACAAAAATGACGTTTTGCATATGTTAGGAACTTAAGCTTATCTTCTATTTTAATATGCACGAGAGAGAGAGAGAGTTTTGTGAATGAATGCAAAGGAAGAATCCAAAAAAAAAAAAAAAAAGGGAAAAATATCTTAGGGTCAAGGGTTCTCAATGGAATTACACAGAAAATAATTACGTGATTAAAGAGTTATGAACACTATGTTTAAATAAAAAGCATGAGAAATTACATATGAGATGGCGGTCTCAATTTTATTCTATTTTATTTTTAAATAATTATTATATGCTAAATCATAAATGTAAAATTAATTAACCAATAGAAGTTTGCCGACCGGTGAATTAAAAGTTTTAATAGTGACTGACAAGTAACCAACAATCGACTATTAATGTGAAATAGAGAAACGGCAATGCCGTGCCCAACTGATACCTTAATGGCCAATTATTGTAGTGTGACAAACTAATAATAACACATTGGCCAAGTTAAATCTTAAATGAAGTGAGAACTAATTAGTAAGACTATAATTTACGTTTTTCATAAATGAGAGAAATACCATTTATTCCATAATAGTAATATATTCTACAGTTATAGTAGGCTAAACCTTTAAACCTAGGACTGGGAGTAGCTATTCATGCATTATTAAGGTTGTTTAGTTGTTTTGATGTCTCAAAAGACAGCATTTTTATGTTTTTTGCTGGAATCAAACGGCAGCATTTATTTCAATAAGAAAAAGGGTGTACATTTAATTTGGATATGTTTGGTGACACAAAGAGGAATTCCTTCCAATCATATTCCTGCTGATTCTACCTTTCTATGGCTTCCAAGTAAGCGTATGGGCATCTTGGAAACACTTTATGTTGGACTTGGAGTGTGCATATTGGGTTGAATTGAATGGAGCTTTGTCGTATTGAAAAATTGTCAATTCAATCCATTGTCTGTAATATCTAACTCAACCATTAGGTTAGGCTGATGGTCGTACTTAAATGTTTCATGTCTTTTAAAAAGTGTTTTTTTTTTTTTTTTGTTTAGAGATGGATATCTTGTAAAATGTTGAGTTTTCATAGACTATTTAAGCTTTTTTTTTTTAATTATTATAATCCTAACAAATTTTCAAATTTTTAAAATAATTATGAATATATCAAAATAAATCAAACAAAAAAAAGTTTAAATAAGGATAATAAGGAAAAAGTTTACCTTCAAACATGCTTAGTGAAATTTTTCTTTAACTTAGTATTTAGTGGTTGAAAGAACTGTCCACTTGTACTTTTAGTCAAATGACTTTTTAAAATGAGTGATGTGATTTGTTTAGTTGGTACATATAAATTCTTTTATAAATTACCATATATTAGGTCGAAGGAAATTCTTTAAAACTAGTTTGGGAAAAAAACTCTATCCGAGTAATATAATATACTTATATATATGATAGGTCCAATTAAGCTAGATATGTTAAAAAAACTATAAATCCAAACCTAACACAAGGTTCAAAAAAACAATCCAACCCTCAAATAACCAAATCGAGACATCACGCTGATTCGGGTTGGTTGGTTTTGTTTTGTTGGATATAATG
Organism: Castanopsis chinensis; assembly: GCA_032878915.1. Classification (NCBI taxonomy): domain Eukaryota; kingdom Viridiplantae; phylum Streptophyta; class Magnoliopsida; order Fagales; family Fagaceae; genus Castanopsis; species Castanopsis chinensis. The sequence goes on along the minus strand of JAVQMG010000115.1, from coordinate 17,623,442 downwards.
CACACCACTTACACAAGTTTTATACTTTTATGAAAGTTCTTAGCCATCATCATAGAAGATTGAATTAAGGGTATGTTTGCCATCACTAATTTTATTTTTATATTCCCTAAATGCAAAATAAAAATAAAAATTAACTTATTTTGTTAAAAAAATAGTTTAGTTGTTATTATTATTATTATAGGTGGGGGAATATTTTGTACCTAAGTGCTGATCTCACAGAAAATGTGGTGAAAGTGAAACTATAGAACCTGGTCCAAGAAATAAGACCCAAAAAAAAAAAAAAAAAAAAAATGATCGAACTTTCACTTGACTACCGCAGTACCACCACTGTTGACTGGGTCAACCACCACAAATTGTTAAGAAATGATAATAAAAACATTATGTTGTAATCAAAACAAACATGCAGAAGCACTGAGAAGAAAAGGAAGGAGAATGAAACATTCTAATCAAATGAGTTCAATTCACGAGAGAGGAAATATGGTGGGAAATTATGGTAAGACTAGTAGACCAATACAAGTGACCTTTTTATATGAATGGAAAAAACTCTTCACGTCAATTTCAACATTTTTTTTTTTTTTTTGAGAATCTGTCAATTTCTACATAGTGCCACAAAATGCGATGAGTTAATTCTATTGTTACCACAAAAAGTGGATGCTGACGCTGAGCCCGGATAGCTACCCGCATTTTCTTTGCACCACATTACATAGGCTGCTGATAAGCAAACATTATTTCAAACCAACATTTTTTTGGTGCTGTAATGGCGTCCCCCATTGTCAGCCAAAGCATAAAAAGATTTGTTTAAAACATCTAATAATTAAAATTTGAAAACTCACTTACCTTCCTACAGAAGGATCTCAGCAATAGCCAAGTTCATAAAGTCAATATACTGAAAATACTCACAGAATCGACTTGTTTAGCTACCAAATATACCATCCTAGAGCATGAAATATAATTCTCTCTCTCTCACAAGGTGAAAATCCTATATTTATTTATTAGCTAAAATACAAAACTAACCCTTTAACTTTCTTTGGATTTTATTTCAGTCCTTTAAATTTCAGATTTATTCAATTAAGGCATTTTTATAAACTTTTGTTAAAACTTTTTTCTAAAAAAAAATTGAAAAATATTTTTCAATCATTAATTGAATTTTTTTAATTTAAAGAATTTGAAGAAAGATACATAAAATTGAACAATTAACTACAACATATAACAAAAGTTAATAGAAAAACTTTAATTAAATAAACTTGAAAGTTAGAAGATTGAAATAAATAAAAACAGAGTTAGAGAATTGAAATAAAATCTGAAAAAATTTAGAATGGGGGAAGGGGCTTGAACCACGTCTTGCACCTGTGGAGAACACCCGATTAGGCAGAGTCTGTCTAGGGCCCATCTCGACTACAATGAGCAGCCCAACACGCAATGTTATACATACGCGTTACAGACCGTGTGAGATTCGCGCGAGAATGAGAGGGAAGAAACATATACTACATGCATGTCGTACATTTCCCCGACATGCCTTACCTTTAGGAGCGCCCCCCATTTTCTCTTAGAGACGAAAAAAAAATGTTTTTCCCAACAGACCCTCGTTACAACACACGATCATGACTCATTTAGTAAGATTCTTTTCAAAGTCTTCATTGAAGATGCCAAAAGCGTTTAATGATTTTAATGAACCACAACGCAAATCAAAATTAAAGGTAATCTGGAATGTAATTGATCCAGGTAAAATCCGAGGAAGATTTCCTCATTGTTAATTATTGACTATCGTACTCACTGCACGTTACAGCCATTGGAAACAATAAATGATCATATTCCGTTAAACTTTAAAATATAAAAGTCCATCTCTCTAGCTAAAGGTAGCTAGCTACTGTAGCAACACGAATTTGGTTTAATGATGAGAATGCTCTACTTACTTTTGGTTTGAAGACGAGGAAGGAATACTGCCGTACCATCAAAGATTTGCACGAATTCAAACGAATGCAACAACAAATTAAAATGATATATGCAGAACACTTGGTAATCGCAGGAGTTTTATAAGGGCTAGGCATCCTTTATCGTGCCTCTATTAGAATTTATATAAAATGATCACACAAGATACATTCTCAACATGACTGCTTGTGTTGTATCCATGTCTTATGACATTAAGATATACATCATAAGAGGCTATTGATTCATAAGATATCTCCTTAACATTTGGCACAGGCAGTGAATTGTTGAAAAGTCCCCAATCCTTCTCTAGATGAACATATGGTAGAATATTGAAATAAAAAAACACTATCAACAGATTCATGCAAACCAAGTAACCCAGTGTTGACGTCAAAGAAGTCTCCACAATGAAGTCTACTTGCAGCAGGTGACATCCCTTTGCAATCAGGGGCTTAACAATACCTTTCCTACGGATGAGTTCTGCACTGTTTATTGATGTAATGCATGTAGAGCAATTATATCCCATTAGAGCACAACTAGTTATAACATTGCAGTGAACTACAAAAACCATTAAAGTGCCGCACAGATTGGAAGATTATTCAACCAGCAAAAACCACACCAACTAAGGGAGCCAGTTTAGCACTAAGGGGCAAACCAAATCATGGGTGCTGCACTGCTTATTGGTGTAATGCATGGAGACCAATTATCCCATTAGACCAGAACTTGTTAATGACGCAGTAAACTACACAAGTCATTTGAATGCCGAGCATTTTGGAAGACTAATTGTCCAGCAAATACAAAGCCAACTAAGGGAGCCACTTTAGCACTAAAGAGGAAGCTGCTTTAGCACTAAAGGCCAAGCAAAATTAGGGAGCTTATCACTAACACCAACTGCCACAGATCCTCTTCAATTGGAGGAGCTCCCGATCTTCTACCAACACCTTATACATAGCTGAGGTCACCACATACTTTAGCCAAGGTCACAAAACCACAGCACGAGAAACCCATGACCCAAAAGATATGAAGGCGAAAGAAAAGTAAAAGACGAGAAGGAAATTAAAGAATGCACATATGGAGTAATATTAAGAAACTTAAAAGGCTAATGTCAAATCCATTCCCACCCCATAAAGGCAAAGTAAGATTCTTTCATTTAAATGCCAAGACTAAGATGGAACTTTTAGAACCAGTCGCAACCCTACATTTCCAAGATTCAAGATTATCCCTTGAAAATTTAAAAATTTTATTTTAAGTCCAACACATTTTTTAAACAAACAACAAAAATACAAATAAAAAGCCTTCCTCCTATTGACCTTACACCTAAATCTTTTTAAGTAAAATCCAATTTAAACCATGAATGAAAATAAACCCACTTGTTAAAGGAGAACCCCAAAAACCCAACTTCTGTAGAACAGATATAAATACCTGCCAGAAGTGTTTGACGCAGCTCCTCAATCCTTTCAAGTTAAATAAAAGAAATGCCAGAAGAGAGGGAGGCGCATCACAACTGGAGAGATTCAATCATATAGAAGCATCTACAGAAGTAGCAGTCTACAGAAGTAGCAGTCTACAGAAGTAGCAGTCTACAGAAGTAGCAGGCTGGGACCAACAACCATTCAAAATTGAAGATCCCAGATCTGGGCAATGAAGAACGAAATCCAGGGGAGTGCAGAAGCACATCAACAATGAAGCAGAACCAGATGACCTCAACACACCAAAAACAAAAGCATAGGTTTTTAGCAACGCTCTCATTTAACTGTCCTTAATAAAATCATAATGCTTAAGATCTCTTCCTATATTGTAACTACATATTCTGCATTAGGTAAAAAAAGAAAATCCAACTCAATTAAAGAAAGAAAGGAACTTATCCAATTCAAGAGTAGAAGCTGAGGGCGTCGCCCGATTTAAACAGTACTGAAGTCCAAGCACACTAAACAATATTCAATCCCACAGTCCTCTTACAAAGCAAGTGACCAAGCCTGAAATGCTCAGCTTCGGCTTCGGCGTCGATCCCTCAAACCATTTCTGCATAAAGTTACAGCAGATATGAAGATTAGTAAATTAATCATGAGTGAACTCTAAACTGACGTCTCATCAAATTGTGTCTATGCATATGTGCACTTGTGTGCCCATGTGAAAGTAACCTCACCCATTAGCATATGGCACTTCCTCACGTGCACGGTATGGTGGTGGTGACCTGCTGTAACTACGCCCACGAGGTGTCAAACTGCGGCGTCTTGGGGAGGCCCGTCCGCGGGGACTGTAGCTCCTGGTACATAGTAAGTGTCAAAAGGCAATAGACAATAGAGTACATTCGATTAAACATACATTCAAAAACATCTTCATATCTACCATCTTGTAGTTCCACACAAGATGTCAACATCAATTCATTGAAACTGAATGAGGACAATTAAATGACACTAGTTTAAAAAAGAATATTAGACGCTATCTTACCTTCGACCATAACTTGGGCTCCTCCGGTACCGAGGGGGGCTGCGGCTACGACGTCTTCCTGAACCACCACGCAGACGGCATTCACGAGCAAAGTGACCAGCCTCACCACACTCATAGCACTTCAAATCAGAGCCTCCAGAGCGACCACGACCCCCTCCACGACCACCACCCCCACCTCTAGAGTTGTGAGAAAGCTCCACTCTCCAGCCATTCTTGCCTGTTCCAGAAACAGAAATAACTAGTTATGGCAGAAGTTCTATAATTAGGCATGGTGCTAGAGAAAAGATGCTTCTCTGAAAAGTTAAAAAATTCTCTAAACAAACTGCAGACAGTATCAACTACCTGAAGAGAAGGTGGCACCAAACGCAGGTATGAAAGCAAACTAAATTGAAGCACACTCAAGATCAAGTAGAGAAATATATTGTTCAGAAGGGCATAGAACATTCCCAGCTGGTAAACACTTGCAGACTATTGAACAATTCTTAGTTTACTGAACTAGAGAAGCTACCTAGAAATACTATATATATATGGCAAATGTTCATTCATGAAAATTAGCCATACAAGGGTTAATATGAATTCGGTTCACAATTTTTCATTTCAAGTAAATAAGAAAATTTGGTTATGACACATATTTCTAAGTTGCTGGATCATATTTCAGTCTACTAAGGCACAGATTAGTCCAAATGCTCCCAGGTTGAACCTAATTGCAAACATCTCAAAAGAGAAGACCTGGTATGCAAAAGATGTTCATCTCGTCACCATCACCAACACCCTCTGATGCCATTGAATTCCAATGGCAAATACTTATCTCTCTTTACCACCAAATTTTAATTGTCCAATAATTTTAGGGACAGTTAAAAGGCCCAGTGAAGCATACCAGCTCAAACAAAAATCTGATGCAGCAGAAGAAGAAAAGGACCATTTTCACACCCAGAGGCCTCCAATCACAGAGATGAGGCAAACTAAAGACTAACAAAGTCACTAGCCAAAAAGGACTTGCTTGCAAACAAAAATTGTCCAAGAGGGACAGTCTATTAGAAAGAACATTAAAAACAGGCATAAAATACCAGAAAGATGTTGTAAAAACTTGAGAACCTTTCATACATACCATCTATTTCGCGGATTGCATCCTCTGCATCCCTACGATCCTCAAAGTCAATAAAAGCATAACCTGGTGGTCTGCGTGCAACCCAAACACTGCACAGAAAATTGATAATTTGAGAGTAAAAAAGAAAAACCAATTAATTGCTATCATAGCAACTTCAAAACAAAAATATACATAGAATGAATTCCTTTATAAGAACAGCTATCTTCTTTCTTGATTCACTGTCAACTCCCCTGACATGCTTTATCGAAGCAAAAAGAAGAAACTAAAAAATTTAAAGATTGATAATCAGTGTTCTCATATGGAAGAAGTAATTTCAGTATTAAAAGAGAAAAAAGAGAGTTAATTTAACTTAAGAAGCAAAAGCATGGCTAACTACTGAACTGGGCCCAAACAAAGCACAGCTAAATTAATCTAATAGAATGAGTTGCTTGTATCTATCTTACCGAATGATGTTGATTTATATGATATTCTATAATCGAATACCATTTTGAACTCAAGGTAAAAAAAAGGAATGATGAAAGAAGGAATTAAATCAGTATTTAATAAAACAAGCTGCAGAGAAACTGTTTTATTAACCAACAATCCTTCAGAGTAAACAAGAGTTAGTAGTAATTAGTAACATTACCAAAAATTTTGCGAGCAAATGACATAAAAGGTGAATGTTCGAAACCGTGCTACCTTTCTATAACTCCAAAATCACGAAATGCATCTTCAAGATCCCTCTCGTTAACTCGTGGGTCCAAGTTTCCCACATATATGCGAGTCATTTTTCCAAATGAGAACTGTCAATCACAAAGAAAGGGAGTTAAATCAAATTAATTTACAGCTCACAAGCGCATTGTAATAAAAAACTAGATGTGTAAACAATTTCCGCCAGCTATAACCAGAAAACCAGCATACTTTTTCCCTGTAAAAAGTATATTACCAACGTGGCAGTAAAATTGGACAGCATCAAACAAACCAAAAACTTAAAATGCAACCATATACTCTACTCAACTAAAGAACTTTAGCGCAAAAACCGCAACAACCATAAAATAACTTGGGAGGCCACATTCACGCAACAACCATATATTAAAATAGAAAAATAGAACACACACCCATCAATATAATATGGTTCATGATCAAACAGTTAGAACTCCAACCCAAACCAACATTGTTCATACCCAGTAGATATAATACTCAATTTACAAGAAATTATGGAAAACCCAATAACAGAAATCTGTTAACCTACAAGTTTATTCAGGTTATGTACAACTTTTCAGACCTTTACTTTTTCCAGATACAGTTATACTTTTTCCCAACTTGTTTTTTAAGGCTCTCCAAAACCAACCCTAAAAGTTAATTTCATTATCGTTCAGCAATAAAAATTAGGGCTTATTTCCCTCAAATCGACAAGAGTACGATATGAAGATCAAAATAAATAAATACTACACTGTTTGTCAAACGCAAAAATTTCCCCCAAAAAAAAAAACCCTAGGTTTTGACGAAGAAAATTGTTTTCCCCCAAAATATTGTTCTTGAAAAAATTTTAGGTCAAAAAGAACGGAAAAGAAGAAGAAAATAAGCAAGATGCATAAACACAAACACAAACACAGAGAGAGAGAGAGAGAGATTTGAACCTGAGGAAAAAACGAAGGAGAAAGAGAAACCCTAGCAGCGAAAGTGATATTTCAGTTTTCTCGTCCCGTCTGCGCTTGGAATCGGGAGCTATGATAGTATTGTTTGGAAAAGAGACACTAACGCTAGGGTTTTTTTTTTTTTTTTTTAATCTTTATAGATGGCGTAATTAGTAGCGAAGTCCCCGTAAAGTAATCAATTTAATTTACTGTTTTGCCCCCTCGGTACTGTCACTAATTTCGTTTATTAATTTGGTTAAAGTTATCGGTTTGGTGCTCAATCCTTTTGAATGTGTCCTTTTCTTTTCTTTTTTTAAATATGTCATTTTAATCCTTAGCATTTTATTAAAAAAAAAAAATCTTTAACATTTTGTTCTTATGTGACTAAAATGACACGTATGAAAGGCTATGGAATATTTGGAAACATGAGGAAGAGGTTGAGGATCAGAGTCATAATTAAACCAAATGAATAATGAACAAGTGATAGTACTGCGAAGTAAAATAGGAAATTGGAAGCTTTCCGAGATCTTGGTTACAGCACCAGTATTAGGCCGTGTAAATACCTTCGGTCGCTATTTTACAACTTAAGAGGGCGTTTGGATTGGCTATTTTCATAACTCATAACTCAGTTTCCATAACTCATAACTCAAAAATGGTGGGACCCGTGATAAAAACTTTGTTTGGATGCAAATAACTCAATTTCCATAACTTTGTTTCCATCACTCAATTCTCTAATTTTTGAGTTATGAGTTATGGAAACTGAAAACACATTTTAGCTGTTTTCAGTTTCCATAACTCATAACTCAATGGCATTTTTGTAATTAAACACACATTAGGGGACCCACAACCGCAACTTTTGGCCATTGACTTTTTTTTTTTTTTTTTTTTTTTTTTTTTTTTTTTTTTTTTTTTTCTTTCAGTCTTCAGTTTTTTTTTTTTTTTTTCTTTTCTGGGTTCAACGTTAACGATAGTTTTTTATTTTTTATTTTTTATTTTTTTTATTATTTTTTTTTTCTGGGTTCAACGTTAACGTTATTTTTATTTTTTCCTGTTTTCTGGGTTCAATGTTAAGGTTTTTTTTTTCTCTGGGTTCGGTCTTCACTTTTTTTCCTCTTTTTTTTTTTTTCAGTACCAGATCACCTAAACTCAGAAAAGAAAAAAAAAAAAAAAAAACTGACGTTAAGCTAGACCGAACCCAGAAGAAAAGAAAAAAAAAAAAAAGGAAAAAGCTGCATTGATTGACAACCATGGGACCCACAAATAGTGTGAAAAATATGAGTGATGAAAACTGAGTGATGGTGCCAAACGGGTATAATATTTTTAAGTGATAAGTGATGAGTTATAAGTGATGAGTGAAGAGTGATGAGTGATGAAAATTGAGTGACCAAATTTTTTTATCCAAACAGGGCCTAAGTCACTCAAAACTCACTTTATTCAAATTTGTAAACTTTAAAAAATTTACAACCTATAAATAGTAAGATTGCATATCTTGGTTACAACACTAGCATTAGGCGGTGTAAATATCTCCAGTCGCTATTTTACAACCTAAAGTTGCCCAAAACCCACTTTATTCGAATGTGTAAACTTAAAAAAATTTACAACCTATGAATGGTAAGGTTGCATATGCAACCTTACCATTCATAGGTTGTAAAAAATATTATTTTAATATGTGGTTGTGTGTGAAGAGAAAAAGTAAGTGGGAAAAAGAGAGAATAATATTTGTTCTTATTTTATTAGGTAATTTATATTATTTTATTGGGTTGTATGTAAAAATGCAAAATGGGATGTAAAGTGAATTATAAAATGAATTGGTAAAATAGATAAAAGTAGTGTTTGAGATTGAAAATATGTTTTTTTTAATCCTCATATGCTAATGCTCTTACTAATTAAGCCATCTATAAGAGTACTCACACTAAAGATGCTAAAATAACTCAAAAGTTATTTTAGCATCTCATCTTCACTAAAAAGGTTATAGCAAAGTTGGTATAACTAAAAGTTCTAGCTATAGTTTACCTTCATGCTACAATGGGCTATTATCAACTAGTTGATAACCCGTGCAATGCACGGGAAATGTATTAAGTATAATATATGATTTAATCTCGAGTTCATAAAAAAAATGATTTAATCTTGATTTATTTATTAACAATTATATATTATAAAAGGAAGAAAAAAAATGCGTGTACAATTATTATTATTATTTACAATGCATAAAAAAAACTTATTAATATTTAAACCAATGAACCAAAATTTCAAAGCAGGAAATAAAAATTTCAAAAGAGGAATGAAAAATACAGATTTTCAACCATGAGTTGCAATTGTAACATGTAATTCCTAAAAAAAAACTATTTATATGATGATGGTTATAGATTCCTAATTAAATTTGGTTATAGATTTCTAATCAAATTTGACTACCAAAACTTATCTACAAAAATAAATGAAGAAAAAAACACTGATTTCTACCCAAACATTGATTGTTATGTGGTTTCTAAATACCCTTGCAATAAATTTGATTTTAGTAATTGTGATGACCCTTTTCCATGAGGAACAAACTGAACGTACCAAAGGTTGTTCTGGGTATGGAATATGAAGAAAAATATTACTAAAATATAAAATGTAAAATAAAACATTACTAATATAAATAAATAAACAACCAAAGCATAACCTGTGCAAACAACAAATTTATTGGCAGACATATAATCAACATCTCTTTAGGGAAGCAACACTTTCTAGCATAAAGAAAATCAATAATTTTTGCCAATAAATTCAAAGTAATTACAAATACACAAAGAATTATAAAGCAAGAAATAAAAATTTCAGAAGAGAGGAATGAAAAATACAAATTTTCAGTCGTGAGTTGCAATTGTAAGTTTGTAACAAATAATTCTTAAAAAAAAACTATTTATAAGATGATCGTTATAGATTCCTAATTAAATTTGGTTATAGTTATAGATTCCTAATTAAGTTTGATTACCAAAACTTATCTACAAAAATAGATGATAAGTTTGAGTTTAAGTTGGACTTATAAGAGATAAAGAGTTTCACTCCTTGTTAAGTTTGGATTAAACAAAAATAATTTTATTTAAATAGTTTGATTGTAAGATTAGATAGGTTGTTCATGGGTTGATTGTGCTCTAGCGATTTCATGCCCATCGGTGCTTCGGGGCTTTCGTGAGTCTAATTGTGCTTCGGCAGTTTCGTGGGCATCGGTGGTTTCGTGGGTTTGATTATGACTAGCGAATTCTACTCTGGTGGTTTTGTGGTTGTGAGATCGGATTCGTGGGCATCGACGTGGTTGTGCTTTGGTGGGTTTTTGTTGGCTGTGATATGGGTTTTTGTTGGTGCTCCGATGGGTTTTGGTTGGTTGTGGTGGTCAAATTTGTGGGTTTGGCCGTTGTGGATTCATGGTGGCTAGATTTTTTTGGTCAAATTTGTGGGTTTGGTTAGATTGTTGGTTGGTTGGGTTTATTTTTTATTTATTTATTTTTTTTTTCCTGTTGTCGTGGTTTGTTGTTGTAACCGGTGGGTTGATGGTGGAGGTGGCTGTTGCGGTTGTGTTGGTTTTTATGGTAGCAGTGGGTTGTGGTTGATGGTGATAGTGGGTTGCGGTTAGTGTTTGTGGATTGTGGTGGTTGATGGTGGCAGTGGATTGGGGTGGGTGTTTGTGGGTTGTGGTTGGCAGTGGCAGTGGGTTGTTGAGGTTTATGGTTTATTATATTTATTTTATTAGTTTGTTTATATTATTTTGTGGTGTATGTTAAAATAGAACTTTGATGGTGGGTATATTGTAAAGTGTGTTGTTAAAATAGATAATGTATATTTTTGAGTTGCTAAAAGCTAAATTTTTTAGCTTTCTTACTATGAATGCTCTAAGTGTTGTGAAATAATAGAAATATATAAAACAAAGTAAAAAAAACAAGAAATATATATTGATAAACTCTTATATTCAAGTGGTCATCCACAATTCTTTTGATGTTTCTTAGATGTGTGTACAATAACAGTAAAGTAATCCCACATATTTATAGGACCTTAGAATGCTTGTAGAGTTTATGGGATAAGGTTGTAATAATGAGTACACTTATGGATATACATCTCCCCTATAGGCTTAATACATTTCACCCTTTACACATCCCAAGTAACATTTTCATCACCCAAAGTTTACATATTCCAATCAGACTTTATTTCTAACACTCTCCTTTGGATGACCACTTTCTAAGAATATACCCAGTTTAAACCTTGCCAAATAAAAACCCTGTGGGAAAAAATTTTGGCTAAGGAAAAAGAGTACTATATTCTTGTATAACTTCTAATGCCTTAGGATTGCCTTATTAAAACTTTGCAAAGGAAAAAGAGTACAATCAACACACATCCTTTAGAAAATTTACTCCCCCTCATGAGTACATAGAATATCTTTAAGTCGATGCATATCAATGTTGTGCACAATCTTCTTAAAATTCGCAATTGGTAATGGCTTAGTAAACATATCAGCCAAATTATCACATGATCGTATCTGCTTGACATCAATATCACCGCTCTTCTGGAACTCATGTGTATAAAAGAATTTTGGTGCAATATGCTTGTTTCTATCACTCTTGATATAGCCTTTCCTAATTTAAGTGATACAAGCAGCATTGTCTTCGTATAATATCGTTGGACTATTTATGATTGATGATAATCCATAGTTCTTACGAATATGTTGAATTACCGATCTCAACCAAACACACTCATGACTCGCTTCATGAATTGCTATAATCTTTGCATGATTTGAGTAAGTAGCAGCAATTGTTTGCTTAACAGATCTCCATGAAATAGCAGTATTTCTATAAGTAAATAAATATCTTGTTTATGATTGGCCTTTGTGTGGATCAGAAAGGTAACCTGCATCAGCATGTCCAACTAAGTTTTGATCCATTTGGATAAAATAATCTCAAATTAGTAGTCCCACGAAGATAATGTAAAATATGCTTAATTCCATTCCAATGTCTTCGAGTTGATGCAAAACTATACCTTGTTAATAAGTTAACTGCAAATGCTATATCAGGTCGTGTGTAATTTGTAAGATACATCAAAGCACCAATTGCACTAAGATATGGTACTTCAAGACCAAGAGTTTCTTCATCATCTTCTTGTGGCCGAAACGGATCTTTCTTGACATCAAGTGACCGAACCACTATTGGAGTGCTCAAAAGATGAACTTTATCCATGTACAATTGCTTCAAGACTTTTTCTGTATACGTTGATTAATGAACAAGAATTCCATTTGGAAGATATTCAATTTGTAGGCCAAGACAAAATTTTGTCTTACCAAAATCTTTCATCTCAAATTCATTCTTTAAACAATTTGCTGTTTTTGTTAGCTCTTTTGGAGTCCCTACAAGATTTAAATCATCAACATATATTGCAACAATAGCAAATCTGGGTTTTGATTTTTTGATAGAAATACATGGACAAATTAGATTATTCTCAAATCCTTCTTTCAAAAGATATTCACTGAGGCAATTATACCGCATGCATCTGGATTGCTTTAACCCATATAAGGATCTTTGTAGCTTGATAGAATACATACTTCAGGATATAGAATTATATGTTTCAGGCATTTTGTATCCTTAAGAGATTTTCATGTAGATATCATTATCTAATGATCCATGCAGATGTGCTGTAACAACATCCATTAATCGCATATTCAAATTTTCTTTTGCTACCACGCTAATTAAACATCTGAATGTAATTGCGCCAATTACAGGAGCATATGTTTCTTCATAATCAATATCAGGTCTTTGCGAGAAACTTTGTGCTACAAGTCCCGTTTTGTACCTTATAATTTCATTTTTCTCATTTCGTTTACGTATAAATACTCATTTGTATCCAACAAGCATTACACCTTTAGGTGTTTGGACTATAGGTCCAAGAACTTCATGTTTACTTAGTGAATTTAATTCTGCTTGAATCGCCTCTTTCCACATTGGCCAATCATTTTTCTGTTGACATTCATCAACGGTTTGTGGTTCATATTCATTATCATTACTTCTCGCAATATCAAGAGCAACTTTATATGAAAATATGTTATCGACAATGATTTTATGTCTATCTCATATTTCTCCTGCATGTACATAATGTATCGAGATCTTATTATTTTTAGGTACCTGATTCTCTTTAGGGGATAACTCTTCAAGAGTTTTATTTTCAGGAGATTTTTGTTTATAAGTTTTGGATAGATCAATTATTTCTATAACCTGTTTCTTGGGTATAGCTTCTTTATGGGCTGCAACTTGTTTTTCTTGTATTTTTCTCTTCCGGGGAATTTTATCTTGAACACCGACAGGTCTTCCACGCTTCAAGTGTGGCTTTGATTCATTTGCTGTTGTATTAACTGATTGTCCTACAGGGACTTCAATCCGTGCTGGAGTATTAGCAGCTGGAATATGAGATTTCACTATTTTCTTATTGTCGGTTAATAAATCCGATAATTGATTTGCAATTCCTTGCAAATGAATGACCCTTTGAACTTCTAGTTCATATTGATTTGTACGATGATTAAGATGAGATAACATCGAAACATTCCAAGTAATCTCATGTCGTGCTTCAGATAACGACTTTTCTCCCCCTAATGATGGGAAGATTGTTTCATTAAAATGACAATCCTCAAAATGTGCCTTAAAAACATCACCAGTTAGAGGTTCAAGATATCTAATGATAGATGGGGAATCAAAACCCGTATAAATTTCAAGTTTACGTTGAGGACCCATCTTAGTGCGTTGTAGGGGTGCAATAGGTACACATATAGCACAACCAAATGTGCGCAAGTGAAAAATATTTGGTTGTTGGCCAAGTACAAGTTTCAATTGTAAGAATTTATGATAAGCAGTTGGCCTAATGCGAACAAATGATACAACATATAAAATAGCATAACCCCAAGCAGAAATTGGTAATTTTGATTTCATAAGCAAAGTTTGAGTAATAATTTGAAGTCTCTTGATAAGTGATTCGGCTAAACCATTTTGAGTATGTGTGTGGGCAACAGGATGCTCAACATCAACTCCAATTGACATGCAATAGTCATTAAAAGCTTGAGATATGAATTCACCAGCATTATCTAAACGAATTTTCCTAATTGGATAATCAGGAAATTGTGCTCGTAACCTTATTATTTGAGTAAGAAGCCTAGCAAATGCAACATTTCTAATAGAAAGTAAACATACATGTGACTATCTGGTTGATGCATCAATTAAAACCATAAAATACTTGAATGGACCATAAGGTGGGTGTATTGGTCCACATATATCACCTTGAATTATTTCTAAGAAAGATGGACATTCAACAACAATCTTTGAATGTGATGGTTTGGTAATTAATTTACCTTGAGAACATGCACTACATGGATAATCACTAGGTAAAAGAATTTTTTGGTTCTTTAAGGGATGCCCTTGAGAGTGTTCAATAATTCGACGCATTATTATAGATCCTGGATGTCCAAGACGATTATGCCAAAGCATAAAAACCTTTGGGTCCGAACACTTCTGGCGTAATGCAACATTTATTTCAACTGTTCTCATTGTAGTATAATATAATTCAGAAGAGAAAATAGACAGTTTTTCTAATATGAGCTTCTGGCTTGATACTATTGAAGTAATATAAAGAAAATTTTCACTGCCTTCGTTATTAGTTTCAATATGATAATCATTATAACGTATGTCCTTAAAGCTAAGTAAATTTCTGCTTGATTTAGAAGAATACAAAGTATCATCAATACAAATTTTTGTGCCTTTTGACAACATGATAATCGCTCTTGCAGAGCCTTCAATTAAGTTCAATGAACCTGATATGGTATTGACATTGGCTTTGCATAATTTTAAATTTTGAAAAAAGAAAAAATTATCTTTAAGGATTGTATGAGTTGTTGCACTGTCTGCTAAACAAAAATCTTCCTTAGTCATCTTGGAATTGATTTTACTAGTAAGACTCATATATGCAAAACATAAATTAAATTTTATGATTTCAAACGTAAATAAAATGTAGTAAAGTAAAAATACCTATTACAATGCAATAATATAATAAAAGAAAAATAATTAATTGTATAGAGATTTCCATCACTAATCAAATTATCAAATTTTCCATCAACAACATATCAAGATGAGTCTTATTCACTCCATTTGAAAAAATCAAGATAATTCATAGGATCTTCAGGATCATTATGTTTAGCAAATTTCGTTTCAATTTCCCTTTCCTTTTCTTTTATGGAAGCTTGGTACAAATCTACCAAATGTTTAGGAGTACGACAGGTACGTGACCAATGACCTTCCATTCCACACCTATAACACTCATTTTCATGACTATTTGATGGTTTTTAGCAACAACTCATTATTTTGTTCAGCCACTAGAAGATAAAATATTAGTTCATAACACTTTATATCGAATGCAGGAGCACATTCGAAACACAATATATGTGTCTTCTATTATACAATTTTAATTGTGGGTTGATTTTAAAGTGCTAGATTAACTCACTTACACCTTTAGTTTATTGCAACTTTAAGTGCACATCATACTGAGCTTTTAGGATGATCAAGTTCTTTTAGAACTTATAATTCTCCTAAGGGGTCTTTTATAGTAAAGTACTCAATTTTTATATAAATAATGACAAATAAAAATTATTGTTTTTGCACGATCCTTCTAGGATACTATATTGTCATCAATAATAATATCTTCAGGATTTATTACATCGACATAGATCTTATCAAGATTCATTTCTTCTGTATGAATCTTAGTATCAAGGATCCATGATATCCATGGTAAGAAATTCTTGCATAAGATGTCAAGGACAACAAATTTAAACTTTGTAAGGTCTGAAATTTATATCAAATATATAATTATGTAAGTAATTAAATAAACAAATATTTTTATCATACAAAATTCTAATGAAAGAATGCTACATAGACATATATATTCAATGTTGATTTATACACGGTACATATAACTATGATTAATTTGCTTTATCACAAACCATTTTCAACAAAATATTTTTAATAAATTAAATGTGAATCTCATAACGTGCATATAACAATAGAATAATGTGAATTTCATAAAATTTTTAATGAATTAAAAATCACTAAAATTATGAGTATAAAACGTAAAGACAAACAAATAGGATAATTACTAATTCCTTAAAAAGAAAACTTACAGTAAGTTAAGAAAACTACACAAATAATCTTTAATGTTTGAAGAATAATAGGATTACAACTTCCTTTCGAAATTGGGTTGAGACTCATGCTAATAACGTGTTGTGAAATAATAGAAATATATAAAACAAAGTAAAAGAAACAAGAAATATATATTGATAAACTCTTATATTCAAGTGGTCATCAACAATTCTTTTGATCTCTCTTAGATGTGTGTACAATAACAGTAAAGTAATCCCACATATTTATAGGACCTTATGGGATAAGGTTGTAATAAGGTTGTAATAATGAGTACATTTATGGATATACATCTCCCCTATAGGCTTAACACATTTCACCCTTTACACATCCCAAGTAACCTTTTCATTGCCCAAAATTTACATATTTCAATCAGACTTTATTTCTAACACTAAGGCTCCGTCAGTTTGGAGAGAAAATAAGAAGGATGGAAAACTAAGGGAGGAAAATAGACATTTTCCACTATTCGTTTGGAAAGAAAAGAAAAGGAGGATGGAAAACCGGGAGGAAAATTTTCCTCCCTGGCCCACAAAAATTTTCCTCCCAAATTGGGAGGAAAATGATGGGGAGAAAACATTGGGATGGGAGCAGTTACTAAAAAGCCCCCATCCCACCTGATGCTGAAGGTTTTTTTTTTTTTTTTTTCCCCAAACGTTACTGAACGTTTTTTTTTTTTTTTTTTTTTTTTCATTTTAACATTACTGAACGTTGAACTTTTTTTTTTTTTTTTTTTTTACATTTCAACGTTATTGAACATTGTTGTTGTTGTTTTTTTTTTTTCAACATTACCTCAAAGTTTTTTTTTCTCAACATGACCTAATCTAATTTTTACATTATAATAATAAAAATAATAATATAGATTTATATATATAATGTGATAAATTTTATATTATGTAATGAGTTCAAATAAATCTATTTTTTTTTACATATTATGTAACAAGGGTATAATAGTCAATTTATACCTTCCCACTTTTTCACCGCTCCAACCGGACACACAAGAGGGAAAACTAAATATTTTCCATCCTTCCACTTTTCCATCCTCCCACAATTTTCCATCTTCTCACTTTTCCACTCTTCTAACTGAACAGACCTTAGGATATTTTTTAACAAAAAAATACAAACCTAGTGGTATCTTGTTAATATCTACAACATGTTTTTATGCCTAGCAATGAAAATTCTACCTTCCACAATATTTTAGAGTTGGTATTTCATGAATTTGTTAAACGTGAGTGCTACAGATTGTCTAATGAGAGGAATGGAAGTGATTGAGACGGGAGCTCCTTTAAGTGTTCTGGTTGGCGGAGCAACTTTAGGATGAAGGGCATTTAAAAGTTAAATTACTAATAAAAATGTATAATAGTGTTAATATGAAAAAAAAAAAATCAAATAAAAGGTCAAAATACAAATTTTAAAGCATAAATGACCAAAATGATAATCAAATCCTAAACTTTAAGAGTCAAAAATGTATTTTAGTAACAAATAAATTGAAAAAAAAAATCACATTTCCATGTGGTGTGGTGATAATATTTGATTACCATCATTCCATAATCGTATTGTTCTAAATCATGGTAACATGATATACCAGTGAAGAAACTATGTTGAAACTAAAGGGCCATGGTCCCTTGATCTCTCATTTTTTTAGTAGTATATATAATTATTTCATAGTAGACAGTATATGTAAACATCCTATACATATTATCAATTCCGAAAAAAAAAATTTGTTTACAACTAAGATCCCTACCCGATTCTCATAAATTTTGAGATTAGACAGTATGAATTCCTATAACAACTAGTTGCTAATATGTGCAATGCACCATATAGTTAGCAAATTTTAAATATCGTCACTTTATTCAATGCTACAATGAGTTAAAAAACATATGAAAATCAATAATTCTAGTTCAAAATAAAGGATTTTCTATTAGGTGAAACAAATACACACTATTTATGTTTCTACCATGCTATTTATTTTCAAAAAAAACAAGTGACAGACATCCACAACATGCGGAAAGACGTGACAAACGGACTTATTAGACATCAAATTTTAGAAGGAAACATACATGATCCGCATCTACATATGCATAATTTCTACTAAACTTGAGTGAAATTGGAATTGGTGTCCTCGAAGCACTTCCTCCATCTTATATCAAGATACTTTGGTGTTAAATATGAAAATAAAAATATCAATATACTTTAGTGGTATCTATTACCTGTAGCTTTCTTTTAGCATTTAGTCCATTTGTAGTTTGCAAATAAATCTCATCCATTTTCCCATAATTCATTAAGAAAAGCTATTATTAATCATGTAAAATTCAATTAAGTCCATATATTACCTTGTGCAGACGTGCATAATAGTTGTGTTTCTAACTTCATAGGACATATATATAGCATATATTTTGCATTCTTTAGCATAATTTATATCAATAAGAAATTTTTTTGATTTGTAGACAATTTCTTATATGACTGAATAGTTTTGAAGGTTCTTTGATGTTGTTTTAATTTATTGGCATTTAATTTATATAATATATTATATTAGTTAGTATTGAACTATTTATTCTTTTAATTTGAACCTATCTTTTCCCATTACGTAAGTGCATAGAAATGGACTGAATGAACCAGAGTAAACCAAAATAACCTGAATGGATCGAATTTGACCGAAGTGGACAAAATATGACAAAAGGGGGACCGAATAGATCAAAGTAGACCAAATGGATTGAATAAGACTGAATTGGACGACCGTGGACCAAATATAACCAAATTGGACCGAATAAATCTGAAGTGGATAAAATGGACTAAATAGAACTAATGTGGACTGAATGGAGAAAAAGTGGACCGAATAGAACTAAAGTGGATAAAATGGACCAAGTAGAACTGATGTGGACAAAAATGGACTGAATATGACCAAATAAGACCAATAGGGACCGAATAGAACTAACATGGACAAAATGGACCGAATAGGACCAAAATAGGCCAAACTGGACCGAATAGAATCAAAGTCGATTGCATAAGACCGAATAGGCCGAATGGGACCAAAGTGGACAAAATTGAGAAAATAGGACCAAATGAACCTTCTGAAGAGGATAGGACTAAATTGGATTGAATATGATTGAAATGGATAGAAAGGACCGAATAGGACCAAAGTGGACCGAATAGAAGCAACCTGGAGGGCCTCTTTTCTACCAATATATAGACTATAGAGGGAGCAAAAACGGGATCTAGAACTAAAATAAAATTGAAATAGTACAATTTGTAAAGAAAGTGAAAAGTTTTGCAGAAACAATATAAACTAAAATTTTATATTTTCATTTAAAGATCGTTGTACCACACAACCATAGATTCTGAATAAACAAAATTGCGTACCTCTCTTAGCAACCCAAGCGTGTTTCCTCTCAAGGTATTCACGTCTCTCTCTCTTTGTTTCCTTTTGATTTCATAATTTTTATTGGACTCCAAAATATCTTTGAAAAACTCTTTAAATACACACACGCGTGCACACACGCGTGCGCGCGCGCGTGCGCGCACACACACACACACAATATTATATATATGAAAAACACTTTTGAAAAAAAGAAGTCAAACAACCGGTTTTGTTTTAAGTCCAACTTCAATATGAAAAACCAACTGAATATACTATATTCTTTAGAGACTGGTGGATTCATTGTTGAGAATTTTCATATTTTACTTATTATACGCATAATCCAATCTGTCTGTACATAGCCTTTAAAAAAAAGAAAAAGAGCATCACTAGTTGACATTATCAAAGTTATGTGCATAATAAGTAAATATACACAAACCTCTCATGTTGGAGGACAATAGGAAAATTGTGATAGAATAACCTTTTAACTATCAGTGATCGCTCTATAAGGTGTTCTTGATCGTCACATTACACCCACTTGCTTAAAGTCACTACCTCATTGATGGAGTAAATTATCCTATAATATAGTAGCACAACAAGTGTAGGTTTCAGTGGTGATATTCAATTAATATCCATAGCCTAGAAAAATTTAATAATCTATGAAAAATCATTACTTCCTATCTTTGGTTCCTTGACCATTAACATGATTTTTCTATGGAGGCGACATCACATGCCACATTTAAACAATGAAATATACCCATGATAAGTATGTATATGAAAATATAATTTATTATAAAATAAAAATGCAAAGTATTGTTATCGAGGACACATAATTCTAAAGAAAGCAAATTCAAGAGCGAAGAATAGTTCAAATGTCTTTCATTAAAAAGAAAGAAAAAGAAAATTTAAAGCTTGAGCCTGCCATTTTTGTCCCACAAAAACAAAAACTCAAGTACGTACAAATCAGAGGAAACTTTAAAGAACTTGGACTCCAAAAAATCCACGGTACATGGGTACGTGGTGTGAGACCAGTAACTACCTCCTCAATTTCAAAGAATTCATGGGTGGGACTGTAAAGGGTGTTTCTCCATAGACTCAGGGACAGTCAGGGTAGTGTATACATCTGTGGTTATTGATCACATATGTTGTTGATTCAAATGGCAATGGATGCTTTATCTATTTATACCCTCTCAATCAGACAGAATCAGATGTTAGAGTGGCTCCTAGAGCAAGGAGGGATTCAGTCAAGAGTAACACCATCTTCCAATTCCCGATCATCTGATTCCATATCTTCCAGTAGATCTTCCATGCTGGCATAAATAGGTAAAACACACAGATAGATGCAAAGGAACACGGAACATAGTATTACTAAAAATAGAAAATACCTATCCAGATGACTCGTGTTTATGGTATCCTTGAACCAGCTTTTGCATAGTAAAACAATGGGTATGCTGAAGAAATTCCAAAACCTGTCACAAGGTTACTGAATATCGGCCCGTACTTCCTCATTGATTTAGTGACGTGGTTAGAGATGAATTTCTTAAGCCCTCCATTAGCAAGTCCTTCCATTAGTCCTAACAAAAAAAATTGTGGAAGTAACCATAAGACACTCGTGGAGATAATCCTTCTCTGGGTTACTAGGACCAATTCCCTCTTTCTTAAGTAAATACAGCCTGCGGATCTCCATCTGCCAAGTCGTGATGCAACATAATATAGAGCAAACCATTCCAGCAGCAATTGCCACCAGTTCGAGATGTCTTCGTTTTGCTGATTTGAACATCTTCTCAAGCAGAAATTTCGTTGTGGTGCTTATAAGGGACTCGAATGCAGTGAAAGTAATCAGGGGAACCTTGACCTTGCCAATTAGAACATCCATGTTGCCACTTTGTTTAATAAAGAAAGTATGTCCGTTAGACTTGACAATACCATAGGCAAAAAAGGTTAACCACATAGGTATTAATGTCAAAAGGTGCTTGACGTCCCTCACTTGTTTAACTGTGCAGATCCTCCCATATTTCTCCTGTTCTTTCCTTGACGATGTTTCTTCAATTATGGCAGCTTTATCTAACCACCTGTATATAAACAATATATTTAGATAAAGAGAGAGTTATCTGTAATTATCTAGCATATGTGGGATGGCGATATTGCACACATCTAATCAGGTACTCCATTAGTAAAGAGGGGTAGAAAGACAGAGAGCACTCTACCTGAAAAATTGATATTTTGGCAACAATATTATTTGAGAAAGATGGTTCTCGTAGTGCTGATCACTTGGTTCCTCATTTTCCCAACGATACCGACTTAGTGTATTTGGGTAGTTCAGATGCCTCTTGGATATGGCTACCCTGAACGCTCCAAAATAAATATCAAGTGGGCTCTCAGTTGGTGTTTCGCGGCAGTAAAAGGTGAAGCCAGACAAGAACAACAAAAGATTTGCAACCATAACCAGGGCGCAAATAAGGAATTTTGTTGCCCATGTGAAAGTTGAAATAGCAAAAGCAATGATGGCTGCCAAAACCGAAGCAGTGCCCCACCATAAAGTTGTAGGATGGTCTATTTCTTTTCCCTCTATGTCATGATTTCTCCTCTACGGAACTGATCAGCAAGAAAGGCTTTAAAAACTAGAAGTTTACCAGATCTGCCTAAGGCTACTGCCAGCGTTGTAACATAGAAAAGTCTGATGTCTGTGTTTGGACTAAGAAAACCGGCTGAAACCCAATACAACGCTAATCCTTGCAATAAGGAAGGCAACATGTTAATGTTCGCATTTTAGTTAAAGTTCTGGGCCTTCTGGCCATCAATAATATTTTCCAATGAAAAATAAAATGGTTTACAAGTACAATATCATCCTCCAAATTTCCAAAGAATTGGTTTGATGAGCTCAATTTCATACCATGTTAAATTATCAATTTCCTCAAAAGCTTAAGCTATTAAATATGCTAAATTTAATCATTTAATTACATAATTTTAACAAAAATTACATTGGAAAAGGTGATTTTGTGCACTTCAAGGGAAAGGGAGCCTTAGGGTTTCAATATTTGTGCATACCCAAAATGTGGTTGTTGGGCTTAACCTCTATTTGGGTTCACAATCTATTTGCATTGTGGGCTTTGGGTTTCCTACAATGGGTGATTCTATGCTAGACAACCCCTACACACTTATTCTCTTCACTCCTATCTAGGCCTCACAAAATTTCTTCCTCCTTTCAGAATGATCACTCTCTTTTTCTAGTTTTCTCTCTCAATCTGCCAACCCTCTTTCCTCGTTCACATCTCTTATTTATAGCTCAAGATTAGTGGAAGAGTTATGATTTATTTTGTGGTGAGTGGGAAAGGAGGTCCAATGTTATTACCCTTAAGTGGGTGTTCAGTTGGGAGTGGGAGGTGGTTAAAATGGTATTGGAATTGGTTCCAACGTTAGAAGATCTATGTTGCAGCAATACTTCTTAGGCGATACCAAACATTAATTTGGGACTCATTTTCCTAGGAAAGTGCATTTCCCGACCAGATAGAATCTCACCTTCACCGTTCACGTTATAAATGGCTTCATCTCGGTTTTTGGGCTTTTGATGGGCATCAAGGCTTGCCTGGGTCAAGTTTGTAGGCCCAACAGTACACACAATCACGCATAATGTCCTGAGACCCAAGGTGCATAATGTCCTGAGACCTAAGGTTTAACAAGCCCAAAGTCTTACACATGTGGCACCATTAAGGTGAGTTTTATGAACAATGGGCTTAAGGGGGATCAACACCCCATACAATATCAATATGGCTTTGTTAGCAAAGCAATGATGGAGATTCATGTTAGGAATTTGACCTAATTCCTAAAATATGTGAGATGTGAAAATAGATAAAAATACACAAAGAAATAATGACACAAAACAAAGATTTACATAAATTGGTAATATGCCTACATCCACAGAGTTGTAATAATTTTCACTATATAACGGAGAAAAGTACAAAGACGGCTAAGTACAACAATACAGCAAAGGATAAAGTTTAACTACAAAACTGGTTGTAGCCTAAAGTTACAATCTTACTAAATAAAATAAACATTGCTACATATTCTGAAAATCTAACTGTTGACATACATGTTCTTTATACTCTTAATACACATGTCAAATTTTGTATCAATTGGATATTATTTACTATACGATCTATAAGCTTATATTTTATGTATATATAATTTTAAATTACGAAAACTTACAATTTAAACAATTTATTAATGACATAGTTATTGATCTTCAATTTTTTAGAAATTTTGCAAGCATTCAAGATGTAAGAAGAAGATGTAATTTAATGGTGAATTTGTCAAAATTCACATCCAATAAAAAGATATTGAATAAGGTTGTAGTCAAAGGTTACAACCAATTTTGTAGTTAAACTTTATTCTATAGCAAATCCTACCCCAAATAACATGTCCAAAAAGGGCCAAACAACCCAAAAAGGGCCAAACAACCCAAAAAGTTTTCCTAAGGTAGCGGCCCAAGCTAAAGTGCTCATGGACAAGCCTCACAAAATATCTCATTTTAATTAAACCGTCACGCTTCCAATTCGAGTTGGATCACAATCCGAAGTTAACACAAAATCTTAGCCCAAAAATTCATGCTTCATCTAGCACTCTTTAATTTATATCTTTATTTTATAGGGTCTTCAAAGCTCGGCATTTTCCAAAGAGCACTCTTCTAAATTTGTATTTTAAAAAAATTATATATTTTTTATGATTTTATATTGGTTAATTAGATGACTTGAATTATAAAGTATTTATAGATACATGATATAATTATTGTTATTTATATATATGTATGTATATATGGGAAAACGTTATGCCAATGCATATCATTATTGAAATATTCTATTACAGTAACTAATCTGAAATGGTCTCCCAAACAAAATTTAAAACTATTGCTTAAAAGTTATAAACTTAAAAGTTCTAAGAATCAAAGTCAAAATTATAACCCACTTGAAAAGTCTACTTTGACTTTTACCGTACCAAGTATTACATAAGACGTGAAGATGGACTTACCACAATATAAGAAACACTGCAGAAGACAACCATGCTGAATAGTCCCATACAAGAATCTGCAATATAAGCAACAATAATAGCTAATACGGTCGTTAAGCCTTGCTGGATAGGTATAAGTGTATAACAATTGTAGCTTTTGGTAGATGTTGGTTCTCCCAATTATGCATGAGGAAAGAAAGCAGGGTCGTCAACACTGAAATTTCAGCCATGGTATGGCTTAGGACTAAACCTGAATTTCATTAAAGAAATATGTTGAAGATGATGATGAGAATTGGTGTATTTGAAGAAGAACATTAAAGCTTTGGTCGTATTATACATGCAATCATAAAGAAAAAGAAGTAATCTTATTGGTTAAGCTTAATCACAATAGTTAGTTACAAATTTTCCTCATTGAGATATTCTATCTCTCTCTCTCTCTCTCTCTCTCTCTCTCTCTATTTGAACATGCGTGAGTAAGATTTGATAGAATATATATAAGAAAAAAGAAGAAGACATAAAAAAAGTATTTTTCTATGAGCCCAACAAAGTTTTTCATTTTGATAAATGTTATATTCACAATATTTTCATAACAAATTTTAGGTGGCAGATTGTTACTTGCTGTTATTGGTAGGCAAGAAAGTAATTTCAATTATGGAATTCAAATTAAAAGTTTAAAACAAGTAACAACATACTATCTATGATTTGTTGTGAAAATATTATGATATAGCACTTCTCATTTCTTTTTTTCCTTGAAAAATTAACTTTGCAAGAGCTAGCCTAGTTTGGTTCAGAAATTATTACCAGACATAAATAGGGCAGCCTTTGAGAAGTAGTTCTTACACCATTGCCGGCATTTGTTTGAGAACCATTGACCACACTTTGCCATTATGGGTGGGGATCAGAATCAGGACCGATATTTGTCCCTATTAAGAAAGTAATGGACATTATTAGTAAAATAGGCATTAACCAATACACGTAGACCTGGTTTTTTTTTTTTTAACAGCAGTTTACTATATATGAAACTGTTATGACTTCTAGTCCGAAAACCAAATTATTATCATTGCCTCATGTGTCAAGGTAAGCTAATTATGTTATGTTTAACTCCTACTAGCAGAAATATTTGGGTTTGTTTGGAACAGAGGGAGATGGAGAGAGAGAAGAGGGTGGAGTAGAGGGACCCTTTATCCAAACATAGGGTCATTTTAATGTCTAAATCCTTATAGTGAACTCCCTTGTCTAGTTTGGTTTGATCATTTCAGTTTATTTCGGTCAATATGTATTTTCAATTAGTATATATAGCAGTAATTTTGAATTTGTACGTTATAATTGATCACAAAAGTTATATTTAATTCCAATTAACAAACAAGAACAATCACTAAAACATAATTAACAATTGCACATAAGAGAAAAATCAAACAAAGAGAGAAACATAACAAGCCTTGCTAAACTAACCTCAGCTAAAATGCCTAAGATAAAACCACAATAGTTCTCCAAAATAGACAAATTTAATAGAAAAATCTAAGCATAGGGTAATTCATCAATCTCCTTAAGGAGTATAAATCAAACTGTTGGAAAAAAGGGGTAGTTCTCCATTTTATGGTCAAAGCAGGTTTGATTGGTGGGTTAAATCATTACAATATATGTGATAAATAGTTTAATTTTTAAATATCCGTTTTTCCGGTTTTAAAGAATTGTTGAAAATTGTCTATCAAGTTGAACTTTCCATATCAAGAATATGATAAATTTTGTTGTAAAGAAGACTTATTTAACCAATACTTCTAACGCCAATAACAATTTAGTAGTCAAGATTTTCAGTGAAGATGTTACAGATCTAATATTTATTATTATTATTTTTTTTATCGCTTGAACGGCTATTCGCTCTTAACCCTTTGCTTTTCTTTCCTATGTTCCACCATCGGAACTCTTTCCGTCAGCTGATTATGATCATATACACAAGTATATCATAATTACTGCTATATATATACTTAAGAATAGAAGATGGGGAATGGGGGAGTTTTAGTCAAAGGAGTGAAAGGAGGCAAACCTTATATTGATATATCAATGTTAATATCAGGTTTGACTCCTTTGAATACTTGTGTAATCAATATTTTATGGTTTACAGTTTACTACTTGCTTCCATATTTTTCAATTCTATTATATATTTTATTTTATTCTTAACTTTGATAGTTGTGCTCTCTTTTTTGTGGTTTACAATTGAGAAAATGTTTTGTAGTTGGTATAAATATGTGGTTTGTAACACACTTTTAATACTCCATTATTTTATATTATATTTAATACATAGATATCACTGTACTATTATCTGTTTGTGATTCAAATGAATAAATGAAGTATTTGTTATATACTTATACGCTTGTTTATATATTTTTATTTAATATTAGAAATGCGTGTAATTATTTATTGAAGTATAAATAAGAATTGATACTCATAGGAAAGAAAATAATATAGTCAAGAGTCTTCGAGCTCCTCTTAATGTTTCAATTATCAAATTCCTACTCCCCCCATTATAACAGCAAACTACCAACAACCAAAAAAAAAAAAAAATGGTATATTGAAGTGGAAAGAAAATAAAATAGCCAAAAGTCTTCTAGCACCTCTTAATATAGCCAAGAGTCTTCTAGTACTCTTAAGGTCTGTTTGGGATTTACTTATTTTGTCTTTTTGCAAGGTAAAAGTTAGCTAAAATAATACAGTGAGACCCATAAATAGTACCACAAAGTACCATGAAATCTATGAATAGTAGCAAAAATAAACTGAATAGTAAAATAAGTTGACTTTTTTTATTTTTGCTATGCACTTAATGTTTCAATTATCAAATTCCTACTCTCCATTAAGAGCATCTCCAGCAAATTAGTCAAATTTTGTACTGTTTGGATAATAAACAGTGATGTTTATCTTTTATCTACCAACTTTTCCAAATACATCTCCCAAGAGATTCTCTATCTTTTCTTCATCTCATTTAAATATTATTTCTTCATTAATTCTTTATTCTTTTTTAATGTTTATTTTTTCTTCCTCTATTCATTCTCAACAATTATATTTTTCAACAAAAAGTATTATATCCACAGTATTTTTTGCAATACTTTCACAAGAATCATAACAAAATCTTATATTGAAAGTTGTTACTAATTCTAATTTGAACTTACCACTAAAAATATATTTTTACTCACCAATATTAGCTAATTACTTAAAATTTATTGTAAAAATATTGTGGTAATATTTTTAAATTGTGATTTTTTATTCTTTGCCATTCTTTGCCTTTCTTTCATCCATACGTTTCCTTTTTTTTTTCTCTTGCATTTTGTCCACCACACACGTATACCCATAGGATTCCATCCTCTCCTTTCTTTTTTTCTTTACTTTCCACTTGATTCCAGGACCTTCCTCTCTCTTTCTCTTTCTTTCTCTAGCTCTCTCATTTTCTACTCTTTTTTTCTTTCTTCAACTCTCTCATTTTCTACTTTTTTTTTTCTACTTGATTCCATAAATTCTCTAGCTCTCTCTGTGATAGTCTCACATAATCTTGCTTGCCTTTTGGTGTCATTATCTTCAAACACACACAGACATGCATGGAGAGAACGGAGAAGTTGCCTTTGCTCCACCACACCGCTACCGCTGCTCCTCCTCCTTACTGCGGAGTGCATGCAACCAGGGGTCATATCGGCTTCTATTTTTTTTCCTTGTTCTTGATTAGTTGCTGTTTTTGATTTTAGATTTTTTAGATCGGCTTCTATTTTTTTTTTTTTTATCTTTTATTGTTGTTCGAAATTTTTTTTTTTTTATTTTCTGTTCTTGACTTGCTGTTGTTGTTGTTGTTTTGATTTTAGATTTGTTTTTTAAATTATATTAGTTTTATGAGATCAAGAATTGTTTTGTGAGAAGAAACAAAGAGAGAGAGAGACAGTGTAAGACCCAAAAACAAATCAAAGAAGAAAGAGAAAGAAGTGATTAAATATTAAATGCTGAAATTTTTTAATGAAAAAAAAATCAGTTGTTAATCTACAGTAGTTCATCAAACTTGATGAGCTACTATTCATGAGCAAAAAAAAATTCGAGTTTTAGAGAGACCGTTGGAGTTCTCTTTTCCTCTTTTTTCCAGTTTCATTCTCTATATTTTGGCTTTACCTAATCTATTCAAGACGCTCTTATAACATTGAACTACCAAAAAAAAAAAAAAAATGGTATGTCGAAGTATTGAGATAACTACAACATTACTTTAATTTGTAAATAATTTTACTACTATGAAGAATATATGGTAAAATTTTGATAAGTTAAAAGTTAATTTCTTATATTTAGTTTGGCCCCTCAATTTTTTTTTTTTGACTTTGCCACTGATGGGGTGGTCAATGGTCATTGTATTGTTGGTGGTGGTCTTGAGGGCGTCTACTTTCGTGTGTGGTGGCGGAGGTGGGTTTTGTCTCTGTGGTTCCCGATTGGCCAAGGCTTGGTGGTTTGTGGTTTTCAGGGCCATGCTCTGCCTTATATGGCGGTGTAAAGTTTCTGATTTTGGGTTTAGCTTGTGTGTTGTAAGTGGGTGTGTTCAGTGTGCAAATGCGGTTTGGAGGAAAAAAAAAAAAACAGTGGTTCCCAGTATGGCTGTATATGCACCATGTGAGCTAGGACTGTGTGTTGTAGTGTCTTTGCGTGATAATGTTTGTAAATGGTCTGTGTGTTTGGAAACAGTAAAAAGTTGAAGGTCTTACTTGTTTGGAGCGTCGATTTGATTGAATTCTGCTTGTAGATATATATGGCGATTGTTGTCCAGCCACTTCCTGTTCGATATATCTTCGCGGCTGATGATTTTAGATCTCTCTTTCTTATTTGGGTTGCTCCGTCTTTGTTGTTGTTTGATTCTCTGCTTTTTTGGTGTTTTCGTGGTTGGCTGCCTCTAGCTATTTGTACTCTATGGCGATGGCCGTGTTGGGACTTGGGCAGGTACCGTATGTTAATGGAACGCGTAACGAGCTGCCATTGAAGAAGGCCGTGTCCGTTGGCGTAGGAGTCCGTTTAGATAGAGCGTTTCGTTGAAAATTGAAAACTGAAAACACTGTAGCAAAATAATTTTTAAATGTGTAAATAGTATTATGAGACCCATTTTTAATAAAAAATTATCTGAAAAGTGAAATTTGTGGGTCTCGTGAACAGTAAACGGACCCACAAATGTGATCAAAAACTGAAAAGTCAACGAAATCGGCTACTGTTCATGTTATTGTTCATGAACAGTATAATGAACAGTAGATTTCGTCCCCCCCCGAGGCGTGCAGCAGTAGAAGGAAAAAAAAAAAAACAGAAAACGTGGAAACGCTGAAAAACGCGTGCACTGTTTCCATGGCAATGTTCAAGGAAAAAAAAAAAATTTACAACATTTTTAGCAATAAATTTTTAATTTTCAACAAACTAGTCACTAATCTATGCGATATAGGGGAAAACTATTGAAAAATAAATTTAATCCGTCTTTTTGTTCTATTAAATTTAATCTTTCTTTTATTTTTTTTAAATAAGAGTTTAGGTCTAATGATAAAAAACAATCATCGTACAACGAACGAAATAGATTAACATTTTATTGAAACTAAAAAAAAAAAGGGTATAACATCATTTTGAATAGTAAATCTGTAGTTTTATAATATCTTAAACTTTTTTTTTTCTTAATGGCATAATGTGTTAAGATCACAAAAGAGTTTGTGTAAAATCTAAATGTGAAAAGTTGTTCTTAGAGGGTCAGAATTGCATTAATTTTGTTAAATAAAACCATAACTTTTAGCACATTTTATAATAACTTTACAAATTTATAACATTTATCTTTTAGTTAAGGTTGTATTAGAGGATTAGAGTTTTTCTTAATTGGATGTGTTTACCGTTAATATTTACACACTTTTGTTTCAATGGCCAATTAACTTTTTACAAAATTGACCAAAATGACATTTTACACCGGTCAAAGTTTGCATCAAATTTTTCAACAAATAATAATAATAATAATAATAAATAATAATAATAATTTAAACAATTATTCTATATAAACTTTTCATTGAAGAGCCAATGTAGATTCAGCTTCCACCTAAATCGTGCAACAACCATTTCCCAATTTTCAATTTGATTATTAGTTGTCTCAACTTCATATTGCTACTATACCAAACACCTGTTTAGATGCGTACTTAGAAGCGTAACATCCCATAAAAACCTCTTGCCCAACTGACATTAAGCCAGAAAAGCAAACAGCCCCAAAAACATGCAACTACTTCACACTCTTGGCTTTAGTGTTCTTAGAACCAAATGCTTACTAAACATCAGATTTTGTATATAAAATTGTTGCACACTCTAAATGCTTTTATTCATTAGTTAACAATTTCCACAATTACTAAAACAGGCCATTGAAAACAAATTATTTAGTAATAGTAACTAATAATGCTAGGTCTCTTTATCTTAAAGCTAAGATAGTGATGATTGAGGGAACATTTCAACTTAATGGGGTGCAAGCAAAATGCAAATCAAACTAAACTATTAGGATAAACCACTGCTATTAAAAAAAAAAAAAAATGTAGGTCCTCCCATTGTTAAAATTTTTAAGAATGAAAATTGTCATTCGGTGGTTTCAAGCAAAAGATACATTTGTACAAAATATAAGCAGCCTAACTCATTTGCTTGAGCAAAGAAAGACCAACACCTTAGTAAAAAAATTTCTGACTACAAATAGGCAATTACTTCAATTTAGCCACAAAAAAAAAAAAAAAAAAAGAAGAAAAAGAAAATGCAAAGTCTACATCGCTTCCCAAACCTAAAAGAAAATAAAAAGAATGAAAGAA
This sequence comes from Castanopsis chinensis, assembly GCA_032878915.1. Taxonomy (NCBI): domain Eukaryota; kingdom Viridiplantae; phylum Streptophyta; class Magnoliopsida; order Fagales; family Fagaceae; genus Castanopsis; species Castanopsis chinensis. The sequence continues at coordinate 17,591,979 of JAVQMG010000115.1, read as the reverse complement.
AATGTTCATCAAAGAATCATTCACAATAATATATATACACACAAAAAAAGTGCCTCATGTGAGGATTATGCTACTCTTTAAGTTTTTTTTTTCTTTCTTTTTTAAATTTAAATCTCACTTATCAAAAGGTAGAAGTTTTTTTTTTTTAATCTCTCACCATTTTGTGAGTACCATCATCAATTGGAAACAACTAGAGCTTCAGCTTCATAGGAGTATATTGTTCTCAACAAAATTTTTTTGCAAAAAGGAAGGCAAAGGAGGCAGAACTTTGCCAACAAAATTAGAATCCTTTTGGTCTGGAATTTAGATTGGAAACAAATCATGCCATCAAAAACTTTAAATGTCTAGAATTTAAATCCTTTTAGAAATATAGAAAGAAAAAAAATAGGCACCCTCCTAGAGCACCTAGGTCATGTTCAACCTCTTTATCCATAATACTTGCTACAATTGCTCAGTTGCATTGAAAACCAAATAAAACCTAACAAATGTAGCTTTTTTGCATTTATTATATGTATATCATGAGATGATACCAGCTAATATCCATTTTAATGACCTTCATGAAATATTAACATTGTGAATTTGTGATGTTGCAGGCAACAATATTAAAGATGGTTAGTCACTATGGTTCTTTTATCAATCATAGTAATAGGGTGCTAAGTAAACTGCTTAGCCCCTCAAGGGTGAAAAGCCCTTGAGTTAAGCATCTCTTATAAATGAAAGTATATGCAGCCAATTACAACAATTTAACCTAATAGAGCAAGCTGTTAAACAATTGTTTTTGTTGAAAATAAATAATTTTCCTTTGAAACAAATAGAAGCTCATTTAGCAAATATATGTTCCTAGGAAAATAGCAAGACGTAGATGTAATGGAAGATGTAGCCCACTTTATCAATGAAGAAAAGCCAAAAGAAATTGGTGCATAATAACGTGATTTTATCAACAATTTCTAGTAGCCAATAGTCATAACAGCATGCTAAATTCCTAAATGTTTCTAAAAGAAATTTCACTAAACACATGGTATGAACAATAACTAAAAATAACAAACACTGAAGTGTGTATGACTACCACAATATTATTAATGCCGACTCCCCAAAATAGAACACCAAAACGTTCCCATAGAAAACTCATAAATAATAAATTAATAATTGAGACTTTGCGAATACTAAGTGGTATTTAAAATAAAGAAAAAAAAAACCACAAATTGAAAGAAAAGGTAAAAAAATACTACATTGGTTTAAAGCAAGTATAGAGTAGTCATGAAGTCCCTCTAAAGATGCTTCTTTCACAATCACGTGAAATTTGAATATGAAATCTGAAGAATTGGCTCCTTTAGGATATGGAATTCTGGAATGTGCGAGCAACTGAAAGGTGTGTGTCTAATGTTTCTTCACCAATCTGAAAGGTAGGTTTGCTCATGCTATGACAGAGGCTAAGGTTTTTGACTTTCTTATTAAAGATTATAAAACTGTCCCCCAGTTAATTTTAAGTCATTATAGTAGAGATCAACTGTAAATCATATGTGTCAATAATTTTGCATCTTTCTAAAACATGTTCAGGTACTATAGATTTAACCTTACACAGTGGGCATGAGCACATAAACTCCTCTGAGATTAATACTGAAAGAGATTAATACCGAAACACAATCAAATTAGTAAGTAAATATATGCATGTCTACTTATAAGAAATTCATTTCCAACAACAAAATAAAAAATCGAGGCCAATGACAATGTATCCAAATCAGAGTAGTGCTTCCAGCTTTTCTACTTATCATAAAAAAAATCAATTATTTTTAAGGATTACATATTTATTAAGAGGATGAATAATATATAATCCTCATATTTTCCAAACAAATGTTATCAAACATAATATAAAACGCACATTTGGTTGAATTAAGTAGTCAATTCAAAACCTTCTCCACTAATAGATGCTTTCATGTAAGACTGTAGTATTATTCATGAAATAGTAATATCAAATCAATGCTGACAAATAAAAGAGCATCGCCAACATTAAACATGTCGATATTACAAATTAACTTCTAGTAATTTCAGAACTTTAATAACTAAAAACCATTATCGTGCAGCCATTATATATGGGTTTCAAAAGCATCCTATCAATCATTCAGACCCATTGCATTATCTAATAGCAGAAAAAATTTATAAAATTTAAGCAATAATAGATCTTGATGATCCTAAAAAACCATCTAAAATGTTAGATCTTGATTATCTTGTAATACATACCTGATACCTACAAGAGGTCTCTATCTACACTCTTCAACAACCACTCTTGTCTGATTAGTTTTCTAAGCTTCCATAAATTTCCATATCAAGATTAGAAAATGTTTGCACCAAATTCATTGTTGTCTAACTTCACTCACCCACCTTTGGTTCCAATTGTACCATAACAGCCAGGCTATATTTAGCATGAACCCCACCTCCATGACATGCCCATTTTGCTAATTACACTATACCTATGGAAACATCATGGTTAGGGGAATGGTGGAGGAAGGTGAAGGGGTCATGTTTAGCTACAAACATGAAAAAAAGAAAAAAGAAAAATGCAAGCACTTGCAACAAAAGTGAAATAAAATAAAATACCATAGAAAAATCTTAGCAGAAATAACATAAAGTAATTCACAATTGGCAAATTAACAAAGCAAAATTCACAATTCACAAAGGTATCTAAAAGGAACCTTCGCAATTGATTGTGCTTCCATTTACTTTTGCTTCACTATTGTTTTTTTCCTCAACACCCAAACAAATGCTTAATTTGGTTACGTTTGTCTAATCGTGAAAATACTTTGGAAGCTTTATATCAAGCAGAAGGTGTGCGACTATGAAAAGTGAAACTATTTTGATTCTAGGAAAGTTAACTAACTTGGGTTGGAGGAGAAAGATGAAGAAGAAGAACATGTTTTATCAGCTACGAAATTAGAGAAAGAAATCAAATTAAAAAAAAAAAAAAATTTAACAAATTCTTAGGCGTAAATTAATTGAAATCAACAATAATCAAACTGAAAGCAATTCAAACATTAATGAATTAGTAAAACTAAATAAAATTTAAAACATTTCACAAATATCTTATGCGATTCATACTAACGGATTTAATGGTAATGAGAGAAAAGAGTTACCTTTTTTGGAAGAGCTGGCAGTTTGAGCTAATACCTTAGAGAGGATTAAACCCAGATTTTGAAAGAGGGAGTGTTTTACTTTTATTAGGGATGAAACCCAAGGTTTGCGTTAGGAAGGCGTGAAGTGGTTGGAGAGAAGAAGGTTTTGGATGAGTATACTTGAGGGATGAAGAGAAAATCAAACGGTGGGGCTTCAAAAAAAGAATGTTTAGAAACAAAATGTTTATGGGTGACCGACAAATATAGAACTAGAGAAGGGTAGTGCCGGAGAAGGTGGAGCCGTTGAGTTGTGATTTGTGTGTGGGGGAACGGCAGAGCGTGGTTTGCATTTTGGAGAAGGAGAAAGTAGAGCGTGTTAGGGGCTTAGGGCTTCTCTGATTTTGCGTTGAAGTATTTTTTTGGGTTTTAGAAAAGTTTTTTTTTTATGATTTTTTTTAATATTGTGCTGACGTGGAAAAATGTGGAGCGAGCAAAGCTTCAGTTATATATATATATATATATATATATATAGATAAGCAATATCTAAACACATCCTAATTTATTTGTATACAATTGAGAAAGGTTGGTTGACTTGGGTCTTAGGTAGTAGGTTATTTTGGATATGTTATGGCAACGTGCAACGATTTTGCCGCCTACAAATATAATTTTTATATATATATATATATATATATATACACTACTATTTAAGGGTCTTTTTCTATTTGGTTTTCTCATTTTTATGCCTAAAATACCCTCATTATACCCACTTACAAGTTTTCAACTAATGTGGATAAATATATAAATTAAAACTCCTATACTTTAAGACCCACAAATTCAAGTACGCTTTTCAGTTTCTATCTCACTTTCTATCTCTCATTCTTATTCAGATTGAAAACATTTAGTTTAGCTCTACATCCTCCTTTCTTTTTCTTCAAGTTAAAGACATTTACTATCAGAGGTTCCAACCAATTTTCAGATTCTATCTTTTGCAAATTCCTCTTTCTTTTCTTTTCTTTTCTTTTGTTTATGATTGACTTTCTTTGAGTTCTATTTTTTTTTTTTTTTAACATATCATGATAACTATCTTTCTGGTTTTTTTTTTTTAATGTAATTTTGAAAATGGTTCTTTAATATACTCTGCCACTGTACTTCTTCATGAATTGTCATTTCATGTTGTTGGTATTGTGATCCAAAGACAGGGTTGCCTTATGCTACAAAGGAAGTATCCAAAATCATTCGAGAACAGTTAAACAGTATGGCTTCTCTTACCTCCTTTAGTAACCTTTGTTTACACTTTATTTAAAAAAATTGAATTGAAATAAAAATAGTTACCATTCATGCTGCATCAAATGTGAAGGAAGCAATTCAATAAAATAAAATATAAAAAAATCCAAGAAACTATGAAAGAAATTTTACCACTACTAGGTTTTTGCATGATTGGAAAGTTTCCATCCGTTCATATCCATTTGCCAATTTTTTTTTTTTAGAATGCATTTGTTAACTTGAAGCGGCATGCCAAGGTTTTCTTCTTTTTTTTTTTTTTCATTTAATTCAATTACTATTTCCTTCTCCTTCCTCACTTTTTTTTTTCCTTCTTTGTATTTTTTTTTTCTTTTTAAGCAAGTTTATTTATTTATTTATTTTTAATCATCATTGTTTATGTTTTTGGCGTTAAATTTATTTTATTTTATTTTTATTTAGGCATGTAGCAACCTCTCAATTCTGATTTTCATTTACAATTCATTATGGATCCAAGAAACTAGAGCCACCAATCACATGGTTAGATGTCCATTAAGTATTTATTTAAATAGTTGATGATGTGGTGATAAGATTTTAAAAAGTCCATGATAGAGTTAAATTCTAAAAAATCTTTATCTTTATTCTGACCAATTTTAATTAGATTTTCAGGAAAAATGATTTCATCAAAATTTAAATCAAACAAAAACTCTAACAAACTTATACTATTATCTTTAATTGCCACACATGCTAACTTTGGTTTGTTGAATAAAGTTTTTTTTTTAAAAAAAAAAATACTTGGTGTAACCCTAATTCTTTTATCTCTCTCAGGTTCACATTCGCACAAATTTTTTGGATTGCTTTGAGGAGTCATTGGAATGGAATATTATATAAGTTTGGGTGAGAGACTTTACAAGAATTATTATATGATTTAAACCTCGCATAAAGTGGTTGTTATCTAAGAAATTGTTGTAAAAAAATTTCTTTTGTATCAGAAACTATTTATCATTTGTATAATTCTAAGTCAAATTCAATTTAATATTTTTTTCCACAAGTATTAATTTACTACTCCATAAAAAATGTTACATTCCTTTTTCTCAGTTTTAAAGGTTGTTGATATATTTGAAATTTAAACTTTTTTTTTGCTTTTGTTATGGATGTGTAGTAAGTGGTTAACTTTTAACTATTAACCCATCTGGCCTTTTCTTTTTCTCTTTTTGCTGAATAATTGCAATCTTTTCAAACCGTTGATTCTTGGGACGTGGTGATCTATATGATTGGTGTGGAATGGCACACAGTGTTGGACTAGAATCTCAGTTTATATATATATATATATATATAAAGTCTCATATAAGTCATAATTTCTCCCGTGTATTTGTCTGTCACTACAAAAAAATCGTCCTGTCCTAGCGTTTTTTTCCCGACGTTTTTAAAAAACGCTGGAATAGATAAGCTTGTACCAGTGCTTTTTAAAAGCGCTGGTATAGGAAACCCTATTACGATAGCTTAAAATTGGCCCTTTACAAATCGCTGCAATAGGAGGCCTATATCAGCGGTTTTCAAAAACACTGGTATAGGACGCCTTATTGAGTTGGAATAGGGTTATTGATTTTCCTTATGGGAAAGACCTATCCCAGCGCTTTTGGAAGCATTAGAATAGAGTCCACCTATTCCAGCACTCCAAAAGTGCTGGGATAGGTCACTTGTAGGGATTTGTTAATTATCAAATAACCAATACTCCCATAAACCTAGAAAAAGACCAAAGTACCCCCCAAAACATTGAAAAAAGCAAAAACACCCCCGATACCTAGAAAAAGACCGATATACCCCTGAAACCTAGTAAATGACTGAAATATCCCCAAAATATCAAAAATGACCCAAGCACCCCCTAAGACATCAGAAATGACCGAAGTACCCCTTGTGTCTAAAATTAGCCAAAATACCATCGATTACTTGAATAAGACCAAAATACCCCTATAAGTCTGATAAATGACCAAAATGCCCCTAGAAAGACAAAAAAATGTCCAAAACACACCCGACACCCATAAAAGGACTGATACACCCCCGAAACATAAAAAATAACCGAAATACCCTCAAAACATCGAAATGAACGAAATACCTCCTAAAAGCTAGAAAATGACAAAAGCACTCCCCATGTCTGAAAAAGGTGGAAAACCCCTTGATTACTTGAATAATACTAGGGGTGGCAAAGTTAGCCTAAATCCATTTGCCCACCCAAACCCGCCTACTTAAATGTGACCCAAACCCACTCAATTATTAATTAGGTTAAATGGATATTAACCCAATTAACATTAATGTTTATTGGGCTTTAAATAGGTACCTAATTAGACCCAATTATAATCCAAGTGTTATTTCTACAAATCAACCAACTTTAAAATACCCCATAACCACTAAAATTACCAAAATACCCCTTAAACCTAAAAAATGACCAAAATACCATCAAAACCCCCAAAAAAGACCAAAATAACCCCAAAACCTACAAAATGACCAAATATCCTCGAAAATCCAAAAAATGACCAAAATACCTCTAAAACCTAAAAATGACCAAAATACCTCCGAAACATAAAAAATGACTAAAATACCCCCTGAAACTAAAAAAATGACCAAAATACTCTTGAGACCTAAAAATGACCAAAATACTCTTGAGACCTAAAAATGACCAAAGTACCCCTAAAACCCAAAAAATGACCAAAATGCCCTTGAAAACCAAAAATTGACCAAAATATCCTTGAAACCTAAAAGATAGCAGTAAAATTGGACCACATCAAACAAACTAAAAACTTAAAATGCAACCATATACACTACTCAACTAAAGAACAATAGTGCAAAAACCACAACAACCATAAAATAACTTGGGAGGCCACATTCACTCAACAACCATATATTAAAATAGAAAATTGGAACTCACACCCATCAATATAATATGGTTCATGATCAAACAGTTAGAACTCCAATCCAAACCAACATTGCTCATACCCAGTAGATATAATACTCAATTTACAAGAAATAAAAGAAAACCCAATAACATAAATCTGTTAACCTACCAGTTTATTCGGGTTACGTACAACTTTTCAGAGCTTTACTTTTTCTAGATACAGTTATACTTTTTCCCAACTTGTTATTTAAGGCTCTCCAAAACCAACCCTAAAAGTTAATTTAATTATTGTTCAACAATAAAAATTAGGGCTTATTTCCCTCAAATCGACAAGAGTACGATATGAAGATCAAAATAAATAAATACTACACTGTTTGTCAAATACAAAAATTTCCCCAAAAAAAACCCTAGGTTTTGACGACGAAAATTGTTTTCCCCCAAAATATTGTTATTGAAAAAAATTTAGGTAGAAAAGAACGGAAAAAAAAAGAAAATAAGCAAGATGCACAAACACAAACACAAAGACAAACACACAGAGAGAGAGAAAAAGAGAGAGATTTGAACCTGAGGAAAATACGAAGGAGAAAGAGAAACCCTAGCAGCAAAAAGTGATATTTCAGTTTTCTCATCCAGTTTGCGCTTGGAATCGGGAGCTATGATAGTATTTGGAAATAGAGACACTATCGTTAGGTTTTTTTGATCTTTGTAGATGGCATAATTAGTATCCAAGTACCCGTAAAGTAATCAATTTACAATTTTGCCCCCTTAGTACCATCACTAATTTCGTTTATTCATTTGGTTAAAGTTATCACTTTTTGTTGTTCAATCCTTTTAAATGGAATAAAGTTTTTCTCTAAATTAGTTTGGGAATAAATTTTTTATATATTTTTGTTTTTTTTTGAAAATTTTAAAAATCTAACTGTTTAATTTCATGTTTCATATATTTTTATTATGTATGTCAAATTTCATTTAAATCGGATATTAATTACTATTCGATCAATACACCTATTTTTTATACACAATATTAGATCATAGAAACTTCAAATTTTAACATTTATTTGATAACTTAACAATTGATCTTTGATCTTCTTGAAATTTTGCAGAACCAAATGAATAATGAACAATTGATAGTAAAATAGGAAATTGGAAGCTTTACAAGGTCTTGGTTACTAATTAAGCCATCTATAAGATATTTTTTAACAAAAAATAAAATACAAAACCCTAGTGGTATGTTGTTAATATCTATTGTGGGAGGTCCGAGGACCAAAGAGGATCGGAACACAGAATATCTCGCATAATCCTACTTGAAGAAGTATATCAACTCAGAGGACTTTGCCGACTTGAGGATGGGAGTGGATACAAGATAGGTAGTGCCTCATAAAAGCCCATGGAGAAGAGAAAGGACTATGAAGGGGGCAAAGATGGTGGGAGGAACTTCCTGGAAAGGTATACCTTCCCCTTCAGCATTGAATACCCTGCAACAACTTTATCAGCTGCATTAATGAAGAAGTGACACCTGAATAGTGACTTCACAGCTAGTAGCTCCTTTTTCCACCTTCAGTATAACTTTGATGGGACACGTATCCTGAGAAAAGCCATGAGGCATAAAGGTGGAGGGTTAGGATGCAAATAGGAAAGATATATAAGGGAGAGGAACCTCCCAACAAGGGGTTGAACATTTTTCCTCAAAGAAATAGTGAAGTAAGCAGTGTGAGACCTTGTGTAAAATTTAGAATATTTGTGTATAAGAAAAAAAATCCTCAGACAAACCCGAGGAGTGCACTATTTTTAGCAACTACTAGAGTTACATCTCTCTACTACATTGAGTTCTTCGGCCTTAGACTTGAAATTAGCTTTGAATTGCACTTGAACTGTTTACCCACTCTTTATAGAAATTCTATTGTTTGGGCTTGGTTTAAAGGACAAGGCATCATTTTTCTTAGTAGGATTGAGCCTTCATTTTCTGAGCACTTACATCTAGGAATGGTAATGGGTCAGGTTTGGGTCGGATTTCTTTATGCCCGAACCCGACCCGCGGGCTTGACTCCAAAACCCAATCCCGCCCCGTTTAATAAACGGGTTTTTTTTCTAACCCCAAACCTACCTCATCGGACTCCACGGGCCCCACCACCTCAGCACAATCCGTGGCCCAATAAAAAAAAAAGTTTGAATCTTTAAACCATGAAGAACAGAAACCATCACAAGAAAAATGCAAAACAAAGTAAAAAGCACAAAAATTATGCTCAATACTACAGATCAAATCTTTCATAAAAAAAACAAAAAAATACAAATCAAATCATAGTCTAAGCCTGCCTCTATTTCAACCACTCCAAAGCCCCAAAAATAGAACCATGAAAAACCCCCCAACAGATCAAAGTTTAAGACCATAAATATAGATTAGATCGTTCATAAGAATAAAAAATAATAATACAGATCAGAGTCTAAGCCTACCACTATTTCAACTCCACCAAAACTCCAAAAATAGAACCACGAAAAAGCAACAAAAATTCTTCATTTTTCCAATCAAGGCGAGGTTAGAGAGGTAGGGAGGAAGGAGCGGCATTTGTGGCGAGGTGGAGGAGTGAGCGGCGTCTTTGACGAGGTGGAGGAGTGAGTGGCATCTCCGGCAAGATGGAGGAGTGAGCGGTATGGTGAGGAAGGAGCTAGTGATCTCTGCAACGAGGCAGATGAGTGAGCAGCTTAGTAAGGGAGGTAGGGAGCGATGAGAACGGTGAGGTGGAGGAGGGACCAGTGGCAGCAAGAGAGAGAGAGAGAGAGAGAGAGAGAGAGAGAGAGGTGGCTGAGAGTGAAGGAAAGAGAGAGGCGACTGGAGGTAAGAAATTAGGGGTTAGGGAAATATTTTTAGAAGTTAGTATTTATACCTAGGTTTAAATTTTTTTTTAATAATATTATATATACGGGTCAGGTTTGGGCCGAGTATGCATAATACCCGAACCCGTGACGGGTTAAGTTTATAAAACCCGAATCCGCCCCATTTACTTTGCAGGTCGAGTGAAACCCGACCCATCAGGGTCAAACCGGGTCGGGGTTTTTTTTCCATCCCTACTTACATCTATAATATGTTTTTATGCCTAGCAATGAAAATTCTACCTTCCATAATATTTTAAAACTAGTATTTCATGAATTTGTTAACACATGAAGGGCATTTAAAAGTCAAATTACTAACAAAAATGTATAATATTGTTAATATGAAAAGAAAATCAAATATAAAAGGTCAAAATATAAATTTTAAACCATAAATGACCAAAATAATAACAAGTCCTAAACTTTAAGAGTAAAAAATGTACTTTAGTCAAAAAAAAATTGAAGAAAAAAAAATCTCATTCCCATGTGGTGTGGTGATAATCTTAGATTACCATCACTCCATGGGGGTAATCCTATTGTTGTAAATCATGGTAATATGATATGCCAGTGAAGAAACTATGTTGAAACTAAAGGGCCATGGTCCCCTGATCTCTCATTTGTTTAAATAGTATATGTAATTATTTTAAAGTAGAGTATATGTAAACATCCTATACATATTATCACTTCCGAAAAATGAAAATAAAAACTTGTTTACAACTAAGATCCCTACCGGAATCTTATAAATTTTGAGATTAGAGGGTATGGATTTCTAGAACAACGAGTTGTTAATCTGTGCAATACACAAGATAGTTTGCAAATTTTAAATATCGTCACTCTATTCAATGCTACAATGAGTTAAAAAACAAATGAAAACCAATTATTCTTGTTCAAAATAAAATATTTTTTTATTAGGTGAAACAAAGACACACTACTTATGTTTCTATCATGCTATTTATTTCCATAAAAACAATTGACAGACATACACAACATGCAGAAAGACATGACAAACAGACTTGTTAGACATCAAATTTTAGAAGGAAACATACATGTTCCACATCTACATATGCATATTTTCTACTAAACTTGAGCGAAATTGGTATCGGTGTCCTTGAAGCACTTCCTCCATCTTATATCAAGATACTTTGGTGTTAAATATGAAAATAAAAATATCAATATACTTTGGCGGTATCTATTACCTATAGCTTTCTTTTATCATTTAGTCCATTTGTAGTTTGCAAATAAATCTCAACCATGTTGCCATAATTCATTAAGAAAAACTATTATTAATTATGTAAAATTTCAATTAAGTCCATATATTACCTTGTGTAGAGGTGCATAATAGTTGCATTTCTAACTTCATAAGACATGTATATAGCATATATTTTGCATTCATTAGCACAATTTATATCAATAAGAAATTGTTTTGATTTGTAGACAATTTCTTATGACTAAATAATTTGGAAGGTTCTTCGATGTTGTTTTAATTTCTTTGCATTTAATTTATATAATATACTATATTAGTTAGTATTGAACTTAAACTATTTATTTTTTTAACTTAAACCTGTTTTTTCCCATTATGTAAGTGCACAGAAATTGACCGAATGGATCAAAGTGAACCGAATAAGATTGAATAGGACTAAGTGGACCGAATAAGACCGAATTGGACCAGCACGGACTGAATAAGATTGGATTGGACTAATGTGGACCAAATATGTCAAAATTAGGACAAAAGGGGACCGAATAGATTAAAGTTGACAAAAATGGACCAAAGTGGATCAAATAAGACTAAATTGGACCAATGTGGACCAAATATGACTATATTGGACTGAATAAATCTCAAGTGGATAAAATGGACTGAATAAGACTAATGTGGATCGAATAGAACCAATGTGGATCGAATAAGATTGAATGAACAAAATAAAGCCAAAGTGGATAGAATGGACCAAATAGGACCGAATGAACAGAATAGAACTAAATTTGACCGAAGTGGACAAAATGGACTGAATATGACGGAATAAGACCAACAGGGCCAAGTAGGACCAAAGTGGAGAGAATGGACTGAATAGGATTGAATAGACCAAATTGGATTGAATAGAAACAAAGTTGACTGAATAGGACTAACGTGGACCAAATAGAACCAAAGTGGAGGGCCTTTGTTCTACTAATATATAGACTATAGAGGGAGCAAAAAGGGGCTTTGGAACTGGAGTAGAGTTGAAATAATACAATTTGTAAAGAAAGCAAATTCAAGAGTGAAGAGTAGTTCAAATGTATTTCATTAAAAGAAAGAAAAAATAAAATTTAAAGCTTGAGCCTGCCATTTTTGCCCCACAAAAACAAAAACTCAAGTACTTACAAATCAGAGGAAACTTTAAAGGACTAGGACTTGAAAAAATTCACAGTACATGGGTACGTGGTGTGAGACCGGTAACTACCTCCTCATTTTCAGAGAATTTATGGGTGAGACTATAAAATGTGTTTCTCCATAGACTTAGGGACAGGGTAGTGTATACATCAGTGGTTATTGATCACATATGTTGTTGATTCAAATGGCAATGGATGCTTTATCTATATATATACCCTCTCAATCAAATGTTAGAGTGGCTCCTAGAGCAAGTAAGGATCCAGTCAAGAGTAGCATCTTCCAACCCTCGATCATTTGATTCCATATCTTCTAGTAGATCTTCCATGCTAACATAAATAAGCAAAACACACAGATAGATGCAAAGGAACATGAAACTTAGTAATGCTAAAGCAAGATAATACCTATCAAGATGACCCGTGTTTATGATTTCCTTGAACCAGCTTTTGAATAGTAAAATAAAGGGGATGTTGAAGAAATTTCCCAAACCTATTACAAAGTTACTGAATATCGGCCTGTACCTCCTCATTGATTTACTGACGTGGTTAGAGATGAATTTCTAAAGCCCTTTACTAGCAAGTCCTTCTATTAGTCCTAACAATAAAAATTGTTGAAGTAACCAGAAGACACTCATGTAAATAATCTTATTTGGATTACTAGGACCAATTCTTTCTTTCTCAATTAAATTCAGTCTGCAAATCTCCATTTGCCAAGCAGTAATGCAGCATAATATAGAGCAAACCATTCTAGCACCAATTGCCACCAGTTCAAAATGTCTTTGTTTTTGTTGGAGATATATTAAACATATTAGCCTAATGTAATAGGCCTAAGCTCAATCCTGTTTGTATTAGTAGTCTAGGGTTTAGTCGCCTATATATACTCATGTTAGGGTTCATTGTAACACAGGTTTTGTACTACACTCTTATACAATAACGATGTAGCCCTTAAGGGATTTCTTCATGAATGTAGGCTGACAAGGTTGAACCATATAACCCTCATGTTCTCGGTGTTCCTATTCTATGCTTCTCTTTTGCATTTATTCTAGTATATACAACATGGTTTAACACATGGCGTTACTAATATATTTAACATGGTATCAGGGCCAAACTTTGTTCTTGGCATCAAACGAACATCTCTAGCAAGCAAAAAAGATTCTCATGTGCACACCACCATCAGAAGTCACACATGCTTGTCTGTTGGATCTAGACTCCACGACATCTCGCAATCACCGTGGCTCAATGCTGTGTCCAAGATCCACAAACTCAAGCAAACCCGTGACATCAATCTTAGATTTGTGCAATACAAGCCTTTCCTTTCATGAAACCAACACCATAAACGTGCTCTATGACCTCCAGTGACCAAAACCCAGGAACTCGGCCTCCAACGGAAGCTGCACGTGCCACCACGCATGGACAATGGCTCTGGCACCTTTCCCACGCTCCACTGAAATTCTAGAACTCCTAGGTAGGATTAAGGTTTCACGCGCCGCTCTGTCGACCTTGTAGCTCGTCGATTTGCAAAACCCGAAAAGTCTGGCTGCCGATATCGCCAACATGCGTTGCCTGGGATTTTGGCTTGTCCTCCACATGCCGGTGGACATCACACGCTCCTGCCATGCACCGAAAAACCCTGATCATGTCATCTGACATCATCAGCCATGCAAGCACGTTCACGTTAGCCTTAATCCTTGTCAGCGCCACATCATAGGATGATGTCAGTGTCTCTGCAGTCGATCCTTGAGTTGACCCGAAATCAACCCGGAATGTATAGCCCGTTGACTTTTCTTGGCCATTGACTTTGACCAGATCATTGATTATGACTATGCGTTGACCTTTGGCCAAAAGTCAAAATTTTCGAAATAGCCTATCTTGCTCAGTTTTTCGCATAGATTCCGATTTTGGACTCCGTTACTTCATTTGAAACTCTGAAATTGGTCTATTGGCACATTCTTCATTGTGGTTTCTTCAAAGGCATTCTTCAAGGCATCTCCAACAGATCTTCTCATGCTTATCCAACCTCAAGTCTTCATTGAGCTTCTACCTTGAATTTGAGGGGTGTTAGAGATATATTAGACATATTAGCCCAATGAAATAGGCTCAAGCCCACTCATGCTTGTATTAGTAGTCTAAGGTTTAGTCTTCTATATATACTCATGTTAGGGTTCATTGTAACATAGGTTTATACTACACTCTTATACAATAAAGATGTAGCCCTTAAGGGATTCCTCTATAGATGTAGGCCAACGAGGCTGAATTACGTAACTCTCATGTTCTCGATGTTTCTATTCTATGTTTCCTTTTCTGCATCCACTCTAGCATATACAACATGGTATAACACATTGTGTTGCTAATATATTTAACAGTTTTTCTGATTTGAACATCATTTGAAGTAGCCCTTTTATTATGGAGCTTATAAGGGACTTGACTACGATGAAAGTCATCATAGGAACCTTGACCTTACCAATTAGAACATCCATATTGCTACTTTGTTTAATAAAGAAAGTATGTCCGTTATCCTTGACCATACCAAAGGCAAATAAGGTTGCCCACATAGGTATTAATGTCAAAAGGTGCTCGACATCCTTCACTTGTTTAACTATGTAGAGCCTCCAAAGGTTCTCTTGTTCTTCCTGATTGATTGATGATGTTTCTTCAATTATAGCAGCTTTATCTAACCACCTGTATTCAACATATTTAGCAGCTAAGGCTTACGCACGCGCGCGCGCACACACACACACACACACACGCACATACACAGAGCTATACCTCAGGGGCGGCACCACATTAAGGCTAGGGTGGTCCTAGGACCACCTTGACTTGAAAAAAAAATTATATATAATAATTTAAATTTTTTTATTTGTCTACCCTTCAAAAAAAATTTGGGAACACCCTGGTGTGTTGTCGCAAGCAACCAAAAATAAAACCTATACTCTTAAAAATATACGTAGTAGTGCGAGTAAGGATCATTCCCACGAAGAGTATTTAGCCTAGTTTCATGATACATGGACAAGGAGGGGGGCTTTGAGTATAATGAAAACAATTTTAAGAAAAATAAATAAGGAACAATTCAAATTAAAGTATCGAATTCAATCAAAAGAACAAACCTTGGTCTAAGTGAACGTCCACCATTGGAATTTTATAACTGATCATCGATGTAAGTATATATCAATTCATACTTTGAATATTCACCGTTGGAACTATTTTCCTATTTCTCCTTAGTCGCAGTTAATTAGAAAACAAGCAATCTAATTAACCTTAACTACTAATCAACCCAAGACAAGCGCTAAATGTTTAATTTAGTAGCAGCCTTAAGAACTAGAGAGATCGATGAAGTTAAACAACACAAACACAAGCAGTTGCATTTAATTTAGTCGAGCGTTTTTCCTAAGATCTAATAATTTCTGACGTAGCAAATCATTAAATTTTGGTTGTTTCACAAATTAGAGGGATCAAACAATTACGGATTTGATATCTAACCTAGCAGTAGATTGCAACAAATAATAAACAGGTAAGCCTCCTAGTAATTAAATGAGACAATCATGAAAATAGGTACAAAAGAACATCCAATACTCAAAGCATAAAATTGAATAGTAAAAACAAATTAGATTTCATAGTTTTATTGATTTCGAGGCTTCTGTTTCCTTTGACCAAGTATAAAAGTTTAGCCAAGCCAGGTCATGATGGAAAATTGAAGGAGAAAATTAGAGAGAAGGGGAGAGAGAGGTGTGTGTGTCCAATCTGATTTCTCCTCCCCTCTTTTACACGTCAATTCCCCCTTTCTCAAGCCTACAAAATCTCCTAAAAATATTCTAAATAATAATATTCAAATATGACTAATTAAGGAAAATATTAAAAATAAAACAAAGTCCTAATATAACTAGGAAAGTGATGTTTTTCAGTTGGAATTTTCGTGCACTAGATCTGGAAGCTTTTGAAAATAAACCACATAAGGTATTAGAATTTCAGGCAAAGGAAAATTCCAGAACGTCAGCAATGCAGGTGCAGTAACTTCAAGCCCAATTTCGACCTTGATGTAGCCAGTATCTCTCAAAACTCAAAACAAGAAAGTTGTAGAGATTTTTCTTAGCGTTCTATAGCATCTTGAATCATCTCAATCGAAGCTCTGATGAGAGAGTCATGCCTAGATTATGAAGCAATATCGAAACTGTCCAAAATCGCCCAATTAGCTACATTTTGCACTTAATGCCTCCATTTGCATCCTAAATCAAAATATAAGAATAATGAGTACATTTAGGCACCAAATAAGTAAAAAAGACTAAACATTAAGGGAGAAAAATATGACAATTTGCATTCTCATCACACCCTCAGGTTTTTTTTATGCCAATAAAATTAAATTTTACTCCATAATTTGTTCTACTTTCAAGAAAAAAGAAAAAGTCCAAAAAAAATTTTGAACTAAAATCTGAAAAAAGAAATTGTAACATGGCAAGCACAACAGACCCCAAGGAAAAAAAAGTTCAACATCAATCCTAAACAAAACTAACCCCAAACAGATTTTTAAATCAAAATAATTAAATTTTTATTAACTAAATACAGAACCCAAACGGATTCTGAAAAAAAAAAAAAAAAAACCCAACCCAAACCTAATACACCTTATGCATACGTGTACATCGATTGATCAAAGGGTAAAGCAAAAAACTGAAATCCTAACCTAAAGGAAAAAGAACCTCATCAACGACCAAGCACATTGGCCCCTCTACCTCAAATTCAGCAACGGCAATAGCAACAGAGCACATTGGGCCATCGGCGACGACGAGATCGGATCAGAGATTAGAGAAAGAGATTGTGTTGGCCTCGAGCAACAACAACAGACCCTGCCCCGCCCCTAGTCCCAGAGCACATTGACATCAGCGACAGTGAGAGTGAATCAGAGATTGCCTTGGCTTGGCCTTAAGTCCTTAACGTGTTGCTGCGGCGTTGCCCTTCAAGGTATTTCAATTCTCTACTTCTCTCTCTTTTTCTTTATCTCATGTCTTTGTTGTACTCTGAGAGTGAGAGTAGAGCTCTCTCTCTCTATTTCTCTTTGAACTAAAAAATGATATTCTCCCTGTGGAATTGAATAGCTTTATCTTATGTCTAATTGCCTTTATTTGACATTTTGACTTTATTGGTTTGTGAGTTTGTCGTTTTATGTATTGTGAATTATGTGTGTTGTGAATGTTTTATATCTTGAATGTTTTGTATAATGTTGATTGGCTCTTATGACTCTTGTCTGTTGAGTGGGGGGTGGATGGGAGCCGTGGGGTTGATATTTAAATTGGGGAAGTGGACAGGTAGAGGTAGTAAAGGCATAAATTACAGGCAGAGGTAGGCATAAAAGTAATTGACCAATGCATTATAAAAGACAAAAAATTAAATTATGTTAGGTAGTAGGTTGAGCCGTGGACAATGCACATGGAGTGTGTGCTAATGCACAGTGGGGTGTGTCCCAGATTGTGTAATTTATGCTTTTTAAGAAACACCCTACTTGAAAAATTGACATTTTGGCAACAAAAGTATTTGACGAGTATGGTTCGTGTAGAATTGATTTGATGCAAGATTTTTCCAATTATACTGAGTTGGTATATTTGGGTAGTTTAGATGCCTTTTGGATATAGCTGCCTTGAAGACTTGAAAATAAATACCAAGTGGGCTCCTAGTTGGTCTTTCGTGGTGGTAAATGGCAAAGCCAGATAAGAAAAACAAAAGATTTGCACCCATAACCAGAGTGGAAATAAGGAATCGTGTTGCCCACGAGAAATTTGAAATAGCAAAAGAGATTATGCTACGAAAAATGCAGTAGTGCTCCACCAAGCGTTTGTAAGATAGCCAATTCCTCCTTCATCTACTACGTTGAGATTTTCTCTACGGAATTGAACCGCAAGAAAGGCTTTTAAAAAAGGAACTCGACTAGATCTGCCCAATGCTACTGCCAGTGCTGTAGCATAGAAAAGTCCGATGTTTGTGTTTGGACTTAGAAACCTGGCTGAAATCCAATACAATGCTAGTCCTTGCAACCAAAAAGGCAATATGTTGTTCGGATTTCAGTGAAAGCTCAATAGCTATCAGTAATATTTTTGGGACTAATATTTTTACATTTATTTTCATGTATTAAGATATAGACATTTTCACATGGATTATAAATATTGATATGAAACAGTGAAAGTAAACAAATATAAGATGATATTTTCCCATATTTTCCAATGCAAAACAAAAGGAGTTTGTTTACATTAAAAAGAATATTAAAAAGGACATGATGTCACATTTGGCTATATTGTGTAATATGGTCCAGTTAATGAGCATACATTAACAATTCATTTTAGGAACTTTTTATTAAGAAATTTAAAAAGCTGTCAAATCAATCAGTTACTCTTTTATCTTTCTATAAAAAGTTTCCTAAAATATTGTACTAATGTGTACCCTTAAGGCACACATTAGTAAAACCTATATAATATATGTCATATTTGGCTAGAAAATAAAAATAGTATTGAAAGTTTTTTGAGAAACAAACACACACACAAGGGAGAGGGAAAAAGGTTCTAACACAAAGGCACACCACAACTCTACTCAAAAGCCATGATAATAGTTATTGAAGTTATAAAACTTTTTCCTTGCCTTGCGTGGACCAGTTACATGATTAGACTAATAATAATTGTTCTCCTTATTCTCTCTCTCTCTCTCTCTCTCTCTCTCTCTCTCTCTCTGTGCGCGCGAGTTGCATGGATACAATTAAAAATAATTATAATTATATGGTTCAAATTATACATGATATTAACTTACATGTTTTTTAAACCATACATTTCTAAAATATGTAATGGTTTCTCATTAATTATATATATATATATATATATATATGATTTAGTATATAATTGGTTTTAGCAGGCTCTTTCGTTTATGCACCTGATAATTCTCTTCCCACAAAAATTAAAAACTTAGATGGACATGTGACAGATAATTAGATTCCAATTGATATTTAATTTTGGATCTAATTGGATTTGAACTTTTCGATCTTTATACTCAATAATTCATTTGACACAAAATTAAAAATTAAATAGAATATGTGACGCAAAATTGAGAATCCAATTAAAATCTAATTGAATTTTCTCTAAACTTTGGTTATTAATCTATATTTCTGAAACAATGCATCAAACTATATTGATACTTGACGATGCACAGAAAATCAGTAGGCTGAATGTTTCGGGTTTCAATGGGCTAGTGGTTGTGTGGAATGCCTGAAAAGAAAAAGATACAAGATCAAAAGAGACCGGGATGAACCGGCCAAGAACCCTCCGATGCTTAAGTTAGTTGTTTCTCTAGAACTCAAGAATTCCAACTTTTAGAAGTAGTGAAAACTTACTTTCATTTGATGTTGATGACTCTTTATATAGTGAGTTTTGGAATGGTTACTTGTTTAGTAACTTCCTTCACATGTGTGGAAGTTAGAAGGTTCAGACTTAACTTCTACAGCTGTTATAGAAGTTAGAATGCTTAATCTTATCTTCTACAACTGCCATCAGAAGTTAACTACTTGGTGAGAAGTTATAACGATGAACAAGCATTTTTCTTATACTTCAAAATAGTAGAACATGGTCCAAATTATTAACTTTTGTACATAAATCCATTTTGAAATTTCCTAAGTGTTGAGGGGTTGTCCAGGTGTTTTCATCATGGACGACCCTCTTACCTACAGGCGACTGTCGGAAGTTAAGTACTTAGTGAAAAGTTATAATGATGAACAAGGATTTTGCTTATACTTCAAAATAGTAGAGCATGGTCTAAATTATTAACTTTTGTACATAAATCCATTCTGAAATTTCCTAAGTGTTGAGGGGTTGTCCAGGTGTTTTCATCGTGGACGACCCTTTTGCCCACGGGCTACCGTCTGACGATGGACGACCTTCTTATGTTGAGCTAGCCTTACTTGCTTTGGAAGACTCTTGTGGACGAATTGGAGATGGTTCAATTTTTAGTTCACCATCAGTTACCCCCTTGTCCAAGGGTCGTCCAAAGTACTGTAGTATTTACTGTTGACTTTGACACGCATCATTATTTCAGTGGTTAATGGTTGTGCCACGTGTCATCATTACTTTGGTCAAATTTCACTGTTCCAAGTTGTGCCACATTTCATAATCTTATTGGTTGACTTCTCGCGTCAATTTAACTTTTTGAGGAAAAGGCCATGTGGCGTCTTCTAGTTGGTTTCCTCGTTTCGGATGCCAACTCTCACTACCTATAAATAGTAGAATTCCTCTCCTACTCTTTCACATTTCATAAATTTTCTCCTTTGACATTTGCCTTCTAGCTCCTCGTCTAGGAGTCTTCCTGAGTCTTTAGGCCTTCTTTGTTTAGAGCCAGGTATCTCTTCATCCTCGTCTTTAGGTTTTCCTTTAAATTTCTTTGGGATGTCTGAGGTTGCTATTTCCTCATTTAGTAATAGTGTTGATAAGGAGATAGACGAATACCATGACAGTACTAGTGATAGTGGTTCTAATAGTGATAGTAGGAATAGCAACAATAGTTGTGAAGGGAATACCACAGACGAACAATACACATTTGGTGTTTATGGGGTTTCTTTAGAGGTTCTTTAGGAACAGCTTAGGACGATGACAACTTTTGGGTCACAAGCTGGCACTTCGGCGAGTGTTCCACCGTCCACTGATTTAGAGAAGGTAGAGATCGTATATAGTTGTGCTGTAGGCATCCATTCCAAGACGGATGACAAAAGACTTACTTCCCTTAGGAGTTGGTATCAAATTCCGAATGACCTTAACCCTAGGTTAGCCGTTCACGAGGAGTGGTGTTGTGACCCTCGTCTTGGAATAGGTGTTTATGAAGCTTACCTTTTAGGGGGGCATAGGTTACCTCTCAATTCCTTCGTTAGAGAGTTACTTACTAGGTTAGGTTTAGAAGTATGTCAATTTAATCCCAACGCATGGAGGCTGGTCATCTCTATTTAAGTTTTGTGGAGGGAAGTATTTGAAGGGGATTGTCCTCTTACTGTGGATGAATTCCTCTACTGCTACAAACCCTCAAAGATTAGTCAGTTCCTTGGCTTTTATTAGTTCACAGCCAGGAGTAAAGACTGTAGATTAATAAAATCACTTTTAACATCTGATAGAAGTTTGAAGATGGAGTTTTTCTTTGTCTTCGGTTTTTGGGCTAGACACCCTGTTGAGGTTGGCAGGGATCCTTCATCCAGAAGGTATGCTTCTTTCCTATTTAACATTTTTTTATCTTTTTAATAATCGTCTAACCCCTCTTCTTGTTCTTGTTCTTCTTCTTAATTTTTTTAAATTTTTTTTATAGCTGTTAGACGACTGTCTTTGAATAGATTTTACATTGAACGCATCTAGAGAGCTCGTCTATTTGCTGACAGAAGCTTCCATTCATTAGTCACCCTTCACCATCTTGCAACTTAGGGACTTGGCCTTGAACCATCTCCTGAAGCTCTAGCCCATGAACTTACTATTCGTAGACGTGAGTTTCTACTTAAGAATTTATTTGAATATTTCATTTTAGTTAAATTCTAACATTCTTCTTTTTAGGGACGTCAACCATGAAAGAAAGTAAGGGGAAATGGGTGGTAGTGAATGAGGAGACTTTACCAGAGACGGAGCCTCAGTCTCATCCTTCTGTTAGGGATAAGAGAAAAAATTTATCTAAGATAGTTGATTTGGAAAGTCTTCCAAGTCGTCACAAGGATAAGAAGGCGAAGCATAAGTCATCTAAGCCTAGGGTCGTCAAACCAGGCCTTATCGTCCCTCCTGCCTCTCAACAACCATCCGTTCAAATTCATGATTTGGATTTGTCTGTGCCTGTTGGAGTCACTTCGTCCAGGACCAATGCACCTGCCTCGTCTCAGCCTTCTCAAGGAGTTCATTTGAACCGTTCTTAAAAATGAGGATTTGGCTTGGGAGAGATTTGAGAAGGTTGTGACTGATGGGGATGTGGCTGTGTGCTATGACATGTCCTTGAAGGAATTTGAACATTAAACTGTTCATGATCTCTTTAAGGTATGTTATTTTACTTTCACTTTGTCTTGTCATATTTCATTTTTCTTGTCTAACAAAATTCTTTCAATTACTTGTGTAGACAATGTCAAAGTTTATCGTTGCATCTAGACAGAGCACAGAGATGGACAAAGAGAGAGTCAAGCTTCAGACAAGAATCTGTAAGGTTCAAGATGATAGTAGGGGTTAGGCTGAGGTGGTAGCCAAGGTCAAGGATGAGGTTAAAGAATTATAAAACCTCGTCGAAGAACTTAAGGCTGACATCGTCAAAAAGGATACCCGTCTAGATCATCTTTAGAAGAGGAATGATGAGCTGAGCACCCTTCTTGAAAAAGCCAAAAAGGACGTTGTTGAGGAGTTTAGAGCCTCCAGTCGATTTGCTGACCTTTTGGACGCAAATTATGCTGCTGGCTTTGAAGATTTCTGTATGGACGTTGTAGAACGCTTCCCTAAAGTTGACTTCAGCTCCATCAAGCTCAACCTTGGTGCTACAAGCTCTCTCTTCTAGAGGAGTTCCGAAGATGTAAACTTTGAGGATGATGCTACCACCCAGCCTGCCCAAGATGAGCCTAAAACTGGAGATAACCCCCTATAGTAAAATGTTTGAAGTTTTACTGTCTTGGTTTCTTTCTTTTTAAGTATGAGGTCCGTTGTTTTGGACCATTTAAATCTATTCAAATACATTTTACTCGTCCTAAATCTTTGGGACAGGCTTTAATACAATTGCCTCTTAGACTTTACTTTATAAGGGTTTTTGGATGGTGGTCGTCTACCATTTTTAAACTTTTTATGAATGAATGTCTATTTCCATCACTTTTTATTTACTATTGAACATGTTATTGCATGGACGAATTTTCTTTATTTACATCATCCATATTATACTGGTTAAATGTGGTCTGTCCACTCATGAAGACATTTAGCTCGTCCATGTTAAAATAATTTCTTCATGTCCAACATTTTTACCATTCTTTAAATTTAGCAGGTACAACTCGTCTTAAAATTGGCGTTACCTTTTCCAGCTTTATTTGTCCAGAGATTTGATAGTCAATTCTATTTTTCTTACATAGGCTAGACAGTTTGTACTCGTCTTCAGGCAAGACGTTTCTAGTTTCTACTTGTCCAAATATTGGATTATTTTAGCTGGTTATATTTATCCATGGATTTTGAATATTCTAACGTGCACGCATTTTCTCGTCCATTGGTTGGATGAATATGATTTAGGTTTTATCTCATCCATTGGTTAGACAAATATACCTTAGCTTATTTCTTTGCTTTATCCTTATTTTAAGGAAAGTATGTAGACGTTACATCTCTGCGTCTAGAGATCTTATTCGTCTTGGGTTTTTAGCCTTCTAGTGGATTAGTTTTAATGAGAACTTCAACAACATGAGAATTGGAAATTCACACAACTTTATATACATTGGAAACCCAAACAATATTTATAAAACATCGTCCACAAGTTTTGGCACATGTTTGGAAGCTGGTGCTTTTAGGAAATTAAAGATAGGTACAAACAAGCAAACCAAGTCCATAACTTCGTCCATAATCCATAAACAGTGCATAGTTCATAAATTGATGCACCTTTAGGGATTTATTAGGAACTTAAAGGTTTCTAATGAGGATGGGAATTGTAGGGAAATTGACTTAATTGAAGGTAGTCACCCTCCATAGAGAGAGAGAGAGAGAGAGAGAGAGAGAGAGAGAGAGAGAGAGAGATGCACTAATGCACTAAGAAGTTGGTTTATTCTTCAATTGATATCTCATACGGGATTAAAATCATGTATTTATAGGAGACTAGCTCTAATCTCATTGGCCCACGTGGTCTCATCCTATTGGTTCTATTATTCTCCATGTGCATTAATAATTTCAACATGTGCTAAATGTGATTAACATGCTTGAAATTGTAAATAAATAACTAACTAAATCTCAATACAACAATTATTATCCTATGCTTATAGTATTCCTAACAAGAATTGAAACACAACATATAATACTAATAACAGACACATAAGTAATAGAAAGCAACACATAACTTAAACTTATCCAAGATGACCAAAACGCCTAGGATGATTTCGTCCAGGCTGATATCCTACTAATAATATCTTCTTAAATGCTCAACATTCCAGTGGTCCTTTAGCTTTTTCCCGTCTAGGGCTTCTAAGTAATATGATCCTTGTCTCTTACAATTGATAACCCTGTAGGGTCCTTCCCAACTAAGTCCTAGTTTCCCATGGGCTGGGTTTCTGGTTGCCAAAGAGACTATTTTTAGGATGAGGTCCCCAATGTTGAAGGACCTAGGTTTCACCATTGCATCATATTGTTTAGCCATGAGGTTTTTATACCTTGCTGTCCTTTGCTCCACATCCATTCTTACTTAGTCTAAGAGATCAAGGTTAAGACGGAGTTGTTCTTCGTTATCCTTGTCCTGATGCTTCAATCCCCTATGGGGGTTCTCACAGTCGTCCTATAAGTCCATAGAACACCTGTGTAACATCCCAACCCAATTATATTATTAATTTTATGGGTTTATATACTCAGTATTATCTTAATTACTCTTAGTGTATAAAGCTTTGATATTGTGATATTATAAAACATATATGCTCTTTTAATGTTATGGAAAGAAATTTATAAAGGTAAGGGTTTATATGTAAAGTTATATTATTATTTGGGCCTTTCTAGAATATAGAACTATGGGAGGGTGAAAAGTATAAATGCTAAAATTTAAAAAGGTGAGCAATAACCTTTTCTTTCCTTAGTAAGACACGTGCCCACAAAATTTCTCCCTTATCTTCTCTTGGCTGCACTAGAAAGTTCATCTCATATTCTTCTTTCTCTATTCTTTTTTCTTTGTTCTTGTTTCTTTCTTCTTCCCTTGTTCTTACACGACAACACCATCTCACCAATAGCCCTCTCTCACCGAAACCATATATCTCTCTCTAAGAAGAAATTAAACTCTTATTAAAGTTTCAGCTCAGTTGTGGGTAAGTATATATGCTTATCTTCTATTATGAGAATTTTAATGGTGTAATGGTTTGCTTTAGTTTCAGTTTGTTATTCTCTAATTTGATTTTAGAAGCTGAACTTGTGATTTGTTTTAGTAATTTGAAAGATTGATGATATTATGGTCATTTGGATGCTTATTAACATATTCTAATATGTATAGTATAGGTATAAAAATACCCAAATGAAATGAAGGCCAATTGCTATTAGTTGATGATTGTGTAAGAACATATGTTGAAGCTGTCACCATGATAGATTTGATGTTTACAACAAGAAAAATCTGTATTAAATCATTTTCTGTGAATTAGGATGCTTGGAGTGATTATGAATCCTAAGACACATATAGTTGTAATGGAAGTGGTCTCATAGCATTTGGATTAATATAAATTTATTTCTAAGTTGCATGAATTTCTGTCAGAACAGATTTGAGCATGTTGTCTTGTATTATTTTTAATAAATGATGGCTTTATGAATTGACTTTGAAATTGATATGGTATTTACTAGACATCCAGAGGAGTGACTCTATAAAATTTCTTGAAGATTTGATGTGTTTAGATAGCTTATTTGTATTTTACAAATAAGGCATTTGCTGCTGATATGAGTAGTAAACAAAAGGATAACTCTGACTTTGACGATTTAATTCTAAAGTTAGGGTGAATGTTTTGAGCTATAAATTAGTATACTCATCCTTTGGTATGTTTGGATCTTAGATAAATTTTATGTCTTGGTTTCTCTATGGTTTGGTACATAATGTGTTTAATGAATGTATCATGTGCATTGGGGAACCTTGGTGTGATGGGAATTAAGATTTTATTGAGATTAAGAGTTAGGTTTGATTCATGTATAAGTTTAAATACTTAGGAAGAGTTTATCAGTAATAGGTTTTGGTCTTTCATTTAGGTGACGAGAACGAGAACATGGAAACTTGAGCTCCTCTTGTACAAATCTCTTGCGTCTTCTGTTTTCAGGTAAGAGATATGTGACATGTGACATGTGCGTTTGATGAGTATAAAAATTATTTAGAAAACTATTATGCATTAGAACCTTTTAATTAGAGATATTACATATAAGCATGATTTAAGTAAAATATATGTTCGTGAGTTGTTTAATCTTATATACATGATAATTTTAGCATATTGATGTTATTACTTATATCACGAACATAGTATTTAAGAATGAAGTGGATATGTTACTGTTGTGAAACATTTATGTAAAAGCATAGTTATAAGAAAAATATAGTTTTCGATTATTCCATTGTTATGATCTGAACTCAGCCAGTAGGGATTATAGTACTGGCATTTCCATGGAGATTTTGATTGGCCATTATAAATGATGAGAACTCTGCTATATCCGCCCTTATTGAGAACAACCAACTTGTGGAGGATGCCAACTGATCCCCATGGTTGATGATATGTTCACACCGAAAGGGGTGATACTCTTTGATATGATCTTGGAATTGCCTATCATTGTAGGGAATGTTGGATGCCTAGCACTATGTGCTAGAAGCCTCCTAAAGTTGTGACAGACTTATAATTGGACTGACTAATATGTATTATAAACGAGTTATTAAGTTATTTGGAAATTTTAAGAAAAATATGATGATAAGAAAGGTATGTTGAATGTGTTGTTAGTCTAATGAGAAGTTTATGATCAAGTATTTTATAGTCTATTTAAAGATAAGGTTACTGAATTATGTTTAAGTTTTTTATTATGTCCTTTTATTATTATATGAAAGGAAAATGAAGTATTTTCATCTGAAAGTTCATAAGTTATTTTAAGAACAATATGAATAGTATGAAGGCTATTTTATCAAAGCTGACATATCTATAAAATATTTGATTTACATGCGTTCTTATTAAAGGTCCATGGAGCTTAAAACCTTACTAGGCTTCGCAGCTCACCCTATTTCAGTGCACAGGTTTTTTCCTGGAAGCAGTAAGAGTATTAGAAGTGGTAAGGATCCTATGATTCTCATATGTTGGAATGTATAATTTTTTTTTGTTGCATAGTAGGAGGAATCAAGATGTACTTAATCCTTGAGCACATATGTAATTTAGAACCTTAGTTTGTTTTGAACCCCAGTTGTATATCTTTGGGGTTAGGTTTGTAAATAAGAGTTCTGCCAAACGTTTGGCTATGTAATATTTATACAAATACTTGAAGTTTCTGCCAAGTGGTTATCTTGCAAAGTTCAAATGAAATGAAGTTTCAAAGTTTTCATCATTTTTGTATATTATTGCTTTTATGCAAGAAAATAAGCATGAATACAAAAAACAATTCTTGATAAGTACCTTCAGTTTAGGTTGTTTTGTGTTAGTATTGAGGTAAACTTGATATTAACATGTCAGTCATGCTCTAAATTTTGAAGTACAGGTTTGGGTTGTGACAACCTGGTAGCTCGTTTGGCCATACTCCCTTTGCCCCATCATCCTAAGTATTGATGATCTTCAACAAAGATCGGTTTGCAACTTCTGCTTGTCCGTTTGCTTGTGAGTGAAAGGGTGAGAAATAATGATTCTTGATTCTGAATTGCTCTCAAAAGTCTCTAAAAGGTGCGTTGTCAAACTGTCATCCATTGTTTGACACTAATACCCTAGGTACTCTAAACTTGCATACAATACTTTTCCAGATGAAATTTTTGACATTCTGCTGTATGATCGTTGTTAAGGATTTAGCTTCCATCCACTTGGTAAAGTAATCAATCCCTACTACCAAAAACTTTATTTGTCTGCTTCTAATTGGAAAGGGACCGAAGATATCCAATCCCCATTTGTGCAAAGGGCCATAGGGCCATTGTCGGGGTGAGATACTCCGATGGTTGTCTAGGGACATTGTTGAAGCGTTGACATTGGTCACACACCTTGACATAAGCCTTAGCATTTGCTTGAATAGTTGACCAATAATAACCTGCACGGATGACATTATGGACTAATGCTATTACTCCTAAGTGGTTTTCGCATGCTCCTTCGTGAACTTCTCTCAATACATAATTTGACTTGTCTAGAGCTAGACACTGTAAGTGAGGCTGAGAGAAGCCTCTTTTATATAGCACCTCATCTATGAGGACATACCTAGTAGCTTTAAGCCTTAGTTTTCTAACCTCATCCTTATTTTTTGAAAGCCTTTCATCTTTGAGGTAAACTATTATTGGAGTCATCCAATTTTCTTCTCCTTCAATTTGTTGTACTCCTGGAAGATCTATGCTTGGCATGTACTAGACTTTGTCATACTTGTCCATAGCTCCCTCTGCTGAAGCTGCTTTCGCTGAAGCTGCTTTCGCTAAAGCATCTGCTTCCATGTTTTCCTCCATTGGGACTTGAACAAAGCTAGCTTCTTTAAATTTTTTGACAAGCCTGTTCACCTTACTGAGATACTTCTTCATCTGGTCTTCCTTTACTTCACACATTCCATTCACTTGATTTATGATCAATTGAGAATCTCCTTGGACGATTATCGATTTTGCCCTTAAGGACTTAGCCAATTCCAACCCTTTAAGGAGAACTTCATATTCAGCTTCATTATTGGTTGTTTGATATTGTAGACGAAATGCATATTTCAACTTGTCCCTTTTTGGGGATTTTAGTATAACTCCAATTCCTCCTACATATAATGTGGATGAGCCATCCATATAGACGACCCATTTCTGAACTCCGTCCACCACATCTTGGTTGGGAGTAAACTCTGCAATGAAATCTGTCAATACTTGAGCTTTTGTCATGCTTCTTGGTTGATATCTGACATCAAACTCACGAAGTTCTATGGCCCACTGGATTAGTTGTCCTATGGCTTCCAACTTGTTCATCGCCTTCTTGAGTTGATAATCTGTCAAGACGTTGATGACATGAGACTGAAAATAATGTCTTAACTTCCTGGAAGCTGTGACCAAAGCAAAACCTAGCTTTCCCATTATGGGATATCGTCCTTCCACTCCTCTCAACGCTCAGCTTGTATAATAAGCTGACTTTTGTATCTTCCTTTCTTCTCTAATCAATGCTGAGCTCACTGCATGTGGAGACACTACCAAATACAAGTATAATTCTTCACTTGGTATAGACGGGCTCAGCAGAGAAGCTATTGTGAGGTAGGTTTTGAGATCTTGGAAAGCCTTTTGACACTCGTCCGTCCATTTGAATGCTTTCTTGAGAACTTTAAAAAATAGTAAACACTTGTCAGTAGTTTTTGATACGAATATGTTAAGGTCTAGTGAGAAACTGGATTTCTTTGATATTCCTTGGTGGTTCCATATTCAGTATCACTTGAATTTTATCAAGATTTGCTTCAATTCCCCTATGTGAAACCATGAACCCAAGAAATTTTTCTGATGAAACTCCAAAAGCACATTTGCTCAGATTCAATTTAATGTTATATCGTCTAAGCGTATCAAAGGTCTCTTGAAGGTCATCCAACATATCATCTACATAAATTCCCACATTCTGTCCAATTTGTGGACGAAACATATGGTTAACTAGCCTTTGATAAGTTGCCCCCGAGTTCTTCAAATCGAAGGGCATTGCCTTGTAGCAAAACAGGCCTTGACTGATAATGAAGGATGTCTTCTCTTGGTCTGCCTCGTCCATCCTTATCTGATTGTAACTTGAGAAGTCGTCCATGAAACTTAGCAATTTATGATCCGCAGTTGAGTCCACCAACTGGTCAATGCGTGTCAATGAATAGCTATCCTTAGGGCAAGCCTTGTTCAAGTCGGTGAAGTCCACGTACATCTTCCATTTGCCATTAGCCTTCTTGACCATCACCACATTAGCCAACTAGTCCGGGGTAATAAACTTACTGGATAAATTTTGCCGTGGTCAACTTCTATACTTCTTCTTTAATAGCATTATCTCGTTCAGGAGCAAAAACTCTCTTCTTTTGACGTATGGGCTTGAAGGAATTATACACATTTAGGCAATGGGTAATGACACTTGGGTCAATACCTGGCCTGTCCTCATGACTCCACACGAACACATCAATGCTCTCCTTTAAGAACTGGACAAGGTCTTGCTTTGTCTTCTTCTTTATGCTTGCTTAAATCCTTGTAAACTTTTCATTATTATTCTCGTTTTAAGAAACATCTTCCAACACTTCAGTGGGCTCCACAGTAACCCTTCTCTCCTTTATAGTCATCATCTGTCCATGCTTGTCCATAGCCAACATGCCTAGGTAACACCATCTAGCGGCTAACTGATCTCCTTGCACTTGCCCTACTCCATAATCTATTGGAAATTTGACAGATAGGCAATAGATAGATGTTACTACCTTCCAATTGTTTAAAACTGGTTTTCTAATGATGGCATTGTACGAAGATGAACAATCGACAACAAGGAAATTTACTTCCTTAGCAATCTGTTGTGGATATACCTCTACTACTACAAGTAATGTGATAGTGCCCACTGGTTGAACTTTCATCCTCCCAGATCCTACCAAGGGTGAATTTAATAGACAAAGTTGATCTCATCCAAGCCGCATTTGTTGGAAGGTAGGGTAATATAAGATGTCCGCCAAACTCCCATTGTTTACCAACACCCTTCTAGTTGTATAATCAGCAATGAGCAAAGTGATAACAATTGCATCATCATGTGGGTGATGAACCCTTCCAGCATCCTCGTCTGTGAATGTAATGGTCTGCTTGTCTACCTCCCTCGTCCTTGGTGGTCATCTAGAGAGTTGGACGTTTTGTACCACCTTCAGGTGCTTCTTCTTTGACTTGGAAGATTGCCCTATTGAAATTCCTCCTATAAGAACTCTTATTTCTCTAAGTGGGGGCTGTGATGATTCTTCTACCTTTCCCTTCAACTTCTTATCCTTATGATCTTGTCCAAGAAAGTTTCTCAATTTTCCTTACCTAATGAGATACTCCATATGTTGTTTTAAGTCAAAACACTTGTCCCTACGAGGGTGCATGTGTTGGGTTGGGTCGAGTTAAGGAGATTTTTTGACCCAACCCACCATGGTGGGTAAAAAAAAATTCAACCCAACCTAACCCATCACATAAGTCCAACCCAACCCACATGGTAGGGTTGAACCCATGGGTTAGACAAATTTTTTATTATCATTATTATTATTATTATTATTAAATTGAGTAGAAAAAAATATTAATATAAATATATTTAAAAAAACCCAAAGATTAGTATCAATGCAACTCCTTAAAGGCAAACAACACTAATGACCAAAAAACAATAGTAATTTACTAGAGTTTGTATGAATTAGTTGGCTTTTATATAGGATAGGAAGAGCTAGTTAGTTTAAAAATTTTATTAATTATATAATATATTTTAAATATATATGTTAAATATATGTGTGGGTCGGGTCGGGTTTGGCGGGTTTGGAATTTTATGACCTAAACCCAACCCGACCAGCTATCAAAAATTTTTTTGTAACCCAACCCATCAAGCCCTAAAAATTGACCTAACTCGGTAGGTTGGGTTGGGTCAGGTCAGGTCAGTTTTGATAGGTTGGAGGGTTGGCTACACACCCCTACTCGTCCATGTCATGCTCCGTGATCTCTGTGGAAGCGATAATAATTGTTCTTATTGCGCTTATTGGAATCTCCCTCCATCTTTTCCGGCCACTTTAAAGACGGATCATCCTTGATTTGCATAAGCACTTGATCAAGCAGAATATTCAAGGGCGTATAGTGCTGACTCCTTCCTAAAGATGAACTTGACTTCTTGTTCTCTAAGTCTTTCTTCTCTCCTGTTTGGGCCTTCTTTGGACTAGGACCCTGTTCAGGATGTCATGGGAGATTTGCATCCACTCGCTTGGCTCTCTTTCTCTTATTGGCAATGATTGCATCCTTTACAGTCATGAAGCTTTGGGTTGAATGGACGAGTTTAGCCATGGTCTGTGACTCTTGGTCATAAAGCTTATGAATAATCCATTATGGAAGGCTGCCAATAACAACTTGTCGTCCATTTCGTCTACCATTAGGGCTTCATTGTTGAAGCGAGTAATGAAGGATTGCAAACTTTTATTTTCTCCTTGCTCTATGGTTAACAGGTTGGATGAGGAGCGTTTATGCCTTTGTACTCTGATGAAGTTGTTGATGAACTTACTTAACTCCTCAAAAGAACTAATAGTATTCAGAGGTATTTTACTGAACCACACTTGTGCTAGCCCTTTAAGGGTGGTTAGGAAAGCCCTACACATTATCTCATTTGGAACTCCTTGAAGATGCATTGTGGTCTTGAAGGTTGCAATATGGTCACACGGGTCACCCATTCCGTCATATGAGTCCAAAGAAGGCATCTTGAACTTAGAAGGCAGGGGATGATTGTTGATGGAAGCTATGAAGGGGGAATCAGTTTGATGGACCAAATCATCTATAGGATTTGTTCTTCTCATGCTTTCCCTCATCTCGTCCATGGTTTTCCTCATTTGATCCATCTCCTTCTCCAAGTGCGGCACTCTACATAAAGCGGTACCCCTTGACTGATTCTCGTACTCCACATTTTTTCCTTCTCTAACTTCTTGACTCTGGGCTTGTCCTTCCACACATCGTTCAGGACATTGCCTCCTTTAGTTGATATTCCGAGTTAACTCTTGATTTTGACGGGTTAACTTTACCACAACGGCTTCTATGGACTGCATTTACTAGACGGAAGGCAGTTGCATAGGTGCTGACTGGTGAGCGCAATTGGGATGGCTGGAAGCGTTTCCACTCTCCTAATGGCTTGGACTGGTGGCCATTGACTTTGTTCGGACCATACAACCTTTTGTCTAAGAAAGATAATTTGTAGAGTACAAATTAACCTCTTCCCATAGATGGTGTCAACTGATGGTGCGCATAAAATCAGTAAGCTGAATGCTCCGGGCTTTAGTGGGCTAGTGATTGTTTGGAAGGCTTGAAAAGAAAAAGACACAAGGTCAAAGGAGACCGGGATGAACTGGCCAAGAACCCTCCAATGCTTAAGTTAGTTTTTTCTCTAAACTCAGTAAGTTAGTTTTTAGGAGTAGTGAAAACCTACTTTCATTTGATGTAGATGACTCCTTACATAGTGGGCTTTGGAGTGGTTACTTGTTTAGTAACTTCCTCCACGTGTGTGGAAATTAGAAGATTCAAACTTAATTTCTACAACTGCTATAGAAGTTAGAATGCTTAATCTTATCTTTTCCAGCTGCCATCGGAAGTTAAGTACTTAGTGAGAAACTATAACAATGAACAAGGATTTTGCTTAAACTTCAAAATAGTAGAACATGGCCCAAATTTTTAGCTTTCATACATAAATCCATTTTGAAATTTCCTACGTGTTGAGGGGTTGTCCACGTGTTTTCATCATGGACGACCCTCTTGCCTACGGACGACCATCTGACGATGGATAACCTTCTTATGTTGGGCTAACCTTACTTGCTCTAGACGACTCTTGTGGACGAATTGGAGATGATTCGATTTTTAGTTCACCATCAATACTAAATATTGTAATGTATTCACAATGGTCAAACTTATCAAAAGCTTGAAGGCTAAAAGGTCTACTTTGCCTTTTATAGAACAAAAAATTTTACAACACCTCAACATGGACTTGTATAGGAAAACTATACCTTTTTTTATTATTATAAATTTGTTTAATTATGTATGAGATGTTTTAAAAAAGGAAAATTTATGAGATTTTATAAACTCTTACATTATGTTTTGAAGTATGGAGGGAGAGGAATGGAGGGAAAAGTTTAACCTTTCACCTTATTTGAATGTTTTAAAAATTAAAGAGAGAAAGGAGAATAGATTTCTCCCTCTTTCTTTGTAAGAACCAAAGTCAAAATTATCACAAACTTGAAGGTTCTCCTTTGACTTTTACCTTGAAAATTCTAATTAGTATAAGACTTGAAGAAGGACTCACCACAATATGGGAAACAGTGGAGAAGAAAATCATGTTGAATAGTCCTGTACAGGTATCTGCAACATAAGCAACAATAATAGCTAATACGGACGTCAAGCCATTCTGGATATTTATAACTGCTGCAGCTTTTGGTAGATGTTGGCTCTCCCAATTATGCATGAGGTAAGACAACAGGGTCGTCACCGCTGAAATATCAGCCATGATATGGCTTAAGACTAAACCTGAATTTCGTTAAAGAAGTATTTATAAGAAAAAAAAAAAAGTAAAAAATATTTTCTGTAAGCTCCAACGTACAATTTTTTTTTATTTTTTTTTCCCGCCCGTGAAAAGTTCACTTGCAAGAGCTAGCCAAGTTTATTTCAGTAGCTATTAGTTATTACCAAACATGAATAAGGACTCAGTGGCGGAGGTAAGTAACCAAAATTTTGATTTTTTTTAATATATATAATTATTTTTATATTTTAAAAATTTAGTATACAAAAATAAGAGTCCTCCCCCCCCCCCCATATAATTGAATCAGTCCAATGATGCTCTTAAAAAAATAATTGGTCTAATAGTTATAGAGATATAACTTTATTTTTCTCAATTTTATTTTTTATTGCAAAATGTGCTCTTTTATCTGTAAAATATTTGATAAAGTTTGGCACCAAACATGTTTGAATTTTTCTCTTTCAGCTCGTTATGTGGCGATTAACAAGTTACTAGCTTATTAAAAAAAGTCTTATCACTAAAACAACACATAAAATGTCTCTTTAGTAGCTATATAATGGGTTAGAGTAAGATATCTTCAAAAATGCTCATAACTAAACTTATTCCTCCAAATTTTGGATTAGTTTTTGAAAATTGCATTAGTTCAATGGAAAGATTTTTATACTAACTTTAGTATAAAATTTGATAATTTGTTTCAAAAATAATACTTTTTAAGAATTTCACTATGAAAATAGTAAAAATGAATTTTATTTTATGAAAGATCGCAATTAAATATAATTTTGATTGAAAATTCTAAGTGTTTTTTGTTGTTGTTGGGTGTGTGTGTGTGTGTGTGTATATATATATATATAGATATAACTTATGAAATATAGAATGTGTTATGTGTGTATATATATATGTGCGTGTATATATAATAAAAAAGCGTATATGTATATATATGTGTGTGCGGAGTTATCTTGATAAATATATTAGTACCGCAACTTGGCCCTCCAAACAAAAATTTCTGGCTCGGCCCCTGAATAAGGTAGCCTTTGAGAAAAATCCTGATACAATTTCCGGCATTTTTTGACAACAATTCACCATACTTTGTCATTATGGCTGGGAATCACGACCAATATTTGTCCCTATTAAGAAAGTGATAGACATTATTAGTAATATAGGCATTAATCAATACTATTTTTTAACTTTTTTTTTTTTTTTTTCATTTCATTCTTTATCTCAAAAAAAAAAGAAAAGAAAAAAGGAAAAGCTATTTTTCGGGTGGACAAATTAAGTTGGTTTAGAGACCAAGTGGATCAGTTTTGAAAAGTTTTAAATATGGTTGACTAGCTCAAATCTCAGGACATGTGAATGAAATTTACCCAAAAAGAGAAACCCCAAAAAAAAAAAAAGTCATAATTCCTTAATTTTAGAGATAATTAATTAAAAAAAATATTGAATATGCAATTTCTTTTCTCGCTTTGTTGGCAATCAAACTCATAATACACCCAATTTTGCTTTAATTCTTTATCACATTGTCTCACAAAACAAAATTAAAGAACCAAACCTAAAAAATATTTAATAACATTCAACAAATTCTAATTATATATCCGACCAAACTAAGGCACATGACCACTGCTATGGTAGTAGTTATTGTAAACAATTTTAGCTATCGATAGATTGAAAGATTATTCTGCAATGACTTCACAAGTGAGAACTTAAGAGAAGCTCTGGCATCGAGTATTAGATTTTGGTGACATGGTTCGGCAAGGAGATTTGTCCAATTATGGACGTGCCTAATAGGCTGTGAATCGGTGTGAACGAACAAAGAGATATCTGTTGGATAAAAAAAACTATGTTTGGTGGTTGGGAAAGTGAAAGAATTATTTTTAGTTGGTGAGAAACTAATTGAAATATTAGATTCATATTTGAAGATTTGATATTGATACAACATTATTTCAATTTTTTTGTCAAAAAAATATTAATTTTGTATATGTATCTATTAAAATTTATGTTTAAAATGATTTTATTGTTTTAAAATAATGCCATTTGAAAATGACTTTTTATAATATATAGAAATTAATTTCATGAATATAAAAGCTTTCGGGAGTTATAAGAAAGAATTGAAATCTTAGAGGTCAGTCTACAATTAACCCAAACTTCAATGAGTATTTTCGAATTTTGAATTTTATAAACTCTCAAAACACTAAAAATATTACATCATATTCGTAATTCTATTTTCATTCTATTATTCTATTCTAATTTTTTAAGCTCACCATCATAGTGTAAAAGTTCCATTAAAAAAAAAAAGTCATAGTGTAATAGAATGAGGGTATACTTAGTCCTTGATAAAATATTCTTAAAACACACTGTCAAAATACATTCATTTTCCCCATGAACGGATAGTTCTCCTATTAGAGCATCTCCAACCGATGTTGTATCTCTATTTTTTGGAGATAAAATGCTACTATTCACCTACTGTTCACACTCCAACAGCTTCTCTATAAACAAAACTTTTCCAAATTTTTTTTGGAGTTACTGTAGTGGTTCTCTTAATCTAGAAAACACTGTAGCAACTCCAAATCAATTTTTCTGCTTAAAAAATTATACTAGCTACTATTATATTTCTCTCTCCTCTGGATTTTTTTCTCTCATTCTCTCTATTTCTCACATAATCCAAACACAAAACACAAAACAAAATCCATTTCTTAAAATAAAGTTGAATAAGAACAAGCAAATATGCAAAAAAAAAAAAAAAAAAACAAAACCGATCTGAATTAGCCTGGTGGTAGGGAGGAGGACAAGCGGCTCGATCTCCACCGACTTTGTCCTATCGGCGACCTCGATCTCCACCAGCAGTGGGGTGGCAGATGAGCAATAGTCTTTCTACATCGGCTTTGTTCTTTCGGCAACCTCGATCTCCACCGGCGATGGGGCAGCGGACGAGCAATAGTCTCTCTCTCTCTCTCTCTCTCTCTGATGTGAAGTAAATGTGGTTGCTGGAATGTTCTTGACGTGAAAAAGAAAATAAAAGAAGGGGGATAGAGATAGGAGTGGACACTTGTGTGGAGGAGAAAAAAAATTAAACATTTATGAATGAAAATGAAATCAAAGAAAGAAAAATAATATAAAAAATAAAAAATCCTAATTGAAAAATACTACTACAATATTTTCACAATAAATTTTAAGTAACAGATTGTTATTAGTTAATATTGGCGAGTAAAAAAATAATTTCAGTGGTGGGTTCAAATTAGAACTACTAATAACTTTTCACATAAATTTTGTTGTAAAAATATTATGTAAAATATTGTGAACATAACATTTTTCATTAAAAAATATAGTTGTTAAAAAAAGAATAAATGATGATTAAAAAAATAATAAACAATGAATGAAGAAATAATATTTAAATGAAATAAAAAATAGGACAGAAAATCTGTTAGAAAGTGTATTTGAAAAAATTGATAGGTAAAAACTAAATATCACTATTCATTCTCTAAACAGTAAAAAATTTTGGAAAATCAGTTGGAAATGCCCTTAGATTCCCATTGCTATACTTTATTTTTTTCTCCCATCTTCAACCATCGAAACTTCCTTCTTCCTTCTTTTTATTTTCTATTATTATTATTATTATTATTATTATTATTATTATTACTACTTAATTTTCTCTCTGATTATCTAAGTCTTCCCCGTTCCCCATCTTCTTCTCTCATGCTCCAAGCCTCCATAGCTGAATCTCACATGGCCAAACACTGAGATTCGCCGTTGCTGGTGTCACTTTCTCCGTCATCACTCACATCTTCTCTCTCTCTCTCCCCAGCTATGACTACGAATGAACCCTCCTTCCTCTCATTCTCTTCTATTTGTGCATCACCGGTAGCGTGATCAAGTTTGTGATTTTGGTTAGCATGTGTGTTGTAAATGGGTGTGTGCAACAGTGCAAGCGAGCGCAGTTTGTGCGTGCCCCCTGTATATGCACTACCACTATGTTTTTGTTGCAGTGTGTTTGTGTGACAATGTGTGTGGTAACCGTAGCATGTTAAATATTGAAGGTCTCAGTATTTACCTATGTTGGAGCTAGCGTTGACTTTGATTGAGCTCTCTGCTTATTGATGATCGACGTTGTAGTCCACTTCGACCTGTTCTTTCTTAGCTGTTGATGATGTTGGATCTCCCCCTTCCCTTCTCTTATCTTTGTTGTTGTTGTTGTTGTTGTTGTTGTTTGATCCAATATATTATTTTGGCGTTTTTGTGGTTGGATACCTCCAGGGCAGCTGGATGTTAGAAGCAATAGATGCGCTCATCTAAGGCCTTAATTAAAAAAAACCCTCAAATATTAACCAAAAGGTTATTTATAACCAATAAGTAAAATTATATATTTGGCGAAAACCTCATTTTAGTCCCTACATTTTCAAGCGATTCCTATTTTGGTCCCTAACTTTTTTTTCCACCGCTTTTAGTCCTTGAAATCAAAAAAGTGATCTCGTTTTTGTCCCTACCGTTAGTGCCCTAACAGCAAAGTCCTATGTGGCAGACGGTACCTGATGTGGTGCTGACGTGGTGCTGATGTGTCAATTAAAATATTATTGAAAAATATTATTTGGCATTTTTATATGCCACGTCAGTATTTAAAATTTTTTTAAAAGCCACATCAGAAAATTTAAACCAAAAAATAAAATAAATTGAAAAACAAAACTTAAATATGATTAAAAAACAGTTTCAAAAAAAAAAAATCTAATTAAAAAACAAACCTTTAATTTCTTAATTTTAATTTTAATCTCTCTCTCTCACTCACATTTTTCCTCAGACCGAACAAATCAAACAGCCTTAATCACTAGAATCAAACAGTCTTAATCACTAGAATCAAACAATCTTAATCACTGGGGGAGGAGCTTGAGGTCCGTGAAGTTATACACATACACCTTCTGCTCCAAAACAACGACGATCCGATCTCGTTAGAGCCTCACGGACCGCATGTTTGATCGGAACAACAGCTCGCCAATGCATCGGCTCTGGTGGTCGTCCCAGATCATGACCTTCTTCTGCGGGTACTGAGGGTGAGGTCTACCGTCGACGAGCGCCAGGATGTTACAGCGGAATAGCATTTCCACGGTGGATATTCCGCCGCCCGATTCTTCCGCAGCGGAATCGGTGGACGAGGATATGAAATTGCGGTGGAAGATCTCGTGGAACAGGTCGTAGTTAAAGATCCGGAAGCCGTGGTCCTGGTTGAAAAAGAAGTGCAGAAGATTCGGCTGTGGCGATGGCGGCAAATCCGGCTGCAAGGTGAACAGGTTTTGGATGCTCGGGATCGAGGTAGGGAGGGTTAGGGTTGGGATTGGTTTCTTGAGGATGAGGAGGTTCGATCAGGTCTTGTGGCATGGGGGAATTGGAGTCGGTGGGTATGGGTATCCTTGCTCTTGTTTTGTTCTGGGTTTGTTTGTGTTTTTTATTTATTTCTTATTTGTTTGTGATTTGGTGGCTTGGATTTATTTCTTGTTTTTCTGGAGTTGATGGAGTAGATTTGGTTACTGGATTTGGATTTGGTTACTGGATTTGGATTTGGATTTGGTTGCTGGATTTGGATTTGGGGTTTGCTGAAGATTGATTTTTTTTCCTGGATTTAGGAAGAACACGAAGAACAACTTCAATTCTTCCCAAAAAATAATGAAAGTAAAATATATATATATATATATATATATAAAAATAAAATTTAAGTTTTGTTATTCAATTTATTTTATTTTTTGGTTTAAATTTTCTGATGCGGCTTTTAAAAAAATTTTAAATGTTGACGTGGCATATAAAAATGCCAAATAAAATTTTTTAATAACATTTTAATTGACACATCAGCACCACGTTAGGTATCGTCTGTCACGTAGGACTTTGTTGTTATGGCACTAACGGTAGGGACAAAAACAAGATCACTTTTTTGATTTCAGGGACTAAAAGCGGTGGAAAAAAAAGTTAGGGACCAAAATGGGAATCGCGTGAAAATGTAGGAACTAAAAGGGGGTTTTTGCCTATATATTTTTATCAAGTGAAAACCAAACAAAGAAGAAGAGAGAAATGCTACATCCACAACATTTTCACAACACTTTTACAACAAATTCTAAGTAGCAAGTTGTTATAGGTTGTTATTGATGGCAAAAAAATAAGGCGAAAATGCACTTTTGGTCCCTACATTTTGGGCCTATTCTCAATTTGGTCCCTAAATTGATTTAGCTACTAAGTCAGTCCCTGATTTTTAAAAATCGTTTTTAAAATAGTCCCTATCGTCAATCCAGTGACAGAAAATGCTGAGGTGGCAGACGGAATGCACTGTGTGCACTGTCAATGCTGACGTGGATATTAAAATATTATTAAAAAATTTAATTTGGCATTTTTTTAATGCCACGTCAACATTTAAAATGCCACATCAGCACTTGAATTAATAAAAAGAAAAAAAATTTAATAATATTTTTTTAATTTAAACTAGAAAAATTAAAAACAAAAAAGCTTAATCAATTTTTAAATTTGATAAAAAAATTTATAACAATTTTCTAAAATTTTTTTAGTCACCCAGCATAACATCACAAAATTTCAAATTTCAAATTTTTAGACAAAAAAAAGGGAAAAATAAACCAACCTAATACAAAAAACCTATTATAAAAAATAATAATAAATAAAAAACCAAACCCACAATCCTAACCCAAATATCTCTTTCTGCCCCTTGAATTCTCTCACTCTCCATTTCTCTCTTTGATCTGCTCCACTCCAAACCCTCTGCTTCAAACCGAGAGACCCATGGCAAAAGACACCAAGAACTCGAAGTAGATCGGCACGTCGAGAGACCCATGTCGTCGTGCACATGCATCGCCTCCATCGCACGGACCAGCATCACCGAATCGGAGCTCCGTCGCCAGGTCGAGGCATGTGGGTCACAGACCCATCGGAGCTCCGTCGCCAACTCGAAGTAGATCGGCACGTCGAGAGACCCATCTCTGACTTGGGTTTTTTTTTTTCCTTGTGGGTGTTGATTTATTTTAAATTTTTGGGTTTCGTTTTTTCATGTGGGTTTGATGATTTTTTGGGTTGGAGGTTTTGGGGATTTGATAATTTTTCTCGGTTGGAGGTTTCGGTGTTGGTGATTTTTCTGGGTTGGAGGTTTTGAAGATTTGATAATTTTTCTGGGTTAGAGGTTTCGGTGTTTGATGATTTTTTTGGGTTGGAGGTTTTGGGGATTTGATAATTTTTCTCGGTTGGAGGTTTCGGTGTTGGTGATTTTTCTGGGTTGGAGGTTTTGAAGATTTGATAATTTTTCTGGGTTAGAGGTTTCGGTGTTTGATGATTTTTTTGGGTTGGAGGTTTTGGGGATTTGATAATTTTTTTGGGTTAGAGGTTTCGGTGTTTAATGATTTTTCTGGGTTGGAGGTTTGATAATTTGTCTGGGCAAGCCGAAGAACATGAAGAACATGTCATCGTTGTTCTTTCGAAAATAATGAAGAACATGAGCTGGATTTTTTGTTTTAATTTTTTATTAACTTAAATCTGACGTGGCATTTCAAAAATGTTAAATAAGTTTTTTTAATAATATTTTAATATCCACGTCAGCATTGATAGTGCACACAGTGTATTCCGTCTGCCACCTCAGCATTTTCTGTCACTGGATTGACGGTAGGGACTATTTTAAAAACGATTTTTAAAAATCAGGGACTGACTTAGGAGCTAAATCAATTTAGGGACCAAATTGAGAATAGGCCCAAAATGTAGGGACCAAAAGTGCATTTTCGCCAAAAAATAATTATAGTGGTGGGTTCAAATGGAAAACAAGAAGCAACATAATACCAAAGATTTGTTGTGACAAATATTGTAAATGCTGCACTTCTCAAAAAAAAAAAAAAAAAAAAGAGCAATATACAAAAAAAATTCACAACTTTTTTCGCAATAATTGAGTTAGCAAACTTTTACTAGTCTAGTATTAACTTCACTCTGTTACCTATCACTATTAATCTATCATATCAATTAGTGTGAAAAGTTTTGTTAAATTTTTTGGGTCAACAAACTTTCTAAAAAAAATTTACGTGGTTTATGTTAATTAGTAGTAATTTTGCTTCTAAAACAAAATAATCAATTTTTGCTTTATGTCCCTAAATATATCAAGCCGCCCTGGATGCCTCTAACTATGGTGGTTGGGGTTGTCATTTGTGGGCGATGATGCGGTGGTCATGGACTCGTGGTGTTGCTACGCATGGAGGGACAGGAGGGTGGTGAAGGCAGTTTTGGGTTTTGACTTTTGAGAGCCGGTTAATTATTGGGATTTTGATTTTGGGTTTCCATATTAGGGTCGAAAAGTTTGCCTTTGATAGCCCACCAAAAGATGCTGCAAGTGCCAGCCCAATTTAAAAAAACAAAAAAGAAATGCAATACAATGACATTACATTTTTCTTAACATAGATATTTGTTACGAATGATTGAAGAAATCACTATCATCTATCATTTTTTTTTTTTTTGAGAGTTTCAACCAATAACGTCCGCTCCTGATGATAGTTCATTATCTTCAGATGAAGACACCAATCAGTTTTTGGTATAAACGGAGATTGAACCTCAAATCTTTTATACAACCATCAGAGACTTTACCAGTTGAACTAACTAGAACCCACCACTTTCATCTATCATTAATTACTACAATAGATCTTAAGTACATCATATCTATATATTATATATAGTACCTTTGCCATGGAATAGAGTCACCTTAAGAAGTCTATGAACAAAATTATAAAAATATTAATTTTATTATACTTTAATCATAAAAAAAATTATAAGTGTTAATTATGTCCATATACTTATCTGCAAAAAAGCAGCTTATTGAAGATAATGGGTTCATCTATTTAGACATTTTGCATGCTTAAAATTGCGTTTTTAAAATACAAAACTCAATTTCACATTAGTAACTCCTCGTAACTCTTTAACAAACATTCCTTTTAAACTCAAAACACCGTTTTGAGTTTTGTAACAATTTATACAAATGCACCCATTAAACTATTTTCTGACGCTGGAACCAAATTAATATATGCTAAAATCAGCCAAGGATATTATAGCATGAAATTTTTTATTATGAGATTGCCTTGAACATTATCATTGGTGGACGTTATTAAGAAGAGTAACATAACTGGAATACAATTTCAACATGCTGCCCAGTACCGTTCAAATCACAAGGGCATTAATGCAAAGCGTAAATTTAAAACAAATGAGTAAATTTTGTTAAGTCTTTGACAGAGGGAGTCAAGAGTAATGTATGGTTATTTAACAATAATCAGGAGTGGATGTCATAAGTTGAAATTTCCTCTAAAATACAAAAAAACAATAATCACAATTACACACAAAATAATTATATTAATCAAGGCAAAAAGAGGACCTACCAAACCCATCTCTAGCACCTGGCCTAGGAAAGTGACCCTAAGAGAAAGGGAAAATTTTTTTACGGTCACTTACAATACGTTGCCTAACAAGTAAAGAGTAATTCTTGGGTACTTTCGGAGTATAAAGAATAGTGCTCATCCCTCTCACATTTATGATGGGATCCATTTATTAAATTCATGGTATAATCTACCGTAAATGTGAGAGAA
Source organism: Castanopsis chinensis (assembly GCA_032878915.1). NCBI lineage: Eukaryota > Viridiplantae > Streptophyta > Magnoliopsida > Fagales > Fagaceae > Castanopsis > Castanopsis chinensis. Next base: position 17,547,882 of record JAVQMG010000115.1, on the reverse strand, counting down.
GAGAGCATTATTTCTCTATGTTCTGAGAATACCTAATAATTTTTCACAAGTAAATTAAGTTGTGGACCAAAATTTAAAGTTTTTGTTGACAAAAAAAAAAAAAAAAAAAAAAAAAAAAAAAAAAAAAACTCTAATACCTGCACTTTTTGTGTGATGATAATTTTTCAACTACAAAATACTCATGGAAAGAGATTCGAGTTGTATCATAGCTGTTAAGTTTTAGATCTCTTAAACACAAGTTGTTTAACTTAGTTATTTAGCCAAGTGAATACTTAGATAAACTAATGAAGTCTAGGTTAACACATATAAATCATATCATATAAATAATGCGAAAATATAAAGAACACAACGATATGATAACCCAAGAAAACCTAACTGGTAAAAAACTTGGGGAGGATTTAACCTAACTATCCTCAGGGTAAAAATAGATTCACTATGAAAGAATTGAAGTTTTTACAATAAAACTTAGACCACTAACATCATATTGCTACCTCATGTAAAAAATTTGCTACCACAACCACGTGACAGCATTGAATCTACGGATTACTTCTTTCCTTGATCTGTTGCAACCACAAGTTCTCCTACTTGCGACTTTGAGACTCCACTCAAAGGTTTCAGATCTTCTTTAAGTTCTTTAAGCAGCAACTGAAACGATTATCAAGCTCTTGATAGGAATCTTGATCTTGATAACCCTATGTGTGTGTATGAAGGTAAACATTTTTAGATCTCACAAAAGATTCACCACACAACACTCAAAAGACTTCTAAAACGTAGTTAGGGTTTTTCCTTTTATACTTAGAGTAAAATATAAAACCCTACACATCAAACGGGATTGGGCTGAATTGGAAAATCTGTAGAAAATAAATCTGCATGTAATTCGATCGATCAAGCCTAATTTTTGATTGATCGAGCCTTACAGATTTTGTCTAATAAATTTTTGCAATCACTCAATTCCAATTTTACAATTAAACACACTTTGAGCATGCCTAAATCTAAATTTTATGTTTTGATCATGGTTTGCTAACATAATACATATTAAAATTTTAATACATTAGTCCCTAAGGTATTAGAACCTAACAATAGTAGCAATTTGTTCATATTCTAACCATACTAAAAATAAAACAAAACAAAATAAAAATCCTAAAAGTTAGAAAATTTAGAGTAGTTAAAAGTTAAAACCCTTGGCATAAAGGGGGTTATAAGAAAATCTGGCCTACAGAGTGTAGGTTGCTGAAGACCTTCAATCACATTTTGAAAGTCCCCTTCAGTGAAGATTACATTGATATTTAATCACTCCACGTTGGGTCATTTCCTCCGTCATTGAAGACATAAACAATCTGTCTTGCTCTTTTTTGCTTGCTTTCTGTTGTTTTTTTTTAAAAGCCAATGATGCTACCCATGGCCTTGCCTTTAAGTTCCCTTTTCTTGTAATAATGGTCCCTTCCTATTTCCAATCCCTCTTTGCATCAATATAATTATCTAATTAAGCAAAAAATAAAAATAAAAAAGAGAGAGAAAATCACCTTTCAATTATAGTTTAGAAATTGTACACAGCTTAATTATTTTCATCTTAATGGAATGTAAAATGCTGATCAATATCATAATTTTCAAGGAAAAACTATCCTTTCTAGTTTTTACGCAATATATAAAGTTAAATCAACTGATAAAAACAAGCTCCTCCAAACCTATACTATTATTTTTTTACGTGATCATTTTTCATCCAACAATAATGACAACAGTCTAACAGAAGAGTCAACTACATTGTTTTAGATACTTTTTTTATCTATTTATAAAAACTAGAACAAATACCACCGGGGTTTAAAATTTTAATTTAATAACACATGTGAATTTGTTTGGTAATAATTTATACTGCATAATCTCTTTGCGTTTAACTTAAAAAGATTTCATTAAAGATATTATAATACTATGTGTCCGTTTGGTATCTACATTATTTTGGTAGCTTATTTGCTCAATATAAGGTTAAAAAAATATAATTTTTGGTAACTTTTATGTTTAAATATGTGACAAAAGGCTAAAAGTTAGCTTAATTATCAATAAAAGTAGTTTTACGAATTTTTTTTTTTTAAATTAGATAAAAAGAAAATAAAAAAATACTTCCCAAATCAACACTAAATCAAATAAATTTAAATATATGAAAAAAAATCATTTAAAGTTGTTGGTTTAACATTTTTTAAAGATTGTTATAATATGCTTCTAACCCTGCAATCTGAACCTTTTTTGGTAACTTTTATGTTTAAATGTGTGACAAAAAGACTAAAAGTTAGCTTAATTATCAATAAAAGTAGTTTTACTATTTTTTTTTTTAAATTAGATAAAAAGAAAATAAAGAAATACTTCCCAAATCAACACTAAATCAAATAAATACTATTTAATTAAATATTTAAATAAATGAAAAAAAAAATCATTTAAGGCTGTTGGTTTAACATTTTTTTAAAAAATAGTTATAATATGCTTCTAACCCTATAATCTGAACCTTTTTAGTTTTGTAAAGTTGTGATTGACAACTATTCTTTATGTTGGTTTTAATTCCGTATCAAATTTGATTGTAATTCTGTTCAATTATTTTCCTGTATTTTTGTGGGATTTAATGTAAGAGCTGTGTGTGAGACTTTGGAGAAAAATTTGTGAAGATGTGGATTTCGTGACTTGTTTGCGATTGGCTCGCGATTGCTGACTCGAGAAACAGGCTACGTGAGAAGCACATGCTGAAATTTGAAGAGTTTTTGATAGACTGAATTTCGCGAGTCATTCATGACTCAGGCCAAGTAGTGAGTGACTCGTGAAACTCATTGCCTGATTATTTTTTAGTGTGCCTTTTCTTATTCTTTACCAACACTATATAAACCCCCATTACCCATGAAATGTAAGAAGAAAAATGAGTATTCACAAGAAACTTTTGAGAGAGAAAACCCTAGCCAAACACTTGAGAGTTAGAGATTGTTTACCTACCATTTACTCCTACCTCTCCATCTACACATCCTTAAGAGGTTCTTAGCCCAAACACTTATCTCACCCATTAAGAGTGTTGAGAGAAGTTTTGGTGCCTATAGGAAACATTGGAAGAAGCCATTGAGTGGCAGATGCAATTGGGTGGAATTGCTAGATTCGGATAACTAGTGAAGACAAGATTATGAGAAGTCTGTTTGTAGCAAGACTTTGGATAGCTCAAGTACATTGGATAGATTAGTCTTGGAGGGTCTTTTTGATATTCTTATATACCAACTTATTTACTAGTAGATTGATTTCGGCTTGGAGGGTTGCAAAGAGGTTTTCCACTGAAAACTTTGGTTTCCTCTTTGATAACACGTCTCAGTATTATTTTGTGTTTGCATCTTTCTTCTCTACTCTTTAATCTTTACATTTATCGCCTATTGTACTTGCTTATGGTTTAGAGTAGTGTTCCAGTTTATTACGATTTATTTACTCTTGTTTTGTACTTAGATTAGTTAGAGTAAAGGCAATTAAGCCGTATTTTAAAATTGGGGGTCTAAACAAGCATTAGTATTTTCACACTAATTGAGCTTTCAAGTCTAACATAGAGGCCAATAAGAAAGTCAATGTGACTTAATTGATGCAGTCTAACAAAACAATTCTAGGGAACTTACCCAAAAAAAAAAAAAAAAAACATGTTTATATGGAAAATACTTATTTTCAGTAGCTTGTTTGCATGGTACTTATCAAAAATTGAGTATTTGGTAACTTTTATGTTAAATGTGTTATAAAAAAACTAAAAGTTATGGTAAAAAAATATATTTCTTCCTTCCTAATTTGTTTGTCCCCTATTCCAATTTAGAATCGATGTACCAAAATGAAGTCCTCTTTTTAAAGTTAATAAATAAAATTATTATCTTACCATTTGCTTTATTTAAAAAGTCAATGTCACTCTTTTTCTATAGTTTAAATTAATGAGGGTAGTTTTGTAAATTAATAAATTTTTATTGACAGCCAATTATTTAAATGATGCTCCCCTAAAAAAGTTGGGTTCTATAAGAGAAATGCTATATCTAAAACATTTTCACAACAAATCCTAAGTGGCAAAGTGGCAAGTTGTTATTGGGGAATGAAAAAGTAATTTAAATGGTAAGTTCAAATTAAAACTAGTAATAACTTTCCACCTATGATTTGTTGTGAAAATGTAGTGGTCGTAACACTTCTCATTTTCTAAATAGAACCAACATTTTGGGGCAAAGTCTGTAATATTATTATTTTTTTTAAGTTAAGAGGTGAGTTCTCTAATAATTAAAAGCTAAAACAAAAGGCAAAACTTTTTAAGCAATGGTATATGCACAAATTATTTTATAAAAATTTTACAAACTATTAATGTGATAAATTCTTATTGATTTTCATCTAGGCTTATCACTAATATCATTTTTTAATTACTTATAACTAGCCACCAGATGTACATCAACAAAAGTGTGTGGCTTTAACATTTTCCAAACTTTTTTCCACAATTCTCAAACGCTTGCATGCCTCTATATGGAAAAAGTATTTAGTATTAAATGATACAATATTAGCTATATCGAAATTTAATAATTAAAGGACGTGTGCAAAATTACCGGATCATCATTTCACCACTACTCTTATACGTGGGGTGTTAGTGTATAATTATTTTTTACATACCTATCCCCCATTTATTAGATTTTTATATGCTTAAGGCGGTATCATCTGATACCAATTTTTTTTTTTTCCCTGTAGCATACTATTTATAGATGTTGGAATAGGACTGCATATTAAATGGAATTTACTCTTCTAGGGTCCATGTGTGCATTCACTGCATTGTACTAGTTGAAGTTGATTGTGGTAGTTCTATCTTCTAACTACTAAAAATAGATTTACCTATAAATAAAAACTAATAAAAATAGGGTTGTTCCCGTCACTGCAAATTCAGGAGACGTATAAAAGAAAAGAAAACGTTTCTGAGGCAACAAATAACAATCACCGGTACATTCAAAAAAGTCATTTAAAGTAGTCGGCCTAAGCATAGAGGGCAGGCTGTTGGTTTAAATGTAGTGCGCAAACTGTTTATAAATGATACAACAATCACGTTAACAGGGGCGATATATATATATATATATATATATATATGTATTGTATATTATTTTAACATAATTTTATTATTTATTCTAAATTATATTTTATTAAAATATTAATTTTTTGACATAAATTTTCTTAATTTTTTAAATTAATTATTTTTCTTTACACACCACAGCCGCACCCTCCATTATATTTTCTTTCTTCCCCAAGAAATCGCAAGAAAATAATTAAAAAAATGAAATGCAAAAATTCAATTCTTGTCTATATTTGCACAAGTATTATAGCAAAATTGCATTTTGCACAATAGATGCATAAGCTAACGTAAGTAACTTTTAGGATTGATAGAGTAAAATTGGGCTCTTATTTCATTTTATCACAAATGATACAAGTGATTACACACGTGTGAACGCACTTAGGGCAGAAATTACACGTCCATTTTTGCCAAGAGTGAGTGTCAGACCATGTGTCCATTTAATTTGTATATTTGTACCACTAAATACCAGGTTGACTCCACAACCTAGCTAATTGATTCATGTGACAAATAAAAAAAGGGTAAATGTTACTAAAGTAACAATCACCTTTCAAAAGAAGGCACCTTTCAATTCTAGTTTAGAAATGGCTTCCAAACCTCACATTGTCATCTTCCCCTTCATGTCTCAAGGCCACACCATGCCTCTACTTGACCTTTCAAAGGCACTTAGCTGCAAGGGCTTGAAGGTAACAATCATTACTACCCCTTCAAACTCTTCCTCTATTAGCTCATACATTTCACGCTACTCAAACATCCATCTTAAGGAAATACCATTCCCTCAAGTCCAAGAACTCCCCAAAGGCTGTGAAAACACGTCCCTACTTCATTCACTTGACCAGCTCTTTCTATTTTATAACGCCACAAAACAACTTCAAGAACCTTTTGAAGAAACTCTTAGAGATATGTCCAAACTTCAAGACCCACCTACATGTGTTATTTCTGATTCGTTCTTAGGGTGGACTAATGCTTCGTGTTGCAATTTTGGCATCCCCAGGTTGGTTTTTCATGGGATGGGGGTCTTTGCAATGGCTGTGAGGAAATCTTTATCCATTCACCAAAATCACAGATGGATGAAGTCGGATACAGAAAGTGTGGATGTAAAAGGAGTGCAACTTCGCTTTGCGCTCACAAAGTCGGATTTGCCAAATTCATTGAGGCAAATGGACACTTTCTTGTCACAGTTCTATGTAGAAGCTGAAAAATCTGATTTGGAAAGTTGGGGTGTGATTGTTAATAGCTTTAGCGAGCTAGAAAAAGACCACGTTGCCTCATTGGAATCTTTGTATGGGAATGACACTAGGGCATGGTGTGTTGGTCCATTATTTCTATATGATCAAATGGGGAGAGCATCGATTGGATCAAATGGGCCAAACCCTTACGGGGAATGGACCAATTGGTTGAACAAGCATGAGTGCAAAAAGTCAGTGATATATGTGTCATTTGGATCACAGGCTTATTTGTCTGACAACCAGCTTAATGAATTGGCCTATGGGTTGGAGCTATCCGGCAAAGATTACATATGTGTTGTGAAATCAAATAATTGGGACCCTCCAAGAGATATCAAAAATGGGAGAGGATTATTTGTTAAAGATTGGGTGGATCAAAAATGGGTTCTGGCCCACAAGGCCATTGGTGGGTTCCTAAGCCACTGTGGGTGGAACTCTGTGTTGGAAAGCTTGTCAATGGGGGTCCCAATATTGGCATGGCCCATGCAAAATGAGCAGCACCTGAATGCCAAGTTCTTGGTGGAGGAGATGAAGGTGGGGCTTCAGCTTCCTACTGTGACACGGGATGGGAATACTGTGAGGCGTGAAGTGATCGGTGAAGCGGTGAAAGAGTTGATGGGAGGAGAGAATGGGAAGAGAGTAAGAGGCAAAGCAATTAAGATAAGAAAAATGGCAAAAAGAGCAGTGCAGGTTGGAGGGTCTTCTTACAAGTGCTTGAACGAGCTAATTGACCAACAAAGTCATGTGAGTCCTGTTGGGAATGGCAATGGCATCGTTCATTTAGTACTAGCTACTTCTGAATAATGTGGTAACCAAGTAACAACCACCTTTCATTGTGATTGTAACGAATAATGATATGTTTTGGTGACCTTAATTAATTATTAAATCTTGGTTAGAAATAAGTTGTGTTTTTTTCTACTTCTAAAAAATGCGGTGACCAAGTAAACAACCTTTCATTGTCACCAGGGTGGACTTAACAACTCTGGAGGCCTTAGGCGAAAATTTTAAGTAAAGCCTTTTTATATTTAAATATTAATTAAATAATATATATTGAATTTTTTTATCTAAAATCTGTTTTTCTTACTTTTTGAGATGCAAAATTACGAATTAAGTTTTTGTATTTAAGTTCCTCTGACATTTATTTTTTAATTGATAATATAGCTAATTCACTTAATTTTTCTTGTGACATAGTAGACCTTAAATAAGATTGTAGGGTCACGATTTGCATCTAATCCCAAAATAGGAAAGGGACAGGCCCAAAGAACCTAATACAATGAATTTATAGAGGGTGGGATAGAAATCTAGTTTTTAATGAGTTTATTTAACAATAACAGTGGGCTAAAATCACAATAGGAGGAAGTTGGAATAATTTGTATAGTGAAAATTGTCCTCGGACTTAAGCCGAGGAGGTTGATTCTTATATTTCACTCTCTTAAAGCACAGATTACAGATATTGTTCTTGAGTCTACAATGTTTTCTTTTCCTGTTTCCTTTTTCCGATCCCCTCTTCTCCGTGACCTTCTTCTATCTTATACTTCCTTGTTACTCTCATTCCCGCCCTCCACGTGTAGGTCTAAACTGCTAGTGTTGATACTTGTCCCATCAATACCTTCATAAAGTCTTTAGGTAATAGCTGTAAAGCTGAAAATTACTATTCAAATATCACTTCCTCATTAATGGAGCCAGAGATTTGGATACAGAGCATTCAATGCAGTGATAACAGTTTTCTCTTAGATATTTCATAACCGTTCCTGTACTCTATGCCCCCATGAAACATTTCTCCATCAACAAGACTTCCTAGAAGATCATTCTGGAAAACAGGACATACCATTTGATCTTTACTTCACTTAGCCGAGGAGACACCCCTCCTCGGATTACCCCCCTTAGTTTCTTCGGTCACAATTTGCTTGTGGATCTCTAGGTTTGACATTTTCATCACTATCAATCTGTCCTCAGACAAGTGAACAACCTTGGACAAAGCCCATGGCCCAAAATGCATTTTGAGCCTTTTATCCCTACAAAAATTATATTAATTTTAATTTTAAAAAACTAAGTGTCTAGCCTGTACTCTTATGGCTAAGTGTGAAAGCAAAAAATGTGTCCCATGATAGCAAAAAAGGGTCCAAGGCAGAATTTTGTATCAATATTTTGTATTAATATTTTCCCAGCCTGTCCTATGACTAAAAACCAAGGCCAGCTTGTGCAGTGAAATAAATAACCGTGTCCCACTCCCATCAATGGCTTGTGCAATGAACTAAGAGAGGGGCATAAAAGGGTCCTATCATGGTGAAAACATGTCCCATCAATCAATTGTGCAATGAAATAATTTAGAATACAATGAAGCCTTTTTAATGCATTTTATTGACCAAGAAAAGTGCTTCATTTTTTTTAATTAAAATATATAAATAAATATTATATATATTTTACAAGTGGAGGCCTTCTTTTATTCGAGGGCCTTAGGCGATTGCATCAATTGCATCACCTATTGAGCCGCCCCTGATTGTGACTGTAATGAATACTGATATGCTTTGGTGACCTTAATTATTAAATCTTGGTTAGAAATAAGTTTTTGTTGTTGTTAGGGAAGATCCTGTCATGGAAAATTTGAACTTAATGAAGCCTTGCAATGAGCTTTACTTTGAAAGTACATACATAAAGAGCACTGATATGTGTTTAGTTTTGGCCACATGTCATGATCTTGATAAGTTCAATTAATCTACAAGAATTCTAGACCCAAGCCAAGTAGGTATGTAAATAGGCTAGGATTCAAGTGTATAGAATTTCCCTTTCAATACCTTTTCAGTGACTTATAAAAATATTCATGTATATTATTCAACAAACTATGTGTCTATTTGGCAAGATTATTTTTGTCAGCTTATTTTTGCTTCTATTCATGGGTCTCACTGCATTTTTTGGTTCTATTCATAGGTCTCATTATACTATTTCAACTAAGTTGTACATTTATCTACGGTACTTTCAGCAGAATGTTTCAGCAAAATAAACAGATCCCAAACAAACCCTATGTAGTGACTTATAATGTTATTCATGTATATTATTTAAACAAATTACATGATTTATTATAAAATTGATATAACTAAAACTACACCGATTTTGACCAAATCATTTCATATACCCATATTAGAATTATTTTAAAAATATAAATAAAAACAGCCTTTTATAAATAACCGAATTCAAAAATGAAGTGTACATTATTAGGTCTATTTGGGGAAGGAAAAATTACCAAGACTCCCTTAAAAATTACAACTCATCTCAAATTTTATTCCAAGCTGAAATAGAGTTTTTTCTAACAAAAATGCTCTAATTTTTTTGGTTGAAACCATTTTAAGAAAAATGTTCATCTAACATTGATGCTCCATTTGTTTTGGTGAAAAATGTTTTTCACATTTTTTTTGGTGTTTGATATGGAGAAAATTGCAAATCAATGAAAACATTTTCTATAGTTAAAGAAAAATTCTAAATACCAAAAAAAAAAAAAAAAAAATGCTTTCAGCTTTTTAAAAAATGAAAACCATTTTTCAAAAGAAATACTTATTCAATATCTTTTTATTGGAGGTAAATTACAAATTTACTATTGGATTACATATTCTTCTTATATCTTTTATGCTTGCAAAATTTCTAGAAAATTAAAGTCAATAGCCATATCATCAATAAATTATTAAAATTGTAAGTTTTTATAGTTTGAAATTATGCATAAAATACTAGTTTATAGATCATATGATAAATAATATCTTATTGATACAAAATTTGACATGCGTATCAAGAACATAAAGAACATGCAATTCAATGATAAGATTTTCAAAATATATAGTAATGTTTATTTTATTGAGTTAGTTTGTAGTTTTAGATTACAACCAATTTGGTAGCTAAATTTTTTCATTTTCAAAAACTTCTACCACACCACAAGACACTCTCATCATCGTAACTTCTCTCTCTTTGCTGCATCTCTTTCTACACGTACTGAAAGTTGAGAAAGCATTCGTTTTTTTTCCTTTGCTTCAGCTGAGGATCTTAAATTTAACCAACAAGAAGATAAAAATGTTTTCCAGTTGAACGAACAAGAGACCAAAAGTGCACGGTTGCCATGGAATGTAAATTTCTTATGTGGCAATATTGCAAGAAAAACTGTTTTCTGTTTTCAAGGCATGACTGTTTTCAAGATAAACGTTTTCTGAGATCCAAATTTTAAGATAAACTTTTTCTGTTTTCAAGACATGACTGTATGCTACAGAATTGAACAAGGGACCTTTATTTTATTTTTTATTTTTTAAATTTTTTGAAAGGAAGGGACATGATTAAGTTTGACCCAATTTGAGATGACTAAATATAAATAGTAAATACTAATAAGGAAGCACGAAACAACCTCTTTTTTTTTTCTTTTTCTTTTTTTTCTTTTAATGAATATAAAAACTAGCTGCTATTCATCATAGGTGGCTACTAAGCTATTTATAACCAAATTAGTTGGAACATGCACCACGTAACGTATGAATTGGCCAAGTGAGAGAGTCAGAGACCGCAAAATCTCTAACTATCACGACAATTACGCATCATTCAGTCTTCTATTTTCACCTCTTATTTCAAATTCTAAACTATACTCTCATTAACCTTGCTTTTCCTTCCATGAACTCTTTCTAGCAACACATCATTTGTGAGTGATCTATCTCTAATCTGCTTGTTCTATTAACTTTTTATTGAGGAAATATTAAGGTTTGGAACAATTGCATACATTTTTGAGCATATGTTACTATATCTTTTAATTTTGTTGATAATTAGATTGCTAGAATTAGGAGATTTTGAACCATGAATGTTTCCGTTGGAAACACAAACTACTATATCTTTGTTTGTATTAAATTGGTCTTTCAATTTTTATATGTGCACCAGGTTTGCTACCATTAGTAGTGTTTGCTCCATTTCATTTAATTTCAATCACAAATTGACGTGCCATAAAAATAGCTATTATATGTTTGAATTTTTTTTCTTTGAACCAGGTATTGATTACTGATATTAGTGCTTGATTACTATTCCTCGTTCAGTCATAACACACTTAAATCAAATAGAGAAGATGTCAGCTGAACCTGGTCCTTCGTATGCGCCAAAAAACATCCTATTAACTGGTGCAGCGGGCTTCATAGCCTCCCATGTAACCAGCAGACTAATCAAGAACTATCCAAACTACAAGATTGTGGCCCTTGATAAGCTAGACTACTGTTCCAGCATCAAGAATCTCCAATCTTGTCTCAAATCCTCAAACTTCAAATTCGTCAAGGGTGATATTGGTTGTGCTGACCTTGTCAATTACCTCTTGGTAGCAGAGGACATTGACACTATAATGCACTTTGCTGCCCAAACCCATGTGGATAATTCCTTTGGGAACTCCTTTGAATTCACCACCAACAATATATATGGCACACATGTACTTCTTGAGGCTTGCAAAGTTACTGGGCGCGTCAAAAGGTTCATCCATGTTAGTACTGATGAAGTTTATGGGGAGACTGATTTAGAGACTGACATTGGCAATCCTGAGGCCTCTCAGCTTCTTCCCACCAATCCATACTCTGCCACAAAAGCAGGCGCGGAAATGCTTGTCATGGCTTATAATAGATCCTATGGCCTCCCAACAATAACAACTCGAGGCAATAATGTGTATGGCCCTAATCAATATCCAGAAAAGCTTATACCGAAATTCATTCTCCTTGCCATGAAGGGAGAGAAGTTGCCGATCCATGGTAATGGCTCAAATGTGAGAAGCTATTTATATTGTGAGGATGTTGCTGAAGCATTTGATGTCATACTTCATAAAGGGGTTATTGGACATGTATACAATATTGGCACTCAAAAGGAAAGGGGAGTCTTGGATGTGGCTGAGGACATTTGCAAGCTTTTTAAATTGGATCCTAAAGAAGCCATAACTTTTGTTCAAGACAGACCATTTAATGACCAGAGGTACTTCTTGGATGATCAAAAGCTAAAGAAGCTTGGCTGGGATGAAAGGACCTCTTGGGAGGATGGGCTAAAGATGACAATGGAGTGGTATACTAAGAATCCTAATTGGTGGGGTGATGTATCTTCTGCTCTTCACCCACACCCCGGTGTTTCCATGATAACTCAATCCAGTGATGATGCTTGGTTCTTTCAGTATGGGCACACCAGACTTACAAGAGAATTCAGTGTTAGTAATGGCAGTTCAGGATTGAAATTCTTGATATATGGAAGGACAGGTTGGCTAGGTGGATTATTAGGGAATCTCTGTGAAGACCAGGGTATAGTCTATGAATATGGGAAGGGAAGACTGGAAGATAGGAAGTCACTCTTGGAGGATATAAGGAGAGTAAGGCCAAGCCATGTGTTTAATGCAGCGGGAGTTACTGGGAGGCCAAATGTTGATTGGTGTGAATCAAATAAGGTTGAAACAATTAGAACTAATGTGGTGGGGACATTAACTTTAGCTGATGTTTGCAAGGACCAAGGTCTGTTGATGATTAATTTTGCCACTGGCTGCATATTTGAGTATGACAAGGAGCACCCCCAAGGATCATGTATAGGATTCAAGGAGGAAGATAAGCCCAATTTCACCGGTTCCTTCTATTCAAAGACTAAGGCCATGGTAACTGTTACATACATCACATTTTATATGTTATTTTTTTTACCTCGAGTATTGAATTCCCTAGCACACACAAGCACACGCATACAAATGGACCTCAATTAGTTCCAGGCCTAAAAATTTAGTGCGCCCCCCCCCCCCCCCCCCCAACACAACAAAAGGACGTTCTGTTAATGAGGAATTTTTTATGTGTCAAGGCTTGTTGTACTCAATATGTAATTGATAATATGGATATAGGGACGCTGAGTTGAGCCTTTTGAAATTGCATCCAAAATCTTTAACAATATTAATCACAAATAAATTGGCAAATAAACAGGTGGAGGAGCTTATAATAGAATATGAGAATGTCTGCACTCTCAGGGTTCGAATGCCAATATCATCAGATCTCAGCAACCCAAGAAACTTCATCACGAAGATCAGTCGTTACAACAAAGTGGTGAACATACCCAATAGCATGACAGTACTAGATGAGCTCCTGCCCATCTCCATTGAGATGGCAAAGAGGAATTGCAGTGGAATTTGGAACTTCACCAATCCAGGTGTTATAAGTCACAATGAGATTCTAGAGATGTACAGAGATTACATTGACCCAAAATTCACTTGGGTGAATTTCAATTTGGAGGAACAAGCCAAGGTGATAGTAGCTCCAAGGAGTAACAATGAGTTGGATGCTTTGAAGCTCAAAAACGAGTTCCCCGAATTGCTATCAATCAAAGATTCAATCATCAAATATGTCTTTGAGCCTAACAAGAAGACTTGAATATTCATTTTTGTTGCAATTAAAGGAAAAGTTTGTATCTCTGAGTTCTGGAGATGGAAGTTGACAATTTTACCATAAGGTTATTCTTTTTATTTTCATATTCATTGTTGTAATTTTTTTGATTAGTATATTCATAAGGCTCCATTTGGGAGTTTATAAAGAAATAGAATGGAATGGAATGGAATGATCATAAGGAAATAGAATGGAATGAAATGCATTTAAGTAATGGAAAAGAATGGAATTGAATGGAATTAAGTAATCTTGATCGGATGTTTTAAAATAAAAGAATTGAATGGAATGAAAATAAATGACATGTAAGAAATTTTGTTTGGGAGTAACATGAAAGGAATATAATGGAATCATTTTATGACAATTTTACTATTAGACCCCTATTTTAAAATAAAAGGTTGAATATATAGGGGTATTTTGGGAGTTCTAGTAAAAAAATCATTAAATCTAATTCCATTAACTCTCATTCCTTGCAATTTCAGGGAGAATGAAAATTTGATATTTTAAGGCCTCGTTTGGGAGGAGGGAATGGAATGGAATGGAAAGGAATGAAATGAATAATTTTAGAATATTTTTCCCTTTTTTTGTTTGGGAGTTTTAATGGAGGGAATGGAAAGCTCATTCCCTTGGTTGAGAGTTTAAGTGGGAGGAAATGGAATGGATAGGAATGGATACTCATTCCTCTCTATTTTCTTAAAATCTCAAATTTTCATTCCCCCCGAAATTAAGAGGAATGGGAGGGAATGAAATTAGATTTAATGATTTTTTTACTAAAACTCCCAAAATACTCCTATATATTCAACTCTTTTATTTTAAAATAGGGATTTAATAGAAATATTGTCATAAAATGATTCTATTTCATTCCTTCCATGTTGCTCCCAAACAAGATTACTTATATTCCATTCATTTTCATTCCTTTCCATTCCTTTATTTTATAACATCCAATTAAGGTTACTTAATTCCATTTCATTCTATTCTTTTTCATTCCTTTCCCTTACTTATTTACATTCCATTCCATTCCATTCCTTTCTATTCCCTTTATGGTCATTCCATTATATTCTATTCCCTTCTCTTATGAACTCCCAAACAGACCCTAAGGAAACAGAAACGAATGAGTATTCTCTCCTACACATTCCATTCCCTCTCACTTAAACTACCAAACAAAGGAATGAGCTTTCCATTCCCTTTTTTAAAACTCCCAAATAAGGGAAGGGAAGAATATTCTAAAATTATTCTTTTCATTCCTTTCCATTTCATTCCATTCCATTCCCTCCTCCCAAACGAGACCTTACTTATTAGCTTCTTTCCTGGATAATCTCATGCCATGGCCGGCTCAATGTATTTTTGAGCCTTACGTATTATTATTATTATTATTATTATTATTATTATTATTATTATTATTATTATTGTATAGCCATTTGTAAGATTTTCATGCATTGTTTATCTAATAACAAATTTATCTAGAGATCCTTTTGACATTTAATTAAGTTTTTTATGTTTTATTTTTATAAATTTTTCAAATACAAATAAATATTAAAAAAAACATCTATGAAATAAAAAATGATTATTTATTAAAAGATAGAAAAGGATAAAATAATATTTAAAGAGTAGAATAGTAAAACCTGATTTATAAAAAGACACTATTGAAGCGTTAGATTATCAATAGATCATCTAACACTCTCAACCTGCAAAAAAAATGATAATTAGTTCTAATCAAACAAGTAAAATGAGCACTTCTATTTTACCAAAAAAAAAAGAGCACTTCTAAGAAAATGTAAAATGAAAAACAAAAAACAATTAAGAAAAGGTAAACTAAAGCAAAGAAGTTTCCAGCGAAATACAATTAAAAAATCTAAACGAAAGCAAATAATAAGTGTAAACTATTAAAAAAATAAAAATAAATAAAAAAGAAGAAGAAAAGACAGGATAAGTCGGTCATACAGTACGACGCCATAGAAAATGCAATCTTTTCATTTATCTCCTTTACCAAATATCAAACTACTTAGAACCAGTTACCAAGTACTTAAACCCACTAGTATAGAGAAAATTAGAAACTTAAAAAAAAAAATAAAGCCAAGCTACTCAAGAAAGATAGAAGAATTTCGAAAAAGGAAAGACTTTTATTTTACATGTTCAAGAGACTGCGGAGTTTAAAGGGAAGGGGACCTAAACAGCTACAACTACCAACCGATTCAAGGAGAGATGAGAGGGTAAAGCTAACAACAACTTTGGTTGATTGAGGGAGAATATTTCAGGTAATAAATTTTAATTTTAGAGTTTAAGAGAGGGTTATGAGATTGTTCTATCTTTTTAGTGTGTACAAGTCTAAATTCATAAGTATAAAAAAGAATTCCAACCATCGGGAAGGGAGAGTCAAACAAAGACAAAGTGTAAGGCTACACACACACACAGATTTTCATGCATTGGCTAAATTTTGATGTTTGATTAATACATAGACAAGATAATTATTAGTGCAAATTTTTCTTCTAAATATTTTTTTTTTTTTGGAGGGGGGGATTTTTTTGAAAGAATTCGTACATTAATATTTGGGCTTTTTTGGGTTAGTAGTTTGGATTTTTAAGCAATACGTGGGCCTTCTTTCACCCATTGTTGGGGCCTTCTCTCACTTGAGGCCTTAGGCAATGGCCTAAGTTGCATTATGGGTTGAGCCGGCCCTATCTCATGCCTGCAAATAACATTCTAATTCGGATCACTGTCTCTTTGCTTTTAGTTACAATATAGTCTACTTGTTCTCCAACTTTATGGGCCTACTATTATAACAGAAGGCCAAGGCAAATGATAAAAAAGTGTCACAAACATTTTGAGTTGGGCATCCAAAATCCCCACTCTCTATCAACTGGAATTTGGCAAGCAATCCCCAGGGGGGAGTCCTGACAATGAACTATAGTAAGATTTAACTGAAATGGTCCATAACTTAAGGCCATTACATCTATAGCATAGTGCTTACTTGAGAAATTATTGATCCTAGTAGCCATACCACAAGCAACACTTGGCTTGGATGTCATCCTTGATTGTTTAATTCGTAGCTCTTTAAGAGAGGTTTATTTGAGACTAACATAATCAAACACTTATTTTCTAGCTAAAATATACCGAAATCAATGGAAAAACAGGCTTTGTAACCGAGCGCCAAGCCGAAAACTGAAGTAGAAGAACAAATTTTAGTACACAGCTTATGGGTGTGATTGTTTGAAGGTGAAATAAGGTGAATGGAAAATTTTGGAGAGAAAATGAGAAGAAAAACATTTTTGGTAGGGGTTTGGTTAGAGGGAGGGGAGGGAAAAAAAATTGATAAGGCCTAAGTGTTTCTTCTTGAGTCCACAAAAATGTTTTCTCTTCAAAATGGAGATAAAACTAGGGGTGGCAATTCGTGTTTGCGTGTCAGGTTCGTGTCGTGTCAACTCATACATATCCGACTATATAGGTCAACACTAACCCGACATGTTTATTAAACGGGTCAAGATTCCTCAACCCTAACACGACCCATTTATTAAACGGGTCAGTCGTGTCGACCTGTTTATCTGATTTTATCAAAATGAAGAAAAACAGTTATGGAAAAAATAAGTAAATAAATATTTTAAATATAAAATTTAGAACTAATGAGTAATTATATCACAAATAATCATTCAAAACTAAAACATATCTCAATATCATAAATAATCAATCACAATACGTCAAAGAAAATAAATTACAATAACTAATAAGTTTATATACCTATAGTTTGAATGGTATATTGGTAAAATTTCATTTAATTAAACGGGTCAAACAGGTCAGACGGGTTCCATAGTTTAAACCCTAACCCAACCCGTTTATCAAACGGGTTCATCGTGTCAACCCAAATATGACACGAACCCATTAAGTCTCAACCCATAACCTGCTAATTTCGTGTCGTGTCGTGTCGGGTTCACGGGTCGTGTCCAATTTTGCCACCCCTAGATAAAACTATGTAGGAGGAATTTAATAAGAAAATAACGAAAATGCCCATATGCACTTGTACATGGGCTTGTCCAATCTGTTGCTTTTTTTTGGGTCTAGTTTGATCTGTACGTTGCTTCTTCCTTTTTCTTTTTCTTTTTTATCTCTTTTTATTTCTTCTGGTTTGGATGTTGCCCCCTACTTTTTTTTTATTTCGTTTGATTTCCTAGGCAGGCTTCGTCCAATTGCTCTTTTTTCTTTTTTCTTTTTTCTTTTTTTTTCTTTTTTTCTCTTTTGCTTTCTTTTGTGATTTTTTGTTTTTGTCTTTTTTAGACGTGATTTTTTTTTTTGTAGACATGATTTTTATTTCCTAATAAATTTGGGTGATTACTTTTTTTTGGTCACTATTTTTGTTTTAATAGGGCATCATTTTTTAATAGGGGTACATAAGTAAATTTCTATAAATACATTTTTTTTCCATCCATCAGCTTATCTACTCCAACCAAATAAAAATGAGGGAAATTAAAATTTTTTCTATCCTCTCACTTTTCTACCCTCCCATCATTTTTTGTCCTCCCACTTTTCCACTCGTCCAACTAATCTGACTCTAAGGGCTCAATATGAATTTCTAGCAAAATTTGAAGGAGATTGTGAGGGGACTTAGCATGGACAAGATATATAGGCCTCCAAATATGCAAACTTACGACATAAATACAAAACCAAGACAGCCCTATCTATGATAATATAGATGGAGCCAGCTAATAACTTAATGTTTAGAATTTCCTTAATTTATTTATTTAATTCGTTATGTTCTTTTTCGATTTGGTTTTAGGAATTTAATTCTTCTTTTACTAGGTTATTAATGTAATTTTTTATACCTACTAATCTAATATGATAATAAGTTTGAAACTGTTGTTCAATATCATGTGAAAAAAGGGTGAACTCCAATTATTGTTTGCTTGTTTTACTGTTTGCTAATGAGTGAAGTAGGGCCTAGGGGTACTAGTGTACTATGCTCTTAAGTCTTATAACATTTAACTTACAAATTAATATGTCATCAATTAATAAAATAAATAACAATAATAAAAAATAAATATATAAAATCAAGCATTCATTTATGAGATAGTTAAAGTCCATCAATAACAATCATAACCACATTAGTTCCTAAGGTTTATATAATAAAATTTAACCTTTAGCATTTCTCTTTCTTAATAGCTATTTTCTTGTAGCTTGTATGTTATGCAAATTATATTACCAATTAATTATGAGTAATTTAATCTATCTTTATTTTAATTGATTCTTTTTATACTTAGATTTTCATGATAATCGATTAAAGATAAGCAGAAGATATCATGTCTATTTTAGTTTTTGCTAATTTTGCCACATATTTAAGCTTTTTTTTGGGGGGGGGGGGGGGGGATCATATATTTAAGTTTGAATAACCATGTTTTATCATGCACCTGTTGCATCATAAAATATTTCTTTTTTTAAAGCATCATAAAAGAGTTGTAAAATATTTCAATTGCATCTTAAAATACATTTATGATATCTTTTTTATACTATACCATATAAATAGATGATCCCTACATCTTGCACGCAATAATTTGCTTAAATGCTTTATGGTATAAGGTTGTTTCACATATGCCATCTCCTCTTCCAACTTGCTTACTTGTTATACTTTTGACCTTTGAAGAAAACATTATTATTTCATGTGAATTTTTCTAGATTTCATGTGAATGAAATGGATGTCTTCTAATCCACATGTCATGTGAATGAAATGTATGCTTTCTAATCTACAAGTCATGTGAAGGATATTTATTATTTAAGAGTGAAAATCATATTTTACTTTTATTTCACTTCCTCTCTTTTTTTTATCTAATAATTTAATACTAATTAAGTTATAAAAGGTGCTAATTGAGTTATAAAACTCTTGACATTTTTTTCATTATTATTTAATCAATGCAATACAAGTTTAATAACTACATGCTAGGATTTTAAATCTTATGCATGAGAAACATAATTTCATGTGAAACTTCATGAAATTATGTTTCAAACGAGATAAAATTCATTCACATGTCAAACAAATAAATTCGAATTCATATAAGGCAATCACATAAAAATCTTGATGTATCATGGCATGAAATTCCACAAAATTCAAAGATATTCATTAACCTTTCATGATCTTATCAATCATTTCATGTGCAAGGATTTTATCCTATGCTACCTATCTATTGAGCCCTATCACTTCCAAATGCGTTTGTAAAAACAAATAATCTTCTCAATAAATAGTTTACATTGAAATAAACAGAACGTAAGTTCCTGGAAGCAGCTACGATAATGATGATATAGAGTGTAATTTCCTGGAAGCACCAACAATCATGATGATAGACAAAGTAGATAAAGAAGAACAAGTCAATAATGATCCAGTTCCTACTCGATGTTAATGTTTTAGTCCAATGCGATTAAGACATCCCAACAAACAATACAGGACCAAAATGGGCAAATGCCCTTTTCACGCCAAAAAAAAAAAAAAGCATTATGTCTCTTTTTCCAAACTAATTAAGAAAATGCTCCTCTTTTGAAACTCAATTTTCTCAAAATCGAGTTAAGCCCTATAGCAACGTTTTAAAGAGCCTATAGTGACGTTTTTATCACCTATAGCGGCGTTTTGTAACTCGAGCTCTATGAACTCGAGTTATAGGTAAAAACAAAGAAGAAAAACTTGCATGTAACTCTAGTTCATGGAAGTCGAGTTACAAAACGCCGCTATAGGTCCTTAAAACGTCACTATAGACTCCTTAAAACGTCACTATAGACTCCTTAAAACGTCGCTATAGGGCTCTAGAATTTCCTTTTTTTTTTTAAACTCAATTTTGAAAAAATCGAGTTTCAAAATATGGGCATTTCTCTAATTAGTTTAGGAAAGAGTGCATTTGCCCTTTTTTTTTAGCGAAATGGGCATTTGCCCATTTTTACCAACAATACACTAATAACATGTGGGGTTCTCATGGTTGTCAAAATCGCGATCTGGATTGTAGGATCGTACGATTTTACGATCCCACCTCACCAAAACGTTTAAAATCGCACTAGGATCGTAAAAATGCTAGGATCATATGTAGGATCATGTAGAATCGTATAGGATCATAGGATTGTATGGGATCCTACCGATTCTACCGATCCTACCAAAACATCAGTTTTTGGTTTTTTTTTTTTTTTTTTTTTTAGGGATAAATTTTTGGTTTTGATGAAACTTTAAGGGTTTTTATTTTTCTATGTTGTGATGGAATGGCTTTTTATTTTTATTTTTTATAAAATTATGTTACCCTAAGCAAACGTTTTCTAATTTTTAGTTCACTTATAATAAAAATGAAGGAATGCTTCATCATTTCTAAATGAAGAATTTATATTGTCTTTGCTACATTTTAAGCTATAATGTTGTTAAATTTGTTTGATCAATATACTAATTTGTGTTATAATATTACTAAAATGTTTTTCTTATATATAATTTTATTAGTATGCTTGTATTTGTATATTGATTGATTGATTGATTTTTTTGAGCACGCTTTGTAATTGTTGCTGAGTGGTATAACTTAAATGGTTGAGTGTGAAGTTAGATCTTTTTTGCAGCTCTACTATACAAATATACAATGTCTACATAGATGATAAAATGGTTGATGATGATTAGGACAGTGGTCATAAAAACCCTATAATAAGAATAATTAAATGTTCACTCTACCTTAATATTAATCTTGCATTTGGATTTTATATTTTAGTTAGCTAGTTTCCATTTGATAACTTATTTTGGATTTTAAACTTGGAACTTAGAACTTGGAAAATATTTCAATATTGTTGATAAATATTTTGGTATGTGGTTGTTAATTAAACATTTATTGAACTTTTTAGATACATTGGGTCAAAACGTAAATATATTTGTTTCGTTAGTATAGACGTAGCAATGTAAGACATGCAAATTACATTATATAATGCAAATCTTTGTTTTTTTATGGATAAATTCATAATTTACTTGATTATTCAATATACAAAGTCATTATCAATGTGTTTTTTTGCTATAAATATGAAAATATGTAGGATCATACGACTTACGATTCGATTCTACGATTCGATCCTACGATCTACGATCCCACCTACCTCTCACGATCTTACATAAGATCCCGATTTTGACAACCTTGGGGGTTCTTACAAATACAAACATTGGGGTTCCAACTTTCAATTAGGTTCTTGGACTATTGATTTGAACAATTAATTCATTTCACTTTAGTTTTTTTAAAATAATATATTTTAATAATAATCTCTACAAGGCCGCAATTTGCACCTAAGCCTAAAACAAGATAGGGATAGGCTCAAAGAGCCCAATACAATAAATTTATAAAGTGGGCTCTAAATCTAGGCTCTAGCGAGTTGAGTTAGTAATGATAATGGGCTTAAAATTATGGTGAGATGAAGATGGAGTAGTTTATACAATGAGATTTGTCCTCGGACTCAAGCCGAGGAGATTGATTCTTATATTTCACTCTTTAAAAGACGAATTACAAATATTGTTCTTTAGTCTACAATGTTTTTTCTCTCTCCTTTCTTCCGCCCCTTCTTATGAGGGATCCTTTATCTTATATAAACCCTTTTAGATGATCCTAACCTTCCACCTATTGATTGCGTAGGTCATTCCCTCCATTCCAGTCTTGTCTAACACCTTCTTTAAGTTCATGAGAGATGCAAAGCCCAAGGCAACACTGTTCAAAGATTTTTTCCACATAAATGCAGCCAAAAGGTTTGGTGAAATGCATTAAATGTGGTGGCAGTTCCTAGCTTTTCAATCACGTCAATTCCATCCCCTTTCCTAAAGCCCTTTTTGCACAGTAGAGTCTCCTCTAATAGCGCGTTGATGATGTAATCAGAAAATCCAAGGACATGGCCTCCTCAGCCTAACAACAGTCCTTCTCGGCCAGGCGTGACACGTGGTGTGACCTTATTCGAAATTCTCATACCCCACAATAGCCCCTCAAAACTCCAATTTGTTTCCTCCCATTCGAGGAGGGAAACGGGGTTTTGACTGTAAGCAATTGATTTGACACGTGTCCCTGACTCCCACGAACAAAAATGTCATTTCGTGTGCCCTGTAACTGTACTTGATGCTTTGGAGTCCGCAACACTTCAGTAATTGCTCCAAGTGGCGCCCTATTCCCTACATTCAACGGTGAGATGAAAATCTCACGGTTAAGTTTTCCTCAAATTTTGGGCAGGATAACTCCCACCCATACCCTGTCTTCTATATAAAGCGCCTAGAGAATTCATTTCCCCCATTTTGCACACCTTCGAGCTCTCTAGGCTTCCAAGATTTCCTGACCCTTCCCATTCTTGAGAAGTTTCTGAGGCGTTCCTTCTACTTACTTCTATAAGTTTTAAAAAAAAAAATTATATTCTTTTAGATTGTTTTCTCCTCGGGCAATCTTCTCGGCCTTCATTTTTCTATATTCTTCCCTTAGACATATCCTCCGCCTTTTTCTAGCTTGTTTAAATAGGTAGATTTAAACATCTCCTAGATACCCCTGCCGGTATGGAGGGTTTTAGGGCTAAATACCACATCCTCTCAAGAGTCTTCCTTCGATACTGTGCTCTGGGGGATTGGCATACTAATAGAAAAGAGGGGGAGGTCGTCATTCTCATGATCACCTTCATAGAGGGAGGAATGACGCTTCCCATGGGTAGCTTAACTAGGGACTATTTGATCGCCCATAGAATATATCCACATCAATGTGCGCCTAATTTATGTAGGGTCCTAGGTAGCGTAGATGCCTTTAATGTGCACATGGGCCTGAAGCTCACTTGGCACGACGTCGTCTGGATGTATGAATGTCATTCATTCGATGACGCGGGGTATTACCTCAAGTCCAAGTCCTCAGCAGTCAGGCTTATTCGTGTCTTCCCCAGTCCAACAAGGGCATGAATGACGACTATTTAATCGCCTCTGGGGAGTGGCATGGCGGTCTTCACTATCCCATACAAGAAGGGGAGCCAGGTGGGGTACCCTAGTTTTAGGTTTCTCGTCATGAGGCTTAGTTTTGTAATTCTTCTCTCCCATTTTTAAATATTTGTCTTTCTGACTATAGGTTTTCTTCTTGGTTATGTTTTGCAAATAAAAGGCACGTGGCCCCTAATATTAGACTTGTTAATTTCGACGATCTTAACAAACTGCTCAGATCTGAGGTGTTTGTAAGTGAAGACAAGCAACTGAGGGTTGTTCAACTTATCCTCAATTTTGAGCCACTGTCCGACACCTTTCAGGACATAGGCAACGTAGTCCTTGCAGGCAATCCTCGACTCAATCGTATTGACATTACGGTGCGAGGTTTTCTAGCCTAAGAGGACGTAATGCACATTTTCTGAGAATGTGCTCTCCCAATTGTAGCGAGTCTAAGGGAAGAGACCGCTTCTTCTCAACTGTCACTAAAGGAGGAAATTGACCAGTTCCGACTTGAGGAAGAAGAGAAAGAGCCAGGAGACCTTGTTGTTTACCTTTTAGATAAAGAGGACGAATCGAACAAAAACTCAAGAATTCGTTATCTCGATTTCATAGTTGTTCATGTGGACAATAACACCAAGGAAGAGGAAAAAAACATGTCCTTGCAAACGAGGAGAGGCTTGAAGGCCATTCTTGCGGATAAGGCCAAGGTGCAAGCTACAAAGGGCGCTTTGGGGTCCTAGCCTCCTACCATTCTCCCACCCCCTCCTTCTCCTCCAGGGAGTTTGCTCCCTACACCCAACCTCAAAAAGAAAAGACAAGACAAAGGTGAAATTGAGGAGGGGGAGCTGGCTCGACAAAAGGGGCCCAAACAACAAAAGATAGCTAAAGGCCAGATACGAGCTTCTTTTGTGGAGAGCAAAGAGAGCCATGAAATGGCTGAGGTGTGTCAATTTCAATCCAGTTGGGCCCCTTGGTTGGAGTTGGACAAGGCTGCCATTCCCCAAAACTCCACCATAAGGGAATTTCAAAAAGGACATGCCTATTATTTAGCTGAGGCCCTAAAACAGCCTATCCTTCTGCCCAAGGATATGGTTGCTCTAAAGAAAATGTGGCAACAAGAACTCTTCTTGTCCCTAAAAAGGGACTTAGCCTTGGTAAGTCCTATTGCCATCATTAATAGCTATTAGTTTGAATATCTTCTTATATTTTTCTTTTTGTTATGACATACTTGTTTATTACTTTCGTATAGACTATCCAAGAGGTGTTTGTCATCAAGGAATGGGTAAATGATGCTCGGAGCGAGGCCAAAGCCGAGGCCAATCTTCAAACCGAGATTGAACAAACCCTAGGTTTGGCCGAGCATTAAAATAAAGAGCTCGTTGAGAGGCTGGTAGAAGAGGAGAAAGGGAGAAGGAGTGCTGAGGCCGGGGTTAAAAACGAAGAAGCTCAAGAGGAGGAGCAACACAAAAAACTCCACTACAATAGGATAGAGCTAGCCACAACCCAACAACAAGTTTTGGACTTGAAAGCGGAGCTAGCCCAGGCTCAGGAAGCAGCTCGCACTATCAAGGAGACCGTGGAGGCTTTGGCGCAGGCCTCATACAATAGTGGGGTCGAGGAAACAGAGACTCGCTTGGCCAAGGAGCTTGCCGAGGTATGTAGGGATTACTGTCAAATGGTATAAGCGGAGGCCCTTAATGTGGCAGGAGTCCTTGCTACCTCAGAATGAAGGAGGGCTGAAAATGTGTGGTTTCCCCAAGACATTTGTGCAGCTCCAACTGCCCTTCAGCTTCCCACTGCCCCCGAGACCATTCTCCCCTTGCAACCCTCTACCACCCAAAACTCTCTCCCTGAATAGGCTGTTGACCAAAGTGAGAAGATTGAAATGATCCTGAGTGAGGGGGTTGGTTAGGGTGGTCCTCGGCCAAGATAGAAGGATAAGGGCAAGGAGGTTGAGCCTCTGCCTGAGGCTAAGGTTTCAGACGTTTCCCTCAAGCTCAAAGAAGTGGCTCCCAAGACCAAAGAGATCGATGTCAAGTCTAAAGGGGATAATCACATGACAAAGGAAACCGTGACCAAACCTAAGAAAGATCCTCCCCTAAAGACCAAGGCATAGCCTAGTATTCCCCTCTCTTCTTTCTCAATCATTGTAGTTGTTTTGTTTTGTTACATGTTTCTTTCTGTAATTTTCTTTTTATTTTCTTCTACTATGTAATTACCCACATATATAATGACAAGATTAAGATTCTTCTCTTGTTTTTATCCTGAGCACAGTTCTGTTCATTTGATATATATTGCATTTGGCCAGTAATACCCTTCGCTAGGATTTTAGTTCAATGATGTTCCTGCACATAGTGTTAATGATTTGTTACTCAATTAAACAGGGTAGGACCTTGTAAATGACTAAATAACAATTCTGACATCAATGTAATTAGTCGAGGAAATGATCTTGTTGTAAGAGTATGTTAATGAACCCTTAAAACGTTTTTACCAATGATTTGGATAAGCCTCTGTTTTCATGTGATGACTTATATGCTGGGATTACAATCTTTGTAAAACTAACACGTATTAACTAATAGACAAATATTGAAAAGTGTAAATTTTCCCAAGGCATGTGGTTCAAGGAGCCAGGCATAGCCAAGATTCTGTTTGATACTTATAAAAATGACGAAAGATATCAATTTTCCCAAAGGATGTGGCCCGAGCAGCCAAGCATAGCCAAGGTTTAGTTTGATACTTAGAGAAATGATAAAAGATATCAATTTTCTCAGGGCATGTGGTCTAAGAAGCCAAGCATAGCCAATGTTCCGTTTGACATTTAGAAAAGATATCAATTTTCCCAGGACATGTGGTCCGAGGAGCCAAGCATAGCTAAGGTTCTATTTGAGACTTAGAGAAATCATAAGAGATATCAATTTTCCTAAGGTATGTGGTCTGAGGAGTCAAGCATAGCCAATATTCTGTTCGACACTTAGAAAAATGATAAATGTAACGCAGCAAGTAATAAGCGATACATAACACAAGAGACTTTTATTAGTAATAATACCTTTGCAAGTTATTTACATTCCAGAGATGTGGTACAACGTTTTTATCTAGGTCTTCAAGATAATAAGCCCCTATTCCAGCTACCGAGGTAATGCGATATGGCCCTTCTCAGTTGGACCCTAACTTTTCCCATGCTGAATTCTTTGCAGTACTCAAAACCTTTCTTAATACTAAATCTCCCTGTGCTGCTGGCCTCAACATAACATTTAAGTCATACCCTTGTTTGAGCTTATATTGATAATATGCTAGTTGAACCATATTGTTCTTCCTTCGTTCTTTGATCAAATCCAAGCTTCTTTGTAACAATACATCATTGTTGTTCGGAGTGAAAAAACTTGTCGTCATCGTTGGGAATCCGTTCTCAAGAGGGATTACAGCCTCGGCCCCATAAGCTATTGAGAAGAGTGTTTCCCTTGTGGATTTGCGAGGGGTAGTCTGATATATCCAAAGGACATGTGGCAGTTCTTCCACCCATTTTCCTTTTGCATAGTCCAACCTCTTCTTGAGCCTGTTCACTATCACCTTATTGACAGCCTCAGCTTGTTCATTCCCCTGTAGGTAAGCTGGAGTGGAATACCTATTCGTGATGCCCAAGTCACAGCAATATCTTCTGAAAGCCTTGCTATCGAACTGAAGTCCATTGTCCGATATAAGAATATAGGAAACCCCGAAACGGGTGACAATATTCTTCCAAACAAATCTTTTTGCATCCAGGTCCTTGATATTTGACAATGGCTCAGCTTCCACCTATTTGGTGAAATAGTCCATGTCGACCAGCAGCTATCTCTTATTCTCTGCTACCTTAAGGAAAGGCCCCACAATATCCAGGCCCCATTGAGCAAAAAGCCAAGGGCTAGACAGAGGGTTAAGGACACCTCCTGGTTGATGAATGTTTTGGGCAAATCTTTGACACTGGTCGCATTTCTTCACATAGTCTTGTGCTTCCCTTTGCATATTTGGCCACCAAGATTCCTAAGTAAAGGCCCTGTGGGACAAAGATCTACCTCCTGTCTGACTCCTGCAAATCCCTTCATGTAACTCCTCTACGAGTAGTTAACTCTTCAGGGTGTATACAAAGCAGATACGAGCTAGAGAAAGAACGCTTGTACAATTTTTGATCTTCGAACAACCAAATCTAAGGAGCTTTTTTACGTATCTTGTTAGCCTCTGACTTATCCTGAGGCAGGATATTCTCTTTCAAGAATAGCACAACGGCGTCCATTCAACTAGGTCTCATTCTAATCTGATGACTATGGACCATATTCACACTTCTCTTGGTAGGCTTACATAAATCTTCTACCAAGATGACCCGCGGTAAACTCTATGCCGAGGAAGTTGCCAGGGTGGCTAGAGAATCAATATGAGTGTTTCTGCTCCTAGGGATTTACACTAAGGTGAAAAATTCGAACTTTGATTGTAAATATCTAACATAATTCAGATATTCTTACATCTTTGGAACTCTAGCTTCCAGCTCCCCTTCCACTTGGCCTACAACCAATCTGGCCGATTTGTTTCTTTTGGGGATAATACACTAAGTAATAAATGAAGAAAAAGAATAACACAAAGATTGTCAGTACCACCGAGAGCGGGGACATACTACTGAGGATTGCATGACTCTGTAGAATCATTTGGAGCAACTAGTCAAGGATAGAAGATTAAAGCAGTTTTTGTATCGGCCGAACGGGCAGATGGAGTAGATAGGGTTCAGAACGCAAGGGAACACTTCCTCAAGGCCTCTTTTAGGCACAATTAATGTCATCTTTGCTGGCCTTGGAAGGACTGGTTCTCGTCCCTTCAGAGTGATGTCATAGCATGAACACTCGCTGAGCATTCTACTTCTGAGCCGAAGAGGGCCAGAATGGATATCCGACCTGCATTGAGTTTTTTAGAAGAAGATAAGATTGGGACCACGCAGCCACACAATGATGCTTTGGTAGCCCCGCTCAGGATAGGTAGATATAATGTGAAGAAGGTGTTGGTAGACCAAGGCAGTGGTGCAGAGATTATGTACCTTGACCTATACAAAGGGTTGAATTTAAAACCAGAAGACTTGATAGCTTATGATTCACCATTAATAAGTTTTGATGGAAAATTTGTCATTCCAAAGGGTCAGATTAGATTACCTGTGCAAGTAGGTCAGAGGTGGTGGAAGTGGATTTTATTGTGGTAAATACCTACTCTTTCTACATAGCCATTGTAGTGAGACCTTGGCTTCATGCCCTGGGAGTTGTTGCCTCAACTCTACATTTGAAGGTGAAATACCTGTCGAGGGGCCAGATTGAAGACTCTGATTGCGCCTCATAGGGTCCCCCGCCATCTTGTTTGGCCATTTGAAGAAGGGCTCATTCTTAATTGTTTTCAACTTTCCATTAGGTTCTCGAACTATTGATTTGAAAAATTAATTCCTTTCACTTTAGTTTTTTAAAAGTAATATACTTTAATAATAATTTCTGTAAGGCCGCAATTTGCACCTAAGCCCAAGACAAGATGGGGGCCCAAAGATCTCAATACAATAAATTTATAGTAAGTGGGCTCTAAATCTAAGTTCTAGTGAGTTGAGTTAGTGATGACAATGGGCTTAAAATTATAGTGAGATGAAGATGGAGTAGTTTATACAATGAGATTTGTCCTCAAACTCAAGCCGAGGAGATTGATTATTATATTTCACTCTTCCAAAGACAAATTACAAATATTTTTCTTCAATCTACAATGTTTTTTCTCTCTCCTTTTTTCCACCCCTTCTTATGGGGGATCATTTATCTTATATAGACCCTTTCAGACGATCCTAGCCTTCTACCTGTTGATTGCGCGGGTCATTCCCCCCATTCCAGTCTTATCTAACACCTTCTTTAAGTTCCTGTAAAATGCGGCGCCCAAGGCAACACTGTTCAAAGGTCTTCTCCACATAAAATGCAGCCAAAATGTTTGGTGAGATGCATTAAATGTGGTGGCAGTTCCTAGCTTTTCAATCACATTAGTGTCATCCCCCTTCCCAAAGCCCTTTCTGCATAGTAGAGTCTCCTCTGATATCGCGTTGATGACGTAATCATAAAATCCAAGGACGTTGCCTCCTCAACCCAACAACAATCCTTCTCAGTCAGGCTTGACACGTGGTGTGATCACCTTATTCGGAATTCTCATACCCCACAATTTCCATTAAAGACTAGCACATTTCATCACATGATGTATACATTTTTTTTTCCACATAATCAATCATTTTGAAAAATTATCGTATTAACCATGATATATTAAATTTATTGATTTTAATGGAAAAAACAATCATAGGGATTAAGGATAAATTTGTTACAAACTTAATGTGCAAGAGATTAATTGTCTGAATCAAAAAACTCCAATAACAAAGTAGAAAAGAATGTAATAAAAATATTAGAGGTTTCCTTTATTTAAGATAGTTTAGGCAAAGGTGCACATAGTTCCATACTTCCATTTTCTTTCTTACCATGTTGCCTTTGTTTTTTTTGAGAAGATTCTTACAATATTGCTAGAAGTGGCGTACGCATATTCCCCACCCAAAAAAACTAAATAGAAAAAGGAGTAGCATGGTCCTTAGTTAGTACAAATTTAATAATATGAATCTAATATAATGGACAAAGTTTAGTTATAAAATTAGTTGTAGTTTAAGGTTACAATTTTACTCAATAAGATAAATATTACTATATATTTTGAAAATCTAATCGTTAAACTGTATGTTTTTTACGCTCTTATTAAACTGAAATAGGTTTTCATAAAAAATTTTTTACTACTTACAGCGCCTCTTCACCATTGTTGAACCTTCATCCACCAGTGAGATATTGTCTGATCTTGAGGCTTGAGCTCGGTGCCATCCCATAGTAGCTTCTTCAATTTTTTTTCCCTTCCTCATTGTCACTCTTTCTTTAGGCATTTCTAATCTGGGTTTCTAAACATAATGTTAGCTAGACATGGCAAAACGGGCGGGTCGAGTCGGGTTCGGGTCGGGTCAATCGAGTTACGGGTCAAACGAGTCACGGGTCAAAACGGGTCATCTTAAGCGGGTTAAAAACGGGTTCAGGTCAAGCAGGTTGCGGATCAGGTCGGGTCAACCCGTATTTTTCACATGAATTTTTTTTTTTTTATAAATAAAACAACATGTATTTGTCATTTGAAAAGTTATGCAACAAATTAGTTTATGTAAAATGCATTATTTTGACTTCACCACTTATATCAAGAATGAATTCAGTTAAACTTATTAATACTTATTCAATAATTTTAAAATTTTAAAAATCCTAACATTGCTATCTAAAACAAAATAGCACAAACATAAGTAAAACAAATACACATGTTTTATTTCTACACAATATCAACATTCCAAAATATAAAACAAAATTACAAATGACTTATTGGATAACTCATTTGATAAAGAAGAAAAACATATAAGAAATTTACAATCTTGAAAATTAATTTTATAATCTATTATCAATTGTGGTTGACACTTTATTTCAATTTGAGATATACATTAAAATTGGATTGCTTACTTATTTATACATGGTCTCTTTTATGAATATCATATCATTGTTAAGCAACACACACTCTCGAAAATATCATAATTTATTTTGAAAAGCCGTTTATTTTGGACATAAATTGTTAAAAAATGAGTCTAAGCATTCATAATTTATGCTAATTTGATACTTTGGCTTTACTATTTTTACACTTGTAAATATTTCTCACACATGTCTACAATTTTAAATCTATATTTTTAACTCTATTGTAACCATATTATCTTGGCATGTACTTTGTTATTTAATATCTAAAAATCTTTACTCATTACAGAATGCTTAACTTTTTATCTTTCAGTTAATTTGCATATGTAAATGTATCAATTGTTTCCTTAAAACTCACAATAAACAATTAAACTACTATTGTCTTAATTTTACTTTTTTTTTTACCAAAAAAAAAAAAGTCTTAAAAAAATGATTCGGGTTCAGGTCGGGTTGCGGGTCGGATCGGGTTGACCCGCAAAAAACTCAAAAAACTCGGATCGGGTCACGGGTCAACCCGTTTTTATTTCAAGTAAAAAAATCAGGTTCGAGCCGAGCATTTTTCAGATCGGGTCGGGTCGGATCGGGTCAAAAAATTTTGACCCGTTTTACCATGTCTAATGTTACCAAAGAAACCACTTTTTGCTAAGGGGCAGACAAGCCTTCGTCAAGATCACTTCCACTTTACACTTACCCACTTTCTGCTTCTTATTAAAAAAACAATTTTAATTATTATTTAACAAAAGTTACTCATGGGCGGACAAACCAACGTGGTTTGTCTGCCACTCTTTGACTTTTTTATTTTTTATTTTTGGTTTTTAATTTCTTAGAAAATCATTTACAATTTACTATTCTTTTCTTTTTTTTACTACTTCTATGTAGAAGGCTTATTATGCTTTTTATTTTATTTTTTATTTTAGTGAAATGGGTAGCTTAAAATAATTTAAACAAAAGAGATAAAAATTTGAAATGTAATTAGATATATAAATATATATATATATATATATATAATTTTTTTATATGTTGCGGTAACTCCAAAACGATACACCATTACTGATCAGTACCGAAATATTTCATTCCATTTACCAAAATGAAACGCCTTCCGGTACGGTATTGACTCCATTGAATCTAGGGATACAATCTTACTCAATAAAATAAATATTACTACATATTTTAAAAATCTAACTATTAAACTGCATGTTCTTTACACTCTTAATACAAATATCAATTTTTGTCTCAATTAGCTATTGTTAACTATAAGATCTATAAACTTATATTTTATACATAGTTTTTAAATTAAAAAAATTTCAGTTTAAACAATTTATTGATAACATAACTATTGATCTTTGATTTTTTAAAAATTTTGCAAGTATAAAGGATATAGGAAAAAGATGTAATTCAATAGTAGATTTATCAAAATTCACTTCCAATAAATGGACATGGAGTAAGGTTATAGGCTTAGGCTGCAACTAATTTTGAATATAAACTTTGTCCATAATGTAATTGCTTGGCCATTGGTTTTGTATAACAAGGTTGAAACTTTGGCTGCATCTTCCCCCTATACAGAACACTCTGAAATTTGAAAAGAAATGATTTGAGCTGTAAGGTTAATAGTATATTATAATTGTCTTTAAAACTAAAAAAAAAATATTGAAACTTTGAAACATATATAAGATAATTGAAGGTGATAGAAGCATGCATGTTCCAAAATATATTTAATATTTGTTACAAAAGTGTACGATCCCAAATTCAGAGCTCAACTGAGTTGGCTTCATTAACATCTATAATTCCTACCATCTTAACTTTAATTATCCCACCTTGGTGGTCATTCGAAGAAAAAATAAATAAATAAAAACTTTATATAGTACTGAAAAATTATTAGGTACTCTCAAAGTATTATAAATGTGTACTCCCTTCTCTCACATGAATGGTGAATCTCACTATAAATTTAATTAGCGAGATTCACCATTCATGTGAGAGGAGGGAGTTCCCATTTATAGTATTCCAAGAATATACATTAATTTTCCTATAGTGCTTACTATAGTGCCGCGAACCAAGTTTGACAAAATCAAAGTTTCCAAAAAAAAAAAATTGACAAAATCAATTTTTATATATAAAATAAATAAATAAAGGCCAGCGCACTAGTATAACCATTACTTCTTATTATAAACATTTGAAATCAGTAAACAAAATCAACTTTTCTACAATTCTACGACATTTTTATTTGAATGACAGCTAAAGGTACACTTAAATATTTACAATTAAGTGTATAATACAGTAGTAGGTTAGAAAGAAACTTGCAGACTTTTATTTTAAGACTTCATTCAAACCAATTAACCAAAGGATAATATTTCCGTTGCGTTTTTAAAAACGTGGGATGACTCAGGGGTAGCGCCACCTTAAGGCCAGGGTGCTCCACTCTCAGGGTGCTCCCTAATTTGTTCTACATTCATTAGATAAATGATTGCTCAGTTGTGAACATTGAAAGAGATGTAACTTTTAGTATTAATAATGAGACTATCATGCAATGATTTCAAAATATAAAAACTCTTAAAAGGCAATTGTAAACTTTATATATTTACGTGTTTTTTTATTGTTGTTGTTGTTAATATATGAATTTCTTTTTTTATTAGATTATATAATTTATACTTCTTAAAGAATACCTTGAGAAAAATTCCTAAAGCCGCCACTGGGATGACTATAGGATTATTTCAATTATAATAGTACAAAAAAAATCTGAAACACCATGAATCCTACAATAAGTACAAAAAGAGATTTAGTCGTTGCTCTAGGAATTTTTTTTAGAGAGTCATTAAAAAACTAAAATTAATCAAAGTTTAATAAAAATAAAACTTGAATATATTAAGTCATTGATAAATAAATAAAAACACATATAGAAATTTTACAATTTCTTTGTACGAGTTTTCATATTTTGAAATCATCACATAATAATTTATTAATAGTTGTCATTATTTATTGTCAAAGTAGGTATGACTATTTTATTTGTTAAGATTGTTTAATATTTTTTATTTTTATGTATTTGTTATTGTTTTTATAAAAATATTTTTAACTAAATGATAAAACTAAACCTACTTGCACTATATTAATTATTGACTCACACAACCACACTCATCTATATATAAATATTACACTAATTGCATATTTAACCAATTAAATTCATCAACAAAAGGTAATTAAATTAATAAAAAAATTATATATAAATTTTTTTTTTCAAGTCAAGGTTCATTTGATTTTGTACCCCTAAAGATCAAGTGCTTCCATTAATTATCCTGTGTCATGGAAAAAGATTTATTAGATGCATGGAATCTTTGATGAAGTGATGAGTTATAGTCAAGATTGGATTTGATTTGACTACTTGGAGTAATGTTTACGCTTTATTCGTTTCCGGAGCCGCCGCTGAAGAAAAGCATCACTACTTTGGAAAATATTCTTGAGCAAGTTAGTCAAAAAATGTTCAGTTAAATAATAGGTGCCTCTAAATTCTCTCAATGAGCGTCTATAAGAGAGAGAGAGAGAGAAGCAAGAAGCGAAAATTAAGATGGCAGTTTTCGGCGAAGAATTCGATGTAATAGTGGTAGAGGCTGGCGTCATGGGCAGCTCAACCGCATATCAAGTTTCGAAAAGAGGTCACAAAATTCTCTTTCTCGAGCAGTTCGATTTCTTACACCAGCGTGGCTCATCTCACGGCGAGGCTCGTACTATACGTTCAGCTTACCCAGAGGAATACTACTATCCCATGGTGATGGAGTCCTAAAAACTCTGGGAAGAAGCTGAGTCCCACATTGGCTACAAGGTTTACTTCAAGGCTCAACAGTTCGACATGGGTCCGTCTGAAGATGAGCGTCTCCGTGAAGTCATAGCCACTTGTCAGAAATACTCTGTATCACATGAAATTCTCGACCGTCAACAAGTTTCTGACAAGTTTTCAGGCAGCTTCGATATTCCTGACAATTGGGTTGGAGTGAGTAGTAGTGATGGTGGTGTGATAAAGGCCACTAAAGCAGTGTCTATGTTTCAAACTTTGGCGCTTCAAAACGGTACTGTTCTTAAGGATTGCATGGAAGTGAAAGATATAAGGAAAGATGGTGTGAAAGGAGGTGTGTGGGTTTACACTAGCAATGGTGAAAAGTTTTGGGGTAAAAAATGTGTGGTGACAGTTGGGGCTTGGACTACAAAGTTAGTTAAAACGGTTAGTGGGATTGATTTGCCAATACAACCTTTGGAGACTATGGTGTGCTATTGGAAGATTAAGGAGGGGCATGAGGATAAGTATGCAATTGGGGGTGATTTTCCAACCTTTTCATCCCATGGTGAGCCCCGTATATTCGAAACACCGTCTATATATGGAGTTTCCGGGATTGATTAAGGTTGCGGTGCATGGGGGGTATCCATGTGATCCAGATAAAAGACCATAGGGGCCTGGAATGGCATTGGGGAGTTTGAAACAATGGGTGGAAGAGAGGCCATCAAGCTTGGTTGATTCAGGAGAGCCTGTTGTCACACAGTTGTGCATGTACTCGATGACCCCAGATAAGAATTTTGTGATTGATTTCTTGGGTGGAGAGTTTGGGAAGGATGTTGTCGTCGGAGGTGGGTTTTCAGGGCATGGTTTCAAGATGAGTCCAGTGGTGGGGAGAATACTCGCTGACCTTGTGCTCATTGGGGAGGCAAAAGGAGTCGAGCTAAGCACTTCAGGATTGCAAGGTTTGAGGAGACTCCTAAAGGGAATTTCAAAGATTTTTTACATCATTAATGAAATTAGCTATCCTCCCCCAATGATTGAGTAAAAGCCCATTTCCAATTCCCTGTAATAAATGATTATGTACAATTGTTGGCAATAGTGTCTTATGTTTGATTATGCTGCAATTGCTATATGAATAGTATTAGCAACCTCTCTCTTAACATACTGTTACCTTATTAATATTTTTTATAAAAACATCATATTTTATATTAATACTCATTTATGTGAATTGAGAAAATTAATTATCCCTTAGGCTATGTTTGTTTTGGCTTCAAATGGTTTCAGGAAATCGTTTTACATGAAATCGTGTGTTTGGTTGCGCATAAAAAATAGAGTTTTCCAGAAAATCACTTTTGTTGACCGAAAAATTAAAGGGTTTGACCAGAAATGGTTTGAAGTGAAAATTTTTACTTCAAACCATTTCAGGGAGAGAGAGAGAGAGAGTAGAAAGAAGGCGGCGCCGGCGAGATCGCACCCCTTGCGCCGGCGCTGCCTTCTCGATCGTGCCGCGATCGCGATCTCGTGATCGCGAAGTCGCGAAGCGGTGCGATCTAGCGATCGCGAGGCAGTCACGCCATTTCGCGATCTCACCACGATCTTCTCTTCCAGATCTCGCTGCAATCTTCTCTCCCAAATCGCCGCAATCTTCTCTCCCAGATCTTCTCTCCGAGATCGCGATCACGCTGCCTTGCGATCGCGCGATCGCTAGGCAGCGCGATCTTCTCTCCCAGATTACATGATTTTTTTTTTTTTTTTGGGTTTTGTTTCTTTTGTGTTTCTCTAAATCGTGATGTTACAATTCTAGTGTTGGAAGCTGAGAAAATGTGAGCAACAAGTAGAAAATGTATTTTCTATAATATTTTCAAGATTACAACCAAACATCTGAAAATATTTTCCAAAATATTTTTAAAATGCCACCAAACACCTAAAAATATTTTCCTTTCCCGCAAATATTTTCACCTAAATTATTTTACACCCAGAAAATATTTTACACCCAACCAAACAAATACATTGGTTCCTAACTTTTGAAATTCAAATATAAATTATAATTTGAATAGCTATTGTCAACAATTTTTTATTAGGGAATTTCTGAACATTAACGCAATTTTAATACCATCATTGCCAGCATATTTGGTTTTATTACAATATATACTTTCCTTTATAAACGTTTTGTACTCAAACGTTCTTATTAATTTGAATATGATATGGTTACGTCATATATGGAAGGTTTTTCAGAAACGTAAGTGTACAACTATTTCTGAATTTTTATATACTATAATAAGTTTCCATATATATATATATATATATATATAAGTAATTACTTTTTGCTTTATGGGAAAGTCAAAACAGCTAACAATATTTCAAATGGAGCAAGACTTAGGTATAGTATTTAGGTGTCGTTCCTTAGGTTTCTTTCTTAAGATTATGTCATGTAGATTTTTTTCATAAAGTGAAAGTGTATGTTTTAGTTAAGTAGCCACATAACTAAATCTTAAGAGTGAAACCTAAAGAACAACATATAAAGCATTGTACCTAAGTTTTGTCCTTTCCCTGCCGCTTATTCTCAAAAAAAAAAAGTTTTGTCCTTTCAAACGTTTTTTTTTTTTTTTTTGAATACAAGATAGAATTTCTACTCTAGCCTAATCTAAGTGTATATGTGTGTGAAGCTCCCTCCTGGAGACTTGAACCCC
Organism: Castanopsis chinensis; assembly: GCA_032878915.1. Lineage (NCBI taxonomy): Eukaryota > Viridiplantae > Streptophyta > Magnoliopsida > Fagales > Fagaceae > Castanopsis > Castanopsis chinensis. Next base: position 17,510,257 of record JAVQMG010000115.1, on the reverse strand, counting down.
GGCCCTTGCCCCCCCCCCCCCACACCCCACAAGCACCCCCCCACACCCCACAAGCACTTATACTTGTGGAGTGACCATCGCACCAAGGGTGTGCGGTGGTCAAACGTATATTTTGATTCTAAACAAATTTGTAATAAAGTTTAGCCACATTATGGGCTATTGATTGTATATTTATTTCAATAGCTTTACCATTTAATTGATATCAAAAGTTTTGATTCTTTGGCTAGGGACAAGTCCGGCTATATATATATATATATAATGAAATAAAATTTTTCATATCACCTTATTTTGGATTACAAAGCTACATACTTAAAAAAATATATTTTATTATTGTTCAAAACACTCACCATCTACTGCTTCTTACTCTTCACAAAAATATTTTATCCTTTACTCTATTTTCTGAGAAAAGAAAGTGCTATTGAGAGCTTATATCCTACAAGCAATGTAGGCTCGCAAGGATAATCATCAAAGGTGGCTAGGCTCTTGTACATGAAAACAACGTGCAGAAATCATTTGTCTAACTACATCGGATAAACAGTAGACGGCACGATTCGTCTCAAGATAGTGACTTAGTCCACGCCTCATCTTCGCCACCTATTTTGATAAAATCATATCATGTAATTTCTAAGGAAAATTTAGGTAATATCTCTCCTTTATTTCCAACAATTTGAGACAAATCGTGTGGAGAACACAAAATCATCCTTGGAAAATGGTAATGTTATGTCTAATTCCTTTGGAGCGGGTGATCTTAACTTTAAGAGGTGGAGACAAAAAGACTTTATTTTATCTTACTCTTCTAATTGTGGCTTATGTGTTAACTGAGAAAAAACCAAAGAAAAGAAATCTGAACAATTGACTGATGAAGAAATTTCTCAACATGAAAAAGATGTTAAGAAATAGGAGAAGGATCATCTTTATTGTATAAATTATTTACTTAATTGTCTTTCTAGTGATTTGTATGATTATTATGATCAAGCTTATCCTTCTAAATCAGCCAAAAAGATATGGAAGGTATTGAATCAAAAATATGACACAAAGGAAGTTGGATCCAAGAAATAAGCATGTAGCCAATTTTTCAGATTTCAAATGGCTGAAGGCAAAACAAGCCTATGAACTCCAAATGATTTCATAAGATGTTCGATCTAAAGGCATTCGAGCAAATGAACAAATGCAAGTTTCAACTATCATTGACAAGCTACCTAAGTCTTGGAAGGAGTTTGCCAAAGTCCTGAGACACAAGCAAAAGGAACTCTCCATTGAATCTCTTATCACCCGTTTGAGAGTGGAGGAAGGGGCAAGGAACCAAGACAAAGTTGTGGAACTCCATGGAGCAAATGGTCCTAAGATAAATTTTATTTCTTCAAATGAAAACATGCCAAAAACCCATGCAAAAAATAATGACTATGTAAGGCCTAAGAAAAGAAATTTCAAACGTAGGCCAAATGGAAATCAACCTCAACATAAGACCCACTCTAATCAAAGAAAGAACCAAGCACACCATCCTAAGCATGCTCCAAATAATGGCAGCCACACTAATAATAGCAATAATGCATGTTTTGTATGTGGAAAGCATGGACACATAGCTAGAAATATTGTCATTTTTGAAAACATGGGCCTATGGCTCAAGCCAATGTCATTGAAGAGCCTCTTATGGCTACAGTTACAGGGATTAATATTCTCGAAAGCTTAGAAGGGTGGTGGATTGATTCTGGGGCAACCAGACATGTTTGCTATGATAAAACTTGGTTCAAGACCTACACCATCCTAGATGAGAAAAAGGAAATTATTCTTGGTGATTCTCATACCATTGAGGTTGTGGGTATTGGAGAGGTGCTTCTCAAATTTACTTCTGGGATAGAAATTGCTCTCAAAGATGTCATTCATGTTCCTGACATTAGAAAGAATTTAGTTTCAAGCATTTTGTTGAATAAGGCTGGTTTCAAACAAGTATTTATGGCTGATCAATATGTACTCTCTAAAAAAGACATGTTTGTTAGCAAGGACTATTCATGTGATGGCAGGTTTAAACTTAATGTTGAGATGAATGAAAATTCAAGTTCTGTTTATATTATTTTTTGTGTGAATGTTTGGCATGGTAGATTATGTCATATTAATAATAGATATATGAAAAATATGAGTGGTTTAGTTTTAATTCCTAAACTTGAAAAATGTGAAATTTGTAGCATGACTAAAATTACTAGAAAGCCTCATAATTCTATTGAAAGAAATGCTGAATTACTAGAAATTATTCATAGTGATATTTGTGAATATGAAGGACATTTGACACGTGAAGGTAATCGGTATTTTATAACTTTTATAGATGATTTTCAAATTATTCACATGTCTATCTCATGAAAAATAAAAGTGATGCTTTTAAAAAATTATCAATTTTCTTAAAAGAAGTTGAGAATACGTTTGATAAAAAGGTCAAAAGGTTTAGAACTGATAGACGAAAAGAATATGATACACTTGGTCTTAATAATTATATTCAATCTCTTGGTGTTGTTTATGAGACTACTGCCCCTTATTCTCCATCTTCAAATGAAGTAGCTGAACGTAAAAATAGGACTCTTATAAATCTAACCAATGCTATGCTTGTTAGTTCTAGGGCTCCTAAATATCTTTGGGATGAAGCAGTTTTTAATGCAAATTTTGTTTTGAATAGAGTATCTTATAAAAAGACTTTTTTAACTCCTTTTGAATTATGGAAAAAATATAAACCAAATCTGAATTTTTTCAAATTTTGGGGTTACTTAGCATATGTGAGGCTACCTGAACCTAAAAGACCTAAACTTGGGGTAAAGGCTTTTACATGTGTATTTTTGGGTTATTCTTTATAAAGCACAACTTATATATTTTTTGATATTGATAATAATATAATAATTGAATCTAGGAATGCAATTTTTCTTGAAAATAAATTTCCTTGTAAATATAAAAATAGTGGGGGTTTTGAACAACAAGAGAAATTTGAATCTTCAACATCTAAGTCAAAAGATGTTAATGAACAAGAGATTGAACCTAGGAGGAGTAAAAGACCTAGAATTGAAAAGGTTTTTGGTCCTGAATATTATGTGTATAATTTACAAGGTGACCCTACTTCTTTGGAAGAAGCTTTATCTTATTCTGATTCTGGTTTTTGGAAAGAAGCCATCAATGATGAGATAGATTCTATTATCTCTAATAATACTTGGAAACTTGTAGATTTACCTCTAAGTTGTAAACAATTGGATGTAAATGGGTACTTAGAAGAAAATTAAAACCTGATGGATCAATTGAAAAATTCAAAGCAAGGCTTGTAGCGAAAGGTTTTAAACAAAAAGAAGATATTGATTTTTTCGATAACTTTTTCTCCTGTTACTAAAGTTACACCCATTAGATTATTGATTGCTTTAGCAGCTATTCATAATTTGATGATACATCAAATGGGTGTAAAAACAACATTTTTTAAATGAAGAATTAGAAGAAGAAATCTACATGGACCAACTAGAGGGTTTTACAATGCCAGGTAATGAACACAAAGTATGTAAATTATTAAAATCTTTATATGGTTTAAAACTAGAAACTAGACAATGGCATGAGAAATTTGATCAATGTTTGCTTTCTAATGGTTTTAAAACAAATGAAAGTCACAAATGTATATATTATAAAACTTTTGATGATGCTCATGTTATAATCTGTTTATATGTTGATGATCTTCTAATTTTTGGTCCTAATATGGATTTATAAATGCTGCCAAAATGCTTCTTAAAAATATCTTTGATATGAAAGATTTAGGAGAAGCTAATGTGATTCTTGGTATGAAAATTTCTAGAACTTCAAATGGCATATTTGTAGATCAATCTCATTATAATTTTGTAAAAAATATAATTACTTTGATTGTAAACCTGCAAATATTCCTTTTGATTCTAATGTGCATCTATTTCCTACTAAAGATGAAAATGATATTTACAATCTAAAGGAATACGCTAGTATCATTGCTAGTCTTAGATATGCTACTGATTGCACTAGACATGATATTGCTTATGTCGTCGGAGTTATAGCAAAATTTACTAGCAAACCTAATTTTGAGCATTGGAATGTCATGACTCAATCAATGAGATATTTAAAAAGAATTGCGCACTATGGTTTGCTATATCAAAGATATTCTGTTGTTCTTGAAGGATATAGTAATGCTAGTTGGAACACCTTACCAAGTGATTCTTTGTCTACCACTGTCTATGTATTTACATTAGGTGGTGGATCAATATGTTAGAAATCTAAAAAACAACAGATTAATGCTAAATCCACCATGGAGGCAGAATTGATTGCCTTATCTTCAGCTAGTGAAGAAGCGGGTTATTTGCATGATTTATTATCTGAAATTCTCATGTGGGATAAACCTATTTCACCTGTCTTAATTCATTGTGATAGTACTGCTACTATTGGTAGAGTTTGCAATAAATACTATAATGGTAAATCCAGATCTATTAGAAGAAATCACATTACTGTGAGATCAAACATAAACAATAGTACCATAAATGTTGATTATATTAGTACAAATGATAATATTACGGATCCATTAACTAAAACTCTAGTTAGAGAAAAGATCTGAATAGCATTGAGGGGGATAAGGCTTAAGCCCAAAGAAGAATAAACTACCTAGGAGGATACCCTACCTAGGGACTGGAGATCCCAAGAACTAGGTTCAAAGGGAAATACTAATCATAGAGTAGTTTGATTAACACCCACTAAATACATGTACGAGTACTAGTACTCATGTCCCTCCCTATGGTGTGCATGCATGTATCTTGTAACGTTATATAGGATGAGTTTTTTATTTATTAAAAACTCTTAATGTGGACTATAGCTCTTATGAGTGGGATGTTAGAGTTACAAAAACATCCCTAATAGACACACCTAAGTGAGCATGGAAGTAAGGCCACTTCCTTTGAGAATAAGGCTAGTTCTCTAAATAGCACATGAATGCTAGGATTAAGCACAAGGTCGTAATGTGTTGGCTTAGAAGCTCGTAGTAGAGTACTATAATTTTATGTGTGTGATGTAATGTTTTGTTTCCACCCAAAAAGTTGTAGTTCAACACTTAGCTCACTATTAACTTTGGAACAATGTTGCTGAAACACTAAATGAGGGTTCGAGCCAATTGGTACTCTCATTATGCATAATGTCCTACTTAACCCAGAAAAACTTTCTTATATATTTACCTATTTATTTTTATAAAAATAAGTGGGGGATTGTTGGATATTTTTATAAAAATACCATATTTTATATTAATAATTTATGTGAATTGAGTAAATCAATTTTCCCTTAATGACATATACGTTGATTGCTAAATTTTCAATGGTTTTTTATTAGGAATTTCTGAAGATTAATACGATTTTAATACCATCAATGCCTGCACATTTGGTTTTATTATAATATATACTTTCCTTTATAAACATTTTGTATTTAAACATTCTTATTTGAATATAATATAGTAACGTCATATATGGAAGGTTTTTCAACAACTTAAGTGTACAGTTATTTCTAAATAATTATATACTATAATAAGTTACCAAATATATGCAAGTATTTACTTTTTGGTTTAAGGGAAAGTCAAAACAATTGGCAATATTTCAAATGTATATTCTGATTCTAAACAGATTTGTAATAAAGTTCAACCACTTTATGGGCTATTGATTGAATATTGATTTCAATAGCTTTATGACTGTTTAATTGATATCAAAAGTTTTGATTCTTTGGCTAGGGACAAGTCCGGCTATTTTATATATATATATATATATATGGATTACAAAGCTACAGACTTTTAAAAAACATTTCATTATTGTTCAAAACACTCACCATCTACTGCTTCTTACTCTTCACAAAAATATTTTATCATTTATTCTATTTTGGGAAAAAAAGTATTATAGAGAGCTTATATCTTACGAACAGTGTAGGCTTGCAAGAATAATCGACAAAGGTGACTGGGCTATTGTATCCTAGGGACAACATGCATAAATCATTTGTCTAACTACATTAGATAAACCGTAGACAGCACGATTTGTCTCAAAATAGTAACTTAGTCCACACCTCATCTCCGCCACCTTTTTTGGTAAGATCATATTGTGTAATTTCCAAGAAAAATTCAATTAATAGCTCTCCTTTATTTCTAACAATTAATGTTGCCCATGCACCAATTATGACACCTTTTTATTCTCATCTAGCCACCCAAAATGGTTTTCATCAATCAAGACTTCAAATTTCCAACTTAGAAGTTGGACATCATGACTTCAAGTCACAAATTCAATCACTTTTTGGAGTACATAAAACTGTTTATGTGCAACACGTACCCTTTCTGATTCTCGACATATAGCTAGAGAACCCATCTGTTTTCTTAGTTGGCCTTCTACTACAAATTATTGAAAACTTAGATGCAGGAAGCGTCCTAGCAAACGTAGGAAGGTATTGATCACATTATTGTCATTGAACTTTGGCTAATGATGATAGATAGCTCTAAAATTGACTGAGAATCTCATGGGGCCAACATGTACACTACACTCTGAATATATACCCCCTCTAGCATTGCTCTTAAGATTTCTTAGATAAGTAACATGGCTTTATGATTACATGCCATAGTCCTCAATGGTGGAACCAGGAATTTTTGTTTGGGAGGATCAACTTGCGATGCTAATATATTTATCAAGAAAACCCCCCCCCCACCCACCCACCCACACACACACACACACACACACACACACACACATATATAGGGTTGTCCACAGGTCGGATCAGGTTTTGGCTTGACTTGCAATCAGCCCAACAATTGGTCGGACCTGGTGGATCGGGTTGTCGGATGAGCAGGTCAGAGCTGTCGGGTGATTTCGGGTTTGAAGCACAAAGAGAACAAGAACACGGAAAATATGAATACAGTTACACAGAAATCAAAACCCAGACCCAACAGAAATCAACCCAAAGAACATAGATATTTCCCAAAAAAAAACCGAAGAACATAGAGAGAAATCAAAAACCCAAAGGACAAAAATCACAATTCAAACCTACAAAAATCAAATAACACACCACGAACAAGAACACAAAAAATCTGAAGAACACAGTTACACAGAAATCAAAACCCAGACCCAACAGAATTCAACCCAAAGAACATAGAGAATTTTCAAAAAAAAAACCCCGAAGAACATAGGGAGAAATAAAAAACCCAGAGGACAAAAATCACAATTCAAACCTACAAAAATCAAATAACACACCACAAAACCCAGATCTATAAGATTGAAACAAAGAGAAATAAAACACTAAACTAGTACCACCACCACTCCATCACCCACCATCACCACATCCATCACAAGATCAGGGCAAAATTTATTTTTAAAAAACAATATTTTGACCCACCAACAGATGCACAAGATCAGAACCTCAAATGGTAGGTCAAAAGAGGCTTCAAGAGAGAGGGGTTTGAGCGAGACCAAACATTGGACGGCGATGAGTCATCAACAACGGCAGAACGATCAACTTGACAACTGCAACGAAAATAAGGGGGCTAGGGCGAGGGATTTGAGAGAGGAAGGGAGAAAAGCGGAACATGAAATAGAAAAAATACAGAAAGTCTAAAATGGTAAGAGAAAGATTGAGATGTGAAAAACTAAAAACCCATTCTTTTTGTTTTTAAGTTTCTAATGGGTCGGGTCGGTTTCTACGAGTTAGTAAATGTGGAATTCAAACCCAAACCGAAAACCGAATTTTGAACACTGATGGACCCGCACCCGACTCGTCTGGGCATTCAAATTTGCCCGTGGGCCTTCAGATCGGACGGGTGGGTTGGGCCTGACGAGTTGATGGACAGTCTTATATATATACATATACATATATATACACACACACGCACACTTTTTTATTATATATACACACACATATATATATACACACTTTTTTATTTGATAAGTTATATATACACACACCCCACAAAAAATATATATATATATATATATATATATTTAGTATTTTCAATCAAAATTATTTTTGATGGCAATCTTTTATAAAATAAAATTCATTTTTTTTTTCCATTTTCATAGTGAAATTCTTAAAAAGTTTCATTTTAAATACAAATTTTCAAATTTTATACTAAAGTAAGTAAAAAAAATCTTTCAATTGAAGTAATGAAATTTTCAAAAATATAAATGATCCAAAACTTGGAGAAAAAGTTAGGCTCCAAATATATTTAAAACTACCTTACTTTAACCCATTATGTGTCAACTAAAGACACATTTCATGTGTAATTTTGGTGACAATTTTTTTAATGAGTCAATAACTTGTTAATTGCTACATAACGATTTGAAATAAATATATTCAAATATGTCTGATGCCAAACTTTATCAAATATTTAACCAATATAAAAACACATTTTATAATAAAAAATAGAATTGTGAAAAATAAAACTATATCTCTATAACTATTAGATCAAAATTTGTTTTTTTTTTTTTATGAAGTAGACCAATTTTTTTTTTTAAGAACATTATTGGACAATTCAGATATTTGGGGGGCTAACTCTTATTTTTGTAGACTAAATTTTGAAAACATTAAAATAATTGTATATATATATTTAAAAATTTCAAATTTTTGGGCCCCCTTATTTAGCCCCTGACAGTGCTTAAACATTGAGCTTTCAAAATAGATCTACGCAAATCAACTGTACTTTGCCAAATTCTGCTTGTTTTTGGCTTTTCTGTCAAACTCCAGCATTCATTCCAAGACTCGAAGTCTCGAAGTATCTAAGTCATGATACCATGAACTTAAAGCACCGGGAGTTACAGTTCTCATTATATTTTGCTGCACTATCTTCTTATGTGCCAAAAGTTAATTAAACAAAAATACTTGGAAAAGAAAAGTTTCAACCACACTGTTATAGCGAGAAAAAAAGGGGAAATTTTTGAGATTTAAGAAAAATATATGAATTTAAGATTATAAATCAAAAAAGTTATGGACACTATTGATCAGAATTGATCAATTGATCACAAAACTTGCTCTGGCATGAAAGACCCACCTGAGTTGTACAGGCCACAAATCAAAACAAAGTGTTCCTCCGGTTACAGATAACTAAAGATATTCTTTAGAATTATAAAGATATATGCAAATACAACAGTATTGAAGTATAAAACCTTTGGTTGCTTCTGACACTTTTGAGTGAACAAATTCTCAATCTATTTCTAGTATCATGGTAACAAGGAATTTTGTCTTATTGGATGCAACCAAGAAATTAATCTGGGATTAACAAAATTAAAAATGGGAAATCACAGTTGCCTGGTTGAGCTAAATAAATAATGATCAATCTAAATATATTTAGGAAGAAGAAAAAATCAATGATTATACTTTTTAAAATAAATAATAAAAAATCAATGATTACCGAGACAAATTTGATGCCAGAAAGAACAAGATCATGGTTGTGCCCGCATGCATATCAGGAAAATTCAATTAAGTTACACCATAATCACGTCATTTAATTGGGAAACAGGCCCTAGACATTTTGGAGCTTTGGCGAAAACTAAAATGGGACATTCTCTAACTCCACTTAAAATGCCTACAAAATAAGCATTCTCCTACTAATTTATGTTTTCAAAACAATCTTATCTAAAAAAGAAAATTAAAAGAAAAATTATGACACTAGACTTAAAAAATATAAATAAATAAAAATCTCATGGCACGTGCTTTATACGTGTGATGACGCTAGTATGTGTATATATATATTTATTAGAGTAATTAATATTACTTTTTACTATAATAGATAAATTATATAAATTAATGAATATAATGTTTTAATTATATATAAACAAAAATTAGTGTTTTAAAATATTCAAAATAAGTGGTCAAATTTATTTAATTTAAAGAACAATTTTGGTTTTTCAGCAAATAAAACTACAATTCTAGAACCTTCCTTTCAAATCATTTTTTCCATTCCCAAGCTCCCCATCCACGTGGCCACCTCTCCTCCTCAAATTTTCCATTGCAATTATTCTTCCATATATCTATACTACTATTTAAGGGGCTTCTCCTATTTCGATTCCTCATTTTTTTAGTTCAATCATGCCCCTACACTCCTATGTTTAAGTAGAGACAAAATTAAAGGACAATCCGATAAAAATGCAACTCTAACTCCCACTAAATTATGGCCTAAAAAATAGGACCACTCTCCTATTAATTTTTAAATTGATTTATTCACTTATAAATTAGATTTTTAAAATAAAAATTATATATATAAAAAATAATTAAATACAATTTTTTTCTACAAAATAGGACCACTAAAAAAAAACTTCATCGCACACGCGAAGCGCGTATGATGAAACTAGTTTATTTATTACGTTTTTACAGTTTAGTAAGTTTTCAATGCTTCTTTCTTCTCAATTCTTCAGACTCTCAACTTTTCCTTTATCTTCTTTCTTTAGAGGTTAGGGATGATATTTTTGGGATAATTGATTTTTCTTTTAACTAAAAAAATTTTTGGGATACCAATATTTATAAAGATGTTTCAAATTTTTTGTTCTTTGGTCACTAAGATTTTTTAGAGTTTCATCTGAAACTAAAATTTTGTTTTTTTACTACTTTTTTTGCAAAATTTTGGAACCTCCTTCCATTTGGGGCCTTAGGCAATGGCCTAATTGGCCTAGTGGAAGGGCGGGTTACAAATTTGCATATCATATCAATTGAACAAATAGTTGTGCCCGCATATCAGGAAAATTCAATTAAGTTACACCATAATCATGTCATTTAACTGTGAAAAAGAATTGCATATCATATCAGTTGAACAAATAGTTAGGGCACAAATATTGTATGATATTACAAACACAGATATACACAAAAAAACACACACCCAGTAAATCAAGCAGATTTGCAACAAAGCCAACTGATACGAAGAAGAAAGGCTCAGTGGCTCAATGACCAGTTCGGCTGCTCAAACCATGACAGTGGCAAGAAGTCCATGCAATATGGCCCAATAGGTTATAATACCAATACATAATGCATGTTATCGTATCGGAGCCCGATCCAAAGAAACTCTGGCAGATTAAGAATAAAATTTGGTTTCAGCCTATTTGCTAATATGTGTTTCAACACAAAATGATAAAACAAAATGGGTGTCCTACCAAAGGCCAACAATCATATCAGTCACAGGCCTTGTAAATCTTTGCACAATTCTTGTCGTAGTGAGTGACTTGAAAGTGAAACCATGAACTACAGTGGCAAAAGAATGAAAGAAAAAGAGAAAAAAAAAATACATAAATATATAAGAAATGCATTCATTATATTATATGCTATATTGATATATATGTATGCATGCGCAGGCATGTGTATATAAAAGAGAGCAATTGCATTAATGCTTCTAAAATACAAAAAGTGATATAATTTACACAATATGATATGAAAAGTTCTCACATTGACTTGTTTATAATTGTGCAAATATACAAAAGAGCTACAGTAATCGTGTAAATATACACGCTTACTAGAGTTTTGTATAAATTTTTATATTAATTTCATTTTCTTTTCTCTCTTCTCTCTCTTCTTGTCATAGTCCTAAAATAATAAAAAATGCAATAGAATGAATATTTTATTGAAATAAATGTTTAGGATAGTAAACTGATATTGGTACTTTGTAAAAGTAATGGTGTAAAATAAAAAAAAGTAAGTTCTTTTTGTAAAGAGCAAGACTTAGGTACAGTACTTAGGTGTTGTTTCTTAAGTTCCCTTTTAAGATTTTGCCATGTGAATTTTTTCTTATGAGATGGAAGTGTATTTTTTTAGTTAAATAGCTACATGGCTGAATCTTAAGATGAGAATTTAAAGAACAACACTTAGGGTACTGTATCTAAATTTTTTTCTTTTGTAAAATAGACAAAAAAAATTAGAAGGACGCTCTAACAAGCCAATAGTTGTATTTTTCTTCGTTTACCTTTCTCATCATTATCATCTTCTAGAGCATCCCTATCCCAAAATCTTATCATATCCTATTTTACCATCTCAAAAACCTACTTTATCAGTTATACGATACTATTTTACAATACACCCAGCATTCCAACTTTTATTTTACCATACTACACATTAAAATAATATAAAAATATTTCTCACTTCTCTCTCTAATCTCTGTTTCTCTCTCTCAACCACCCACCACAGTCACCACCACCACGACACCGCCACACCATCACCACCCACGTCGATCTCCACCAAACCCATCACCAATCTGAGCAAACCCACAACTCCGACCACCAAACCCACCACCAACCACAACCACAAGAAAGAGCCACCATAGAGAAAAAATAAATAAAACACAAAGAAGCCTCCAAAAACCACCAACAACAACCACATCCACAAGAAACAACCACCACATAATCACCAAGAGAGAGAGAAAAAAAAACACAAAGAAACTGTCGATCTAGCCGACAACCACAACGCTGAAACCCAGAAACTCACCACTGCTGATCTCGCCGATCTAGAAACCCACCACCGCCAATCTCACCAATATTAAAACCCACCACATTGATCTCCACCTCGCCATTCCACCACGCCGATAAGCAAATCCATTACTCATGGCAGCAAACCCAATACTAAAATCCACCAACCCACAACCAAAACCAACCAATGACTGAAACCCACTCACAAAGGCAACTATAGAGAGATAGTGATAGAGAAAATAGGCAGACCACCCCAACACCACCGACTCAGACCCACGCCGCCACCACTGCCACATCAATGGAACTTTTATGCCACACCTACCTCTGCCTCTACCACCACCACACGGGGTTTTGGGTTTGAGAAAAGGGAGTTTATGGTTTGAGGAGCAGAGAGAGTAGAACAAGAACAAGGGAGAGAGAAGAGATGGAAGACGGAGAGAAATGATAGAAAGAGAGAAAAAAGAATAAATTTATGTGACTGTAGCGGAAATAAAATATATTAAAAATTATACAATAGTGCTACAGTGCCATCAGACATTTACAATGGCAATGTTGCACAATGCCAAAATTTTTTACAATTTTACAAAACCGGCCGTTGGTCACTTTTAAGTTTTAATGCCTTAATCCTATCCTATGCTTACATATGGCATTTGCAGGATAGGGATGCTCACAAGCATTGGTTTTGTATAAAAATGTTGAAACTTATATATAAGATAGTGGATGGGTGACAGAAGCATGCATGTTCCAAAATCTATCTCATATCTATTACAAAAGACTATGGTCCCAAATTCACTCAATTGGCTTCATTGACGTCCTATAATTCGAAATTCGAACCTCACTTCTCAACTTTACTTAGCCCATCTTAATAAAAGGAATTTGTCAATTCATCCAGATTTCCCTTCTGAGAGAGAGAGAGAGAGAGAGAGAGAGAGAAGCAAGAAGAGAAAAATAATATGGCAGCTTCTAGCGAAGAATTCGATGTAATAGTGGTAGGAGTAGGCGTCATGGGCAGCTCCACCGCGTATCAAGTTAAGAAACGAGGTCACAAAGTCCTCCTCCTCGGGCAGTTCGATTTCTTACACCAGCGTGGCTCATCTCACGGCGAGTCTCGTACTATACGCGCAACTTACCCAGAGGAATACTACTATCCCATGGTGATGGAGTCCTACAAACTCTGGGAAGAAGCTGAGTCCCACATCGGCTACAAGGTTTACTTCAAGGCTCAACAATTCGACATGGGTTCGTCCGACGACAAGTGTCTCCGTGAAGCCATAGCCACTAGTCAAAAATACTGTCGCACATGAAATTCTCGACAGCCAACAAGTTTCCGACAAGTTTTCAGGCAGGTTCGATATTCCTGACAATTGGATTGGAGTGTGTACTAGTAACGGTGGTGTGATAAAGCCCACTAAAGCAGTTTCTATGTTTCAAACTCTGGCGATTCAAAACGGTACTGTTCTTAGGGACTACATGGAAGTGAAAGATATAAGAAAAGATGGTGTGAAAGGGGGTGTGTGGGTTTACACTAGCAATGGTGAAAAGTTTTGGGGTAAAAAATGTGTGGTAACAGTTGGGGCTTGGACTACAAAGTTAGTTAAAACGGTTAGTGGGATTGATATGCCTATACAACCTTTGGAGACTATGGTGTGTTATTGGAGGATTAAGGAGGGGCATGAGGATAAGTATGCAATTGGTGGTGATTTTCCAACTTTTGCATCCTACGGTGAGCCTTACGTATACGGCACGTCGTCTTTGGAGTTTCCAGGGTTGATTAAGGTTGCAGTGCATGGTGGGTATTCATGTGATCCGGATAAGAGGCCATGGGGGCCTTGGAATGGCATTAGGGAATTTGAAACAATGGGTGGAAAAGACGCTGTCAAGCTTGGTGGATTCTGGGGGGCTTGTGGCTACACAGTTGTGCATGTATTCAATGACCCCAGATGAGGATTTTGTGATTGGATTCTTGGGTGGGGAGTTTGGGAAGGATATTGTGGTCGGAGGTGGTTTTTCAGGGCATGGGTTCAAGATGAGTTCGGTGGTAGGGAGAATACTCACTGACCTTGTGCTCACTGGGGAGGCAAAAGGAGTTGAGCTAAAGCACTTTAGGATTGGAAGGTTTGAGGAGAATCCTAAAGGGAATTTCAAAGAATTTTTACATCATGTGAAGTAATCTGCTATCATCCCTCAATGATTAACTAAAAGTCCATTTTCATTTCTCTGTAATAATAACTGTGCGCAATTGGTGCCAGTAGTGTCTTATGTTTGATTATGCGGCAATTGCTAACTTTTAACGTACTAGTCATGAAACCTTTTTATTCTTGTCTTACTAGCCAAAATGGTTTCAATTGATGATCTTGACTTCAAGTTTCTAATTTGAAAGTAGTAGTCATAACTTTAAGTCACAATTTCAATCATTTTTTAGAGTGTGTAAAAGAGTTTGTGTGCAACAAGTTCAACTCTTCCTAATTCTTGACATAGAGCTACATGACCCATTTGTTTGTTTAGTTGGCCTTCTACAACAAATTATTGAAAACTTAGATACTTCATATTGACTCCAGGTCATAATTTCAATTACTTTTTAAAGTGTGTAAAACAGCTTGTGTGCAACAATTTTAAAACTTATGTGATGTAATTTGCTATCATCCCTCAATGATTGAGTAAAAATTCATTTCTAATTCTCTGTAATTATAATTGTGTACAATTGTTGCACACAAACTATTTTACACGCTCTAAAATCTAAAAAGTTATTGAAATCATAACTTGAAGTCATGATTACTAACTTCCAAGTTGGAAATCTGAAGTATCTAAGTTTTCAATAATTTGTAGTATTTTTAAAAGCACTAATGCAATTGCTCTTGAAAGCTCAAATAGTGTGAAAACACTAAAGCATGTTCAGACCCCAATTTTAAAATTACTGCTAAATTGCTTTTACTCTAACTTAACAAAGTGTAGAACAAGAGTAAATATGCACAATAAACTGGTAATACTACTCTAAGCTATATCCAACCACAATGAATAATAAATGAAAAGCTTAAAGAGTAGGAAAGAGAGATACAAATACAAGATAACACCAAGATGTGTTATCGAAAAGGAAACCGAAGAACTCGATGAAAAACATATTTGCGGCCCTCCAAATTGAAATCGATCCACTAGTAAATAAAATTGGAGTACACGAATAACAAAAGACCCTCCAAGCCTGGTCTACCCCTTGTACTTGTCACAATTATGATATCATAATTAATTTAATAATTATTTAATAAATAAATAAATATATTAAATTAGAAATAATAGAAAATTTGACTAAAATAAGAAAATATTTAGGTACCAAAAACATAATTTTATAAAAAAAAAAATTTTTTTTATGAAGCCTACATCTAAGCCCATGCCTTAGACACAAATTAAACCAAGCCCATGCCTTGATGCTCAAGCCCATTAGCACGGTCAACTGTCCAAGGAAATTTAAAAGTGGAAAACAAAAAAGATAAAGGACTTAAAAAGAAGAAGCTAGAAGTCTACTCATTCAATAATAGCCTAAATACAAAACAAAGCCCCAGAATAAAGTGGTTGGTCAGTGAGTAGATGACAGCCAAGCATTTCTTCACCGTCTCCATCATCTGCAAAGCAACTCCAGAGTCCTCAGTCCAGACACAGAACGGCAAAAGGCAAAAAATGCAAAAAAATTAGAGAGAAAGCGTGAGTGAGACAGAAAAGAAGAAGAAAGGCGATGCGATCTAAAGGTCTAACAGCATCTCATGGTGGTTTGAAGCATCAACAATGGTGGTAAGTACAAAAAATAAAATCCAGATCTGAACCGCAAGAACCGTTAACGGTTCTCAAACTTGAGAGGTTCGACCGCGGTTTGGACGGTTCACTGCTTTTCTTGTATAGGCCGGTTCTTGAGAGTTAAAAACTCGTATTGATGAACGGTCTCTGATTAATACGGTCATACCATATGGTCCGATCCAGATTTCATAACCTTTATTGGGTGAGATAAGTATTTGAGCTAAGGAGCTCTCAAGGATGTAGATGGAGAGGTAAAAGTAAAGGAAAACTAAAAGAAAATGTGTAAATAATTGTGGTTATAACAATCTCTAAGTCTCAAGTGTTTTTGTTAGGGTTTTCCTCTGAAAAACACTCATTACATTTTGTGGGTAATAAGGGTATACATAGTGTGGGTAAAAAATTTGGTAAAACACTTTTTCTTTTTACCAAACAGAGAATTTCACGGGTACCTCGCAAGATGGCATTTCTCGCAAACCACTTGCAAATTTGACAGCTTGGTATGACTCTTCAGCTTCTAGTCATGTGCTTCACACGTGACCTTTCACAGGTTGCTCTTCTTGTGAGCTAGTCGTAAACTGCATTGATTCTTTTTTTAAACTTGATTCTTTACTAATCTCTCACACTCATCTTTTACAATTAAACTCACATAAATATAAAAAAAATTATTTACAATTTAATACGAAATTAAAGCAAACAAAAGCTAGTTAAAAATCCCAACTTTAGAGCATTCACATCAGATCAGCTAATATCATCTAAAATAGAAAAAAGTACAATTTTTACACATTTTGATCAAAAAACCTCCCACATCAGTTGGTGTAAAGACAGGTAAAAGTATGTAAAACCATCCACGAGCTACAGTGCCCGTGTAAATATACACGAGCACTGTAACTCGTTCATACATTATTTTATCAATTTTCAGTTCGCTCGTTTTTTTCTCTCTCATCTCCGTGGTCAACAAACTGTAACGTCTTCCCTCATCTTCTTCTTTTCACTCTGATGCACACAAATACACCTACACACAAACACATCCACACAGACAAATCAACACAGAGAATAGATACACTTGCTTAGAGGAAAAAAAAAAACCAAAAAAAAAAACAAAACAACAACAGCACAGGTCGGTGCTCTCCTGATCGGAGCTAAGGACATCTCGGATCTGATCAGTGCTTGTGGATCGAAGCTCGTCGGTTGGGGGTGCTCATCGGTGGGAGATCGGTGCTCATCGGTGGGAGATCAGTGCTCGTCGGTTGGGGGTGGGAGGCGAAAGGTCGGTGGTGGAGGAGAGAGGGAGGGGCGAAGGAAAGAGGGAGGCCGATCGGTGGAGGGCTGAGACGGCGAGCTGGATCGGCGAGCTGGGTGAGGCATCTGTGAGGGAGAGAGTGAGAGAAGGAGAGGAATGGTGAGGTATTTTTTTTATACAGAAAGGGGAGAGACTTGAGAGACCGGTGCGTGAATTAGTAAAGTAAATATACCGTGAATTTGTAAATAATAAAAAAATAATAAATAATATTATTTAATTAGAATAGATGTTTAAAATAAATTAACTGATATAATTATTTTAGAAATGTAGTAGTGTAAAATAAAAATAAAAAAATTTAATATAAAATAGGCAAAAATTTTAAACATACTGACGTGATGCTCTTACCGCTCTAACAAGCCAATAGTTGTATTTTTCTTGGTTTACCTTTCTCATCATTACCGTCTTGTGACAAGCATTGGTTTTTTATTTTCTTGGTTGACCTTTCTCATCATTGCCGTCTTCTTTTTTTGAGAACAAGCATTGGTTTTGTTTAAAACTTATATATAATATAGTTGATAGTGACAGAAGCATGCATGTTCCAAAATCCGTCTCATATCTGTTACAAAGTCTCTGGTCCCAAATTCAGAACTCCACTCAGTTGGCTTCATTGACGTCCTATAATTTTCCAACCTCACATCTCAACTTTACTTGTCCCACCTGACCTCGATGATCATCGAAGAAAATAAAAACATAAATAAATAAAAAGCTTAATAGTGCTCACTACTGTACAGCCAACCAAGATTGAAAAATCAGTTTTTATATAAAATTAATAAAGGCCAGCGCCCAATGACCATTACTTCTCATTATAAAACATTTGAAATCAGTACACAATATCAACTTTTCTACTACATACTATATTCTATAGTTTTTAAAAAAAAAAATAAGAAATGTCACCAATTTAAGCAAAATTTGAAAATAACAATGCTCTTAAAATATTTTTTAACTTTTTCTTTGTTCTTAATGAGTCATCTATCTAGTTTTTTTTTTTTTTTTTTTTTTGCGAAATATCTAGTTAAATGGCTACTATAAGCACACTTAAATATTTTCAATTATGTGTTAAATAGTAGTGGTGAGGTTAGAAAGAAAATTTATTTAAACCAAAAGAGTATTTTTCTATTGTGTTTTTAGTTCTTCCCGATGGTGAATATAGTAGTACTACCTTCAATTTATTCTAATATTTAAAACGTGAGATGACTAGGACTATCTCCAGCTAACAGTACAGAAGAATATGGAACTCCATGTGAATCATGCAGATAGGTACAAAGTGCTGCCATTAGTTCTATTTGTCTCATGGGAAAAGATTAGATGCGTGGAATCTTTGATGATGCGATAAGTTTTAGTCAAGATTAGCTTTGATTTATATTTCAGGTTGTATAAACAATTAATATCGTGATCACGCGTGTTTATGACAATTGGCCACCATATGCAAATGCAACCAAAAAAAAGCTCACAGTACAGACCAAGTTGTTCGACAATTTGTCTGTTTCCACAGATTGAGTTGATGCTTACTGTGAATCCATTTTATAAACATGTGAGCTTTGCTCGTTGCCATTGGGATTGGGTCTACAATGTTACCTAAATGCCTTCTTTCTTTTACAAATTTTCCTACACACCCTCCACATTTATTATTATATTATTTTTCGGTTAACACTTCAATATATTCCTTTTATATGAGCCTATGACCATAAAATTATTTTAAAAGTAAAAAATCATTTCAAAATTGTGTATCTTTATCGTCTTCTCTTTTTTAATAAGTAGGTAGCGAGGGAAGAGGAGGTAGGATTCGAACAACGAGTAAAAAAAAAATGAATAATTTAATCATTTCATCTTTCCCTTTCCTTAGATGCTTTTCTAATTAAGCAACTGGCTATAAAAAAAATAACCAAAATCAATTTTGTGTAATTGTTGGGGAGATAAAAACACATAACAAAGGCACGACCATGTGTGTTAGTTACCACCTCATTTAAAATTTGATCCTTTAATTTTGAAAACAACCTTGTATATCAAAAATAAAATAAAATTTTAATCTTATTATTATCTCACGTTCTTTGGGTGATTCCCTGAGCAAGTGATTAGAACCAATTGTTTGATAAAGTTTTTAAATGTTGTCTTGGTCAAAAAGGAGACCTAGACATAATGCACCATTTGATATTGTTACGGGAAGTAATACCTAGGGCTGTAAACGAGCTGAGTCGAGTTAAGTATTAAAAATTTAGGCTTAATCACTTAATTTTATTTCAAATATAAGCTGAGCTCGAGTTCATCACCAATTAATATTACATGTTCAAGTTTAAACTCAGATTTCTTATTTGATCATAAGAGAGTTTAGCCATTGAACTAACTAAAACTCACCACATTAATAATTTTATCAATCGTCATGTAATAAGTTGGAGTCATCCATCTGATTTGAAGATTAATTTTGGCTAAAATACAAATTGCATCTTCTAAGTTTAGTTGAAATTCATTTTAATCTTCTAACTTTACTTTCATTCAATTGAGTCTTCTAAGTTTCAAATTTATTCAATTCTATCCTTCTATCCAATTTTATTAAAAAATTTCCATTAAAAAATATTCTTTTCACATAAAAAATTAATAAAAAAATTTATAGAATTTTTTAAGACAAAAAACCTAAATTGAATTATGTGAAAAGAATATTTATAGACAAAAAAAAGTTTTTATAATTGCATGCTGAAAGGGAATTTTTTAAGACAAAAAACCTAAATTGAATTAATTTAAAATTTATAAACTTAATTATAAAAAATAAAATCAAAGAATTGAAATTGGATTTCAATCAAATTTAGAGAATTGAATTTGCATTTTAGCTAAACTTTTTAAAATTTTCAGTGGCAAACTTGAAATTGAAGGCAACTGTAGGTATTTTCCCAAGAAATTTACAGCGTTAAAGACAGGACAAGAATAATGAGTCAGATCCACCGCAAGCTGAAAAGTATTCCTCAAACTCCAAGTGAGTCCAAACCACTTTGTTGTGTTCTTGCTTGTGACAAAGGGCGTGAAACTAAAATGTTCAGTTAAATATGTTCACACACGTATATACTTCCCCTTTATTTATTTCGATGAAAAACATTGTGTAAAGATAGTTTTTTTTTATTATTTAATATTTTATAACATAAAAAAAAATGAGTCAAAGGAAAATTATCTTTGGTCAACATAAAAAGTATGGCTTATTTTTAGAGATTGTTTTCCATTAAATTTTTTTGGAAAACAACCCTATAGCTAAATAAGGAAAGTTAGGAGGTTGTTTTTCAACTCATTTAAAGTTACTACCAAACATTGAAAAATGAGATAGATTTATAGAAAATATTTCTTGAAAAATGACTCATGTTTTAGAAAACATTATTATTGAAACAAACAGAGTGTAAGATTAGGTTAGAGTAGAAATTCTATCTTATATAAAAAAAATAAAATAAATAAAAAATCTCTCATAGTGTGCATAAGAGAGAGAGAGAGAGAGAGAGAGAGAGAGTTCCATTATAGCCCTATTATCAATAGATAAATGGGCTAAAAGCATGGTTTTGAAACTCAAACCGTTCAAAGAACTGGAGAATGAATAGGTTCAATGTTTTTGAAATAGAACCGAGGTCGAACCGTGATGATATCATATTAATTTAATAATTATTTAAAATATAAACAAATATAATAAATTAGTATAAATAAAAAAAATGACTAAAATAGTTCCAAAAAAAAAAGGACCATCTTTCAAATGTATTTGTTATATCAACGAAATATTAGTAATTGTAAAATTAATAAAAATTATTAATTTACACTATACTATCGAGACAAGATAGATTTGTATTATGAAAAAAACAAATGTTTACAACATTTTATATATTTTTATGCATAATATTGCACTTGTTTAATCTACAATATAAATTTTAATTTACAATAACACATGAATTTAATATACAAATACATGTAAGTTTGTAATCTATATATATATATATATATATATTTATATAACCGAATTCTCTGAAACTCTCACAATTTTTCACATCAGCACAATATTTAAATAAAATTATCAAGTCCAAACTTAACAAGGAGTGAAATTCTATCTCTCTAACAAATCCAACTTAAACTCAAACTCAAATGTTGATAATTTCTATTTTTAATTTGATCTAGTTGTTTGGTGCTATACAACCACTATATTTAAAGAAGACCTAAATTATCACCTAAAATAATGGAATATATCTCCATTAAACGGAATAATTTACTTTTTTTCAAGAGTGGACCAATTCAATGCATCTTACCCAGCTGGAACCGAACTCTTAACAGACACAACTAAGGTTTGTGAAAATAATAGTATGATTTGAGATTTGTACTTTGTTGTGTTCGTATGTGATTTATGGTTGTTTTAAATTGACATTGCATTGATATTTGATCTGATATGGTTTTATTTATTTATTGGTGATTATATTTGAGTTTGTGATTTGTTGGTAGTTATATAAAGCTGCACTTGGCAATTGATTTGAAGCAGAAGAGTGGGGTCCGATTGAGTATTGCATCGTGGCGAAACTCTTTAAGCGTTAAGGGTTTTTTTAAAGTCAAGTAAAGGTATGAACTCTTCTTATGTTATTTTCTTCTCCTCTACTTTGTTAAAAAAATTTATTTTATGGTTTTTCATGTATTTTTTAAATAATAATTTTTGTACTTTTTTTACAAGATTAAAAAGCCCTTCTTTAGCCCTTTTTTACAAGATTAAAAAGCTTGCAATAATTGAAATTTTTCTTTCAAATGTAACCCATCTTTTTCTTATATTTTTCTATTGTCTAGTCATATATATTTTGTTTTGTTTCAATTAGCCTTTCAGAAGTTTTAATGTATGAATTTTTGAGTTATTATTTTACAATATCTGAAATTGTCTGACAAATTTTTTATAAGTCATTACTCGTTTAAACAATGGCTTCTGCATCAAATTGTAACACAAATTGAAATCATACAAGAGCAAATCATGTAACGGTGTAGTTTCTTAAATTTTTTATAAAATTATTTTAATCTACCTCACAAATAGGTAGATTCTCGCGCATGGTTAACAACTAATACCAATAAATAATGCAACTACATATTTAAATGTATTATAAAAAAAATGCAATTAAATGAAAAAATTATAAAAAAAAAGTGTTGTTAACGGGTGTTGTACAGCACCCTTTAGAAAGCATTAGAGAATCTCCACAAAAAGCTACTTTATCTATTTTACCTACTCACTTTACAAAACATGTTGCAGGAGTAGATCTATTTTAGCTTTCAATACAATAAAAAAAATATAAACATCATAATAAAATAATATATCCATTACAATAAATAATATTTCTACTACAATCAAATAATATATCCCCACCAGCTTCCCAGATTTTCTTGGTAGCCAAACATAGCAACCCACACCCAATACAGCACAAACATCCACCACCACCAGTCTACAACCAAAAAAAAACCCAAATCCTCAATCCAATCCAAACAAAGTCACCAACCGAAAACAAACCCAGCACAAATCAGAGACAAACCCACGTGTCGATGCTACCCACACTGTCAACATCCTCGCCGATGCTTTGGTTTCCGATTACACTACAACTCTCTCTCAGTGACAGATCGGCGGCGTGGGTCTGAGGCGGATGGCGGCATGGGTCTGAGGCTAATCGGCGGTGGGTCGATGACGTTGAGCTTCAATGGCGGCGACGTTGACGATGAGTCAAGCTGGCGGCGGTAAACAGAGTGAACTTGAGAGACCGGAGTTGAGAGAGTGAGCTTGAAAGAGATGAGGTTCAAATGAGATGAGAGTGAATGAGAGAGAGAGAGACAGGCACATTGTGAGTGTGATAAAAGAATGAAAAAATACTCAATAAGTTGAATTATTTTAATCGGAAGCTGGAATAAAAAAAAAAAAATTTTTTTTTGCTCTTATCTACAGTGCACATGTATTTATATATGCACACTGTAGCAATGAAATTAAAAAATTTAGCTATACCTCTATTATTGGAGACTAATTTTTTATAATTTGGTAGAACTAAAATAGATACATAACTATTTAGTTCAGTAGTGCAAGTGCTCTTTTAAAGCATTTATTTCATGTACTGCATACCAACATTTATGAGGAGGAGAGAACCACTTCAGAAAAATTATTTTTTTACACTTTGGTCAAAACTGCCCTTCTGGCCTTCTCTCTTTTATCACAAACACAAACTCTGCGGGAAAAATAAATTCCTACGTTCCTTCCACCTGATTCTCAGAAAAACTCCTGCCCACTTCTCACAAAAACATTCCCAATCTCACTATCCAAAATCAAACCATTCGGCCCCGGCAACTGGGTTGAGTTGACGCAAACCCAGCGATGATGTGGATAGGAGCTGCTTCCCTCTTCCCAATTAGCAAAATAATCGGTTGATGTAAGACAGACTATTTACTTTTTGGAAAGAGAGAATAATAAAGAGAAAGTAAAATAAATATATAAGAAGCACCTAATCTAAGTCTCAAGTTGGGTCAAGTTCGAATTGATAATTTTATCAATTTGTCAAACCTAAAGCAACCTACCATATATATAAAAGTTTAATTTATTACCCTTAATTTAATTTTAAAGTTTGATTTATTTGTGTATTTTGAAATTTGGAATATAATTAAACATATTATGTGAATTATAATAATATACTATATTGGAAAAAAAAAACTTATATAATTGACGAAAATCCAAACGTCTAGAAGAGATTAAACATATATAAGTACAATCCCTCGTCCAATCCAATGAGAACCACATATAAGTTTATTTAAAAAACATTTTTGACTATGCCACTAATTTATCTATCTATGTAATATATTAATATTTTTAAGATAAAATTTTTCTAATGTTTCAATCTCATGAATATTTGAATTCAAAAGTTCAAGTTACATTTTTTTTACACCGTAAATTTATAAGTTATTTAATAGCTTAAAAAAATCATTAAATGCTATTACTTTCCATCTTATTCATAATTAATACTAACATTTTCACTCTCTTTATTTATTATTTTTCACTTGATTAAAGGACATACTGCCATTTTGAACAAATTCCATTTCTATACTTGAAAAAAAATAAACTATACAAGAAAAATATCTGAGATAGATAATCATAAGAAATAGAATGGTCAAGTAACTTCAGCTAAGTGCTTGAAAACAAGAGAAGTTATTATGTACTCCTAAAATACCATAAATGTGTACTCCCTCCTCTCACATGAATGGTAGGTCCTACTAATTAAATTCAAGGTAGGACCTACCATTCATGTGAAAGAGGAGAGTACGCATTTATAGTATTCCGAGAGTACCTAATAATTTTCTTGAAAATAGTAGTTCATGTTATTTTTTATTTGATCGAGAAGAACAAGTTCATTTTCAATTAGTACTTTCATGATCCGAAGCAATTGCAACTCTTTAGGAAGTATGGGCTTATTCTCCATTATAGTTGCCTCCATATGTAGATCCATATAAGACTTGTGAGGCTGTGCTTTGACACAATATGTTATTATTTTCCTATGGACAGCTATTATTAGTACTTAAACGTTTGGTTAACAAAACAACCACACCAAAATATGAAGGAAAAAACACAACAATAGAGATAGAGGCACTGGCCTAATTATGTGAAAAGGAGCCTCAAGATATTTGTCTCGTTTCCAAGTATAGAAATTTAAGTGGTTAAAAATGACAATGTACCCTTTAATCAAGTGAAAAAAAATAAATGAGAGAGAAAATGCTAGTATTAATTACGAATAAGGTGAAAACCAGTAACACTTAGAGTGTGTTTGTTTTGGCTTCAAACTAGTTTTGAAAATACTTTTCCGTAAAATGGAGTATTTGGTTGTTACTTGAAATTTTGGTCAAACTGAAAATATTTTCAGTTTGACCGTAAAATAGGCTTGCCCAGGCGAAAAACTGATTTTGTTCCTATTTTCACTTCAAACACTTTCCACTCCTCACACAAACCTCACCCAGCTTCACTCACATGCACTCTTCACAGCAGCAAGTCCACCGTCTTCCTCACCCAGCTTCTCTCACACGCACTCCACCGTCTTCCTCACACCAAACGCAACAACTCTAAGTAGACAGAAGGCGGAGCCGGCGATATCGCACTAGCGCCGCCTTCTCGATCGCGATTGCGAGGCGGCACGATCTAGAGATCGCGAAGCGGCACGATCGCAATGGCGATCATGCCTTCGTGCAATCGCGACCGCAATCGAGATCGCACCGGCGCGCAATCTTCTCTCCCAGAAATCTTGATTTTTTTTTTTTTTTGATGTTTTGTTTCTTGTGTTTCTCTGAATCGTGATGTTATATATTTGTTTGGAAGTTGAAAAAATGTGAGCAACAAGTAGAAAATGTATTTTCTATAATATTTTCAAGATTACAACCAAACACCTAAAAATATTTTCTAAAATATTTTTTAAAATGGCACCAAACACCTAAAAATATTTTCCTTTCCCGAAAATATTTTGACCTAAAATTATTTTACACCCGGAAAATATTTTACACCCAACCAAACACAGCATAAATGATATTTTTTTAGTTGTTAGATCTCTTAAGAAAAATTGCATAATTTTATAAGAATTACACCAGATGTAACTTAAACTCATCTCATATATATAAAAGCCTTTTTTTGAAAGCTAAAGCATAAAAAAAATATTATTTAAACTATATTTAGTAAAAAATCATTTTTAAAAAACCTGTAGTCTCACCCCAGATCTATAGCCGTGAGGAGAATGGAAAAAAAAAAAAAAAAAAAAAAAAAAAAAAAAAAAAAAAGTGGATAGCGCTGAAAGCCACAGGATGGAAGAGAGATCAAAATGGAGAAAATGGTAAAAATGGGTTAAAGGGTATTTAAGTAAAAGCGTGACCCTTCAAAAAATACACACCAAAAAAAAAAAAAAAAAAGTAAGAGCATGACATATTTGTTGTTTTCTGTGCCGCCTGACACACATTTGATGTTTTGGTTGATTTCCCCATTAGGCTATTTCAGTAAAAGCAAGCAGACTTAAACAAAAGACTTAAAAAAAAATTAAAAGCAAATGAATGGTGGAAACGTGTCTAACTTTTTCATGAGAAATGAGTAGTGTCTGCTAGATTGGTCGACAACGAGAAAAATCATAGACTTTTGGTTTTGGGTTCCAAACAATTTGCCCGTGTGTTGAGTTGTGGTTGGTAGAGTTCACTATCATCTTTTCACCAATTATATAGACGAATTGTGATATTTATTATGTTACTTTATATAGCATAAGACTTATTTTTTGGGTTCCAATGATAGAAGAAAGGAAACTCCAAAGAAGTAAGAAGAATAAAACGCAGAAAAAAAACACAGAAGAATAGAGGGTAAAGATAAGGTTTTGTGCTTTTCATTTCTAATATATTTTGTGAATTTGGTGTGTTTTGGGACTGTATTTTCGAATTTGTGGTGAGGATGAGAGTTCAACAGAGAAAATCGCATAACGTCAACACCCCATCTTTTTCTTTTTCTTTTTCTCTA
This sequence comes from Castanopsis chinensis, assembly GCA_032878915.1. Lineage (NCBI taxonomy): Eukaryota > Viridiplantae > Streptophyta > Magnoliopsida > Fagales > Fagaceae > Castanopsis > Castanopsis chinensis. The sequence goes on along the minus strand of JAVQMG010000115.1, from coordinate 17,483,256 downwards.
GCTTAGGCCTCACCCGAGGTTATCAAACCCGGATGGTTAGCACAGTCTTCTATGTTTATTGTGTAAAGTGGGTTTTGGAATTTAAAGAACCGTTTTAAGAGGCGGTTCTGGTTAACCGGATCAGACCATACGGTCCGGTCTGGATTTCAAACACATGTTCTAAGGTAAAACAGTATTAAGGTATTAGAGGCTAATAGTTATTACTTTTTTTCTATCATTGCTATTGTAAGACTAGCACTGCAAGCTTATAACTGGTAACTCTTTTTCTCCTCAGATCCTAGCCCATCCACCTCATCTGCGATTTCCGTAACTACCAAAAGTACCTTCCTAGCGTACGGAAAAGAAGGAATTCTCTGATCTACTTTAACTGCCGACCGCGCAAAGAGAAAGTAGCACACAAGAAGAAAGAGAGAAGCAAGAAGAGAAAATTAAGATGGCAGTTTCCGGCGAAGAATTCGATGTAATAGTGGTGGGAGCTGGCGTCATGGGCAGCTCCACCGCGTATCAAGTTTCGAAAAGAGGTCACAAAGTCCTCCTCCTCGAGCAGTTCGATTTCTTACACCAGCGTGGCTCATCTCACGGCGAGTCTCGTACTATACGCGCAACTTACCCAGAGGAATACTACTATCCCATGGTGATGGAGTCCTACAAACTCTGGGAAGAAGCTGAGTCCCACATCGGCTACAAGGTTTACTTCAAGGCTCAACAATTCGACATGGGTTCGTCCGACGACAAGCGTCTTCGTGAAGTCATAGCCACTTGTCAGAAACACTCTGTCCCACATGAAATTCTCGACCGCCAACAAGTTTCAGACAAGTTTTCAGGCACGTTCGATATTCCTGACAATTGGGTTGGAGTGTGTACTAGTAACGGTGGTGTGATAAAGCCCACTAAAGCAGTTTCTATGTTTCAAACTCTGGCGATTCAAAACGGTACTGTTCTTAGGGACTACATGGAAGTGGAAGATATAAGAAAAGATGGTGTGAAAGGGGGTGTGTGGGTTTACACTAGCAATGGTGAAAAGTTTTGGGGTAAAAAATGTGTGGTAACAGTTGGGGCTTGGACTACAAAGTTAGTTAAAACGGTTAGTGGGATTGATTTGCCTATACAACCTTTGGAGACTATGGTGTGTTATTGGAGGATTAAGGAGGGGCATGAGGATAAGTATGCAATTGGTGGTGATTTTCCAACTTTTGCAACCTACAGTGAGCCTTATGTATACGGCACGCCGTCTTTGGAGTTTCCAGGGTTGATTAAGGTTGCAGTGCATGGTGGATACCCATGTGATCCGGATAAGAGGCCATGGGGGCCTGGAATGGCATTAGGGACTTTGAAACAATGGGTGGAAGAGAGGCTGTCAAGCTTGGTTGATTCTGGAGGGCCTGTGGCCACACAGTTGTGCATGTATTCAATGACCCCAGATGAGGATTTTGTGATTGATTTCTTGGGTGGAGAATTTGGGAAGGATGTTGTGGTCGGAGGTGGTTTTTCAGGGCATGGGTTCAAGATGAGTCCGGTGGTAGGGAGAATACTCACTGACCTTGTGCTCACTGGGGAGGCAAAAGGCATTGAGCTAAAGCACTTTAGGATTGGAAGGTTTGAGGAGAATCCTAAAGGGAATTTCAAAGAATTTTTACATCAAGTGATGTAATCTGCTATCATTCCTGTAAAAGTCCATTTTATTTTTCTGTAATAATAATTGCGTACATTGTTGCCTGTAAAAGTCCATTTTTATTTTTCTGTTGTAATAATAATTGCGTACATTGGTGCCTGTAAAAGTCCATTTTTATTTTTCTGCAATAATAATTGTGTACATAGGTGCCAGTAGTGTCTTATGAATCAAAATTGCTGTCTTTTATATATGTGTGTATATATATATATATATATATATATAAAATTGTTTTAGCAATCTCTCTTTTAAAGTACTAGTATCTTATTAATGCTGTCCGGCCTGCCCCCAACTATGGCACCTTTTTATTCTTGTCTTACCACCCAAAATGGTTTCAATCAATGATCTTGACTTCAGATTTCCTACTTGAAAGTTAGTAATCAAAAGTTCAAGTCACGATTTCAATCGTTTTTAGAGTGTGTAAAAGAGTTTGTGTGCAACAAATTCAACTTTTTTTAATTTTTGACATATAACGACCCATTTGTTTGTTTATTTGGCCTTCTACAACGACTTATAGAAAACTTAGATAATTCAAATTGACTTCAAGTCATGATTTCAATCACTTTTTAGAATGTGTAAAATAGTGTGTGCAACCATTGTAAAAGTCATGTGATGTAATTTCTATCATCCCACAATGATTGAGTAAAAATCTATTTCCATTTCTCTGTAATTACAATTGTGTACAATTATTGCACACAATCTATTTTACACACTCTAAAAAGTTATTAAAATCGTAACTTGAAGTCATAAGTACTAACTTCCAAGTTGGAAATCTAAAGTATCTATGTTTTCAATAATTGGTTGTAGAAAGCCAACTAAACAAACAAATGGGTCATGTAGCTATATGTCAAGAATAAAGAAGAGCTGAACTTGTTGCACACAAACTCTTTTACATACCCCAAAAAGTGATTAAAGTCATGACTTGAAGTCATGATTACTAACTTCCAAGTTGGAAATTTGAAATCAAGATCATCGATTGAAACCATTTTGAGTGGCAAGGCAAGAATAAAAATGTGCCTTAATTGGAGGGCAGCATTAATTAGTTACTAGTACCTTAAGAGAAAGATGGTTAATACAACTTTAATATATATAAATAAGATAACAATTATACACAATTATTATTATAGAGAAATGAAAATGGACCTTTACTCAATCATTGAGGGATGATAGGAGATGTAAAAAATCTTTGAAATTCCCTTTTGGATTCTCCTCAAACCTTCCAATCCTATAGTGCTTTAGATCAACTCCTTTTGCCTCCCTAGTGACTAGTGAGCATAGGGTCAGCAAGTATTCTCCCCACCACCGGACTCATCTTGAACCCGTGCCCTAAAAAACCACCTTCGACCACAACATCCTTCCCAAATTCTCCACCCAAGAAATCAATCACAAATTCCTCCTATGGGGTCATCAAATACATGCACAACTGCGTAGCCACAGGCCTACTAGAATCAACCAAGATCAACCCTTTCTAATTCTTGACATACAGCTAGAGGACCCATTTGTTGGTTTAGTTGGCCTTCTACAACAAATTATTGAAAACTTAGATACAGGAAGCGTCCTAGCAGACAGTTGGAAGATATTGATCACTTTATAGTCTTTGATCTTTGGCTAATCTAATGATGATAGATAGCTCTGAAATTGACTTGGAATCTCATGGGGCAAACATGTACAGCTGCACGCTGAATATATAATCCCTCCAGCATTGCTGGTAAGGTTTTTTGATAAGTAGCATGGCTCTTAAGATTACATGCCACAATGCTTAAACATTGTTCTTTCAAAATAAAACACGAGTCCACCCCTGCTTCGGCCAATTGCATGTTTTTGGTTATTTTGTCAAAATCCATTATTCAGTCCAAGACTCGAAGTATCTAAAGTCATGATACCATGCTAATAAAGCACCGGGAGTTCTAGTTCTTATTATTTTCTGCTATCTTCTTATGTGCCAAAAGTTAAACAAATATACTTGGAAAAGAAAAGTTTCAACCATATTGTTATAGCAAAACGTAAAAAAAAAAATATATATATATATATATATATATTGAGATTTAAGAAAACTATATGAATTTAAAAATTATAAATCAACAAAGATATGGACACTAGACATTTAGCAATATTAAGAAACATGTAGACATACACAATTGATCACAAAACTTGCTCTTACATGGAAGACCCACCCAATTTGTACAAGCCACAAATCAAAACAAAGTGTGCCTCCGATTTGGGATAACTAAAGATATTCTTTAGAAGTATAAGGATATGTGTAATTACAAAAGTAGTGAAGTACAACCTTTGGTTGGTTTTGAGTAAACAAATTCTCAATCTATTTCTAGTATCATGGTAACAAGGCATTTTGTCTTATTGGATGCAACCAAGCAATCTGGGATTAACAAAAATAAAAATGGAAAATCACAGTTGCCTGGTTGAGCTAAATAATGATCAATCTAAATATATCTAGGAAGTAAAAAAAAATCAATGATTATACTTTACAAAATAAAAAATCAATGATTACATAGACAAATTTGATGCCAGAAACAACAAGATCATGGTTGGGCCCTCTTGCATTCAGGTAAGTATCAACCTGCAGATCAGGAAAATGCCATTAAGTTTAATTTACACCAGAATCATGCCATTTGACTGTGAAACAGAATGCATATCACATCAGTAGAACAAATAGACAAGGCAAAAATATTGCATGATTTACAAACACAGAAACACAAAAACCCCACACCCAGTAAATCAAGCAGATTTGCAACAAAGCCAACTAATACGAAGAAGAAAGGCTCACTGACCAGTTTGGCTTCTCAAATCATAACAGTAGCAAGAAGTGCATGCAGTATGGCCCAATAGATTATAATACCCATACGTAATGCAGGTTGTCGCATCAGAGCCCGATCACAAGAAACCCTGGCAGATCAAGAATAAAATTATGCTTTCAGCCTATTTGCTTAAATGAGTTTCAAAACAAAATGAAAAAAATAAAAATAATTGGGTGTCCTACCAAAGGCCATCAATCATGTCAGTCACAGGTCTTGTAAATCTTGGCACAATTCTTGATGTAGTGAGTGACTTGAAACCATGAACTACAGTGGCAAGAGAATGAAAGTAAAAGGAAAAAAAAAACATAAATATATAAGAAATGCATAATTAATATTATAAGCTATGTTAATATATGTGTGTGTATGCACGCGCATGTGCATGTGTATAAAAGAGAATAACAAGCCAATAGTTGTATTTTTCTTGGTTTACCTTTCTCATCATCTTCGTCTTCTAACCTACCACTACTGCCAGGATCCATATCTATAGCAATGGCAACCTGGTCATTGTTGCCTTTCCGCAAACTGCGCACTTGAGGTGCAATTGAAGTCCCAGGCACCGTCCGTTTGTTTATCTGCAAGGAAGTTCACCATAACTGATTACGTAATGTCAAGGGTAATCTAACAAAGATAAAAGGTCAAAATCATAGAATATTCTATGTAGGATAGGCATTGAAAGTAATGAAGATGAATTTTGATAGAGGATATAAACATTATTAACTACCAAAAATCACAAGTAATAAAATAATGTTTAAACTAATCACTAATGAACCAAAACTCACAGAGGGGCATTCACATAATCTGAATTTAATCAATCTATCAAATAGTTCAAAACATTTCTCCCCTAATAAGTACTAATAGTACAGAACAAAATAAAAAGTGTATAGTTGTGGTCTATAAAGATCAACTGGAAGCACAAAGCAAATATTACATCTAACAATTTTGAAAGGGAAACCAGTGCTAAAAGGCACATCTTAATTCATCAATTAGATGTACCAATGGTTGCCACTATAGCATTTTCTTTTCTTTTTTGGTGGTGGTCGTGGTTTTGGGGGGGTTTCAAATATGTTCCTAGGAACTTTTTTTCCAGAAAATGAATTTTAAAAGGGACGCAAATAAAGCTATATCAAAATAATAAGAACTAAGAATCTAAAATATTCTTACCACAGGTTCAACTTCCAAAATTTCAGAGGTCATGCTAGTTGCCCTTTCAGATTCTCCAACACCCTCTAGCAAATTTAATCGTGATTCCTTCTCATGTAAAGACTTCTCAAGAAATTCTTCTTTGCGTGTTAACTCTTCCACCTTGCTTCTTTCAACTTGTAACAATGTGTCCTTACTTTGAGCTGCTGCCCGTAAATTTTCCAATTCCGATATGATAGAAAAAACCTTCTTCTGGAGTATTTCCTTGTGTTCATGAACATCATTGCTGTTCTTATCATCAAGCACATCATACACCTCAGCCTGAGCAACGATCAGTTCAAACCATGTCAAGAACTCATGAATCTCATCTGATGTCCTTTTGCTACTCATTTGTGAAGCAACAAGAACATCATTGGTGCATCTAGTGACCTCTTGCCTTAAGAAAGAGATCTCTGCATCCCGATCTTGCAGTTGTGCTTGAAGCCTTTCAACCTCAGCTAGGAGACTCTCAGAAAGATGATGAAGCTCATCAAACTTGGTCACAGTGATGGAAAGCTTTTTCAAAGCTTTTCCACGAGAAGCATCAAGGTTCTTCAAATCTAAATTCTTTTGTTGTACAACTTTTTCCATTTCCTCCATCTTATTTGTCAGATCTTCCATCTGCACCTCTTCCTCGTCAAGTGCTTGCATCAGTGCCTCAATTTCTGTAATCAACAAGTAGTATCTATTATCCAAATAAAGCATAATGAACCATACAAAAATGGAGTAAATTTAAGAAAAATCTAACTGACCTTGGTCTTTGGCAGCAAGCACATCAGTAAGAGATTGAACCTTCTCCTGTAACTCAGTTGAGGTGGCTTGTGCATCTTGCAGCTCCTTCACTCTCTGCTCTAGTAAGTTCCGTTCTCTCTCTATCACTTCAACCTGTTTTTCTAAATCATGCACCCGCGCTATGGAAGATTGAAGATCTAGTGAGTAACTTGTTGCAGCAGCTTCAGCTTCCTTTATTTGACCTACCAGCTCCATGCAAATCCTTTCTTTCTGAATGTCCTTCTCCTGAAGCTCCTTCTGCAAATTTGCTATGGTAATCTTCAATTCCTTTTGGCTACCCACTACAGTTTCAGCTTTCAAGCTAGCAAAATCCCTCACAGCCAATACAAGTTTATCTGCCATTGTCCTGATAGATTCCTCAGAGGACAATTGAGCTGGTCCACTGAAAGGAAATTCTCCATCAACAGATGTTGATCTCAAGTTCAAACCCAGATCTCCAGCAGCCATATTATTTCCAACCAGGTCAACTCTTCTGTTTTCAATTTCCACAACTGAACTAGCACATGCTTCATAAAGCACAGCAATGTTTTTACGCAACAGTATAAGTTCCATGTCTTTTTCGTTTTCCACTGAATCTATATGAACCATGTCTCTCTTCATTGCTTCAAACGACTCTTTTTGGGAAATCATCTCTCCCTGAACAATCTCCATCAATTTTGATAGACTGCTACCTTGTTCATGTAATGACACCGAGTGTTTGGAGAATTTTTCTTTAAGATCTCCAATTTCTGTCATGAATTCTTGCAGATGATCCACAACCAAATGACACATTTCAAATACAACATTTTCGTCAAAATGACCATCAGTTTTGGAGTCCAACCAAGAATCCATAGACGGAAAGTTCTCCTGAACAAGATAACATGGGGTGCAAGATAAGAAATGAATTACACATTCAATGACCAATTAAATTCAGAAACCAACAAGCTAGTCAAGGAGAATAATGCATACTATTTTAGTCATAACAGTCTTATAAGAATTAGATGAGTAGAAATTTTGCCCATGCCCACTATTTTATGCATTTTTATAGAAAGATCTACAGAAAAACAAAAGTCAATGCAAATATGACATGAAGCGAAGACTGACAACTGTAGATCAGTATATATAACATTAGCGCAGATCTTGTAAGTGAAACATATATTGATATTAAGATAAGACTCAAAAGCCTAGCCTTATATTTGAATTGGGGGAGAGGAGAGGAGAGGAGAGGAGAGGGGAAGGTTAAAATATACTCATTTTTAGTATATTCTAGGCACCTTTCCCTCTCCTGATGCAGCCATGGAAGACTGATTTGTTAATACCTTGTAAAGTTGCCTATTTTAGACTTATTTTAAGGGGCCCACATGTGTAGTCCAATTGAAGGTCCAGCTATGCATGTCCTCAGTTCTCAGATTAAAAAGGATTTTTTAATAAGTTACGGTGAATTTTGTGCAAAACTGTAATTTCTGTAATTGCTGTGAGTAATTGCTATGCATAAAGGGTAATTTGGTAGTTTAATTAAGAAGAATTTTTCTAGGCTACATATCTTAAGTTTTATTTCTTTAGATCCATGTTAGTCTTTAATTAAATTTTAGTTTTCTAGCCAAACTAGGAGTCTTAATACTACAAGTACAAGAAAGAATGTGAACTCAATATACTCAAAGGAGAGATTGAGTTGATTGATAAAAAATATTAAGTATTTTGAGCATTGAGGCATGTTAGCCTTTGCACGTTCTTTCCCCCTTTTTCTTTTCCCTTTTCTTCTCTTTCTTGCTGTGTTATTCACGGATACTGTTCAATTGTTCATGCAGCCCCTAAACATCATGAAATTATCTATTTCTTCTTCCTTCCAATCCCAAATCAAGACCTTTCTTTTACCTATCAAAACCCTTAACCTCACATACTTTATTCTACCAAATATCCATCAAATAACTCATCAAACCACCTTTTAATTCATTAAACAACAACAAAAACCTTTATTCAACAATTCTAATTCCTAGATCCACAAATTCTCCTAACCCTAAGCCCACCGCAAGCACTCATAGACAAATTCCCTAATTTATCCTACACCATCTCCTCTGCCCCATCTCCCTCCATTCCAAACATATCAAATAGATTTTCTTTCTAAAATTAAAGTAGCATTAAGATATCAATTTCACTAAGTACTCTACAAATTGACATAATAGGAGAGTCCACCATTGATCATTTATTGGTACATTGCCATGTAGCTAGAGAGTCGTGGAATACGGTATTTTCTTTATTTGGGGTTCACTAGGTTATGCCATGCCATGTTGTGGATCTTCTAGGAGACAGGTTGTAGAAATGTAGCGGACGTAAGTCCTTGATTGACATAATAGGAGCACATAAAAATAGAAGAGGAGGGGGGGGGGGGGGGGGGAGGGGAAGAGAGATTAAACTCTACAATAGATAACTATCAGTGCAAATAGGATGGTCATTACTTTTTGTACAAATGGACAGATTCCATACAAAATCCAATTTATAGGTATTTTTTATCCGTAGGTTTCAAAACCTATTTGTATTTTGTACAAATCCACATAAGGCCTCAAATTTTGACATATGGGAAGTGGCTCAAATTAAACAAATCTTCTCCAACTATAAGGAGTTTGAGGAGTTCTTCCTCTCAATAAAAAAGTGAGTAGATTCCAGATTTTGCAAGAAACAACCAACAATAATCCAAGGGCCAGCACAATAATGTCAAAAAAAAATGATAATTTTTTTTCCTGCCCCCTATAAGCAGTTTTTGAGTGCTAATAAGACTACCAAATAAGAACAAATTACTGTTTTTAAGGGTTTTTTTTATCATTAGTTGAAGAGGGACAGCTAATGAGCTGAGTTTCTCAGTTATTTTATAATAAAACAACATAGAACATTAGATTCAAAGTACTAATAATATAAAATAAAGGCCAGCTTAGTTGATGAAAAACTAGTCTTTGGTTCTGAGGGAGCATACTGTTTACTGTTAACTTATCAAAAAAAAAAAAAAAACAAAGGCCAACTTAGTATTTTACACTAGCCTCATCACACCGCTTCGCGCATGAGATGAGGTCTTCTTTTTTTTTTTTTTAGTGGTAGTAGCAAAAACAAGAAATCTATGTTTTTTATTATATCTATAATTTTTATTTTGAAAATCTAATTTATAAGTGGAGAAATAAATTTAAAAATCAATAGGAAAGTGACCTTATTTTTTAGGCAATGTTTTAGTGGAAGTTACGGTTGTATTTTTACCGGATTGTCCTTTAGTTTTGTCTCTACTTAAATATAGGAATGTAATGGTATTTTAAAACGAAAAAAATTCGGATTGTCCTTTAGTTATATATATATATATATATATTTTTATAGGATATTTAGATTTGTTTTTGGATAAATGTGGAGTGTTTAACTTATTTTTCTATTTTAAAAAAAAAAAAAAACAATAAACGTATAGTTACTTTGAAGAAGTGAGTTAGTGGACGAGTGTTGCTATTTTATAGGCAGTATTTTAGTGCAAGTTAGATATGTATTTTTTCCAAACTATCCTTTAGTTTTGTCTCTACTTAAACCTAGGGGTGTAGGGGTATTTTGGAACAAAAAAAATGCAGTCCAAACAGGAGCAGCCGCTTAAATAATAATATAGATAATGTTTTTCATGGGTGAGTGGGGTGGGTGGGGACCTAGGCACACTTGATACATCACAAGGTGCACTTATGTTGAGTTTCTCAATTTTTAACAAAGACAGTATAGCACATCCTTTTGTGGGTACATAACAATATAGAATATAAGACTCAAATATCACTCAATACTGCACCAAAAAAATTCAGAATCAACACAAATTAACTTTATATAATATCTACTTCTGTTAGACACTTTCGCTCAAATTATTTGAGATAGAAATCCAGAACTCCATTCTATGTATCTTTTGCAAATGACCGACAAGGAGAAAAGGCCACCAGTAACTCAAGCTGTATAGGGATGCCAACTAGAAAGATTACTTTTCCAAAACAAGCTTATCCAAGACAAAATACATATCTTGAGGTGATACTACCACTCATAGCCATAGGATACATCAAAGCAATGAGCATACAGTACATTATATCGGTTTGACTGTACTAATCTGCACATGTATTGAGGTTTGGTACTCTTTTTAACATAAGTGTCATTACAATACTTCATACAAAATTAAGTGTAACTAGGAAAATGACTATAAACTTTTTTTTATTCCCAAATCCCAATCCAAAGATCTTAGCATAAACTTGCAAATGGCCTTAGGCTCAACCACAACATTTAAATGTCAATGAGTCATGCATGCATAAATGTATGCAAGCACTTAGCAAATATACTGCATATGCATGTAAAAAGGCCGCAAAATATTCCCCCTCCCAAAAAATTTATTAAAAAATAAATAAATAAATAATTTTACCAGAATTTTTCAATGCCCAAAAAGAATAAAAATAACCCTGAATGTGCTGCATCCATAGCATGTTTACTTTAGAATCAGTGTGAGATTAACCAAAGACAAGATAATTAACATGGAAAAGACAAGATCGTTAATAGATAAGTGATGCAGGAGGCAATGAGAAGACAGATTTCCTATATTTTATTTGATTTTATGTATGAAGAGCAATTTTGTAATTTCCTAATATTCTAGAATGGGCCGTGCTTATAGTCTATTGGGTCTTACTTTAGTTTTATTTTAAGTTTAGTTATTTAGTTAGGTTTAGTAATAGAGGCCGAGTCCAATTCCAAGTATTATTAGGGTTTGAAGAAATCCTAGTTCATCTAGGATTAGGTATTAGTCTTCTATTTAAAGAGTTGTAGTACTTTCTATTAAGTTGATTATTAATGAATGTTTTCAGAATTTAAAAACTATGGAGCTTTCTTTCATGGTTTGTGTGATGCAACCTTCTCCAAGGTGTGATGGCAAGGAATTCCAAGCGTGATGCTTAGGAAGTTTAGGTGTGATTCCTAGAATTTATCTAGTTTCTTTAATCTTACTATTCACGGTTACTGTTTACAGATCACTGTTCACAGCACAGGAACATCCACCTAAACCTTGATTGTTTTCCTTTGTTTCATTCCCAAACCCTATTAATCCTTGTCCCCTTTGGAAACCCTATTATCCCTCTTATTTTCTAGCCTATTCCCCACCAAAAAACCTAACCCTAATTCTTCAAAACCCAAGCTATACCAGATCTGCCCTGGTTTTCTAAATCAGATTTTGTTGTTCCCCATTGTCCTACATCAATAAGCGTACACAAAATATACTAAGACAAGTAGATAAGCCCGAATGATACCTTTTTATCTGAAATTCTGGATAAAACACCATCAGATACAGTGAAAAGAGGCGCAACAACTAGCTCAGCTTTGTCTGCTTTCAGAAATGACTCAACACCAACTTCCAGATTGTGCAAAAATTCCAATTCCTTGGAGAAAACATCACCTTGTAAATTCTTAACATCATGAAAGCCCTTTCTGAGTTGGTTCAGAATAGACTTTATCCCCATAAATTCAGATAATTGGTTCTTTCTTTCCTCAGAAAGAACATCAGATAACTTTTCAAGCTGTGAAATAGCTTCGAGTTTGGCAGCCTCAGCCAAATCCCTTTCCTTAGTAAGCTCAGCAACTTCATTCGCAGCTTTAGCTAGCTCTTCTTGAAAAACATCATTTCTGTCTTGAACCTCATTCAGCTCAGCAAGGAGCAGCTCTGCTGCTCTTTTAGATTTCCTTGACTGCTGCTCTGAAGAAGCAACAGTTGCATCTAAATCAGAGACTAGTTTTCCAAGTTGTTCCAACCTCTCCACTGGATCACCACTGTTGACTTCACCACCAACATCAATGCCATTTAAAGTTTTCAAAATCATGCTCAACATATGTTCTTTCTCTTGTAAATAGTGCTCAGTTTCTGTTAAATGATTCCTCAATAACAAACGTTCAGATTCTAGGGCTTCTACCCTTTCTGGGTAAGCAGATAAGTCCCTGAACTTCTGTTCATACTCTGCAAGAGCGTTTTCCCAGTGGGTAATCTGAGTTTTCAAAAGTTCCACCTCAGTATTCTTCTCTTCAATGGTTTGCTTCAGACTGTCCCGCTGTTGCACCAGTGATTTCCCTTTTCTAACTGCAACGTTTAACTTCTCTCTCACAGAAGCAGACTTCTGCTCCTCCTGACTAAGTAGCTCTTGCAACTCCTCTTTTCTTCTACCAAGAGCTTCTACTTCACAAATCAAACTTTGCTGCTTCTCCATATATCTATCTCTTTCCTCCTTTACATGCATCAGCTCACGCATAGCCTCCTCTAGTTCTTTATTCGGAACAGCTATATCCAGTTCCCTGGAATCATTTGAATTTATGCTTCTTGCTTCATCAGGAGTAATACTAGAAGTTTTAGCATGGTCTGTATCGGCCACATCGCCAAGCACAGGATTCACTGAAGAAAGAATTGCATAATTTTCTATAAGCTTCCTCAGTAATTCCTCCAGGCAATGGATACTACCAGTTCCAGAAACCAGATCTTTTGTTCCAGATGCTTGCAACGCATCGCTAACCAAATCCTGCAATCTTCTGATTTCACCTTCAATGCTGACAATTCGTTCCTCATTCCCAAGCTGATCAACCAATTTATCCTTCAAACCCATAACTTCATGCTGCAGCTTTTCATTCTCAAGTTTGAACTCAACTGTCTCTGCTGAAAGTTTTTTGTGCTCATGAGCCAGTATCTCAAATCTTTCAGAAAGGTGCTCTCTCTCTTGAGTAACTGCCTGAAGGTCTGCCTCAATTCTCTTTGCTGAAAGTTTTTCATGTTCATGAGCCAGTATCTCGAATCGTTCAGAAAGGTGCTCTCTCTCTTGTGTAACTGCCTGGAGGTCTGCCTCAAGGCCAGATGCTCTCCTTTGTGACTCTTCCAAATCAGCACTTAGTGATCCACAATAATTTTCAAAATTATCAATCTTCTCCCGGAAAGAATTTCTCTCATGCTGAGCCTCCAAAAGCGCTTTTCCTAACCATTCGATCCTATCCTCTGGTTCAGCAGACCTGAACTGCGAAGGCATATCAATCCTGTCCAAAAGTTCTTCGAATCTCTGTACTAAGTTGTTCCTTTCCATTAAGGATTGTTCGAGCATTTCATTTTGTTCAGCCAACCCATAAAACCTATTTTGAAGTTCCTCCAACTTTCTTCTCAAATCGTCCCCTGAATTTGAGCTTGGCTGTACATCGTCTCTCCAAGCATCTATACCAACAAAACCAGCATCAGAATATGAACCTCCTCCTGCAGAACTCTTCTGATCCCAATCAGTCACAGGCACAGAGTTTCCAGTAGCTGACCTTGCCAACCAATCAATCTTTTCAATTACATCTCTTGAATGAAAATGCTCTGGCAGATCAAGGTCTTCCAAAATCTCTTCTATTCTTTGAAGGACAGAATCTTTAAGAAGGAATGATTCTCTTAAACTAGTGGCTGAGTTGCGAATGTATGAAAGCTCAGATTCCAGAGCTTCCACACGCTCACCTGCCTCTGAGTAGGTCTTAAGTTTTGTTTCAACTTCTTGAAGCCTAGCGTCTTTCAACTGCAGCTCTTGCAAGCATCTCTCCAGTTCACTAGAAGTCTCTGCCAGAGACTGCTTGAGACCATCTCGCTGCACAACCAAGCCTTTCCCCTTGGCAACAGCTATGCCAAGTTTCTCTCTAATAGAAGATACCCGCTGATCTGACTGTTCAAGTTCACTTATTTTCTCTTGTAATTCAGAATGTGAGGCAATAAGGGCTTCCTCTGCCAGGCGTAAACTGTCCCTGAGAATAGGAATTTCATTTTCATGCTCAAAGGTCAAGGCTTCTAACTGATGTATTTTATCCTGCAGTTCAGTCAACTCCATCATCTTATATCCAAACTGTTCTCTAGACAAGCCAACTTGCACATCAGCCTCCTTAAATTTCTGAACAAGAACAGACACCAAAAACTCCAAACGCAAAGCAGGCTTTGCATCCAAGTTAATCTCAGCTTCATCCAATTTTAACACATCCTCAACATCTTCAATTAACTTATGAATAGCATTTAAATTCAGGCATCTTCTGTTCATTTCCTCAAATTCTTCTGCTCGATTAATCAACTCTGCGGTGAGTTTACTGTTAACAGACTTGAGTTGCAGCTTCTCATCCAAAGAATTCTCCAGCTGGTCCAAGAGGGTCTTGTATTCATTATAATCTAAGGGATCAAGCAGTTTCTCAATTTGTACATTTTTCTCACTTTCATCCAGAGATCCACATGAACTTATCACAAGTTCCCAAAGTTTACCATGCATCCTACTCAATATACCAATAGCCAATTCATTTTTTCCATGCAAATCACCACTTTTCTCATTTGCCTCTTTGTATAAAGTACAGATTGCTTCCTGGTCAGTTTGAGCAGCTTGGAGTTTACCCTGCAGAGCCTCAATCACTTCCATAGCAACATTAACAGAAGCAGCAACACGGCTGCCTATATCCAAGCCATTGTGAGTACCAGTTGAGATGGTTGAGGTGAAATCTTCCCCAATTGGTTTATCAAGCTTCCCAACAGCATCAAGAATCTGAGTAACAGTAGAATTCCAATCTTGCTCAAGAATCAATACCCTCTCATCCGCTTCCTTCTGCAAATTTTCTAATTGACTGCCAATTACAGAAGCCATCTCATTTGAACTATGCTGAAAATCATACAATTGACTCTGCAATTCACTAATTCTTGATTGGTACCCTCGTAGTTTTCCACCAAGCTTGCTGTTTTCTGCTCTGAGATTAACGTCATGTTGCTTCAAGGATTCATAGAGAACCTCAAGCTCACCATTCTTTGCCTCAATGTCACCAACATGTTCCTTTAGAGCTTCACATAAAACCCCAAGCTCAATGTTGGCAGCTTCCAAATTGTTACTGTGTTCCTTCAAAGTTTCATGTTCATCCCTGAGCTCCTCGAACATGGCATTAGTAATTTTCCTACCATCACGTTCCCCCTTGAGCAGTATACTGGCATCCTCAGCACCCACCCCCAGCTGGTTAAGCAATACCCTCAAATTTCCAGTTTGCTCTTTTGTTACCGTGAATAGATCTGCTGGAGATTGAGTTTCAGTCAAAGCCCTTTCCTCTTCCTCTTGTTCATCAAGTTGCACCTTCGACTCAAAGGCTTGAATCAGTTTTGAAACCCCAGGTGCAGCAACTTTACCAGCTGACCTGCTCAAAAATGCTGAATGAGAATGCATCCCTTCAATTGCCTTTTCAAGTTTCTGCAAAATTTTCTCAGCCTCCTCCAAGAGTCCCTTCAAGGCAACAAACCCAAAAGAATCATCAAAGACTACCTGTTCAGGCAGCTCGAGTGGTGGTTCTACTGCAAGGCCATCAGATAAGGGCGTCTCTAATACAGGAGAATAAACTTCACTGTCTTGCTTCCCAAGAATCTTGTGAGAATCTTCATAATCTGCTCCACTTTCATGGCCTCTACTTTGTACTTCCAGACTCACTTCATTCCCAGCTTCCCTAACTTGACAGGGTATTTGGGTTTGCTGGCTATCAATCTCTCCTATTTTAGCTTTAAGAGTGTCCAGACTGCTATGAAGATAAATATTTTCCCTGGTGACTTGTTCAAGGCGCATAGTCACTTCCTTCAGGTCAACTTCAACCTTCATTCGTTCCCCATGGTCTGTAGACAACCGTTCTTGAAGAGCAAGAAGCTCAGTATTAAGCCTCTCATTCTCAAGAAAAAGATGCTCCTTCTCCTCTTCAAGCTTGCTTCTTTGTTGTGTTTCCAAAGCAAGACTCCAACTTAAATTTCTATTTTCTTCCTGTAAAGCTGCCACCAGAACCTTACAGTCAGCCAATTCTACTGATTGTTTCTCCTTCTCACGGGACAGATGCTTCTTATCCTCTTCAAGCTTCTGTCTCTCCTCCATCACTGAAGCAAGACTCTCATTTAAGCTAGAACTTTCAACCTGTAAAGCTGCCATCAAACTCTTGCTGTCAGCTAATTCAATTAACAGCTTCTCATTCTCACGGAATAGAAACTCCTTTTCACCCACAAGTTTGTTTCTCTCTTCATTCACAGAAGAAATGGTCCCCTCTAAATTATTATTTTCCAACTGTAAAGCTGCTACCAAACTCTTGCAGTCAGCCAACTCTGTTAACCGGTTCAGCAAGTCCCCTTCTGACCTTTCCAGACTATTCTGCAACTCACATGATCTAGCAGAAAATTCCTCAACCTCTGCCTTCACTGTACGAAATTGGTCTTGGAGCTCCTCCCTCCCGGTAGTTACAGACTGGAGTTCAGATCTGCATTGTGCAAGCTCTTCAACAAGGAATTGATTCTTCTCATGAACTTCATTGAGTGAAGCATTGAGTAAAGATATTTCATCAACCAACTGATGCTGCTGGTGATCTAACCCCATCTGTAGTTCAGACTGTTCAGCAAGTTGCAAGTGAAAGATATCTTTAGAAAAATATGTGAGATATAATTCTTCTTTGAGTCTCTCCAATAAATCTGTAAAGCCATACTCTGCAAAAGTAAAACTCCCAGTCCCCAATTCTGCATTAGTAATTGATTCTCTTGACTTGAGCAGAAACCTAAATTCTTCTTCATTAAGCCCCCTTATCAACTCTGCAAGCTGCAAGAGACTGGTTGCACTCATGTCTGCAACAGGAGAAACAGTCCATCCTCCAGCCAAACTTGCTATTTTCTTTTCAGGTCTTTCAAGGCTTTCACCCTCAGGCATAAAAGATCCATCAGGCATATACTGCTGATTGTACCCCTCTGCAGCTGTCCTACTGTCCAAATCAGTCTGAACAATTTCTTCCCTGCCTTTTCCATAGTCACCAGACTGAAAAGTCATGTTTGAGTTTTCTCCGTAAGGTGAATCTAGAGCTATTTCTTGTCTCTGCCAATTTGTCATGGAAGGATTAACAGCTGAAATCCTGTCGGCTTCTTGTAAAGTCGAAACAGAAGCTGAAAACTCATCTGACAAGAGTGTACCATCAGATGCAGATACTTCACTTCGCTGACCAGTTTCCTCTGCTTCACAGTATGTCTCATCCATACTAGTCTCTACTGAAGCTATCCTTGAAAGAGTTTCAGCACTTTCACCATGCTCATACAAAGGAAGCTGCCTGTCTCCTGCAAGCTCTATTTCACTGCTGTGATCAGATTGCTTTGAGTCCAAACCATCAGCTTCCTGCATTGCCCCTACCCAGCAACAAATGAGATATAATTATACATCAAATCCACACATTATCTTCCCCAGCCAGCACAACATATTTCTCAGATATTTCTAAATGATTAAGAATTAAGTATCAAGTGAAGGAGAGGACAACCTACATCTGTTACCTGATCTTCCCTCGACTGCATCGAGGATGTATCAGGCTCACTAATCCCCGTCGAATGCGATAATGATGATTCAACAGTTTCCAAATCTGAACCATCATGAGGTGCAATTTCCCTTTCAGAAACCTGGGACGACACAGTTGGTACTGGGGTAGTGGATGATTCATCAGCATCAGCTTCATGCTGGTCAGATTTACCGGATTTTTTTGAGGATTTTCCATGGCTAGCACTGCCTTTACCTTCCTTCTTCTGACGATATTGCTGAAGCTATTGATAGAAAATTAAAACCCAAAATTAATATCCCCAATCACTCACATTCACTATCTGTTTGGTTGATAAGATATCAGGGAAAAGGAAACTAGCATAATTTCCAAATCCTAGGGAACCCAATTGAAAAATATAGCTCAGCTCGAATTTCCCAGTTTTAAGAACAGTAAACAAAATACATGACATTAAAACTTTTATCTCTTTTTTTTTTTTTACAGATCTTCAGCTTTAATAGCCTAACAACCAAACAATGATTCAGGAACCCACGTTTTAATCACACCCGACAGAAAATATTCAAAAACCCTAGTGCTACATTTGCTCCATGAGATACTAAAAGAAATAGTAGAAAACACAAAGCAAAAACCTCGTTTCTTTTTTTCTTTTTTTTTTCCACTCCTTCAAACAAAGTAACCAGCTCAGTTGCCCCCAAACAGTTATCGAACTAAAACTTAACTATTAACTTAATTATGAACTCGAAAATATCATAAACCAAAGAAACAAAACCTATATCCTTTATTTTCCTACAATTTCTAAGCAACCAAACACGAAATAGCAACAGTTTCGAACACAAAAAGTCCCAAACTACATAGAATGAATGAACAAAGTAAATGAACAAGGACCTTTTTGCGGCCAGCAGCGAGCAGATCGGTACGGCTCTTGTTCTTGTCCATCTCCACACAAATCACAACCACACACAAGTCTCAATCACCATTAGAGTCTCCACCTCTTTACAAAAATGCCTAGAACAACAACAAAAAATGAATATTGAACATAAAAAACCAAATGTCCATGTTTGCTGTTTGGTAGCAGAGAAAATAAAAGAAGAAATTCTTATAAGACTCAACTTTCAAGTGCCTATGAACTCATATAACTAGCTAATCATTATGAACCTGAAAATTCAAAATCTCAGTTTCGTGCATTTTTCCCACCGACCAAACAGAACGTTAAAAAAGGAAATTCCAAAAGGAACTGATTCGAATTTTTTCTCCCAAATTAAACCCTAACTATCAATCAAACGGTAAATTGTTTGAAATCGAAAACAGTTTGATTCGAGAAACATCGAAAACAGAAATTGATTTTACGAAATGAAATGAAAAACGTACCTCAAAATTTGGCTTGTAGCTTGGCTCGATCTATTCGATTAGTGCAAATGCAAATCGATTTTGCTTTTGCTTCGAAAAAGGAACAAAGACTTGTTAGAGTGTGTGAGAGTTTTTGTTTTATGCGTTTTTTTCTTAGATCTAACGCAAGCTTCGTTTTCTCTCTGTAGGCTCTCACCTCTATGGACTATAGGTAAAACGTCGAAATGGGCATGGCATAGTTGTAAATAACACACTGTTTGTTCGGTACTGAGGGGCTGAGCCGGTTACGTTTGGTACTCACCCCAATTCTTACTCCCTACCTAAATTTTCTCTCTTTTTATTTTCTCTTTTATATTTCCAACAAAATAGACAAATGTGTTTCCTTTTATTTCTCGGTTTGTGGTTTTTTTTTTTTTTTTGGGGATGAATGTGGTTTTTTTTTTAACATATATTATTTTTTTTAATACCAGATAACTAGGTGATTTTGGCTAATTAGCGCACTCAAGTCAGTTAATGTATATTGTATAATAACATAATTTATAAATTTTGTACATTTAGCTCTAAAAATGTGTAAAATGTGGGTTCTAGTTAACTCAACTGGTAAAACCTCTAATTTTTGAATGAAAGATCTAGGATTCAATTCCGATTTATACCAAAAAACTTATTAGTGTCTTGGTGTTCCAAAAATCACTCTATGTAAATTTATGAAAAATAAGATGTGAGATACCCTAAGGGCCTTGCAAAAATTTTCATTTCTATTCTAAATGAGAACCTACTTTTTTTTAATTTTACCTAACCAATTTTTAAAAACAAGATTATCTATTTTACGCTACATTTCACTAAAATGTTTTTTTAACAAATTCTATGTTACTCTCTCTCTATTAATATATAGATAAAGAAGTATTAAAAATATATTTGCTTGTGAATAGATTTAGATTTATCAGTCTTGTATCTGCAACATTCATTACCTGCTTAATTTTGATGCTTCTTAGTTTCGTGTTGTTTCTATGAAAACGTAGGGCCCGTTTGGTACCACAACTTAAACAGTAGTTTTCAGTTTTTAAACAACATTACACGTATTTTTATACACTTTTTCACTCATACATATTTCCAAAAAATACAAATAACATTACTAGAATAATATTACCAAACGTGCCCGTAATGTCCTATGGGCTCTAACTGAAAGTATGTACTAAATCTTGCATCATACACTTCTTCATTTGTTTCCAGTTTTTAGCATTAACTAAAAGAAATTTTTTCAAGAATATCACCACAATATTGTTGTTTGGGGTAGTTGGGTACTATAATTTCATTTTGGCCTTATATCACTAGGTGAGACCTGCAATTCCTCATCCACTTCTACCATTTGCTTGTTTCAAGTTTGGTATTTTCTCAAAATAGTACAGTTATCTAGAACTAATGCATTCATTCTTATGGATCTTACGTTTCACCTAAACAAAGAGTCTAACTATTCAATTTGTGTTGTCTATATCAGGGCCTGTTTATTATTTAAAAGAATTGGTGTAATAAGCCTGGATATTCAAGATTACCTAAGTGACTAATAAATATTGTTGAATTATTGATAATCACCCTATAATACTGATAATACTGAATCAATTGCTGATTCAATGCAGTCCAAATCACTTGACTTCAGCAACATCGATCTTCTTATATAGCATTAAAATTGTTGTGGACCTTTTTTTACCCCTTCTTTCACCAATACTGCTCTTGGTATAGCAGTAAGTTGGGCATCTTCTCCCCATGGTGCTTTTGAGGCTAAGAATGCTTCCTTCTAGCCAAGGGAGTCTCAACTCACAAATCTCACTTTGCTGGATCTTGGATTTGGAAGCTAGATTCACTACCAAAAATCTAGCACTTCTTTAGAAAATGTCTTTGGTAGAGTATCCCCACAAAGAGGTTCTTGCTAGTCGTGGGTATATGGGAGATGCAACTTGTCAACTTTGCAATGGTGAGAGGGAATCAATCATTCATCTTCTTAGAGATTGTCCTTGTGCTGAGGCATTTTGGGAGAGCTCACGGGCTCCTAATTTTGTTCAAAACTTATTCTCTCTAGATCTACCTACTTGGCTCAAGATTAATGCCGACAACAAATCAATTTGGCATGACTTTCTCCCATGGAATATTTTCTTTGCCTTTACTGTTTGGCACCTTTGGACCCACAAGAACAAGGTGATTTTTGAGTATAAACCATTGACAAGTAACTTTAAAAGAGTAGTCCAAGCTGCTGCAAATGAATTCCTTTTTTATGCTTCCCGCACAACCATGCTCAAAAGGAAACAAATCCTCCAAGTCAGGTGGTCCAAGCCCAAATCTAGATAGGTAAAGCTCAATACGGATGGCTCCTCTATAGGCAATCTAGGGCTAGCTGGCGGTGGAGGTTTAATCCGAGATCATAATGGGATGTGGATTAAAGGTTTCACCAAGGCCATAGGCCAAACCCCTAGTGTAGATGCTAAGCTTTAGGGCTTGAGATATGGACTTATGCTATGAGTTAATTTAAATTTATTGGTTGTTGATATTGAATTTGATGCTATCATTATGCTTGGTTGGGTATCTACTAATGATAGTAGTAATTTACATCATGCCTCCCTTATGGATTGCAGAACTCTCATTAATCAAATTCCTCAAGTGAAGATGAAGCATTGTTATCGTGAAGCCAACAAATGTATAGATGCTTAGGCAAGGATGGGAGTCAATTCAAACCAAGATCTTTTGTTATTTAATAGTCCACCTATGGACCTTTCTATGTTATTGTTTTATGACACTACTAGCATGTATTATGGGAGACCCTGGTCTGTGTACGTTGACTCTATTTAATTTTCTTTAATGAATATTGTTTTCTAAAAAAAAAAAAAAATTGTTTTAGTAGTTGTTTTTTTGCTCCTAATTGTTGTTTGTTTTCTTTTTGGGCATCTCTCTTCAATTTCAGTTGTTTTAGATACTATATATAGCACACAGTAAATAAGCAAACATGAGAATCTTTGTGACATAATTATGTTGTACTGGTTGTAAAGCATCAAGCTCAAAGGCATGCTTTTTGCTGCTTATTGCATTTGTATATGTCCATGCAAAAATTTATGTTTGTTTAGTTATAAGAACTCAATATTTCTATTTCACACACTCACTTTCCAAAACACTCCACATTAGATTTTTATTGTATACTACATTTTATTAAAATATCAATTTTTTTTCATTTTTTTTAATTGTTTCTTTTTCTTTATACACAACAACCACCATTTACTCTCTTTAGCTTCTTTCATCTTCAAGATACATGAGAAATGAATAATTAATTAAATACAAAATGAATAGTCTCTATATAAATTTTTATGGTGACTGTAGCAAACTTGTAAATTTACACAATTATATATAAACTAATGTGGATTATTTTTAGGCAAAATTGTGTAAATTTTACACATTATTTTATTATACACATGATGATGAGTGATATGAATGCTCTTGGTGTTGTATATCAATGATCATATGTTGGGCTTTCTATTTCCATTTCACATAAAATGCAATATATTATGGTCTGTTTGGTACATGTATTTAAACATATGTTTTCAATTTTTAAACAATATTACATGTATTTTAATACATTTTTTCAATCACATGTATTTTCAAAAAATACAAATGACATTACTAAAATAACGCTACCAGTATTTCAACTAGATTCAACCACTTGGTCACATTGAACTTAGTTGTCTTTGAGATTGATAATATTGTTTGTCTTCTACTAGTCAATGTAATAAGTTATTTGAATTTAATTAACGAATTTATGGCCTGTTTGGGAGTTAAAAAAAGAAGGGGGAGTAGAGTAGAGGGAGGGAGAGTAGTTCAATTACCTTGTTTGGGAGTTTTTTAAGGGAGGAGGGGGAGGAGTTTGGAGGGGTTTCAACTCCCTCCAACCCCTCATTTTTAATTCCCCCAAATTGGAGAGATTTGGAGGGAGAGTGGAGAATAAAAATGCTTGACCAAATGAATTACCAAATTTGCCCTTATTATATTAACAAAATTACAAATGAAAAGACTAATTACTCCCCCTCCCCCTTACTTAATTTTAAAAACATCCAAACAAGGTGGAGGATAGCCATTCCCCTCTACTCTCCTTCCCAATACTCTCCTCTCCTCTACTCCCCTCTACTCTCCTCCCTCTCTAAACTTCCAAACATGCCATTAAGGAATTGTATGTAAGTTTTGCCCATCTCTCTCTCTCTCTCTCTCTCTCTCTCTCTCTCTCTCTCTCTATATATATATATATATATATATATATATATAAACGTGTGAAATGTGCACACATCTCTATCAAAAGAAATAACGTGTGCCCATGTTGGTTGGGGTAAGTCCCGGCCTGCTGGTCCCTCATTGATATTTAATGGGCTCTCATCAAGCTCATTGAGGATGGGCTTAAATATACCGTTGTGGACATATCAGTTTGATTGAGGTTAGTACAGGACTGCTGTACCATCAATATATCTAATGGGCTTTTGTAGGGCTCAATGGGGATGGGCCTTTGAGAGTAAATCAATTTGTACCCAGAAAGATTGAAACAACTTATGAATGTAATGTAGATTTCATAAATTAAGTAGTGTGGGTGGTAAAAATGGGCCCGGACCAACCCAAGCCCCCCAGATACACAACCCAAAAATGCCAACCAGAAAGGAAAATCTTGATAAACAAGCATGAAGGGCATACACGTGTGTTGGACTTATATTAATTAGAACCTAATACATAGTATGTTTTAAATAGTAGTATAGAAAAAATTATAAACGTAGTTCAAGATGCAAATGAAGTTTTTCTAAATCTCTTCTATAAAAAAAAAAAGTTTTTTTTTTCTAGATCAATAGATGTGTATAACAAAAAGTGTTTAACAAACTCAATATATATGTGTTAGTATTACGAAAAATATTACAATTTTTATATGTTTGACCAATATATTATCATGGTAGATTGGAGGTGCTAGCTCGGTATCACCTTTTTAATAAAGTTCTCAACAATTTCCCTTTCACTACAGAGTACAAACAGCCAAATTATTTGCAAAAACATATGCTTGAAATTATACCTTTGGGCTATTTGGTAGGCCAACTTAAACTCATATTTTCACATTTTAAACAAATTTACATATATTAGCACACACTTTTTCACTCACACAAATTTCAAAAAAACTACAAAAATCACATCTCAAACTATTCTACCAACCACCCCCGAAGTATCAGCAGTAGAATCTAAATGTTTTCTTTAAAGTTGTCAACATCTTTTCTCTTAAAGAATGTATCAATAGTCCTGAAATTGGACATACCTAAGTTATAAATCACAAAAATGATTAATAATAACCCATTATAATTCTTGATAATATTAGTGAGATTAAATAAGATTTTATTTAACAAATCATGGGATTAGCTTAATATATTGTAGCTATATTACTATCTTGAATGAAATTATATATGAGTGGGAATTAAGAATTATATTTTTTGGGCGTTATACAAAAGGAAATTAGCTTAAATTTAACGATAACAAGATCAAAAATAGAAACTTTATATTGTATGGCATACTTCTTCTAAATTCTAATATCAAAATTTGTACATGATGAAATGGAAACTTTATCTTAATTTTCTCATTCATAATACATGTCATGCACTTACCATCTTTTTTTTTATAGATAATTTCAACTTATAATGTCCGTTTCTGATAATAGTTTTTTATCATCAGACCAAGATACCAATTAGTTTTTGGGGTAGAAGGAGAATTAAATCCCAAATCTCTTATTTAACCATCAGTGATTTTACCAGTTGAGCTAACTGAAACCTACCATCTAAACTAGTATTTCTATTCTATTTTTTTTTATTTCATAAACTTCAATATTCAACATTAATTCTTTTCAGGGAAAAAAATTCCACATTAATTAAAATAAAATTTCTGTATAGTAACATAGGTTGAATGGTTCTTGTTCATTTAAAAAAAAAAAAAAAAAGGTTGAATGTTTCTTTAGTTTGCTATGCAAAAGCCTCACCAAATATTGCTCCAAATTCAAATTCTATTAAACTATTTGCTGACAGATCCCAGAAATTTTCTGATTCTTTCTGAAAAGAAAAAACATGTTTTTAACTTTTACTTTTAAGAATCTGCATGCCTAAACTGAGAAAAAAGAATAATAATAATAATAATAATAATAATACTAAAAGAACAAAAAAATAAAAAGAAAGATGACTCGTCTTCAACACGCCTAAGTTAAAGCAGACCTATAAGTTGAAAATTCAAAATTCAAGGTACCTATTGACACAACCATGAAATGAAATGAAATTCCTGTGGTAAATTCAACAACTTTCGTTTCATGTCAGCTTATAATAGAAGAATATCAATGCATGTGACCTTCTAGGCTTCTTACAGCAAACTTTTAATCTCCTTTAGTCTAAAGTTCAAACCGTATTATGAGTATATTAAAGTAGGCCATTGTACTCGTTTTCTAAGTGAGTCAATGATAATCTGTGTGATGCGCCCATAAATATAGACTTTGTCGTTGAATTTTCTTCACATTCTTTCACTACCCAACAAAAAAACAAAAGGTTATATTATCTTTAACAATTCTGGTTCCCTAGATCAAAGAAAATGTGGACATCTTTGTGCCACTTGCACAAAGTCCAGCCATTATAGCTTAGGTTTCTTCCTAGAATCAACCTCTACTATATGCTATTTTACTATTATATAGCACGTGAATGTCACTCAATTAAAAGATTCCTATGAGTCAAAGTCTATCACATTTGTATATTATTTGAAGAGAGAATTACAAATTTACAACCTCTATCGATGGAGGAACAGCAAAATCATGTGGTCTACAACAACCAAAATAAATAAATAAAAAATAAAAAAAAATTTAATAAGTTTAACTGGTAAAGTTTTCAATGGTTGAATAAGAGATTTGAGTTCAATTCCTACCTACATTCAAAATCAACTAATACATAGATTGGTCTAATGATAATAAAGAGCACAATAATTAGCAGCGTACTTTATAAATTAAAATTTATAACTTTATAAATAAATAAAAATGATAAAAAATTAACACAACAGTCATATTGTATTTGATAATTAAGATATACTTGGATCATAACTTGTGAATTCCGTGAGCTTTTAAATTTAAAAGTCTACTGTTTGTTTTTTTCTAGAATAATAACCATCAAGTTCTGTTGACTTTTGCGAAGGAACACGATTTGTGTGATCTCAAATCTTAATTAATAATGTTCAGGACAAAAAGAAAATACTCTTTAATACTGTTATGGGATAGAATAAAAAAAACAGCAAAGTACAAGAGAGACCCTTGCATCAGAATTCACAATGTGAAGCAATATATATATATATATAAAGCTGGTCAAGTTCGGTAATCACTTTTTGGCCAACTTATTTGTAACACAAGGAATCAAATCCTCACCAAATCCTCAAAATGTTGCTTAGCACAGTATTTTAATTAAAATTATGGGGTTATTATAATGTTCTTTCCACTACCATGTTCCATTATCAGAAGGAAAGTCAAGCATTATGCATTTCTAATTTTTCATTTCCTAGTTGATTAACTTTCTAGTTTCTGTATTCTAAGGTAATAGTACACTCGCAAACCTTCTCAAACCCTGAGGCTCATAAGATAAGATTTTTAAACAATGTGTCATTGTTAATTAGGTATTTAAACACATCCAAAAGTAACCAGAGAAAGGGCAACGATTTTTGAAAATTTTACTTTATAATTTGTCAAAGCTAGAAAGATTTCATTTTGGGAGTGACATATATAACACATTTGGAAATAGTAAAATGGAAATTGAACCTTATAAGTTAAAACATTCGTTAAATTACAATTTTCTATCAACTTAAATTCATGAGACAATCGTTGATTTATTATGATATTAGAGTAAGGGGTTATGAGTTTGAAATTTCAAATATTGCACTTTTCACTTTAATTTTCACTTAGGGGTTTTTTTTTTTTTTTTTTTTTAAAAAAAATCACTTAGGGTCCATTTAGTTAGGTGTCTTAGAAACACATTTGGAAATAGTAAAATATAAATTGAACCTTATAAGTTAAAATATTCGCTAAATTACAATTCTCTAACAACTTAAACTCATGAGACAATCGATAATTTATTATGATATTAGAGTAAGGGGTTATGAGTTTGAAATTTCAAATATTGTCTCCAGACTCTTCACTTTAATTTTCATTTAGTTTTTTGTTTTTATTCAAAAAATTTACTTAGGGTCCATTTAGTTAGGTGTCTCAGAGACTTAAAAAAACATTTTTAAAATCAAAAATTTTATTTTGCAATCACAACTACTCGTAAGTTTTTGTTACAAACGATTCATTTTAAACTCAAAATACTGTTTTCCAACAATTTATACAAACAAACCATTCAAGTATTAAAAATATCATGTATTGAGTCTATATGTGCCTGTACCTGAGGGTAAGTGCTATAATATTTGTAAAAAAAACATAAATTTTCTGTTTTTTCTTACCGTTTAAACTTTTGAGAGTGAGAGCATGGTAATTTACCAAAGCTTGTCCTACTTTGTTTCCAGGGTTGTCTGGTCTCTTTCCAAACAATGCTTTTTATGCAGGTATGGTGCAATGGTGGTGGGGAGGGGGGGACCTAATTGAATGGCAGAGCTCACAAGTGCTATCAATCTGCTTTAATGTCGAGGAATCTTTAGGAGGTGGTTGAGATAGTAGTTTGAGTTATGTTGTTTGAGTGTTTTTGATATACGTGTAAGTGAAAAAGTATATGAAAATGTGTGTAATGTTGTTTAAAACGTGTGGAAAGTGTATGCTGCCAAACACCCCTTCAATTACTTGAAAGTGAAACTAAATTGGGCATGAGCCACTACCCTGCTACTTTCATGTCTTCATGGACTGTTTACTTCGCATGGAAGAGTTTAGATCGTTAACAGTGTACAAAATCTAAGTTTCTATTCTATGTCAGTTCAAGGTTTACAAAATTGGTACTAAAAATTTGGTGTGTGAATGTTACGTTTAGACCTTTATTAGAGAGGCTTACTATTAATTTTAATCATTTTTACTA
This sequence comes from Castanopsis chinensis, assembly GCA_032878915.1. Classification (NCBI taxonomy): domain Eukaryota; kingdom Viridiplantae; phylum Streptophyta; class Magnoliopsida; order Fagales; family Fagaceae; genus Castanopsis; species Castanopsis chinensis. Next base: position 17,455,075 of record JAVQMG010000115.1, on the reverse strand, counting down.
GACTAAGTGATTGATTAAACCAATTTAATTTGCAAGCAACTTTAGGAGTTCTGCTTGTGCATACTTTGTTCGTCCAATTATTTCTCTTGCAGCCTATATTGGTTGGGTGAAAACATGAAGGATGCAAAGATGGAAAGTTGGGTAGAAAACATCTTGATTGTTTGGTTGACAGTAAAAAGTGGTAGGGTTCAAGTGTTTTCTACTTATGCCCATGAGATTTTTACCTTTCCAAATTGGGGATAAAATTTGGGTGGGAATAGGTAGTTAAGGCGCTTCCATGTCAACTTTCTTTTCACTATCACCTCCACCCCCCTCACCGCGCAACAATGACCTATCATTTTGATCCTATTCCAACCTATTGTTAATAAATTCACACTAACTACATTTTCTATCATCTAGTTTTTATTTTCAACCAAAATAAGAAAATTTATAATATTTTCTACCCTTTCAAGCAAACACACATGACAAGGACACTAAATTTTACTAAAATATTCTATATCCTTAAATTTTTCTATCCATTGAACTTTTTTCATCTTCCCACTTTTTCAACCAAACAAAGCCAATCTCATTTTTGAGAGGTTATCAAAGGGGATTTGCTTTCTTGAATTTTGTTGCCCGGTAACAATTTGTAATAAAGTTTGATTTATTGTTAGTTGTCACATCAATTTGTAGAAGTTATATCGTAAAACTTGTATTACTTTTAACATTTTCTTTTTTTATGATAGGTGACACAATAATTTGTAAAACTTATATTATATATTAAAAATTCAAAACTTAGGTAATACCTTATATGTTGTTTATTAGGTTTCCAAATAAATTATTCCATATGATGAATGTATCTACTTCAGCACAAACAATGTTTTTATCTTTATTATTTTTGAGTGGTTATCAAAGGGGATTTGCTTTCTTGAATTTTGTTGTTATGATAAATGCTTGGTAACGACTTGTAATAAAGTTTGATTTATTGTTAGTTGTCACATTAGTTTGTAAAAGTTATATAGTGAAACTTGTATTACTTTTAACATTTTCTTTTTATATGATAGATGACACAATAATTTGTAAAACTTATATTATAAAGTAAAAATTCAAAACTTAGGTAATACCTTATATGTTGTTTATTAGGTTTCCAAATAAATTATTCCACATGACGAATTTATTTACTTCAGCACAAACAATGTCTTCATCTTTATTATTTATTCCACATGACGAATTTATCTACTTCAACCTAAACAATGTCTTCATATTTAATGATGATGATGGGATAGATTTCAGTGTAATTTTTTTTGGTTAGATTGCCTAAAAAGAAGAGAGCCTATGGCTGGGTTTGGATTCAGTTTATTGTGGCTACGTTTCATCAAAGCGCGTTTCCTCTTTTTTTTTTTTTTTTTTGTTCGTTTCTGCTGCTGTGGGGACATAGTGCGCAGTACACGCACTGTGAGTGCACTGTGTGCGCACTGTTCATGTACTTTTTTAGCAATTTTTTATTAAAAATGGGTCTCGCAGTAGTACCATTTACACATTTAAAAATTATTTTGCTACAGTGTTTTCAGTTTTCAACAATAAACTTTATCCAAACGAACCCTATATATCAATTGCCACACCCCATCATACATTTATTACACATTTTTTTTTATAAAACATGTTTCATTAATATAAATTTATTTGAAATTACAATTAAAATTTTATTAATCAAGCCAATATTTAGTAAAGACTGAATAATATCATCCAAAGTGTTTAACAAAATAATATCACAATAAAAAAAAATCTAAATATTCATGAATTTAAATAGTTAGTAATACAAGCTAAGTCTTTATCACTAATAAAGAGGAGCAGAGCTAAAAAGCCTAAACTCATTCTCACCCCACTAGGGACGGACCCAGGTGGGGGCCCAAGGGGACCCCAGCCCCCCTTGGGTCCAATTTATTTATTTTTAATTATATATGTATATATAACTATAATATATTTCATTTATGTAATTGGACCCACTTTGAAAACCTTAGACGCTCTTTCTCCTCAAAAAACCTAACTAGCCTCACCAAACTAGCAACTATTCAACTCAAAAACTTAACAAAAACAATAAAAAGATTCACAATAGTGATTATATTTTAGCAAAAATAAACTATTTTACTACCAAAGAACCAAAAAATTATATGTTATTAGAGAAGTTAAAGCTAAATTTTTTACGACTAAAGTAAACTGGTATAAATACCAGTTGATTGTAGTAAGCTGTTAAAAATAAAATACAATATTTTATTAAGATTATATCTCTTCTTCAATTAAAAAACTCAAATTTTCTTGCTTCATTTATTATGTTAGTCAGTTGTTTATATATATTTTAAAGGAAGTGATAAAAAAATAAAACATTTGACATTGGTGTATTGTAAAGTGATAGATAAAAACTAAATTTTTTAGTATCACCACTTTGAATGCTCTAATTTTTTTTTTTTTTAAAAATCCTAGCTAGCTTAGTATTAAAAAAAAAACATTATTTAGTTTTTGCTTGTATTTGTTGGCAAATGATTGCATCTTAATGTATTTAAAAACAACAAATTTGAGTATTTATAATTTTCTAATACAATATAGATGTCTATTTAGAGTTTTTTTGGTCTTTATACTCTAGTCCCTGCTAGCCTAAAGTCCTGAGTCCACCCCTGCGCATCCTAGGGTGTGAGGGAAAAAATTTGCCCATTTCCTGCTCCACTACCTTTGTGATGCGGAGCAAGGTGGGCCAAGGAAAATTTGCCATCCCTAGCTGGAGCAAGACCTAGGTTGTGCAGCTCATGATTCAATTGGAGTCGAAGCTAAGAGATCCAATGGAGGAAGGAAAGTCAAAGCTTTATATTTTGGTAGAGGATCATCCCGACGTGGTTTAGGCGTTGCCCAATTAAGGGGTTTTTTTTGTTCCTTTGAATCAAATTACAAAAAATATTTATTAGAAAAATTTATTCTACTATTCTACCATCAACATTTCTTTTTCTAAAAAAAAAAAAATTAAGTTCTCCTCATTTGTGTTGACATAAAAATTTGGCCATATAAAATGATTTAATTGAAAAACTTAAAATATAGGTAAATTTTTGTCCACTATAAATTTATTAATGTTTCTAGAATTACTCCCACGTGTCAATGAGGTGATATAATCCAATTCATGAACTTTTTTTTTTTTTTTTTGAGAATTAATTCAAGAACTTTATTAGTGTAACAGCACTCTTTCTTGTGTTCACCTCTACTTATTTATTTATTTTGACATTGCAAATTTAATTGGTTTTATATTGTTTATAAGATTCTAGCTAATCTTTGTTCTCTTTTTCTGTCGCTTTAATTGGCCCAGCTAATTTTCATGACTATTTAAAGATGTTTGTGCCACCTGGCGGCAACAAAATAACCCTAGCACTTCGTGGTTCTCGAGACTTAACAAAGTCGTAGTCAACTCTATCTTCGCATCTCAACCGTCGGATCAAACTCTGAGAAATCAAACGGTCAAATTTAATGGTACCGGCAACGTATAAAAAAAGGTTGGTCAACAGTTTCGTATTAAGAAAACAAATGATTCCACGTGAACCCCACTTCTTTGGTTTTTGTCAGCTTTCTTTGTGCTTGATATTTGGTATACATCGGGGGAAATTATCGTGGACTGTTTTTTCACTATCTCGTGATTAATTAGGAGCGTGATTTTGAAATTTTAATTTTTTTAAACTTTGATTTTAAATTATGAATTTTTCTACTTTGTTAAGTAAAAGTCCGCCAATAAACATTAAGATAATCAAAGTCTGTTCTAGAAATAGAGACTTTTTTTATATGGGAAATTCAAGTCAACTTACTCCGTAATAAGAAATACGAAGTAAAAAAAAATAGTAGTTGAAGTGTGATTTGCATATCCAAAAAATGAATTTTGTATAGGGTCACGCTTTTCATTATTTATTTATTTATTTATGATTGATAAGCCACAACTAGTAATTAACAAAGAGTTCGGTTTGTATGATTTGATTGGAAAAATAATTAATTGTAAAATTGATCTTTTCAATTTGTATCGTCTTTCTTGTTTCTCAAGAGTTTGGTTTTTGTTTCTCAAAAAAAAAAAAAAAAAAAAAAAAAAGCCTTGCTTTTTATACTCAGGAGGTTAAAAACATAATTGTGATCTACTTATCTCCCAAATTTATTACATATATTTGGTGTCAAAAAAGTTTTAGGGAAGTTTTGAAAATTTTTCCCTTAGTGGACCGAGTCATTTGACTTCCAATGTAAATCATTAATGCTAAATATGCTAAAACGTATGTCTTAGCCCCGTAAAGAGATTTGAATGTTGAATAAGGAATAAGTCCTTCTCTCAGTACCTAACTTCCTTTTGTCCAAGGTTGTCAAAAAAAAAAAAAACTTCCTTTTGTTAATTAGTATTTCATATTGCTCTGTTTGTTTAAAAAAAAAAAAACCTTACCTGAAGTTAGGTTTTTGTTTTTTTGTTTTCTATGTTTAGTAGTATAAAACAATAGGTCAATGAAGAATTATCCTTAACTTCCCTTATCTAGTTTGACGTGAGATAAAGTTGTTTTCAACTAAAATTTCATGAAAAACAATTTTATCTGAATCAAAGCTTAAAAAAGAAAACAAATCTATCACATGCAAAACTAAACAAGGGAAGTCAATAGATGGTTTTTCAACTCATTTTAAGGTTGACACCAAACATAATAAAATAGAATAGTGTGGGGGGGTAAAGACGCCCAAACACCCTGTGGGCTTTGGGCCTAGTCCGAGGGCTCGAATCCCACTAGATGGGCCACATGACGGGAGCAAGGTCCCCTGACACTGAGGCCCAAGGACCAGCCTACCCAGCCACCAGAGACAAGCCGAGGAGAGAGTCTCCTCGGACTAAGAACCGAGAGCAGAACACTGCAGCAGAGCGCCTGAGAAGTCGCCCCCAGAGCTCGGCGAGTCACCCCACGACTCAATGATGCGCCGAGGAGGGAGACAAGGGGGACATGCATTACACAGTGTTTCTGCCACCGCATTAAAGACTTCTTACCTACCCGCCTGGCCGCATTAATGGAGAAATGACTTCTGATAGGACGGGGAATGGCCCTGAGGGCATGGGGGAGCATTTTGAGGGAAAGGACAGGTGAGAGCCAGGAGTGGGAGGTATAAATAGGGGGGGAGCCCGGGACTTTGGAAGAGGAAAAAGAGAGGAAGGCTCTCTCTCTCTCTCTCTCTGTCTTTCTCTTGAAGAACGTAGCGTCAGCCAGCACCGAATCTTCTCGGCACAGGTCCGAAAGGGAAGCTAGTCCACTCCATAAGATAACCATCTCACAGAAGTGGGCTGGAACCTTACACCGCGCTCTTCTGAAGCCCCAGAAGGTCTAGGCTTTGAACCCATTCTCTACAAATACTATTGTAAAGGCCACTTGGGCCGGCCCAGTCATTTACTTTGGGCCAAAGGCAACTTTGTGTCCTTACAATTGGCGCCGTCTGTGGGGAAGCTTTGACGAAAAGGGACTGGAAGTGCCATGCAAGGTTCAGGTTCACGTCATGCGGAGTCTAGGGGGTCCCAGCAAGAGGACCATCTTGTGCGAGTGGAAGGAGAGCGCGAGAACAGCGTCCACACGGAACACACGCGCGGGAGGAGCCATGCACGCAGTGGTAGTAGAACCTCCCGCGAGAAAAGTGTTGAGACCCTGCAAAGAGAGGTTGATCATTTGAGAAGGAAGCTACGCCGGGAAAAGCGGAGGCGTACGCCTACTCCTTCAGACCGATCCTCAGTGGACGCCAGTAGTGGCTCCGACAGCTCTAGGTCCAACACTCCCCTTAGCGAGTCTTCTTCCCAGGGGGATGAACGCCGTCGTCCGCGCGGGGACAAAGGGGCGTCCTCCAGGGGCCTGGCCAACAATGCATTGAGCAAGGCGCTCCACCAAATTTCCAAGTCGCCCTTCACTCGGAGGGTTGAGAAGGGAAGGCTCCCAAGAAAGTTCACCCAGCCGACCTTCACAGTCTACAACGGGAGGACGGACCCAGTAGAGCACGTGAGCCACTTCAGCCAGAGGATGGCGGTGCACTCGAAGAACGAAACCCTGATGTGCAAGGTCTTCCCCTCCAGCTTGGGGCCCGTCGCGATGAGGTGGTTCAACGGCCTGAAGGCGAGCTCTATCGATTCCTTCACAGAGCTCACCAGGGCGTTTGGTGAACGGTTCATCACCTGTAGCCGGGTCCCTCGGCCCCTGGATTCGCTGTTGTCCATGGCCATGAGAGAGGGAGAGACCCTCAGGGCATATACTGACCGGTATTGGGAGATGTACAACGAGATCGACGGGGACTTCGACGAGGTGGCCATAAGCACCTTCAAGGTTGGCCTGCCCAACGATCATGATCTGAGAAAGTCACTAACCAGGAAGCCTGTCAAGAGTGTACGACGTCTTATGGACCGCATCGATGAGTACACACGAGTGGAGGAGGATCAACTGCAAGTGAAGGCGAGGGTGAAGGTTATCCCTCAGGAGCGGAGGGATTTCAGGTCGGACGGGTATAGCAACAGTAGGCCGAGGAGAGAGTTTGTCGGACAGCCACGTCGGATACCAACGCAGGCGGTCGGCATTGTGTTCCGCGAACCCATGCAGCGGGTGTTTGAAAAAATCCGCCACGAGCCCTACTTTAGGTGGCCCAGCAAGATGATAGGAGATCCCTCAAAGCGAAACCGGAACCTTCACTGCCAGTACCATCAAGAGCACGGCCATACGACTGAGAACTGCAAGAACCTGCGCTACTACCTTGAACAGTTGGCGAAGGAGGGAAAGTTGAGCCAGTTCGTGCATGACCAGGGGACGGTGGGAGAGCGTCATGGTCCGACGGGCCAGGGCCACCACGCACCAAGGCCTCCCCTGGGGACCATCAACACCATCCTCGCAGCCCCTGGGAGGACTGGCTCGCGCCCTTCGAGGGTGATGAACGTGGTGCGGGCCCATACCGGGAGCTCTGGCCCCGAGCCAAAGAAGATCAAGGGCAATGAGCCGCCCACGCTGGCCTTCTCGGACGACGACAAGGAAGGGACCATCCAACCCCACGACGACGCCCTGGTCATAATGCTAAGGATCGGAGGCTATGATGTGAAGAGGGTGATGGTGGACCAGGGAAGCGGCGCAGACATCATGTACCCCGACCTGTACAAGGGGCTGAACCTGAGGGAAGAGGATCTCTCCGCCTACGACTCGCCCCTGATAAGCTTTGAGGGAAAGATGGTAATCCCTAAGGGGCAGATCAGATTGTCAGTGCAGTCGGGACCGGCAGTGGTAGAGGTGGACTTCATCGTGGTGGACGCTTACTCCCCGTATACGGCCATTGTGGGGAGACCTTGGCTGCACGCCCTAGGGGCAGTCCCCTCCACCCTCCACTTGAAAGTGAAGTTCCCTTTCGGTGGTAGAGTCGAGGAAATCGTCGGGAGCCAGTCCGCGGCGAGGCAATGCCTGACCGCCGCAATACTCCGCAGGCCGGACAACGAAGCCGCTGCCTCCGCAGCTCAGGCTTCATAGCAGTTAGCCCCCTCTGCCACCGCCGGGGCAGCAGTGGTGGGGGAACCGGCGTGTGAAGGACTAGACAGGGTCCTTGTGGACGGTGACCCGGAGAGGTTCTTCCAGATTGGGGCTCGCCTGCCGACCGAAGAAAAAGAGGAGTTGGTTACGTTCTTGAGGAGGAACCTCGACGTATTCGCATGGGGCGAACACGAGATGCCCGGAATCGACCCAGGCTTCATATGTCACCATCTGAACGTAAACCCGGCGGCGGTACCAAAGAAACAACCCCCTCGGCGATCCTCGGCGGAGCATTCCGAAGCTGTGAAGGAGGAGGTCGTCAAGCTCAAGAGGGCCGGGGCTATCAAGGAAGTATTCTACCCCGAATGGTTGGCGCACACAGTCGTAGTGAAAAAGAAGAACGGTAAGTGGAGGGTGTGTGTGGACTTCACGGACCTCAACAAGGCCTGTCCCAAGGACCCGTTCCCGATGCCGCGCATAGATCAACTGGTAGATGCGACGGTCGGCCACCCCCGCATGAGTTTCTTGGATGCCTTTCAGGGATATCATCAGATACCACTAGCGCTGGAGGACCAGGAGAAGACTGCCTTTGTGACCCCCACCGGCAATTACCATTACAAGGTTATGCCATTCGGTCTTAAGAACGCAGGGGCTACCTATCAAAGGATGATGACTCGGATGTTCGAGTCACAGCCAGGGAAGACCGTCGAAGTATACGTAGACGACATGGTCGTGAAGAGCAAAGCTGTGACAGACCATGTGGCCGACCTGGACAGCACGTTCCAGACCCTGCGAGAACATAAGTTGCGGCTGAATGCCTCTAAGTGCTCCTTCGGCGTAAGTTCCGGCAAATTCCTAGGCTATATGCTTACTCACAGGGGCATAGAGGCCAACCCAGAGCAGATAACCGCAATCTGCAACCTGCAACCACCCCGAAATCCGAAGGAAGTCCAGAAGCTGGCCGGGATGACGGCCGCCCTCAGCAGATTCATCTCCCGCTCCGCGGACAGGTGCCGACCCTTCTTCCAACTACTGAACAAGTGGAAGGGATTCGAATGGAACGAGGAGTGTTCCCTGGCGTTCCAGCAACTGAAGGAATACCTCTCTCAGCCGCCAGTTATGTCCCGTCCCGATCCAGATGAAGTCCTGTTTGCGTATCTAGCGGTGGCTGCCCATGCCGTCAGCCTGGTCCTGGTGAGGGAGGAAGCCGGTATACAAAGGCCAGTTTACTACGTGAGCAAGTCCCTGCAGGAGGCCGAAATCCGGTACTTGCCATTGGAAAAGGCGGTGCTAGCTGTGGTGCACGCCACTCGTCGGCTCCCACACTATTTCCAGTCTCATACAGTCATCGTTCTGACCCAGCTCCCACTTAAGTCCGTTCTGCGAAGCGCGGACTACTCCAGTAGAATCGCCAAGTGGGGGACCTTTCTAGGGGCCTTCGACATTAAGTACTTCCCTCGCACGTCTGTAAAGGGGCAGGTCCTAGCCGACCTGGTCGCAGAGTTCACTGAGCCCTCCCTAGAGGAAAGCCTAGCGGCAAGCGGCTTACACGAGAAGCTAGTCGGCGTAGCCTCATGCGAGAAACAACCGGTGTGGGAAGCTTACGTGGACGGAGCCTCGAACCAAAGAGGTTCGGGCGCTGGGGTAGTCCTAATATCACCGGATGGGATCATCATTGAGAAGTCTCTGAGGATAGCGTTCCCGGCAACCAACAACGAGGCCGAGTACGAAGCTTTGCTGGTAGGAATGGACATGATCTGGAAGATGGGAGGAAAGGCGGTCCGCGCGTTCTCGGATTCGCAGCTGGTGGTCGGCCAGGTGGAAGGGAATTTGGAGGCGAGGGAGCCGAGGATGCGGGAATGTTTAGCGCGCGCCTTGCGCCTACGGGCCCAGTTCGAGTTCTTCTCACTGTCGCATATTTCCAGGAGCGGGAACACTCACGCAGACTCCCTGGCGACTCTCGCAACCTCATCGGCACGTGAGCTCCCTCGGGTCGTTCTCGTTGAAGACCTCCTTCAGCCAGCGGGAACGGGCTGCCAGGCCATGCGGGTCCAGCAAATCAGAACAGGGCCCAGTTGGATGGACCCCATAGCGTTGTTCCTGAAACACGACACGCTGCCAGGTGACAAGACAGAGGCCGACAAGATCCGTAGAAAGGCTCCTCAGTTCTGGCTGTCCGAGGACGGCAAGCTTTACAAACGCTCGTTTTCGGGGCCATACTTGCTGTGCGTGCACCCGGACGAGACAGAGCAACTCTTGGAAGAATTGCACGAGGGGACTTGCGGAAGCCACACGGGCGGGAGGTCACTAGCCCACAGGGCCCTTACGCAGGGGTACTGGTGGCCGAACATGCAGAGAAGCCCAGGAGTACGCGAGGAAGTGCGACCAGTGCCAGAGGTATGCGCCGAACATCCACCAGCCTGGTGGCGTTCTCAATCCTCTGGTCAGCCCTTGGCCGTTCGCACAATGGGGGCTGGACATCGTGGGTCCATTTCCAAGGGCAGCGGGCAACAAGCGGTGGCTGCTTGTCGGGACGGACTACTTCACTAAGTGGGTTGAGGCCGAGCCGCTCTCGAATATCTGGGACGTGGACGCGAAGAGGTTCGTCTGGAAGAATATCATCACCAGATTTGGGATTCCCCGCACCCTTATCTCGGACAATGGGCTGCAGTTTGACAGCAAAGCCTTCAGGAAGTACTGTGGAGACTTCGGCATCTCAAACAGGTACTCCACCCCAGCGTACCCGCAGGGAAACGGCCAGGCTGAAGCCACGAACAAGTCGATAGTCAATGGACTCAAGAAGAGACTGGACGACGCGAAGGGCCGATGGGTGGATGAGGTACCGCACGTGTTATGGACCTACCGAACCACGCCACGGAGATCCACCGGCCAGACTCCTTTCGCAATGACGTACGGCGCCGAGGCTGTGATTCCTGTGGAGATGGGGTTCCCAACGATGAGGACGCAGTCCTTCGCCCCAGAAGCCAACGACAACATGCTGCTGGAAGGGCTGGACTTGGTGGAAGAAAGGCGGGAAAATGCCATGGTCCGACTAGCCAGCTACCAGCAGCAGCTCAAACGGGGATACGACTCTCACGTACGGTCCAGACCTCTCGCCCCGGGAGACTTGGTCTTAAAAAAGGTCGTAGGGACGGCAAAGGACCCATCGTGGGGGAAGCTAGGGCCGAATTGGGAGGGTCCCTACCGGATAACCTCGGTGGCCGGTCTGGGAGCATATTACCTAGCCGACCTGGATAACAAGCATGTAAAGCGACCTTTCAATGTAAATAATCTTCGAAGATACTACTACTAATGAGAAGTATGGCCTCCCTGTATTTAGATATCGTTGTATCACGCCAATTGTCGAATACTTCTATCCCCGTCCCTCTCATTTTTAATTAAGTGTTAATGTCAACCTAGGCTACGCCAGGTCCTCGGACCTTCTGCCTTGGGAAAATTTAACACTGTCTCATTTTCAACTAAGTGTTAATGTCAACCTAGGCTACGCCAGGTCCTCGGACCTTCTGCCTTGGGAAAATTTAACACTGTCTCATTTTTAATTAAGTGTTAATGTCAACCTAGGCTACGCCAGGTCCTCGGACCTTCTGCCTTGGGAAAATTTAACACTGTCTCATTTTTAATTAAGTGTTAATGTCAACCTAGGCTACGCCAGGTCCTCGGACCTTCTGCCTTGGGAAAATTTAACACTGTCTCATTTTTAATTAAGTGTTAATGTCAACCTAGGCTACGCCAGGTCCTCGGACCTTCTGCCTTGGGAAAATTTAACACTGTCTCATTTTTAATTAAGTGTTAATGTCAACCTAGGCTACGCCAGGTCCTCGGACCTTCTGCCTTGGAAAATTTAACACTGTCTCATTTTTAATCAAGTGTTAATGTCAACCTAGGCTACGCCAGGTCCTCGGACCTTCTGCCTTGGGAAAATTTAACACGGCCTCATTTTTAATTAAGTGTTAATGTCAACCTAGGCTACGCCAGGTCCTCGGACCTTCTGCCTTGGGAAAATTTAACACTGTCTCATTTTTAATTAAGTGTTAATGTCAACCTAGGCTACGCCAGGTCCTCGGACCTTCTGCCTTGGGAAAATTTAACACTGTCTCATTTTTAATTAAGTGTTAATGTCAACCTAGGCTACGCCAGGTCCTCGGACCTTCTGCCTTGGGAAAATTTAACACTGTCTCATTTTTAATTAAGTGTTAATGTCAACCTAGGCTACGCCAGGTCCTCGGACCTTCTGCCTTGGGAAAATTTAACACTGTCTCATTTTTAATTAAATGTTAATGTCAACCTAGGCTACGCCAGGTCCTCGGACCTTCTGCCTTGGGAAAATTTAACACGGCCTCATTTTTAATTAAGTGTTAATGTCAACCTAGGCTACGCCAGGGGCCTCGGACCTTCTGCCTTGGGAAAACTTAGCACTATCTCGATTTCAACTAAGTGTTAACGTCAAAACCTTGGGAAAGGTCGACGCTGTTTAATTTTTTAGTTAAGGGTTCGAATTTTAACACAGTTCGTCCCGGATAAGTATTAATTAAGTGCTACGTCGTCTTGAGTGTCGAATGTAGACTGGGGCTGAGCCAGATCCTCGGACCCCGTACTTTAAGAAAGTTCGAACACACTCACAATTTGTCATTCGAAACAACTAAGAAATAAGACAACGAAGCAACAATAGAACAGTTGAACATAATTCACTAAAGATAAAACAGTTATACAATAGCGATAAAAAGGGCAAGAACCATACATGGTAAGCTGTTCGAAACATTACAGGGAAAGGGAAATACACCCCAAAAACAAAAGAAGTAAAATAAAGCGGAATGGGACAGCCGCACAAAAATAGCCGCCTGGAATGGAGTGACGGAGGGAGCCTGAGCCTGCCTACCCCTTAATCTTCAAAGGAGGTTCCTTCGGCAGCTTGGCTCGATCCTCGACGATTTGGCCTTCTCCTGCTCCCTCCTCGGCCACGGATGAGTCTAGAACCTGCTTCCCCCTGTCCTTTGGCTCAGGCGGAGGGAGGGCTAAGCCGGCGCGCTCGTCCGAGACTCCCCCTGGGTCGGCAAGTCCGTAGTGGAGCGGAGCTTGAACCTGGGAGGAGGGGGCTGCTCCGGAGCAACCATCTCAGCGCCGACCGGAGTTGGAGCCACGTCCTCGACAAATCTGATATCCTCTGGATACCAGATCTTCTCAGACGCCCTCAGCTCGGAGCCGGCGGGGAGTCCCGCGGCGTTTAAAGCCTCAGCCCAAACCTGCTGGCAGTACTCCCTGCACAGCTCGCCCAACTCCTCGGTCAGGCGATTCTCGGTCACTTCAACTCCCTCGTTGTAGGCAGCCTTGGTCGCGGCCTCCACCGTTTCCCTGACAGTGCGAGCCGCCTCCTCGGCCTGCGCAAGCTCCCTTTTCAAAATGGAAACCTCCTGCACCGCCTTGGCCAGGGCCTCCTCCTTCTGTTGCAGGAGCTTGCGCTGGGCCTCCGCCTGCGCCGTGACGTTCTTGAGGCCAGCGTCCAGACTTCTCTTCTCCGTCTGCTCCGAGACCAGCTTGGCACCCAGGTCGGCCTTCTCCGCCGTGATTCGGCCAAGGTCCTTCTCTACTTCTGCCCTTGCCGCCTGCTCGGCCCCGACCTGCGTCTGGTAATGCTCGACCAGAGCATCGGCAGCAAAGGCCTCCTGTATAGCCTGCGTAAAGGGAATTTGTTAGGCACGGGTTACCCCAGGAATTTGTTAAAGGACATAGGCAATAGCGCGGAGCCGAGACGCTTGAAACTTACCAGGCCCAGATTCCTCTTGAGAGAGAGGAAGAGACGTGTACGGCCCGTCCTCCCCAGCTCCTCCATATCCTTTGGGAGGAGTAGAGGCTTCTCCAGCGAATTGGCCAGGTGGAGGGCATGGCCTCTCTGGTAGTCTCGGAGGCTCGCCTGGTTTGAGATGGGAGCCCCGTCCACTTCCAAAGGGGGAAACCAGCTGGGCTCACCTCGGCGGACCTCGGCTTGCCCGCGGATCTCCCCACTCTCTAGAGAAGAGGCTCTGCCCCCTCCCTTGGCAACCAGCTGCTGCTGCTGTTGTTGTTGCTGTTGTAGCTGCCTGTGATGCTTCTGCTTTTTCTCTCTCTCTCTGTCTACCTCCTCGCTCTCGTTCCTCCTTTTCTTTTGGCCGTCGGGAGGAGGAACATGGGGGTCGGAGGGAGGGGGAGGCGGAGGCGGGAGTATCCCCGGTTGGGACCCGGAAGCATCATCTTGGGGGGCTCTTATCCCCCTCTTCTTGGCGAAAAGCTCCTTCAGCCTCGACATATCTTCCTCTTCGTCCGAGGACACTTCCGGTCTTGCAACTACCAACCCTGGGATACCAGAATGCCTGTCCGAGGCGGTCTCTTCTTCGTCGGAGATGTCTACCACGTGTCTCGGCAACGGCCTCTCGGCTTCCTCTAGATCGAATCTATCAATCTCGTCACCAAGAGATGAGGACGAAGTCACGGAATCTTCTCGGACAGCCTGGACTTCGTGATGAGCGGCTAAGGGAACGGCCTGAAGAGGCTGGCCGTACAAGATCGTGGAAGGCTCGTCTGGCAGGGCTCGGGGAGCGAGAAAGCCCTCGTGGCGGACGTCTATCCGAGCTCGCCGCTTGTGGCCGGCGAGAATGGCGTCCTCAACCTCGCCAAAAACTTTGGAGAGGGGGTTGTACCCCAGAATCAGGTGAGCAGCTCTGACTTGGAGATCGCCGTTCACAAAGACCTCGGACCTCAGGACTTTGTTGAGATCTTGGACGTTGACGTTGCCCAAGTTGGGGGACGTATGTCGCTTATCTGCAAGAGAGTGGGAGGGAAGGCAAACGAAGTTAGTCATGCCCGGCGAAAACAAAAAGAACGGCGGCAACTGGCAACAAAACTACAGTGGGAACTAAAATGGGGGAAGGTCACGCAAGCTAAAGACCTTAAAACCCTAGGGTGTCACACCTGGTTGTCCCGCCCTCACTGGGCAATGGAGACCATCGTACCACCTCCCAGTAACGAGGAGATAGTCGTCCTTCATGCCCTTGTTGGACTTTGGCAGACAGGAGACCAGCCGAACCGCGCTAGACCTCGACTTGAGGTAGTAGCCGGTGTCTTTCAGCCGGTGGCACTCGTACATGTAGACGACGTCGTGCCATGTAAGGTGGAGGCCCATCTGCTCGTTAAGGGCGTCGACGCAACCAAGGATTCTAAACACATTGGGCGCGCACTGATCTGGGCATAACCTATGGTTGCGAAGGTATTCCCTGGTTACCTCCTTCATAGGGAGGGTCATCCCGCCCTCTAGGAAGGCAATAATGGGGATGACGACCTGTCCCGCTTGCCTGGAGCCCGCCACGGCCCCAGGGGGACAGTATTCCAGGCCCACATCAGCAGGAATGCGGTACTTGGCCCGGAATCCCTCCATGCCGGAGGGCGTATCCACCAAACACTTAAATCTACCCATGGAACCGGGGCTAGGGAAGTAGGCTCGTAAAGGGATGAGAGGGAAACTGACTGTCAGGGAGAAACTTACGCGGGAGAAGAGGCGCGCGCACTGGGAGAACTTGTTGAGGGAGAGAAAGGAGTTGGATGACTCTGTAGTGAGTGTGTTCTCTGAAGCAAATGATGAGTCTCGCGTCTACCAAAGCGTTTTAGATGACTGAGAAACAGCGCCTTGGGGGAAGTATCCCGCTCAAATCTCCGGGGCAGATCCAGGCCGTTAAACCTTCATCTCACCGTAGAACGTGCGCGACAGGGAGTTACCCAGCGCATTAAATGCAGGCGTTACGCGTTACGAAGCGCCAAAGAGGCGCCCAAAAAGGTGCAAGCACGCCCTACACGTGCGGCAAATTAAATGGCACGCGGAGAGAAAGTTCGTGGATCAACAACCCGTTCGCCTCCTCGGATCAGAGTCAAACGGGTTCTTGAGGGGCTATTGTGGGGGGGTAAAGACGCCCAAACACCCTGTGGGCTTTGGGCCTAGTCCGAGGGCTCGAATCCCACTAGATGGGCCACATGACGGGAGCAAGGTCCCCTGACACTGAGGCCCAAAGACCAGCCTACCCAGCCACCAGAGACAAGCCGAGGAGAGAGTCTCCTCGGACTAAGAACCGAGAGCAGAACACTGCAGCAGAGCGCCTGAGAAGTCGCCCCCAGAGCTCGGCGAGTCACCCCACGACTCAATGATGCGCCGAGGAGGGAGACAAGGGGGACATGCATTACACAGTGTTTCTGCCACCGCATTAAAGACTTCTTACCTACCCGCCTGGCCGCATTAATGGAGAAATGACTTCTGATAGGACGGGGAATGGCCCTGAGGGCATGGGGGAGCATTTTGAGGGAAAGGACAGGTGAGAGCCAGGAGTGGGAGGTATAAATAGGGGGGGAGCCCGGGACTTTTGAAAGGAAGAAAAGGAGGAAGGCTCTCTCTCTCTCTCTCTCTGTCTTTCTCTTGAAGAACGTAGCGTCAGCCAGCACCGAATCTTCTCGGCACAGGTCCGAAAGGGAAGCTAGTCCACTCCATAAGATAACCATCTCACAGAAGTGGGCTGGAACCTTACACCGCGCTCTTCTGAAGCCCCAGAAGGTCTAGGCTTTGAACCCATTCTCTACAAATACTATTGTAAAGGCCACTTGGGCCGGCCCAGTCATTTACTTTGGGCCAAAGGCAACTTTGTGTCCTTACAAATAGTTTCCTAAAAAAATAAATTATTCATTTTTCCCAAAAATTTTAATATCGAAACATTTACTTAAAAGTTATCATGACTTTCTTTCTTTTGCGGGTGTGTATGTTGCTAAAAAAAAAAAAAAAAAGAATTGCCAAGTGCCTTGTAATTTGATTGGTTTAGCACATTTTAGTATTTCAAACAAAAATATTTATAATTCAAAATATAAGTTGGGCTACAAGGCCTATTTCATAATACCACATTTGGTGTCAAATAACGTTAGGGGAAGTCATGAAAATATTTCATAATTAACATTAATGATATACATGAGAATGAGGTCCATTGTATTAAAATCTCATTCCCAAGCCTCGCTGTATGTGTGTTTGTTTCTTAAAAAAATTGGTGTGGAATTTATGGATTGATAAGAGCCTTGTAATTCAATTGCTTGATACTTACTAGTATTTCTAATGAAGAGATTTATGGTCCAAATACTCTCACCCACAACCTTTATTTTATTTTATTTTTTTATAAAAAGAGTGAATTGTTACTTTATATGTCATATTACCCTTAATTACACATAAAAATACAAATAAGGTGTGTATCCACTGTCCACTCTTTGATCGTTAACGCATTCAATACAAGAAAATAGAGAAAATAAAGAAGGAAAATATATTATATGAGAAATGCTAACAAATACTCTTATGGCATTGGTTGATAATCCATTTAAAGAAAGTTTTTATGGAAAAAAAAAATTAATATTTTGATAGTTTTTTTCATTTCTCATAAAAAAATTGTGTCAAAACTTTCTTAAAATTGATTGTTTTTTTTTTTTTTAATACAAGATAGAATTTCTACTATAACCTAATCTAAGTGTATATGTGTGTGAAGTTCCTTCTTGGAGACTTGAATCCCGACCCTTGCCCCCCACACTCCACAAGCATTTATACTTACGGAGTGACCAATACTCTAATAACACTTGTTAACATAACCCATATTATATTATATGTGCGAGTTATTCTTACATTTAATATCCTCTCTTAATCTTTCTAATTTTTCAACTAGTATATTGATGAGGGGATTATAAGATATAGTGTGAAAAAAAAACAGAAGGATTAAGAGCAAAAAAATCGTGAAGAGATTGAACCAAAAAAAGAAAAAGAAAAAGAGATTGGATTGAGTCTTGAAAAATGTAATTTTCTTTAAAGAATTTTAAAGTCTTTTAGTTGGTAAAAGTTGAAATCGGTGTAACAACCCTAATTGTCAACCCAATACTAATTATCTTGACCTTTACTCCTGCCTCATTGTGCATGAGTTAGGTTCACATACTATATAAAACACTTAACCCAATAACTATTAATAATTATAAATCTTTACACGTTTTTGATTCAATTAATGTATTATTTTTTTTTTGAGAAACAATTAATGTATTGTTTAACTCTAAACATATTACACTACTCAATATATTTTTGTTGAATTCAAATTTTGACAAATTTGTAGTCAAATTACATTTTCTTTTTATACTTTTTATGTTTAAATTTCCATAAATATGTCACAAAACAAATGTTTAGATTTCAAACTTTTTTATTTTAGAATTATGCTTAAAATATTAGTATGGTCAAATAGTAAATAATATATGATTAAAGTATTCACATTAAGGATTTCGAAAAATATAACATTTAGTAACTCAAAACCTTCTTTGTCAATTTTAACAACTCACTTTACAATTCATTCCATGTCAAAGTTTCTACTTTTTTACCATTTCATTTATAAAAATATAAACAATTCATTAAAATAACAAAAAACAATCATCACAACCAACCACCACAAAATCATTAAGATGTAGCAAGGTGCTAATTTTTTTTAGATATGACATTTGATAGAGCATAATTTTTGTGGTTTAAGATGCTAAAAATAGTTTTTAAGTGGGTTTGCCCCCTTTATTGTGAATTATTTTATTACAAAATTTGACATGCATGATAAAAATATAAAAAAAAAACAATAAAATTGTGTAAAAATATTTAAGTGAAAAATTGGTTAGAAATCAGTTTTTTTCTCAACACCTCTCTCTTTCTCTCTCCACGCAACATCATGACTCATAAAAGTTTGAGACATAAAATTCAATGATAAAGTCAATTTGAACAAATTTGAATTTGTCAAAGCTTGTTTTTATTCAATGGACTTGCCGTGTGCCCGTGAGTGAAGGTTCGCTTAATAAAGGACAACTAATAATTTTCCATATAAAGAAATAGTTACATTATCAACCGAAGGGGGTAAAAACAAAAAATCCACAATAAAAGTCAAAACCAAATGTGATCAAATTTTAATTATAATAAATAAAAAAGAGAAATGTTAATTTAAGATAATGGTTAATAATCAATTTAAAGAAAATTTTGATGTTAAAAGAAAAAAAGTAATTAATATTTTGACAATTTTTTTATATATATTTTTATTTTCTATAAAAATAGTATCAAAACTTTCCTAAAATGAATTATTAACCATTGCTATAAGGGCATTTGTTTTTTTAAGAGAGTTTCAACTTATGACGTCTGTTCTTAATAATAACTCTTTATCATCAAATCAAGACACTAATCAGATTTTGGTGTAGGCAAAAATTGAACTCTAAATATTTTTTATAACTATAAAAAACTTTACTAATTAAATTAACTGAAACTCACCCATAAAGCACTTCGTTAACATAACTCAACTAAAAAAAAAAAAAAAACTTAGACATATGCAGAACCATATTACCCAGTTAACCACTTAAACCGACCCACACGGCACAACAAAGGAACTAGCAGTAGTAATTTTTAATTCAAATAATCAGTCCCTTCTAGACTTGTCAACCTCTTCAAATTTTGATATTTTCTCTCCACGAGAAATTGAAGAGAAAATGAGAAATATAATACTCTTACAAAATTTTATTCCACCACCACCATCACCAACACACACTCAACACATCTCTTCAACTCAACAGACTGACCTTATGATTTATTTATTTAATTAATAATATTCACTAATCACTACCTTCCTTAGAAATCTTCAAACTCATCTCAGCCGTTAGATCCAAAAATCGCATTTTGACTTGTCAGATCTTTTTCTAGCTGGATCTTACCAGGTCACCCGGTCATCCGGTCACCTCATCCCCTTATATTAACCATCCTCTCCCTTCAAGTCCATACTCTTTCGGTTTTTCAATCTTCCTTCACCAAAAAGAAAACACATTCATTTCAAAAGCAAAAAAAACACAAAACACAAGAACAAAACCTTGCTCTCATTTGCTAAGCCTAGTAATGGCGGTGGATCTCCTGGGCTTTCCGAAGATGGATGATCAGACGGCTATACAAGAAGCCACGTCACAAGGTTTGAGGAGCATGGAGCATCTGATTCGCTTCATGTCTAATCGGCCAAACCACATGGACTGTTCTGACCTCACAGACCACACTGTGGCTAAGTTCAAGAAAGTCATTTCTCTTTTGAACCGGACCGGTCATGCTCGGTTCAGGCGCGGACCGGTTCGTCCCTCTGCTTCTCCTTCTTCTTCTTCTGATGACTCCATCTTTGTCCCTCACTCACAAACTCTTAACCTTGTTCCTACTCCTCCGGCGCCGGTCGTTGCTCCGACCACCGTGTCCCAGATCTCCATCACTGCTCCGCCGAGCTACGTGTCTCATCCACAGAGCTTGACTCTTGACTTCACAAAGCCTAATGCTTTTGCTTCGAACGCTAAGGCTTCGGAGCTCGATTACGCCAAGGAGAGCTTCAGCGTGTCGTCGAGCTCGTCCTTCATGTCGTCGGCGATCACCGGAGACGGAAGCGTCTCTAACGGGAAGCTGGGAACTTCGATCTTTGTTTCTCCGGCGCCTGCCGTCTCCGGCGGAAAGCCACCGCTCTCGTCTGCTCCGTACAAGAAGAGGTGCCACGAACACGAGCACTCCGGCAATATCTCCGGCAAGTTCTCTGGCTCCGGCTCCGGCTCCAAGTGCCATTGCTCTAAAAGAAGGTACGCAGTGTTTATTAACCATCTGCAAATTTTAGCACAACCTCTCTCTCTCACTCTCTCTGGTTAAACATTTTCGTTCGCCGAGCGAGAACTGAGTTAACTCAGTAACACACCTATATATATATATATTTATATATAAACTTTAATTCGAAACCTGTGTTTCCTTAGGTTTGTGAATGAATCAAAATTTTGAACATAGAAAAAAGAATCGGAGATTTTTCATTATTAACATATAAAAAAAAAAAAAAAGAAATTTTTTGACGTGGGGAAATTTCCGATTTGGGAGTCAACGAGTTGGGTTGTAAACAGTTAATCCATTATTGGGCAGGGCACGCGCGACACTGACATGGTAGGGTTGTCTTGTCTTTTAACAAGGGCATTTTAGGAAAAAGGAAATAAAAGTAAAAGACTAGGTCCAAAAATTCAAACCTCGTAAACAAAACAGATTTGTCTTTATCTCTCGGTAGTAGTCCACTACTCCTTGGATTCTAATTTTGACCAATGACTTTGAGTAAAGCAATACATTACGCACCCCTAGCTCACGTTAGCAACCGCGGCGCACAATAAAATATTTTATTTTGTTTGGATTAAATTCGTTAATCGTTATTAATTAGTGATTGATTGTTGTTTTGATTACAGGAAAAATCGGGTTAAGAGAACAATTAGAGTACCGGCAATTAGTTCAAAAATTGCTGATATTCCACCAGATGAGTATTCTTGGAGGAAGTATGGTCAGAAACCAATCAAGGGGTCACCATACCCACGGTAACTATTATAGTCCATCATCACTGACCGTTCAATTTATTGTTGTATATGATTATGAAGTCAATTTTTTGATTTTTAATTAACGTTGTTGACCTCGTTTGTTTTTCAGGGGTTATTACAAATGCAGTACAATAAGGGGTTGTCCAGCGAGGAAACACGTGGAGAGAGCACCTGATGATCCAACGATGCTGATTGTAACGTACGAGGCGGAGCATCGTCACTCGGGTCCACTCGCGATGCAGGAGAACGTGGCCACTGGGGTGGGTTTGGTATTCGAGTCAACGTGAGTGAGAGAAATTCAACTATCTTAAAATTTATATAAAGCAAAAAAAAAAAAAAAAAAAAAAGAACAGAAGAGAAGAGGGAAAGTTGGTAAACGACGTAGACTTTTGTAATATCGAGGTAGTGGAGGGGTTTGGATGTAAATTTGATTTTTAATTTTTAACATATATAAATAGTGGTTGAATTGGAATCTCAATCTGCCAAAGCAGGTGTTTAATTTATTAGACTTTTATATCGTTCTGTGGTGATATTATTTATTATTATGTTTTTAATTTTTTTAATTATTTAATTTAATGTTTATCTTGATCTGCCACTATGGATTCTTTATTGACAAAAAAGAAAGGTGCGTGTGAGTTAAGAGTCAAAGAAGTGAGAAATCAGATGCTTTGTAGGTGGGAAGAGCATAATAATCATAGCGCGAAAATGGAAGATGAGGTGGTCCTTTCATTTCTTGTTGAATAGAATATTTGAGATATTTATTTTTTAAATTAGTGATGATTTTATTTTTTGGGTGGAAATTAATGATGATATTATTGGAAGAGGAAACGTAGTTTGACCAAAAACCTTGAGGGGGGAAAAAAAAACAATTAAAGGAGAGAGAGAGAGAAATGGGAAAGGGGAGATGAACCACTTGATAATCATAAATTATATAAATAGAAGGATTGGATGAAAAAAAATCAGCGGTGGTTGTATTATATAAAATACAAATGGTCCACTTTTTAATGTTTCAAGCTAAAAATCAACCATATGTGTTTCTTATATGGATGACTTTCGGTGGTTTATTAATTGGGTTTAATTAATAAAGTGAAAGTCAATATCTCCATTCATGTTGCAAACGTGCAATGCATACCTACTTAGCTTAGATTTATCTCATAAATGATAAACATACTCTAGAATTTAGGCGTGTCTTTAAAAAAAAACAAAAAAAGGTTAAAATCCACTACGATTCTTTTAGACACTTGGGTGGATATGTTATATGATGTATTTAAAATTCTTGGTAATTCTTGTTGGATCGGATTTGGTGTTAGCCCATTAGACCTTATTTACTTAGGGAAAGAACTTTGATGTGGTAGGATGTTGTTGGGCTTCTATATCTTTCTGTGGGTCATGAATAGTTTGTAGGCAAAGGGGACCTCGCAGAACTTGTTTATAGCCTAAATAGAGGCATTGACGTCAAGAGACTAGGGACTCGATTATTGGGTATACAGTATGAAAATTCCAACATGAAATAATAATGACAATTGACAAAGGTAAGTGGTTAATATATTGTTCAACTCGAACTCATATGCTTATCTTTTGGGTTAGGTGTTATTCTTATATATTATGCTAATTACTTAATAGGAGGTTCCCCACAATATTCTCAACAGTTGTGTTATTTTTTTCCCCAATAAAAATCTCTCAAAATTGCACCAATCAACATTAAAAAAAAAAAGAGTATAAGAATAATTAAGAACACAAAAAAGAAGAAGTCCCACAAGACTCAAACAATAATTGCACTTTTGTTCCTCATTTTCATTAACTAAACAAATGCGACTTCAAAACACACACGCGCACAAATTCAAGACATACACCCTTCATTTTAAAATTTTCTCAAAGTGGTCCATGGTGGTGTCAAAGGGGGCACACATAGTCGCGGCTATGGAAGTTGTAGGAGACTTTGAGATTATGTAGTTGTTGGGTTCAGCCTTCGTAGCCTGATATCCAGCAAGGGCACTCTGCCTCTTTGGGATTAAGATGTCTATGTAAATTAGCTAAATGAATTTCAATGTCATATTAATAGCTAGTTAGCTACCTTATATTAGTACTAGCCACATAAGCAAAAAAATGGATGAGATAAATCATTCCAGAAAATAGAGACGGAAATTGAACCATTTAAAATTAGAGTGAGACAACTAGAACTTACCCCAGATTTCATAAACCAAAAGTTTTTAAATCTAGATTATTTTAAAACCGAACTAATTCTGTCAATTATAAGATGAGGTTAGAGAATTAAGTAAATTATTATTTTTATATATCGATAACTTTGAGAAAATTCTAGCCATCTATTTGAGAAAGAATGATTAAGATTTGAAAATTTTCCATTTAGTGAAGTTCCACCAAAAATTATGGAAAATCATAATCTTATCTGATTGAAGTGATGTCTTAGCTTGATACTTTTTTAGGTAACTATACAACTAAAAGTGGTATCACATTGTCGCCAATATTCAACCCTATAATGTGTTCTTCTACCCACTCCTTCCCTAAAATCTTAGGTTGATTAGTGACAAATAAGGTTGGTCCTGAGTTGCACCTACTTTACTTATGATGAAAGGTGAACTTCAACATCTGATAAATTATTTGACTGTAGAGACAAGAGGTGATGTCTTTTCTATATTCGTTGGTTTGAATTCCATTAATTTTATGCTGATCTGCTTCATTGACAAAGCTCTGGCTACATATATTTTATATTGTAGACGTTTTAATGATTAGGCTGGCCTAGACATAAAAGTCCACCCCAATTCAACCTAATTTTTAATCAAATGTCAAATAGGTGATGTAGGGCCAATGGGCCTAGGAGATGTACTGGGCCGGCCCAGGAGCTCTTAAGGGGTTGAAAACCCAACCTAACGGTATGATGGTCTGAGGACATGAAAAGGTCTGCATGTGAAGTAACATGACAGAAGAAAGAAGCCATATCTGGGCAGAACATCCTAAGGCATGATGTCTGAGGATGGTAATGCTCTCAGCCATAGGTAGCCGAGGACAAAAAGGGCGATCTGGCAGTTCAAGAGCATCAATACTAAAGACCTTGAACACAAATGCTAAGAAAATAAGGGTAGAAAACAAGGAAAAGTGATAGGAAATATCAGGGATAAAGTTGTTATCACCGCATTGAAGGCTCTGTACTTACCTCTCTGGCCGCATTAATGGGGAAGTGACGCTTGAGTATTAGAGTTCAGCCTTATACCTACGCGAAGTATCTGATCTACACGTGGAGGAAGAGAGGAGAAGAAAGAGGGCCTATAAAAGACGAAAGAGGAAAAGAAAGAGGGGGGCGGGCAATTTTTAGTTGAGAAAATAACAAAAGAGAATTGTAAGAGAGAATCAGATATTGTCCTCGGCATGAATATACAAGAGAGCTTGACTTATGTATAGTTGTTGTGCATGCATCTGATGATGATGAACTTAACTTTCATGTTATCTAGCGTCCCTAAACTTAGATTAGGAGCACACTCTCTATAAATTCATTGTGTTGGGCCTTTTGGGCTGGTTCCCTTGGTGTTACTGAGATCCAGCACTATTTGTGTCCTTATAGGTGACATTTAAAATATCCAACAATTAAAAAAAAAAAAAAACTCACACAAATTATATAAAATCAAATAAATGTCATATATCTCAAAATTTTAATTAAAAATTGAAAGAAATTTGGGGATTTAAATTGGAGGAAATCTTATAAAAAAAAGACACACTTTAAATTATATTTTTTGTAGCTAAAGGCCATTGAGCCCTCAGACTATAAAGGTCCACCCCAACTGCATAATCAGGATTACTTTCCATTTGAATTAGAATCTAGAACTCAATGATAGAAGATCTAGAATAGTTTTTTTTTTTTTTTAGGATCTAAAAGAGTGATTATGTGCAACAAGCCTACAATCCTTTAAAATTTTAATATTAAAATAGAGTATCATGAAGCCCAATCCATGGAGTGTGCACATAAGAATTTCTCTTGCATTCAAGGTTACTTTTTAGTATGGGGGAGATAGGTCTAGGAATGCGTATTTATATACATATTGGGCCAGAGTCCTAATCTGAGGATGTTAAAGCATTCCGAGGATGGATAAATATTTTACTAAAGATTTGTGTTGGTGCGTAGGGAGATAAAGTTTGATCATAATCATCTGAGAAAGTGGTTCAAGGAGGAATATTTTCTTGGCTCGGCTAAGCGGAGGTCAGAATGGCTTGTCTGCTGCCTAGAGGCAACATCCACTAGGACTCTATTGATAAGGATATGCACCACCAGGGTATAGGACAAAAGGAAACTATGAAATATCTAAAGGGAAAGCTGCTACCATCGCATTAAATGCCTTATAGCTAACTCTTTGGCCGCATTAATGAGGAAGTGATGTTTGAGTAGCATGGTTCAGCCTTACAGCTATTTCCAAAGGCTTCAGGAAGGGGTTGATGAGACAAGTATCAAAGAAAAGGAAGTTGAACCATACGTAGAGGTTAAGGAGAAGAGGAAGAAAGATATAAAAGGCAAAGGAAACCCCCAGAAGAAGGGGATCGAAGCAAAAAAGGAAGGAAAAAACACTGTAGACTTTATCAGAATATCTGTTGTAAGGCCACAAAGTAGCCTTGGGCCCAAATGGGTGACTGGGCCGGCCCAAGTGGCCTTTACAATAGTATTTGTAGAGAATGGGTTCCAAGCCTAGACCTCCTGACGCTATGGAGGGATGCTATGTAAGGTCCAAGTACACTACAGGGAGTTGACGGGCTGGTGAAGTGGTCTGATTATCTCCTCAGATCTACGCCGAGGAGCGACTGGGCAAATTAACGTCTTGTTCTCCAAGGGAGGGGGAGAGGTCGTGCCTTCTTCTTCCTTTCTTTCTGCCAAGAAAAAGAGTCTGGATCCCCTTTCCAATGTTTCCCCCATTTCCTCTTATACTCCCTGTCCCTGGTTCCCACCTGTCATTTCCCTGAAAACGCTCCCCCATGCCTCCAGGGCCATCCCCCGTCCTTTCAGAGGTCATTTCCCCATTTAATGCGGCCAGATGGGTAGGTGGAAGGCATTTAATGAAGTGACAGTAACGGTATGCAATGCACATCTCCCTTGTCTCCCACCTTGGCATCACGTTTGGGGGGAAAGATGGCTCACTGAGCCTCAGGGGCCCTTACCAGGGCGTTTTGTCACCAGGTTCTCTCCCCATCATACGTCCGAGGAGACTCTCCCATCGGCTCATCTCCGACAGGCTGGCATTCTGGTCGGTTGCCCTTGGAACCCAGTGTTAGGTGACCCTGCTCACAACACACGACCCCTTTAGTGGGACTCGCATCCTCGGACAAGGCCTCAGGCCCATACGGTGTTTTGACGCTTCTACCCCCCACATCTGTAATTTTGACCTTAAGAAGAAGAAAATATAAGAATCGACCTCCTCAGCTTGAGTTTGAGGATAATTTACACTATATAAACTATTCCATCTTCATCATACGGTTATCTTGGCCCATTGTCATTGATATCTACACTCATTAGAATCTAAATTTCTAATCCACTTTTTACAAATTCATTGTATTGAGCTTTTTGGGTCTATTCCCTTCCTATTTTGGGCTTAGGTGTAAAACATGTCCTTATATTTAGTATAAATGTATACCCAAGATAAATTATCATACACACATATAACCATAAAAGCTTTAAGTAAATATTTTGTTTCTTTCTTTTTTCTTCTCGAATTTGGACTCCAATTTCAGAATCTGGATTGAGTTGATTCCACCTTGAATAGAGTTTATATTGCTGTAGAGTTACATTTAACACTCTTCCTTTTTAGAGGGAAAAAACAATTGTAAATATCTCAGATCATTTACTAATAAATTGTGCAAGTCAACTACAAGCCTGCAACTTGGGAATATTTTAAATAATGATTTTCCATCATTTGCCAAACCAAAACCCAGGCTAAATGATTTGTAATTATGTTGTTCAACTGATGGAAAGGGTATGCAATCATAGTGACTGAAGAAAGTTCTCTACATGAAGGAGTCGTCTTTCAACTAAAAATGATTAGCAAAATAAGAGAGGGTTTTTTTATTTTTATTTTTTAGAGTATCTAAAAGAGGGACTTTTAGTATTGTTCAATCATGAGAACTTTTTAATCCGTATATCATACCCATGCTTGGTTAGAACTTAGAACATTATTTCCGTAAAGAAAAAAAAAAAAAAACACTCAAATTTTGGAAATGTTAATGATGGGCATTTATTATCTGTCAAATTTTGCTTGGATGGATTTAGTTTATTAGGACCTTGGAAAGAATAATTTTCTCTGTTTCTTGATTGAGTGTGCGTTTGGTTCCGATGGCTACTGTTTATAGCACAGTAATGTCAGCTAAATTCAGTAAAATGTGCATACCAATGTATTTTTGGATTCCGCAGCACTATTTATATATTTAAAAATTATTTTACTACAATATTTTTAGTAATAAGTTTTCAGCAAATAAGCGGTATTGATCTAAACATACTTTGAGTATAAGAATACAATAAATTTTATTGGCAAATGAGGTTAACTTTTGAACAAATATTGAGTTATTTTTATTTCCTATTTTCTTTTAAATGGTTAGAGGGTCATTGAGTTGATATTTAGGGAGGTGCCGAACAATTGGGTCATTGAGGTTTGTGTGTGTGTGTGTTTTTTTTTTGGAAAATGTTGTAATTTTATTAAAACTAAATAGTTATATCAGCTAAGGTTGCGACATTAAGATGTGGATGAACGTTCTCCATCCTCCACACTAATAAATCACTGACATGTCTAGTATATCTAGTAATTTTGTGAGCTACAAAATTACCATGTCTTTTAGTATGAGATACATTAAAAACAACAAAGTATTATGCTAAGAACTTTGCATCCTTAATCAAATGACCATAAGAAGCAAAAGAGGGTTCCTCACACATCAAAAAATTAACAATTCTCTCCTATTCATCTTCAAGGATAATGGAAAAAAAAAATCCCACTTCTGAGTGAAAATTAGAGCTCTTGTTACTACAGCCACAGCATCAACTTCATCAAACAGAGAAGGTTAAACAATAGAATCTTTGAGTTGATACTTAATAGGAGTACTTAGGGGAGGTGCGAGACAAATATTGAGTTGATATTTGAACAATAGAAGCTTTAAATAATGCCATCATGATGGTCTGATGTGTGAGTATAATAAATATTGGACTTGTCAGCTCGAAAATGATGGCACCAGTTGTAGCCTTGCTCCCAAAACTTCACTTCATTGAATTCATCTAGTGTGGCTCTGGTTAGTTCGGATCACATTGGCTTACTGTCTTGGTTGGTAAATTTATTTTTAAAAGAGTAGTAAAAAAACCCAAGCTATTCGTGGTAATTGCTGTCCTTAGCAAATGAATAAATTTGCACATGCTCGTGCAGCAATGCTGACTATAAACTTGAATACTTCCAATCCCTGTCATTTTCGTCTACCACATGGAATTGTTTAATCTCTCAGCTACCACACCAATGCCCGAACAATCTTCAGAGCAAAAATTGATTTTGCAAACATATCGAGTAGCACGTCTAATTTCACAATTTATTAGCTCATACGGTTATAAATAGTTAACATTTTTTATGTTTTGTGTAATCGACAACTTGTTAGCTTATACGGTTATAAACAGTTAACATTTTTTATTTTTTGCATAATCGACAACTTTAGGTTATAGGTTGAAATCAAAAGTTTTTTTCTTTTTTGAACTTTTAATCTCAACAATTGAATAAAAAAAAAGTTGAAAAATTAAAGTAGCAAATTTTAGTTGTAAAAATTAATATGAGTATGGTGTAATTGTCCCAATCTAGGATATTCCACTGGATTCAAATCCCTATAGTTGTCACCCGCAATCACACAAATTAACCCCTTATAAAATTTGATAAGACAAATCATGGTACATGTTTCACTATCCAACGTCTTTCCTCTTACCTTCATAATAATTATTCTAATATGCCTAGATTCCTGTTCGTACAAGCTACAACCGATGCAGCGAATTTTTTTTTTTTTTTTGAGAAGCACCAATGCCACGATTTGAGTCTTCTGTTTAATCTCTGTTTGTATTGTACTTGGTTTTTTTTTTTTTTTTTTTTTTTTTTTTTTTTTGAGAATCATGTACTTGGGTTGTTTTAAGTGTGGGTTTAGATTACTTTTTTTTTTTAATTTTTATTTGTTTAGATATAATTTTGTTAACACCTCACTTGTTTTTAGGTACAATTAAAATTTTCCCAATTTTAAACAAATATGCTTTAAGCAAAATTTAATTTAGATGCACACTTAATTAGCAACATTATAATTATTTTTAAAAATAAGTAAGCTTTTAAAAAGTCAAACATAAGCAAATAAGTTAAAAAAAAATAAAAGAAAAAGAGTTAATCCAAAATCACTATTTATAAATGTTAGATACAGTATTTCAAAGTCATTTTTTTAAGGAAAATTATAATTTTATCAAAATTATATATTTAAAAAATGAAAAACATAATTCACACCAAACCAAATTATAGTAACAACATTTTATTAAAAAAATTTAAAATTTTAGAAAAGGATAGAAACGTACTTAGCATGTTACTTGTATTTATTGGAAGAAGCTCACAATATTCACATGTACAAGTACAACTACCCAGGCTTTTTTTTTTATTAAATTATTTTTTTCTAGTTTCGTGTGGGAAATGTTGACTCTTTAGCTCACAAATAAATAAACTGTCAGTCACATTGTGTGAGCATTGTGCACCTGAATTTGTACCAATAAAACATAAATCAATTTACATTTCTTGTTTGATTCTCAAAATAAATAACAAAACAAATAGAGAGAGGAAAGAGGGGTTAGAAAAATGTAAAAATTTATTAAAGAGGGACAGAGAGAAAGTAGAGAGAGCGTAGAGGGAAGGAAGGGTCGTGTTGTGTGTGTGTTTGCCTTTGCTTTGGTGCCTTACTGTCATGCACTTTAGCTGTACTCGTCGGACAAAGCAAGAAATTAAAAAAAAAAAAAAAAAAGTGCTAAAAAATTTATTTAGAGTTGTAAAAAAAACAGAGCTTACTTTTCTTTACTTTTGCATCTCATCGCATTTGCTAAGGTCTCTTCTGTCTCTCTCTCAATTTCCGAGGATTCTTCGATACTACCGATTCAGAATCCAACTTCTCTATATTTCTTTTTTCCAACTCAACTCAACTCGCCGGGTCGACTCGCTCTCCAAGTGAGTTTCTTACTTCTCCCTCTCTTTGAGTCTCTCTCACTCGTTTTCTTAAACTTTTCGACTAAAAACCAAAAAAGCAAATTCTGGGTTGGTAGGTTTTTGTCGATTTGGTAACATTTCCCACCTGTATCTTAGTATTTGGTTTTGTTTGGTTATGTTTTGGTGGAAGTTTGGTGAAGAAACAATTTTCAAATGGTTGATTTTTTGATGCTTCCTATAGAGATTTTTGAGATCACCCATTAGAGAAAAAAAGCCCGTTGTGTTCCAAAGTTACTGTCTTTTTTTCAATTCAGTGAAAATATTGAGATTCAAAGGTCTGATCTTTCTTAGGGTTTTGGGGGTGGGTTTTGAATGGGAATGGCGAATGACAATAAAATTGAGACCTTGATTTCTGCTAGGAAGTCTTTGAAGCTTAGCTTAGAGAAGTCAAAGGCTTTAGGGTTAGCTTTAGGCAAAGCTGGGCCAAGATTAGAGGAGATTAATCAAAGATTACCCTCTCTTGAGGCTGCGGTTCGGCCTATTCGAGCCGACAAGGATGCCCTTGTTGCAGTTGGGGGCCACATCAACCGTGCAGTAAGCCCGGCAGCAGCAGTGCTTAAGGTGTTTGATGCTGTTCATGGGCTCGAGAAGTCGTTGTTGTCTGACCCACGGAATGATCTCCCGGGCTACTTATCAGTGTTGAAACGCCTTGAGGAGGCATTGAAGTTTTTGGCAGATAATTGTGGATTGGCAATTCAGTGGTTGGAAGATATAGTGGAGTATTTGGAGGATAATAGGGTAGCTGATGAACGGTTCCTTTCGAATTTGAAGAAGTCATTGAAAAATCTTAGAGAATTGCAGGATGATGGGGAGAGGGCTCACCTTGATGGTGGGCTTTTAGATGCCGCATTGGATAAGTTGGAAAACGAGTTTAGGAGGCTCTTGACTGAGCATACTATTCCACTTCCAATGTCATCATCATCATCCCTTGGTGATCAAGCATGCATTGCGCCATCACCTTTGCCGGTTAGTGTCATTCAGAAGTTGCAAGCAATTCTTGGGAGATTAATGGCCAATGGTAGACTTGATAAGTGTATATCAATCTATGTTGAAGTTCGTAGCTCAAATGTTAGAGCGAGTTTGCAGGCTCTTAATTTGGATTACCTTGAGATCTCTGTATCAGAATTCAATGACGTGACTAGCATAGAGGGGTATATAGCACAGTGGGGTAAGCATTTGGAGTTTGCAGTGAAGCATTTGTTTGAGGCAGAGTATAAGCTTTGTATTGATGTTTTTGAAAGGATGGGATTGGATGTGTGGATGGGCTGCTTTGCAAAGATAGCTGCTCAGGCTGGTATTCTTGCATTTCTTCAATTTGGGAAGACTGTTACTGAGAGTAGGAAAGACCCCAATAAGCTTTTAAAGTTGTTGGATATATTTGCATCTTTGAACAAATTGAGACTGGACTTTAACCGGCTGTTTGGTGGAGCAGCATGTGTTGAAATTCAGAACCTGACAAGGGATCTCATCAAGAGGGTGATTGATGGGGCAGCAGAGTTGTTCTGGGAGCTTCTGGATCAAGTTGCGTTACAAAGAGAGAACCCGCCTCCTCCAGATGGGAGTGTTCCAAGATTGGTAATCATCATTATTGATTACTGTAACAAACTGCTTGGGGATGATTACAAGACGATCCTAACCCAGGTTCTGGTCATTCACCGGAGTTGGAAGCATGAAAAATTTCGAGAAAGGCTCCTTGTTAATGAGGTTTTGAACATAATCAAAGCCATTGAGCAAAATTTGGAGACATGGATGAAGGTTATTGAGGATGGCACCCTATCTCACTTTTTTGCAATGAACAACCACTGGTATTTGTACAAGCACCTGAAGGGAACAAAAGTTGGTGATCTCCTTGGTGATTCTTGGTTAAAAGAACATGAACAGTCCAAGGACTATCATTCCACTTACTTCTTGAAAGAGAGCTGGGGAAAGCTTCCAGGTCATTTAAGTAGGGAAGGTCTGCTTATGTTTTCAGGTGGACGTGCTACTGCTCGTGATCTTGTCAAGAAAAGGCTGAAAGCATTCAATGAAGCTTTTGATGAGATGTATACGAAGCAGTCAAACTGGGTTGTGTCTGACAAAGATTTGAGGGAGAAGACATGCCAGGTTGTAGTGCAGGCAGTTGTGCCTGTTTACCGAAGCTACATGCAGAATTATGGACCCTTGGTAGAGCAAGATGCAAGTTCCAGTAAGTATGCAAAGTACACCGTGCAGATTTTGGAGAAAATGCTAATGTCTCTTTTTCAGCCAAAGCCCGGGAGATATGGCAGTTTCAAAGGCAGGCAGTCTAGTGGGAAATTCAACAATGGAGTAGCAGATCTTCGTCGTACTGCTTCTGCAGTTGTCTGATTTTCTATCCCTATTTACTTTATTTTGGTTAATCTGAAAGGGTATCATGCTCCAATATTCTCCTCCCATAGTCAGATGGTTAGCTAGTTGCCTTGTATATATAATGTATTACCAAAGAGCCATGCAACTGTTGCACAAAAAAAAAAAAATCATTTATTGGATTTAGAGAAGGAAGTTCTTCTGAACATTGGCATTCAATTGCCAAAATTTTCTCCATGAGATGAAGTTTTTGTAACTTGTCGACGAAGAATAGAGAACTGTTTCCTATGCTTGAAGGGTTCTGACAAAGACATAAGATCTCAGAGTACCAGACATGATGTTGAACAAGTTTTAAGGGCCTATTGGATAAGGTTGGTAGATAATACTTATGAACTATAGCTATTCATTATTTATTTCTCTCTCCCATCTTTACTTGTGACTTCAATTGCTAAGCAGGCAGCAGGAAAATTCTTGTAATTGCTAGATTTCATGTACAATTATTTGATGAAATGTGCATCTAGAGATCTAGTGGTGATTGAATTCTTTACTCATCAGTATTTAGAAATTGGTTGTACATGTAGGGACCTTCCTGAGATGCTTGTCGTCAATGTTGCGGGATCCCTGTGTTCTTGAGAACTTATGTATCGCAGCCATGATTTTACTGAAACTTATTGACAATAAATTGGCAACGTATTATAGCCTTTTTTTCTTTCTGAGTTGGATGAATAAGAAACTTTTATGGTATTACAGCCTTGCTTGTTTGAATATTAAGGTAAGAAGCTTTTATTCTATGCATTGATGATTAGGCAATTTCCATTTGTTTTTTTTGTTTTGCTTTTCTTAGCTTCATCTGGAAGTTTTTGCTTTCTAGATGTGGACTGGGATTGACTTCTATTTGCCCTTATTGAGGTTTTGCATTGTATTGTATGTTAAGCACCCACTTACATGGAGGTGGACCTCACAAGTATCGAACTCATCTCTATGCGAGAGAAATGTTGTATGCAACCGTTACACGAAATACCACCTCCTTTACGTGAGTCAAGTGATCGTTAGTCCAACCCTCATACAAGGGCTCCCACAAGAGTGAGGAAGCACCCGATGTGGGAATCCAAGTATTTCAATATGGAAGCTGAAAACATGTTTTGTTAGCTTTTACCGTGTCAAAAACAAAACTTTCTTGTTACTTAGGGAACCTATCTTCTTATTGTCGACCACTTGGTGGTAGTTTATGCTATTGCTGGTCTTGCTGGCACTTTAGTGGCGGATGTGATATGTTGTTGATGACGATGATGGTGGTTGTTGATGGTTTTGTTATTAGTGGCACAGGGAAAGAATTTAGATTTTTGACTTTAAAGTATGATTTTTCTTTTTCTTTGACAATTTCAACTCCCCCCCTCTCCAAAGCAAGTTACTTCACCAAAAAAAATTGTCATCCCAATGCTTATTCGATCCTTTAGAACCGGAAGCCATTGGTTAACTTTGGTTAGTGTTTTGACTTGTCATGCAAGCAACACTGACATATAGGCCTAAAAGCATTTACATTAAGAGTTTCAAAAGCTAAAAATGCTTTTTTTTTTTTTTTTACATCTAATTCCAAAAAAGCACACTACATTAAATATGCTATTTGCTAAAAATTTTGACAATCAGCTACAGTGGGTTGCTGTTAAAAAAAATTATTTGTTTATTTAGATTGGTACATGATAGTTAGAGCATTCACATTAAGAATGCTAAAAAATTTAGCATTTAGCATTTCAAAATACTACTTTATTTTAATTATTTATTATCCTCAATCTCATCTATTCGTCCCTCTTTCTTTCTTTCTTTCTTCCTCTCTCTTTTGTAGTGTATCTTCTCCAAAACAAAAACACCCAACCCACAACAAATCCAATCCACTACCACCAGCCACCCCCATCGGCACCTATTGGCACAGCCACCACTACCCACAACCTCAACCCCAAATCACAAACAAAAACAAACCCAAAACCAAATCACAATCTCAAAACCAATCACAAGCCCAAAATCAAATCACAAACTCCAACCCACACCCATTGCCACTGCCACTAGCCACCATGGCCACAACAGTCACAACCACCAACAAAAACCCACCCATCATACCCAAATCCACGAAATCCAAACCCATGAATTTCACACAACTCAAACCCACGGAACCCAAAACAACCACAACCATTCCATGCCGATGACTTACGTCGATCTCACCTCAACACTGATGCCCATGTCGATGCCCTCACTAGTCAGAAAGTTTCAAGGTTGGGTTCGGTCTCAGGCGTGGGAGAAGGGAAATGGATGGGTCTCAAGTGTGGGAGAAGGGAAGGGATGGGGCTGAGGGAAAGCCAACAAAAAACATGTGGAAAATGAGCCGTGTGAGAAAGAGAAAGAGGGAGAGGCTCAGAGGGTGAGGGTTTAAAAAAATATTTTTTGGTTTTAGATGATAGCTCACTGTAGCTAAGTGTCAAAACTTTTAACATATGAGAGCTTTGATGTAGTATGTATTTTTGTATGTTGCTGTTAAAATTGGCTTTTTAGCATGCTTGATAAGAATGCTCTTAAAGGATAACATAAAGAAAGAATAAAAAAAGAATATTTAAATGAAGTGGTATAATAATAGAACTTTTGATGTTGGGTGAATAAATTAATTTTTTGAGATATTAAATACTATATTTTATAGCATTTTTTACATAAATGCTCTAATAGAGTAATATGCTTTTGAATGAGGTGTTATCTCATATAAATTTTCATTTAATACCTCACCTTCGTGAATCACATAGGTGTAAAATTTATTGCATATATATATATATATATTATAGCTAAAAATTGTGTTGTATACACTTGTGCATGTGTTATAAAAGATACTTTATTTTTATTTTCTTGATGTCTAGATAATATCATTTAGGCTTAATGATTGTGTTACAATCCATGGAATTTCAACCCCCTCCCAAAAAAAAGAAAAGAAGAAAACCTTCTCGATTTGAAAACCAGCCCCCTACCAGCAGACGAATTTTCGGGCTGAGCTCTACTCTTCAATCAATGCAATAGTGGTCCAGGTTAAGTGGGCCTATGCACTTCAATTTGGTGACAAATTTGATCCGGGTGTTGCGGCCTAAGCTTGTGTCTAATTTCTTTTGGGATACGAAGACTTTTGAACTATGATTTTTTTGGTATGAAAGTTGGTTCATTCTCCATTTGTGGCAGCTATGATGTAAGAAAATACGTAACAAAATGCAAATTGAAATACCATAAAAAAAAAAAAGGAAAAGAAAAAGAAATTACGAAGTTGAATTGAAGATTTGTAGTACTGTCTGTTGTGGAACCTGAAGGGGTGAAAACGAATTGAAAATCGAATGGAAAAGTTGGAAACTAGAAAGTGAAGCCACCCAAAGGACTTGGACATATATAAATGATGATAGTGATGTGAATTCAGACCCTCTTACACCATAAACCAATTAAAGAACACAAAATGATGGGTAGCCCACATTAGAAAATGCAATGAAGAGAGACTAATGAGTGACTTTGCCAAATTGATCAGATTCATTATATTTGCTTTATATAAGGATACGGAAGTATACAACTTTTGATTGAGTTGTTTGACTTGAACCTTGTCTACTTCTTTAGCAATGATGTTCATTCTCGTGATGATACCATTGATACAATGTTTTATATGAAAGCATTTTGTCCATCAAATAGTTTCTTCCACTCAACTTGCCTTCAATTCAAACAAGGGGTCCTATGGCTTTGAAAGGTTTTTTTTTTTCCGGACGATTCCTCTTTCTAGATTGTTTGTAACCTTAAGTCTGATTTGTTTCAAACAAAAACAGAATTGGTAACTACCTCGGCTGTGTCATACATGGAAAATTGATGTAAAACCAAATGACAATACTAGTTGAGAGAGAGAGAGAGAGAGAGAGAGATAAATAATGTTAGGATGAAGGCAAAGTCTCATCTCATCTCATCCGCTCATTAATTAATCACACAAAAATGCAAATGAAATCAGAAACACATTCATTGAGTATGGAAATCTTACAACAAAATTTATAGAGAACATGATAATCTGTTAGTATTATAATCATTTTAATTTGAAATAAATCCTTCTCAAAAAAAAAAAAGTGAAATAAATAAATTTCATAGTCCAGACTAAATATTACAAATCTAAATGTCTGACACAAAAAATAAAATCTTAAATATGAAACAAAATATCAAAATCTTGTTCCAATTTATCATTATAAGTTATTAGGTAGAGACATCAATGAGATTAATAATTTTTAATGGTATTAAAATTGAGGTTTTTTGGTCAAAGGAACTCTCATGGCCTCACTCCAATCGCATGATCAACTTTGCACATACACAAACATAAATAAATCTTGATCACGTAGAGGTAACCAAACCATTACCTAGCTGAAATTCAATAGAGTCGGTATGCCCAAAATGAAAGAACTTGATCTTCATAACTTGGGTTGTAATACTTTGGACTTTTTTTTTTTTGGAATCATAATACTTTAGACTTAAATGACCCTCTCCACCAGCTAAATGGCAGCTCCCACAATCTGAATCAATCCACAAGCTAAACCTGGCCATATCTCAGACAAAGAATGCTTCTACAGTGGGGTTTGGTTTGCTTATACAGTTATACGGAATCAAAGAGGAGAAGTGTTAGCTGCTTCATGTGTTCGGGTTGAGAGGAAATTGAATCCCCTTTGTACAGCTGCTGCTATGATGAGGATGGCGTTACAATTCGGTCAGAGTACTTGCTTTTCTAAAGTTACGGTGGAAAGTAATTTTGCTGATTTTGCTGATCTCTTGAATTCTGACAGACTTTGTTCTCTTGAGGTTGCTTAGATTCTTTGAAGACATTACTTTGTTTAGAGACAGTTTTGATTTTTTTTTTTTTTTTAAATATAGTTTTATTAGTATACTATTACGGTGTTATTGAGCAGTTCTAGGCTTCTAGCTTTGGCTAGTTACAAAAGAGAAACAAAAAGTTATTGTTTTGTTAGAAGAATATCCCTTTTTCTCTTTTCCATTATACACCATGATTATGTATAAATAAAGTTTTCTATTGTTTTAGCTTAAAAAAAAAAAAAAAAATAATAAGAAGAAGAAGAATAAGAATGGATGAGTTTAAAGTAAATCCTGTTGAGTAAAAAGTAAAATAGAGAGAAGGAAAAGTAAACCTTAGAGCGTCATATGTGGTCCTAGTTTTGGTGGTTAGTGGGAAACAATCGAAGTTGAACGACTAAGATTAGACAAATATATGATACATATGAAATAAGAAGTATGTATTAAAGAAATCTCACACTTATTAATTACCAAAATTTTTGGGTTCATCTATGGCTGTTTTGTGGGAAAACATGACAAATGTTTACCTATATAGCTATATGTGACAGCTAAAAAAAAGGTTCAACATTGATGACTCATGGTAGAGAAGCACTTTGCCATGACTGAATTTTAAGACTAATCAACCTCTGACTTGTCTTGATCTTGTCGTATATGTTAGGGTTTACTGATCATTCTGATTTTTGAAGAACCTTTCCACCCCCTTTGAAAGAAAATTCTCTGGGAATGGCATATATATGAAGTTTGCGTAATGGTTACGCGTCCTCGTGGGCACGAAGTTATAAAGCTCTTTCTTGACATGTACCGTGAAATTCACCATTAGTCCAAATTCCAACTCAATTGATGATAAGGGATTTATAGCCAGAGGTAATCAATTGGTCAAAAACCTACTTTAAGCAGGAGATAATGGAAATATGTTTGTGATGAATTGAATGACGATGACAATAACCCAAAAGTCAATAAAAATGAAATATCTCCATAGATAATTGATGTATACTAGGATGACTTTTTCCGGAGTTGCAATATTTATCTCATTCATTGCATATGTATATTATTTCTTTGAATCTGGTTAATGTACGTTCTTAGGATATACACTAAGCCATTTATTTTTAAAAAAATTATATTAAAAATTAAAAAAGTTGTCAAAACTTTTTCAATTCTCGATAAAATTTTTTTCAAAAATGATATATTATTGTGTGCCTTTAGAGCACATGTTAGTACAATCCTATTTCTTTTGTGACATGTAGATCTCACAATGTAAAAGAGATGATGTATATGGCAAATACGCAAGATGCCTGTCTCTTTTGATTGAATTGAGTCAAGAAATACACTGTAGATGCATTCATCATATTTGCCTACTTATTTTGTGTAGGTAGAACTTAAAACTAAACTCGAAAACACTTGTTTTTGTGTTCTCATCAAACTTACCAAAACATGAATCGTAATTAAATGATTTTTTTTTTATGATAATGAAATTGATTATTTTATTTGGACATTTGTCAAATAATAGACTAAAAAATCCATTATATATGTATATAATTTTTAGATAAATTTAATTAATAAGATAACAATACTTAATAATTCTAACTAAACAAGGCCATTACAAATATATTTATAACCCTTGCATTCTAATTGGTTGCACTCAAGATTGATAATATATTGTATAAAATACAAACTAAGACTTTTTTCATCAAATTCACTATCATGCACAATCATCTTTACCTTTATAATCCAAGTTGTTCATACCATTATCTTTGTTACCTTGCAAAATTCTATTCATATTAAGTAGTCTGTTCTCCCAAGAAATCAATTAAAAATATATATTTTTAGTTGTTGGACGCAGTGATATCTATTAGAGTATATAAGACTCTTTTTCATCAAATTCACTATCATGCACAATCATCTTTACCTTTATAATCCAAGTTGTTTATACCGTCATCTTTGTTACCTTGCAAAATTATATCCATATTAGTCTATTATTATCCCAAGAAATCAATTAAAAAAAATATTTTTAGTTGGACTCAATAAAATATATATATATATATATATATACTTTTTCTTTTTTGTTGGTTGGATTCATATTTAACTCCAAATTTTTGATACTTAATGGGACTGATGAGATCAATCACAGACGAGGACGGATAGACAGACGAACCAAAAGAAGTGTCCACGTCACCGATGAAGGTATCAGAGTCATTAAATACTGCCAATAATTCTTCGGATAGTTACAAAACCAGCTGTATGAACTGTTGAAGAGCATTGAAGCCACATTACAAAGCATAAGACGTTACCAAGAAGGATATTAAGGCCACCATAACTGCCCCAACGGCTAGAAGCTGCAAAAACATATATAAGACCTTCACAATATCAACACGAGGTATGAGAGATATTTAGGCTTCTTCATTATTATTCTACGATTCTATTTTAACTTACACAGAGTTCCCTTGTACTGACTTTGGCATTGGAGACGTTGTGGCAGGCACCACATCGGTGACCATTCTTGAGAGTGCATTCACATGGATTGGGAATCGGTTCCATCTGCCCACTTTGACTGACGAACTCACTCTTCATCAATACTATAACTTTTTTCGTTATTGTTTATCGTTAAATGAAAGATAATTAAATGTATTAGCAATGGAACCAATGGTTCATCGTTGGGGGGCTAAAGCATGAACAAAAAAGGTTTTCACCTTTTAAGAATAATAAATATACTAAGATTCACCATTTGCATAATATGTAATTATGTAATAACAACAATGGAAAGGATTTGGATTCAGATTTGGATTCTTTTTCATAATAAAAAAGAAGATAACGTCACTAAATTATAAAACTCTTTATTAAAATGCATAACTTTACTTAGACGAGCAGTGAGATAAAGATATAATTAACAAAAGAAAAAAAAAATGATATACAATATTATCCAATTTAGACAAAAGTTATTCCATTATTTTATTGCTTTCTTTCTTGTGCCTTCCATTGTGGGTGATGAGTGTTGTTGGTAAACACTAATTCTTCTACGAATGCTTAAGAAATGTATAGTTGCAAAACTAATTAAGCCCCTCAATCTAAACATGGAGTGGCAGTCTTAACTTGTACCATGCTAATTCTTTTATATATATACTTATATTTTAGAAGAATTTTTTAATATAAAAAGACCGTAAATTTTATTAAGAAGAAAATAAATTTAATATACATTGAGTCAATGTGAAGCATAGACCCAAGCATGTTAGAATTTTCCTCTATTCAAATTATATAACTAGTTATACTTTTGACATATTAACCATTAAGCCAAAACATGTGCTAGGCAATTTTCTTGTCGCCTCACATGGCATACTTTGCCATACTAATTCTTGATTCATACAATTTTAACCAATAAGACAAAAGAAAAAAGGAAAAAAAAAGAAAGAAAATACATCTACCAAGATTTTTTTTTTTTTTGTTTCGTACTTGTTTTACTTTTTTTTTTTTAATTGGATACTTGTTTTACTTTTATACTGAAACAAGAGGTCCGTTATGTCGAGGCATTGGTCTTTGCCATGAATAAGGAAACAACCTCAAAGAGTTGATTACATACGGGGCTAACTGGCTAAGGTTGAATCCTGAATACCTGAGGTAATGTCGGTTCAAAAATTCAAACCACTTTGATAGGTGATCCCTTCCTTGGGTTTAAAACGTGTAGAGCCAACACATTGACCGATTAATAATAGAACTTCAATTTTACTGAAAACCCCGTTAAATAATTTTTGTATATAACATTTTTATAACATTTTTACAACAAATTTTTAATGGTAAGTTAATACTGATTCTAATTTAAACACACTATTGAAATTATTTTTTTACCCATCTGTAATAGTTACTAACAACTTGTCACTTAAGAATTTATTTTGAAAATTTTGTGAATTTAACATTTCTCTACATAATTAGAAGTTAAAACTGCTAACAAAATAGGGTCTGGTTAATCATTAATCATCAATTTTAGTAAATTTTTTATAAGAAATTAAAAAAGTTGTTAGTTGTTTTTTTTATCTTTTTGTAACAGATTTTTTTAAAATAGTTTACTAATGTATGCCTTAAAGCACGCATTAATAAAACCCAACAAAATCTGTCTGTCACACGTTGCATTACTTGTTCAGCACTAATGCCAATTTTCCCATTGTCTCTGGAATTCACAACCGTAATCAAGAATAAAATTAAAGAAAGATCTTTTAATTTAATGTCGACAATAGTAATTATGATAAAAATGAGTGTTGATTATGTTGACCATTTTTTCTTGGCATCAAAGGTCACGTTATACTTTTGAAATAAAAGATTTAAACTTTATATACCTTCGTTAGAAATATCAGGAATTCTTCACCAACCATTATTGTTATCGCTAAATAGTTTTATCTTAAAAGATAAGGCAAGTCAGTCAAATTGCTAAGTCGGAGACAAACATTCATTGGTCAGTGACCCCATTTCTTCCAATGAGCATCTTTTAGAATTGTTTACTTTTTATTATATACATTTAACAAGTTTAGGTTAGAATTTCTGTCTGCCAATATGTCAAATTCCACCACACCATGGTTAAAATATTTAACAGCCTAGCCGTAAATAAAAAGCTAAAAACCCTATCTCTCTCTCTCTGTTCATATGTGTGCAAGTGCAACTGGCTACAATCATGAATAATTAACAATGTTTGGATATAACAAGCTGGATCATCCACATGAAATATTCGAGCCGTACGTTTCTTTGTGTGATGACCCCACTCGACTGTGTATTTTTTCATTTTTTATAGTTTTTTTTTTTTTTTTGGTGCCCTATCAAAAAATTTGGTATTTGACAAAGACTGATCGACTAGAAGGCGAGCTGATCCATTCAAGATTCGATAAGATTTTAGTTATATCGATCTTTTTTGACCATATTTATATTGGCAAGTGGCAACCTATAATGTTTATCGAAAAATAAAAAAGAAGAAAAGAAAAAATGTCCACAACTAAATTGAGTACAACTTTATCAACCCGATGGATTTTTGTAGCTTTGCTTTTATGCTTTTCTCTCTATGGTCAATATTCCAAACCAAAACCTAATTATGCAATCACTATATATCTTTGCTCTTAACCAACCAACCTATAACTATTTTGGCGACACGACCTTGATACTTTGTAGATTTAGAAACTACAATGCAACTTGCTTGAATACCTTATCGATTTTATTTGGAGCAATTGATCAATTTGAGACATTATAGTTTGATTAGACTTGTCTCTTAGTTTTCTCCTCATGCTAAATTTTAGTTACAAGACACTTGTTGTCTTATTCGAAGGGATAAAACCAAAGGTACAAATAAAAAATTATAAAAAAAAAAAGACCAAAAAAGAAGAAGGGTAAATTACTTTTTTAAATCTTAGAGCAATGAATACATTTCGTTTAAATCTTGAACTTTCAAATTATTTCATTTGAACCTTGAATGTTTTAAAATTTTTTATTAAACCTTATAGTTTCAAATAGTTTTTATTTAAACCTCAAAATTTGAAATAATTTTCATTTAAACTTGTTGGATATGTGATGTTTAACATTGTCAATAAAAAGGATGTGATAAAGGGTTTGATAGAAATATTTTTAAAAAATTTAAGATTGAAATGAAATATGCCCAAAACTTTAATGTTTAAAAATTAATTTGCCCAAAATATAATGTACGGTGTTGCGTTGTTCATGATTATGCTAAAGGGAACTTTTATTTGAAATAACTTTGTCTTATGGTTCAAATAAAAATTTATTTAGATATATACTACCATGATAAAATTTTAAATAACGTCACTGCAAACAAACAAACAAACAAATAATGTGATAACATATACGTTCTTTTTTTTTTTTTTTTTTTTTTGAGGAAATTCATATACATTCTTAGGTTATGCCATGTCAACTCATTTAATAAACAATTGTATTAAGGTTATGGAGTATTGATAAAATTATTAAATTGATCAAATTAGAGTAAAACTGTATTTGAATAACCTTAATTACCTCAATGCAACACAAACTCGTCTATCTATCAACCAATAAAAAAACCATCCCGGTGCTAACCCTTAAACAAAGGGCCCAAAGATCTACTCAAGATTTTTTAATAATTTGTGAATATGAATTTCAAAATTTGGCTCATTACCTAATATAATTAAATTTATTAATTCAGTAAAAAGTAATTGAATACATTATTTGCTTATCCAATATAAATAAATTCATTAAATAGTTTGATAAATACGTGGCCTTAACTCATGGCTGCAAGTCTTGATAAAATCTCGTAACATTAAATAATATCTAACAGCAAAGTCAAAGTATTTTCTTCTTTTTATATCATAAGATCGGTCTTTAAAAAAATAGAATCGGTCTTTAAAAATTACATCTTTAAAAACTTACATTTTTCTATGGCAACATTTTAATTTATATTTTCAGTTTGATTGTTGTTAGAATAACATTTTGAGTTTATATAATTTAGTTATCCAATTATTGGGTATATTTCAATTTGGTCTCTCAATGAATAACCAATGATTAATTGTTTTAATTTACTCCATTAACTTATAACGGTGTCATTTTAGTCTCTTGAATTTTAAAATCAACATGATTGTGGTGTGCCATAGTATTAGAACTCCTTTTCCTCTCCCTTGTATGTGTGTGTTTGTTTCTCCAAAAAAAAAAAATAAAAAAAATAATTGATTATTTTCATTCTTAGGATATCTCATTTGCTTAAATTTTTTAATGAATAAAACTAAAAGTAAGGACTTGCTGCAAACTAAGTTGTAGCAACTTCTACAAAATGCATACATGTCAAGTGTCCATTTGGTGAAAAATTCAATCTTGAGAATGAAGTTTTCATTTAAATATAAACCTGGACAGATATCTATTTAAAGCATTGATATGTGTGCATTTTTTCAGGAGTTGCTGCAAATCCTTTCCCTAAAACTAATGGCACAAAACAAATTAAGAACACATTAAAAGCTTATTATAAAAAGTGTAGAAATCTAAAAACCAAGTTAATCTCAACTATTAATCCTATTATAACTAAACTGGACAAAAGACTCAAGGATGGCTCATATTAAT
Source organism: Castanopsis chinensis (assembly GCA_032878915.1). Taxonomy (NCBI): domain Eukaryota; kingdom Viridiplantae; phylum Streptophyta; class Magnoliopsida; order Fagales; family Fagaceae; genus Castanopsis; species Castanopsis chinensis. Next base: position 17,410,653 of record JAVQMG010000115.1, on the reverse strand, counting down.
CTCATCTAAATAAGGTGAAATTCATGTAACTCCTCGAGAATCATGTCATTCGCAAGTCACTTGTTGCCGCCACTAGAGTCATAAATACTCGAAGTAAGCTCATGGCTTGCCCCAATCTCTAAAGGGGCTTATACGAGATCACAAGAAGTGTTGGAACCATTAGATATCCTTCAAATGGATCCTATGATTTTTAAAAGTTAGGAAACTAAATTAACATAACTAATTAACATTTGAACGACCAAATTAATTATTAATTTAACAAAAAGATTATTATATGAAATACACATTGAGATAACACCCTCAACCCTAAAATCTTGAACCCAATCTCCACAAATGCCAGATTTCACAATATATCCAATACAAACTCCAATGATATCCTCGTGGATTTGAATGATTACTCTTGGAGCATCATTGCGACACTTACTAGCACAATGGATGGGTTGAGCCATGCCATGCAAGGGTCGCAAAGGGTTCGAATAAAGGAGATTGTTGATCATGAAGTGCCTTCCTTGAATGGATTGGAGGATATGGTGGATTTTTTTTTTTTAATGTGTATAAAATTATAAATCGGTAGTTAGGAATGAGAGTTTTTAAATTTAGACGGTTTTAATAAAGACGTGTCTATTTGAATAATATGTCTCTATAGAAATTTTGGATGTCTCCCATAGCTGGCTATTGTCAAATGGTTTTCAATAAATAAGTAGAGAGTTTAAATCCCATATTTCTACTAAGAAGTACTTAGGGAAACTCATTTATTTGAGTAATTTTTCCACGCCAATAAAGATATCGTACATGTCTAACCAAATATGTTTTGTGTACAATTAATGCTAGATATAAGTTGACTTCACTTTAACCACAATAAACCTCTAAAAATGCCTTGATTAGTGTAATATTTCCATATAAATAAAGATACACCACACATAACCACATATCATAACTTCTACACATAATTTAACTCTATTAGTTGGTGTAGTCATGAATACAAATCCTCTTTACTATTTTTTTGTTTTACTTTATATTCCACTAATTACAACTTATCATATGTTTGACTTTTTTTTTTTTTTTTCTATTTTAAACGTTGGTTGTTTTATAAAGAAAGTCAAACAAATATTGGACAAGTTATAGTTGGTGAAATATATCGTTAAACACAAAAAAATAGTACAAAAAATTTAGATTCAAGTCATTATTTCTCTTAATCCACTTTAAACTTGTCACGAATGGCATGAGATGGTCCACGTAATTGTGAAACTTGCCACCACCCAAACTAAAAACTCCTAAACCATAAAAATATGTAGGTTCCAATTAGTTTAGCTGGTAAAGTCTTTAATGGTTGAATCAGAGACTTGAGATTCGATCCCCACCTGTAAAAACACCGATTGATATTTTAGTTTGATAATAAAGAACTCTCATTAAGAACAAACGTTATACGTTAAAACTCTCTTTAAACAAACATAAAAATATGATAAGATAATATTAAAGACTTTATTATTATACCACTAATAAACCACCTCAATGAAAAGTAGTGAGTAATTGAAGTTAACAGGACATTGGAGACATGTGGATATACATGTACAAAATTTATAAAAGCTTGGGGACCATTTTTGTAGTAAGAGAAGTCCCCAAAGCTTTTGATCTGATCCAACAAAAGGAAACAGGATAAGTTTTATAGATTCATATATATTTTCTCTGGTCAATGTCTTTGCCACGTAATCCCGAACGTGTCAAAGGACGTTTGTACCTATTTCGATGCCGGCGGACGTTAGCCTTTTTCTTTTTGCATATTAATAGGATTACATAGCTTACACATCTTTGTCTCTCTCTCTCTCTCTCTTATCTCTTTCTAATATTATTATTATTTATATTTATATTTATATATATATATATATATATATAAATTCATGTGTTAAAACTTTACAACTATTAATTAGCTCCAACCCTGTTTCTCTTTCCTCATGTTCGCCTATGTTGAAAATTGAAAAACCTAATCCTTATCCTTGTTGTCTGTAAAACTCTTATTAACCTACACCCACTTCCTCCTTATCCTACGCACCCTATCCACCCTGTGTCTTTCTCGTAATTGATGAGAAGCAACCCTATAATCTGGAAACCCAAAAGGAGAAGAAGACGAAGAGGACAAGGGTGAGGGTGAGGAAAGTAAATCTGTAAAAAGTTCCAAAACCGCAATTTCGATCAGACCGTTTGATTATTTTTTTGTGCGGTTGATGATGGAGGTTCTACTAGGAGGTCCCACGTTTAGCATCGAGGTGTCTTCGCCGCCGACAGCGACAACGTGCGGTGTTGTCGTTTCGTCAGCTGCGATCGGTGATGTGGATTCCGCGATCCGTGAGCCCGGGAAGGCTCCGGAGGAAGAAGAAGAAGTAGAAGAAGATGAGGAATCGTGTGAGAGTTCGTCTTCGATCGGAGTACCCGATGATAGCGAAGAAGATGATGATGATGATGAAAACGATGGCGTTTCGTCCAAGGAGGTCCAGAGCAATTTCAAGCGTGGACTTGGTTCTTTGTCTTCTTTGGAAGACTCTCTTCCCATCAAGTAATTATTTGAAAATTTTGTTTTTGTTTTTGTTTTTGTTTGTGTGTGTGTGAGAAATTATTTAGCTTGTGATTATGTTGATCTTCAACTTTGTGTTTTTCGTTAATTTTCTGTTTGATAGTTGGATAACAAAAAAAAAACAGTTAATATTTCTTTCTGCTTTTGTTGCAATTTCACAAATGGAATATCTGTTTTGATTTACTATGTGAATTATTGTATGAAAAAATTGTGTCTTTATGAAAAAGTTATGATTTTTTTTTTTTTTTGAACAAGTTGTGATATGGGTTTGGGTTTTTGGTACATGTACAGGAGGGGATTATCTAACCACTTTAGTGGGAAATCAAAGTCATTTGCTAATCTATCAGAAGTGGAAGTGGCTGGTACAGTGAAGGATTTGGAGAAACAAGAGAACCCATTTAACAAGAGGAGGAGGGTTTTGATTGCTTCAAAGTGGAACACAAGGAGATCTTCCTTTTACAGCTCCTTCAACCCTAAATCCATGCCTCTATTGGCTCTAAACGAAGATGCAGATGAAGACGAAGACGATGAACATCATCAAGAGCGGCAAGAGTACCCATCATCTTCATCTTCTTCCTCACCTTCCTCTTCATCATCATCATCATCATCTGAGAAAAAAGCACAAGAAGATCGAAAACATCAAGAGAGAATACCAAGTAAATTGCAAGATAGGAGGCTCTTGAGTTTCAAGTCAAGGAGTTGTTTTTCTCTCTCAGATCTGCAAGAACATGATGAACAAGATCATGATTAGGCATTAGCTAAGTTTTTTTTTAAAATTTTTTTTAGCTGTTTCTGTGACCGCTCAAAAACCATAAAAAATAACTAAATAAGATTATCCTTCTTTTTAATTTGTGGAGACTTCTAGATTTTTTAGACTTTTATTTATGGTATGCATCTGGATATACATGATCATGTGACGTGGCATTATAATTATCATTTTTTTTTTTTTTCTGTTTCTAGAGTGTGCGACTAGATATTTGTTGTTGGAATGTCCTTGTGTATAAAGATTAAAGACTAAGAATTCACCTTACCGAAAAAAAAAAAAAAACTAAGAATTCTCCTATCAAAAAAAAAAAAAAAGACTAAGAATTCTCTCGTATTTATCCAGAGAAAAAAAGAAAAAGAAAAAAAATTCTCTGTTATCCTATTTTTAGACCAATGCAAGAATTTTCTATTTTGTATAGCTAAACTTGGGAGTTTGAACAAAACTATCAAAACTTTTCTTTGCAGTTGGTTAAATTTACATTTGGATGGAGTCATGAATTTTGCATTGTAATAAACGATCCAAGTTGGGCAATTGAAAGTAGTAAAATAGTCAAGTATTACAAGTACAGAAGTGTTAGCTAGCTATAACAAGTTAGGTTTGAGTTTGTTCATTTTCTTGTAAAACTGGCTTGAGTTTGTTCAAGCTTTGCTTCATTTTTTTTTGGTCAAACAAGATTGAGCTTGTTAAAAATCTTATAGGTTATTTGAGGTAACTAGATACATGATTTTGTTTATCAACTTGTAAATTAGACATCTTACAAATTTATTTATGATCTTACATTATTCAATATCAAGTTTATATAATTACATAATTTAATATAGAATTTATATAAATGTATTTTTATACATGTACATATAAAAATATATAATAATATTTATAAGTAACGAATTATATTTGACTATTAGCTTATTTAATAGTCAAATTTAAATTTGGGTTTAATGTTTACTGGTTTGCGAAATAAATAGACAGAAAAGAATTTTTATTACTATTTTTTTTAAGTCAAAAGGTAATTATAAACAATACAGTTCATTTATTATAGCACCAATATTGCTGGATTGGCCATAGGTTTATGAACCACAAATCGGCTCATCTTAACCTTTGGTTCTATAGAGACACAAGTTCAAAAGTTGATGAATGCTGCTTATTAGCGATTGATGGACAATGCATATTATGTAAAATTTACAATTATTTTGATAATGCATGTTCCTTTTGTAGGCATATGAGGGGGAAAAAAACGTTGGAAAATGTTTCGAATTTAAATTTATAGAATATTTTAAACAACAAAGTACAAGCACTATTGCTTAAAGTAACATAGTATATACTCATTTTGTATTCACAAAAATAATATTTTAAAACATCATTAATATTTAAGTAAATATTTACTATATCCATTTTGATATCTATTTAAATTGTTAATGACATGATATATTACAATTTACAGTTTTCAAAATAGATGGAAAGATATTCAAAAGTCCATGGTGGAGTCACAGTATAAGAGATCAGGATCCTAATCCTTTAAGATTAATCTAATTTTTCTAACCAAATTTTAATTATCATTGACTGAAGCATAAACTTAGTTTAAAAAAAAGTTTTCGTGTCAAAACATGGGCCTTTTGAATAAATTTTAATAATGTTTTTGAAAAATATAATGAACACTATTTAAGTTTCATAACAAAAGTAATGTTGTGAAGTAAACACTAATAAATATATAATTAAGTAGGTCAACAAAATATCCTCATTTTTTTTTTCTTCATTAAAATTGAGCTATCAAGAATGACCGACTAGTCTAAAGTTGATATTTTGACAATGGTTTTTAAAAAGCGAATATAGATAGTGTTAAATTTAAGGAGGAATTCATACATTTTTTATTATTATTTATTTTGAGTATTTTTAAATATGTTCTATGCAAGAAGGGTGGTACGAGCTAGTTAAACAATGTAAATAAAATGTGTTATCCCTCCTTGTAGCATTGATTGATTGTCTTAAAATAAAGATATGGGTTCGGTTAATGTGCACGTTAAAACATTTATTTTTAAAAATATTTTCTCAGAAATTAAAAAAATTGTCAATACCTTTTTAATTTTTAAAAAATAATTAATTATTATGTGCTCTTAAAATACACATTAGCAAAATCCTAAAACTATTAAAGTTAAAAAACACATGCACGCAAGACAAGATAGATCAGGTGAGATAGGGAAAATTTTGCTACCTCTACTGAAAAAAATACCCAAAAATGGACGGACACGAAGTGCAAATTCCAGTCAATTTCAGACCTTTATTCATATCTTTCACAACAACTTATGATGTAGAACTCAGCCTGTATTTAACAGCAATTATTCCATCTAATATGGTAAGTGATTTGATTGAATGCAGAATTGTTTCACTACGTAAATAACTAAATATACGTAACATCGGTTATATATATATGGCTTGGAAGCAACAAATTGTAGCCTTCAATCTTTTTGGTGGCAATGACAAGAAGTCAAGAACTAGGAATTGCTCATTGTCATTACATTGCGGTAAAGATGCGTCACACAACTGAACTGACAACATAACAAGAAACATCGAGTAAAGTTATAAGCATTGATTGATTATACACCACCGCTGGACTGTGACTTAATGATAGAAGTCTTAGTGTATTGTTTCACTTGGTGCAATCTCAATAAGATTCTGATAGTATACTTAGTTTTTCATATCGTTCATATGTGGTATGAAGTCGATGAACATGGAGACACTATTTTTTAATTCAGATAATAAAAAGAAAAAGAAAAAGATCGAATTGATTCCACGGTGACACTACAAGTGTCTTTGTTCATCATAGGAAATGGTAATAACGATGAGCCTTGTTAATGTGTGTCTTTAGGGACACACACTAAGTTATCTATTTTTGAAAATATTTTTTTAAAATTAAAAAAATTATTAATATTTTTTTAATTTTTTTAAAAATATTTTTAAAAAATAACTAATTATGGTGTGTTTTGAAGGTACGCATTAGCAAAATTCATGTTAGTTTACGGAGAGTGTGGCATATTCCCAGGTATATCTTGTGAGAGACCCTTGCAGATCTTCTGGGAACAACGTCATTGCATGTCTATTTTCTTTTGTATGTGGTTAATAAGTATGGCTGGGAAGTGAAGTGTGTCAACCGCAACCGTCACTACCAATAACTTTATCCCTGTACTAAACAAAGAAAATATGCATCACTTTGTTTTCCTTTCCTTATTCTAATAGTAGTGTTGCAATTTAATAGAATAACTTAGAGACAAAACTTATGCCCAGGATTTTATGTGATTTCCTTTTGTTTTTTTTTTTTTTTTTTTTTTTTTTTTTTTAATTCTGTTGTGTGGTGATTTAATTAAAAAATATATTTTCATTCTATAAGGAAAAAATTACGTGATAAAATGTTAAGACGAGAACTTAATAAAACAATACTTAAATGCTTTACCTAAATTTTACCCATAAGTTGGTTATTAAATTGGATTTATGTCATCCAATGGTTTGAATTTCATAGTCTTGAATGAGATTTTTCACGTTATAGAGTAGCTCTTAACATCTCAAATAATTTACCTTGTATAATACAGCTAGATTTCTATGCATCCTAGGAGATTTTCACGTTATTGTGCTTTGAATATCAAACTCTCTTTTAAACGATGTTTATGTTTTTTTTTTTTTTTGGTGTACTTTATTATTATTATTGAAAGTGGAGATTTGAATTATGCACAACGTGGATTAAAATTTTAGAACTAATTAGTATTAGTATTTTCATGGTAGCCAATATTATGGGGTTTTTAACGGAGATGTTGATAATTTAAATCCCGCGGCAAAGCCATGCTGGGGCCATGGCCCCCTTAGCTTTTTCAGTTGTCGCTTATAATATGTAGGTGGCGTTTGGATAGCGTTTGAAGCTAGCGTTTCCAGTGTTTGCATCCAGCATGGCGTGGGTCCCACAGCTACAGTGTCAACCACAGGAAACGCGCAAATTCCAGCTGAAACGCAAGACTGAACTGAAATTTGTTGCATTTTTTTTCCTTCAACGCACCATTCTTTGTGTTCTTCAACGACCAAACCCAAAACTTCATTAAACCCAGCAAACCCATTCTCAAACCTAGAACATGATCAACCCAGCAAACCCATTCTTCGTGTTCTTCACCGATCAAACCCAGAACTTCAACGAACCCAGCAAACTCATTCTTAAACCCAGAACATGATCAACCCAGCAAACAGAAGATCAAAATAGTAAAACCAAAACCATATGAATCAAACCCATGTGAAAAAAAAATTAAACCCATGTGAAAAAAAAAAAAATCAAACCCATCAAACCGGTCAAACCTAGCAAACACAACCGATCAAACGGATCTACGAAAACCCATCAAACCCACTGCCGATCAAACTCATCCACCACCACCGAGGGGACCGATCTTCGTCGGCGTCGGACTGGGTTGTTTTCCTCGTGGATTTGCATTTTGAGCTCTTCGCTGGTGTTGGACCGATGTAGGTCTTCCTTTCTTCCTTTCTTCCTTTCTCTGGCGGGCGTGGAACTCTCTTCTCGAAGACACAGGTGTTAGCTAATGTGGGTGAGGACTGAGGAGTTAATAGAAGAAGAAGAAGAAGAAGAAGAAGAAAAAAAAAAAAAAAGAGCAAAAACGCCTTTTCAGCTGAGCTACAATACCAGACCCAAAAATAATCAACCTACGTTTTTTCACTTAATTGCTATAGTGTTTTCAGTGCTACAATGTTTTCAGTTTTCAGTTTCAGCAAAATAAGCTGTATCCAAACGGACCCGTAATATAAGCATGATTTACACACAAAAATCACTTACAGTCATGGTTGTCAAAATCTCGATCTAGATTCTACGATTTTACAATCTCATATGCCCAAAATGATCGGATCTTTCATGGATCTTTGTGATCGTTCAGAATCGGTAGGATTGTACGATTCTGATAATCCCAAACGACCTTGATTTCTTGTAATCTTTTTTAATTTGACAGAAGGCTCAGTTGGACCTAAATGAAAAATAAAATTTCAATAGACCAAACTTTTCCACTGTAATATAGAGAGAGTGTCAGTTGAACCCAAATAAGAAATATCCCAATAGAGTGTCACATTTTAAGGTTTTTGGTCTCTTTAAATGATGCTTACAAATGGATATAGTGATGTATGGTAATTATATCAATGAATGTATAATTTATGTGATTATTTAACATACCAATGTGTATTTTTTGTTTTTTTCTCAAATAATGTAGGATCTTATGATCCACAATCTAATCTTACAGTCTATGATCCCACCTACTTCCCACGATCCAACATAGGATCCCGATTTTGACAACCTTGCTTACCCCCCTCCCCCCCCCCCCCAAAAATCTTAGAATCTGATCCTTGCTCCTCAAAAATTTTGAAGTAGTCCTGTAAAACCTAAAATATTTGATTGGTACCAAAAACCAAAAACCAAAAAAAAAAAAAAAAATGATACAAAAAGAGACCCAAAAAGGAATCCATCAGATACTCCTGGAGTTGGGGGTGTCAATGTTCAACCCAAACCAACCCGCGAATACGACACGAACCCAACACAAGTTTTTTCGGGTTAGGGTTGGGTCTTAATGGGTTTGGGTCATAAACGGGTCGATCTGAAAGTGACACGATAAGAAATGTGTCATAAGCGGATCAACCCGCGTAACCTGTTATAGATACATTTGACAAGCCAATTTATTTGTGTCAACCCTAAATGACCCACTTAACATAACCCATTTAACTCGTATAACAAATAAATATTTATTTTATTTTAGATTTGGCAAATGCCTTTTATATTCGACATATATTTTAAATTTAAAAAGAAAAGTGAGTAATCACAAAAATTTACAAGGGATATAATTGGAAATTGAAACTTTACAAACCCTAGATCTCTAAACCCTACAAACCCTAAATCTCTAAACCTTCTTATAAATATATTTTTTAAAAATTTCAGCCATACTACTCACTCTACTATCTTATAGTTTCACATTCAATTCTCAAACTCAAATTCTCAAACCAATTTTTGCTCTCTCTCTCTTTCTCTCTCTCATGTGTTTATTTTTTCTACATATTGCTTTTGTTCTATAAACTTTGGACCATGTGCATTATTAATATATGAGATATATTAATTGTTGATTGTTTCTAAAAAAAAAATAAAAAATTGTTGATTAAGGCCATGGTTGTTGCTTTTGTCTTGTGTCGTGTGTTTTTTTCGGTGTTTGTATTAGTGTTGGATACCATCTGCATATCTTGCAAGTGGGTTTATGGAGATAACTTATAAACTAGATCTGATGGGTAATGCCTTTAAAGATTACAACAATGTGGGTTGAAGACTTGAAGTGTATGCATTGTTTTTGGGATGTAAAAAAAATTATTTCTAGATAGATGTTATATCTAATATAATGTAGGTTGAAATGGGTTGTGTTACATTCGTGTTAACCCAACATGATTCGTTTATTAAGCGTGTCAAATGAGTTGGATCATGTTAACTCGCCTTATTAACAGGTTGAGTTAGGGTTGAAGGATCATGACACGATTATTAAAGGGGTTGGGTTAGGGTTGAGCCATTTAGTTGAATATCCATACTTCGACACGACACGAACCCGACATGTTAACCCGAATTGACACTCTACTCGGATTACCATAAATGCATACTCCTCCCTCTTATATAACTGTGGGTCCCACTAATTAAATTTATGGTGGGACCCACAATTCATGTAAGAGGTGGGAGTACGTATTTATGGTACTCTGGGAGTATTCAATAATTTTTCAACTTTTACTGAAAGTATTGTAGATAAAGTAAAAGTTAGTTGAAATAGTATAGTGAGACCCATGAATAGTACCAAAAAGTGCATTCAGACCCATAAATAGTAGTAAAAATAAACTGAATAGTAAAATAAGTTGGCAAAAATAATTTTTGCCGAATGGACACTATATGTTGTACACTGTATTGTTGTACTTTAATAATTTAAAATTGCTTGTGTTTCAAGTCATGGAGAAAAGCTGTAAAAAATTGTGGTTGTCAAGGTTTTTTTTGGGATTGTCAATTTCTTTATCAATTTTTTTATGAATTTATATAATAATATGTTAGTATTAGTATATTAAAGTGTTGTTGAGTACCCTTTAGAGCATTTACAATAGAAAATCTCATCTTATTCTATTTTATTACCATCCCAAAAAGCCACTTTATTAATTATACTATACCATTTTACAATCCATCCAATATTTCAGTTTTTATTTTCCTACTCATTAAAATAATATATATTGCCCACTAAAATAATATAATATATTCCAATACAACTCTTTCTCTTTCTTCTCCCCATCTCTCTTCCACTTTATCAATTAAAATATATTATAATTTTTACTAAAGTGCTATAGTGCTATAGTACTGTAGCACAATTGCAATTTTTTTTGCAATTGTAAGATTTTGCAAGTTCCAATGTTGGGTGGTTTTTGGGCTTTAATGCTAAATCATCTCTACATATTCCATTTGATAGTTCCAATGGGAATGCTCTTACTATGCTGTTGTGTGAATGAATAACAGTGATGTTAGTACCCTCTATATATAGCAGCGTTTTTATTGTATTTATATTTGGTTTTGAGATTTTTTTAATTGTTTGGTTTTATCTCATTGCATTTAGTAGTTTATACTTAATTATTCATAAATTTTTTTATAAAAAAATCGCTAAAATTTGAGTAATTTGTGAAAAGAAAAATCGACAATCTATTCCTAATGCTGAGAGTTTAGATATTGAACACCTTAGAAAGGTTCCAAAATGTGAACTTAAACAATTAGATATTGTTTCTTTAAATGTGATCCTGGATTTCAACAATATAAAACATGAGATTTTAAGTGATTGTTTAATTGTGAATATAGAAAAAACACCACTAAAAATTTTTATTTAGAATCAATTATAAATGATTTTAGTACCATGAAAGAACGTTGGATACAACTGTTTGATCATAAAAGTTTTTTATTTCTTAAGAATTTTTTTATGCTTAGCTTGGCCCCCCCTAGGAAATAATCATAGCTTCGCCACTATTTAAATATAAGCTTGTAAATGAGCCAAGTCAAGTATTAAAAGTTCATGTTTATTTATTTAATTTTATTTTGAACATGGTCTAAACTTATACTTATCACCAAACAAGATTGTGTGTTCAAGTTCTTTTTCTTGTCGACAAGCTTGAATTTGTTCTCAACTTACTACATTAACTTATGTTAAGGTCTAAAATGTGACAAAGGAACCTGGCCCATGAAGAAGGAATCCAGCCCATGAAGACAAGAGGGGTTGTGGGCCTTAATAGGAGAAAGCTTGGCCTATATAAAATAAAAAAGGGACATGAAGGCCAAAAAGCCTAGTGAGTAAAGAAGTGGTAGGGATAGACGAGGGCTTTAGGATCAAGACTCGATGAAGGAACCAAGGGACCTCAGGCAAGGCAAAAGACATGGAATAAGAGGAAGGACGGTCAGAGGCATTTTCAAGTTCATTATTAGCAAGAAGGAATCCATCCTGTTTTTTGAAAAAGGCCGAACTAAGAGAAGACAACATCAAGGCTCTAGGACCTTTCAAGTGTCCTTTTAAATTATTGGAAGAAGATTATGGAACATTGAGCTTAGAAGAGAATTTGGGTTTGTCCCAAGAAAGGAGCTTCTATGAGTAGAAAGCCAATGGATGAACTTTCAGATACAAGTTCCCAAGAGAGCAAAATAAGAAGGAATAAGGAAATGACCAATCACCAACGTTTCAGGTAAAGTAAATTGGCTTTGGGACCTATAAGAACAAAGGGAGAGAACAATAATTTTGAAGTCCTCCAAGAGTAGTATAAAAGAAAGAAGCAAGGAGAGCAAAAATGGGGGCATTCATTCAGACATACAAGTGACCATGAGTGTATGGATGGCAATTTTGCTCCACCCTTCCCCGCTTCGCCCTGCGCGGGTTTTCCCCACCCCACAAAGGTGGTGGGGCAGGGATGAGAGTAGATTTTAGTCCTACACCACGAGGCAGGGGGAGGATGGGTTTAGACTTTTTGGGCTTGCCCAGCCTCGCCCCATCCCTCATTGATAAGGGTTAAATTGTAATTTTTTCATACCCTAAAACCCTATAATTTAAACAAATATATTATTAACTTATTTTATTCTACCAACGTGGTTCTCTGCCTTTTTGTTCTCTCTAGTAATGTTGGAAATAAAGTATTACTTTTAACGTTTCCTTCTGTCTTTATTAGAAAATAATTTATATACCATTGAATTATTAGTTTTGTACTATGAGATTTTTGTTTTTATTGTGATAGCGTCTTGTTAAACAATTGTGTACGGTGTACGGCCACAGGCCTATTGTGGCTGGGCCCAAGGCTATATGGTATTCAGGTGTAGGCCCATTGCTGATGGGATCCATTGGTGCGGAATGTGCAGCAAGTCGTATCAAGGTCTGTTCAAGCCTCAGTGCCATTATTGCTTAGGTGCAGACCGGAAGACATTGATAGCGCCTTAGGGAATGCCGTTGCCCAGTACCATACGGCGTCTAGCACTAATTCCAACTTTCAAATTCCTGTTTCCAAAGTGGGGCCCATATCTGTCAAGAATAATCCAAACAAGTCCCACTTGCACGAGGATTGTTGGAAAGCAATTATGGTTGACCCATTAAAGGAAGACTATAGATATAGGAAAGGTAACATAAAAGGGGGTGAGACACTATAGAGAAAAAGGGAGAGAAGAAATAGAGATGGAGAAGGAGAAATAGGAAAAAAGGTTCTCAGTTAGTGAGACCTGCTATTCTTGTGGGCCTTTAATTTACTTCTCTAGGAACTTCCCATTGTGTGATACTCAAAATCCCACCACAACAAATAAATTGTAAGCTCAATTAAAAGGTTGGTCCAGTAACAGGGAATTGGGCATGCACAAATTGGATAATATTATTTAGTATTTGCTAAAAATTATTTTGATTTAATGGATGTAAATTTATTTGTAATTTCAAGTATATTTTTATTAATGAAATAGGTTTTATTAAAAAAATTAATAACTTTGGGCAAATCAACAAAAAGTAGAGTTTTGCGGGGTGGGGCGGGACTTTGCAGGGTCCCAAGGGGCGGGGATAGGGTAAGAAATTTTTTTTCATCATACGAGATGGGGGAAGACAAAACCATGTGGGGCGGGGGTGAAGATCCCATCCTTCGAATCTGCCCGCCCCTCCCATTGCCATCCTTACATGAGAGAAATACAACAAGAGAGTTTTAAGTTTTCTTAAGGCTTCTAGTTGATTTCATTAAGAGGATAGAGGCAATGGAGAAGGACTTGTGTCAAAATATCTGAGGAGCCACTCAGATTCAAAGGGACTCAAACCTCACAAGTCTTGAGAACCCAAAAGAACCCAAAAAGGATTAGTCAAGTCTGTAATCTTTGAACCTTATTGGACATTGTGGAATGTCCTCACAAAGTGGAACTTAATGTATGTTATGCTTGACTTAATCAAATGAAATATGACATTCTTTGAGTCATGAATAATCACCATTGTTTACTTTGCAAAGTGTATTTATTGTTCTTTCATTATTTGTTCAACCAATATATATATATATATATATATATATATATGATGGTGAGCAAAAATTGATAAACGCTAACTCGTCCATAGGGGTCATCAAGAGCAAGAAGGCAAGAATGCTTTCCCTTGTTAGGACGATCGTCCATAGGGATGTAGCTCGTCCATAAGGAAAACTCCTGGATGAGCCCTGAAACTTGGAATAATTTCTAGAAATTAATGTATAAGAACTAAATCGGACCACGTGTAAGAATTTAGGTTCACCATTATAAATTTTATTGCAGAACTTAACTTCCACAACAGTTATAGGAGATAAGATGTTCTAACTCCTATAGCGGTTGTGGAAGTTAACTTCAAATCCCCTAACCTGTTCATTTGTAGGAAAAGCTATGAGACAAGTAAACGCTCCAATACCATACTATATAAACGTTCATTCACATCAAGTGAAGGTAAGTTCAAAACAACTCCTAAAAAGTTGGAATTATAGAATAAAATAAAGAAACTAATTTTGGTACCCGAGGGTCCTTGGCTGGTTTACCCCGATCTCCTTCGATTGTGTTTTCTTTTTTCAGGCCTTCCAATCAATCGCTAGCCCTTTGAAGCCTGAAGTATCTAGCATATTGATTTTCCTTGCATCATCAGTTGGCATCATCTGTGGGGAAAGGAAATTTTGTGTTTTGCAACATTCTTTTTTTGATAAAAAGCTGTATGGTTCGGACAAGATCAAGGGCCACTAGCCCAGGCCACCAAGAGAGTAGGGATACTTCTAGTAATCCCCACTGCGACCGTCAGTTAGTACTTGTCATGCAATTACCCTCCGTCCAACACATACAGTCCATGGCAACCGCATAGCGGAATTAACTCGTCAGAACTAAGAGTTGACTAGGGAGATTGGTCTAAGGAGGCAATACCATGAAAGACACGCAAGAGGACAAGCCTAGAGTCAAGAGGATAAAGGAGATAATATTGAGCCTGAGAACCAGTTAAGAGAAACTACTTCGCGAAGGGTTCCACATTTGGAAAGAGAGATGGACCAAATGAGGAAGGTTATGGACGAGATGAGGGAGAATATGAGAAGGGCAAACCCCGTGGATGATTTGGTTCATTGGACAGACTCCCTTTTCACTGCTTCCATCAACAACCACCCCTTGCCTCCAAAGTTCAAGATGCCTTCTTTGGAGTCATATGATGGAACGCGCGACCTATGTGATCATATCATCACCTTTAAGACTACCATGCACCTCTAGCGGAATCCGAACGAGATTATGTATAAGGCTTTCCTACCACCCTTAAGGGGCCAGCGCAAGTGTGGTTCAGCAAGATACCTCCAAACACTGTGAGCTCGTTCGAAGAATTGAGTAAGTTGTTTGTTAACAATTTTATCGGAGGACAACGACATAAACGTTCCTTGTTTAGCCTGTTGACCATAGTGGAAGGGGAAAATGAAAGCTTGCGATCCTTCATTACCCAATTCAACAGGGAAGCCCTGACGGTGGACGAGATAGATGACAAGTTATTATTGATAGCCTTCCATAATGGAGTTAACTCTGATTTATTCATTCATAAGCTTTACGAGCAAGAGTCACAAATCATGGCTGAACTCGTCCATTCAATCTAAAATTTCATGAATGCGAAGGATGCAATCATAGCCAAGAAGAGGAAGAGAGCAGAACACATGGAAGCAGATCTCCCACGCCATCCTGAGAAGGGTCCTCTTTCAAAGAAGGCTCGAGCAAGAGAGAAAAAAGACAGAGATAGCAAGAAAGCAGGTTCTTCAGTAAGGAATCAACAATACACGCCTTTGAATATGCTCTTTGAACAAGTGCTTATGCAAATCAAGGATGACCCATTCTTGAAGTGGCTATAGAAAATGAAAGGAGATCCTAACAAGCATAATAGGAACAAGCATTGCCGCTTCTATAGAGATCGTGGACATGACACAGATGTATGTTTTGATTTGAAGCAGCAGATAGAGAATCTCATTAAGCAAGGAAAATTGAGAAATTTTCTTGGACGAGATCACAAGAATGAGAAATTGAAGGCAAAGGTGGAAGAGTCGTCACGACATGCGCTTGGAGAAATTATAGGAGAAACCTCGATAGGTTAATCTACCAAGTCAAAGAAGACATACCTAAAGGTGGTGCAAAACGTCCAACTGCGTAGATGATCTCCAAGGATGAGGGGAGCTGACGAGCAAGCCATTATGTTCTTGGATGAGGATGCTGAAAGGGTTCACCACCCATATGATGACGCGATCGTCATTACTTGGCTCATTGCTGATTATACGACTAGAAGCGTGTTGGTAGACAATGGGAGTTCAACGGACATCTTGTTTTACCCCACCTTCCAACAAATGAGGCTTGGACAAGATCAGCACCGTATAGTAAACTTGCCCGGTTGGATTTGGGGGAATGAAAGTGCAACCTGTGGGTACTATCATATTACTTGTGGTGGTAGGAGCATATCCACAACAGATAACCAAAGAAGTAAACTTCCTTGTTGTTGACTGCTCATCGTCATACAATGCCATCATTGGAGGACCGACTTTAAATATTTGGAAGGCGGTCACATTTACCTATCATTTGCCTGTCAAGTTCCCAATTGAGTATGGAGTAGGTCAAGTGCAAGGGGACCAATTAGCTGCCAAAGAGTGCTATCTAGCCATGTTAGCTATGGATGAGCACGTACAGACAATGAGCATAGACGAGGGAAGGATTACTGCAAAGCCCACGGAAGTACTCGAAGACATTCCTTTGTATGAGAGTAACCCAGAAAATTTACAAGGGTTGGGGTGAGCATGGAAAAGAAGACGAAGTAGGACCTAATCCATTTTTTAAAGAAGAGCCTTGATGTGTTCGTATGGAGTCATGAGGACATGCTAGGTATTAACCTAAGAGCCATTACCCATTGTCTAAATGTGTATCTTTCATTCAAGCCTGTGCGTCAGAAGAAAAGAATTTTTGCCCCCTGAGCGAGACAACGCTATTAAAGAGGAAGTCAAAAAGTTAATCACAGCAAACTTTATCTGGGAAGTCTATTACCTGGACTAGTTGGCTAATGTGGTCATGGTCAAGAAGGCTAATGGCAAGTGGAGAATGTGCGTGGACTTTATTGATCTGAACAAAGCCTGCCCCAAGGATAGCTATCTGTTGCCACACATTGATCAGCTAGTAGACTTGACTGAGGTCATAAATTGCTAAGTTTCATGAATGCTTTTTCAGGCTACAATTAAATTAGGATGGACGAGATGGATGAAGAGAAGACATCTTTCATTACTAGCTAAGGTTTGTTTTACTACAGGGTGATGCCTTTCGGTTTGAAGAATGCGGAGGCAACTTATCAAAGGTTGGTTAACTATATGTTTCATCCACAGATCGGACGGAATGTAGAAGTTTATGTAGAGGACATGTTGTTAAAGAGTTTGGATGAGGAAAAACATCTGCATGACCTTCAAGAGACCTTTGATACTCTTAAGCGGTATAACATGAAGTTGATTATGAGCAAGTGTGCTTTCGGGGTTTTGTTAGGTAAGTTTATTGGGTTCATGATTTCGCATAGGGGAATTGAGGCAAATCTTAATAAAATCCAAACGATAATGAATATGGAGCCACCAAGAAATATCAAAGAAATCCAATATCTCACCAAGTGAGTTACCGCCCTTAACAGTTTCGTCTCAAAAGCTATTAACAAGTGTTTACCATTCTTTAAAGTTCTCAAGAAGGTATTTGTATGGATAGACGAGTGTCAGGATGTCTTCCAAGACCTCAAGACCTACTTCACCACAGCACCCCTGCTAAGCTCCTCCATACTAGGTGAAGAATTATATCTGTATTTAGCGGTGTCCCCACATGCAGTGAACTCGGCGTTGATTAGAGAAGAAGGGAGGATATAGAAGTCGGTTTACTATACGAGCCAGGCGCTAAGAGGAGGGAAAGGACGATATCCAATGAAGGAAAAACTAGCCTTTGCTTTGGTCAAGACTTCTAGGAAGCTGAGGCATTATTTTTAGGCTCAAGTCATCAATGTCTTGACAGATCATCCTCTAAAGAAGGCAATGAACAAGTTGGAAGCCACATGACGACTAATCCAATGGGTCGTGGAGCTTAGTGAGTTCGATGTCAGGTATTAACCAAGAAGTACAATAAAAGCACAAGCATTGGCAAATTTTATTGCAGAGTTCATTCCTAGTCAGGATGAGCTAGATAGAGAGGAAGGGGATTAAAGGTGGGTCATCAATGTAGATGGCTCGTCCACTTTATATGCAGGGGGATTGGAGTTATACTCAAATCCCCGAAGGGAGATAAGTTGGAATATGTAGCCTGTCTACAATACCAAGCCACCAACAACGAAGCTGAGTATGAAACTCTCCTCAAAGGATTGAAATTGGCTAAGTCCTTAAGGGCGGAGTCAGTAGTCATCCAAGGAGACTCTCAGTTGGTTATACATCAAGTGAATGGAATGTGTGAAGCTAAGGAAGATTGAATAAAGAAGTATCTCAACAAAGTAAAGTGGTTTGTCCAAAAGTTTAAAAAGGCCAGTCTTATTTAACTTCCGAGGGAGGAAAACATAAAAGCAGATGCTTTGGCGAAAGCAGCTTCAACAGGAGGAGTTATAGATAAGTATGACAAAGTCCAATACATGCCAAGTATAGATCTTCCAGAGATACAACAAATAGGAGGGGAAGAAAATTGGAGGACTCCAATAATAGTCTATCTTAAGGATGGAAAGCTTCCAGAAGACAAGTACGAGGTTAGGAAATTGAGGATCAGGGCTGCCAAGTATGTTCTCATAGATGAAGTATTGTAAAAATGAGGTTCTCTCAGCCTTACTTAAGGTGCCTAGTTCTGGATGAGTCAAACTACGTATTGAGGGAAGTTCACGAATGAGCATGCAGGAATCACTCGGGAGTGACTACTACTGGCCAACTATTCAAGCAGATGTTAAGGCTTATGTTCAGGTGTGTGACCAGTGTCAGCGATTTAGCAACGTCCTTAGACAACCATCAGAGTATCTAACCCCGATGATGGCCCATGGCCCTTTGCGTAATGGGGACTAGATATCTTAGGTCCTTTCTTACTAGGAATCAGGCAGATGAAATTTTTGGTAGTGAGGATCGATTACTATACTAAGTGGGTGGAAGACAAACCCTTAGCAAAAATTACTCAACAACAAATAACAGTTTGATAATACACATTTCAGGGACTTTTGCGAGCAACTTGGAATCAGGAATCATTATTCCTCACCCTCCCACCCACAGGCAGACGGACAAGCGGAAGTTGCAAACCGGTCTTTATTGAAGATCATCAAGATCCGACATGAGGGGGCAAAGGGAGTATGGTCAGACGTTATATGGACGGGAGAATGCATTCTCATCCAAGGGACGAGATAGAACCTTAAGCACATGTCCAAATACATATGAGGAAAAGCATGCGTATAAGAATGCTTGAAATCCATGAATAAATATAACCAGCTAAAACAGTCCAATCTATGGACAAGTAAATGCTAGAAGTGTTGCACTCAAAGACGAGAGTAAAATGTCCAGCCTATGGACAAGGAAAAGACTAGCTAAGTTTCTAGACGAATAAAGCTAGTAAACACAACACCATACATAAAACGAGCTATACTTGTAAAATTCAAAGAATGACAAACATGTTGAATATGAGGGAATTCCTGAATATAGACAGGCAAAACACCACGAGTAGACATACCACTAAGAAACCAATATAACATGGATAGTGTAAACAAAAGATAAACTCGTCCAAGCAACAACATATTCAAAAACAAGTAAAGTACTGAAAGTAAACATTCGTTCATGAAGTTTAAAAAAGGGTATTAGACCACTATTCAAAAACCTTTATAAGTTAAAGCCTAAAAGACAATTGTTTAAAAGCTCGTCACAAAAATCACAGACGAAACAAATATACTTGAATAAATTTGAATGGTCCAAAACAGCAGACCACTTACATAAAATAAAGACAAAAGAAAAATGACAAAATAATTTTTCAAACACTTTTCATTGAGGGTCGTTTCCATCATTAGGCTCGTCTTAGGCAGGTTGAGTGGTGGAGTCGTCTTCAACATTAACATCTTCAAAGCTCGTCTGTAGTAGGGAGCTTGCGGCACCAAAGTTGAGCTTAATGGAGCTAAAGTCAACTTTAAGGAAGTTCTCTATGGCGTCCAAGTGAAAGTCTTCAAAGCCAGCTGCGTAGTTGGTGTCCAATAGATCAGTGAACTGCTTAGAAGCTCTAAAATCTGCTACAACGTCTTCTTTGGCTTTGTCAAGAAGGGAACTCAATTCGTCATTCCTTTTTTGAAGGTAGTCAAGACGAGTGTTCTTCTCAACAATGTCAGCTCTAAGCTCTTTGACGAGGTTCTGCGATTCCTTGGCCTCATCTTTAACCTTGGCTGCCACCTTAGGCCACCCCTTGCAGTCATCCCTGAGTTCCTAGACCCTCGTCTTGTTCAACTCCATGGCTTGCCTGGATGCAGCAATGAACTTAGACATTGCCTGCAACAAGTGATTAGAGATTATATTAGAAAAATATACGTGCGTATATTACTATGACAAGATGAGGTAAAAATAATTACATACCTTGAAAAGATCATGAACGGCAGAATGCTTAAATTCTTTCAAGGACATGTTATAGCACGCAGCCACGTCCTTTCTAGCCACAACCTTCTCAAACCTCTTCCAAGCTAAATCTTCATTTTCAAGAAGGTTCATGGGAATCCTATGCGAAGGCTAGGACGAGGCATGCATAGTGGTCTTGGATAGGGTGACCTCAATAGGTATAGACGAGTCCACATTGTGGACTTGGATGGACGGCTGCTGAGAGCTAGGAGTAGGGAGGCCAGGCTTGACAACCTCGGGCCTGGGCGACCTATGCTTTGCCCTTTTTTCCTTGCCACAACTTGGAAGGTTTTCCAAGTCAATTGCCTTTGATAAATTTTTTCATTTGTCCCCAACAACAAGACAAGGTTGGGATTAGCCCTCCTGCCTAGTTATTGCATCCACCACCTCCTTGCCTTTATTTTTCTTCATGGTTGCCATGCATGAAAAAG
Source organism: Castanopsis chinensis (assembly GCA_032878915.1). Classification (NCBI taxonomy): domain Eukaryota; kingdom Viridiplantae; phylum Streptophyta; class Magnoliopsida; order Fagales; family Fagaceae; genus Castanopsis; species Castanopsis chinensis. The sequence continues at coordinate 17,389,712 of JAVQMG010000115.1, read as the reverse complement.
ACAACGTCAAAGCCATTCTTAAAAAAAAAAAAAAAAAAAAAAAAAAGAGAGAGAGAGAAGAGAAAGAAAAACTTACGTCTATGGACAGTCTCATGAGCAGAGGCTTCTGGAGATGGCTTAGGACCAAGTCCCTAGGTTGCAAGATGTTGGAGAGTAACCAGAGAGTGGAAATCCCTGTCAGGGTGTAGATGAGCCTTCTGAATACGTCCAAGATAAAACTTGCTCAAGGATGGTCGTCTAACACCCGAAGAAAAAAAGGAAACAAAAAATGATTAGACAACTATAAAATAGAATATATAATAAAAACAATGAAATGATGATAACAAGCATACCTTCAAAACGAAGGTTCCCTAACGCTCCAGCATATGGGGCAAATGGATCCTTGCCAACCTCAACAGGGTGTCCTGCCTAAAAACCAGAGATGAAGAAGAATTCCGTCTTCCAATTCCTATCTGATGTGACAAGAGGTTTTATCAATCTACAATCTTTCCCTCTGGTTGTGAACTGATAAAAGCCAAGGGATTGATTAATTTCAGAGAGTTTGTAACAATAAAGGAACTCGTCCATAGTGAGAGGACGATTTCCTTCAAACACTCCCTCCACAAAATTTGCATAGATACGACTAGTCTCCACGCATGAGGGTTAAACTGACACAACCCTAAACCTAGCCTAGTGAGTAACTTCCTAGCAAAAGTATTAAGAGGCAACCTAAGACCTCCTAAAAGATAAGCCTCACAAACACCTACACCAAAATGAGGCTTGCAACACCACTCTCCACAAATAGCCAACCTAAGGTTCAAATTGTCTGGAATTTGGCACCCACTCCTAAGGGACGCTAGCTTCTTCTCGTCCGTCCTAGAGTGGACTCCTACAGCACTGCTGTATATTGTCTCAACCTCGTCCAGAGGAGTGGACGTGGTAGCACCCGAATGACCGGCCCTAGACCCAGACGCTATCCTCGTCCTAAGTTGTTCTTGAAAGACTTCTAAAGGAACCCCAAGAACCCCAAAGGTGTATTCCTCATTCGTGGTGTTTTCCCCACTACTACTATTTCTAATACTACTGGAACCACTGAAGCTACTTGAATCGTGATATTCGTCTATCTCCTTATCAACACTATTACTACACGAGGAGACGACAATTTCAGACATTTCAAAGAAAACTTAAAGCCTAAAAATGAGTATGAAGAAGATACCTGGCTCTAGATGAAGGAAAACTAAGGACACAGAAACACTTTTAGACGAGGCTCTAGACGATGAATGTCAAGGGAGAAATTTTGAAAAAATGAAAGTGGTAGGAAAGGAATTCCATAATTTATAGGCAATAAAGTTTGATATCTGAAATGATGCAACCAATCAGAAGACACCACGTGGCATTTTCCTTGGAAAAATAAATCAATGAGAAGGGCCTCCAACCAAATCATGATACGTGGCACAAACTGGACCATATAAGGTCAACCAAAGAAATGATGACACAGGGGGTGCTTTCATTGATCAACATTAGGGCACGTATCCAAGGACAACAATAAATCCTATGACGCCTTGGATGACCCTTGGACAAGGGGGCAACTGATGGTGAGTAAAAATAGATAAACTCCAACTCATCTATAAGGGCCGTTTAGAGCAAGAAGGCAAGAATACCTTCCCTTGCCAGGATGGTTGTCCATAGGGATGTAGCTTGTCCATAAGGAAAACCCCTAGACGAGCCCTGACACTTGGAATAATTTCCAGAAATTAATGTATAAGAACTAAATCAAACCACGTGTCAGAATTTGGGTTCACCGTTATAACTTCTTTCGCAGGACTTAACTTCCACAACAATTATAGGAGACAAAATGTTCTAACTTCTATAGCGATTATGGAAGTTAACCTCGAAGCCCCTGACCTCCTCATTTGTAGGAAAAGTTATGAGACAAGTAACCGCTCCAAGACCACACTATATAAACATTCATTCACATCAAGTGAAGGTAAGTTCAAAACAACTCCTAAAAAGTTGAAATTCTAGAATAAAAGAAAGAAACTAACTATGGCATCGGAAGGTCCTTGGCCGGTCTACCTTGGTCACCTTTGATCGTGTTTTCTTTTTTTAGGCCTTCCAATCAATTGCTAGCCCTTCAAACCCCGAAGCATCCAGCCTACTGATTTTTCTTGCATAATCAATATATATATATATATATGTATCAAGTTTCATGTTTATGAGTTTGTTTGCAAATATATTATAATGTGTAAACTTGCCTCGTTTAATAATCGAGTCTAAACAAGTGAATAAAAAAAATATTTTCTCTAGTCAAGCTCAAACTATTCATATAAACTTGGTTCATATGCAGCTTTATTCAAATCCACTTCCTAAAGACCGTAACTATAAAAATTAGTCTCATCACACTTGTTTCGCGCGTACGGTGACACTTTTTTTTTTAGTGTCATAATTTTCACTAATTTCAATTTGAGGTTTACACATTTTTTCCATAATAATTGTGCATTTGGAACTACTAATATGGCTAGAAGTATTATAAAGCTAGCTCTAAATTTTCTTCAGTTATTTTGTTAGTAGTTATCTGAAACTCTTGTCAGAGATAACATTGTTTTTTTTTTTTTTTTAAGAATCTGAACCTGTTTTGGGATTGGACATGGTATTTTAAATTTTTTGGATTTTTTACTTTCAATTTTTTTAGCAGAGTAGTTATCCGAAACTTTTGTTGTAGATTTGTAACTGTTTTTTATTTTTTCGTTGATAAATTTCAATGCGGTTTTTTTTTTTTTTTTTTGAGAATCATTTAAACTGGGTTTGATTGTGGTTTTTTTTTTTTTTTTTTTATACATGTCTAACTTTACCATTTAAGTTTTACAAATGGGTAAAATTAAGAATATTTTGAATATTAAAATTAAAAATTTTAAATAAAAAAAAACTTCTTAAATAGTACTATAAAAAATTTCACATAATTCATCGTCTTATGGTGGACAGTTAGAGGAGAAAGCCCAAACTAATTTTTTCCGAGGCCCAATTTTAAATTCATAAATAAACAAGTAAAAAAAAAAAAAAAAAAACCTCGGAAATTCAAATCCAGCCCAAAAGCTGAGCTGAGCTGAGGTGAACCTGATCATGGCATCTCTGGCCTCGCCATTTCATTTCACTCTCTCCATCAAGTGCAAATCCAATTCACGCTTTCCTTTCTCAAGCTCCGGGATTGGATTTAGGGCACCGAGTCGAATCGGCTTTAACTCAATGAGTCAACCCGCCGCCGGGACCGAGTCAGCGCCTTCCCAGGACGACGAAAGCGTGAAGGTGGAGAAGGACAACCCAGACGTGCTGGTTCAGTACGTGGTGCTCCGTCGAGACCTGATCGACACGTGGCCGCTCGGGAGCGTGGTGACACAGGGATGCCATGCCTCCGTGTCTGCCGTTTGGTCCCACAAAGACGATCCTCACACACTACAGTATTGTAGTCCCCAAAATATCGATTCTATGCATAAGGTGAATCCTCGTCCTCCTTCTATTTCTGTAAATTGAGCTTAAGATAGAGTTTTAGACATAACTCATATCATTTTAGAATTGTTGTTGGCATTGAGTTTGAGAGAGAAAAAGAGAGCACACAACGGATCTAGTGTCGATTTGGTAACAATTTATCTAGTTTTTTCGTGAAAACTTTTTACTGGGTTAAAAGTTATAGGTTATTTCCGTATAACTCGCAACTAGTAGGAAAAATAAGCAATAAGCTAGATTATAATGGCATCTCAAATAGGCACTTAATGTGGTTTGACTGACAACCTACTTCAGCGGAAAGCACTTAGTATTTACATCTTTATTACAATGAAGATGTTTGTTATGATGACACATTTTAGGGTATGCATGTATTAAATTAAACTTTGGTCTAACATTAGACTAACCTTAGGATTACTTTTCTTGCATTACAAGTAAGGTTGTTACAAATAGGATTAAGATTATGTTGTTTGCATTACAAGTAGTTTAGTACAGTGAACCTGGAGTAGGATAATGGACTTGGGAGTTGAGGCCTTGACTAGGAATGAGTCTTAATGTCTCTACCTGTTTGGTGGTTGATTTGGGTAGTAATAATATTTTATGTTTGGATGACTTAGACTAGGATCGAGTCTTGTAGGTTAGGAGTTTGGAAAGAAACATTTTGCAGGCTTGACTTTTGTGCGGATTGGTGACGGTTACCTTCTCCCTGGGGCATAACAGGAACATGATTTTCATGTCCTTGGGCTTGTTGCACAATTCAAAGGAAGATTTACTTCTTGACCAGTGTTGTGAATTAAGGGAAAAAATGGAAAGTCAAATTGTGGTGTGAAAGAAAATAACAATTTCAATAAATGCGCAATTTTAGATGGTGATGCTCTCATATCTTGCATGTTCATGGGGATAATACTACTGCTGTAAAAGGGCTGCATGTTCATGTTTTTCATTGTACTAATAAACATACCTTCCAATTTTTACTGCTAGAATGTGTTCCGTAAAATTGATATAAAGTTAGTATCGATTGGACCCATGTCCTGATCAATGCTCATCTCAATATCTGCTCTAATATGTTGTTGGTATTTCATGGAATGTAAGGGTTGCAAACCATAACCAAGACCTGCAATTTATTGAAGTCTTCATATCTACCAGATAATTGCCTTCAATAAACCTACTTGTAATTCGCAGTTGCAGTGATTTTTTCTTAGTTATACTGGCTAAGTTGGTTAATCTGTTAAATGCTAAAAGCGATTAGAAATGATGCCTTCAATAAACCTACTTGTTATTCCCTGATATTTCTTAATTTTACTTTCTAGCTTGGTCAATCTGTTAAAAGCTGAAAGTGATTAGAAATGACAGTGTTTTGAATGTTTTCTTTATGGAATATGTAGGTTACTCTTGAGGTGAAGGGTGAGCCTCAAATCTTGAATTTGTCAGAAAAACTCACAGCTGGTGGCATCACTCATAAACTGTGGGTAGAACAGCCTGAAAACATTCCAACTTGCCTTGCTACGAAGCCCTACCCCAAATCTATAGTATCATCATTTTTCAAGAAGTTGAAACTATGTAAGTGATGTAACAGTAAATTTCAAATTTATTTTGGTTGGTTAGGACTTAGGAATCCCTTGAATTTTTAATTGAGTTGGTGAGATTTGAGTTTGAATTTCTAATACCTTAACATTTTTTTTTAAAATGAGAATCATTAATACCTTATCCTTGATATTGAAGAGTTGGTGTTAGAATTGAAGCAAATCTTGCAGTCTGGTTAACAGCCTCCTCGCTATGTATTGGGTAGATTAATACACTTTTAGGGGTCCCTAAACCCTAAAGCACACTGCTACCCGCCCTAGGACATTACTTAAGAGTACCACAAAAGAAATACAAGCAGCTTAGCCAATGAAAAGAACACACGCCTCATTGAATGGCACCTCTTTTAAGAGAGGTGGAGTGTGAGTTCTTGAGTTCAAAACCCACTGTGTTTTTGCGAACTTACCAATAATAATAATACTAAAGGCTCTCACAAGTCACAACTTAAAAGCTAACCATCCATGCAGGATCCTGGACTTTGTCCTCCTTTGTGTTATTTGCACTAGAGGGAAATTTAGTAGTTATTTGTCTAGGTCTCCACAGTTGAAGGGAATCAGTCTTTTTGCTCATTGTCTTTGGTTGGCAAAACTTATCATCATGCCTCCCTTCACTCTCTTCTTGCAATAAATTTTCTTCAACATTCTGTTTGCTTGTAGAAGTCCCCAATATTATCCGATTGACTTGTCTCTTCACAATCAGTCAGAATAGATGTAGAAAGAATCTCAAACATATTGATATGCTGCGTATTCAAGATCCCTCCTCTAATTACTCAGAACACCCTCCTTAGGAGGTTGTTGAGCATCCACCACCCCTCCCCCCCTTCCTCTCTCCTGTAAATAACACTTGGAATGTTCTGCTGCTTGTAGCCCTCAACTCATATACATCAGTCCCCTCATTTTTTGTTTTTTGGGTGGTGAATGATTCAATAGTTGGGGGAGGAGACGCTACCCTTCCTTTCCTACTAGAAACCATCTTCCGGTCATGGTCACCATTTTCTGCTTGTTCTAAGTTCATTTTTCCTCCATTCTCTATGAGGTTACACAATGTTACCATTCATAGCCATTGGACAGTTGGACAAATTGTGTAAAAAATTTCATTGCCATTTTGGTGGCCTCCAAGGAAGTTCTAAGAAACTTCAACAATTATATGAAGAGGTGGAAATCCCGATTTTAGGCAAGTAGTATCAAGTGTTCGTGCAAAGTGAGTTAATTTGGCCTATAAAAAGATAAAATGATACCAAGTAACATAAACATTTGAGAAGGGAATGCTATTGAATTTAATAATGTAAAAGCTCTTATAAAAGCTGTATATTGTGTGCAGCCAATAAGATATAGCTCAAATGATAATGAGGTCTTCTTGTAAGAGAGAGACGGAGGATGTGGTCATGGGTTCAAGATCCATTGAATGCTTGTGTAATTATCATTATATATTATTTTATATATATATACACACACATCATATATATAAAATCGAAGCTTCTGAAGCTCCTATAATTTTGCACGTCAACACAATATTTAAATAAAATTATTTTTATTTAGTCCAAACTTAACAATGAGTGAAATTCTATTTCTCTAATAAGTCAAACATAAATTCAAACTCATTTTTTTTAAATAAAATTATTTTTATTTAATCCAAACTTAACATGGAGTGAAGCTCTATCTTTCTAATAAGTCTAACTTATACTCAAACTCAAACATTGATAATTTTTCTTTAATATTTTTTTGTCTTTCAACAGTTTTAATATCTGAATTTTTGAGTTATTTTTTTGTAATATTTGAAATTATCTGACAAATTTTTTGTAAGCATTGCACGTTCAAGTAATGACTTCTTCATCAATTTGTAACATAAATTGAAATTATACAAGACCAAACTTAACATGGAGTGAAACTCTATCTTTCTAACAAGTCCAACTTATACTCAAACTCAAACATTGATAATTTTTCTTTAATATTTTTTGGTCTTTCAAAAGTTTTAATATCTGAATTTTTGAGTTATTTTTTTGTAATATTTGAAATTGTCTGACAAATTTTTTGTAAGTTATTGCATGTTCAAGTAATGACTTCTTCATCAATTTGTAACATAAATTGAAATTATATAAGAGCAAATTATGCAATGGTGTAATTTTTTAATCAATTTAAGATTTTATAAAATTATTTTAGTCTACTTCACAAATCTTGTTAAAGCATACATATTGAATCCCAAGAAAATCTTTTAGGAAGGATGAGAAGCCTTGTCTAGAACAATAAACTGATTTATCTCACGAATTAGGGAGAGAGACCATTTTTTCTTTTCTTTTTTAAATAGTACGTATATATTTTATGAACATAGTGGGCCCAAATTAAGGAATCACATAGGTAGGCTTATCCATGAGTTAAGTCGAGTCGGGTTAGGGCCCAAACTGAACTCGACCCGACTGGATCAAGTTGCTGAATTTCAGACTCATATTCGACCGAATATTCGGGTCGGATTTAACGTTTCGGTTAATCAGTTGACTGAGTCGGATTTGTCAGTTTGTTAGGTCTGGGCCTCAGATTAGGCCGAAATTTTTGACATAGTTAAAATTATCATAATTTCATTTTTTGGGGTCTTTTTAGCCCAAATTACTCGGTTTGGTTGTTTAATAAACCCTTTTGATTTCAAATTTTTTGAATTCCCTATATATTTCAAATTGGGCATCTTTTTACTTTATATATTTTAAAATAGGGTTTCAAGCTTAACTTATATTATGAACTACACTAGACCTGTGGGGCCTTCAGGACGTATCAAGCCCAATATAATCTTTCATTTTCTCATAAATTTAGACCTGGACACTAGGCAAAATAACACAACACAACACAACACAACAAACCAAAAAAACCTATTTTTTTAAATCACTTGTGATCAACACACTAAAAAGGCTTTATTTATTTATTTATTTTTATCAATTGTGATCTCTGAAACAATAGAAGCATCTAAGCAGTACATATCAATCCAAATACATAATTTTTCCCACATTAACTACAAAAAATAAACACAACAAAATAGACTAAAGATAGCACAACCCAACCTATAAAAACCGCAATTTTACCATATGTGCTCTGTTAAACAACACAATAAGTACCTAGGCAGTAAGTTAATAGTCCAACACCTATTAAACTTGCTAACCACAACTAATAATATTTCCAGCAATAAATAAATCACAACATAAAATACTATACTGTAATATTCCAATTAATGGATATATATACTTAGTACCATAGAGACAGTTACTGCAAGTTTTCTGGGCAGTAAACTATAAGGCTGAATGTTTGCTAGTTATACAAAGTTCCAAGCAATATAATTAGTTACAATAATCAAATACCATAGCTATTTCCAAAAAATAGCTTTGCAAAGCATTAAATGACTACTCTATAGTTAATAAATCTATAACTAATAGAAAAGGGAACCTAAGAACTAAGATTTCTTTTCTATAAGCATTGACAATTGAGTATTGTTAGAACTTAGAAAAGCAATTTATACAAAAAAGCTTCCAAAATATTTCCAAAAAGCAACATTCTTTACAAAATAAATGACCATCCTCCTACAATAGACAAAGAAATATTCAACAAATAATACATGAGTACCAAATACAAGACCAACTAGTAAGGAAACCAAGTTTATAATAGTAAGGGGCTAAAGACAGAATCATACCAAGTCAGTGATTAATCATCAATGCTAATTAAAGGTCGTTTGCTTGAAGTGGAACCCTTGCTTGAACTGGTATTTGCTGTTGCACTTGTTGTTGGTTGATGATATGAAATTAGAAAAGATTATGAAATAAATACAATAGATTAAATTTTGCTTGAATACATGAGACATTCAATAAAATTAATAGAATATAAGTTTTAGAATTTAAACATATTACCTAAGTCAAGTAACTCCTCCTCCAATGCCTTTACATCATCCCTTGACTGGTGATGAGAAATTGGGACTGTAGCTTGAAGCCAATTTTATGAACATATAAGGTTTTGAATCGTGAAAGGAGATGGTGAACTTCGAAATGGATCAACAATACTGCCTCTAGTGCTAAATGCTGACTCAGATGCAACAGTGGAAACTGGTACAGCCAACACATCTTTAGCAACTTTAGACAACACTTGATACCTACTACAATTGTCCTTCCACCACTCCAATATCTCAAAATTCACATCATTTCTACCATCACAATTTTCAGGCAAATACTTTTCAAGCTCATTACTACAACCTATAGATTGCTCAACTTGCAAGAAACGCTCATATCGCGAGTGAACCAGCACATATAGATCACTAGCATCACTTTCCAATTTTGTCCTTTCACTCCCACTTTGTTCTTGCACAATTGGTGAATGAATAGAAGAGTAAAAATTACACAACTTATACAAAAGATCTTTTACCTTATCAACCATCACTTCTGCCATTGCATTCCCACAAATTTCAGAAAAAGAAAACTTTCCTCAATTTTTTTCGTGGATCAATTTTCTCCCCTTCCCCCCAATATTTCTCAAATTTAATTTGCATGTTTGTGGCTGTGTTTTTCAAGAGAGTGTTTTGGGATTTAACTAAATTAGAAATACTCTCTTGAATAGCAAAAATCTCATCATAGAAGGCATTTGAAGTAACGTAAAAAGAATCGGAGAACTTCTTCGTTGCATTATAAAAAAGCCTTAAGAAAGTCACAAATGCCCTACAATTTTGGATATCACTCATACAAGGAGATCCCAAATCACCACTATCTTCCTTGGTCCTAAAGTACGACGAATAACCATCATCTTCAAAATCCATTCGAAAGAACACTTTCTTAAATTTTTCAGTAGTTTTCTAACATAGATAGGTCGAATTCTACTTAGTAGGTACATCTAAAAAAAGAAGACTTTTGGACTCCATACCTAACCTTTTCATAAAACTCCTAAAAGTTTGATTTCTATTGTGTGAAGACTTCACATACCTCATAGCTTCATGCACCTTAGCAACAGATGCATTAATCTCTTTCAAACCCTCCCCCACAATGAGATTTAAGATATGGGCACAACACCTCATGTGTATGAACTCATTTCCTAAAACTGTCCCATTCCAATTTTTAGTCACCCTTTGCAAAAATTTAATTATTGTTAAATTTGAGCTAGCATTATCCATTGTCAAAGTGAATATCCCATCAATACCCCACTCACGCAAAGACATCTCAATCTTTCTAAAGTCTCCCCCTTGTGGCTTCAACTTGATAAAAATTTAAAATTCTCTTATGCAATTTCCAAGCATCATCAATAAAGTGACATGTGAGACACATATAATTTAAATTTTGAATAGAAGTCTATGTGTCCGTAGTGAGACACACCCTAAAACCCTTCAAGGATACCCTTAGCTTCTCTCTCTCACTATTATAAATGCCAATCACATCTCTAGCCACAGTTTGACGAGATGAGATATCCTTTAATCAAAGCCTAGATTGTAAGGTAGTTACATATTTCTTAAACTCATACCCCTTTACATACTTAAAAGGCAACTCATTAATTATAATCATTTAGGCCAATGCCTTTCTAAAAGCCTCATCAGAAAAGGTTGTTGACATAAGCTGTAATTCATCTTTCTATCCTTTTTGGGCTCAAAAGCTAATGTTTTTTGCCCTTTAACGAGATCTTCTCTATTAGGGTTCTTGGGACATATTGGCACATGAGTTAACAAATTACTAGTACCACAACTCTTACTATCAGCATTATACGATTTTTGGCGATAATTACAAATAACCTTAGTTTTACTAGTTTCACCCTCTCCTATCTTTAATTTTTCAAAATGGCCCCAAAAAACTGACTTTTTCCTACCACAAGTACCACTAACAGGAACTGTCATACCCACTTGGCATGGTGGAACTCGGGGCAACTCAACAGCAGCAGCTGCTTCAGCTTGGGTAGCAGTAGAAGCTTCAACTTGGGTGGGAATAGCACCATCATCTTGTATAGCAGCTGGTATTTGGACAGAGGGTTTATTAGTGGAGGTTTCCATGACCTAAAAAAATCAAAGATACATATTAGTAAACTAGAGTGACAAGTATAATTCATTGCTTTAATAATAATAATAATAATAATAATAATAATATTGCATTGATAGGTCATTGGCATTGATAGGTCAAATTGGCCAACTGAATTGATGTCATACTGCATTGGCAATTTGTCACCTAAGGTTCTGTTTCAAAATGTCTCTATTTTTTTTTGGGTAAGTCTTAGTTCATAGTGGGATAGTAAGGTTCTTCTTACTTACCTTGCACTCCTTATCTTTTCAAATTTCAATAATGGCAATTTGAATTGTTACCTCTAAATGAAGAAACAAAAAGATAAAACTTGCCAAAGGTTTCAAAGTTCAATGACACTTTATCCCTTCTCCTCCCTCTCCCATTTGTCAAACTTTAGCTCTAATTTTAATGTATAAGCTTTAAGCTGAATTCAAAATAAGTACTCTAATTTTCAAGATAGTTTGATTAAACATTTTCTTCATTAGTGATGTTGTCAGAAATGCTATAAGCATATGGATAATCATTGTTGTATTGAAATTTAGTTAGTTAGTTACAATTCCAAGCATGTTAATTACATTTAGCACATGTTGGAATTATTTAATACATGGGGAATAATAGAACCAATGTTAATCACATTTAGCACATGTTGGAATTATTAATGCACATGAGGAATAATAGAACTAATAGGATGAGGCCATGTGAGTCAATGAGATTAGAGCTAGTCTCCTATAAATACATGATTATAAGATATCAATTGAAGAATAAACCAATTTCTTAGTGCATTAGTGCATCTCTCTCTCTCTCTCTCTCTCTTTTTCTCTATGGAGAGTGACTACCTCGAATTAAGTCAAGTTCCCTACAAGTCCTATCAATTCTCCTATAATTCATACCCATCCCCATTAGGAACGTCTAGATTCCTAACATTTAGTATCAGAGCCGTCGATCTTGATACGGGTGAATATGACTGGCAAGAAATCTTAAAAATTGTAAATGAAGTTTCAAAGAATTTCAAGATTTTGTACGAATCTCACAATGCCATTTCAGAGAAGGTTAAGACCTTGGATGAATCTAACATAGCCATGAAGGAAGAGCTTTCAAGATTACAAGAGGGTCTCAAGAACATGACGGAAGATGAGTTACAATCTCTTGATTCAATGAAACTCGAAGAACAAATCAAGTTCTAAGAATCTACTGCTGTTGTTGTAAGCCGAGATGTTGATTTTTGTGTCAAAGTGGATGATGATATATATGTACATGCTGCCCTTGAAGTTCAGTTGAAAGAACTAACAAAGAAGGTGACGATGATCTTCCAAGATCCAATTCTTGATGCACCATTGGAGGCTTCCATTCAAGAGTCTATGATAAAAGAATTGACAATCCAAGTGTCGATGTCCAAGAATCCAAAATACAAGCGCCAACAATTTTAATGGTTCTAGAATCAAATGAAGGCTTGAGAATACAAGAAAATTTCAAGGTTCAAAGAACCAATGAGACCTTGAAGATTGAAGAACCATTGATGACTCAAGAATTTGAGCAAAGTTTGAAGATCTAAGAAGAAGAAACCTTTATGTGCACGAAATTGCTCGTCAAAGAGAAATGCATGAATATGGTAATCAAAATGTCACTACGGTATTGGTCCATTGGAAGATCTCCTTTGATGAAGATCCGATTTCACAACAACACCTTGTAGGCAAGGTGTTTTCAAGGGGAGGGAAATGTTAGGAATGCTATAAGCATATGGATAATATTTGTTGTATTGAGATTTAGTTAGTTAGTTACAATTCCAAGCATGTTAATAACGTTTAGCACATGTTAGAATTATTAATACACATGAGAAATAATAGAACCAATGTTAATCACATTTAGCACATGTTGGAATTATTAATGCACATGGGGAATAATATAAATAATAGGATGAGGCCATGTGGGCCAATGAGATTAGAGCTAATCTCCTATAAATACATGATTGTAATCCAATATGAGATATCAATTGAAGAATAAACCAACTTCTTAGTGCGTTAGTGCATCTCTCTCTTTCTCTATGAAGAGTGACTACCTTGAATTAAGTCAATTTTCCTACAATTCCCATCAATTCTCCTATAATTCATACTCATCCCCATTAGGAACCTCTAGGTTCCTAATAGATGTAAAACATAGGGTTAGTTAAAATGTAGTTAGACACAACATAAATCAATAAGCTTAAGTTATCCCCACAATATTTATTATTCAACTTTTGACTATAACATCAGTGCTAGTAATGTTATGTGAGATCTCAACTAAACCTACATTCCTAAAAAAACAAATAACAAAATTTACAATTTTAATTCTAGAATATGCTGATCAGACTTGGTTGGAGTCTAATTGTAATATAATTATTGTTGTTGTTGGATTAAACTCTACATATCTAATAGTTAGCCCTACCCCAAATCCTAAGCTTAAGATATGCATGCACCATTGCTAATTTTAGTAATAAAGGAGATATATGAGTGATGGATATGATGAATGTGATGTACTAGATCATCACAAAGTATTGGTACTACAATTTTAATTTAATTTCACATATCATTGCTGAGGGACCTAGCCTACTGCACGTGGGCAACTGGATAGTGAACTTTACCTTCACCACATATGTTATACAATAAAATCTCTATGGTGCTTGTGATAGGTTATATATATCAAATGGCTTAATTAATTCTCTTGTTTAAAATGCTTATTATATATAAAACAGTAAAATTAAAATTATTTTTTTATAGAAAAAGTAAAATTTATGAGTAGCTGTGCACACAAGGATAACGAAAATGAAATTATGACACATAATTAAAAGAGTGTCAACAGCCACTTAATCGTGAGGGATATAAAAGAAAAGATACATGAGCATTAAGGAATGAAAATTTCAAGGTCTAGGGTTTCACTTAATTTCTTTTTCCGTTCACTAAGAGCTAGAGGGATTAAAAAAGTTATAATTTCCATTGTGCTTTCCCTAAATCATTTTAAAGGCTTCCATCATATTAGAATTGATAACAGCATAATTTTACTCTCAATGAATCTTATTTACCAATAAACATCATCTTCCTAAATTGCAATGCTATGTAAAAACAAAGCATCAAGCAGTAATTCAATTCAAAAATCAAATGAAACCACTAATAAGATGCTTATGAAAGGAACTTTAGTAGCTAAATCAATTGCAGGATAAACGCCATTCAAGTCAATCCAAAGGAGGAAAAAACAATTAGTAAAAAGAAACAATCACCAAAATCACTACATATTATTATTGTTTTTTTTACTAAACACAAAGGAAAGCAAAAACCATATCTTAAAGAAAACCGTGAGTGTATGGGTTTCGAACTTGAAGGTAGAAAATGCTACTTGGAGTCAGCTTTCAATCCTGTATAAAATTAAAATAGGATTAAAATTGATTAAAAAAAAAGAACAAAGAACAAAAGTAAATAGTTAGGGTTTCAAGGATTTTTTTTTTTTTTAGTTAGGGTTTCATATTATAAATCTTTGGATTTCTTTGATTTAACCAACGAGACTAACAACAAAAGAAAGATGAGAAACAAAGGACAATTATCTATGAGGTAAGGACAAACACCCGCGGGGAGAGGACAACACATCGGCGAGGCGAGGACAACACATCGGCGGCGGCTACACTGTGGAGGGTGAACTGATTGAACGCCAGCGGCGACTAGGCACTGGAGGCGAAGAGAGGAGTGGACTACGACATTGGAGGTGGCTAGGGTTTGGATGTGCAGAATTGGTTTAGAAAGAGTTGAAGATCCAACCAAATAGAGAAGTGAGGGTTTGAGAGAACCAAACAAGAGGTGAGACTTCGAAAGTTTGAGATTAACCGAAGCTTAAAGCTTTAAACTAAAAAAGTGAAGAGGTGAGGAAGGGTGAAGAAGGAAGGAAGCATGAAGGGAAAGTCATGAGTGACCCATGAATTTTGCAATTTGACTTTGAAGTGAGGAGACATGTTAGAGATGGTGAGACTTGAGAGATATCAGATTTGTGGTATGTAATTCTCACCATTAGATTAGGTCTTGATTTTGTATTGTAACTGTGGATTTAGAAATTGCGTAATTGTGCCACTGCAATTAGTCAAATCATTGAGTGCTCAGCTTCCACTCTCATCAGCACCGTTGATTTTGGAATTTAATTTGAGTTTTAACGGTTGATTTGTATATTGGGAATTTGTGTGAAAAAGTAACTTTTGTTTACAGATGTTTGATGGGATGATACACTCATGCACGTTTCCCCTCTCTCAATCTGATACCAAAACGCGCGGGTTGGTAATCTGGGCATGTCAAATCATCTTTTCTTTGTAACTTTGTATAAATAATTCGGTCGGTTCAGGTTATTCGAGTGAAATATTTTTAAACCCGAATCTGAACCAAATTATTTGGTTATTTCTATTGCCAACCCGTGACTGACTGTGACTGATTTCGAAGCCGCCCGTGGACTGGGTAGGCGGGTCGGTTGGTCCGGGTCACTGGACAGCCCTACACACTTGGCCTGCTAGAGAAGTGTTAGCTGTAAAATTGATTTGGATTTAGATCTTGGATAGTCGAGACCAAGAAAAGAAAGCAGAACATGTTAGGTCCCTATTAACCAAGGAGGTCAGAAGTGGGTCAAAGATGGGATTGGATCAAATGAAAGCAATCGCAATCTTATTGACAGTCCCTTTGATAGTTTGAATAACCAATGAAATAAGGGCTTATTCATTCAAAAATGTCTCTAGAAATGCTTATAGTTTCCAAAGACATCCTTGCTTAAAATTATGGTTTAATAATACTCATAAAAAAAAGGGTAAATTTCATAAACTACCCCTGAGGTTTGGGGAAATACCAAGCAGGTCCAGAACTTTTTAAAACTAACCAACTTGGTCCTTGGCCACTATTTGGCCCTAAATGGCGTCAAGAACGTTTAACTATTCTTGACTCTCTCTCCTTTGTTGCTTCTCTTGCCCCTTTCTAGTTCTATCTCAGACAATCAAAAAAAAAAAAAAAACCACAGCCCACAAATTTGCTAGTTAAGACCACAACCACCACCTCAGTACCTCACCAGTCACCACCATCGCTACAAAGCCACGCTCACAGCCACCCAAATCAAACCAATCTCAAAATCGACGGCCAAACCAAACCACACTAAACCAATTCCAGCCACCCAGCCATGCAGATTTGAAAGGACACCCACCAAATTCAAACACAAACAGCATCAAAGCAAAAGAGAGTCCAAGTTTGAATTCATATCCACAAGGAATTGTTCACATAACAAGAAATACACAGCACCCAAGCAACACACACACACACCATTCATAAGTCCACACCCAGAAACACCAGAAATATCATCAAAACGCAACTCTTCTCAAACCTAAACCCATCATCAACAAGACCTCCAAACAGAAGACTACCACCACCATTTCAAAAAGAAAAAAGAAAACCAACCCATAGAGAAATACCAAATCAAATACAGCAACCAAACCCAACAAATACCCAGGCCAATCCTCAATCATAGAGTAGAGAAACCAAGATTCATAGCAGATCGAGGTGGTAACTTGCAAGCAACTCTTGCCGCAACAACCTTGCAGAGACCATCGATGACGTCCATTGCGGAGACCTCGCAGAGAGCATCGCCCTCAAGCTCCTCTTAATCGCCTTCAAGAACATTGCCATGGTGTTAGGCTCGGTGGAGAGTGGTGTGGAGGACATGATGGACGACTTGGCTGAACAAATTTGTGATCTAATGGTGGAGCATGTGAAGGGGCTTAGGGATGATTTTGTGGGTTTTAATTTTTGGTCTAAGATCCATGAGAGAGGGATGACAAACAAGAGAGGAGAGAGAAAAGAGAGTTAGAGAGTAACGTCCTTTTGACATCGTTTAAGACTAAACTGTGCTCAGGACTAAGTTAGTTAATTTTAAAAAGTTCTAGGCCTGCTTGGTATTTTTCCAAACCTCAGGGGTAATAGTTAATGAAATTTACCCAAAAAATAAATAAATAAATAAAGGTTTAATAATCTAAAATTGGCTGCAAAGGTTCCCAATACACTTCCATACTTCCCAAATGTTCGACAATCGACATATGCTTCATGTGTCTTTGGCTTTCATTCGTGAGTCTACCTACCTAATAATTTAGAACTTAAGAAACTTTTGAATACTCTTTCTATACAAATTTTTGAGTAAAGATTGTATTTCAAAATTTCAAAGATAAAAATTTACGTTGAACCCACATATGTGTCATATCTGAACCAATATTTCAACTCGCGTAGTCCATAGGAACAACAGAATCATCAAAACAAAATATTGAAAACAGTAACGAGACAAAGATCTCATGACTCAAACAATAAAATTAATAAATTCACACTTTTATTTATATATAAAAAAAATGAATAAAATTCAGTCACCCTCTTTTTACATCTCTATCATTAATCAACAATAGGAGGAGGAGGAGTAAAAGACTAAAAGGACTAGTATTTTATCTTCTGTATGTTACTGAACCACCAAACGTCTAGCACAGACGGTGCAGGAATACTTGCGCTTGGTATTGAAATAGAGAGGTAGAAAACAGAGCCTCCACTGTGACTCAACATCCATGGCTTGTATCATTCCTCCACAGTACGGACACGCCCCTGGTGCTGGTTGTCTCGCCACAACCCTCTCATCTTTATCGCACACAAACACCAGACACATCTTATCTTATCTTCTTCTTCGAATTGAATTGAGAGTTTTTAGAGTGAGTAAAGACTAGTTTGACTGCTCTTAGGAGTTTCGAATATTTTTTTGACGTTGTTTTTGTCAGGCGAGAATATATGTTGGTGTTGTAGATATATATATAGATATAGAGAGATGCGATTGAATAAAGTTTTTGTTTTTGGAGTCTAGAAGAATTTAGCTGGGTCTGGGGACTTTACTCTGGGTTCCTGGAAAGTCCAATTAATGAACCGCGTTTTCTGGAACTTTCTAAAGTTCAAAGTTCTAACCTACCCCAGATTCACACTCTTTTTTTATCTTTGAAAAATCCTTAGCAGTCATACTGGGCTGGCGCGGACGTAACACGTGTTTTACTTTAACATGAGTTTCTTTCTTTTTTTTTTTTTTTAATGGGTCACGTTGGCATATTTGCATTGATCATTAAAAAAAAAATTGATATCATTTTTATAATAAATATAAAAAGGAGTTATATTTATAAGTGTCATTAGGGTATTGGTTAATAATTTATTTTAGAAAAATTTTTACACTATTGAAAAATAAAAAAAAACTGTCAAAATGTTAATTATTATTATTATTATTTTTCATAATTTTTTTAAAATGAAATGTTAACCAATACTCTAAGAACATCCATTAGCATTTCTTAATATAAAAAATTGTAAAAAAAATCAAATTTTTTTCTTCATTTTTTCATTAAAAGTTTCTAAACCAATGCATTTAGGACATTCTTTGATATATGTGTGTGTTTATAAAAAAAAGAAAAAAAAGAAAAAAGAAAAAAAAGAGGACATTCTTTGACTTGTCAATTTTTAATTGGTAAGTTACAGCTGTATTCCTTCTTCCCAAAAAAAAAAAAAAAAGTTACAGGTGTATTTGGTGTAGAATGCATAATTTCAGACTTTCCGCCAAACAATGAAGAATGTATTGTATTTCCCAAAACATCTCTCAACAAATTTTAGATTGTTAAAAACAAAAGGAGCTTTAAAAGTCACTATGAACCATTTTCCTAGGACTGTCGACAATAAACTGATCTATCGCAGGAGTTCAAGAGAACTAAATTGTCCAATATATTTTTTTTTATAGTACATATATTTTATAAACCTTAGAGGCCCATATTAAGGACTCCCACAGGCATTGGCAGAAACGGGATCTGAGTTTTTTTTTTTTTTTGGGGGGGGGGGGGGGGGTGGGATTTTTGTATAAGATATATGCATTTCATGTGAACATATAATATTGGAAACCAATTTTAAAATTTTAGAATTATTCATTTGGATACTAAGTGATATTTTAATGTAATTATGTAAACATCTTCACAAAAAGAGAGTATATTCAATTATTCATCATGTAAGGACTCAAAATAAAAACCCTGGCCCACTTAGAGTAGTGACTCTCAATTCTTAAAGTCTCACACAACAAATTTGTAAGAAAGTGAGCTTTCAAGTCAATTGCAATGTTAAGGAACTTACAAGCTTAGGGACAATAGGACTAAAGTGATTAATATGAATAAAAGAAGTATCAATTCAACATAAATTCTTCCTCAGGTAGGTCTGAGGATGGATTTCTCATTAACAGTTTAGGCTGATATTTTTATGTATGATCCTTTGCTCTCTCTCTGTCTTTTTACTTGTAGAATGTTCATCCCTCTTTTTAGAGGGATTCCTTTTCTTATATAGCATCTTCCATTGCATCTCAGCCCTTCATTTGTATATCTTAAGGGAATAATTTGGATGCTTGTCCCATTAAGACCCTTCTTAAGGTGGTAGAGAGAGCTGTGAGTTGTGGAGTCACTGTTCATGTGCCTTTTACTCAAAAATGCAGCCAGTTCAGTTGGTGCAAAGTATTAAATGTGGAGGTGGTAGTCACATTCCCAGATATTTCCCATTTCCGTTGCTTGCACGATTCTGTTGTCTTCCCTAGAGCTTTACTTTTTGGTGCAGGGAGTTACATAAGGTACTCCTGAGGTGCATTTGCTCCTTGGGCTCCTTGGTCGATGGGCTAGTTATTCTTCTTTCCTGGGATCTCTTACTCTCAGTTTTAGTCTGGTTCTGAGTGATCATGATGTCTTCCCTCCTCGGTCTTGACCCACATGTCGGACTTGGGTTAACACATGTGGGCCTTTGATCATCCTTAGGCATGGCCCATGGCCTTATGATGTCCTCAGATAATTTGCTCCCACACATCATATTCTATTTATCTAGTTAATTTTTGTTGTTTTTTATTATTTATACACAAATTGAGTAAATTATAACAAAAAATTGAGATCATATTATCATTTTTTGATTATCTTAGAGTAAAAAATAATGTTTTGTTTCTCTAATATGTTGTATATATATTTAGTTTCTAAACCATAATAGAAATTAACTATTTTTAAAAATTTTAACATATAATTAATGAACAAGAAACTTTCATAAAAGAAAAAGATTGAAAAATTTTCAAATATTATAATAGCTAGGTACAGAGAGGCTCCATCAAGGTTCATGATGGATTGTAACTTTTCAAGTGGTAAACTTTGCTTTCCACATTGGTATGCAAGAGTGCAATTTTGAAGGGATTGATCAAGGCCTTTTTGCTAAGGTAGGGTAGGGGCTCACTAAAACTTATGTGGAAGGCATGCTAGTGGAGGACTTGTAGTTATTTATTGGTTCATTTAGAACATATAGTTATGCTATGCTTCAAGACCAAAGAAATAGAGTGGAGTTTTAGTAAGTTAAATTATCAATGTGAGTGAGTAGAACTTTTGGTTAGATGAAATTCCTCTCTCGTTAAGGAAAATAGTCCAAACTGATGTATCACTTTGATTTAGATTGTTATTCCTATCAAAAGAAAAAAGTAGGCCAGAGTTTTTAATATGTATCAGCTAAGTACTAAGGGTTTTTTTAGGTTGGCCAGGGGGGCAACTGCCCCTGGCTTTGCCCTTGTCCACAGGGTCGTTCTCCTCCAACATCTTCTGGAGAAGTGGTGGTAACTGTAAGTATGTGCAAATTTTGAACATAGAGTGGCTTTATCATATATTAGATGGGAAAATACTAACGAATGCCCTTAAGGCATTAGTTAACAATCCATTTAAAGAAAGTTTTTATGGGGAAAAAAAAAACAATTAATATTCTGACAACTTTTTTCATTTCCCATAAAAGTTGTGTTAAAACTTTCCTAAAATGGATTGTTAACCAATGCTCTAAAAGCACTCGTTAGCATGACTCTATTAGATATGCCAAGTAATTTTAATTTAGATCTTTGTATAGTCAAGAAAAACACAAGGAGTTGCTACCTTTGACTAAGGTCCTCTGAAGTGGATTGCAAATGGGACTCTAGATATGGATCAAATGAAAGCAATAACAAATTATATTTGAAAAAAAAAATGAAATAAAGTCTCATTCATTCAAAAATTCCTCGAGAAATATGTCATTGTCGAGTAATTCTTAGATACTCCCGGAGCACGAAAAATAATGTTCTCTCTCCTCACATTAATGATAGGGTCCACTTATTAAATTTATGATGGAGTCTACTATGAATGTGAGAGAAGGGAGCACAATTTCTTTGTATTCTGAAAGTACCTAAGAATTTTTCGTCCTCACTTCAAATAAGGGTTTAATAATCTAAAATTGGCTGCAAAGGTTGCCAATGCAATTCCATTACCGTAACGAATAGGCCCAGTTGACCAGTACCCCATTTCTAACGCCTTGACCCGGATCCAGAGTCAATCAACTTGGTCCAATCCCAAAAGCCTCATTTTCTACCCAAAAGACCTCTTCCCAAATGTTTGACCTATGCATGATTTATCATTGATTAAATTCATTCCCGAGTCTTCCTTAAGAACAAAACAAATATAAAGAATAAAGTTTACATCTTCGAAAAAGCTGAATCCGAAATTCAGTTGTTGGCACAACATTGAACATTTTGAACTAGAGAGATTAATTTGATATTTACAATTTAACGCATTCACATTGGAATATGTAAAAAAATATCTATTTTACATTCTCTTTTTTTTTTTTTTTTTTAAGAAACAAACTTGCTTAGCTTTTATCAGGATAAATTGGTTGTATCAGCCAAAATTACATTAAAAACAGGTGATGGAACAGTCTCCATTAACACAACAAAATTAGAATATTTTAAAGCATGTTACATCATACAATGAGCAATCTTATTAACTTCTCTCTCACGAGAGTAAAGTAATTTTAGAAAAGATTGTGAACTATGCCCAACATCGCCCATATCAAATCTGCAGGTGACAATATTTGGCAATCACTTTACAGAGCTGATATTAGTTGTAGGCAGTCCCCTTCCAGAACTGCATGAGTGAAGCCGAGTTCCATTGCAAGTTGAAGACCATCTAGAGCAGCCACTGCCTTGAGAACGATAGGACTATAGGTATGATTAATCTTTCGAGCTTGAGAAGCTAGTATGAAACCATCTTGATTCCTAATAACAGTACCCACTCCAAATGTGTTTTCGCTGGAAAAAACCGCTCTGTCAACATTGATCTTCACAAACCCGGCAGGAGGGGGGTGCCAACGATCACGATAGGAAGTCGGTGGGGGATTTTGTGGTGGTTACATTGCCAGATATTCCTCAAGCCGATCCTTGAACACCTGAGGAATGAGATGGAGAGCGCAACAACTCTGCTGTAACCTGACCCGGTTACGTTGATGCCAGGTTGTCCAAACAGCCATTGCGAACATTTCTGGGTGTTTTCGCTCCTTGAGAATCCATGTGGCCAGATCGGAAAAATCATCAAAACATGTTCTTTGTCGGAGATCAGATAGCTTCGCTTCATCCCAGACCACATCAAGCTCACGGCATGACCAGAGTGCGTGAAGAACCGATTCTTGGCATTGCTGGCAACGGTCACGGATGGGTGAGTCGATGATTGTACTAGGTTTGTATTCGTTGGTAGGGAGTTTCGGCAAGCCCTCCACTCATAGTTTTTTACTTTGTTTGGCACCTGCAATGACCAAATGTTTCTCCACAGGTCCTTCCTCTCCACGTCCCCAACGTCTCGTTCCGCTTCTTCTTTTAAGAACCTATACCCGGTCTTGCTTGAGTAATTCCCGTCTTGTGTCTATGGCCAAAATATGATATCCTCCGATGCAGCCCTTGATAATGGGATTTTTTAAATTAACTCTACCTCCTCTGGTGCAAATTAAATCCCATCAACGATGTCCTTGTTTTACTGCCATGTTAAGTCATCAATAAGCAAATCAACAATGGCTTCTTCCAAGGAAGCAACCATGGGAGAACAAACTAGTGGACTTCCTAGGAAGCCATTGATGCGGCCATATCTTCACATTTTTTCCATTCCCAATCTGCCAACAGGCACCTCTTTGAATAACATCCCATTCTTTAAAGAATACTCCACCATGCATACGATCCCGATCTCGAGTCTTTTGCCCCCGTACTTGAACAATTTGGGGAAAAAAATGTGCCTTAAAGAAATTGTAGAAAAGAGAATCCTTATTGTGTAACAATATCCAAGCTTGTTTTGCCAGTAGGAAATCATTGAATTTTGTCAAAGCCCATTCCTCCTACCAACTTGGATTTTGTCAACTCATCCCATCAGAGCCAATGAGTTTTCCTTCTAACGAGACTCTCAACATCATTGCACAATCCAATGGGTAATTTGAAGCAGCCCATAATGAAGGTTGGGATGGCTTGGATAACGGATTTAATCAAGACTTCACGACCAGCTTGTGACAATAACTTCCCTTCCCATCCTTGCAATTTTTTTTTTTTTGAAATTCTTTCTTTGATATATAATTGAAGCAGTCATTTTTTCCCTTCCTAATTAGAGATGGTAGACCCAGATATTCTTCAGTGTGGATTTGTTGAAAAACAAAGCTGTCTTATTTTTATTCACCTTTTGGCTGGAAACACGTTCATAGATTTTCAAGAGGTTGAGGATTTTTTCACACTCATCAATTGTGGCCTGCAAAATAAAGGATTGTCATTTGTAAATAGTAGATGAGTTAGTTTAAGGCCCTTTCTGCACAAAGAAAAGTCATTGATTTTCCCACTACTTGCAGCATTAGAAATGAGACCATGCAATCCTTCCGTACAAAGGAGAAAGAGAAAAGAAGACAAAGAATCCCCTTGTCTTATCCCCTAGGAGGATGGACCAATCATTTTTGGTTCACCATTAACAAAGATAAGAATATGAAATTGTTTTGACACACACCATAATGAACCTAATTCACCTCTCATTAAATCCTATCCTTCTCACAAGGTCTTCTAAAAAACACCATTTAATGATTTTCTATATTTAATATTTAAATAAGAAAGTTAATAAAATAAAATAATAATCTGAAAACATTAAAATTTATTATTAATTTTTGAAGTAATGTTGAATATCTTTGATTTTAATTATAATTTTTTTTATTCCTTGCTTTCCTCATATCCAATCTATCTTATAACCACGTATCCTTCTTCACCCGATTTTTGTGACTACATATGATGAAAGGTTTCAAAGGCGATTTTTTGTAAAAACTGATCGGTGTTTCATTATAATATTTGGCAGGACTTTTTCAATTTATTTGCAATTACTTTGGAAAATGCTTTATATAAAACATTACACAGACTAATTCATGAACAAATTCAGGATTTTTTATTTTTGACTTTACATCCTCAAACACTATTTTGTTTATTTCAATTTTTATTTTTACATAAGATCCAAAAAAATATATAATTAATTAATATAATAAAAAAATTCTATCTCGTCTTCCATCTCTCTCTCTCTCTCTCCTGTAATATATAATTTTTGTGTTTACAATATATTTGAGAACTGACTAAAAATAATAGCAATACATACCGGATAAACTTGATTTTTGAGGGTTGGTTGATAAAATGGCAACCGGGAATGCTAATGCTCTCAGGAATAAAGATAGCTCTCAAATCTGAACCAGTATTTCAACGTTAGTCGATGGGCACAACCGAATCATCAAAACAAAATCGAGTAAACTAAAAAAATAAAAATAAAAATCACCCTTTATTTACATCTGGATCACTAGCAAAAAAAGAAGAAGCTAAAAGACTATAGTATTATACAAACAAGTACATATCATAGATCTCTCTACATCGAGGGATATTTAAATGGAAAAAAAAGTAAAAAAAGAAAAAAGAAAAAAGAGTGATATCTGTATGTTACTGAACCACCAAATGTCTGGCACAGACGGTGCAAGAAAACTTGCGCTTGGTTCTGAAATAGAGAGGTAGAAAACAGAACCTCCACTGGGTCTCAACATCCATGGCTTGTATCATTCCTCCACAGTATGGACAAACCCCTGGTGCTGGTTGCCTACCCACAACCCTCTCATCTTGATCGCATACAAACACCAAACACATCTTTCTTTCTGTCTTTTGATTTCTTTGGCTGAAAGAATTCAGGAAAAAAAAATTGAAGTTTAGCGTAAAGACTAGGTTGATTGCTGTTTGGAGTTCCGACTTTTTTGATGCTGTTGTTGTCGCGCGAGAATATATGCCGGTGTTGTAGATATAGTTAAAGTTTGGGGGGTTTGGGGAGTACTCTAGAACAATTTAGCTGGGTCTGCGGCTCAAATTGCTTATCTGGGTTCGAAGAAAGTGGAATTGATTTTTGCGTATGAAGCGCGTTTCTCGAACTTTCTGAAGTACTCACCTATCCTAAATTCACACTTTCTATCTTTTGAAGAATCTTACTAGTCATACCGAGCCTGGGGTTTTTTTTATGGGTCTACTGTATGATCTAGTCAATTTTTTAATAAACAATTTTACAAAAGTATTCACTCTATTGTCTTAGAAAATATAGAAAGGATCAGAAAATTAATTATTTTTTCTTTAACCATAATTAATTTTTTTTTTTTAAATTCTAAACTAATACCCTCATATCATTGGTTAACTTTTTACTCTTTTTTTTTTTTTTTTTAATTAGTTTAGTTAACAAGTGCCCTTCGGATATTTGTATTGATCATTTAAAAAAAAATTGATATAAAATTTATGGAAATTATAAAAAGATTGTCAAAAAAATCAGTTTTTTTTTTCTTTTCCAATAAAATGTGTCTAAAAATAATTTTTAAATCAATATCCTTAGAGCATCAATTTCTTCTAATTGATAAGTTACACTTGTATCCAGTTTAGAACCATGCTGAGACTAGGGCCCCTATCCTCAAAAAACTTTAATATTTTAATTTACTTGTATTTCTTCTCTATATATGAAGAGGATTCAGAAAGTAAGTTATTGCTTCAAAAAATGTCAAAAATACCCCTAATTTGATTAGATAATTCTTATTCTTAAAAAATAAAAAATGAGGTTAAAATTGTAATTCAATACAATTATATATTATTTATTAACATTAAATCTTCATAGTGCTTAGTCTTCCAAAATTACTACTCGCTAAACCGTGTGATGTATGGGATAGTTATATTTAAAATCACATATATTAAAAAACAAAAACAAATAGAGAGTCCTATATGAAAAAACTATTAATTAAAAGTAAATAGAAAAATTATTTTATAATTGAAAATAGTTTCCCATAGTATTGTATAGGTATCAACCAAGAAAGATGCATATTTTAAATTAAAAATAAAAGACCGTAATGGTGGGCAGTGGCTGCTTTTGTTTTATCATTTATCCAAAAAAAAAATTGATAGGATATGAACAAATAAATTGTAGTAGAAGAATTTGGATTATAATCAAATTAAGATTTTTATCAACTTAGAAATTATAGAAGAAGAAGATAAGACTAAAAAAAAATTATAAAATACAATTTTGTTAAAAATTTATAAAATGATAATGATTGGGCAAGCTCTGGAGAGATCAACAATAAATCAAAGACTTTGATTATGTGTGTGTGTGTGTGTGTGTGCGCGCGCGCGCGCGCGTGCACCAAAAATGTCATTAACGGGCTCGACCAATTTTTGGCTCTCAATCTATTTGTATTGTGGGTTTTGGGTTTCCTACTATGGGTGGTTCTTTACCTGGAGACCCAACCACTCACTCTAGATTTTGCAAGCCTTTCTCTCTCTCACAAAGTCATTCCTCTTTTTCTTGAAATAGTCACTCTTTTCACTGTGTATGCTCCCCAGAATTGCCAACCCCCCTTCCTCCTTCTTTTCGCTAAGATAAGTGGAAATGTTATGATTACTGCCCCTTGCTAGTGCGAATGGGGGTCCAATTCTATCATTTCTAAGTGGATGTTCTGTCAGGAGAGGTGGTAATGGCATTGGAACTGATTCCCACCTCCAAACACCCTCTTGGTAGCGATATTCTTGAAGACACTACCGGGCGGCTGAGTACAGGGTATCTCCGAGCAATAGTGCCTCCGACCAGGTTAGAGATGATTGGGAGGGGTTAGCTTTGGGTATTTAGGACGACGCAGTCTCATTTCAGCTCTTGGGCCCTGAGGCGTTTGGACCGAGGCTAAAGATCCAGAATGGGGACAAGGTCATATAATTTATCATGAGGCTTGGGCCTAAGGCCTGCGGGGCCTGTGGTCCAGCCCCGTACAATAGCCCCCCCTGATTCATGTCCAGATCTCAGGTATGAATCAAGGAAGACATACGCCAGAGGCTCCTTGGGAAGCTCATGCGTCAGTGACTAAACGGATAGGACGTTCATTTATTTGCTCTTAAAAGGTGTGTCACGCCTGACTGTCAAGTGTAACCGTCATCATAGCTTGACTGTTCGTGAACAGAGGCGGCATGTGTGGTAGTTACAGAAAGAATTCAGAAAGCTTCTTCCCCCCCCCCCCCCCCAATTTTTTCATTAAATGCTCTTAACTCCATTGGGACCCTATAAATAATTCCTTTTGATTTCCCACACCATTCTTTACATCCTTTTTCCTTCAGCTTCTTCCCTGCTGAGCATCCTCTTCCTGTGCATAAAAACTCCACTTCAAATCATCGTTCTCTAGCGCCTAAAGTAAGTTTTCTTTACCCCCTCTCCCTTTCAATTATTCTTCACTCCAGAGTTTAGGAATGAGATACTTTCATCTTCTTGCACTTGGGGCTGCCTTGGCCAACTTTGGAGAAGCCTATGGCATCCTTGGGGATGTCAATATTGCCTATTGTCACGATGGCTTTGTTGCTCTCGAGAGGGGCTCTGGCATAAAGGTAGTATTTTTTCCCTTGATGGCTATATTAGAGGATGGGGTTAGGTTTCTCGTGGACCCTCTCATTGTAGGTACCCTTAGATTCTATGGCCTATGCCCCGACCAACTCTCCCCCAATTTTTACTGAGTTGTGAGTTGTGTTAATAGATTAAACCAAATATATGGGTTGCAACTAAACCATCACGACGTCAACTTTATGTATAGTTTATGTAGTAATATTAGGTCCAATTATTATTTAAAGACTAGGGACATGCGGGTACGGCTTATATCATGCCTTCCCGACTCCAATAGAAACTTGGCAGGGGAATTCGTCTAGGTGAGCGGCAATTGGCTTGCTGATGAGCTCCCCTGCCTACTTTTGCTGCGTAATGTTGATCGGTACTGAGCATCTTTAACTTGTTAATCATGTTATACCCATGATTTTTTTTTTCCAGATAGGCATTAATCGACTTTTGTATTGTTTTGATGCAGAAAGCAAAAGGTTTAAGCTATACCTTAGAGTAGTGCATGTGAGAGACCTAAATTTCATACTCCAGCTTGAAATATTTGTGCACTCTGACAGGCAATTCCGGGCATCGCACCTTATTCTCGATTGTAATCCCATTTATACTACTTGGCAGCCCTTCAGGCTACCTTTGTTGGTGGATAGCCCGTTGTTGTCGTACATCGACGTTTGGCATGCCAATTTTCTTCCACCCTCCTTGACAGTTGGTGAAGCTTGGGACCTCGGCCCCAGGTATACTACAACAGAAGATCTTGCATTGGTGAGAGACGAATCGGCTAAGCGTGTGTCTTAAAACAGTAGAGTCTGCGTACCCGTCGGAGAACCTGAACCTCCGGTGCAGGTTGCCGAGTCGACAACAGCCGAATCTGTACACTCATAAGCCGAATCCAATCTCGAGAAAGAAGAAATGGTGACAAGAAAGGTAATGACCATTGACCGATTTGTGCCCAGTGCCTTGTCAACAGCTCGACGGCAAGAACCCCAGGGCAAGGACCCAACTCCCCCTCTTCCCCCTTTCACCAGCCGCTCTCGTAAGAGAAAACACACAGCCAAGCAACCCGCTACGGGTCTAGGGGATGCACCATTAGTGACTCCCCCTCGAGCATCTAGTGGGATCTCTATCCGTGAACCTCGTGGCGATGCCCAGCCCACCACACAGGTTAGGTCTCATGCTTTCTCCTCTTCGTGGCTAGAGCTAGGATGGCAGACCACCTTCATGCTCGACGACGAGCTGTTGCCGGTAAAAGCTGGCGTCGGTAAAAGCTGGCGTGAGGACATGGGCATAAGGAGAAAGGGGGTGAGTTTCTTGAAGTTTGACCCAAGGACTGCTGCTACCCTAAGACGTACATTTCTTCTCAGGTGTGAACGATGAATCGTTGGCCAAGCGTTTACAGTGGCATACTATAGCGGTAACACATTTTTCTATCCCTCTTCCATTTACTATGAAGCGTATGTATTCTCCTTTTTCTTTACACTTGTTGTCTTTATGCAATCAGGCCGCACAGTTGACCCACTTAATTGACGGGAGGTTAAGGAAGGCTGCCGAGGACACTAAGCGAGAAAAGGCTCTCAATGATGTAGCGGTGGCCATGACAAAGGACTAGACTAAAGCTACCGAGGATGCTAAGAAAATGGCCTAAGCATTTGAGAAGGCCCTAGCGTTGGCAGAGAAAAGAAGGACGAAGCTCAGGGAGATGGACGACGCTCGTGGACACGGAGCTTAAGCTGGCGGAGGCAGAGAGCCTAAACCTTGCACGAGCTTGAACCTCGCACAAGCTGATGAGATTGCTGACCTGAAAGCAGCTCTGGAGGCTTGTGAGAACAAATGGCATAATGAAGGTTTTGCTGATGCAGAAAACTCCGCGGAGCCCGTCATTCGCCAAGCTCTAAGGCACGGATTCGAGGAGGGGTGGTTGGTCACCCTGCAAGCTACAGAGGTTCCTAAAGATTCTCCATTAAGGAATCCCGACGAAATCCCCTTCCCCAGATCCCGGATCCCGCTCCGCCGTTCAAAATCCCCCAAATGCTGACGATGAAGAAGAAACTCCCAGGATAAGGGAGCTGGTGCAGGAAATTAAATACCACGTGGAGTTAGTTAACCTGGAAGTCACTAACAGCCTCTGAGTTAGTGACCACCCTGAGGGTGCTTAAATCCAGCTTCCCACAACAGTTCAGCCAACTGAGGACGTAACCGGACAGCAAGCCGAGGACGTAGCCCTTCTCCCACCTACAGATCCTTTTGCTTAATATTTGGATTCATAATTTGCCTTTTTTACTTTTCTTTAGAGAATTTTATTGCTTTCATTTGGTTTGCCCATAGTCACCGGGCTGTGGTGACGAAACAATGGTTTACTTTTGTGTTTGTCTTATTTGATTAGTTTTCTGGGTGTGACGGTTGAACATTTGTCTTAGCTATTTTATAAATAATTACTACATTGTTACTGCTATGCCATGCCTTGTTTGTTTTTATTTTTTATTATTCTGAATGCCTGGGTAGTCTAATCAAGGCCTGCCCTTATTTAGTGGCTGGGACCGGGCCGAAAAAGGTTTACTAAAGCCCTCTGTGCCTAGGGAAAATTAGTATTAAGACTATGTCTACTTGGCAATTATGAATGACTTAGGTGTATACTGGTGTACTTAATAAGAGTGAATGCCAAATTGTCGCATTTAAAAGGCCCTAGCATTAGGTTCCTAGCTGCTGTATGAAACATGAATGAGCCGGGCCTTCGTCATTAGGAAAGCTTATTATGTGGTTCCCATCTTCCTAGTAGTTAAAATTAAACTGGGTAACAGGTTTTAACCTGAGTAAATTGGCAAAAATTTTCCACCTGCTCGGTTATTCCGGGTTTCTATCCTTAAGCTCCTTAGAGTAACTTGATATAAGATTTCCACTCGCTCTGTGATAAAGATCAAATCGGGAAGCAGGTTTCCATTCTTAGAGTATTTTGATATGAGGTTTCCACCTGCTCGGTGATTGAGATCAAACTGAGAAACAAGTTTCCGTCCTTAAAGTAGTTTGATATAAGGTTTCCACCTGCCTAATGATTGAGATCAAACTGAGAAGTAGGTTTCCGTCCTTAGAGTAATTTAATATAAGGTTTCCACCTGCCCGATGATTGAGGTCGAACCGAGAAGCAAGTTTCTATCCTTTGAATAATTCGATATAAGGTTTCCACCTACCTAGTGATTGAGATCGAACCAAGAATCAGGTTTCCGTCACTTGAGTAATTTGATATAAGATTTCCACCTGCCCGATGATTGAGATCGAACCAAGAAGTAGGTTTTTGTCCTTTGAATAATTCGATATAAGGTTTCCACTTGCCTAGTGATTGAGATCGAACCAAGAATCAAGTTCCCGTCCTTAGAGTAATTTGATACAAGGTTTCCACTTGCCTGGTGATTGAGACTAAACCGAGAAGCAGGTTTCTGTCTTTAGAGTAATTTGCCTTAGTTCTCCTCGCGTTTGTTAACTGGGGTAAATAAGTTAACAACGATGGAATTATAAGTACAAATACACCTACATGGATAAACGTCACTCTTGTATTACTTAATATTTTATACATACATCGTTATACTTAACCCATACTCCTGCACACTGATAGTCAGTGGTGAAACTTCTTCAGATTGTGAGCATTCCATGGATGGGGAAATGGTCTTTCATCCAAGTCCTCTAAATAGTATGCCCCTGCGCCAGAAATGACAGTTACTCTATATGGTCCCTCCCAGGTAGGTGCTAATTTTCTTGCATTGACATCTCGTGTGTTCCCTACAACCTTCCGAAGTACCAAATCACGGGCACTAAACTCCCTTCTCCTTACGTTTTTATTGTATCTCCAAGCAAGCTTTTGCTGTTATTCTGCCAGCCGTATGGTTATCGACTCCCGGTGCTTTTCCAACAGGTTCAACTGTCTTACCATTAATTCCGTATTCTCGGCTAGAGAGAATCCCGAAACCCGGGCACTACACAAATTTACCTCGGCTGGTATGACTGCCTTTGCTCCATATGTTAGAGAAAATGGAGTCTCTCACATGGACCTTCTTGCTGTTGTCTGGTATGCCCACGAAACATTGGGCAATTCTTCGTCCCACTTGCCCTTAACACCCTCTAATCTCTTCTTTAACTAGTTCACAATGGCTTTGTTGTTGGCCTCCACCTGGCCATTACTCTGCAAGTATGCCAGAGTAGAGTACCTATTTCTGATGCCAAGGCTGCTACAAAACTCGCGAAAAGCCTTGTTATCAAACTGTACCATACGTGAGATAAAAAAAAATAAACAAATTAGGTCCCATTTCACTCGTATAAGGACTACTAAAGCAACATGTTGATAGATTAAATGATTTATCAATTATTTATTCACTTATGAAAATATCACATTGTACCTGATACTTTTTTCTGACCATATAATTTAGAAGAACGCACTTTCTGACATCAATCACTTAAGATGCTTCATGATTGCCACACTATGAACATGTTATTTGCCAGTCTTCTTCATTCACCGAACTACTTCACTCGGCATGGGAATGATTCTTGTGCATGCCAAAAATATCGTTAACGGGCTCGACCTATATTTGGCTCTTAATCTATTTGTATTGTGGGCTTTAGGTTTCCTACTATGGGTGGTCCTTAGCCTGGAAACCCAACCACTCACTCTAGATTTTGCAAGCCTTTCTCCCTCTCACAAAGTCACTCCTCTTTTTCTTGAAATAGTCACTCTTTTCTCTGTGTGTTCTCCCTAGAATTGCCAACCCCCCTTCCTCCTTGTTTTCTCCTATTTATTGGCTAAGATAAGTGGAGATGTTACAATTACTCCCCCTTACTAGTGTGAATGGGGGTCCAATTCTATCATCTCTAAGTGGATGTTCCATTGGGAGAGGTGGTAATGGCATTGGAACTGATTCCCACCTCCAAAAGCCCGCTCGATAGCGATATTCCCGAAGGCACTACCGGCCGGCCTAGTACAGGGTGTTTCCAAGCAATAGCACCTCTGACCAGGTTAGAGATGATCGGGAGGGGCAAGCTTTGGGTATCTAGGACGGCGTAGTCTCATTTCAGCTCTTGGGCCGAGGTTGGGCCCTGAGGAGTCTGGACCGAGGCTAAAGATCCGAAATGGGGACAAGGTCATATAATGTATCGCAATGCTTAGGCCCAATGCCAACAGGGCCTGAGGCCCAGCCCCGTACAATATATATATACAAACCACTAAACACATTATTTATGTAAATTATCCCAAATAGTTGAATACTGAATGCTGAATAGTTTAATATTTGACAAAACAATATTAAAAATAATAATATAAAATATTATTAAAAAAAATGTGAATCTATTGATGGCTTTAAACCACTGTTTGGGTGTAAGACTGGTATTTTACATTACTTTTTAAGTTCAATAGGTTTAGAATAGTAGACTTACTTGTAGATTTAATAGAAGGACATAATTGATAATAAAAAAAAAAAATGGACATAAAACATCCACAAAAAGTCAAAAAATTGTCAGTTGAATTTAGAAATTTGAGATCTTTTGATCTATACATACTATACTCCATTGGGGCTATGATTTAACCTCCAGACAAACGATAAGTATATAACTTTTTGTGGTTTTATACGGGATGATGTCGTATAAATGCTTAGAGAAGAGAGTGACAGAGGTGGAGGCTTTTGGCTTAAAGAGAGACAATCAGATTTGAGAGACTAAAAAGAGGAGAGGAAGAAAAAGAATCGGGTACCATTGGCTAAAAATAAGCATAAATGAAAAAATAAAAAAAGAGAAGAAAATATGCATTAAAAATAACAAATAATTAGATGATCTGTAAAATTAGAAGGCTTTTAATAGTAAAATTTTTTATGGACTGAAATTCTCAAAAGTAGATGTGTTCTAATTGGAATTGGTTATATATATATATATAAAGTCCCTTGCAGTAAAAAAAAAAAAAAAAAAAAGCCAAGAACCTTATTTCTCTTTATTAGCACCTCTTGGTTTTCTAACAAACAAGGTCCAAATCCCAAATCCAATTACAAGAGTAGGGGAACCCATTTGGGTTGGCTGAGTTCATTCTAGCTTTGGGTATACAACACTTAACAACGATGACTATAGCCCATCGGTAGCTTTTTCTTGAGCCCATCTCAAGTTCAATTTAGCTAGCAAGACTATGTTTTTACTATTTAGCTCTTGTAGCGTGAAGACCCAAAAGCCACTTAAAGCATTCACATTGGGTATTGTATATGTCATATGTTGGTAATATTTAGCATTTGTGCCTCAAAACTTTCCAGTATCTGGTCTTGCAAAGATTTGCAATTGCAAAAAATTTTGCAATTGTGCTACAGTGCCATCCTATTTTTATGATGGCACTGTAGTAACTTGTATACATTTTTATATTGTTTTTTTCTCTAGTGATGATGGGTGGGTATTTAAATTTTTTTTTTTATGAAGAGTAAGAGAGAGAAGGAGTTGGTGAAACTAATATTTTAATGAATAGATGAGATAAATAAGAACTGGGATGTTGGATGTATTGTAAAATGGTATAGTATAATTGATAAAATAGTTTTTGAGATAGTAAAATAAAATAGTTCGAAAATTCCAAATGTGAATGCTTTGGGCTTGACAATCTTATTCAAACTGACCAAATGGAGTTTACCATTTTCATCCAATCTTTATTGCTATGTTTGTTTGGCAGGAAAATTTTCTGTAAAGATAGTTTTTCACATTTTTTAGTGTTTGGTAACATTTAAAAAAATTAGTCAACAGAAAACTATCTTTAGTCAATGAAAACCCTAATAAAAAGAAGGTTTGTTTTCTATTACTTGTTTTCCAATAAAAATATTCAGAAAACAAGCTCTCTCCTTCACGACTCTTAACCTCTATATATATTCTCTTTTGTTTGCCGCAAGAAACAATATTGGTTTGGCGCTCTTTCACTCTTTTCACTGATAGAGCATCCACATCAGTGGATACAAAGTCTTGTAAAATGTAAAAAATCCTTCATTTTACACATTTTGACCAAAAAACCACCCACATCAGTAGGTGTAAAATTGTGTATAATTGTGCATAAATATACAATTGCTATAGTAAGCGTGTATATAAACACAGTTACCGTAGCACATGGATTTAATATTTTAGTAATTTTTTCTCTCTCCTTGTCTCTAGTTGCTCTTACTCTCTCCTCACTCTTTATTATTCTTATTTGATCAACTCATCAACTGTAGCCGATCAACTCATCAGACCAGCACGAAGCCTAATCGAATTGCCGATCAGTAGGTTTTTTGATCTTGGTTTTCGGATTGAGTGAAGATGATGATGGGACCACCTTAGTTCGCTGCACTCTTCAACCACCTGAGTCCCACCCTTCATTGTACAGCCTCCCCCAACAACCTCAAAAATTCACAACAGAGGACAGAGCTCACAGAAAAATCAGATAATGGCAACAACAAAAGTCATCAACACCGCTCCAAATTTTCCATAGCGGTACCTCATCAACACCACTCCAAATTTTCCACTTCGGCTTGTTCGTCTGGGAAATCGCTCCTCGTTTCGGATCGAGTGATGGTTGGGTCTGTTCGCCAATCGGGGTAGTGATGATGATGATGATGGTGGCTGGGTCTAAGAGAAAGAGAGAGGCAATGAGTGAGAAAATAATAAAAAATAGTAAAAGAATGAATATTTTATTGAATAAATGTGTAGAATAGATAAACTGATGTGAATGTTTTATAAAATTAGATGTGTAAAATAGAAACAGTATATTTTTTTATGTAAAATAGAAGAAAAATTTACACCTACTGATTTGGATGCTCTAAGCACTCTCAAATCCTCTCTTTTCTTCACTTTTTCTCTCGTCCTAGTTCTCACGCCCACGCTGTCACGCTTTGCTCTCTTCTCTTTCCATTGATTTCACTTTTTGTTTGTCTCTTTTCTCCCTGTTTCTCTTCCCTCTATAACGTTGTTATCTGATAAGTTTTTTTTTTTTCTCCCTCATAGATCTGTCGGTAGCTCTTTCTTGCAAGGACAAACAAATCTGGAGCGGTACTTTTTTTTCCTTTGTTTTCTCTCTCACAGATATGGTGTTCGACTCTCGTGTTTATTTTTTTTCTGTTTGTACAATAAGTCCGTTTTGTATGGGCTAGTGCTACAGATTTTTTTATTTTTTTTATTTTTTTTTATGGGAGTGCTATAGATTTTTATGCGTGTTTATTCATTTACATAATTGCATAAATTATAGTCCATTAATTTTCATAATTGCATATATTTTTAAGCGTGTTTATTCATTTTAATGCGTGAAGCCAAAACCAAAAGGGTCTTTTAATATAACAACCCCACATGATTTTTAGGATGTGTGAAATCCCCTTTTTTTCCTTAATCAGTTGACAAGTGCAGTAGGAATTTAAGCATTTCTAGAGTAGTGTGACAGTAAAACAGACCACTTCATTATAATCAGTAGCGTTTCCAGAGAATCCTTATAATCAGTTGACGTGTGCAGCAGGAATTTTACTGTCACACTACCTTGTAGGTGTTACTTATCATCATTATAAGGATTCTCTAATGTGTGAGTAATTTACCAATAGCATTGCAATGATCTATGATGATGCACAGAAAATCAGTAGACTGAATACTCCAAGTTTTAATGGGCTAGTGGTTACTTGGAAGGCCTGAAAAGAAAGAAATGCAAGATCAAAGGTGATCGGGGTGAACCGGCCAAGAACCCTCAGATGCTTAAGTTAGTTTTTCTTTCAAGAACTCAAGATTTCCAACTTTAAGAGTGGTGGAAACTTACTTTTATTTGATGTGGATGTGTCCTTATATAATGAGCTTTTGGAGTGGTTACTTGTCTAGTAACTTCCCTAATATTTGTGGAAGTTAGAAAGTTCAGACTTAACTTCCACAAACGCTATAGAAGTTAGAATATTCAATCTTATCTTCTACAACTGTCATTGGAAGTTAAGTACTTAATAGCGATGAACAAGAATTTGGTAGCATGTGGTTCGAGTTATAAGTTCTTGTGGATAAATCCATTTCTGGAAATTTATAAGTGTTGGGTGGTTGTCCAGGTCACTTCGTGAGCTAGACGACCCTTATGGTCTTGGACGACCCTTCTGATCCTGGACGACCCTTTCGGTCTTGGACGACCCTTTCGTTCTTAGACTACCTTTCGGGTCTTGGACGACCCTTCTGGCCTTGGACGAACTTTCTGGCCTTAGATGACCCTTCCGGTCTTAGACGAACCTTCTGGTCTTGGATGATCCTTCTGGTCTTGGACGACCCTTCCTGTCTTGGACCACCTTCTGGTCTTGGATGATCCTTCTGGTCTTGGACGACCCTTCTAGTCTTGGACGACCCTTTCAGTCTTGGATGACCTTTTGGGTCTTGGACGACCCTTCTGATCTTGAACGACCCTTCTGGTCTTGGACCACCTCTCTGGCCTTGGACGACCCTTTTGGTCTTGGACGACTCTATGGTCGAACTGGAGATAGTCCGATTTTTAGTTCACCATCAGTTACCCCCTTTGTCCAAGAGTCGTCTTGGTCACTATAGTAAAATTCTTGTTCACTGTTCATTTTTAACACATGTCGATGTTTCATTGGTCAATTGGCATGCCATGCGGTGTCACTGTTGTGGTCGGTTTTTGATGCCTCAAATTGTGCTACGTGTCATGATCTCATTGACCAACCTATTTTGTCGATTCGTTAACCGAGGAGATTGCCACGTGTCAGCTTCTGATTGCCACATGATTTCATTGACCAATCCTATAGGTACAATCTCTCTCTTGCCCTCTCATTTTTCTGATATTTTCCTCTGCCATCTCATCTAGGAGCCTCGTCTAGTCAACCTCGTTCTTAGGCTTTCGTTAGGCACTTCTTCTTTTCTTCATCCTTAGGTTTGCCTTAGAAAATTCTGTATTTTTCCCTATCATGTCTTCGTCTAGTGGTAGTACTGTGAGAGAGATAGACGAGTATCAGGACGAGTCCAATGGTAGTAGCAGCTTTAGTTCCCAAGACGAGCATTATTCGTCTAGGGTTCCTAGAGTTCCTTTGGAGGTCTTCCAGGAAGAGATGAGGCGGAGGGTTACTTCCAGTTCTAGAGCTAGCTCGTCTAAGAGGGCTGAATCATCCAAGACTCCTTCTCAAGAAGAGGAGGAGAATGTCATCTATAGTTGATTAGGGGTCATAATTCTTCTAATAGGTTAAGGAAGACTGAATTTTTCTTCATCTTTGGAAATTGGGCTGGGGACCCAATTGATGTAAATAGAACTCCCTTCCTTCCTTTTACCAATGCTCTAGGTCGCCTTCGTCTTGAGGGTATGTTTTCTTTGAAGTTTACTTTGTCTCTTCATTTGCTCTTTCCCTCGTCTAAAAATTCTTCTTGTCCATGCAGCTGTTACTCGTCCACACTTAGACGACTATAGAAAGAGCTCGCAGTTATCCTGATAGGTCCTTCCATAATTTGGCAACGTTGCATTGTCTTGAGCCCACTGAGGAGAATCTCATTCACGAAAAGACTACTCGTAGAAGTAAGAGTCGTCTTTCAAAAAAAATTTTTTTAGTCGTCTAATTGTTCGTGCTTTCTCTATTATAGGGCTAGCTACCATGAAGGAGAATAAGGGTAAGAACGTTGCCAGTGGGACTAAGGAGGAGGAGGAAGTCCAAGTCCTCTAGGACAAACCAGTTCCTTTGGTCGTCCAGAGCCCCACTGTCCAACCTTATGTTGGGAAGAGGAAGGGTATCTCTAGAGATGTGGACCTTGGATGCCTGGACGATCTGGCTGTGAACTTGGTCCCTTCTGAAGTTCCTCCTTCAGCCGTCTAGACTGAAGCTCTTCATCCTTTTGTTGGTAAACCTTCTCGTAAGACTCATCTTTCAACTCTTGGTAAGGCTCCTCCTATCTTGGTGTCGGACGAAGGCCATGCATTTTCTTTGTTGATTTTTTTTTAAGAGAAATTTTCTAACTCTTTCTCATCCATCCCTAAGTTAGGTGATGGCAAAGTTTTATGCTGCGTCCTAGCAGGCTAGGGAGTTGTGTGGCGATGTTATGGTTCTGGTCATAGAGAACAAGGAGCTGGAGGATGAGCTTCGTCCTGAAGGAAAATGCCAAAAGTTATCCTCGTCCTTAGAGAAAGCAAAGGACGAAGCAATCAAAGCCTTCAAATTGTCTGACGAGTTCACTAGGCGTTTGGATGAGCAATATGCTGTTGGCTGCGAGGACTTTCACTCTGATGCTAAGGAAGCCTATCCTGAGATGGATTTTAATGTCTTCAAGGTTCCAATTGCTGCTGAGAGTTCTTTGCTTCAGACGAGCTTTGAGGATGCAAATATCATGGACGATGTCTCTACTGAGCCTTCCAAGGACGATCCAAAGTTTGGGGATGCCCCTAGTGGTTTGTCAAAGTAATCTTCAATTTAAGTTTGTTTTTATATATTGTTCATTGTGCCCTTTTTTTTCGGCTTATTTTAAGTTTTATCTATGTACAATCTTCTCATCCAAATGTATGGAGGTATGATAATAGATACAACTACCTTTATTAGCATGCACAATTTAAGGGTTTTTGGACAATGGCCGTCTACCATTTTTATGTTTTATGAATGAATATTTACTTCCATTTTCATTCTTCATTTGGTGTTGAACATATTATATGCTTTATGTATGAACGAATTTTCCCTTGTTTACATCGTCCATGTTATTTCTATGGTTTTAAGTATGGTCCGTCCAGTTATAAGACATTTTATCTCGTCTTAACTGTATGAACGAATTTCCTTTGTTTACATCGTCCATGTTGTTTTTTATGATTTTTAAGTGTGGTTCGTCCACTCATGAAGGCATTTAGCTCATCCATGTTAGAATAATTTTTTATGTTCAACACTTTTACCATTCTTTAAATTTTACAAGTATAACTCGTCTATGAATGGTAATTATTTTGCTAGCTTTATTCGTCCATAGATTTGACTTATAGCTTGCATTATCCCTTGTCCATAGGCTAAACGGTCCTTTACTCATCTTTGGGTAAAATGTTGCTAGCATTTACTCGTCCAAAGATTGGACTGTTTGGCTGGTCAAATTCATCAATGGATTTTGAATATTTTTACATGCACGTTTTTCCTTGTCCATTGGTTAAATGAATATACCTTAGGTTTTACCTTGTCCATTGATTAGACGTATATACCTTAGGTTTATTTTTCTTTACTTTATCCTTATTTTAAGGAAAGCTTATAGACGTTACATCCCTGCGTCTAGAGATTTTACTCGTCTTGGGCTTTTAGCCTTCTTGTGGATTAGTTTGAATGAATACAACATGAAAATTAGGAATTCACACAACATTATATGCATTGGGAATCCAAACTGTATATACGCAACATAAACATTGTCCACAAGCATGGCACATGCTTAGAAGCTAGTGCCTTTAGGGAATTAAAAATACTTATGTACAAACAGACTAAGTCCATGACTTCGGCCATCACAAATTCGTCCATAGACAGTGCAAAAGTTTGAAACTAATGCACTTTTTAGAGAATTAAAATCTTAAAAACATGTAGTACTAGCAATAAAATAAATAAATATGAGGGAAGTAACACATAGCTCCAACTCCGTCCATGATGATGCTCATCCAGGCTGATCCTTCACTGATAGTATCTTCATAGATGTTCAACATTCTTGGGGTGCTTTAGCTTACGTCCATCCAAGGCTTCCAAGTAGTATGATCTTTGTCTTTTGCAATTGATAACCCTGTAGGTTCCTTCCCAATTAGGCCCCAATTTTTCATAAGCCGGGTTTCTGGTTGCCAAAGAGACCCTTTTTAGGACGAGGTCCCCAATGTTGAAACGCCTAGGTTTCACCATTGCATCATATTGTCTAGACATAAGATTTTTATATCTTGCTGTCCTCTGGTCTGCATCCATCCTTACCTCGTCTATTAGATCGAGGTTAAGACGAAGTTGATCTTCATTCTCCTTATTTGCCCCCCTCGTCTTTAGTGGTCGTCTAGAGAGTTGGAGATTCTGCACCACCTTCAAGTATGTCTTTCTTGATTTGGAAGATTGCCCTGCTGAAGTTCTTCCTATAATAACTCTTATTTCTCCAAGTGGGGGCCATGATGACTTTTCTAAATTTCCTTTCAACTTCTCGTCTCTATGATCTCGTCCAAGAAAATTCCTCAACTTTTCCTGCCTAATAAGATTCTCTATCTGATACTTAAGTCATAGCACTCGTCCGTGTCATGCCTGTGGTCCATGTGAAAGCGGCAATACTTGTTCTTATTGTGCTTATTAGGATCTCCTTTCATCTTCTCTGGCCACTTCAAGGATGGGTCATCATTGATTTGTATATGCACTTAATCAAGTGGAATATTTAAGGGTGTGTAGTGCTAACTCCTTCCTGAAGATGAACCTACCTTCCTGTTGTTTTTCTTCTCTCCTGTCTGGGCCTTCTTTGGACAAGGGCCTTGGTCAGGATGGCGTGGGAGATCAACTTCCATTCGCTCTGCTCTCTTCCTCTTCTTGGTAATGATCGCATCCTCTGCATTCATGAAGCTTTGGGCTAAATGGATGAGTTTAGCTATGGTTTGTGGTTCCTAATCATAAAGCTTATGGATGAATAAATCTGAACTAACTCCATTGTGAAAGGCTACCAATAGAAACTTGTTATCCATCTCGTCTACTGTCTGGGCTTCTCTATTGAAGCAAGTGATGAAGGATCGTAAGTTCTCATTTTCTCCTTGTTATATAGTCAACAGGCTGGGAGAGGAGCACTTATGCCCGTGTCCTCCAATAAAGTTGTTAACGAATAACTTACTCAACTCCTTGAAAAGACCAACAATATTCAGAGGTATTTTACTAAACCACACTCATGCTAGCCCCTTAAGGGTGGTTGGGAAGGCCCTACACATTATCTGACCTAGAACTCTTTTGAAGGTGTATTATGGACTTGAAAGTTGCTATGTGATCACACGGGTTGCGTGTTCCATCATATAAGTCCAAGGAAGGCATATTGAACTTAGAAGGTAGGGGATGACTATTGATGAAAGCCATGAAAGGGGAATCAGTTCGATGAACTAAATCATCTATGTGATTCATCGTTCTCATGTTCTCCCTCATCTCGTCCATGGCTTTCCTCATTTGATCCATCTCCTTTTTTAAGTGTGGTACTGTACGTGAAACGGTTCCTCTTGAGTGATTCTCACTCTCAGTATTTTCTCCTCTATCTTCTTGACTCTGGACTTGTCCTTCCACACATCCTTTAGAATGTTATCTCTTTAGATTAATCTCCCTAGTCAACTTTTGGTTCTGACAAGTTAACTCTGCCATGGCAGCTGCCATGGACAACATTTGTTGGATGGAAGGCGGTTGCATGACAGGTGTTGACTAGTGATCATGTTTGGGATGATTAGAAGCATTCCCACTCTCCTGGTGGCCTGACCTAGTGGCTATTGATCTTGTCCGAACCATGCAGCCTTTTGTCAAAGAAAGATTATTTGCAAAACGCAAATTTAATCTTTTCCCATAGACGACGCCAACTGATGATGCACAAAAAATCAATAGGCTGAATGGTTCGGGCTTCAATGGGCTAGTGGTTACTTGGAAGGCCTGAAAAGAAAGAAACGCAAGATCAAAGGTGACATGGGTGAACCGGCCAAGAACCCTCCGATGCTTGAGTTAGTTTTTCTCTTAAGAACTCAAGAATTCCAACTTTAGGAGTGGTGAAAACTTACTTTTATTTGATGTGGATGAGTCCTTATATAGTGAGCTTTTGGAGTGGTTACTTGTCTAGTAACTTTCCTAATATTTGTGGAAGTTAGAAGGCTCAGACTTAACTTCCACAACCGCTATAGAAATTAGAATATTCAATCTTATCTTCTACAACTGCCATTGGAAGTTAAGTACTTAATAGAGATGAACAAGGATTTCGTAGCACGTGGTTCGAGTTATAAGCTTTTGCAGATAAATCCATCTCTGGAAATTTATAAATGTTAGGTGGTTGTCCAGGTCACTTCGTGAGCTGGACGGCTCTTCTGGTCTTGGACGACCCTTATGGTCTTAGACGAACCTTCTGATCCTGGACGACCCTTCTGATCCTGGACGACCCTTTCAGTCTTAGACTACCTTTCGGGTCTTGGACAACCCTTCTAGTCTTGGACAACCCTTCTGGCGTTGGACGACCTTTCTAGCCTTAGATGACCCTTCCAGTCTTGGACGACCATTCTGGTCTTGGAAGGCCCTTCTGATCTTAGATGACCCTTCTGGTATAGGACAACCCTTCTGGTCTTGGACAACCCTTCCTGTCTTGTACAACCCTTCTGGTCTTGGACGACCCTTTCAGTCTTGGACGGCCCTTTCGGTCTTGGACGACCTTTCTGGTCTTGGACCACCTTCCTGGCCTTGGACAACTCTTTTGGTCTTAGACGACTCTATGGACAAACTGGAGATAGTCCGATTTTTAGTTTACCATCAATTTATATTGCTAAATCTTAAAAATAGCAACAAAAACACCAAAAATCCATCTTTATCAAGGGTGCCAAATCTTAAAAATTTTAGTAACTTGCTATAGTAAGGTTCTATTACTAACACCTTATTGTAGCAAGCTGCTACTATTTTTTTATTAATTTTTTTCTTTATTATTTTCTTTCTTTATTTTTCTCTCGTTCTCCCATGCTCTCAGTCTCCCCTCTCCTTCACTTTCTCTTTGCCTTTCTGTTTCCCTTACTTTCTACCTAACTACCTCTCGAGTTCGGGGGTCTTTACAATTTTGGGTATGGCTAGGTTGTAGTGGTTCGTGGGTTGATTTCGGTGTGGTTGGGCTGGGTTACGGTGGCTAGGCTGCAATGGGTTTTGTGATTTGATATCGGTGAGTTTCAATTTCAGTGGGTTTTGATTGATTTCAATGGGTTTTTGATTTTGGTGGCTAGGTTAATGGGTTGAATGGGGATGCATGACCACTGCATTTTGTACCTCTTACAACTTAGGCCTCCGTTCTCCAATGATGCTC
Source organism: Castanopsis chinensis (assembly GCA_032878915.1). Taxonomy (NCBI): domain Eukaryota; kingdom Viridiplantae; phylum Streptophyta; class Magnoliopsida; order Fagales; family Fagaceae; genus Castanopsis; species Castanopsis chinensis. Next base: position 17,345,907 of record JAVQMG010000115.1, on the reverse strand, counting down.
AAACTTTAAGGCCCAGGCCCAAGGCCAATTTAGAGCCCAATCAGATATCAAATTGACTTGAGAAGTGTTAAAATGGAAAATATAACATTTTAAGTAAGCAAAAATCTATTTTTGAAAATAAAATGACCAAAGTGGCCCTCGATCCATATACGTGGGCAGCAGCCTGCGTACGTAGGCTAAAGCATATGTACGCGAACTAAAGTATACGTACGTAGGCACTTTCTTGCATACGCAGCTAGGGTTTTAGATGTATAAGAATGGCAAGTTTTCTGCAATAATGGCTGAGGTTTGGAATGAACATTGTCTGGGAGTCGCTCCAAACCCCATTTTTTTTCCACTATATAAAGTCTTACATGGTACAATTTCAAAACACATAGAAATTCCACGAGAAAAACCTAAGATTCACTAAAAAATAGTGAACAAAATGGATTTTTTCACAAAACACTCTTAAGTCATTTTATTTGATTGGACCTTTTTAGGCCCCAATCCTTTTAGTTTAACGTTGCTAATCATTTTCTTATTGGTTTGTGAATAGACTTGACTGAGGGAAACGGTCAAAATCAAGCTTGGAAAGCTTTTGTGTGAGGTATCTAGTTTAAACTTTTCTTTTTCCTTTCTTTTATTTTCTGCCTTTTAATCTTCTTGCTTGCTTTGTTTGTTTATTAAATATGTTTTAATATGCTTTTTTAGCTAGGTTTAAGTTTTTGTATACTTAAGATGCATGTTAGGTTATAGATACTCTATTTTAAAGTTCTACTATGTTTCTGTGTTATTAGGTTTTCTGGGCAAGGGCTTCCGTATGCATAATCTTGCTTGCTCACGCAGGCTAAATTATGCGTACGCAAGCCTGTTCTTATGTGCATGAGTTGTTGCCCAGAAACCCTAATTTTTATTCGTTTGTTTTGTTTCTGCCTGTTTTGTTGTCTTGTTTAGTTTCTTTTCTGTGTTCTTGCGTTTCCAAAGTCTCTGTTTCACATGTTTATTTGTTTATTTGGTGTCACATGTTTAGACTAGGGTTTCTTAGTTTTAACGCTATGCCATTCATTCACATGTCCATGCATTAATGCCATAGGTACTGAGTTGCTGAAAGGTAAGTAAAGGTAAGTCATGCATTAGATATGTTCATGCATTTGTGTTATGGCTTTATTTTGATGATATGATGGAGCATGCTTAGATGTATGATTAGTGTTTGTAATGTGTTAATGCCTTGATGTCATGGTTAGATGAATGTTAGGGTTTTTCTTATGTGTGGTTTGGCTCGCTCTTGCTTTAAGATAGATAGGTATGTGTTTTGGGATAAAAATGTCATGTTGTATGTTAGATGCATGATTAGTGTGTGTGAGAGTTTCGAATACAAGTGTTGAATTAGTTTTTAATAAGGTTAAGACATAAGACACGATGATGGAGGACCAACCTTAGGGTTGGGCGATCTTAGGTGCCTAACACCTTCCCAAGAGCATTCCTAAACTTCGAATCCATACTCTGATAGTAAAATCAAAGGTCTTTCCTCGAGAGGACGTTATTTATATGGTTCCAAGACCATTACAAAAACTAGGTGGTGACTCCCCCCCCTCCCCCCCCACCCTTGTGTTCACAGGACGGCTTTGGGTGCTGGTTGTGGGTGGGTACAGTTTGTGGTGGTGGTGGTTATTGGTGGGTTGATTTTGGGTTGGGGTTCACGATGGTGCCAAGTGGGTGGGTGAGTGGGTTTTGGTTTATGGTGGTTGATGTTGGGTGGTATGATTTGTAGTGGTGGTGGCTAGTGGTAGGTTGATTTTGGGGTGGGGTTATGGTGGTGGCAAGTGAGGTGGGTGGGTGGGTGGGTGAGTGGGTTTGGTTTATGGTGGTTGATGGTGGGTGGGTATGGTTTGTGGTGGAGGTGGCTAGTCTTGAGTTGATTTTGGGATGGGGTTTACGATGATGGCTGCTATGACTTAAATAATGCTCTCAAGTGCAGGATTGTCGCGAACTAATAACTCAGAAAGTTCGAGGTCGAGGGAAAAGGGAATTGATTTGCAAACCATAATAGAATAAAACTAAAATAATAAAGTTCAACTGAAGAGATTTTTGATAGTTTAGTAAAGGTAATTTAAATTGAGAAAAAATAATAATATATTAAAGTGCTAAGGTTTAGGAATCCACACACAACACATCTATTGGTAGCCTTAACAATATTTATTTTATAACTCAAATAAATTCATACGAAGGATGATCCTAGTCAGATGATTTAACAATAAAAACTCAAGAATTAATTGTCTAAGGTAGTTTCATGCAATTGATTGATTTTAGGCAAAACAGAACTAGCGAATTAGTTCACAGGGAATACTAAGCATTTAATGTGCCTGAAGTCTACGATAAATCAAAAAATTATACAGAACTAAACACTTTTCTAGATGAGTAAAACAATCAAAAACATAAAAACATAAGCATTAAAACCAATAAATAATTGTTAAGAACATACCAATAAACGGTTGAGTTTCACTCCTTGCCTTAGCAAGGCTTCTAGTAAGCCATAACACAAATAAATTCTAAAAACTATAAAGAAACTTTAAGGAAACCTAAATTATATTCTACAACAACACCCCTCTGAATTTTGCCCCAAAGAGCCTTTAAATAGGTCAAGGAATCCTATTATAAGTTGAATTCCCATTTGGAGAAAATCCTAGGTTTTTTGGCTACACTTAACCGATATTTTTGACCCATTTAACTTCAGAATTAGGACTTTTGGTAAACTACAAAGCTGTAGCCCTTTAAGTTAGAGTTTCAGCCCAACTTGAATCATCTCAATTAGACATCTGAGCCGAAAGTTATGCTATAAATAATAACTAGTGTGCAAGCTGGAATCCTAATCAGAATTGGGCTTGGATTAGGTGCAAATTTACTTTGATTCCTTGCTCCAATTGGACTTGAATTTAATTGGGTTGGTCTTCTTTGACTTCATCATGACCCTTGTAAAATTAAAGTCCATTAGCTTTCTTCTTTGCACAAATCCACTTATTTAATTTCATTATCCTACAAAAGACAAATTCACGCATTAAAACTCAATTAAGCACAAAATTGATTATTCAGCATTATTTCAAAATCAACTATAAAATGCATGAATTAACTCAAAATAAGTATGATAATGCTTTTTTAATAATGATATAAATATGTGAAATTAAGCTATTGTCAATGGCAGGTGGGTGATGGTGGCTGGTGGTGACTATGGGTTTGCTAGGATAAGAAGAAAGAAGTGTGAATTTGTGATCTTGGTTCAGAGAAGAGGGGGAGAGAAGAGGAAGAGATGGGTTTGTGTTTTGGTTTTGAGTTTGTTTTTGTTTATGATTTAGGTGGTTGGGTTGAGGTTGTGGGGGTGGGGGTGGTGGTGGCTATGGTTATGGGTGGTGGTGGCTAGTGGTCGTGGGTATGGGCATGGCAGTGGGTTTTTGGGTTTGTAGGTAGTGGAAGACATGAGATTGAGAATAAAAAATAATTAAAAAAATATTTTAATGAAGTGGTAAAATATAAAAAAACCTTTGATGTTGGATGTATTGTAAAGTGAGTTGTTAAAATAGAGAAAATATGTTTTTGAGATGCTATATTGTTGAGATCCTTGATGTGAATGCTCTTAACATTATATACTTATTGCACGGGGAAAGGCCCCGGGCCCATTCGGCCTTAAACCCCAGCCTTGTGATAATGTACGAGATAGGACCCCTGGCCCATTGGGCCATGGGCCCCCAACTTGAATTACAACACTCGACTCAATCCCCAATGTATCGACGGCCTCGGTCCGAACATACCTCGGCGCTTGGCGAACCCCTTTCCGAGGATGTTACTTCTCGGGGATATAAGGCCCCAGCGGTGCGATATTGTCTTGGGGAGTATCATCGCCGAACAACCTTTTGGAAGCAAGAACCAGTTCCAATGCCATTACCACAGTCCCCAACGGAGCCTCCACTAGGACCACTTTGAAGCAATAGAATTGGACCCCTATTCTCACTAATAGTCAAGAATAATCATGACATCCCCACTTGTCTCAGGTTATAAATAGGAGGAAAGAATGGCAAAAGGAGGTTGGCAGTTTCAAAAAGAAACACAGAGAGAAGAAAGAGACTACCAAAAGAAGAGGGAGAGGGATTTAGAGAAATTGAGGGGCTTGTAAAATCTTAAGTGATTACCTGGGTCTCAAAGCGAAGAATCATCCATAGTAGGAAACCCAAAGACCACAAAACAAATAGATTGTGAGCCCAAAAATAGGTCGAGCCTGTTAACTACATATTTTTGGCTCGCACAATTGGCGCCGTCTATAGGAATCTCCTACGAAGCTGTGGTTCTACTGAGACCTGAGCGAGAAAATGTCTGGAGGTTAGTCAGGGAGTTACGCAGAAAGTGGCTATGGGAGATCTTCATGGGGATCTACCTGGCGAGAAAGAAGGAAAAAGAGCTGTGAAGATAGGGAACATGAGCGGGATTAAGAGCAGTTCTCATATCAAACTCACCGGACAATGTCAGGCGCTTCGGAGCGCCAACGTTTCAACGAGAGAGGTGAGGAACTCAAATGATTACGTAGGTTGGTAAGAGATTTGGAGTTAGAGGCGAGAGGGAGGCATTACAGAAGAGGTCGTGGGGAACGCAAAGAAGGGTCTACCAATGTGTGAAGTCGATACGGAACTGAGTCTCATCAGCCCGGCTCTTATCATTGCCGAGATCGCTCACGTTCATAAGAATATGCAGATATAGGTTTAACTTCCCCAAAAGAGCGACGACCCCGGAATGCCAGTATGGACGCTATGAACCGAGCGCTACGCTGAGCTACTCGATTGCCATTCTTGGGGGACATTGAGCAAGCCCTTATGCCGAGCAGATTTACACGGCCGCCATTCAAATCTTTCGATGGGAAGACGGGCCCAGTAGAGCACGTAAGCCATTATATCCAAATGATGTCTTTGCACACCCATAACGATGCGCAGATGTGTAAGGTGCTTCCTTCAAGTCTTGGGCCTACTACATTAAGGTGGTTCAACAGGTTAAGGAAGGGCTCGATTTACAGTTTCGTCGAGCTTATCCAGGAGTTCGGCGTCTGTATCATGACCCATAGCCGAGTGCCTCAGCCAATTAACGTGCTGCTATCAATGAAGATAGGGACTGGGGAAACTCTTCGTAACTACACTAGCCAGTATTGGGAGCTTTATAATGAAATTGGTGGGGGTAATGAGAAAATCGCAGCAAGCACTTTCTGGCTAGGATTGCCTGAGGATTTCGAGTTTTGAAAGTCATTAACAAGAAGGCTTCCTGAGGATATGTGGTAACTGATGAGGCCTATCGAAGAATATAAGCGATTAGAAGATAACCAACTCCGAAATAAAGGTAAGGCCCCGATTGTAGGCAACCCTCAACAAGGTAGTTTTCAATCGAGGCCCAAGAAGGATTTAAGAATTCAAGAGCTAGATGCCCAGGTAGGGGAAGTCAATGTGGCGTTTAAGGAGCCGGTGCACAAAAATCATGAATCGAATCAAACATAAGCCATACTTTCGGTGGCCAAATAAGATAGGGGGTGACCCGTCAAGGAGAAATCAAAACTTTTACTGTACATAACACAAAGATAAGGGGCACACCACCGAGCAATGTAGAGTGTTAAAGGATCATTTGGGACAGTTAGTGAAGGCGGGATATTTGAAAGAGTTCATGGTGGATCCGAGGAATCAAGAGGTTAGGCAGGATGCTCGGCCACAAGGGAATCCTCTTCCCTCTCCACGAGGAGTGATAGAAGTCATTCATGCTGCATCAAGAGGCACGCTAATGTTTGGAATGAGGTGGGTGCTGGCTGTGGTTCTGGTGGGAAATGGCACAGATGATCGACCCCCCGAAAAGAAGCTGAAACAAACTTGGGAGATCATTTCCTTCGATGATGTTGATTTGGAGGGCATGATTCAACCACATGATGATGCATTAGTGGTTACGACTCGGATAAATGGTTTCATAGTAAAGAGAGTGATGATAGATCAAGGGAGTGGTGTTGAGGTGATGTATCTCGACCTGTTCAGGGGGCTTGGACTGAAGAAGGAAGATCTCTCCAAGTACAATACACCCCTGGTGGGGTTTGATAGCCAGATGGTGTTCCTAGAAGGGCAGATTTCCCTTCCCGTGAATATGAAAGGCAAGGAGGTGATGGCAACATTTATAGTGATCACTTCATTCTTTCGGTACACGGTGTTCCTTGGCAGGCCATGATTCACACAATGGGAGCAATGTCATCCACCCTACATGTCAAAGTAAAATTCTGCACCCAGCAAGGTATCGCTATAGTGCGAGGCAACCAGCAAGTGACCAGACAGTACTTAGTAGCCGCAATTAACAGGGAAATCAAGCAAAAAGAGCCAATCGAGAAGGCTCCCTTATAGTAATTACAAGAACCCCAAGAGGAAATGGGGGCTAGCTGTGCCAAGGACTTAGTGAAAGTAAGGATACTGCCAGATTGTGGAATGAGTTTTTTGGTAGGAGCAAGTTTGAAGGATGAAGAGAGGGTTGAGATGCTGTTGTTTCTTGTGTATAACGTAGATGTATTCTCTTGGAGCCTATACGAGGTGCCCAGGGTTGACCTTGAGTTTATAGTACATAAACTCAACGTGGACCTTCTGTACCCTCCTAAGAAGCAGAGGCCCAAGAGATCAACTAAGGAGCACGTGGAAGCCATCAGACAAGAGGTCGGGAGGTTAAAGGAATCCGGGGTTATAAAGGAGACATTCTTTTTGGAATGGCTTGCAAACACCGTGGTAGTGAAGAAGAAGAAGAATGGCAAATGGAGGGTTTATGTTGACTTTACTAATTTAAACTGAGCATATCCAAAGGATCCATTTCCCATGCCGAAGATTAATTAACTGGTAGATGCCACTTACGGGCACCCAAAGATGAGCTTTCTAGACGCTTTTCAGAGATATCACCAAATTTTCCTCGCTGCCAAGGATCAGGAGAAGATGGCATTCATTTCCCCTGATGCCAACTACCATTATACCATGATGCCATTTGGACTAAAGAATATTGGAATCACATATCAACGAATGATGACGAGAATATATAGGGATAAGATTAGGCGTACAGTCGAGGTGTATATTGACGACATGGTGATAAAAAGCAAGCGAGAGCAGCAGCATGTTGACGACCTTAAAGAAGTGTTTGAGATACTCCAACGACACTAGCTGTGTCTCAATGCTAATACGTGCGCTTTCGGAGTGGGGGCCAGCAAGTTCCTGGGGTATTTGATCACTAGATGGGGAATAGAAGTTAACCCTAAACAAATCGCAACTGTGAGATGTCTTAAATTGCCGAGTAGTCCAAAGGAAGTTCAGAACATTACCGACATGTTAGCTGCCCTTAATCGGTTTATTTCAAAATTTGTTGATCAGTGTTGACCATTTTATCAGTTTTTGAGGAAGTGGAAGGGATTCCAATGGAATGAGGAATGTGAAAAGGCTTTTTAGGACCTAAAGGAGTACCTAGGGCGAGCACCAATGTTGACATCCCTAGAGCCCGGAGAGGATTTATACATGTATCTTTCAGTGTCTGAGCATGCTGAAAGCACCGTCTTGCTGAGAGATCAAGGTGTGCAACTGCCGATATACTATATAAGTAAAACCCTAGTCGATGCTTAGACGAGGTATTTGTCGCTGGAGAAGTTGGTATTAGCACTCATGCACACTACACGAAAATTATGCCATTATTTTCAGGCTCACACTATCTATGTGCTAACTGAGTATCCTCTACAGTCATTGTTAAGGAGATATGATTTTACAGGAAGAATAGCTAAATGGGGGACTTGACTAGGCTCTTTTGACATTAGACCTAGAAGCTCGGTGAAGGGTTAGGTTCTTACCCATTTTATCGCAGAATTTTCCCTGAGGGGAAGATTGGAGATGGTCTGCCATGTAGAAGTCCTCCCGTGGAAGGTATTCGTGGACGGCGCGTCCAACGCATTAGGAGCTAGGGCTGGAATCGTAGTTATCACCCCGGAAAGAATAAAGTTGGAGCACTATTTTAGGCTGGGATTTAGGGCTTCTAATAACGATGTCGAGTATGAAGCCTTGCTTGCCGAATTAAGAGTTCTCTCAGATTTGGGTGTTAAGGAGGTGGAGGTATACTCAGATTCCCGATTGGTGGTTAATCAGGTATAGGGGAGCTTCGAGGCCAAAGATCCCCCTGTGATTGAGTATTTATGGTTGGTAAAGTAGACTATGGGCCACTTTTTTAGTGTGAGAGTGGACCAAGTGGCTAGAGGGCAGAATTAGCACACCAACTCCTTGGCCACATTAGCATCATCGGTAGCCGATGGGGTGCCCCGATTAATCAGGGTGGAATTGGAGGCCGAACCGAGTATTAACACAAGGGTAGGAGTTTTTTAGATTACCACCACCGAGCAGTGTTGGATGGATCCTATCGTCAACTTTTTAGTTGAGGATCGAGTACCGGGTGACGAAAAGGAAGCAGCCAAAGTGCTCCAGGTCGCTGCTCGGTACTAGTTATCTGCCGATCAGTAACTGTACCAAAGGTTATTTGAGGGGCCATACCTACAATGTTTGCACCCCAGTAATATTGAAGAACTCCTGGCTGAGTTACATGAGGGGGTGTGTGGTAGTCATGTTGAGGGACGTTCATTGGCCACTGAGCAATGACTCATCAGGGATTTTGGTGGTCGCAAACGCAAAATTATGTCATCGAGTATGCATAGAAGGGTGAGCAATGCCAAAAGCACACCCCGATGATCCACTAACTTGTTGGAACCTGAATCCTGTTAGTAGTCCTTGGCCCTTTCTCCAGTGGGGGCTAGACATAGTTGGTCGTTTCCCTCAGGCAACGAGCAACTGACGGTTCATGTTGGTGGCCGTGGATTACTTTATAAAGCGGGCAGAAGCAGGGGCACTAGCAAACATCCGGAATGTGGACATTAAAAAGTTTGTATGGAGGAACATAATAACGAGATTCGGGGTACCAGAGTCCCTTATATTAGACAATGGATTGCATTTTAATAGCAAAGCTTTCAGCGATTTTATAGCGATAATGGCACCAGAAACTGGTATTCTACCCAGGCATACCCGCAGAGCAACGGCCAAGCCGAGGCCACCAACCTAGTCATCGTGGAAGAACTGAAGAAAAGGTTAAAGAGCGCTAAGGGAAAGCGGGCTGAGGAATTGTCCAGTGTTCTATGGGCATACTAGACAACCCGGAGGAGGTCCACGGGAGAGACTCCGTTTTCTTTGACATTTGGAGCGAAAGTAGTCATACCAGCTAAGATTAACCTGTGCAACGCCCGGGTTTCAGGATTCGCTCCAGCCAAGAATGTTGAATTAATGATGAGACAACTAAACTTGTTGGTAGAGCACCGTGAGGCAGCAGCCATACAACTGGCAGAATATTAGCAGAAGCTTGCCCGAAGGTAAAACAGAAACGTGAGGAGAAGGGAGTTTAATGCTGGAGATCTAGTGCTTCGAAGGGTAGTGGGGAACAACCGAGAGGTCAATGCAGGAAAGTTAGCACCAACTTGGGAGGGACCATACAGAGTAATTGCCATCGCTGGCACGGAAACATACTATTTGGAAGAGTTAGATGAAAGACCACTTCCCTGGCCATGGAATGCTCACAATCTGAAGAAATTTTATCACTGATCACTAGTACATGAGGGCATAGCCTAAGCATAATGTTGTATGTGGATATTATTAATATGAATGTGATGTTTATCCATGCTAGTGTGTTTGTACCTATAACTCCATCGTCAGTTAATTCATTTTCCAATCTAACGAACACATGAACTACCATCGTCAGTTAATGCATCAAACTGTAGGATCGATGGACGGGACATGAACTACCTCACCAGCGTGCTGGCTTTGGATATCCTCGATTGGCTAATTGGCGAGTGATTGCTGGACTGGCTCATCTTCAGCAACATTGAGGTTGCCGATAACTTCGAGATCAGCACTTTCCACATGAGTATTAGTCACTCGCACCAGCTCCCTCATGTTAGGAGTATCCTCTTTGTCAACGGTAGTAGCCTGACTCTGAACAGAGGGGGAGGGGGAGGGGTCGGTATGGGATTTGTGCTGGATTCCTCAGTGGAGAATCTTCGGCCACCCCTATTGCCTGAAGGAATGTCAGCCACCCTTCTCCGAACCCATGAGACTAAGCTTCTTGAACGATAGGCTCCACGAGTTCTTAGCATCTGTAAAACCTTCATTGTAGCACTTGTCCTTATAGGCTTCGAGGGCCGCCATCAGGTCAGCTATTTTGTCAGCATTGGCTAAGTTTAGGCTTTCTACCTTCACCAGTTTAAGTTCTACGGTCCCAAGATTGGCCTTCAGCCCGAAAAACTTCTTTTCTGCCACCTTCCGAGCCTTCTCAGACGTCTAAGCCTTCTTTTCGACAACCTCAGCATCCTGGCAGCCACAACATCCTTAAGGGCCTTCACCCGTTTGGCATCCTCGGCAAGCTTTTTTAGACTTTCATCAAGAATGTGAATAAGCTGTACAGCCTAACATTGCAATAGTGATTAGTATGGAAGCAAAAGGAATGCGCACGCATCAAAATAAATGCGAATGTGAGAGAGTTGCTACTATAGTGTGCCATTGTAACCATCTGGTCAGTGACTCCTCGTCCTCCTCTGAAAAGAAGTGGACATCCTCTGGCAGAAGAAGGCCGTGCACCAAACATTGGGCCACTCGCCCCCTATGACCTTAGGCCCCCATCCTCAAGTTGGCAGATGATAGCAGAACCCCATCGCTGAATTTGAAGGTTGGCTGCTAACCCACCTCGGACCGGGATGAAGATGCTAACCTAGGGAGTCGGCCAGGAAGCACCCTCCGGCTCCCGGATCATGATCTCGCCCCGAAGGGTCTTCGAAAGAGTGCCACCTAGACCTTTAGGTGGTTGATCAGCCACACGCTGTCTCTTTTTACCGCAGCCAAAGGGGGGAGAAGGAGGGGTGCGGTCCTGGCCTTGAGGTTGAGGTTGGGCCGTGGGACAAGTGCCAAACAAAAACTGATCAGCTGTCATTTTTCGCCCAATAACCATCTCTGTGTCTTGATCGGCTTCAATTGCTTCTAACTTAGTTGCTTGGACTTGGGCTTCAGACTCTTCAACAGGTACATAGACTTTGCGGCTCTGAGTCACACGTTCGATAGATTCGTCCCTCACTGGTGCAAGATCCTCCACAGTAGTGTAATAGGGGCCAAGATCCTGAGCTTCACCAGTGGTCCACGTAGGCGGGAAGAGGTTTGCGTCCCGAACGTCTATATACGAGAGAAAAGGGTTGTCTACGAACAATGCCTGGCTGAATGATTGCTAGGTAGTATACATCGGGTTAACGCCAAGTATCAGATGGGATGCTCAGAGTTGTCCATCCTTGTGTACAAAAATTTCTGACCTAAGTACGAAGTTAAGATCTCTCACGTGCACGACTCTGAGATTTGGTTGAAATCTTTTTGACTTTGTAACAAATCAACAAACGGACTGGTTAGCATACGCGTAAATAACTAAGTTCAAATTTAGAGCAAATAAAGGTTCTCTGTACCAACCAACATTGCGCGGTGAAAACGGGCAAAGGAGCTTATCGACAAACCAGTGTCGCTCACCCAGACGAATTCCCCCGCCGAGTTTCTGTTGGAGTCGGGAAGGCATGATATCAGCCATACTCACATATCCCTAGTTTTTAGGTAGTAATTGGTCTTAATGTTTCCGCACAGATTGTACATGAAGTTAATGTCATAGTAGTTTAATTGTAGACCAAATATTTGGTTTAACCTACTAACACAAGTCACCACTCGGTAAAAATTGGAAGGGAGTTGATCGGGATAAAAGCAGTAAAATCTAACGGTGCTTATAATAAGAAGGTTCATGGGAAACCTAATCCCACCCTCAAGGATAGCCATTAAGGGGAAAAACACTGTGTTTTGGCCAATATGTCTATGGAGGTTGATATCACCCTTATGATAGTAGGCAATGTCAACATCTCAAGGAACGTTATAGGCTGCTCTAAAGCTAGCCAAGGATGCTTCAGAAGAAAGGAGGTAAGAATAGCCCATTCCTAAACTTGAAGATCAAGGGGACACTAAAAAAGAGAAGATAGAGTAAAAAGGAAAGATGAGCTTACTGTGGGTTCTAGGGAACGATGTTCTAGGTTGGAGAATGTGTACACGAGAGGAGTGTGCTCGACAATGAGGAAACTGAAGAAAAGAGGATGTAAAAAGTGAAATGGGGAGTCAGGAGAAGCTATATATAGGGGTTAAACATTTAATGAGGCAGAAGGCGGGAAAAACCCCTCTTATCCCTTTTTGGTAACCCCCCCACACGTGTGGGCGCGGTTCATGAACCATCAGGTTATAATTACTGACGTATGTGACAGCCTGGCACAATGCTACTTTCAAGAAGGCTTTGATAATCATCATGTCCGCTCAACGGATGATGCTCAAGATTCTCGAGGGACCATCAACGCCACTAAGATTATCCTTGATTCGTTCTTGGTAATCTATCATGAATTAAGGGGAGGCTATTGTACAGGAAAAGGCCTCGGGCCCATTGGGCCTTGAACCCCAACCTTGTGATAACGTACGAGATAGGACCCCAGGCCCATTGAGCCATGGGCCTCCATCTTGAATTACAACACCCGACTCAATCCCCATTGTATCGACGGCCTCTGTCCAAACATACCTCGGTGCTCGACGAACCCCCTCTCCGAGGATGTTACTTCTCGAGGATATAAGGCCCCAACGGTGCGATATTGCCTTGGGGAGTATCACTGCCGAATAACCTTTTGGAAGTAAAAACCAGTTCCAATGCCATTACCACTATCCCTAACGGAACCTCCACTAGGACCACTTTGAAGTGATAGAATTGGACCCCCATTACCACTAATAGTCAAGAATAATCATGACATCCCCATTTGTCTCAGGCTATAAATAGGAGGAAAGAATGGGAAAAAGGGGTTGGCAGTTTCAGAAAGAAACGCAGAGAGAAGAGAAAGACTACCATAAGAAGAGGGAGAGAGATTTAGAGAAATTGAGGGGCTTGTAAAATCTTAAGTGATTACCTGGGTCTCAAAGCGAAGGATCACCCATAGTAGAAAACCCAAAACCCACAAAACAAATAGATTGTGAGCCCAAAATTAGGTCAAGCCCATTAACTACATATTTTTGGCCCGCACACTTATCAAATAATAGTGAATTTTCTTCATTCCTTTGTTCCAAAATATATTAGATAATTGATGTTCTTGTATATATGTTCCATGTAAATTTTATTTTAATTGTCATTTTTTAAGTATACATTTAATTTATAATTATCATGTCATTGAATGTAGATGGATAACTCATTACTTTCTGCCTCCATAATGGGGGCAACTGCATCTGTCATTGCTTTGAGTGTTGTTCTTTTAAAAGGGCTAAGATCTAGGAGTGATATACCTAGAGAACCTCATGTCAATCGAGACAATGAAAGAGACTCATATGTGAGTGATATTCTTTTAGAGGTGATGTGCATTGTTTCCATGATATAAGGATGAGACCCTTTGCTTTTTATGCACTATGTAGAATTTTAGGTGAGAATAATTTACTTCAAGAGACCATTCACATGTCCATTAGAGAACAGGAGTTAATTTTTTACACATTATTAGGCATAATGTTAGGTTTCAAGTTGTTGGTGGGAGGTTTTATAAATCAGTTGAGACAGTGCATTGATACTTTAAGCATGTCCTTAGAGCAATTCTACAATTGTACAAACATGTAATTAGACTACCTAACCAAGATACACCCTTGGAGATAGGGGTGTTAATTCAGGTTAGCGTGTCGGGTTTGTGTCGTGTTGAGGTAGTGGTATTCGACTAAATGGTTCATCCCTAATCCAACCCATGTAATAATCGTGTCATGATCCTTCAACCCTAACCCGACCTATTAATAAGACGGGTTGACTTGAACCAACCCATTTGACACGCCTAATAAACGAGTCGTGTTAGGTTGACACGAACGTAACATAACTCATTTCAACCTGCATAATATTAAATATTACATCCATCTAGAAATATTTTTTTTTACATTCCAAAAGTAGTGCATACACTTCAAGTTTTCAACCCACATTCAAAATAATATAGTTCAACAAAAATATAACATTCGTCTAGAAATAAGTTCTTTACACTCCAAAAGAAGTACATACACTTTAGAGAGAGAGAGAGAGAGAGAGAGAGCAATAACCGGTTTAAAAGTTGACACTTTGAGTTTGAGAATTGGGCATGAAAAGAGTAGTATGGCTAAAATTAATAAAAAAAAAAAAAAGAAGAAGAAGAAGAAGAAGAAGATATTTATAACAAGGTTTAGAGATTTAGGGTTTGTATGGTTTAGAGATATAGGGTTTGTAAAGTTTCAATTTCCAATTATCCCTTGTAGATTTTTGTAATTACTTACTTTTCTTTTTAAATTTAAAATATATGTTGGATATGAAAGGTATTTGACAAATCTAAAATAAAATGAATATTTATTTGTTATATGAGTTAAACGGGTTGTGTTAAGTGGATCATTTTGGGTTGACACAAATAAATTAGCGTGTCAAATGTGTCTATTGCGAGTTACACGGGTTGACCTGTTTATGACACGTTTCTTATCGTGTCACTTTCAGGTCGACCCGTTTATGACCCAAACCCATTAAGGCCCAACCTTAACCCAAAAAAAACCCGTGTCGGGTTCGTGTCGTGTTCACGGGTTGGGTCAAACATTGACACCCCTATTTGGAGATAAGGAATAGCAACAGGTTTAGCCCCTATTTCAAGGTAAGTTTTAAAGGCTTTCATTTTTATTTTTTTATACATATAAAGATGTAAAATGAATGTAAATTATATTGGTAGTAATTAGAATTGTGTGGGAATGATTGATGGAACTCATGTTCGTGCATCTGCTCCACGTCAAATTCAAGGAAGGTTTCACGGCCGAAAGAATGGAATAGTACAAAATGTCCTTGCTGCTGCTACTACCTTTGACTTAAAATTCACTTATGTATTAGCTGGTTGGGAAGGAAGTGCACATGACTCTCGTGTCTTAAATGATGCATTATCTAGGCAAAGGGGATTAAAAATTCCTAAAGGTATTATAGGACTAGAAAGTGATTTTATTATAGATATTAGCTTTGGGAGTGATTTCTTGTCCTTTTTTACTATAAATGTGTAGGTAAATATTATCTTGGTGACGTTGGTTATGAAGTTCGAAAAGGAATTATCTCCCCTTATCGTGGTGTTTGTTGCCATTTGAAAGAGTTTAGTGATAACCCGCCAAGAAATGACAAAGAATTATTCAATCTTCACCATTCTTCATTACGCTTACCATACAACAGAAAACATTCCCAAGCTCATTTTTAAGGTTGTTACTAAACACCAAAAAATGAGATAGTTTTTCAAAAAATGTTTTCCGAAAAATGACCAGTTTTTCAGAAAACGTTAATAAGTGGTGGAGTAGCATTTATCATACTAAAAGTTATAAGTAAGAGAAATATTATGTTTATAATATTTTCATAACACTTTCATAACAAATCTTAAATGGTAGGGTGTTATTGGTCATTATGAGTGAACAAAAAAAAATTAAGTTATAAATTCAAATTTAAACTAATACCAACTTATAATTTATTGTAAAAATATTATTACAAAATTATGTGCAAGTTTTAGACTCACTTTAAAATTTTAGAAGTAGGCTCGGGCATAAATAATAATGTTTGTATTGGACTTTCCCTTCACTGTGGGATCCACACATTGACACACAGTGAAGTGTGATAATAATATCTAACCTAAAAGATAAGTCATTGGATGCAAATTCTGTCCACTTCAACTTTTTTGTTAAGTTAGCTTTTAAATCCTTTCCAAAAAAAAAAAGTTAGCTTTTAAATATTATAAAAACTCAATTATTGAGTCGCCGCTTATCTTTTGACTTTTGCAGAACCACTACAAGTGTACATCTACTAAATATATAAAGATAAGCTATATAATTAACTATCAATATAAAAATTTCCCAACATCAACAAAGCTTCAAAAGAAAGTAGAATCTCTATTTTTTTAGTGCAACACAAAGAATTTAGAATCATATACAATAACCTAGGCCAAAAACAATGGAATCCCACACTGTCGGCCTTATCGGAATGGCAATGAATCCAATATTTTGAATAAGGCTTGTACCACAACAATATCTACAATTTTGCACAATTAGTTCAAGCGGAGAATTGTTAATGGAAAAATTATAAATTCACTACTTTTTCTCTATCACAATTCCCCAATCTAAATGGTGAAAATTTGTACTTTTTGAATTCTTATTATCCATGAAGCACCTGGCAATTCAAAGCAGAGAAGTCATGAAAACCCTCTGGACCATCCACTATTTCCCACTCTACCTTGAAATCTCCATTTTCAACTTCACATACTTTCCCTATAGCGACCTTTAATCCGAATGAAACCACGAAAATTTTCCCCTCCACACCATTCACAGCCAAAGGCTTATTCATTTCCCCACGTGGGAACTTTTGCCCACCCACGTACCGCCACGTGTCACAATCAGGATCGTACACCTTCAATGGACAATCTCCATACTCTGATATCACAAACAGCCTATCACCCAAAACAACACTCAGTCCTGTCCACCCCTCCCTCATCGCTTGACTTGTGTCTCGCCACGTGTCACAATCAGGGTCGTACACCCCGCCTCTCGGCGAAAATCTAACCGGCCACGTCCACCCTTCCGTAACGTACATCTTCTTGCCGACCACAGCGGAATCGTACCTTTTCAAACACGTGCCCATATTAGCAACCGGAGTCCACGTGTCACCTTCAGGGTCGTAAGACTCAACGGCTGTGATTGGGCCGGTTGAGCTGGTCCCACCTGCACCAACGGTTATGATCTTCCCATTAACACTCCCAGCTGCGAAGCACGATCGTGGGGTCAGCATGGGAGACAAAACGGACCATTGATTGGTTGATGAACGGTACATGATCGTGCTCTGTGTGGAACACTCCGTATCTGATCCCACCCCGCCCAAAACAAAGAGCTTCCCCTGACGTGGCAGTGAGACGCACACAAAGCCCGGAGGGCACTTTGGCATCGGAGGCAAGACAAACCAACGGCCGGATCTGGGGTCAAGAGCTTGCCACTGAATCCTGGCCGTTGGTTTGTGAAATGCAGAAACGAATACGTAAGGCAATGAGAGTGAGAGAGCGTTTTTGGAGACGAGAAAAGTTGGGTCGGCGATGAGCCTTTTCCATGAGGAAGAAACTGAACGTACCAAAGGTTGTTCTGGGTATGGAACACGAAGAAGACAGAGCTCGACGATGTGGTCTGGTAATCCTGGGATCAACGGCTCAGATTTCTTGTCAGCTTCTTCGGAATATTTGGTTTCTAGCTTCGATGAAGGCCTCGGAATTGTCATTCTTCAAACTGAAGCTTGACAAGGAATAATAAACTACTTTATGGTTTCTGAAAGTTTTAGAATTCGGAACTTGTAAAAAATGGGTGGTATTCAGTTGCAGAGAAGTATTTTTGTTGTGCCAAATATATAGCCGAACAAACCCACAGAGTCAAAAGATATAGAGAAGGAGAGAGATAATGATGACGTGCGATGATTCTTCTCTTCGAGTTGTTTAGTGCTTTTCCGCCTACCGTCAATTTTTTATTATTTTTAGTGGTGTGTATGCGTTCAGTATTTTTTTTTACTTATTATAAAAAACGGCGCGTCTAATGAGTTTTTTTTTTTTTTTTAAGATTTTAATTTTAATTTTTTAGTATAGCAACTTGGGGTAGGTTTACCTTTTTTATAACATGGGTATTTTTTTTTTCTTTTTAGGAATATGAGATAGTTTTGATTGTCCACATGGAGTAGTGTGAGGTTTTATAGAACATAATTTAGTTTTATTAGTTTCACCGTACGCACTTCACACATGCGATGATATTTTATTTTATTTTAATGGTCTTATTTTGTATTAAACAAAAATTTGTGTTTTATTTTACACTAGTTAAAAGTCCGTGCTTTGCACGGTTTTATCATAAACTGGTAAAATATATATTTTATAAAAGAAACAATAACCAAATAAATAATTATTATAATAACAAAAGGAATCAATTTTATTGGTATAACAACCTTCAAATATGATAACACCTCAATAGAAAATTATTTGCTTAAAACTTACAAATTGTGCTCTAATGAGACTTGTAGTTACATGTATCAAATTGTTTTTATCTGAATTTTGTATATAGTGAGTCTGTAATATTTTTAGCTACAATAATATTAATGAGAAAAAAAAATGTTAGAAGTTGTTTTATATTTGGGAGATTGTTGAATACCTCTTAATACACTAAATTTTTAGCGTATCCTTGTTCTTGTTTGTCATTGTTCTCTATTAAAATCTTTAGTTCCTCGTGCAATTGGCCGTGGCTGAACATTGGACTTGGCAAGTCCTTGATTTTCGTTGATTGTCATAGCATAACAAATTGTTTTCTTAATCATAAAAAAAATATTAATTATGATATAATTTTCTAACTATAATTAACATGTAATCGTGTGAAGATTATCATTTCAAATGCTTTTATTTGATAAAATCATATATGTTTAACCATATTAATCATATATGTGTAACAACGTATCACCAATGAATATCTCTTTGGCTACCAAGTCAAAAAGTAAAGCAATATGTAATTCATGTATGGCATACAAAATAATAACAAAATCATGTCTAACTATATATTTTTTTGAGAAACATGTCTAAGCATATTTAATGATTGATTCTCAAACCATAACCATATAAATTGAATAAAACTTCAAAAAATTAGGTTAACCAAAAGACAAAAAAAAAAAAAAAATAAATACACAAAAGCTATTAAAAAAAATTAGAGTAAACAAATATATAGTTGTAGGGAGAAGAACAAAATTCGATGGAATCAAAATTCATCCACACTCATCAATTTTTTTTTTCAATTTGTGAAAGATCCACACTCATCAATTAAGTTTGGATATAAATTCTCAAACAAAAAAAGTTTGGATATTTTTTTTTTTTGAGAAAAAAAAGTTTGGATATAACTATTTCTTTTGTATATGTTTATTACAATGATTATTGACATAACAGAGTAATTAAACCATTTTCAGTGACCACTAAAAAAAACAGAAGAAATCATCAGACTTCGATATTCCAAATAGGACCCACGTATTTTGTTTTTTTTAGCAAACATACAAAGATTCAAATAATTTTAACCACATAAAATTGAAACTACATCCATAAATTTGCATTTAAAATTGCCTATTTTAATTCTATATATATATATTAGTTGAAAGCTCATGCATTATATGGATTTGTTTTGTTCATAAACATATTAAATATATAATTTTTTGAAAAAAAATAATTATTACATAATTTATATGCATCGTCTATTATACGTGTACACACTTCACATTTAAGAAGTTGATAAAAACAAAAAGTCTAATGCCAGTTTAATTTATGGATGTGTAAAGCTTAATTCTGAATCTAAAAAATAAGTGTTAAGATTTTTATCAACTTAGAAATTATAGGAGAAGAAGATAAGAACAAAAAAGAAATTATATCTTTTTTAAAAAAATCTAAAAAAATAAAATTTGGATTGTAATTGTAAGGACACAAATCACGCTGGATCAAAGTTGCACTGTTAGACCAGCCCAATGAGCCCTAAACAATGAATTTATAGAGAGTGGGCTTCTAATCTAGGTTTTTGGACAGTAGACAACACAAAAGTTGGATTAAATCACAGAACACATGCATACGTTTCATACATGGATGAAATATTGCTTTGTATATTGATGCCGAGGACAATTTTTGATATTTCCTTACAAGTTCTCTCCCCCCCTTCTCATTTCTTCTTTTTTGACTTTTATAGGCCTGCCTCCCTTTCTCATTTCTTCCACGTGTAGTCTAGACGCTCCTCCTGGATATTTGTCCCATCATTCCTCTTTCTTAAAGTCTCTGGCGGTAAGTATAAAGTTGAATTTCAATGTTCAGGTGTCACTTTCTCATTAATGCGGCTAGAGAGGTAGGTATAGAGCCTTCAATGCAGTGGCAGCAGCTTTTTCCTTGATATTTGTTTGTCACTTCCCTTTACTGCTTATTCTCATTTTCTCAGTTTCTGCATCCAAGGTCTTCAATACGGATGCCCTTGAGCCGCCAGATCACTCGTCTCGTCCTTGGCAACATGCTGCCAAGGACTTGGCCATTCTTAGACGTCATGTTTCGTGGTGTTCTGCCCATGCATGACACCTTTCTTTGTCACATGACTTCACAGGCGGGACTCATCATATTCTCGGACCATTCATGATATTAGGTTGGGCTTTCCTTCTTGTGAGAACCTTTGGGCCGGTCCAATGCGTATCTTGGGCCCATTAGCACTACAGTAATTAAATTGAGAGTTGAGACTTTTATCAACTTAGAAATTATAGACGAAATAGATAAGAACAAAATAATAATAATAATAATAATAATAATAATAATAATAATAATAATAATAATAATAATAATAATAATAATAATAATAATATCTTTAAAAATCTATAAAAATTTATGCAATTTGGTGAACTCACTTGGCGTAACCACGGCTTCTAAACTCAACTTTTATTATATAGTATATGATATATAATTTTTATTTTGAAATTTTAATTTATAAATGGATAAAGTAATTTAAAAATTATATAAATTAAATTTGGTGATTTTTAAATTGCTTTATCCACTTATAAATTGATTTTTAAATTATTTTATCCACTTATAAATTGATTTTTAAATTACTTTATCCACTTATAAATTGATTTTTAAATTGTTTATAGAAACTTGGGTTTTTAAGCACAAGTTTGGTGATTTTTAAATTGTTTTATCCACTTATAGTTAAATTTGAGTTTTGTGAATATGATTTCAATCACATCCATAAATCAAACTATTGCGAAACTTGTGTTTTCTCCCCTTCAGACACTCCAAACCACAAAGAACACGTTGATCTCACCACAGGTCTCTCTCTCTCTCTCTCTCGAAAAGTTTCTGAGTTTTGGGTGTTTTGATTCACATTATGTTGTGTTTTGGGGTTCAGAGGTGTTTTTCTAACACCTGGGCTTCAAGTGGGTTACGGAGATTGACGAAAATATACCACAGATGGGTTAAGTAACACTTTTCAAACCATGGGTAGGCAAAACCATAAGTGAGTTATGTGTAACTACCCCATAATTTAATTAGATTTCTTTCAGCTTTGGCTATTAATATATATATATATATATATATATATATAATTTAGAATCTAATTGAATCTAAACTCTTTAGTTTTTGCACCTAATAATTCTTGTGCCACAAAAATTAAAAAATTATATAAAACATTTGGCACAAAATTAAACTTCAATTAAAATTCAATTTAGAATTTAATTGAATTTAGACTTTTTGATTTTTGCACCTAATAATTCACTTGACACACAAATTTAAAAATTAGATGAGACACATGGTTCCAAATTAGACATGATTTAGAATCTAATTAGATCTAGACTCTTTGATTTTTGCACATAATAATTCATTTGCCACAAAAATTAAAAAAAAAAATTAGATGGAACACATGACACAAAATTGAACTTTAATTAAACTTCAATTTAGAATTTAATTGAATTTAGACTCTTTGATTTTTGCACCTAATAATTCACTTAACACACAAATTTAAAAATTAGATGAGACACATGGTGTAAAATTAGACATGATTTAAAATCTAATTGAATCTGAACTCTTCAGTTTTTGTATCTAATAATTCATTTGCCATAAAAATTAAAAAAATTAGATAGAACATATGACACAATATTGAACTTCAATTAAAATTCAATTTAGAATTTAATTGAATTTAGACTCTTTAATTTTCGCACATGATAATTCTGTTGACACACAAATTTAAAAATTAGATGAGACACATAACGCACAATTAGATATGATTTAGAATCTAATTAGGTCTAAACTCTTTTGTTTTTGCATCCAATAATTTACTTACCACGAAAATTAAAAAAATTAGATGGGACACATGGCACAAAATTAAACTTCAATTAAAATTCAATTTTGAATCTAATTGAATTTAAACTCTTTGATTTTTGTACCTAATAATTTACTTGACATTTAAATTTAAAAATTAGATGATACTTGGTGTAAAATTAGACTATAATTTAAAATTTAGTTGAATTTCCTTTCAATTTTGTCTATTAATATATATATATATATATATATATATATATATGGTACTAACTTATTTAACATTTCGTTAAAAGTACAGTTGACAAAGTTAAGAGTTAAGAGTTAAATAAATTACCGGGTTGATGATTGACGTAAAGCACTCTCTTCTGTACCAAAACAAGATCTAAAAATCCAATCCCAAGCGCACAGGTGTCCATCAAAATATTTGCTTCTATTATAAAAATCAGAATACATGAACACAAATCCCAAAAACAGAGACCAAGAATCATCCGAAGAAGGTTGAGTTGTTCTCTTCTGAAAAAGTATTCGTTGAGTTGATCTCTCCAAAGAAAGAATTAGTTGAGCTGACCTTTTCTGATAAAATTATCAGACTTGTTGAGTTTATATCTGATTAAGCGCGATGATCTGGCATGATTATATATATATATATATATATATATATATATATATATAAAATGAGGATTCCCCCTTCTCAACTATTTATCTCCAAATTCATATATAATTGTGACTTTATTAGCTTGACAAGATTGAAAGCAAAACCTAGAAATTATTATTTTTTTTTTTTTGCAATAATACTTTGTAGTTTGTACTTGAATAATTACTTATATTTTAAATTTAAATTCTTTTCCTGTTTTATTATTCTCTATTTTCTTATGAAAATAACTTTAAAAATATTTAATTTTTGAAGATATATATTTTAGCTGAGGTTGTTAATTATTATACATTTATTCTATTAATTTCATTATGAAATCATTATAGCCTGGCCTTCAATTCCACATTAAAAGTCGAAACTTTGAATCTTTCCATTTTTTTAGTTTTTTAAATGATTTATATATATATATATATGTATATATATATATAAATAAAAGAGGATTCCTGTTAAAACATTGGTGAATCTACTGCAAAATCGTTAGAAGTATACATTTTAAACAGGTGTGGACTAATTATGTTACTGTTTTAAGATACTCGGAGCGTATTGCATTTTTTTTACCTGGGTGCGTTTTACTTTTGTGTAGCTGGATAAAATTCATTTGCCTTACATATTAGTAATATTTAATCGTATATTTTATTGATTTAATACTGTAACTGATTTGAGATCTCACCTAAATAGCTCACATTCTAGTTGTACCGGATCTATTATTTGAAGATTTCCCCCCCGGAAAATCATATACCAACCTCTCAAGAAAGAAAATAAAGTGTTTCACGTTTGGATTGACATTTTATTTATTTATTAAAAATGAGTAAATTTATTTGTAGAATAGAGCAAAATAGGGGTTTTATCCATAAGCAAAGGATAAATTAGGTGCGTTATCACTTATCTAAGGATAACTAAGTTCAAAGAAATAGGGTAACTCACAACGTTAATTATTGTCTTTTTTTTTTCTTCAAAAATATCTCTAATTTAATTAATTTATTCTTATTACTAAAACATAAAAATAAGGTTAAAATCGTAAGTTGATAAAAATTATAAAAAAAACCTACCCATATTTATAAAACTACCCCATGTTCTATAAAATTCCCACTACCCCATGTACACAACCAAAATTACACCCATGTTCCTCTAAAAAAAAAAAAAATACCCCATGTTCTGAAAAAAAATAAAATAAAATAAAAATCCTACCCCAAGTTCCTATAAAAAAAAAAAAAAAAACTTACAACATGGGATAAAAGAAGTCAATTTTGTATCAAAAGCCGTTTCAGTTTAGTTAATGGAACGACATATCTTAGACTTTTCTTTTCTTTTTTTCCATAGTATCTTAAATCCTATGTGTTTGAATATATTAGGCTCAATTCATCGTCAATTTTATCCTTCTATAATAGCCTACTCTACTCCATAATATATAAATCTAAATGGTCTAATCATTATATTTAAAATAATAATAATAAAACTTAGAACAAGTGTAAAAGGCATGTTTCTAAAAAAAGAAAATTTGTAGTAGGCATAGACTCCACCTAATCAACGTGAATTCTAAATTGAATTCAATGCCTAACATTAGTTTTAACTTTTACCAAAGCCACTCGTTGCTTCAAAAAAATAATAAACACAACTTCACAGCCACACGATTTTAAAATGCATTGAGAACCTATAAATGACTGTATTCTCATGTACCAACCAATTTTAATCCAAATAAATAGCATAATTATAAGAAAATTCACACTAATTTATTAATCGTATATAATATATTAAATTGAAAGCTCAATCAGAAATCCAAATTAGGATTTAATTGTACTCCGATTTTATACTAAGTATCATTCTTATTGCCCTATAATTTGATCTCAAGTGTCTTTGAATTTCATGTCAATTGTGAAGTATTATTAAAGTCTTTTACAACTACAATTTATTAAAAATTGTTGTCTGTGAATAATATACAATCACTTCCACATAAATACATCATTTTTTCTTCACTATTTACTGTCAACTATGTCATAATTGTGACGCAAAAGTTGTAACAAAACTTAGATACAATATTAAAATACACCACTATTTTATCACTCCAAACAAAATTTAGGTACAATATCTTAGGTGCTGTTTCTTAGGTTCTTTACTTAAGATTGAGCTATATGATTATTTAACTGAAAAATACACTTTAATATCATGAAAAAAAAAATTTACATGAAAAAAATTTAAGAGAATAACTTAAAAAACAGTATCTAAGTAGTAAGTAGCATGCCTAGGTCTTGCTTTTATCCCTGCTCTCCACAATCACTAAGAAATGCCTAGAGAATCATCCAACCAAATCTTCATGTCAGAACATTTGCAATCGTAAGCAGCTAAGACTTTTGCAACTAATAGTTTATAATAATTTTATTAAATTGTTGCAGAAGTTACGCAAAATTAAGCCACCCTCTCAAATTATATTAAGTAAAACTTAAGCCACAATGATATATATATATAATGAACTGGAAAGATTTTATTACCAAACAAAAAAGATACATGGAGGCGAAGATAGATTCCTCCATTACAATTCAAAGCAAGGAGGCCACAAGCCATAACAAAATTTAAGCCACAATGATATTTATACCTCAGACGCAATCGTCCAAGTGATAATCAGTTGTAAATTGTAATTCGTCATAATGTTCGTAATTAATATTTGTGAACATTGAACTCATGCCAGTTGGAACATTGGGCTATCCTGGCATGGTCGATCTGGAATGCTCGTAATAAGTTTTACTTCGAGCAGAAACAAGTTCATCCTAGTTTAATTCTCAATGGGGCATACGGGCTGATGGATGAATACCAACGGCAAATGCAGTCAAGAATCTAGGGGGCTCGTGGGTTTAGTAGCTGCTTTTTGTGTGCGGCATGGTGTAGTGTGTTTTCTTTAGTGCACTTGGAGTAGCTTTATTCCTTGGCTAACTGCAAGTAGTTAATCCTGGGGTTTATACTTTTTCGTTGTTTTTCCTTTTTTGCATTCGTTTGGTTTCGCTTTTAATGAAAGTTTCTAATCCGTTCTCCAAATATATATATATATATATATATATATATATATATATTTGTGAAAATAAAATTTTACTTTAATTAATTTTAAGAGAATGAAATAAATTTTTCTTAATTTTATCGTGGTTTGCCACATTTTACAATATGCACTGAAATACATTGATATAAAAAATGGACAAAATTTAGCAACAAAGTCAGTTGTAGCCTAAAACTACAAATTGCTCTAATAAACTAACATGTATAGAAAATAGCACATACATTGTACATAACTAGAATCATTTATTTCATGTCCTACATCCAGGTACATTTGATGTGTTCCCTAAACCAACTATTCTTTTAATAATTACAATTAACAAAACTATTTTAATACTTGATAAGATAATTACATGTTAAAGAGAAATAATAAATATATAAGATATAAAACTTAAAATAAAAATAAAATAGTAATGAGATGAAAAATCGTAAGAATTTTAAAAGTTTCGGTATTATATATTGAAATATATTGATTACTTAAGTAAACTTAACTCATTTAACTCTGGTTAACTACACAATCTATTAAAAAATAAAAAACTAAAACGACAAAACGTATAATCTCTCTCTCTCTCTTATCGTAGAAACCCTGCTCCCAAACCAGAAACCCAAACCATCCTGTCTCCATTGCCGGCCAACCTCAAATCAGTTTGAGATTCTTTCGCTTTGGTAGACACCTTAGAATAAATAATAGAATCTTTCTTTGGCCTTGTCTGTGTAAGTGATGAGAAGTTGAAGAGATTTGTCGAAGTTCTTTTCTGTTTTTCTTTCCCAAATCTTAATAGTGGAGAACTAAGGACTCTGGTGCGTAGTTGACAAAAGTGAATTTTTATGATGTAGTTTTGGAATAGCACAGATCCTCACATCTACATGAGTTGGATTTGTAGTTACTGAACATAGAGTTTGGATTTTGGTACTAATTAGGTGAAGTATGTGATTAGAATATACTGCAGGTTATCTCACCTCTATGTTAATGTTCTTGTTCTTCATGATGATGAAACTTAAGTGGTTGAAATTGGTCTCACATTGTCATTGGAATTCATGAAGGGTTAATGTGATTGACGGCTTGTGAATACATAAACTGCCATCCTTTATTTGGTCTCAGCTCTGATTGCAAATTTGGATTTGGATTGGGAAGCATTTTCTAGTGAAAGTCCCAATCTTGTCATTATAATTTTTGTTAACAACTTTATTGTGTTGGCCGGTGGAGACAGAGGGTTTGGGTCTCTGATTTTGGGAGCTGGGTTTCTTCCATAAAAGAAAAGAAAGAGAGAGATTTGTCCTTTTAGGTTTTTAGTTTTTAGTTTTTATTTTTTTAATAAGTGGTGTAGTTAACTAAGGTTAGTTGGGTTAAGTTTACTTAAGTAATCATGTGCAATGCATAGGTCATTTTTTACACACGTTAGTTTATAAGAGCAATTTATAGCTTATTAGAGCAATTTGTAGTCTTAGGCTACAACTAGTTTTGTAGCTAAATTTTTCCATAAAAGATTACTTTTTTATAACGTGTCATTATTATTTTATCATTATTTTTCACATTCATGTGAAATTCACTAGTTTTACATTTATATATGGTGGTATACATGAAAAAAAAACACATCTACAACCAAAAAACACCAATTAACATGAGAAGGACTAATTTAGCTTTTTAGGTTTTCTTAAAAGGATTTGTAGGGTTTTGTCCAAAACCAACTTAAATCCTGTGATGTATGGCGTGAGACTCGCTATATCAAGGCATGTAACAAATTATTGAAGGGGTAAATACTAGATGGGAGAAATTTTGGAAGGGGTTGGGGCCTTAGGGGTAGTTGGATGAGAAAAAATGTTAGGAAAATTATATATAAATGAGAATAAATTTTAGTAAACACATAGGAAACAAAACTACATGAGAACACAGATTTACGTGGGTGTGAGGAAAGAGAATACATAATCACCTGGCCTTCATACAATGATGTTACTAGGAACTTTGAGCTTTGAAACTTTATTTTAATAAAAGAAAATGCTAAAGTTAAGAATTGCCTAGTTCTAGTCTTCTAGTTTAGGTAGTTCAAAACCAAATTAATCATATTTGTTCGCCTAGCTGGATTAACTCCCAGAAGCCTTTTTCAAGTCTTTGGTTTCCTGGTTGGATTGATTTTTTTTTTTTTTTTTTTTGAGTTAAAGGTAAGTAAGGTTGGATTGATTATATGTGGGTGGTTGATTCCTAGTTTTCTATTAATAATATAATTAGTATCAAAATATCTTCAAAATGAGTCATGATAGAATTCTAAGGTGCGGTTTGGACTGTGCGCACTGTGCGTGCAGAATTCTAAGGTGTGGTTTGGACACAGTGCGCACATTGGACACAGTGCGCACACTGTGTGTAGTGCGTGTACAGTATGTGCACTGTATACACACTGTACATATATTTTTTTAATAATTTTTTATTAAAAATAGATCCTATAATACTATACACATATTTAAAAGTTATTTTATTACAATATTTTTAATTTTTAATTTTTAACAAATCGCTCTATCTAAACACAACCTAAGCATTCTCAATCGCCATTTTGGAATTTTCAAAACTCTCAAATACCTAGCCTGTTTAACTTTAAACCAAACCAATCAAAATGAATAATGAAAAAACCCAATCAAATTATTTTGCTGTCCAAGGGGTCAATTTGGACTTGGTGATTGGTGTTTCTTTTTGGGGGTAGTTGGAATGTGGAATATAAAGTGATGAAGCTACAACATAGGTCAATTATATGAGTTGAGAGGTGGAGAAATTAAAGCCAAAACATGCGTATGAAAATGCTTTTGATTTAACCTTTCAAGCACCTGTCATTAAGATGGGGTCCTATAGATTATGGATCAATCAAACACAAACTGACAAAAGTAGGACATCGGACATCCACTCTCATTTTTGTTTCCAGAATTCATATATGTTGATAATTGAGGCCCCCAACTCCTTCCCTTTTAAAACGATGTGTGCGGTCTTTTGCGTTGTGTACACGTATCAAGGTTATATATATATATATATATATACATATATATATATATATATATATATATATATCAAACCGTGATGTATGTTATTAGCTACTCCAGAAATTTTATTCAGAGTATTCTTATTTTACTTTGAAAATATTTTAGGTCATTTCGGTCTATTTTGAGTATTTCAATATATTTCAGTAAATACCAACCAAAATTCAAGATTTGACAAACATGAAATTTGTACTAAAAAAAAAAAAAAAAAAAACCTAAAACCAAAACAAATTTGCATTTTGTACACTGAAAAATCTCAAAAGGAAAAAAATAATAAAAAGAAATGAAATGAACAAAGATACCTGTACAATAAACTATAAATTTATTAAAAATATTAATAAAATTATTAATTATTGTTGTTTAGTTGTTTCATAATTTTTTTTTGTCTTTTATAAATTATAATTTGTTATATTATTGTTTCATTAATTATTAAATTATTAATTGTTGTTTAGCCTAACATAATTTAATTTGTTTGTTTTTTATAATGTATTAGTTAATTAAATTATTAATTATTGGTGTTTAGTTGCTTCATTCATTTTTTTTACTAACTACTAGGAGTCTAGCACACACCCCACTGTATGTTAGCACACACCTCATGTGTGCACACACCTCATGTGTGCACAAACCCCTGCCTCTGCATGACTTTTACTTCCCCAATTCAAATATCTCACCCCTGACCCCACACCACATGACCCCATGGCCCCATCTACCCCCCACTTAACAGATAAGATTCACACAAGAGGAGCCAATCAGATAAATTCACAAATCACAATACACTACATTTGTTTGGCATAAAAATTTTGAGGGTATTCCTGATATTGCTTGAGGGTGTTCCTTTTTTTTTTTAAAGGTAAAAAAATAAAAAAAATTTAAATTATTATTATATATAAAAAAAAAAATTCAAGCTAGGGTGTTCCTAGGAACACCTTGGATTCTAAGTGGCGTCACCACTAATGCAAGTTGAATGGTTCAAATCAAAAGTTGAAAGATTAACTTTTGATACAAACCGCTGGGTTAAGAAAGTTAAAAAAGTAAAAAAGTTAGTTAAAAAAAAAAAGTTAGAAATTTTGAAATAGTGTGCGAGAGAGATTGTATTATTGCACTTGATCTCATTATAAATAAACACTATAATATAGAATATTATAGGTGAGATTGGGTTTTATAAACACCTTAAGTTCATTAAATTAGGTAAAATAGGTTTCTCAAAAAAAAAATTATGTAAAATAGATAAAAATAAGAAGAGTGTTATGTCCATAGTATTTTTATAACAGATGGTTATTTGTTATTGGTTCAAATTTGAACCTAATACGAAAATTACTTTTTTTCTCCAACAATAACAACCTGCCACTTAGGATTTGTTGTAAAAATATTGTGAACATATCATTTCTCAATTATAAGTGACAAGTTGTTATCAGTTTTAATTTAAGCTCACTACTGAAATTACTTTTTACCCATCTAGTAACAACCTATAACAACCCAGTGTCAGCTCTAGGAAATTTTTCTAGGGTGTTTCTTATGAAGCATAATTTTTCCCGGTGGCGGCTCAAAGAATTTTTCCCAAATATATTGTTGTTTAGTTGTTTCATTAATTTGTTTGTCTTTTATAAACTATAATTTGTTATATTATTGTTTCATTAATTATAAAATTATTAATTTTTGTTTAGCCTAACATAAATTTTTTTTTGTCTTTTATCATGTATTGGTTAATTAAATAATTAATTATTGTTTATTAGTTGCTTTTCCCAATTAATTATTGGTTAATTAATATCCCAAACAAACAAAATTAATTAGTTCAACTGATTAATATGGTTGTTTGATACTTGGAATATCACACTATTACTTAACCAAAAAAAAAAAAGTCAATAAATTGTGCAGCACAAAAATATATAGGCCATATAGCTTAAGTCCAAGTTTAAAAAAGAGTGATTTATTACATATTTTATGACCATTAGTGGAACTAATCAACTAGCACATAGCACACTACCATATTTATTAATTATTAGTTGCACACTTGCACTAGCACTAGCACACAGTGAATCAGATAAAACCAATTTATTGTATTTCACTGAAAGACACTAACACCAACACTAAAAGACAATTAATAATCTAACCAACACCAACAACTTACTCATCAACACCAGATAAAGCCAAAAACAGGATAAGTATTAATAAAGAGAGACTGAGATGAAGAGAGAGAGAGAAACTGAGAGAGAGAGAGAGAGAGAGAGAGAGAGAGTGTGTGTGTGTGTGTGTTAGAGAGAAATACCTTAAGGAAGCATCGGAGTAGAGAGGCCTGAAGGCTGAGGCAGAGGTAGAGGCAGTGACCATCACTGTCACTGACAAGCGATCTCCGATGAGGGGCGAGTGAGTGACAATACGCTTTGGACTGATCTGCAATGAGGGGCAATGATGTGCTCTAGACAGACTGGACTATGATTGGACAGATCTTCGATGAGGGCCGACGATGTGCTCTGGATTGCGACTAGACTGATCTCTGATAAGGGGAGGCGTTGCTCTGTTTTTAGGTTTGCTTTAACCTTTAGTGATTTTTTATTTTAGGTGTTGCTTTGATGCTCTAAGTGATTTAAGGTTTTTGATTTAGTGATTTGCTCTATATTGGGGCTTGGTTTTTTTTTTTTTTTTTGGAGAATCCGTGAGTTTGCTTCCTTTATAATCTGTTGGGCTTGCTGTCCGTTGTTTTGCTCTATTACAAATTTTTTTTCAGATTTTAGTTCAATTTTATTTTTTGGTCTTTTTTTTTTTGCTTGAAAATAGAAATAATTTTTTTTTTTTTTTAATTTCAGGGTGTTCCTAATTTTGATTGAGAGTGTTCCTAATTTTTTTTAAGGGTAAACAAATAAATTGTTTTTAATTATTATATATAATTTTTTTTTCAAGTCAGGGTGTTCCTAGGAGCACCCTAAGTATAATGTGGTGCCGCCATTGTAACAACCTACAATAATACAATTTATAATTTATTGTGAAAATATTATAGATATAACATTTCACTAGAAAAAATGCGAAAAAATAAATCGTTACCAACTTGGAGAAGTAACCTGCTCACAAAGTAGCAATTCAAAGTGAATAATTGGTTCTTAAAAAAAAAAAAAAGTCAATGATTGGGGCTAAATTGTAAGCCGGTTGACCTGTAGCTAATAGCTATTGCTGGTTTGGTCATAGGTGGTAGACAAGGCTAGTTTCCAAACAAGGTTGAATTCTTCTTACTCATAAGAAAGTTTCTTCTCTTTGAGAAATAGTCTCAATTGTCAAAGACATTAAACAATTTGAGGCATTTCTACTCTCTAATATATAAATCAGTCAATGCAACTGTTGATTGGTTACAATTGTAAGAGCAACTACATCAGTGGTTGTAAAATCCATCTATTTACACAAAAAACCTATTTTTTCTATTTTGCACAACCAATTTTATAAAACACCCACATCAGTTCATCTATTATACACTATATTTTGTATAAATAATATTTTATCTACACGTTTCTTTTTTCCAATACTTCCTCTTCTTTCTTCTTCTTTCTTTTTCCTTATCTCTGTCATTTCCTCTTTCTTTTCTTCCTCTTCTTTCTTCTTCTTTCTCTCATGGTTAAAACCTAGAAGCACCAAAGCAAGAACTCCATCAACACCATAGCCATCACAAGCACCACAATGCCTCTCCAATCCACCGATCTCCGTCAACCCGAATGCACCATCACAAGCACTCCATCAACACTGATCTCCGTCAACCCATCACCGATCTCCTTCAACACCGATCCACATCAACCCATCACCGATCTCCATCAACACTGATCCACATCGCCGATCCAAATCATCTCTCCAATCCATGATCCATAATCACCGATCCAACAATTTTGTTCTAGTGGTTGATTTTTGATGTTTTTAGTTGATTTTTGATTTTGTATTTGTGGGAGTGTGTATCAGAGGAAGAAAGAACATGATAAGGGAGGGTTAGTTTTGCAGATGGAGAAGAGAGAGAAAAAAAGGAGCGAATCAGAAATTATTAAAATATTATATGCACATGCTACAGTAACTGTGTTTATATGCATGGTAACTGTTCATTTGCAAGATCATTGTGTATATTTAGACATTTTTACAAAAACTGATGTGGAGGGTTTTTGGGTTAAAATGTACAAAATTGAGCACTTTTTGTATTTTACACATTTTTGCAACCATTGATGTGGCTGCTTTAATTGGGCTGATTTGGACACTAATAGTCTATCTAGTTTACAGAATATCTAAGGATGACCTTCTTGATTCACCTTTTACGTAAGAGGAAAAGCCACGAACTAAAATTGGGCCAAAATGGCCAAATATTATCTTTGGTCAAAATATTTAACAATGTATTACTGTTTGTAAAGTATTTAGAAATGTATCACTATTTTGTAACTTAAATTCATAAAACTCAACTTTTACAAGTAACTCGAGTTTCAAAAAATCGAGTTTTTTATAATGTAATCTCGAGTTCTATGAACTTGAGTTATTTAAAAGTTTATAAAACGGGAAAATACCAAGTAGGTGGAAAAGTTGTAGATGGAAACACTTTGCTTGGAATGAACAACTCTAGTTCTTTTGAGGATTTTTCTGAAACAAGTCAAGACACTGCTAAGGAAAGTCATGATGAGAGACTGGACAATACTTCTACTTGTCCTATATGCACATGGGAGACAAGACAAGACTAAAAGCTGAGTTTATGCTTATCTCCCACGGATTGAGATCCCATGCAACACTTAGGGCATTGCATAGGGTGTAATGGCACAAATCTCAGCCTTCCATTTAATCTAATGGCTCATTCTTTTGACACCTCGCCAATTCAAGTTGGCCATCCTTGTGCTCACTTATGTTTTTATTTCAGCTTCCCAAATTTGAATTTTACTAAAAATCTCTCTCTCTCTCTCTCTCTCTTTCTTTTCTCTCTCTCTTAAACCAAGTTCTCTTCCTCACTCTCCCTAACACACCATTCTCTCAAACTCCACTCTTGGTCTTTGCCTTTCCCTCTCCCTCAACCCCATCGTCACCACTTCCAGCCTACCCAACTTAGACCCATCAATAAAAACAAAGAAAAAACAATGACTCACCATCTAAGATCCCGACCCCTAAACACTCACACCCCTTTTTAGACCCAAATCAGAGAGAGAGTAAGGGTTGAGGTTTGGAGAGAATTGGGTGTAGAGAGAGAAGTTGAAGCTTTTCAAACATAGATCAGAGAAAGTAAAGGTTAGGGTTTGGAGAGAATCGGGTAAGAGAGAAGTGGATGCTTTTTCAGGTTTCATTTATGGAGGTAAATGAGATTGAGAGACAGAGAAAGAGTGTTTGGTCAAAGGAGAGAAGAAGCCACCATCGGAGGTGGTGGTTGTGATGAGCTAGCCATGCTAATTTGGTTTCAAGACTTGGGCTTGTTTCAAAAAGAGACCACCACTCGGTAGGTTTTATTTTATCTCTATTTTTTTATTAATTTTTTTGATAAACTCTGTTTGGTTGCAAGGAAAGGAAGGAAAGTAAATAATGGTATCAAAATTTTGTTGATTGATTGATTGGTGCTGAATTTGATTCTGACGATGTAAAGAAAATCAGTAGGCTGGATGCTTCGGATTTGAAAAGACTACTGGCTGTCTTGATGGCCTAAAAAGAGAAAGAACAATGATCAAAGGTGACAGGGGTCGCCGGCCAAGAACCCTTCGATGCCAAAGTTAGTTTTTCTCTCTCCAATTTTGGAGTTCCAACTTTTCAGGAAATGTCAAAAACGTACATTTGTCTGGTCTGAATGAGCCTTTATATAGTATCCTAAAAACAATTATTAGACTTGTAACCTCTCCTAGATTTGAGGAGGTGTGAGGGTTCAAGGATAACTTCCACAACTGTTTAGGAGTTACATTTTACACACATAACCGTCACTAGAATGGAAGTTATGCGTGTGATAAGGAGTCGTAGTACACACTCAGGAATTTTCCCAAGTGTCAAGGGCTCATCTAGGGGTCGAGCGTACCTCGCTTCCAAGGAAGGTCGTTCCTATATGGACGACCTTCTTACGGGCGAGGTTGATGACTCCCTTGGATGAAATGGATCGGTTTTGTTGATCTTGACCATGCGAAGCTCGTCCAAGCATCTTCTTGCATGGATGAGCTTTTTATGGATGAGGTTCTTACAACCTTCGCTTTCCCGGCCTTGTCTTGGACGACTGTTATGGACGACATTGGAGTTGGGGATTTTATCATACCCCATAAGATTCTATTTTCTCTCTCTTTTTTTTTAATGTTTTTGGTTTTTAGCTTAGGAATTGAAATCTAGTCTTATATTGCTTGCATTTTTGTCAATTGTTTAAAAATGCTTAAATCCTTGTAAGTTGTATTCAATGGGCTTATTATTAGGTTCCTAATGATG
This sequence comes from Castanopsis chinensis, assembly GCA_032878915.1. Lineage (NCBI taxonomy): Eukaryota > Viridiplantae > Streptophyta > Magnoliopsida > Fagales > Fagaceae > Castanopsis > Castanopsis chinensis. Next base: position 17,310,823 of record JAVQMG010000115.1, on the reverse strand, counting down.
AAAGTTTGAACCTTTATGAGCTATTTGACCAAAACTTGAATGTTCAATACACTGAAAGGCTTTTGTAGAAAAATTTTGATAGCATATATTTCCATTTAGAGGTAATTACATAATATTGACTTTAAATACTTCTTGTAGATGTGTTGTTAAAAAGACATGTTTTGATTGTGTTGAATGATTCATATCAAGTGTCACTCCTTAGATATAGAAGAAACTAAATGGGTAGCACAAATGATCAAATTCTCAATTATACAAAATTTACTTTTTCAGATTGTCAATTGTCCTGGCATCCTAGAAACTGCTACAGATGCAGATCATTAGCCATGAAGTTTGTTATTTATAATTTCTAGAATGAAATTGGTTCTTTAATCTTAGTCTTTTTTGATTTAATTTGTAGTCGCTTCATTACACGTATTTTTAATAACTTGCATTACTTCCATAACTCAACTTAAAACCATAACAGCTCATTACTATGCTTTGGGTATGGTTGAATATGTTGTGATTGAATTTCTATTTGATGGTGAGCTTGTATTTGTCCTTGGTGTAAATATGTATTATGGTTATAGTTTTTGTTTGGATTTGAAACAAATGAATGGTGGTTGGATGGGTTTTTCATTTGTTAGTGTAAAAAAATTGCAATGGGTGAGTGTATTAATCTTCTTGTTGTTTTTTCCCCTTTGCTTTGATTTTTGTTATTGCCTTGCTTATTGTTGTTACCTCTTAACCAATTTTAGGAGTTTATTTTTCTTTGACATAAACTGGAAATTCTATTGGTTGGTCATGAGCTATTCTAAAGATCCTTAAGACATTTTTCTTTTTTGTCCTAATTTTTCTTAAGTGCATGTTATTTTCCTAAATATGGATTGACCATGCATTATGCAGCAATGTATTATTCTGGAAGGATAATATGTTTGTCTTGTTGAAGTTCATTATACATACAATCTATGGCTCTTGACAGATGAACTTGTGAGGAATTTTTTTACTGTCTTGAATTGTTACTAATCATACTATATAAGTTCAGCTCAAATTTTAGGTAATGAATTACATATTTTTATATGTTTGTTAGTGCAGGCCCAAAATATTTTGGGTTCTTGGTTCAAAATCATCTTCCAAAATTTGGTGATTTTATTTTTCTTTTAATAAAATGTTAAGATGTAGAATTGAAAGAGTAAATTAAATTAAATTGAAAGAGAAAAATGGTTTGGTGTTGTTTGTGTGGTGCTAAATTTCACTGGGTTGTAGAACTTGTGTTCTTTTTTGTATGGGAATGAATCGTTGACAACTTGTGTTCCTTTTTCTATAGTAATGAATTTATCAATGTTTCATATGACAAAAAAAAAGGTATATTCTTTACTACTGTGGTAGAAGTTTGACTAGTGAGTTCAAATTATTGACTATAATGATTGCAACAAAAAAATAGAAACAAAAATTTTATGGTTACTGCACTAATTGATTTTTTTTTTCAACACTACAAGATGACATAGAAACCAAGCCTACTCAACCTACCGTAAAGCTAGCTTTGTTCATGATTTTTTTTTTTTGGTGGAGAAATTGTTCATGAAATTTTAGATGTAAAGAACATGACTCATATCTATTTTGGTTAGGATCATAATCAAGATATGGCTATTTTGGCTTTCTTGAAACACTATAATCACATATTTATATTGTGAAGCTAATTTAGCTAGGTTATAAAGCCTTTTTATTTTGGGTTTTGTTCAATTGGCTATGGATAAAAATTAAAATGAAATTTTGTTGTTCACAGTGAGTGACAAGTGAATTTTGTGACCCTACTACTAAGCATAAATGGTCTTTTCTTCTTGTTATTACTAGATGGTATTAGGAACATAATTATTGGCTTGTGTTTGAGAATCTACTATTAGCTTTTTTGTGCTCTGGTTGTGCCTTTTATAGAAGAACTTATCCATGAACTTTCTCAAGAATTTATCAAGCTATATAGTATTGTGGATCAGATAGGAATTATGAGGAGCAGTTTCTCTACAGTAATTTAACTATTGTCTTTTGTGGAATTGTGGAACAAATAACGTTATGTTTTTTGACAAATTGTACGATTAACGTTTCTTATTCTAGTGAACAATGCCCCCTTCCCTCTCCCCAAAAAAGAAAAGAAAAGAAAAGAAAACCAATCCAATTCATTGCAATGAGCATTTTTTTAAAGCAAATTCAACACAATATAACTAGTTTCTCTAACTCTAATTATATAGCAACACAACAAAAGTTCAATTACAAATATAAGGACCACAATTAACCAAAGAAAAAGTGAATGTAATGGATAATGAATCAGATGCATATCTATAGTTATCAAAGTGTCACACTGATATATAAAGTGAGCATTTTTTTAAAGCAAATTCAACACAATATAACCAGTTTCTCTAACTCTATAATCATATAGCAGCACAACAATAGTTCAATTATAAATATAAGGACCACAATTAACCAAAGAAAAAGTGAATGTAATGGATAATGAATCAGATGCATATCTATAGTTATCAAAGTGTCACATTGATTTATAACAAGTAATAAATTCAGAATTTAATCTACAATGAAACATAACAGTTTGACTCCAAGAACATATCATTCTCCCAAAAACAATTCTAGTTAAAACAGTGGCCTCAAGTAAGAGTATGTAAAAGAAATCGGTTATCCTTCCCCTAAATGAGTTCTCTTCAAGGAGCTTCTAGAATCAAGCACGTATATGTGATGAAGCATAAAAATATTAATCACTTGCATTTAAAAAATGAACAAGTTTTCCGTACATGACATTGCATTTAAAAATATTAATTAGTTGCATATATAATTAATGTTTAACTAGAAGTTACTCCAACATGCGCTTGTACAATCTAACATGTTTAATATGTTTGAGTAGCTCCTTTAGTTACAAAAAATTATCCAAAAAATTTGCTACATGTGCAATCAATTATCTAAATAATCAGATATACTGCCCAAGAAACTGTCTAATGCAAAGTTGTCCAAAAATACTCTCCCCTATGCTATATGCTACCATGTCGAACGTGCAATATACTATCAAACAAACTGTTCAAAAAATGTTGTCCATCATACTACAAAATCAATATTAGCTTGAAACTATGTCAAAAAAATCAATTAAAATTAAACAAACATGAGAAAATTCCACTATAATTTAACTTACCATTTATTAGTTTTTTACATACCAAAAAAGTGTTGTGTTTGTAGGCAAGCATTTGTATTTTCAACACATGGAGTTAATGCATAATTGAACCTAACTTCATTTCTCAATGTATATATATGAACAAATAAGTTTATTCCATAAACATGTATGAAAACATTTATTTTTCACTTGACCAATATTCACATGATTTGATACTTAAGACGATGGAGTTAAAGTGGTACTAAAGAATGTTGCCTATGTAATCATAATGATTATAATAGTAAAATTGTAAGAAATAATCTAGATACTTATGATTACAAAACATAAAACATATAAACAAGTAAGTTTATTCAAAATTTCATGTATGGAAACGTTTACATTTTACCTGACAAACATCCACACTATTTGATACTTGAGACAATGATGGAATTAATAGTGCTTATATAATCACAATGATTAAAATATAAACAACTTACGAAATCATCTAATTACTTATAATTACAAAAAAAGTAGACATTTAAGTTTATTTAAAATTTCATATATGAAAACGTTTATATTTTACCTGACCAAAATCTGCATGATTTGATATTTGAGACAATAATGGAGCTAATGGTGCCTATGTAATCACAATGATTATATGAGAGACAGTTTAAGAAATCATCTAATTACTTATAAGTGCAAAACTTATAAATAAGTAAGTTTACCCTTAAGAATGATGTGAAACTAGTTTGTAACTATGGATTGGTCCCAATTCAGAAGTCATCATTCCTACGGAAAGAGTGACAAGATATTTTGCTATATCACAAAAAAAGAAAATCTTATTAATAAATTCACAAATGAAAAGGCAAGTGTAGTACAATCTCCAACTTCACAAATTATCTATAAAGTGTAGTACAATCTCCAACTGTTGGCTAACCTCATCATTTAATTCAACTCTACCCTTTTTTTTGTTTGCTTCTCAACCCAACTTTTCTTTCAATTTTCACCCTTGCGACATTCTTTTTTCTTGAGACCTTTAACTCTTTCAACCAAATTTTCCAAATGTTGGATAGGATCAAGATTTTCATTACCATTGAACAATGGCATTGATGGGGCAATTGATGACCAACCATATTTTTTGTTGCAATGTCTTCAGCTTTTTTTTTTTTTTTTTCATATTCCTCTATCATCTTCTCTATTAAAGCAAATGCCTCTTCATTGTCCGCTACTTGAGAAACTAATCGTATCAAATTGATACATAATCTTCTATATCACTATGTAACAGTCAAGTTGACGTCTTTTTTCACATTTGTTCTCCTATTGTCCAAGATAAATCCACTTTTTGCTTCTTTTGTCCATCTTTTCAAAATGTACATATCAAGAATTGTCTTTATATTAAGAGAGTCAAAGACTTTTAGAACATGACAATATAAAATCCCAACTATTTCAAACTTTCTACAATTACATGAAAATGTCTTATATCCAGTGTCATAAGAGACCATGTACTCACCAGGCTTATGCAAAAACTCAACAGTGTAAGTATGCACTACCAAGTCCTCTTGGTATTTTTTTTTAATTCTTGTTGCTGATGTAAGGTCATACTGATCATGAAGCATTTGAAATATTATAAGTGTGTACACTTGTACTGCTTGCTTCAACAAGGAAGAACTTTTCAAGCCCAACTGGAGAAATTTTTGCCTAGCATTAAATTCAGCTTGTAACTCTCTTTCTCATTTTTGCTTAATCAGCCGATCAAAATGTTCAAAAAATTCTGCTACATCCAAATAAGATTTCAAGTAATCCTTCCAATCTCCATTCAAACTTTCACTGAGTTGGGTACTTTGCACTCCCAATATAAATTCATTCTTCATGTAACACTTTGCCCATTTTCTTTTCAATTTGTAGATACTATCCAACCAACTACGATCATGTATAGCATATGTGTCAATCAAGTCCTCCCCTGTTTTTTCAAATTCAATTTCATCATTAAAATCAAACATACAAGTTTTAAAAACTTGAAGAAATGAAGATCCATCTCTCATCAAATTCCCCAAATGTTTTATCCCATTTTGCATTATGTGCCAAGTACATAATCCATGGTAAGTGTTAGGCATTACCTCATTCAATGCCTTTGCCAATGCAGGTTCTTGATATGTAAAAATTGTTTTAGGTTTTTTATATGCATATGTAACTAGAAAGCTTTCAAAAAGCCACCTAAATGATTCCGCTGTTTCATCATATAAAAGAGCAGCCCCAAAAACTATTAACCCTTTATGGTGATTGAAACCGATAAACACCCTTAACGGTCTTAGCTCTTTATTAGTATCATATATTGTGTCAAATGTCACCACATCACTAAAATTAGCATAATCAATAACCATTCTAGCATCAGCCAAAAAAATGTTAGTTATCTACTCAATTTTATCTAGCTGTACTCCATATTGAAGGGATGAATTTTAGTCAATTGTTCCTGCAAGTACCTTAATAAACATGCAGCTTAACCATATATCAAGTTTTTTTGCCGTTTTGTTCTAAGTTAATTTTTCTGATTAAGCTTAGTGAATCCAAGATTAGCTCTCCCACCAGCCACTCTACTCATTAACTCAATCAATCCTGCATGAACTTCTGAAATTTTTTGTTGAGATCTCATCATATAAACTATTTCTAACAGATGAAGGGCATGGTTATGTTCTCCAACAAAATCATACACTTTATACTTTCGAGTTTCTCACACTAACGAAACACATAATTTTATAGGGCAATTAGTCCTTGTATCATCTAGGTTACAAGTGCGAATGATATTTTCTTTTCTTGTACCTTGAATGCACTACTTTGCACATACAAATCCCCTTGATGTTACCTTTCCATCCTTCTTACTTTTATTTATATAATATTTTCTAACATAAAAACCCATTTGCCTTCCATATTTTACCCAAAAGTCCCATGCATCTTCTAATGTATCGAATTCCATACCAACTCTAGGATTCAAATTTGCATTGGCATCCATATTTTGAGAGAATTCTCTCACCACACTATGCAATGAATCAAAGAATATTCCTGTAATTAACAAATGTACAAATATCTAATATTATAATTATAAAAGAATGAATGTTTCTCATTAAAAATTAAAGCTGAAAATTTTTGTACCAACATTGTACTTATCATATATAAGAATTATAACAATCCAATATATAATAATGAGAGATGATGAGCCAATTGATAAAGGATAGTTTCAAGCTAAAACTTCTTAAGAAACTGCTTGAGTGTATCATACCTATACAAGGACAAACATTCAATTATCAAAATTTTCTATCCCTATGACAGGAAATTTTTATCACTAAATTCTGATTGCAAACTTGAAATGCAAAGACTAAAACACTACAGTTTAAACTCATCCAGGACCTAAAAGTATAGAATTTAACCAATGTAACATCTAAGTAAAATAGGGATTTTAGCTATATCCCCGGTATCATTGACCATCCATTTCTTTATTTTTTCTAGACCATATTTCACATTTCCATTTGAAAATGTGCAATATTCAAGTTGCAGCAAAAAACCTACCCAAAAATATTCCTAAAAACAAAAACTAAAATCAAACCCCAACTATCTTGACCTTTGACCCAACTCTCCCTTTACCCAAAAAATAATTTTTATTTTGATTCAATGTATACAAAAGAGAGAACTCACCTTCTTGAGTCGTTTGAGGTCGAAAGCAACCTCGGAATCAAAGATGGACCCGCAGTGACTATGCCAAATGAGATTTTGGGGATTTTCCATTGATACAATGCCAAGCACCGTTGGAACCACCAATATGGCCATTGGTTGCGTAGGTTCAGAGAGCGCTTCACTCTTTGAGAGTTGAGACAGCTTCACACTTGGAGACAGAGAAAGAAGGAGAGTGTGAGTGTGAGTGTTTGGGGGTTAAGAAATTTTAGCTGGTAAGATGCAACTTTTTATTTGTTATGGCGGATGGGTCTGAGTTAGGTATGTTGGCAACGGTGATAACGGGTTAAGGGAGAGGCAAAAAGCAATTACAGAGGAGGGCAATAGTGCAGGAAAGAGAAATTTGATTTTATGAAATATGAACTTAGTCCCATCAGCATAGAAGAAATGGTGGGCTTTGAAAAATTTTAAGGGTGAAAGGGTCTTTTTAATATTTGGTAAGGTGTCGAAAGAATGAGCCATTGGATTAAATGGAAGGTTGAGATTTGTGCTAATGCATCCTGTGCAATTCCTTAGGTATTGCACATGATCTTAATTCTATCTCTAACTTGCACGATGCAGGAAAATCATTTGACACATCTTCCTTGGACAAGTTGTGTCAGCAGCTCTTTGCTGGAGTATTCTTAAAAGCCCAACGCACTGACAAGTTTCATATGCACAGAAGTAGAATGTTATCACATACGACTGTTTATATTTAATATTTTGTACTAAAGGATACTCGAGTTTTATAAACTCGAGTAACTTTTTGCATGGTGCGATTTTTGTGAAACTTAAGTTTTTAGAACTCGTGTTACATGTCAAACTCGACTTTTAAAAACAGTGGTAAATTATTAAATATTTTGCAAATAGTGGTAGATTATTAAATATTTTGGCTAAAAATGGTATTTGGCCATTTTGGCCTAAAATTGAAATGGACAGTGTTTGAATCCTTGTATAATTACTGATGATGCTAAAATCGTTAGTAGATAAGATCATCCAAATGATTCCGGCGTAACCTGCAAGAGATAAGCAAGTGGAATAAAATAGGTCACTGATGTGGAGAAGCCTTTAAATGTTTTTCTCTTTCCTCCCCTTCCTTCACTTTTGTTTTCTTCCTCATTTCTGCGTTTTCTTCATCTCTGTTATTCCTTCTCTTTTGGAGCACCAGCTGCCTTGCTTTTTCTTTTTCAGGTACGATTTTTTTCTTTCCCTTATTTCGTTTCCTTTCTTCCTTTTTGATGTGTGACTATTCTGAGGTTAGGCACCACTACCCTTCCATTTCTTTTCTTTTTGTTCATTTAGGGGCGCTTCTTGGGTCTGCCAGTGGTAGTCCAAAGGTTGGATCTTTTACCCCTAGGACTAGTGCTCTAGGGTTGGTCATAGCTGATCTTTTACCCCTAGGAGTAGCGGGTTGGACACAGGTTTTTCGTCTAGCGACAACACCGTGGAGGTTGATACCACAGTTTCGGCATCTCTGTGTTTAAACCCTTCATCTTCTTTACCTATTGTGTTGAGGGCTTTTCTCGCCCTTAAAGAGGTGTGTTCTCTGGATGAGGACACTCTTTTCAGGTTTAGGGTTAGGTTTCAAATTCCTGTTGAAACTAGGATTCCAGGATTCGTCACCCTTGTTTAGGCGAGAAGGCTTGTGCTTTCAATCCTAAGGAGGTGTGTTTTTTTTTAGGTTGCCTTTTTGAGTGGCCTCAGATTCCCCGTCCATCCTTTCGTAAAGGAGCTTCTCCACCACCTGAGCATAGTGCCCAGGAAACTTATGCCAAACTCTTGGAGGATCGTCATTTGTTGCATGGAGATCTGGATGATAGAGACGGAGGGAGATACGATTCAGATGGACGAACTTCTGTGTTTGTATTGTTTAAAAGAGTCAAAAGAGTTTGGGTACCACGAACTAGTGCCTTGGGATAAGAAGGCCTGTCTCATCGCAAGTCTCCCTTCATTATTTCGTTATTGGAAGTCCAGATACTTCTTCGTGTCTGGGGATGATTAGGAGACCCTTTTGGATGATCTTTGGGGAGACATCCCTAGGTTGCTGCGTAGGTGGGGGACACCAAAGCTTGGTGCTTCTTATTTCATTTCTTTTTCTTTTTTAAAAGGGTTTACCTATATTTTGTCTAATCTTAATGCATATTTTTTTTTCTTTTTTGCAACCAAGACTCATCCAAAGCTAAAGAGTAGGTACAAAAATCATGTCAAGAGTGCTTCAGATTATGCGAGGACTATGGACGATTTTGACGAACTGATTGACCCTGGGACTTTGGCCCATCATTTCTTAGGTCCTGAACCTTCTCCTTATGTCTTGCGGGCAATAGCCAAAGAAGAGAAAAGTAAGTTTTTGGTGTTGGCATACCCTTTTTTTTTTAATTTATTGCTGGCATCTTGTTTATGGCGTTCTTTGCAAAGATGACAACGAAGTTTAACCAAGAGTTGTACGCCAAGCTGAGGGCAAGGAAGAATGAGCCCCTGTCCAGCATCGGCCAGAAACGACCTTGAGTGGCGAACGAGGTCATCGAGACTACTGCGTCTACTCTTGTCGCGTCTGACCCCAAGGCTACTTCCCTTGCTGTTCCTGTCGAGGAGATCACACATCGTCCAAAAAGAACTCGCGTCAGTGACAAAGGAAAGAGTAAGATTGATTCCAACATCTGGGACGATGCTGTAACAGCCATGGGGAGGGCCCATAATGTCATTACCCCTGATGAGTTGAAGAGTCTAAGTGTTGTTCCCTCCCACAAGCTGATGAGTCGTCACATTCATAAGCTTGACCAGGTACTCTTCTGCCCAAACTTGTTTTCATCACAGTTTCTCGAAACAATTCCTATTCTGTTCATCATCCTTATTTTTTTTAGGTCCTGGGAGAGGCGATCCACCTCACTACTGAGTATTGGACCACCAAGGAGAATGTCTTCATGGCCAACTCTAAGGTTGATGCCTTGGAAGCTGAAAGTTCCACATTGAGGAAGGAGCTGATAGCAGCAATGAATGGTGGGAACCGAATGAAGGAGTAGATTAAAACTTTGACTGACGATCTAAAGAGGAGAAGTTGCTAACAGAATAAAACGATGAGCAACTCCAGGTAGCCAAGCGCGAAGCTTCTGTAACTGGAGACGAGGCGGTGCAAGCTTTCTAGCTTACTAAAAAGTACAACGGCGTCCTTCTTAGTTGCTACTTCAAGGGTTTTGAGTTATTGAGGAGGTATCTGGTGAAGCACAATCCTGGAGTAGACTTAGAAAATCTGGACTTTGAAGCTGTGGATAAAGAGATGGAAGTTGAAGAGGCAAATATTGCTGGAAGGGCTGCTTCCGAGGGAGACATGGACGAAGAAGCTGGTGATGGTCTGGATGAGCCCTCTGCTTAAATTTTTCTGCAAGACTTAAAATTTTTTTTTGGTGCCCTATCTGTTTTGGGGTTTTGTGCTTTTGTTTCTAAACAATTTATGCTTTGGGTGCCCTATTTGTTTTGGGGCTTTGCAATTTTGAACATTATCTTCATGCATGTTTCTTGTCTTGAACATTGCTTTCTATTTGTGATAGTATATTCTGTTTCTCTTGATTTCACTAGTTGTTTGCCAAAAGAAGATTTTAATGCTTGACTGGCCATTAGGCTCATAGATTATTGTGTTGTCCACATACTCGTCTAGATTTTTTGATGTATGTTTGTGTTTGCACTTCTCATGTGTTTCACATTGCTTGAATGATTGGTATTACTGGCCTCGTCATGTGATCTATGTCCTTTGAAAGATTTATATCACTGGCATTGTGAAAGATTTATGTCACTGGCCTCGTCATGTGACTTATGTCCTTTGAAGGATTTGTGTCACTAGCCTCGTCATGTGACTTATGTCGTTTGAAGGATTTATATCACTGGCCTCGCCAGTTGTTAGTGCTCTTGTGGAAGCTTATGACTTGAATAATTCCTTTATTGAACTACTTCTAGAGTGAAACAAGAAATTGTCAATGATTACAAATGAATACACTCCTATTGATGATACCTCTTAAGGTGTTCTACATTCCATGGTCGTGGTAATTTGTCGTTGTCTATAGATTCCAAGTGGTAGCTTCCTTGTCTTGAGTAGTGAGTGACTTTATAAGGGCCTTCCTAAGTTGGCCCCAACTTTCCATATGCTGGATTCTTGTCGCGGACATATATTTTCGTGAGACAAGGTCTCTTATGTTGAATCTCCTGAGTTTTACTCTCGGGTCGTAGTATCCCGCCATCTTTAGCCAGTATGTCGCCATTCTCTTGGACACTTCATCTCTGATTTCGTCTAGGCAATCTAGATTCGTCCTTAGTTACTTGTCGTTGGTTTCTTTGTTGAAAAACTCCCTCCTTATGCTAGTGATTCCAACCTCAACAAGGATCATAGTTTCCATACCGTAGGTAAAGTTGAATGGTGTCTCTCTCATTGGGGTTTTGGTCATGGTCCTGTAGGCCAAAAGAACACTCGGTAATTCTTCAGGCCATGCACCCTTTGCCCTCTCTAGTCAAACTTTGATGACTTTGAGCAAGGTTCGATTGGTTACTTCTATCTGTCTGTTAGTTTGGAGGTGCCCAAGTGATGAGAAGTGGTTTCTGATTCCAAACCCTGAGCAGAAGCAATGGAACGCCTGGCTGTCAAACTGCCTGTCATTGTCTGATATGATCATCATGGGTATTCCGAACCTACAAACAATGTTCTTCCATACGAAGTTCTGTATTCTTGCCTCTGTGATTGTTGCTAGAGCTTTTGCCTCCACCCATTTTGTAAAGTAATCAATTGCTACAAGTAAAAATTTTACTTGTTTTTTACCTTTAGGTAAGGCGCCCATTATGTTGATTCCCATTATGCAAATGGCCACGAGGAGGTTATGACCGTCATCTCTCCTGGTGTTCTTTGGACATTCCCGTACCTTTGACATTTGTTGCATTTCTTGACAAATTCCTTCGCTTTCTTCTGCATTGTTTGCCAGAAATAGCTTGCTCTGGTGATCTTTGATACTAAGGACCTTGGCCCCGAGTGATATTCATAAGTACCTTCATGAACTTCTTCTAAGATGTATCTCACTTCATCTTGTTCAACGTATCTTAAGTAAAGGAGGGAGAATCCTCTCTTGTAAAGCATGTCATTGAGTATTGTGAATCTGGCGGCCTACTTTTTTGCCCTCCTTGCCTCGTTCGGATCTGAGGGCAGGTGACCGTCCTTTAAATAAGAGGTGATAGGTGTTGTCCAACTTGTGCCCCGTTTTATTGCAAACGTATGGAATTCCTCGATGCTAGGGAATTTTAGTACCTCTAATCTTGTCCCCATTGGATTGTCTTCGAATTTTGACGAAGCTTGTCTTGCTACTTCATCTGCTTCTGTGTTTAAACTTTGTGGGACTTATGCTCTACCTGTTCTATGTCCCTAGCAAGTTGGTTCGTCATCTTCAGGTACTTTTGCATTCTCTGCTCCTTCGGTTTATAATCCTCTTTGATTTGCCTGATTACTAACCTAGAGTCACTTTTCAAGAGTACGCTTTTAGCTTTCATGGATTTGGCTAACTTGAGCCCTGTTAGTATGGCTTCGTACTCCGCCTCGTTGTTGGTGGCTAAGAACTGGAGTTGGACCTCATACATCAAGATGTCCCCTTCTGGTGAGGTAATGACGACTCTGACTCCACCCTTTCATTTTTTTGACGATCCGTCAATTTGTACCATCCATAGCTCTGACTTGTCCGTCTCCTCCGAAATAGTGAATTCAGTTATGAAGTCTGCTAAAACCTGGGCTTTTATGGCCGTTTGGGATCTGTATTTGATGTCGAATTAGCTTAGCCTGACTATCCATTGTATCATTCGTCCCATTGCTTCTAGTTTGTTCATAGCTTTCTTGATGGGTTGGTCCATCATGACAAGGATTAGATTTGCCTAAAAGTAAGGACATAGCTTTCAAGAAGCGACGATTAGAGTAAAAGTAATTTTCTCAATGCGTGGGTATTTCACCTCTACTTCTTGGAAAGCTTGGCTGACATAGTACTCGGGGCGCTAGATTCTTGATTCCTCCTGAATTAGGGCCGCGCTCACTACTGTGGCAAAGACGGCTAGGTAGAGGATTAATTCCTTGCCTTCTTTAGACAAGCTCAATAATGGTGAGTTGCTCAAATAACGCTTCAGCTCCTGAAACACCGCCTCGCATTCGTTGTTCCATGTAAAGTCCTATTTTAGAGTTTTAAAGAAGGGAAGTCATTTGTCCATCGCCCTTGAGATGAAGTGGTTAAGGGCCGCCACTCTCCTTGTCAACTTTTGTACCTCCTTGATGTTTTTAGGTGAGGTCATTTCTAGTGTGGCTTTCAACTTCTCCAGGTTAGCTTCTATTCCTCGTTGTGACACCATGAAGCCGAGGAACTTTCCTGAAGCAACTCCAAATGCACATTTCGCTGGTTTCAACCTCATTTGGTACCATCTTAAGGTTTTGAAGGTTTTCTCAAGGTCGTCTAAATGACTTTCTGCTTCCCTACTCTTAACGAGCGTGTCATCCATGTATACCTCCATATTTCTCTTAATTTGCTCACTGAACATCTGGTTCACCAACCTTTGATAAGTAGATCCTGCATTTTTCAACCCGAAAGGCGTGACCCTATAATAGTAGAGTCCTTGACTAGAGATGAAGGCTGTCTTCTCTTGATCTTCTTTTGACATCTGGATCTAGTAGTACCTTGAGAACGCGTCCATAAATGTGAGGAGCTTGTGTCCAGCTGTAGAGTCAATAGGTTGGTCGATTCGTGGTAAGGGGAAACTATCCTTTAGGCAGGCCTGGTTTAGATTTATGAAATCCACACACATCCTCCATTTCCCATTGGCCTTATTTACCATGACAATATTGGCTAACCACTCTGGGTAGTACACCTTTTAGATGAATTTGGCATCCAGAAGCTTATTGACTTTGTCCATGATGACCTTGTTCCTTTCGAGCGCAAAGAGTCTTCTTCTTTGTTGGACAAACTTCTTCTCTGGATCCACTTTTAGTCGGTGTTATATGACGTCCTCTAAAATGCCAGGCATGTCTTCATAGCCCCACTCGAACACATCTAGGTTTCTTTTCAAGAATTCTACTATACCTCTTTTCATATCAGGATCAAGCTTTGCTCCTATGTTGGTCACCTTCGTAGGCTCTCCTTCCACCAGTTCAACTGTATCTAATGCCTCCACTGTCTCTGAGCTCTTTTCTTGAATCATCCATGTGTGGTTCTCCTTTGATGCCAATACTGCCTGATAATATTCATAAGCCAGCACTTGGTCCCCCTTGATCACTCTTACTCCACTTTTTGTAGGGAATTTTACCTTTAAACAGTATGTTGAGGTCGTAGCTTTCCAACAGTTAAGAGTTGGTCGTTCGATGATGACATTGTAGGATGAAAGACAATCTACCACCAGGAAATTGAGTTGCCTCATTATTTGTTAGGGGTGCGTGCTTGTGGTAACTGTCAAGGTTACTATTCCCTTTGGGTAAACCTTATCCCCACTAAAGCTAACGAGGGGAGATTCGAATGGACGAAGCCTGCTCGGATCTACTTTCAACTGTTGGAAGGCGGAGAGGTAAATGATGTTGGTGGAACTTCTGTTGTCTACTAAAATTCTTTTAGTGTTGAATCCTTCTATCATTAAGATGATGACTAGGGGGTCATCATTTGGTTGCTTCACCCCTCTAGCGTCTTCTTCTAATAAAACCATGTCTGTTGCTTCTCTTTCCTATTCATGTGGACATTGTTGACCTGTCTTTTCTACAACTTCTTGAGGGATTTGAAAGAGCCCTCTATCGTAGGACCACCATTGATCATTCTTATCTCTCTTATGGCACTTTTTGGTCACTCTCATGACTTATCATCATCTTTGGGCTTCTCTTCTAACCTGGTTTGATCTTTAGGTTTTGGGCATCCATATGTTTTCTTCTTGACAAACTTCTGCAACTTTCCTTTCTAGATCAGCTTTTCTATCTACTCTTTAAGGTCTCTGCAGTCATCAGTATAATGTCCGTGGTCTCGGTGAAAACGGCAATACTTTTTCTTGTTCCGGGCATTAGGTGATCCACTCAATGGCTTCGGCCACCTGAGTTGATAGTCATCCTCAATCTGCATCAAGATTTGGTCAATGGGCATTACCAAGTGTGTGAAGTTTACCATTTTAAGCCTCGTCGTCCCTTCGCCTACCCCTACCATTCCTGGGCAGGTGATCTCTCCTTTTCCTCTTCTACCCTTTCTAGTCATCTTGAGAGCTTGTCTTGGACGTTTGAGGTCTGCCCCCCTCTATCGCTGCCAAAGTGTCCTCAGCATTCATGTACTTCTGAGCTTTTATAAGCAAATTCGTCATTAATGTTGGAGGACTCTTGGCAAGTGCCATGATGAACTCTTTAGATCTCAGCCCAGCCTTGAACGTCGTTAATTGTACCTAGTCCTCAGCTTCATCCACTTCTAGCACTTCTCTGTTAAACCACATCATCCGATT
The DNA here is from genome assembly GCA_032878915.1 of Castanopsis chinensis. Lineage (NCBI taxonomy): Eukaryota > Viridiplantae > Streptophyta > Magnoliopsida > Fagales > Fagaceae > Castanopsis > Castanopsis chinensis. The sequence continues at coordinate 17,295,528 of JAVQMG010000115.1, read as the reverse complement.
CCAGCTGGGGAAACTGAAATTTTGGTGGGAGGGGACATTCGAGGACTTTCTATGTGAACGGGGAGTTCGTTATTCTCACCATCCTGTCCAAATTCTTTGTCGTTTTCCCTTTCATCGCATTCTTGAGCTCATCCATCTCTTTCCTCATGCTCCTTGAGAGGTCATTGCTTGCTTCATCCAACCAATCTGCTCTTCTTGAGCCATCTCTCCCTTGGCCTCCTTATGGGTCTTGTGCTTCATCCTCATTCCTGCTATTTTTTACTCTTCTTGGTAAGCGGTTTTCTTCCTATTACAGCCGCTGTCTCATCTCCTGGTTTTGTTTCGTTAGTTCTCCTACACTAACCATGAGAGCTTGGACCTGCAGTGCCAGGGATGCTGACTCTGGTTGCGCACTGGATTTCATCTAGATGACAACAAAGGTAGGGCAACGTATCTGTCCCTAGATTTAGGAAAAAGAAAGTTGTTCCCTACAAAAGGCGTCAAATTAATGATGCCAAAATCGTTAGTAGATAGGATCGTGTAGATGATTTTGGCGTAATTTTCAAGATCATAAGCAAGTGGAGCAAAATAGGTCACCGACGTAGTGCCAACTTGTGAGCCTCTGATGATAAAGTTAGAATAAGAGGGAAATGATGGAAGATTCTGGCTAATGGAAATAGTATTCTGATCGTGTCCTTTACCTTTGGTTGGATGTGCCTTATATAGGCTTCTGCTCTCCTAGCCGTTGGAACCACTATTAAGGGTGGTTTAATTCTCTATCTAGGTAATGCCTCTGACACTAAATGCATAGATATGGTGGTCTCTAACACTTAATGCATAGATATGGAGACATTTGAGCCGTTGCTCTCTTTACTTCATCCAATCGTAATGACTCGGTCAATAAAGGCTTCATTTATGGCTTGTTCCTCGTCCATAGCGATGTCTGGATGAACAATGCCTTCTGGTTCATCAATTACCAAACAAAATCAACATGGAGTATCAGTCATTAGAAAAGATCATTCCATTTAATCAAAGAGCAACACACGTCCATAATTCATAACACAACAAAGTTTAAATTAAGAAGTAAAAGAGCAAGGAATCACACAAAAACAACTTCATGAGCCAAATTCTCCTTATGGCCCCACACCACAAAATTATTTCATGAATCATCTTTGGCCATGTTACATGTCATATTATATTATATCAAAACAAGTAAAACAACCACTTTTGAAAACAATTTTATAGAAAGAATAATTGGAGAGGATAAGCATATATGTTCAGGCCAAGGTTGTCAAAATCGAGATCCTACATAGGATCATTGAAGATATGTGGGATCGTAAATTGTAAGATCAGATTGTGAATCGTAAGATCTTATATATTTTCAGACTTAAAGAAAAAAACACATTGATAATGACTTTGTATGTTAAATAATCATGTAAATTATAAATTAATCCATAAAAAAACTAAGATTTGCATCATATGATGTAATTTGCATGTCATATATTACTAAGTTTATTCTAACGAAAAAAATATATTTACGTTTTGACTTAATGTATCTAAAAAGTTCAATAAATGTTTAATTAGCAACCAAATACCAAAATGTTTATCAAAACATATGGAAAATATTTTCCAAGTTCTAAGTTCCAAGTTTGAAATCCAAAATAAGTTAACAAATGGAAACTAGCTAACTACAATATGAAATCTAAAAGCAAGATTTATATTAAGGTGAAGTGAACATTTAATTATTCATATTCTAAGAGCTGAAAAAATATCAAGATACAATTTCATACTCAACTATTCAAGTTATACCACTCAATAATAATTAAAGAGCATGCTCAAAAATAATCAATCGATCAATATACAAATACAACTATACAAGCATAATTAATAAAATTATATATAAAAAAATATTTTAGTAATATTAGAACTCAAATTAGTATATTGATCAAACAAACTTAACAACATTATAGCTTAAAAGGTAGAAAGCCAACTTCAAATTATTCATTTAGAAATGAAGAAGCATTCCTTCATTTTGATTACAAGTGAACTAGAAATTAGGAAACATTTGCTTAGGTTAATATAATTTTATAAAAATAAAATAAAAAGTCATACCATCACAACATGAAGAAAAAAAACCCTTAAAACTTCATCAAAACAAAAAATTTATCCCATAAAAAAAAAACCAAAAATTTATGTTTTTTGTAGGATTGGTAGGATCCTATACGATCCTATCATTTTTATGATCCTAGTGCAATCCTAAACGTTTTGGTGAGGTGGGATAGTAAAATCATGCGATCCTACGATCTAGATCGCGATTTTGACAACCATGGTTCGAGCTCTAACTTGCAGAAAGAAAGAAAGAGAAAATGAGATTAGAATATGATGGGGATCAACACAAGTATTATTTGTCCTTGTGCTGTTGTCCAAAGCGCAGCCAAAATTATATCAACTCATCCAATAATACTCGTCCATTAATGACTGGGTTATATAGCGAAGGGAGTTCTCTATAGGTGAGATGATCTACAAACGACGGGTACATGGACAACCAAATTATACTTGGTGAGTTTTGTGGAAAATCCTCCATTAAATTCACATAAACAAAATATGACACGTTGCATGATATGTAGAAGGAACTCCACATACAACACTCCATATAGCCCATTTTCTTTATCCACCACCAACACCACCGACGGTAATGGTCCATCCAAACAAGTAGACCCATATCTAACTCTCTACAAGTAGACCTTCAGATCCTCGAACGCTTGTTGGCACTCGGTTGTCCATTCGAACGACTTCTTCAGCGTATGGAAGAAAGGTAGACACTTATCCGTTGCCCTTGACATAAAACTTTTTAGTGCGGCTATCTTGCCGTTGAGGCTTTGCACTTCTTTTACATTCCTCAGGGGTGCCATCTCCATTATTTCCTAAATCTTGTCCGGGTTAACTTTAATACCCCTCTGAGATACCATGAATCCTAGGAATTTTCTGGCCGGCCGTCACATCAAAAGCACATTTGCTTAGATTGAGTGAGACTCACTCTTCCTCTCCTAACTCTTCTTTTTTTTCAAAAAAGTCCACCCTTTTTTGGTTTTGACTCTTCCTCTCCTAACTCTTCTTTTGTCCACCCTAATGTTTCTTGAATTTTAAAAATCCATGCCTAGCACCTTTCCAGTCCTTATCTCCCAACTATCAATCTACCAAACTTTCCAAAAAAAATAAATAAATCAAATAAAAACCCATGCAATTTTCAATTTAGATAAAATTTGTAGACTAAAAAAATCCATTGGAGGAAGGCATTGAACTTCCTAGTGACTTATTACCTCTCTCAAGAGTCTCCTCATCCACCATATGAATCTTGCATGAAAGTATAATCCAGTTCCCTAATTGTTTTTTTGTGTTGCCATGATAAGTGTTTAAGATTAAAGCATGATAATAATCATTTAAATTCCTTTGAATATGTTTGAATGTTCTTAATTATTCTTATATATTCTTCACATGTTCTTGGTTGTTCATCACATGTTCATGCATAACACTAGTTTCAATCTTAAATCCACATCAAAAACATGAAAAATATGTTTGTTTAACAATTCTTTCAAATCCTTGAATCTAGGTTATCACCATCCGCACACATTCATTAGAATTTATTTTTCAATCCAAATGAAATGCTTAATAAATTGAATTGGGGTTTATCACATGCACACACTTTAAATTCAACATGCAAATTGATTGATAATATATTGGATGATGTGATATGTAGGGGTGTGCATGAGACGGGTTGGGTCGGGTCGGGTCGGGTTGGGTTGGGTTGGGTTGGGTTGAGGGAATTTTTTGACCCAACCCACCATAGTGGGTCAAAAAAAATTCGATCCAACCCAACCCAACCCAACCCATCACATATGTCCAACCTAACCCACATAGGTCAGGTTGAACCCATGGGTTGGACAATTTTTTTTTTATTATAATTAAATTGAACCCATATTTTTTTTATTAATTATATAATATATTTAAATATATATTAAAGAAAGTAATAGAATTTTATATTATATATGTTTGTAGGAATCGATGAAGTGCTCTACAGCTAGGTTTTAACTTAAAAAAATATTTATTAAATATATAATTTATTTTAAATATATATTAAAATATAGGTGGGTCGGGTTAGGTTTGGCGGGTTTGTAATTTTATGACCCAAACCCAACCCAAACCGCTACAAAAAAAAAAAAAAATTTATAACCCAACCCAACCCAACCCACCAAGCCCTGAAAACTGACCCAACCCGTCGGGTCGGGTCGGGTTTGGTGAGTTGGTGGGTTTTTTGCACACCCCTAGTGATATGAATGTTGGTCACCATAGTCTAGAAGACCGGTTTCACCGGGTAAGGTGGGTGCCTAACACCTTTCCACCTTATAACATAGCCTCCAAACTTAGATCAAGGATTAATCAAATGCGTGTCCATGCAATTTTCAATTTTTAGATTGTAACTAGGAAACAAAGCCATGTACTTTATCTTAGATTGTATCTAGGACCAAAGCCATGTAATTTTCCTATGACCAATGTAAATTCAATTGAAAATTAATAAAATAAGGAAATTTTCAATTTTGGTTTTCTTATTTTTTCAATAATTAAATAAGTGGCGACTCCATTGTAAAACCCTTAATCTAAAGGGGAAAATATAAGTAGTCGAACCTCCATTTTGAGAGGCAATAACACGACTTCACCCATTCACGTGGGTTTGGCCTAACACCCCATTAAAACGGGTTGGGAGCGCGATCCCTCACAGTGGCGACTCCACTAGGCATATTGAGGGCTAAGCTTCAATTAGGTTATGGTGGCCAACCATATCATTGTTTGTTTATTACTTTTTGTATATAATATGTCCAATATGTTATTATATTGCATGTCATGCATCATTTTCTTGAATGAAATTTATTTTATTTGTGCGTTGGCCCGGAAGCCCGGTAGTATTAGCCGTGGATTGTGGTCTTCTTAAGACTCACATACCTAGCTGTGAACCTACCGCCCACCGCGACAAGGATCATCATGGTTATGCCATGGTGGTTCATAAGGACAAATTGTACCGTTTGGACCAATGCGGCGTTCCTAGCGACACAAGTTGGGAGGTACGACGTCCAAGCTTGTGGGAACCTTAACCTACCTTCTACCCATTTTATAACGACCCATAGAATCTACTCTTAGGTCGGTCCATGTAAATTGCATTGCATTATGCATGTGTTTGGCCGTTGTTTGAACCATGATGAGCCTAAGTCTAACGCTTGAGCCCATCATAATTGTTTAAACCTTGTGTGCTGTGAATGAACTCAAGGTCAAAAGCCTATGATTGAACTCCACTTGGTATGGAAACCCAAAATTGTTTCTTGAATCATTCTAAGCCCGCCATTTGAGCCCTTTAAAGATGTATACGCATGATCAACATCAAAGGCCAAAAGCTCACAAGATGCATTCCTTCCAAGTGTAAGGTTTAAGCCTTCCAAAACATCATAATCAAGGTTCAAGCCTTCCAAGTGCAAACCCAAGTTATTTCAAGCAAATACCAAAAGATCATAATCAAGGTTCAAGCACACCAAGTTTCAAGCATCCTAAATGGACCAAGAAGAAGCAAGCGGCCCAACTTTGCCTCACTCCACATTGGGTTTGCAACATCATGGTTAAGCTTAAAGTCTGTTTTTTATTCCATGTTTCTATGTTTCTTTGAATTTTAAAAATCCATGTAGCATTTGATGTACTTTTTTCGTGTATATAAAAAAAATTCAAAAAGACTCCCAAATCTTTCCAAAAAAAAAAAATCAAATAAAAAAGTCTTTGGACTAGGGACATTGGGCCCTTGAGTCATTTTCAAAAAAAAAAAAAAAAAATCCTTTGAACTAGGGGCATTGAACTTCCTAGTGACTTTTTCAAAAAAGCCCAATTTTTTCTTTCAAGTATTTCAAAGATTAAAAAAAAAAAAAAAAAGTCCCCATTTCAAAATGGTACATGAGGATCCCTTGGACAAAACATTTTCTAAATCTTGATGTTTAAAGGTTTGAGCAATCAACTTGTACCAATGAATGATTAATTTCATTTGATCCATGCAAAGACTATTGCTACTTGACTTAGAATATAAGAAGAAATGGTCTTAAAAGGCAATCAAAAAGAATCCATCCATCGAAAAATCCCAAGAAGCCATGCACTCGATCCAATTTTCAAAGATCTTTTGTTTCACAACATTAGAGCATTCATACCTTTTCTTTTAAGATGAATTTATTAAAAGAGTTTAAGTCACTGTGCTTACAAGCAAGCATTGCTAGGAATAGGAGGCCATCTTTGGTTAAACCAAATTATTTCCTTTAACCTAGAATGTTCATTATCCATTGCTAGCTCATTTGAGCCTTCAAACATTTAGCCTTTTTTTTGCATGAACCCACTAAAATCTAAACATGGGGTGGGAAAAATTAAGATATGCATACTTAAATCTCATGTTGAAGAGGACTCAACCTGGTAGCTTTGAAGCTAATTGATAAGGCTTTCCTAGAAGACATGAAAGACAAGTAGAGGATTCATTAAGCTAAAGATAAGAGATAATCGAAAAAAAGTGAGGTTTCATTTCAATAAAGGGAAGAGACATGAAATTCCAATGTGCATCAAGTTTGAAGAGCCTAAAATTCATCATGCCAAGAAAAATACAAGATTCATCTAAAAGAGGGTTCATAAAAAAAGGAAAAGATTCATCAAGCATAGAAAGGTGCAAATGCATCAAGGTAAGAAAGAAAACTAGAGAGTGCATCAAAATGACCAAAAATCATTGAGTTGAGAAAAAGAAGGCAAAAGGTCCCCAAAAGTTTTTTCAATCAAGAGATGAAAAAGAAAAAAAAAAAAAAATCCGCTAGGTTGAAAACCCAAAAGGGCAGTCTAGAAAAAAGCTAGGGCCAAAAAGGAAAGAAAAGAAAGAAGCCCGCTAGGCTGAAAACCCAAAAGGAAGGTCTAGGTAAAAGTTAGGGCCAAAGAAAAGAAGAAGAAAAAACGAAAAAATTGGAAAATCCTATCAAGTTGGAAACTTGAGGATGCAACCTAAAAAGAGAAAAATTTTACAAGATGAAAGTCCAGAGGTATGATTCAAGATGAATGAGCATAAAAACAAATGTTGATACAAGTGATCAATGAAGACTAGTGAGAAGATGACAACAAAGAAATGGGAAAACTCCTCCAATACTTGATTTTTGAGTAATGCATACTTGGGAGAACATCATAGGGAATTTTGAGCCTTTTTATATCATTCATTTCATAACCTAAACCCGGCCTACATTACAACCCATGAATAAGACCTCCTTGAAGTCTTGCTAATTGTAGGTGCATCTTAAATTCTAATAATATATTTCTCTTGAATTAAAAAGGAAAAATGCTTAAAATTGTCAAACCCCACTAGATGATATGTTGAAGGACAAAACTTCTCAAATCCCCAAATGGCTCAAAAGCACTTTCAAACTTGGAGCACTCTCCTTGTTTGCACCCAATAATGTGACTCTTAAATATTATCACATTTCATTTCTTGATTGCCTTTGGAGACTCAATCTAACGATGTTCAAAAGGAAGAAGCGAATTTGATTACATGAGTTCAATGATCTTGATATTTCCTAATCAAAGAGATTTGTTTGTTTCTTAAACACTTTGATTTGCCAAAATGGTTGTTCAAGGGATCACCACTTGTTCATAAAAAATAAAATCAAAATAATAATAAAAAAAGGAAGAAAAAAGAAAGAGAAATCTCATTTTTACCACAAAAAAAAAAAATCATTCTTTTTCAAAATCCAGTTCTTGAACTATGTCTTGGCCTGATCCTCTATGAGAGAGGTACATAGGCAGTCTTTCAAAGGCCCAGTCCCAATCACCCAAACAACCTTGAAAAACAAAGTCAAAACAATATGACAATTATTTGGATACTCAAACTTAGGGCATTGGCCTATTTATATTGTGTGTAGATATGTCTATTTCGCATGAAAGCATGTTTTCATTTAAGGCATCAATTCTTTTCTTTTTTTGCAAGCATGTCCATACTAGGGGCATTGACCAAAAATGTTTTCACGATAATTGGTTTCTAACAAGCTAGAGAAAGAAAGCCTTTTTTGCAGGAACCAAGGATGGCGAATCATGATCTTCTTTCATGTTTCTCAATGGTCACAACATCAAACAAATTCAGCTTCAATCTAAGCATGGAATATGCCCCAAACTAGGGGCATTAAGTAAGTGCTTCCAATTCATTTCAATGAATAAACCCATTGCTAATTGAAATTATCCTTTTGCAGGAATTAAGTAAGGACTTATCCAGTAATCCACATCAACTTCCAGCCAAGTTATTCTTATCATTCTTCCCTCATGAATAAATCTTCATCATTTCTAGTCCATCTTCATCTTCTTAATTTTTTTATCATTAAAAATCTCCATTTTCAAAGGAAAAATCTCCATAAACAAATCTTCAAAAAGAAAAATCTTCACAAACAAATTTTCGAAAGGAAAAATCTTCACTTTTCAAAGGAAAAATCTTCACTTTTCAAAGGAAAAATCTCCATGAACAAATCTTCAAAAGGAGAATTCTCCACAAACAAATATTCAAAAGGAAAAATCTCCACTTTTCAAAAGGAAAAATCTTCATTTTCAAAGGAAAAATCTCCATGAACAAATCTTCAAAAGAAAAAATCTCCACAAACAAATCTTCAAAAGGAAAAATCTCCACTTTTCAAAAGGAAAAATCTCCATGAACAAATCTTTAAAAGGAAAAATCTTCACTTTTCAAAGGAAAAATCTTCATGAACAAATCTTTAAAAGGAAAAATCTCCACAAACAAATCTTCAAAAGGAAACATCTCCACTTTTCAAGGGAAAAATCTCCATGAGCAAATCTTCAAAAGAAAAAATCTCCACGAACAAATCTTCAAAAGGAAAAATCTCCATTTTCAAAGGAAAAATCTCCAAAAGGAAAAATCTTCACGAACAAATCTTCAAAAGAAAAAATCTTCACGAACAAACCTTCAAAAGGAAAATTCTCCACTTTTCAAAGGAAAAATCTCTATGAACAAATCTTCCTAATTTTTTTTCCTAAAAAATTCAATAAAAAAAAATCTCCAGAATAAATCTTCAAGGAAAAAACTCCATGAACAAATCTTTGAAAGGAAAAAGGAAAAATCTCCATTTTTCAAAGGAAAAATCTCCAAAACCATATTCCAAATGAAAAATCTCCAATGAACAAATCTTTATTAAAAATTTCCAAATTCAAATCGATCAAACCTCTGGGAAGCACGTCCAAACTTCAATTCCATCGGACCTCTGGAAAGCATGTCCAAATTTCAAATCCATGGACGTCTGGGAAGCACGTCCAAAGCTTCAATCCATCGGACTTTGGGAAGCATGTCCAAACTTCAATCCATCGGACCTCTAGAAAGCACGTCCGAATTTCAATTCCATTGGACCTTTGAGAAGCACATCCAAAATCCAAATCCATCGGACCTCTGGGAAGAACGTCCATAATTCATTCCATCGAACCTCTAGGAAGTACGTCCAAAGTTCAATTCCATCGGACTTTTGGGAAGTACGTCCAAAATTCAAGATCACAAATGAAATCATCATTTTATCGTGACCACTGGTAAGCATGCCTTGTACTCTTTTTTTTTTTTTTCCTAAAAACAAAACACAAAAACAAAAAACAAAAAACAAAAAACAAAAAAAAAAGGCTGCAAGTTTGAACTACATTTGGACTTGATCCTCTCATCAAGAGGTACGTAGGCAATATCTCCGGAGATTCGGTCCACATTTTGATCCACTACATGATGGTCCACATTCTTATTTGCATTCACCACGATTAAATACTGATTGCAAAGTTAGATGTTTTTTTCATACATTGACATTCGCTCTTCAAGCTCTGTCAATGAGGGGCAATCTGTTGACACCTCATTTTGCAACCCGCATTTAACCTCATGTGAAGGGTAAAAGGGTAATTTCGCCTTGAAAATATGCATCTTGATTCTGGTCATAAGATCCTTAATCTAATTTCACCAAAATGATTTTGATGTTATAACGATTAAATCGACTGGTCATAAGTCCTAATCAAACCATCAGATTGAAAATTATCATCAAATTAAGTTTTAATGGTCGATGTGCACTATTACAAATTGAGTCAAACTATATGTGATTATGAAAAATTAATTCCAACTGGTTATAATTATAATCAATTTATGATTAATGATGTGTCATAATTTGATTGGTTAGGACTACATTTTATGGTAAGGTTGCACACACCTAATTAATTACATAGTTAAACATTAATTATTCAATTAGTAATTTGTACAATTATCTTTTAATTAGAGTAAATTTGGAACCAATTAGTTTGAAATGGGAGTGATTGGAGTCATTTAATGTTAATTGGGAGCTAATTTGGGACCTATTAAAGTTAATTGTGCTGAAACCATTTTTTAACAAATGACCTCTACTCACTATTTCATCGATATCTCTCAGAATATTTTGAATCTGTGAATGAGGTTAATTTTCCCAAGAACTAGACATCCGATGCTTCAATTTGAGCACAAGAACGAGACAATTCCGATCAGAATTGAGTCAGATATGATTTTTTGAAATCGGCTTTACAAGCTATTACAACAGCTATGGGAAAACTGAATTTTGGCTTGCTCGTCACTCCCACCAATCTCTACATTTAATGCTCCAGATTTCCCCCAATGTTAAAATGAGGTCTAGGTTCATGATTCTTTGTCAACCCTCATTAATGGCCTTCCATTCTTATTTCCTCCACCACTACTATATAAATCCCCCATCTCCTTCATTCAAAAAAAAAAACCCTCTCTCTTCCCCTCTCTTGAGTTATAGTGAAGTTGAGTGATCTTGTCATATCTTGGTCTTCTTGAGACTCAAGGTATTGAGTGAGACTCACTCTTCCTCTCCTAACTCTTATTTTCCTCCACCCTAGGACCTCTCTCAAGAGTCTTCTCATCCACCATATGGATCTTGCATGAAGATATAATCCCTTTCCCTAATTGTTTTTTTGTGTTGCCATAATGAGTGTTTAAGATTAAAGCATGATAATAATTATTTAAATTCCTTTGAATATGTTTGAATGTTTTTATATGTTCTTCACATTTTCTTGGTTGTTCATCACATGTTCATGCATAACACTAGTTTCAATCTTAAATCCACATTAATAACATGAAAAATATGTTTGTTTAACAATTCTTTCAAATCCTTGAATCTAGGTTATCACCATCCGCACACATTCACTAAAATTTATTTTTCAATCCAAATGAAATGCTTAATAAATTTAATTAGAGTTTATCACATGCACACACTTTAAATTCAATGCAAATTGATTGATAACATATTGGATGATATGATATGAATGTTAGCCACCATAGTCTAGAAGACCAATTTCACCGGGCAAGGTGGGTGTCTAACACCTTCCCACCTTGTAACATAGCTTTCGAACTTAGATCAAGGGTTAGTAGATCAAATGCTTGTCCATGTAATTTTCAATTTTTAGATTGTAACTAGGAAACAAAATCATGTACTTGATCTTAGATTGTATCTAGGACTAAAGCCATGTAATTTTCCTATGACCAATGTAAATTCAATTGAAAATTAATAAAATGAGGAATTTTTCAATTTTGGTTTTCTTATTTTTTTAATAATTAAATAAGTGGTGACTCTATTGTAAAACCCTTAATTTAAAAGGGAAAATATAACTAGTCGAACCTCCATTTTAAGAGGCAATAACATGACTCCACCCATTCACATGGGTTTGGCCTAACAACACTCCATAAAAAATGGGTCGGGGGCGCAGTCTCTCACAAACGTCCTCCTGTCTTTCTCTCTTCTTGGGCCTCTCTTCTCGGGCCAACAGCACATCTTAACCACACCCTTGCGAGTCTTTTTAGCGTAGTGGGAAAGGCCCTGCACATGATCTCGTCCACTGCCCCTTGCAAGTGCATGAAGGTCTTGAAAGTCTCCAGGTGATCCAACGGATCCTTGGATCCGTTGTAAGCCTTTACTTATGGTATGCGGAACTTTGGCGGAAGGGGGAACAAGGTAACGGATGCAGTGAAGGGTGAATCCGTCCGATGGACTAACTCATCAAGGTCACTAGATACTCGTCCCCTAAAGGTGCTCATCATGAAGTCCATCCATTCCTTCATTATCTGCGTCTCTGCAACTAAGTGCGATGGTGGAGCCGTATCCGCGATGGATGGACGACTTATATCCTGTCGTTCCTGCCTCGTCGGGGCATTGCTGCCTTCCGACCCCTCTTGGTTCCTTCTCTCAGTGCTGTTTCCTTCCTGGTCCTCCTCTTGAGTGTTAAGCACTGCATTCTTTTGGCGCAGTTGCTCTTCTAGATTGTGGTTTTACTTGGTGAGACATTCTACTGCGGCTACGAGATTCTGAACTTCTCTCTCAAGGGCAATGGTGCGTGGTTCTTCCCCTTGATTGTTGGTGGTTGTTGCCATTGAACGAGTAAGTACTATGCAACTTTTTGTCCGGGAAGCGGTAGTATGGCTTTGTTCCCCACAAACAGCGCTAACTGATGATGCCAAAAATCGTCAATCAGCTACACGGTCCTCACGTGCTCCAAACAAGACCTGCACAACACAAAGGGAAGAAGAAAAATCTACGAAGAGTACCGATGTGATACCGACCAAATACCCTCTGAAGGTCAAGTTAGAGAATTTTTCAAAACCTAGAGTGTCAAAGCTGGGGCGAATTATGCGTACCTTAGTTTGTAAGGGTTCTAGGGTTTTTATAGTAGTGTAGAGTTGACATTCATTACTTGGCAGAGAAAATCTTTCCTTGTAGAGAAGATTCTCATTAACGCGTGTATCTTATGAGACTCTTTTCTTGTAGAGATCTTCTTGATTAGGGTCATTTGTGGGGCACAAGATGTTTCTATTTATACCAATCCGTGGAGTCCAAGCAAAGTCATATTGGATCCATCAGGAGCTTTCTCGTTCCCATCTACTTAATCCCATCAGCTTTTCATCTCATTTGGATGCTTAAGTCGTCAGGTCCAAAACGCCATTTGCTAAGAGGACAAGTTGACGGGTAAAGATCAGGATTGTCGGCCTTATGTACACGCCATGTCATAGCTGAAGGGTCTACTGAACCCGACGGGCCCATCCTTTTGATTCTTTTCCAGAAATTACCCTTGTCACATACGAAACTTGTTGAGCAAAGCTACGACAAATGATAATGTGTTTAGCAAGAGGAAAAATATATTCAGCAAAAATGGGGAAAAAAAATGTTCAACATGGCTAAATAACACATTTGGCAAGATTAAAAAAATCGTGTCTTTAAAAAAGGCTGAAACTTCATATTCACTAGCAAGAAAATTTTATATTCGGCAATACAACTTTGAATTCAACACGGAATTTTTATATGCCGTATGAAATGGTGGTTTTAATAGTTGGTTGATGAAAAATAAGGGAGAGACAATGCAGATTGATGCCTTCATTTTTTTTTTTTTTTAATCTTCTCTCAATTGCGTATTTATCTTTCCTAGTATAGTCTTAGGGTCCATTTGGATAGAGCTTATTATTGAAAACTGAAAACTGAAAACACTGTGTGCGTGCATTGTGCGCGTACTTTTTTAATAATTTTTTATTAAAAATAGGTCCCGCAGTACTATTCATACATTTGTACTGTGCGTGCACTGTGCGTGTACTTTTTTAATAATTTTTTATTAAAAATAGGTCCCGCAGTACTATTCATACATTTAAAAATTATTTTACTACAGTGTTTTCAGTTTTCAGTTTTCAGCAATAAGCTCTATCCAAACAGACCCTTAGTCTTTTTTTATAAGTGCATTGCACGATTACAGGCATCCTGATGGGATAAAATCAGGGGTTTCCTCACCTGGGGCTGAGGGGTTTTATTGGTACAACAACAAGGGCTGGTAAAATTTTGTACTTGGTTTGGTAATTCGATTATGTTGAGACAATTACAAAGCTTTATCTCCTAATTACAATCTAAGAGAGCAAAGTATATGGATTTGTTTCATAATTACATTCTACGAAATGAAATGAATGAGTACTTATCTTATATCCTCAATTTAAACTCATAAGCAAATGAAAATTAATATTAGGCATTAACTACACAATCATCAAATAAAATCATAAGCAAAACTAATGAAAATTATTATTTTTTTTTTTTCCTCATCTTATGTTAAAAAGACACAAAATGAACATCACAAGTAATTGAAAATTCATTGCTATCATATTACTTGTCATTTCAAGTAATTATTTGTTATTTCATATGATATGATATATAATTTAACTAGCCTAGTTATAGCTCATGGATATTAAATCCTACACACAAAATATTGGTTTTTTTTTTTTTTTTTGTTCCTTCCATATGAGATTAGGTCTGGTATCTGATTGGTACAACTTATTTTTCAGTTTTTTTAAAATGAGTTGTTTGAAAAAACCATACTTAAAAAGTGAGGGGTGAGAATCTAAAAGCCATGTAACTCGATTGACATCTCATGATGTTTTCAACGGAAATATACAAGATTCAAGTCCTTATCTCCCAACTATCAATCTACAAACTTCATAAAAAATAAATAAATAAATAAAAACCCTATCAATCTACAATATAAAATTTTTTTTAAAAAAATGTGGGGGGGAGGAAGGCATTGTTATGGGCTTATTGGACACAAAATGGTGGGCTATGTTTCAAAGTGAGCAGACATGGTTCCTTTCTGATCTCTCACATTACCATTTGTTAGTACAATGTAATGGGCTTACTGGACACATAATGATGGGCTATGTTTCATAGAGAAAAAAAGAGCGGAGCCCGGATAGGCCCAAAATGAGGATCACCACCAACATTACCCGCCAATAATTTTCGCTGCAAAGAAAGAGAGAGAGAAAGCAAACTTGGTTCCTTTTTCTGATATCTCACATTATCCACTTCCACAGTTCCGGCAGCACTAACTTTTAGTCTCTGTTTTTTGATCTATGGCTGAATCTGATGGGTAATTACTATAACTTGCCCAACAACAATGCATCAGATCCACGCCTTCTCGCTCTCTCACTCTATATCTATATGTTCCTCTTCCTCTATTCCCACACGGCGTCGTTTAGTTAGCAAACCCTCTCCCAATCTCAAGCCACTCACCTCCCGCATCGTCCAACTCACTCGCCAAAGACAACTTCACAAGGTCTCTCTCTCTCTCTCTCTCTCTCTCTCTCTCTCTCTGAACAGTAGTGATGACGAGGTGGTTTTACTATGTGAATGAGGAAGCTATCTCGGCTTTCGCTATGAGTATTACAAATAATTCACTTGTTACAAAACTAAACCACAATTATGAGTTGTTATTTTATTTTAAATTCGACGGTTTGTTGTAGATATTAGAGGAAATCGAGGTTGCAAAGAAACGGCACGGGAAGCTGAACACAATCGTGATGAACGCGGTTTTGGAAGCCTGTGTTCATTGCGGCGACATTGCTTCTGCGCTTAGGATTTTCGCTGATATGTCACTCCCACACGGTTGTGGCGTTGACACTATATCTTACTCTACACTCTTAAAGGTACAACTTCTTCTTCTACTTCTTTCTTCTTCTTTTTTTATTGACTTTTCTGTTTCGGTAATTGTTCTCTCACACTCATTAATGTACCATTTGATGTTCGCGTTTAAAATGTGAACTGGGTGATGTTTATGGACAATGTACAATATGGGGTGTGTGAGAATCAGTGCCCTTTTTCTGTTATCTTGAGCGTGATTGGTGTTTTTGTTTATTTAAAATATAATTGTAAAGGGGTTGGGTCTGGCTCGAAGAATTGACGAAGCATTTCAATTACTTGAATCTGTGGACCAAGGCACTGCTGTGGGGAATCCAAAGCTCTCAGCACCACTTATCTACGGCCTGCTTGATGCTTTGATTGAAGCTGGTCAGTGTTTGAAAATTGATAACATTGGTTTCTTTTTACTCTTCTTATTTATTGTTGGTTACTTTTACCAGATTCATATCATGGCTATTATGTTATGTTTGGTTTTGTATTTTGTACTATGATTGAATTTGTCTATGTTTTTTATTTAATGTCCAAGCTACAAACTGCTTCATTACAACCATATCATGCTCACTCATATGTCCTCACTTGGATTGCTGTAGTACAGGAGATTTACGCCGTGCTAATGGCCTTCTTAGGCGATATGGTTTTGTGCTTCGTGAAGGCGGTAATCCTTCAGTCTCAGCATATAACTTATTAATGAAGGTTCGACACTGACCTATGTGGCTATCTGTGAGAAAAGTACAAATTGCAGTGTATGATTTTGTTTTTGTTTTTCCCCTTAGTGCTTTAGCATTAAGCTCACCAAATTGGAGCTGTTGATGATGTGGTCTTGAGCGTTTGATGCAAATTATCTAACTCTAAAGCTCAATTATGTTGCTTAAACATTCTCTCTCTTTTTTCTAAACTTTCAGGGATATATAAACACTGGCCATCCTCTTGCTGCTATAGCCGTGTATGAAGAGATATTGCGTTCAGGGTTAAAGCCTGATAAGCTCACTTATAATAAGCTAATCTATGCTTGTGTCAAGACTGACAAATTGAACACAGCAATGCACGTGTTGGAGGAAATGAAGGTCGCAAGCATGTATCCAGAAGGCCAGTTTGGAGCCTGGAAATTACTCTTAAATAGCACAAGAGAATAGCCTAGATTACTAAAATTATAAAATTTTCTTTTTTCAGGACAGAGCGCAGAAATTTGGCCGTGATGATCTTTTCCCTGATGTTGTCACCTATACAACATTACTTAAGGTTGGTTGCTCTTGTGGTTATCTTATTGTTTAATTATATAATGCTTAGTTTGTAGAAGTTCAAATGTGCATAGTGCAAAACATTATCTAAGTATTTCAAAAACATTACAGCTGTACGGTACCTAAAAGTTATTAGTTACTACATCATAGGATTTTTTGGCAGGGATTGGTGGAAAAAGTATTTCTGTCTTCCTCTGTAAAACATGTCTTTCTTGATTCATTATAATCACAAATTGGAACTATGATTGATCCTTCTTTCAGTAGGATACAATTAGCAGGACTTTGTCTTTGAGGAAAGGGCCTTTTAGCTTTTCTTTTGGTTAATGTAAAATTTGTGTATTTGTCTTGTTGATTCAAATTCTGAGCAAGATTTCTTTGTTCTTTTTTCTTTGGTAGGGTTTTGCACTTTGCAAGGATCTGCTTTCACTTCAGAAGATTGTATTGGAAATGAAATCATGTCATAATTTGCTTATAGATCGAACTGCATACACTGCAATAGTTGATGCATTGCTAAATTGTGACGCATTCAAGGGTATGTTACATTTGAATTTTCCTTCAGAATTCTGAAATGGTGACTAGGTTAGGTAATGGACTCAGATTTGGATTGTATGGTGGTAATCCAAGTTTAGATCTAATATAATTTATGTTGTGTTTGTTCAGCTTGTGTTGATATGACTTTAATGAATATCATTTTTGGTAAGATTGAACTATGAGCCAACACATATGTCCTTTAAAGATTTTGCAATACTTGAAAATCCAAATAGAATTTGTTGAATTATGAACAAGAGTTGGCGTTGATTTTCATGAATATCACGTAGCAAATATCCTAGCATTCTCTCACTGTTTGTTAGTCGCATTCTACATATTAGAGTGTCTTCTCAGTATGTTACTTTCTTGAATATATTCCTGTGAAAATGACTATAAACCTAGCAGTAAAGTGGAGTAAAATTAAGAGAATAGTTAATTGATTGCTAGGAATTATCTAACTGTATTCTTTATATCTTTTTAAATGACTACATGCTTAATTGGGGCTAGATAGATGTAGTTAGGTGCTTCCAGAGTGTCATGTTATCTGAAAACCTATCAAGGACAGCTATCTTATTGTACAAAATGTAAGGCAACAAAGAATCAGCATGTTTTAAAAATGACTATGTGAACTCATTTCTCATCAGAAAACAAAAGGAAGAGAGAGAGAGAGAGAGAGAGAGAGAGGGGGGGGGGGGGGGGGTTGCTAAATTAGTATTAAATGGATTATGAAACTGGAGGGTCTATTCACATAAAAACTATTAAGCAGAGCTCATGTTACATTTAGAGAATTTGGCTGAGAAGCACCAAGCTCATATTGTTGAAATATATTTGCGTGCTAATACTCACGTGTACACACACTACAAAAGGGTGGTATCTTTTAGTGGCATCAATATCTGTTATCTGAACCCAGTTACTTGAGGCTGGAGAATGTGAAATTCAATTCTTCTTATTCTTCCCGCTTAATACATTTCAAGGCAGATCCAGATCCTGTTTTAATGTATTAATAACTTCAAAATAAATTCGTTTATATAAAAATTAAATGTTAACACATCAAAATCTCTGTCTTTGATGTTTAGATGCTCTTTGTATATTTGGAGAAATGCTAAAGCAGGCTGGCAGAAATTCAGACTTGCGACCGAAGCCTCATCTCTATCTATCCTTGATGCGTGCTTTTGCTGGTAGAGGAGATTATGATATGGTCAAAACCCTGCATAAACGCATGTGGCCAGATACTGCTGGAACTATCTCCCTGACAAGTCAAGAAGAAGCTGATAATCTTCTCATGGAAGCAGCTTTAAATGATGGTCAGGTACTAGAGCTGGTTATACATAATCTTCAACATTGATGTCTTTTCAGGCATAGATGTCCTTTTTTCCTCAATTACTTGTGTTTTCCCTGATGATGGTTGGTGCAAATTAGTTATGGCCTATAATAAAAAGTATACCCTGCCTCTAGAAGAATGTGTAAGCTGATTGCTATCATTCAATCATTTGACATTGTTGCATTATAGCATAAAAAATTGAAATTAAGTTTGCACTAACGAGGGCCCTGTCAGTGGTAATTATGTGCCAATCATGCTAGCATAGGTTTCACCTCCAGTCTCCAAATTGCATTCTTATTCATTGATATTAAGAGGTGTAATCATTTGACATTGTTGCATTATAGCATAAACTAAACCATCCTGGAACTTTTCAAACCTGTTTGGTGTAGCTGCATGCAATTGTGATGGTCTTTGGAATTTTTATCTCATACATTAACTAAACCATCCTGTACTTATTTGTTTCTTCCCCCCCCCCCCCCCCCCCCCGCCCCACCCAACACACAAAAAGAAAAAAAATACCTTTCCTTTCCATTTTATTCAGAGCACATCTTCCCATACTATTGTCATGTGCAACTGATGTTAATATTTTCAAACCTGTTTGGTATTTGGTGCTTGTTTTCAGGTTGATGAGGCTATTGAACATCTAACAAATATCATTAAAAGATGGAAGGGATTATCATGGACAAGTAGAGGAGGCTTGGTGCGTATCGCGTTGTTAATTTCCATGATTGCATAATGGGAATAAATGAAATACAAAATAAACCCCTAAACTACTCAATGTTTTGATGTGATGATTGTCTGTAAAATATTTCTGTTTGCAATTGATGCAAATATGATATCCTGATTTTGAAGATGCACAGAAAAAAAATTGTTTGTGGTGCTGAGCAACTGGCAAGGTGCCATTTAGGTTCCATAGTTTTTTACAGATCTAGAAATCATGTTAAGGGCCTCCTTTAGGTTATATCTTCTGGGTGGCACCATATAATATCACCTGCTTCTGTGCTAGCTGAAAAACTAGGCGGTTTATTCTGAATTTCTTGATTTTATATTTTTTGCTCCGGACATGTTTATCATGATATTTTCTGGTTTTGCTATTATATATTCTCACCGGTAGTATACATCTGTAATGCAGGCTGCTCTGCGCTTAGAGGCTTTGTTGGGATTCACCAAATCCATGTTCAGTCCTCATCTACTGCCTCAGGTTTCCAGCTTGTCTCTCTGTTTCTCAAATTGCGGAATGTTTATAAGGTCCTAATGACTATTTTTTGAATGCGATACATATTTTAGGTGTCAGTGCATGTAGACTTACTTTTTACCATCAGTGGCTCTTATATGGAAGATCACGTAGGCCAAAATGGTTAAGTGAATTCAATGACCTTTATAATCTATAATTTGGTACTTTTGGGCAAGGCTGATAAATCCAATTTTTTGCTCTAGAATTATCACAATACTTGAGTGATACCACCCACAAGAAGCAGATTTAGTTGACTCTTGTATGGAGACTGTTAGAAAAATGGTTCAGTGATTAAATTCATCATTTCCTAACAGTTTAAGATTTTGAGACTAACAGAAAATTTATCATGGTATCAGAGTAGGTGGTCCTAAGTTTGAGCCCTATCTCCACTTTACCTCCTACTTAGAAAGTTAAAAATCCATGTGTTAGATCATTTATTCAGCCCATCCATGAGGGGGAGTGTTCGAATAACTGTTGTGTGAAATCACAATTTCCTAATCGCATAAGCTTTTGGACTAATCAGTAAATTATCAGACCTTATTAATTGAGCATTCTGAATGTTGGGTGCAAATGCTAGTTTCCCATGTTTCATATTTTTCAGCACTGCTTGACTGTCTTCATGATATATATTAGTTTTTCCTTTTGATCTGGAAAATTTTCTTTTAGGTTGCCTGAGTACACCATTTCTCTTCAGGTATCACCAGATGAACCAATTGAGAGTATTATGATTCCTTTTGAAGCATCTCGGCCTCTACATGGTACTCTGGCCTTGAAGAAGGTGGTCATGCGCTTCTTAAGAAATCCAGTTGTGCCTATAATTGATGACTGGGGCAGCTGCGTAGGACTATTGCATCGTGAAGACTGCAATGAGGTTTGCTTATTTTCTTTCAGCTAACCATCTTGTGCTGCTTTTGTATTTACATCCAGTTAACTTTGTTAATTCAGTTTGTTGAGATTCATCTTGTAATTAATCATATAGACAGTTGTAAATAAGTCTGTGCGAGCTATTTTTTCTAGCCAGTGTTGGGTAGACCTTGTTCTTAGAATTGTTAGGATAATGCAATCAAACTTCGTGTTAATTCTTAGAATGTAATTTCTAAGTTTGCAAGTTTACCAGAGTAGTGATTATGAACATGTGTACTCTTTGCTATAACAGTGGTGAGAAATTCAATTATTTGCAACACACTGAATTAAGAAGCTAATACAAATTTGTGCGTTCTGATTCAGTTGGATGCACCGCTCTCAACAATGATGAGAAGCCCACCTCCTTGCGTAACAATCACGACATCTATTGGTCATGTGGTTGATCTAATTTTGGAAAAGAGATACGAAATGGTTATTGTTGTAAGATATAGCAACATATATGGTACTCCTTACAGCTCAGGCTCAAGGGCCTTTGGAGTCTTTACAGCAGAACAATTGTGTAGGCTTGTAACATCAATATCAGAGTTGCCTGGGCAAACGCTTTCAGTCTGTAGAAGAATGTAAATATTTGATGATATATTTTTGTTTTTGGCTTCTCTTTTCCCCCCTCTTCTTCCTCATACTTTCAATTTTGCTTGGCTTCTTATTCCCCACTTTTTCCTTGTAAATTCAGTTTTGCTTGAATGAGTTACAGCCAATGACATTGTGATCTTGAAGAGACAATCTCTGTTTTTAGGTAAGAAAATGCAATTGGTGGCTTGCTGCAACATGACGTTTTAATTTTTCATACATATTCCCATTAGGGTGAGAGTAAGGCTTGGACTATTGTGGTAAAATTTTGCCAACATCCTTCAAGCAAAAACATATATGAATATATTACAATGTAAAAAATAAAATTTTCCACTGATTTATTGGCCTTTTTCACAAAAGCACACAATTTCCTCTTTTTTAGGAGTTTGATTGAACTTTTTTATTTATTTTTTGGCTCTTTCCAACATAATATTCGGTCCACTTTGGCCGTATTTGGTTCTACTGAGTCCACATTGGTCCTATCAGTCACATTGGTCTTTTCCCGTCCACTTGGTCTTAATCGGTCTTATTCAATCCACTTCAGTCCTTCTCTGTCCACTTTGGTCTTATTCAGTCCTATTCAATCCATTTCAGTTCTACTTGGTCCACTTTAGTCTTATTCAGTCCAATTTGGTCCGCTTTGATCCTATTCGGTCCTATTCAATCTACTTCAGTTCTATTCGGTCCTACTCGGTCCACTTTAGTCCCATTCGGTGCACTTTCGTCTTTTTCGGTCCTACTCGGTCCACATCTATTCAGTCCAATTTGGTCTTAGTCGGTCCTATTCAATCCACTTCGGTCTTATTCAGTCCACTTTGGTTCTATTCGGTCTAATTTGGTCTTATCTGGGCCTATTTGGTCGACTTTGGTCCTATTCCACTCAATTCGGTCCTACTCAGCCCACTTTGGTTCTATCTAGTCTTATTTGGTCCACTTCTGTCCTTTATGTCCACTTTCGTCTCATTCGGTCCATTTTCGTCTTATTTGGTCCAGGTTGATCCTATTCGGTCTATTTTGGTCTATTGGGTGCATTCAGTCCATTTTTGTGCACCTACATATAGGGAAAAGACAAATTTGGGTTGAGAACACCTATTCTAAATCCAAATTTATTAAAAACATATATGCATATCTCAAACAAGTAATATCCAAAATATTAAGTATAACATTTATTGTTACTATGCTCTTGTTGAGTCACATTAACGTAGCATTTCAGTCCATTTCGGTTCAACTAAATTTAAATGAAAGTCTTTCTAAATATGAAGGTTATGAATATACAAATGTAATTTTAGGGTATTTACTTATTTGTTTTAAAATCATTACCTTTAAATGAATTGCATGAGATAAATTGTACCTTGATTATTATTTAACTATCTAGTGCAACGCACAAGATTGTGACTATTACTACTGATGATGAGTGAAATTAGTAGGCTAAATGCTCCAGGCTTCAATAGCATATGGATGACTTGAAAAGAAAGAAAGATTATCGAAGGTGTCCAGAGTGAACCGACTAAGGACCCTTTAATGGTTAAATCAACTTTATCTCCAAGACTCAAGCATAGTGAGTGGATGAATAATAGAATGTACCTTTTTTGGATGAGGCTTGGTCCCTTTTATAAAGATTTTTGGAGTGAGTCTACTTGTTAGGCTCCACTAACATCATGGGAGATGTATAAACTTAGTGGGAAGAGTATAGTGAATTTCAAGGAATTCACCCCACATCTCAGGATAGTGAATCGTGGTCTGATTGTTCTAGGTTTGTAGAAAATACTCTGAAATTTACTAAATTTTTGTTGGTCATCTACACCTTGTGGTGTAGACGACTAATATCTTCTTGGATGACCACTTTTTATGTTTGTGGTGCGTCTTTCACCTTTCTCCCTTCTGAAGATTGTCTTGGACATCATTGGGCTTGGATGACCCTTATAAACAAAGACTACTTGTTATGAATCACCATCAACTATATATTTTGCGAATTAGTTATATTACATTTTACTAATGGAGAGGATTGATGTAATAATTTTGTTTTTAGTTAATACATCCAGTATGATTCAATTTTTTTCACAATTGTTGAAATATCAAGCTGTAAATGGCATACGATAAAATGATTCCTTGTGGGTCTAGATGAGAATTAATGAAAACTTGCAACTTGAGGCTATGTTTGTTTTGGCTATAAAAGGAATACGGAAAATATTTTACACCACGTGGCATGTTTGGATTGGCCGGAAAATGATTTCCATTGACCGTAAAATATCAACGCTTGTAGTGTAAAATAGTTTACACTTCTATTTCACCTTCAACCAATTACACCCATTTTTAGCCTACTTGAACTAAGAGAGAGAGAGAGAGAGAGAGCTTGAACTTGAGACCTGAACCTCGCCATTGCTTGAAGAACATCGCCGCCTAAAGCCTGTCACCACCGCCCTCTAGATGGAACTCTTGTCGTCTTGATCTCGTCGCCACTTAAAGCCTACCGCCACTTGACAGATCTCATCATCTCAATCTCATTGCCCATGACCGATCTCGTCGCTCATGACCCACCCATGACCGATCTCCCTCTTTCTCGATCTACCTCTCTCTTTCCCTCAGTTTTCGATCACTCTCCCTTCCCCTCAATTTTCAATCACTCTCTCTTCCTCTCTCTCTCAATTTAATCAAAATTTTTAGTTTAATGAATGGTTTTGTTTTGATTTTTGTTTCTTTAAGTATATATATTGAAATTTTGTATTATAAAATTTGCTTGAAAGCTAAGAAAATGATTGAAAAAGTGTAAAAAATTAGTAGAAAAATAGCATTTTAAGAATGCAACCAAACACCTGAAAATATTTTCCAAAACAATTTTCAAAATGCAACCAAACACTTACAAATATTTTCCTTTCCTAAAAATATTTTCATCTAAAAATATTTTACATTCAAAAATATTTTACATGTTGTCAAACACAAATTTGTTGGTTTTGTTATGAAAATATATTACGAAGGTAACATTGATGTTTTTAACTAGAGAATACATTAGGTCGAGCTGGCGTAAAGTAGCTCTTTTACGCCGCCAATAATAACGCGGCACGTCAGTCAATAACTTTAAACTTAATACACCTTGTTACACACGATTATAACCCACAAAATATCCCAAAACTCAAGTGTTTTCTTCTCTCGGATCCCCCTCATCTCTGTTGCTCTTTCCCTCTCATCAAAACCCAGCGCCGATCTGCCATCACCCACACCACCTCCGATCTGCCATCACCCAACGATGATGCTCCAACAACTGAGTCCAGAAAATTGGGAAGCACGGCGGCGGAGTGCGAGAGCGTGGGGTGAGCGTGTTTTTCCAGAAAAGCTCTCATCTTTACTCTGAAGGGCTGTTTTATTATTTGGGGCTTCGTTTCTTCTTCTTCTTCTTCTTCTTCTTCTTTTTTGCTAAAATTTGTTGGATTTGCTGGGTTTTTTGTTGGTTGGGTTGTTGGGGGTTTTTGTTGCTAGATGCACAGAATGATTAGGGGGTTTTGTTGATTGTGTTTGCTGGCTCAATCCAGATTCTATATTGTCAAAAAAAAGAAGGAAACATGCAATCTGTGCTTGACCTTCCAGTGCTCACAAATGATATGTCAGAATCTGGAATATAAAGCTTAAATGCTTTGGTCAAAGAAGCTCTAGCAGATCGGCACTGGGTTTTGATGAGCGGGATTAGAGAGCAGAATACACTGAGAGTTTTGGGATATTTTGTGGGTTATAATCGTGTGTAACAAGGTGTATTAAGTTTAAAGTTATTGGCTGACATGGCGCATTATTATTGGTGGCGTAAAAGAGCTGCTTTACGCCAGCTCCGGAGCTAATGTATTCTCTTTTCGTTTAAACTAATTAGTCGCTGACATGGCAAACCTTCGCCTCCAAAACCCAGCCAAACCTTCACCTCCAAAACAGTGAGAGAGCACTGAATCGATGTGCAGAAAATCAAGCTCCGTTCTTTACTTTTCTTTTCACATATAGCTTTCACTTGAACCCAATTCCAAGAATTCAAGCCCCTTGCCTTAGCTTTCTCCACCAAAACCCTAGCCAAAGAAAAGACACAGAGACAGAGAACGAAATGGCGTTTAGAGGAAAGGAGATGATGAAGAAAGTGTTGAAGAATGTAGGAGAGAAGAACTTGGCTCCCGGATTGAAAGAGTCACTCAAGAAATGCATACCGGACAGTAAGGTTGTCATGGGTCGAGCCAAACGCGGCCTCTACGCTGGCCGCCACATCCAGTTCGGCAATCGCATTAGCGAAGATGGTGGCAACAAGTCTGTTTAACTCTCTCTCTCTCTCTCTTTGAATTTATGTGTGTATGTGTATTTGTGATTGTTTTCGCTTCATGGGTTTCTGATGTTAAGATTATATGATTGAAAGAATGGATGGATTTTGTTCGTATGGGTTGTCATTTGAAATCTCCTAAAAATAGGAGCTTTGACAATCTGTATGTAGTAGGATCAAATTAACATTGTTCTCTGCTAAAGTTTAAATGTGTTCCAAGTCTTATACTTTTAGACTTTGTTTGGCATTAATTGAGGAGAATTTGTCATTCTGTGCTTATCTAATTTGTTATACAGCCTCAAACTAGGAATTCCAGGGGTGAAATGCTTCTGATTTGTGTAAGCTTGCTTTTATTGTAAACAACTAGACTGTGCATATATGACAATGAAATAGAAATTGGACAAAAATTAGGTACTGTAGCTTAGGTCCCCAATTAATTTCAATCAAGTGGCTGAATTCTTTTATTTTCTTTCAAAGTTAATTTTCACCAATGACTGGACTGTAAGAGTGAGAAAGAGAGAGCTTCTGCCTCAATATTATTTATTACCCAAGATGCTTAAAAACAAATACTCTGAATTTGTATTGTGAACGTTCTAAATGTTGCTGCAGTATGAAGAGTAATGGTACTCTGTTCTTTCTTCTTTTTGTTCTTGAATCTGTAGAAGGTTGCATTTATCCACCAACGCTTAGTTCAATCCCTTGTATGTGATTGATTACAAATTTGGGAGCTGGTACGTGTTTGGGTCCCTTGATAGAACTTATAAGTGTGTCTTTAGTTTTTACAGAGCAATGACCACTAGTCCCACATCCATATTTTTCTTTTCTTCTTCTTGTGAGAGAAAGTTGGGGAAAGAGAAGAAAGAAAAACCTGGGAAGGGGAGGAGGGGTCAATGGATGCATTTAGCAAAGAAAGCTAATCCCATAAAGGTCTGCTAGTTCTAATGTGCCCCATCCTTGGAGTCGGTTCATCAATTACTCTACTGGGGCCCTCATTGGGTTTTTATTCTTTTTCACCTATCAAAAAGATTTCGTTGTTCATTGTACTCTGCACCATGATTATGCTCTCTAGTAGACGTCCTGTATACATTGTCTTTTTTCTTCAATAAATTACGTTATTTATCAAAAAAATAAAAATAAATACTATACTGGCATAAGGTAAATCAGGATTTTTATTAGCTGGAAAATATGCACATCTATCACATCTTGGGGTCCAAGTTCTCATATGATTCATTGCCAGAAAAGTGCTTGCAATATTTGGTGGGTATGTAGTAGCAAGTGGATGGAAGGAGGTATTAGTTGAAATTAGAAGACCAATCACTGTTTATGAGTCTGACTTTAGTTTTGTATAATATTAGACACATTAGTATCCCTGATGTCTTACGACGTACTCTATCCTATTCGGCTATTTAACCCCTTGTCCTCCCTACACTACCCATGGGCTACATGCCCATTGCCATTGTATGTCCTTTTGGTAATTCATATTTCTGACCTTAGGCAGGATAGCATCTCCTGATTGAAACTGAGCCAAAGGTCCTTGACTCCTTGGTCCTAGTGAGATTGATTCTACATTGCTCCTAACCTTTTACCTGTAGATTTCTTTTTTCACTATTAAAATAGATTGTATTGTGCATTAAGAATAAGTCAGAGTTATAGTCCTACCAATCCATTGAAACATAGGAATGAGGCCAGGTGAAGCGATGGAGTATTAAGTATTTGCATAAGCCTCCAATTCCTTGGACTTTGCTATGCGATTGAATGGATTCAATGATATCATATATCTGGCCATCATTGCTGTAGATTTCCTCTAACCAAGTCATTGAATCCTTGTCAGAGATGATGATGACAAATGCTGAATTGTGCATGGATAAAACATGAATAGGTCTACTTTTATAAATCTTTATGATAATGAATATTTATAATCTGGATGAACGCCATTCGGTACATGAAGTGCTTACTTTTTTCATGGATTTGCGTGTGGTGGTTAGGTTTGGATGAGGTTTTTAGAATTTGGCATTTAATCAATCAGCCTTAACACTTCTAATACATGATATATAATTGATTTGCTTGTTGCAGTTTGTTTTGGATGAGGATTTTAAAATTAGGCATATGATCAGTCAGTCTATATGCTTCTAATACATGATATTTCATGTTGTATTGGATTCATTTATGCAATTCATAGGATGAAGTTGTCTTGTGTTATTGCGCAATGTAAGTTGTGTCTCTTGCTTGCTCCATTTTGGCGTTTGAAGTTTTGTTGTCTTTTATCAACTTAGAAGTAGTATCTTTATTCATCCGAACTTTTTCTGCAATTCTGGCGATAGGTCAAGGAGGACTTGGAAGCCGAATGTCCAGGAGAAGCGGCTCTTCAGTTACGTTTTAGACCGCCATATTCGAGTGAAAGTCACCACTCATGCCCTCCGTTGCGTAGACAAGGCAGGAGGGATTGATGAGTACCTGCTGAAAACTCCTTACCACAAGATGGACACAGAAATGGGCCTCTACTGGAAGTCTAGGATTGAGAAGATGTACGAAGAGCTAGGGAAGAGGGAAGTTGTTTTCTTTTCACCTGAGGATGAAGCCAGGTTCGAACAACGTTTTAAAGATCTGAAAGTGGCCGAGAGGACAGCTCGTAGGGATGCCAGGAGACATATGTCCGGTTGGTCAGACAAACAGAAGCAGATTGAGGAAGGCCAAGTGGAAGATCAATTGACTGATGAAGAAGCCGCTGCCGAGCAGTGGGCTGCAAACTCTTAAGTTTTGGACCATTCACCATCTTGGAATGTTCACCAATCTTTGTTTTTTATTGCCCATTTGAAATTTTGTATCTCTTTAATGTTTGTTTTTTGACGTAGTCTTTAGCTGTATCAGGCCTGATGGAAAAATATTCAGCAGAAATCATTTATCATTTTCAGATGGAAATTATTTGATATTCCTCTGATGGATCATGAGTTTAACAGAACATAAAACTAAAAAGAATGTTGTTACTGCACTTAACTTCTCACTTAACTTCTCATGGTACAATAACGTTGCTAATATAATTTCATTTTTGAAACAATAATGCTATAGATAAAACAAATTTTACAAGCCGTTCGTAAGTTTGTTTTGTTTTATTTTATTTTTTCCTGGTCTGTAGTATAAACCAAAACTTGGTAAGCAAGTATTTAGTCCCTTCACCGACCAAAAGAAACAAAAGTCATCTAGTCACTTTACTAATATTTTCTTTACTGGAAAAGTACTAATTTCGCGGGTAATTGAAAGCAGAAACATGACAGTCCAAAGACTCAAAATTGGTTAGACGATAAGTTATGATCACTACTTTAGATTATAACATGCTAACTCAACACTTAAGAAAATAGAGTTATGAACATTTTATTCCGCTGCAAATGAATATTTTGTCTTCCAATAACACTTCATATTAGAAGTTTGTAGTTCAATAATTAAATTTATTCCAATAACTAAAGCTTTTGGAATATTTCACACTTCTTTTCCATAAGTCCAACGCAAATAGCTGTAGCTTCTACAGTTCACGCGCAAATCATATCTAACGACTAATAACACGTTATCTTCCCTCGTACTGAAACAGAGTATCTTGTGCAATAATTCACTGTCACTTTCTCTATAAAAGCCTTAACTTCACAGTTCATACGCTCTTGCATCAAAAGTTTCACTTCAACAACAAATGGGTAAAGAGAACTGGCTAATTCTAGGCCACCTAAAGAAGGCAGTGAAGAAATTAAGATTTTTGCTTAGCTTTAACCTACTGCAATGGCGCTTGGCTTCAATTACTGGCAGTGCCTCTACGAGGCGCCGGTTGAGCTTCAACGATCGCCAGGGCTTGCATGGTTGCATAGAAGATGAAAAACTCGACGAAAATGGTTCAGCCAAAGTGTATCAACGAGCTAGAAGTTATGGTTCAGATGATGATATTGATAGAAGGGCAGAGATTTTTATTGCTAATTTTCGACATCAGCTTCGCTTAGAAAGGCAAGTTTCTTTGGAGTTAAGGTACTATAGAGGGACTAGTTTCAAAAGTGAAGAAGACGTTGGATTGTAATTTTGAAGTTGGTTTGTTAATTATGGTTGAAAGTTTTTACATGGGTTATATACATGATTGTTATACTATATATAGATGAATAAAACTGAGATGTTTTGAGGATTGATGAACTATTTTTGAGTTATTTTTCTTTTCTGATTTCATTTAGTTTTTCTATTGAGTTTCTTGGGGTTTTGATTTTGCATTGCTTGTATTTGTTTTATCAATATTTCCGATGGAGCAGTTCTTAATGAAACTTGAATTGTGTTTTCCTTAACTCAGTGTTTCTGAGTGCAAAACTTTGTTTCGAGGATTTTTGCCGTTGTTAGTCCTTGTTGGAAGAAATTAGAGTATTAGACAATCTAGGAAGAAGCTTTAGGACTAAGGAACAGAACATGCTATCCAAACTAAGCTTAAGCAACATAGACAGCTCACAACAATTTCCATAGTGTGAAATTTCTGAAAAGAATAAGGTGAAAAAAGTTTGCCTTTTTATCTATCATATAAGTGTTTTATTTTGTTTGTTATGAGTTTTATAGTTTAATGACATTACTCAATTATCTTAAAAAAGAGAATCTAGTTTCAAGCTTCAACATTGAAACCCTCTCCCATTTATTATACGGAAAAAAAAAAAAGGTTTTATTATTAATTTAGATCCTTTGTAGAGTGTCCATTTAAAGGCCAAGATTCAATATGGTATAAACCTAGATTTTGCCAATTCATTTAAAATTTAACTGTGGTTAAACTAAACTAGAAGTTAATGTATTGGCAAAATCTAGACCTTAGATATATACAACTTTAAATCTTGGCCTTTAAAATGGACACTCTCCATTTCAAACAAAATAGAGAGAGGACCAATTCCTTCTTTTTTTCTGTTGGTTTAAAATTCCATTAACTTGTTTTAGTAAATTCTATTAAATTTGTGGTCCATCTTCATTATAGGATTGCTAGTTGTCAAGAGTCAATTCATATCACCAGTTTGTTTTTTTAATTTTAATTTTAATTTTTGCTTATGATCACATTTAATTAATTCTAAGTAGTAGTAAATGCTTTTTTTTTTTTTTTTTGGGTTTGTTTGGGAGGAAAACATTGTTTGATAAAAGCACTTAAAACAAGTGCGAGGGTAGGAATTTGAACTATAAGATTCTTGAAAAAATAGAAGTACAGGTGAGGGAAGTGAATTCAAACACAAATGTTCCTCCATGGAAGAAATGGATAATAATACTGAATTATAATGCTCTTATTAGTTACATAAAAATACTTGTTGCAACAACTAATTCAAGAGTTAATACTTAATAGCAGTTCAATTCATTTTATAATTAAGCCATTCAATAAGTTTGTGTACACAAAAGAATTTATAGAATGGTAAATTTTACAATACAACTGTTGACATTAATTTACATCTCAGAAAAGAAGAGCAAGAAAACAAAAACCTATGTAGAGAATCTATAGATTAGTATATGATTCATACACTAAAATGCAATTAATACAACAGTATCAACAAATAGGGAACATTAACAAACATATAATGGCAACTTCCCCCATCCAAATGATGTGGTTTATTAGATAAAATTGTTCATGTCTGAAATCTGATTTGAATGCTTTCACTCCAATTTTTTCTTTTCTGAATTTTTCTATCACACTCTCCTTAAAATTGTAAGTAATGTATGAGTTTAATTATGTCAAACTGATTTAGGAGAACAAGAGGGGTTTCATTTGGATGGGGTTTCTATATCTATGACAGTCTCAAATGCCCCAACCAATGCTTTCACCTTGTTCTTCCTCTTCTCCAATAGCTTGCTTGCAGTTTCCTCAATCACATCATTATATGCTTGAGACTCCTTCTTTCCCTGTCCCACTTGGCGCTTAGACGATGCTGTATTCACCACCTCTGGTTTTGTTTCTTCAACAGCACCAACCTCCACATCTTGTCCTTCCTTCAATTTAAGTCCTTCACTTCCTCCATCCACCTCTTCCTTCTCATCCACCATGTTGCCCTCGTTCTTGTTTTCAGCCTCAGAATCTTCTCCTTTGTCTTCTTTGACCTCCCCTTTGTCTTCTTTGACCTCCACTACCGCCTCATCACTTATTGCCACACTCTCTTCTACATTGATTTCTTCTTTGCTTTCATTCTCTTCTCCTCTATGTTCATTCTCAGCTTCTTCTTCTTTTTGTGCTTTATCTTCAGCTTCTTCAATATGAGCAGTCGCTTTTGTTTTTATTTCTTCAGAAACTTCAGGAATGTCACAAGGCATGACTTTATGCTCATCTTCAATAATACTGTCGACATGATCAGATTCAATGACACTACCACCCTCAAAATCTTCACTTTTTGGCACTTCAGAAATGTTACTCTCAGTCTCAGCCCCAACTTCCACGTTCACAACTTCTTCAACCTCATGAACCAAAGTTTCTCTCTCCTCTTCACTTTCATGACTCGAAGTTTGTGTTACATCAAGACCCTTTGTCGAAGCCAAAGCATTATGAAACTCCTTCTTAGTGGCTGCAGGATTGGTACTGCTCTTAGCGGTGCCCTTTGCATGCAAAGGCGCCTGTGGTTTACCAAACTTGGACGTTTTTGGAGTCCTCTCAGTAATTGGTTTCAGAGAATGGGTACCTTTGGATGGAATAGTATTAGAACGGACTGTTGTGGTTTTCTCTTTCAAGCCATGAGAGACAACTGCACTTTGTGGCTTATTATCAGAGGATCTTCTTCTATTCAAAGAGCTGGCCTTCTTTGTCGTGTCTTCGGGGCCAGGTTTCTTGGCATTCTTGACAGATTCATGGCGTGAGCTTAGCGTTGGCCTAAGATAGCTTGGTAGTGGCTTTTCAGTTGCAGCAGCAGCAGTAGTAGTTGTAGAAGAAGAAGAAGCAGCACCCTTGTGATCTGTAGAGCTTGTTGTGGATGGTTTTGGACGAGTTTTGGTGATATTGGGGGCACGAGACTTTGAAGGGGATATCACCCTCTTCTCCTTCCAAACATTATTACCTTCTCTCTTCGTAGTTGCCATATACTGTTAGGTGTTTCAGCAAAAATTGAAAAAAAATGAAAGAGCAATGAGTATGTATGTTCAATTGGGGGAAAAGACGAGCAAGTTTAACAAACAAATGGGTACTGCTAATTTCAACTGTTACATAAAAAGTTGTCCCCAATAGTTTTTCACACATACGTATAGATGAATTAATATAAGGTGTAGATTTTAAAATGTAAAAGACATTGACGCTATGTAAAGTTCAAAGTACAGTCATTTGGAATTTAAAAAATTGCCAATTTTATGATTCATTGCTTCACATCATCATTGCCTTAGCTCTGTACATTCCACAGCTATCATTTTTCTTTTGGAGGAACTATATACTATTTGTGCTCAAGCTCAACTGCGTATTACTACACTTACCTAAGATTGCTACTACATACAAAAGTAAATTTAATATGTATAAGACCTTTTGAAATTCATTATATTATAAACTAAATTTAATAAAAGTATAAGAATAATATAAACGCCCTGCCTTTTTTTCTAGTTGGTATATTGATTGTTGAAGGTGAAGGATTTAAATCGTAAATATCTCCATTAGAAACACTATGAGGTATTAGTTGAGTTAAAAAACTCTTGAATAAAGATCTTGTCTATTTTTAAGTCATAGTACCATGAGTTGCAGTAAGTACATATAATTGTTTTATTTACAATAAGTGTATATGTTCCTATTTGGAGTTAATTTGTAACATCTATTGGTTTCAATTCAAAACCAATAACATGGAATAGACAAATAGGATAATATATTCTAAAATGTAATCACTTTAAATAATGTCATTCTCATTCTCTTTATCAGGCTCTTTTATGATGCTCTGGACAGGGGTATGCATATTAATACAAAGAAAATGATAGGAAATAGTCCAGCAAATCAAACATAGAAGTCAATTGAAGTGTTAGTATTTTCCTCGTGGCTAGCAGAGATTGAAGTCTACACCTTAGACACGGTTCAGCCTCACCCAGGGCTGGACCAAATACCACTAATATTTTTCTTAGAAAGTTTCAACTTTTGACGTTCACTCTTAATGATAACTCTTTAATTAATTATTTTTGTTTAAATAATAATTAACTATTTTTTTCTACCCTGCCTTGATGTTTTCATTTTTTTTTCAAATTTTTTTTAAGAGAATAAAAATTTCAAATTATGTGTGTGCATGCGAGCATCAAGTTATGCTTACATCTAATATAACTTTACTTTTTATTGAATAAATATTTTGAAAATCTTGCTATTGAACTACATAGTCTATGTTCTTAACAAATATACCAAATTCATCATAATTCCTTAACACTGATCGTTCAAACTTTAAACTTTTGTAAGTAAAAAATATTTATTAGGAAAAAGGCATCTCATGCATATTATATATATATATATATATATATATATTCTCTCTTAAAACATTGAAACCTAAGTGTTGTGAGAGACTGAGAGTTAAAATGCTTGAGATGCCGTCTTTTAGGGGCAAACCTTTCATAACCAAATGACTGTTATAAACCCCACAATGTTGCTTCAAAAAGATAAAAACGTACAAACTACTAAACCATTTTACACACATACAACAGATGACTGTTGAAATAGCAAAGGAATGATCTAAAATTTAAACTACCGAGAACCAAATCCAACACTTAATCATACCTCTCTCCCAAAAGAAGTTGTGAGTTTATCTTCCAGGACAAGTAACTGATAACGTTTAATTATTCATTATCTTTTTTCATAAAGATAGAAACAAAAGCAAGCAAATAAAAGAGCCCCATTACCTTATTTTTCAACAATTCTTTTGATTCAATTGCTTTGTGCTCAATCAACATAAATTGATTTCAAACCAATACATTGGGAAATTCGAGAATTGCTTTCTTGTAGGAAAATTTTATGCCAACATGTCAACGAATTATAGTAGCAAACACACAAATTAGAACAACATATTCTTTTTCAATGCCAAGATAACCAAGAAAATGGAATAAACATTGAAAAACATTATAAAAATTTAGTCTTTCACCATATCTTGACATTGAAAAATTTAGACATCAAAAGGAAGCAAAAAACGAAGAGATTCTATTTTTGACATGAAAAGCAAAGGTACCATGGAAGAGTAAATCTATGGTAAAAGAGAGAGAGAGAGAGAGAGAGAGAGAGAGAGGGAGAGAGATGTAGCGTACCTTGATCAAAGAAGATTCATGGGAAGAGTAAAATAAAGGGAACAAAGGGATGAAAATTCATAGAAAGATGAAAAAATGTGAAGGGAATTAAAGAGAGGCTTAGTTAAGAGTTTTGGGTTTGATTTGATTAAAGAAGCGCAAATTACGCATAACTCAAGGTGGTGGTATTGATGGTGAAGGTGTTGGAGGCCATGAAATGGAAACAAAATTTTGTTCGCCAAACAAGCGAGACAGGTGGGGAATTGGTTGACTTTTTCCTAGGCAAAAACAAAAAATTTAATTAAGAAAAACAAAAACAAAAACAGAAAAACAAAAATAAAAAAACAAAAACTAAGAATCTTCTTTTTCTTTGGGTACCAACATAACAGCTCTGCCTAGGCTCCATTCTCCATAATAATAACATGATTTTATTGGGTACATTTATTCCATGCGACTTGAAAAAGATCAAATGCCCCAATATGATATGATCACTATCAACTTTATGGTTTTAAAAATGTACCTATTATCGAAAAAAAAGGTTTTAAATATGTACCAGCCAGTCCATGGATATATATATATATATATATTTTTTTTTTTTTTTTTGAGGAGTCCATGCATATATAATCATTGTAGAGTGTGGACATTTTGGATCGTGCCCATCTTACCTTGCTCATTGCTCTAGTAGCCTAAATTAATTAGTGAACTAATTCTCCAAAAAAATATATATAGTGAATGACTATTTTTGTTGCAATTAATCTAAAGTTCAAATGGGGCATTCTTACACATATACGTGGCAGCTTAAGACACAATATCTAAGGAACTGTACTCTCGTGATCCAAGTTTTTTTTTTTTTTTTTTTATAGAAACAAGGCCCAAGTTTTGTTTTGTTTTTATCCTTTTTTTTTTTTTTTTCTTATAAGTTAGATATAATCGGATGAGTTTGAACCACCTTACACAATCCAGCCAGCTCTTAATTTTTAGAATGTTACATTGATAACCTCCTTACAAGTCCGGCCTCCCAGTTCATTATATATACTATTTTTCCATAATTTATTTCCTAATTCCATGATTATCTTCTCAAATAAAAAAAAAATTCCACGATTATTTTTGTACTGCCTCTTGACATGTCTAACAGAAGATTCTAAGTATATATTTCCAACGAAGCACATATCTTTTTAGGCTAAAAGAAAGTGATGAAACTTTGTAAGCGCTATAAAGTGGGAGTCTCGTCTGGCATGAGAAAGTGCTGCCCAATAACTTTGAATCCCACCGAATTAACACAACTAATTATTTTTCAAAATTATTTTACAAATGAAAATAAGTTGAAGAAATTGCATGCTTTGCCGTTTTGCAGATTGTGAGTCAAGTTTGATCATATTCATGGGTTGGGGTAGGTGTCATAAATTAAACAAGAAAGGCAGTGTTTAGTTATTCATAGTTTCTTTTTTTTGGATAAGTGGATTTGGTTTAAGGGAGCTGTGTTTAATAAATTAAAGAAAATGCATAAAAAAAAGAGTTCTATAACTCCTACCATACCAAAATTAAAAAAACTAAAATGGAATATTAACCAAAAGGATGACCAGCCGGTTCACCAGCTCAACAGGCTTGATCATTAATATTAGTATTATAATTATATATATATATATATATTTATATATATATATATATTGAGAGATAGTCTCAAATAATCTAGATTTAGAAAATACAGTTATTGAGTACTCGAGAGAAAAAAAAAAATTTTAATTGCTTTTAATAGTTTTTTAAGAAAGACCAATTTGCCCATAAAAAAAAAAAAAAAGACCAATTTGATCTAGTTTATTCGTCAGTGTAAATACAGTTCACTAACATATTGAACAATTCCTTCTCAAAAAAAAAAAACAAAAAACAAAAAAACAAATTGATCAGTTAAATTTTATTCAGTTCCATTTACTTGACAAAACTATTTAAGGAGTCTTATCATAAAATACTATTTAAAAGGGATTGAATCATCTAAAAATGACACCAACTATCAAGAGTCTTATAGCTCAATTGATTTTCATCTCTTAATGTTTCGATAACATCCGAACTATTTACACGGGATTGCATCTTCTAAAAATGAGACTAACGGCCAAGACCAAGACAAGAGTCTTGTAATTCAATTAGTTGGCATCTCTTAATTTTTCCATAACATCCGAAGTTCAAATCCCCCTAACCTAATATAACTATCGAATTATCAAAAAATAAAATAAAGACTGAGTTTCAGTTATAAAACAATAAACCACACTTGTTGGCCCATTCGCAAAGAGTTTGTTGATATTTTGCTCCCAATGTGTTACGTTGAACTTGATAAATTTATTATTTTTTGTAACAATTGCATGTAACATCCCTTTTAATTAGATAATAATGTACCCTACAAGTATGGAATTTATCCCATACGAAAAGGATGTTGATATCACCTTCCCCTCTCTTCTCTTTTCTTATTGGCTAAAGTTGCAGGATACTAAGCTTGCATCTATATTAAGAATCCAACTTTGTGCCTTTTAATTTAGACATGGTTTGGGGACCTAAAGGCTAAAGCATGCTTGGTAAGTTGGTTTCGATTTGTTATTTTACTAGGTGCTCGATGCCACAATATTGGATAGCATGTTAGTTTTGAAGTTTTGCAAAAATGACAAGTCAATTTTGGGAACAAAATGTTTTTTTTTTTTAGCAAATGGGAACAAAGTTAGATAGCAACTTATAAGTATTTATAAAAGCCCTAAAGAGTTGCTTCTAGGGACTTCAGATTAGTTCTATAATTCCTTGCCCAAACACACGCCATCTTAAAATATGACCTAGCTAATATTAGTGGATAAAGCCAAGTTGTATGTTATGCTTTTCTTATATGAATAATTATAATATGAATCCGGTCCAATTTGTGTCACACCATGCTTTGCTTTCTTTCTTTGTAAGATACAGGTCATTACTTCATTAACATAAAATATTCTTAAGCTTATCTTTTTCTGGCTAGCAAACAAGAAGTGGGAAGAATTTAACAATTATGTTAGGGACACAACTTTGGTTGTGGTGGGAGCTTGGTCCTCTCTACCTGAAACACTTGGCAAATATGTAGCTGTTCAAAGTTGTGAGTTTTTTTTTTTTTTTTTGGGGGGTTGTGGTGGCTTAATTTTAATTAGATCATATTGAAAATTTGAGACCCTTTTTGGCTAAGTGCCCAATAGAGCCAAATCCAATACAAACAACGAGTCAAAGAGTGACGCGAATTCTGACATTAATTGTAACGTGAAGCCCTTGCCAAAGGGATGAAGTAAAAAAATGTAAAACGGTGATCTCCTTACTTGCTTGAAACAAGCCATTGCTTTGCCTTATTTCTTTTCCTTTCTGTTTAATTACTCATCCAAAAAAAAAAAAAAACAATTTAAACATATATATTTGATAAAAACCATGTAAACATATATATTTGATAAAAATTATCGTACACTCTTAGCGTAATAGTCACACCACAATTATATTATGGGGTAGGGGGGAGGCAATGGCCGATGTTCAAGCTTTTAAGAGAGAATTTCATACACATTCAACTAGATTAAGCTAAACTATAATTCTATCTCAGATAAAATAAATAATTAAAAGGATTAAAGATTTTTCTGAATTCTTAGTGTCGGGTACAGAAATTTAATAAGGTAATAATGCCACATGTCATATTCGAGACCGAGGAGGCTAGTGCAGTTCCAAGGAGACCGTACTCTCGAACGGCAAGGCCGGAAAGGCGAGTTATGGCCACGTCAATGACACATCACTAGAGAAGGCCTCATTGTAGAGGAAGAACTTCAGAGAGGGGATTACACTACAACAAAAGTGGGCTATGGTGATGAAATCTAGTGAGGATAAACAATTTCGTCACCAAATGATAACATTTAGTGAGGAAAAGAAGAATTCATCACCAAATATTATAAAAATTTTAAAATTGGTGACGAAATCAATATTTCGTCACCAAAGATGTACCAATTGGTGACGAAATTAATATTTCATCACCAAAGATATACAAATTGGTGATGAAATATTTATTTCGTCACTATAGGTCATGAAAAAAAGGCAAACCTAGGGTGATGAAATATTTGTGTCACCAAAGACTTACCAGAGGTGATGAAATTCTAAATTCGTCACCTAATATTAGGATATAGGTGTTTTTGGTGGCGAAATAAATTTTCGTCACCTATTGTTTAACCAAAGACTAACTGGAGGTGACAAAATTCCATATTCATCATCCAATATTAAGATGGAGGTGTTTTGGTGACAAAATAAGTGTTTGTTACCTATTCTTTACAAATAATTAAGGATGACCATGGGCAAGATATACTCATATATACCCGACCCAATTAATTTATCTATGGATATCCGATTACCTTACTCAATTAGTATCCATACCCAATTGTTACCCGGTCTATATATCCATAGATATCCATACCCAACCCAATGCTGATTTTTATAAAATCACCAAATATGCTCAAAAACCACTAAAATGACCAATATATCCTCAAAATCTCTAAAATAAGCAAAATACCCATTTAATACACCCCACCAAACCCTCTGGTTGCATTAATGTGGAAAAAATCCTCAAACAGTGCTGTCTTAGTTGTCGTAACTCACAAAAGATCTAGAAATGGCATCTAATGGGACAAGCACTTGAGTAGTGTCTTGCACGATCAACAAGTGGAATGCCAAGATCAGCTGAAAGAAACTATATAATGTAAGAGATCCTCCAGGATGGGGTGGGTGGTTTTTCATATGAGAATCTGTAGAGAAAACACTGTAGCAATAAGAACTAAAATTGAAATCAAGTTTAAGAAAGACATTTACAAGAACTATTCTCCTCGGACCTTGCTGAGGAAGAGTTATTTTGCATAAAACTTGTTTAGCTTGGTTTTTCTTGTCATCGGAATCCACTATAATTGTTGTCCAACTTGTTAAAGCCTAGTTTGTAACCCACTTTCTACAAATTCATAGTGTTGGGCACGTTAGGCCTCAATCCCATTGCCTTTTTGGGCTTAGGATCCAACCCATGCCCTTACACTTAGAATAACTCCAATGAGGAGTTTTTGAAAATTCTAACCAGTTATGATTAATTGAATAATTTGGATTTTATAATTTCATCAGTGTTTAAAAAATTATTGACTAATATTATTTTAGTGTCTATTTAGTATTTACAATAATGATGATAGGCTAACAGGACAGACAGCCACCAAATTGGTAGGGAAAAAAGGCTTTCTTTTGAGCTTTCTTGGCAACCTAGTCAGCCGCTTTGTTTGCCCACAGGATCAAGCAACTTCCAAGGGTTGTACTCTTTCATTTTATTAATATACTTCTGCCTATTCTGTCAAAAAAAAAAAAAAAAACACAGGAATCCACTTAACATCTTTCACAATTTATATCTTTTTTTCCAAAAATCTTAAGGCCTTAAATAGAATCATTCTCAAGCCATGTACTTCAACAAGGTTTAGAATTTATTACTATTCAGATTATAGAGCCAAAATTATAGACAAAGATCTTGGTTTCTCATTGAATATACTACCCCCAAATTACTTATTTTACAAACATTTTTTTTTTTTTTTTTGAGAGGAACTTATTTTTACAAACTTGATGGTCTAGTTTAGAAAAGGAAGAAGGAATAAAAACTCTCTGGTCATCCCTTCAAGTTAGGTAGAAATGCCAATAATCTTTAGATACCTAAATGTATCTATGTATATATTATATATCTATGTGCCCATGAAACTAATATATTAGAGATTATACAATATTTAAGTAAAATTTGAGCTTTTATAAATTTTTTTTTTAAAAAATTGAGCAATTCATATTTGAACCGTGATGAATTAACCATAAATTTGAGACTTTTAATCAATCAATGTGATTTATCTAGTAATCTAGACATTTCTTTTTTATTTGTTTCCTAAATGAAATTCTCATTATAAAAAAGAATGTGACTGAAATATGGTAATTAAGCTATGTTAAAGATTCAAATCCAAAATAAGTCTTTCTTTTTTGTTTTTAATAGAAAAAGGGCAGCTTATAAGTACAATAAACAATAAAAATAATAAGAAGGAAGATATGGCCATGCAAGGTAAACGTGCCATTCAGAATCAGAAACGATACAGAATAGTTCTTTTCTCCTTAATTTTGTGATGGTTCTCGTGACCAATATTTAAATATGGATAGGTATTGGGTACTAAAGAAAATGATGTTGGACCAAAAGCTGTATTGCCGTGGTGTACACTACTAAAACCAAATCTTTCTCTCTTTTTTTTTTTTTTTTTTTTTTTTAAAAAAAAAAAACATAAATCTTTCTCATTGTGAAAAAAAAAAAAAAAAAAAAAAAAACTAAAAACAAATTTTCTTTTCAGGGTTTTTTGTACTCTCCACCACTTGTCAATTGTTAAATTGTGAAGATTTGTTTTTCCCCTAAAAATTTCTTTTGACTAAAATGGCTACATTCTAGTATTCTACACTTGTGTTGGGTTGACCCACTCCGCCATAACAAAAATTACTCAATTTTACATATTTAAGTTCCAAATCACCTATATTTGTAAAGTTAAAAATGTATAAATTTGTAACGTTGCTACAGTAATTATGTAAATTTTTATTGACACTATCTATTTTGCATTTAGTTTTTTATTCTTTCTTTACGTATCCCTAGGGTGTCAATGCTCGACTCAATCCACAAACACAACACAAAGCCAACACGGATTTTTTCGGGTTAGAGTTAGGCCTTAATAGGTTTGGGTCATAAATGAGTCAACTCGAAAGCGACACAATAAGAAACGTGTCAAAAGCGGTTCAACCCACGTAACCCGTAATAGACACATTTGACTCGCCAATTTATTTGTGTCAACCTAAAATGACCCACTTAACACAACTCGTTTAACTTGTATAACAAATAAATATTTATTTTATTTTAGATTTGTCAAATACGTTTTATATCCAACATATATTTTAAATTTTAAAAAGAAAAGTGGGTAATTACAAAAACTTACGAGGGACATAATTGAAAATTGAAACTTTACAAACCCTAGATCTCTAAATCCTAAAAACCCTAATTCTCTAAACCTTCTTATAAATATCTTTTTTTTTTCTAATTTTAGCCATATTACTCACTCTACTATCTTATAGTTTCACGCTCAATTCTCAAACTCAAAGTCTCAAATCGATTATTGCTCTCTCTCTCTCTCTCTCTCTCTCTCTCTCTCTCTCTCTCTCTCTCTCTCTCTCTCTCTCTCTCTCTCTCTCTCTCTCATGTGTTTGTTTTTTCTGCATAATGCTTTTGTTCTATAAACTTTGAACCCATGTGCCATTATTAATATATGAGATAAATTAATTGTTGATTAAGGCCACGGTTGTAGCTTTTGTGTTGTGCCTTGTGTTCTTTTTTGGTGTTTGTATTAGTGTTGGACACCATCTTTTTTTGGTGTTTGTATTAGTGTTGGACACCATCTACATATCTTGCATGTGGGTTTATTTAGATAGTTTATAAACTAGATCTGATGGGTATTGCTTTTAAAGATTACAAGAAGGTGGATTGAATACTTGAAGTATATGCATTGCTTTTGGGATGTAAAAAAAATATTTCTAGATGAATGTTTTATTTAATATTATGTAGGTTGAAATGGGTTGTGTTACATTTGTGTCAACCCAACACAACTTGTTTATTCCTAATGATGAAAGAAGAGAGCCAATAATAGTTGTTGTGTGTGAAAAAAAAAAAATGATATTTTAATAAAATGCAGTGTAATATAGATAATCTGATGTGGAGTGCTTTGAACAATAAATATGTAAATAGAAAAAGTAGGATCTTATACTAAAATGGGTAGAAATTTTTGCACAAACTGATATGAATGCACTTAGAAGTTACAACTACGAGTATTACTTTACTTAAATAAGAAATAAATATAAAATTGGGTCATTTTAAGAATCTATATAAAGTAAAATTTATAATACCTATGAATAGTCGCCCTATTTGAGTAATAGTTTCCTTATTTATAATCTCTAATAATAGTTGCCCTATTTAAGTACTAGTTGCCCTATTTATAATCTCTAATAATAGTTGCCCTATTTTTAAAACCGAAAATCAATCTTCAAAAAAAAAAAAAAAAAAAACCGAATATCAAAACTTGCCCAATTTAAGTAATACTACTTTTTAGTTTTTTACTATTAATAAAAACAAATATATAATTTAGGGATTTGGAGAAGGAAAATTAATATATGTTGGGCAGACTTAGGTACAGTACTTAAGTGTTATTCTCCATATTCCTCTTTTAAGATTTTGTCATGTAGATTTTTCCTCATGAAATTGAAGTATATTTTTTAGTTAAATAGTCACATGACTCAATCTTAAGTGGAGAACTTAAAGATCAGCACCTAAAGTATTGTACCTAATTTTTGTCTTATTTTTTATCAAAGATTCTAGAGAGGATTATAAATTAACAACTATATAAGTTGTTTTCATAAATTCTATTGTCATTTTATAAGAATGAGAGTTTGAAAGACAACGCATAAAGCTAAGAGCCTTATAACTCGCATCTCCAACAAATACATTTTGAATTCAAATTTACCATCTTTTTTGTAATTATTAAATTATATAATAAATAAATAAATGGAAAAGGACAACTCATAAAAAAAAAATAGAAGAAGAAGCAGAAGAAGAAGAAGAAGACGAAGAAAGAGATGATACTGTATTTATCCCTACCACTAAAAAAAGAGTGAAAAAAAATATATATATTAATAAAGAGTATAAATCTATGTTTACACTTTAAATCTCTTCGACTAGGCTTCTTCCAAAAAAATAGTGTTTTTCTTTTTTCTATAAAGCATGAAATTTGATAAGCCATGCATATTATATGAAAAGGTACATTGTAACCTATATTAGGCACCATGTAAGTTGACACCTGGCTGATTCTAAAGGATGGTTGATGTCAACTTTTCAAGAAAAGTTTAGATGCATTCTTTTTTTTTTCTTCTTCTTCTTCTTCTTCATTTTTTTTTTTTTTTTTTTTTTTTGCCGAGATTAGATGCATTCATATTGAATGTTGGTCAACAAGGTAGGGAAATGTGATATTGACTGAAATTAAGCCATTGAACCCTCAAGAAATAAATAAATAAATAAAGAGAAAAGGTATGGACAAAACTGAAAAACCAACAAGAATAATCAATTTAATAAATTAAAACCATTTTTGTCTAATATTATAGCAAATGTACCTCTCTCTCATACAGTGTAATCAATTGAATAGAATGGTTTCTCAAAAAAAAAAAAAAAAAAGAATGAATCATTTTCTTCAGCTTAATCATAATTAAGAAGGATAAAAAAAATAAAAAACTTGTGGACGAAAACGAAAAACCAACAACAAATGTCAGTTTCAGTAATTAAAAAGTAAAAACAATTTTCATCTAAAACAATTTAATATCGTCAAGATTTCTTTAAGAAAAAATTGACGTGCTAAACCCAAAATACATAAGATAAACAAATAATAAATTTTCAAACTATGTTTAATTTTACAACAAA
This sequence comes from Castanopsis chinensis, assembly GCA_032878915.1. Taxonomy (NCBI): domain Eukaryota; kingdom Viridiplantae; phylum Streptophyta; class Magnoliopsida; order Fagales; family Fagaceae; genus Castanopsis; species Castanopsis chinensis. The sequence goes on along the minus strand of JAVQMG010000115.1, from coordinate 17,251,168 downwards.
AAATTATAAACTAATAACGAATATGATTCACCTCATTAGAATTTATATAAAATGATATTGTGAAAAGAGGCCTCTAGCCAATAGCCTTGTGGCTCATATGGGTATTTCTAAAGAAACGCACGAGGTTTAAATTACACATCTCTATTACAATTATCGAATTTACAAATAGGATTCTGATGAGTTTTGATCCTTGTTTATGCTAAAAATTATTCAATATCTTCTCATAATAATTATGAAGCAGATCAATAAATATTTTAGTATAATAATAAAATGTAATTGGCACGAAGCAGGTGTTATTGGTTAAACTACTATCTTATATACATAAAATAAAAAATAAAAAACCTATCCAAATCTATAGTATATATCCAAAAAGCCATATAAGAGGAAAAAAGAGATGCGTGTATATAAATACAGGCACACAAATTGTTAAGAGGACTGAGGCGGCTCAGCCGGTGTGGTGGGGCAGAGGGGGTAAGGTAATATTCATTCCCTTCAGTCCACAAAAAGTGCAAGAGGTTGAAGATGACGTCATAGTAATCAAGAGCCGTTTATCCTTCCAATCGAACGGCTGTGATCTCACCGAACACATTTTTAAGAATTGGGACGGCACTATTATTTGTTTTTCTCTTTCTTAATTTATATATAAAAAAAAAAAGTAACAGTGTTGTGTTTTCTGTTGGGCCTCCTAAAAAGACTCCTTAATTAACATTGGACTTAGCTTAGCCTCGGATCTTCCACACACGTTTGTGCCCCTCTCTCTCTCTCTCTCTCTCTCTCTCTCTCTAAAAACTCAAAGCTTTGCTCTTTGAAGTCTAAAAGCTGTGAACTCTCTCTCTCTTTCTTTCTTTCTGGTATTCAAAGGAGAAAGAATATAAGATAAAGGTACAAAGAGAATTAAATTTCAAACCTTTCTGCCGCTTCTGATGAATTCAAATAATATTCATGGTTTCCTTATGTGGGTGTAGTTTATATATATATATATATATATATATTTTTTTTTTGGGTTTTATTTCTGTGGGTGAATTTTGTTATCAAATATTTGTGCTTTATTAGAAATGGGTTATTTATTATTTCTGTCAGTGAATTTGAAAAGATATTCTCTTTTGACAATGGATTTTTATTGGTTTTTAGCTCTGGTGTACAAAAAATTGTCCTGTCTCGTCTCAATCAATATTTCTGTTTGGCTTCTCGGAAAATATTCAAATAGCTTTCTTTCTTTTTTTTGCTATTAGTTTTGATTTTAATGAAACTTGGGTTCTTTTTATCAATGATTTATGGAAATTATATTGAGGGAGCTATAACAATAATTTTTTTTTTTTTTTTATCTTTCGCTTTTTATTATTAAACTTTATTTTTGGTGGGCTTGTTGAGCTTTATCTGCCCTGAAATCACGGAGAAAGAGTCACTTATCTAAAGAGAATTCTCGGAGAAAGAGTCATGAACAAAAATAGAAAAAAACAGAATGATTGTGTGGAGAAAAATTCATGCAAAGTTGATGTCGTTAAACAAATTGAAAGACACCCACTTTTTATGGGAATGAAATATGGGCAAGTGGCCATCTGGGTCCTCTTTATACTCGTTTGTTTCTTCCCTTTTAATTGTTCAGAGATTGCCTAAATTGTTTGGTTGTCTTTATTGGCTAGTTTGATCACTTTGTAACCAAGGTCTTCTAATGTCTTCGTGCTTTCTCTCCTCTTTTGTTTCTGTAAAAGTAAAGTTGTATTTGCATCTGTGCAGTTGTTTGTGTTTAATTATGATCAAGTTTTGCTTTTTAGGAAATGGGATTCTTCTGTTACCTGTTAATTGCTATATTTTATGAAGTTTTTGTTTCTCAATGACATCAAATATTGTATTTAATTAAAAATTTATTAAACTTAGATCACAAAAACAGAGGTATTTGATCGTTTTATTCTTTTTGAATTAGCAGATGGAGATGGTACTTTTCCTTTATTTTCATCCTTGTACTATTGTAGAACTTGGCTGTAACTCTATTTACATATAATTTTTTTTTTTGGGTGCTTGTTGTTCTGTTGATTTTGCTTGACTGTTTCAGTTAATTTTAATAAAATTATAGCCAACACATTGGAACTCAATGTTATTAATAATCTGAAATATATATTTCAAAAAAAAGTTTTGAAATTTTATGAGTACATTAGAAAATTTTGAAGCCAAAATTCTGGAAATTTATTTTGGCATGGGAAAGAGCTCACTGATCTTCAGCTCTAAGCAGGTGTGCGATGTCAACCCTCTAGAAATAGAGCTAGGGGTTTGTTTGCAATGTCACTGTAAAATAATTTAGGAAACTGTTTCCTGTGTTTTAACTTCCTATAGATTTGCTGGATCAATAAATTAAAGTTAAGTTCTTGTTGGAAATATCAGTTATAATGCCACTCATGTCTCCTATGATCTTAGAGTTGAATAAGGCATCAAATTTTGTATTTGGTAGTCTAAAGATTTGGAGCATATTTTTATGCATGAAAGATGTTCTAATTACTTTTATGTATTGTGATTAACAGTATATATAATCTTGTTTTTCCTTGATGAAAATTTATATGTATGCTTTGCCTTATTTAGCCAAAGCTTTCATATTATTGATTCCTAGGCATAGGGCTCATTCCTATTTGTTTGTTAGGGCAATTGATTTTGCTTGATTTCTCCTACTTTAGGTCCCCTAAAACTGTAATTACATGTCTACCTAAGAAATATTTGGCTAACTTATGTAATTTACACAACTTTGTATGATTTTCATCAATGATAAGTTCCATGTATATGTTGCTTATATTTCTGTTACGGATTCTTCAGCTGTAAAAATATTTTTGTGTAAGCAATTTTGTTCTTCATGTTAATACCAACCTGGTGGAGGTTCCAGTGATTTGAAACATCTGCTTTTGCTCTTTTAGCAGATTTGAAAGGTACACCTCCCTATTCATGGATGAATATTCTGGTAAAAGAGCTGTAGATGGGATTGTGGTCTCTAGAAAGGGATCTAGTCTTGCATTGAGAGAGAATGCCAACAATAGAGATCATAATGCTCAATTTTGCAACCGAATTGGTTGCAATGGCAGACCGAATTCTGCTAGAGGTGCTCAAAATGGCTGTTCAGAAAAGGCCAAACCTTCAAGGCCTTTACTCCGCTCTTCTTCAAGTGGCAAGGAAATAATTGGAAGTTCCTCTAAGACTTCCTCTGTGATCAGCAAGGGAAGAAAATCTGTCATAGAGCCTTCAAAGAAGTTATCATCTCAATTAGCAACTGATTCATCTGAAACTAGTAGTGTTCAGGATGAACCAGAGGTTTCAGAACTCACTGCCCCACCTGGAAAGATTCAGAGAGGGTCGGAAAAAGTGGAGTCTTGCAGTGTCACATTAATGGAAGAGGGAAGCTCTAGTGTAGCATCAGATACAAGATCTCGAAGAAATCTTCATCAGGGATCTGGATTGCGCAACCAAGATAATCTAGTTGCTTCATCCGTGTCTTTGGGATCTAAGAGCACTGCCCAGGCAACACGTGCTGGTGCAAACAGGTATGGTTTAAGAAATCTCAGATGTAATTCAGTATCAGATGTCATCCCATCAGGTTGCTCATCCTCAGAATCAAGTTTCAGTAAAAGGAAGGATATGGTAAAAAGGAGAAATTCTGAAGGAGAAAGTAGTTCTGCTGCTAGAGGGAAGAAGATGAATGGATCTTTGTTGGAAGGACGGAGCTCCAATTCTAGCCCCAGCATCTCCATTTCTGATTCAAGACGAGCTAGAAATATTCCTTCTCACAGGGATAATAGTGTACCATCAGTTAGGAATAAGAGACCAGTTAATAGTCACACCAGGGCAAGGCTCTCTAATCAAGGAAATATGAACAGTCTGTCACCAAATGAGCCCTCTGTTGCAATCCCACAAATGCTTCAAACTGGCATATCTAGTGACGTGAATGGTCCTAGTTCATCACATCAATCATCTTCTGAAATTCCCTCAAATCATGCACTTTCTTACAGTCGACCTGGCAGTAGCAGTGAGCGTTTGCACAGTATTAGGCCAGCTAGTCCTGCAGAAGTGGGCATTACCCGCTCTTTGATGAATCGGGACAGCATCAGGCGCTACAATGGAATTGCAGAGGTACTAGGGTTTTAGAAATTTTATCAAATACATCTCACTTAGTAAGTTCTTAAAAGAAACCTGCACCACGTGGCACGTTTTGTTTATGTAATCTTTGTGCAGGTATTAATGGCACTTGAGAGGATCGAACAAGATGAAGATCTTACATATGAGGTAGTTGTTTATGGGTTTTCTTCTTCTCCTGATTTACTGTTCATTGTTTAACTCCTCTTTCTTGTCTTGCAGCAAATACTTGTTCTGGAGACCAACTTGTTTCTTAATGGCCTTTATGTCTATGATCAGCACAGAGATATGAGACTGGACATTGATAACATGTCATACGAGGTTAGTTATTTTGTCAAAATGGTGCTAAATAGACTAGAACACAAGTTTTTCACAGCATCTTTCTTCTGTCCTATCTTCTTGTAATTATTTTTCGCATTTATTACTTTATTAATATGCATACTATAATTATAAGAATTTAAATAAATAATTTATGAATTGTATAATTTTGTGTTCAAAAGTAGTACACGTTTGGCAACCCATTTTACTGCTACATGACAGGAATTATTAGCTCTGGAAGAGAGGATGGGAACTGTGAGCACAGCACTAACAGAAGAAACATTGTCAGAATGCCTGAAGAGGAGCATTTATGAGTCTACAGCTCCAGAGGATGCAGCAGCGGGCTGCATTGGGGAAAAGGATGTTGGGAAAAAGGATGATGTCAAATGTAGTATATGCCAGGTTTTTTTCTCCATGACCTACTCCATAACTGATTTCATTTGCTTTTAATTAACACTGGCAGAGTAGTTAGGTTTGGATGTGGCTGAAGTCAAATTTAAACCACTTGTGGTCAAGAACACTAACATGGTAACACCTTAGTTTGTAAATTCTAGAGCTAAATCGAACCATTTGAGTATTCTGGTTGCTGCTGGGATTGGAATAGGTTTCAGTTACTCTGTAGTGCCTGTTTGGCATTGTTGTAGGGCTTAATTGCTCGTCTGGAGCTTTTGTGATATAGAGCTTTAACTGAAAAGCTTTTTAATGTTTTGAGTGTTTGGAAAATTACAGTGAATTTTGCTTTAAACTTCTGGGTTTATAAAGCATGAGCAATGAATATTAGAGCTTTTCCCTAAAAGCTAAGCTCTCCTTAAAAGCTGTTTTCTTTGGCAAAAATTTCCAAAACATTTGGCAATTCCAGCTAAAAGAGCTTTAATTTCTTTAGGATATGTTCGGTTGGAGGAGTGGAAAAGTGGGAGGATGGAAAATTGTGGGAGGATAGAAAAGTGGGAAGATGGAAAATATTTAGTTTTTCCTCTTGTGTGTCCGGTTGGAGAGGTGAAAAAGTAAGAGGGTAGAAAAGTGGGAGAGTATAAATTGACTATTATACCTTTATTAACAGTAACAATGAAATAAAAAAATAAATAAAAAAAATCAACGTTTAGTAATACGTTGAAATGAAAAAAAAAAAAAAAAATCCAACGTTATTGAACGTTGAGAAAAAAAAAAAAAAGGTTCAATGTTACTGAACAAGGTTCAGTAACACTGAACCTTGTTCAGTAACAGTAACCTTACTGAAGAAGGTTCAACACCTTCTTCAGTAACATTTGGAAAAAAAAAAAAAAAAAAACCGTTCAACATTTGGTGGGATGGGGGCATTTTAGTAAATGCCCCCAACCCAAGTCTTCTTCCCTGCCATTTTCCTCCCAAATTGGGAGGAAAATTTTGGTGGGCCCGGGAGGAAAATTTTCCTCCCGATTTTCCATCCTCCCTCTCTTTTCTCTCTAAACGAATACTGAAAAATGCCTATTTTCCTCCCATAGTTTTTCATCCTCCTTATTTTCTCTCCAAACGGACGCACCCTTAAACACTTCAACCTTTCCAAAAGCAAAACCAGAGATGTGCTTAGAATGAATTTTTAAGAGAACTTAGGTATTGAATTTATCTAATACCAAAGTCAATAGAAAATTCGTGACTAAAAAAATTACAAATCCCTTGGGCCAGTAAAGATGTCCAAGGTTCAAATCCCCTCTTCCCCATTGTTATACTTATTGAATTATGAAAAAACAATTACAATCCCTTGGCAATTTGTTACTCTCTTTTTTTTTTTTTCTTGAATAGACAGTTTGTTACTCTTTTTTTTTTCTGGCCTATTATAAAGAGGGGGAAGAGTGGCACTGGGCTGTAAGCCCCATTGACTAGACAGTTTGGTACTTGATCAACTGACAAGCCAATATCTTGCTGAAGGTAATTTTGGGTTGTCATGGTTTTTCAGTTGTATTAAACTAGATGTGCTTGTAAATAAATGAATGAAATTGATCCAGTTAGTTTCTGGATTGCGTTAACTAATGATACAAGCTATCTATCAGCTATTGCCATGGGTTTGAAATGTTATCTTTTCTTTTGAACTTAAGTGTCTTTTATGTTTTTGTGCAGGAGGAGTATGTTGTTGGAGATGAACTGGGTAGATTGCAGTGTGAGCACAAGTTTCATGTGGACTGCATAGAACAGTGGCTGGGGTTGAAGAATTGGTGCCCCATTTGCAAAGCATCGGCGGCGCCCTCGCCCTCACCATCACCATCACCTTTGTCGCCCTCTTAGTTCGATTGATTAAATCAGTTGCAGTCTTTAGTTCAATTGATTAAATCACAGTTAAAGGAGACTGTCTTTTTCATTTTGTATAAATTAAGTGCGTCTCTGCCTTAATTCATTCTTTGCTTTTTTTTCTTTTTTTTTTCTTTTATTGTACATAGGAAATCTCTTTCATCTCAAAGAACTAATAAACCCAGGCGATTGGCTTGATAGATGAACTCTTACATTGAAATTGTGAATAAAAATTCCTGTCTCGAAGAATCTCATCTGTAATTTTCTTTATTTTAGTTCTTCCCTGGTCAAGCCCTCAGTTGTACTAAAATTGGTTCAGTCTCTGTACTTGACGTTAGGCATAATACAAATTTTACCACATAAATTCTACAAATTGATTGTAACTTTAAACAAAACACAAAAAAGTAAGATTAAGAATTATGTTTATTATGTATTACAATGGGACAGATTACATCTCGTAATAAATTTGTACCTATGAAAGATAGCTATGAAGAAAACTGGGTATATCTCCTAACCAGATATTGGAGTGCCTCAAGTTCCTAGCATATTGAGCCAAAACATGAATCATCTTATTTCCTTCACAAAGTATATACATAAAAGTAATATTAAAAAAAACTGTCATGTCAGATTGTAAATCTTTTGTAATTAGCAATTTAGTTCCTTCACAAAGTATATACATAAAAGTAATATTTAAAAAAAAAATGGTCATGTCAGATTGTAAATCTTTTGTAATTAGCCATTGATCTGGCATCATATCTTGTTTTGTCGGCTGGGATCATATCTTAGGATGTGGAGATCACTAGTCCAAAACTCCTTGGGGGTGGGGGGAGAAGTAGAACTCCACCTTGCATGATGAGGCACTTTGTAACATACTGCAATCTATGCAGATCCAATGGTGGATGTAGGCATGACAATTATGGTAAGAACTCAATATCAGCTTGATGAAGTAATGGTGTGGCAGAGAAGCAAATAATTGATAGTTGCATATTTTCTTTTGAAAAGCAAAAGCTTGTGAGAGCATTCTCTTCAATCTTATAAACCCACTGAATCTACTCTACTCCTCCTTCCTTCTCCTCCATCCAAATTGGACATTAATGCTGGGATAAATGTTTATAGGTAGGTTGCAAAAACAGTGGTTATTTATTGACGAAGTGAATAAATTATTAAAGCAATGTTGTTTTATTTGTCTATTCTATGTTAAACTCTGAATCAAATTGAATGAGTTGGACTTAACTAATATGCCCGATCGAAACACCTTTGAATTCAGAACCGCTTTGAATTGACCAAAACAACACAAATAGATTCAACTATATGGTTAATTGATGAGAGAAATTAATGTACAATACCTAAAGCATTGAACCTATGTTTTGCTCTTTCTAGTTGTGTAATGTGCAAATGGAAACTGTGGAAAATAATTGCCAAAACTGTGTTTGAAGTAAGATGTCCTGAGAAATAATAATCATGTTGAAGATACATAATTTTTAAGGGTCTATCCTTTTCTGCCAAAACTATGAGCATATTTCCAAGTAATGCACGAAGATATTTGTTTGTGCGAAAAACTAAAAATGGATAACATCAAATGTTGAAACATTCTACTGACTTAATTATAAAGTTGTGGCCAGTAGACACATGAGAAATTGAGGGGCTGATAGGATAGAAAGAAGTGTGACATGGAAACAGCATGCTCATATGCACAAACAAAAGCAAAAGAGGAGTGCATCAGAAGAATGTTGTCACAAAGCTCACCTGCACTTCCCTGGAAACAAGACAAGTGTTGCGTCTTATAGCCAAGTTATCAAGTGGCTGTGACTCTTCTACTTGGTCCTCAGTCAAGAAATGAGAATGGAGATCTCTGCAAAGCAACCAGACCACGAAGTGGAGAGCACTGACCAAAAATGATATGAGATTAAGCTTCTCATACAAATCCCTGAAATGCATTTTGCCCCAATCTGAAAATGTGATTACTGAGAGACATTCTTCCCACGTCTGACCAATCTTCCCAAAAATTATAGACTCAAACGACTCATATTCACTATTCAGCCACATTCAGATGAGTATGAAAGTGAAATTTTGTGTTTTCCATTCCTATGTAATTTAAAATGAATAATTTTAGTGTACATAGAAGTTAGTTTTTGAGATTGCCTTCCACATTGAAGTTAGTTTTCAAGCTGACTGAATAATAATGTCACATAACACAACGTTGGGTCCGTTTGGATACAGCTTATTTTGCTGAAAACTGAAAACTGAAAACACTGTAGCACTGAAAACACTGTAGCAATTAAGTGAAAAAACGTGGGTTGATTATTTTTGGGTTTGGTACTGTAGCTCAGCTGAAAACGCGTTTTTGCTCCTTTTTTTTTTCCTTCTTCTTCTTCTTCTATTAATTCCTCAGTCCTCACCCACATTAGCTAACACCCGTGTCTTCGACGCCGGCAAAGTTCCACGCCCGCCAGAGAAAGGAAGAGAGGAAGACCTATATCAATCTGACGCCGGCGAAGTTTGATCGGCGCTGGATGGGTTTGATCGGTTTTCGTAGATCTGTTTGATCCGTTTGATGGGTTTTCTTAGATCTGTTTGATCGGTGGTGGATGGGTTTGATCAGCACTCCGTTTGATGGGTTTTCGTAGATCCATTTGATCCGTTTAATCGGTGGTGGATGGGTTTGATCGGCGCTCCGTTTGATGGGTTTTTGTAGATCCGTTTGATGGGTTTTCGTAGATCCGTTTGATCGGTGGTGGATGGGTTTGATCGGCACTGGGTTTAACCGGTTTGATTTTTTTTTTTTTCACATGGGTTTGATTCATATGGAATTGGTTTTACTATTTTGATCTTCTGTTTGCTGGGTTGATCATGTTCTGGGTTTGAGAATGGGTTTGCTGGATTCGTTGAAGTTCTGGGTTTGATCGGTGAACAACACGAAGAATGGGTTTGCTGGGTTGATCATGTTCTGGGTTTGAGGAAAAAAAACGCAACGAACTTGATCAAACAGATCTAAGAGTTCTGGGTTTGAGGAGAAAAAACGCAAACTTCAGTTGGAGTTTGCGCGTTTCTTGTGGTTGGCACTATAGTTGTGGGACCCACACTGTTTTGGACGCAAACGCTGGAAACGCTGGCTTCAAACGCTATCCAAATGGCACCAACAATTGGTACCTTTATCACTGGCACAAGTCAGCTTATGCATAAACTTCCCTAACTTTTTCAGAGTTCGAATATACTTGTCACAAGGATTTTTTTTTTTTTTGTGGGGGGGGGTGTTTGTTGTATGAATAGGTAGCAGCATAATTTTGAACTTCCTCAAATTTTCATGATAATTTATAAGTAGCCTGTTTCCCCCTCATAATCCCCAGCCTTGGGGCTTCCATTAGCCAACTCCCCTAGCATAAAAGTTACAGTATTTGAGGGTAAGAGCAGTCCTCCAAGAACAATCCACATGTTTTATTAAGCTATGACATCTATAAATTCAACAATCAAAAGCAATAGCAAATTAGCAAATATCACCTATCAACGTTTCACCAAAACTCAATGAATCTTAGAACCTGCCATCAAGGCTTCCACTTTCTTTTATAAGTGAAATTGGGTATCAAGTCTTCCACAATATTATCCATACATACAACTTCTCCCATTTGTACCCATTCTGCCATTAAGCTTTCCATTATCTGCCAGACAAGAGTAGAGATAACACTGGAAATAGAACTTATGCCCAATAGAAGATTTAACATTGTCCAGTTGCGAATAGTCATTAATAAAAAAGAAAGCATCATAGCATTAAAACAAATGTGTACATAAGCACCACCCCTCTTCCACACCCCCCCCCCCTCTCTAGTTGTTGGTATGAGTACAAAATAGTGTTAAGATTTGTTTGTATACGTTCGACATGCCTAGTTTTTGTAAGTTCCTTGAGTACTTACATTTTTTTTCTTCTTCAATTTATTGTTTTGTCCCTTCTTATCTAGTATTTTGCTGATTTTAGAGACAAGACAGGGCACAAATCCTATGGAATATCAATTGAGCAAAAGATTATATTTTTTGAGAGATTAATCGCGAAGTAGTTTCTTAAAATGATTTTGTTATTTGTGGGTCAAATAACTGTAATATGTGTTAGGCATTTGACGTATTTCACAAGCTTGTTAGTATTATGAATAGTAAAAATGTCTTAAAGTAAAATTTTAAATATATAAGAGGTTAGAAATTTCAATAAAGCATAAAATTATTTCTTAAAATGTGAATAAATTTAATAATATTGTACATACAACATGAATGTTCAATTTAAGTAAAAATTTAAATTATATATAGAACTCATTAATCTTTCCATTAATCAAGAGTCTCTCTAATGTTAGTTTAGTCATATGTTTTTACAAGTTAATGCATACATAACTATGTACATATGTGTGGGCGTGTAGTTTGAGTTCATTTAGTTGTATCCACCCCCCCCCCCTCCCCAACCCCCAACCCCTCCCAACAAAATCCCAGAAGAACAATTCCTTGCTCCATGTCTGTACATAACAATATCATTTCAGAACTTTCTCAGGTTTCCTACTCGTTGGCTGTATATAGCATGGAAAGATCAAGATATTTAGTTAGGAAACCTACATGAGCTGAATGCACCTTCAGGCAAGTAGACAGGCATTTATGTTAAAAAGTTTTACTGGATGTTGTTAGATCAATTCTTGGTCACACACAGCTCTGCATCACGGGCTGAGGAAATTTGATACTCAAGCCAACACAAATAGTGGTGGATGACAGCACATGATTGGGGTAATCAGACTAGAGCATTCTGCTTGGGAACACCCATTTTTGGTTGATTTTGCGCGGATACTGAATATGTATGCTTCTCAGAGCAAAGAGAATACAAACAATTCATGCTCAGATCTCATTCAATCTCCAGATTAGCTTGACCAGGGGTAATCTCCTCGTCAAAATAAGGAAAATGGCTGCTTCGGCAGTGTCCCAAGATAGATATAAGCCCTTCGAAAATGAAATAGCCAACTTTTGTGTGTGTGTGTGTGTGTACACTCATTGGGGACAAACCAGCATTACCATAAGCAATTCTTTCTTGAACAAATTTTCTCCAGCAGCATCGGGCAATGATATATTAGTTATTGCATATTTAGGTCCACCCCCCAACTGTTTCATTGCATATGGCCGAGACTGCTGCTTTGAGGCAGGATGCCTTTTTAGCTCAATCTTGCTACTCCCACCAACTAAACACCAGTCGTAATCAAACACTTCAAAAACACACAGACCCAACAAGTAACAATAAATAAACACATTCCTTTAGAAGACCTCAAGGGTCCAACACTGCAGTGATGTCCTCCAGATGTTTCCTAAATGCCTCATTTATGTCACCACCAACAAAATGGCTAGCAAAGATTAATGCAACCCATCTATGATAGTTTTGACCATAAGAGATCACTTGTACTAAAATTCCAGCGGACAGACTGCTGCACATATTACTTCAATGATAACCACTTCAACTGGACCTCTGCTATTGTTGAGAAACTGGAGCGAGTACTTGAGGAAGATGCAGTGGCTTCTGGAAGCCACAAAATCATTCCCACATGTTACATTATGTTTATGGCTTCTGTCTTTCAGATGTGTTGATAAGAGTAAGTCACCTTCACATTGTTCCAAGAGGTCTAGGCCACTTATGATGATAATTCCCAGCTTGCCACATAGGCAAAACAAACCATCAAAATGGTGAGTATTACAAATACTACTTTTTTTTGTATTAGCCAACAAGTACCATTTGGAAACAATATCTTTGTAAATCTCACAGAGAAATTGAAGAAAACCTCACTCTACTTCCAATCTGTACAGAGGCTTTTGCTCTTACTAAATACACTGTTTAAGGCGTGCTATAACAGTATGAAAAGTTTATTTCCTTCAAATGCCAAGTGCTCTTGTTCCTCTCAATTCGCTTTCTCATCAGATTTTTGACAAACGGCACATTTGGGTGGCCCCACCTGTGCTGGCTACCTGCTCAAAAGTTCTACAATACAATTGTGAAAGGCATGAAGTATCGGACAAATAAAGCCAAAATTAATGCTTAACTAACAGAAAGAAACATCTTCATTACTCAAACATATGTAGCAGTGTGTTCAGCATTAGGCTACAATAGTTGATGGGACAAGGAACTGAAAGCCAACCACACCCCCCCACCCAAAAAATTAAGAGAACCCTGATCAAATGTTTTACACAAACAGCTACATATTTCTAATCAGTATACCAATCGTGTTAGACAGAAATCATTCTGTTCAATTCCAAACCTCATTTGTAAGGTTGAACAAATGCACTAGTGTGTTCAGCATTGCTTTCCCTGTTAAAATTTATACACAAAGTTTTCCCAACTTATTCTGAATAAATTTCTTCTTAAATCCTAAATCTCAAATTTTAGTTTGCATGTTTGAGATAGCATGAATTTTAAACTTATCCAAATCAGTCTGCCTCCCTACTCTGAAGAAGATGGAACTTTCTTATTTCCTACAGGAATTAAAAAATAATAATAATGAAGCTCCAATGCATCCAAAATAATATATTTAATAGTTACTCATGCCACCTCAATGTTTTGCAGCTAATAAAAATATAAATTCTGAATGGCTGTTGAGATCTTACAGGAAAGTTTCAGTCTAAGATTTACCAATGAAACTAGATGGATAAATCCACATATAACACTTATGTTCTAGTATATAATACAGGTATTCAGAAGTCATTATTTGGGACAACAAAGTCAAACCATCAGTGAAAATTCAATTTTGCAACCCTTCACCAACCATACAATTGCATTCTGGAAAATTTTCTTAAATTTTCTTCAGATTGGCTGTAGATTAATCAGACAGGTCAATAAATATGGTATTGGGAGAATACGGGCAACAGAAAATGCTGAATACATAACAGGACAACCACACATGAGCATCATGCCTGAAAAGTAGCCCATGATTGGAATTTCATCAAGGCTCTGCAGGAGTACATGTTTTGATGCTCAAAACCCTAAATCACATTACAAGTGTCAGAGCAATACCTGAAGGAAGTCATCCAATTCCTCATGGCTACATATAGAAAACCGAGTGCATCAATGACGTCCAAGTCCAAGAACAGTAATCCAGCCACAAAGAACGGAGTGACCCAACCATTGCCAAGGGAAAATCAATGTTCATTCATATTTATTTCCTTAAACACATGCATGCAAATTATTAACAGCAAAGATTCTGGTGTTCTCTAAGTGGCTGCAATTTTGATTTCTTACAACCTAGACATCAAACAAAAGAAAATCATTGAGCATTCTCTCCTCCATAATTTGCACAGGTTCAGCACAGCTTTGCATATGTAAGCAATTACTTGACAACAAACCAGCTTTTAGCTTGACTTGAATCTACTGCTTCAGGGCACAATGCTTTATGGCTCTTTGCCCAGATCTTGCTGAACTGAAGAACCACTGCACGTATAAATTTGTTAGAATAATGTTTAAATGATTAAATTCACAATTTCCTAACAAATTAAGGTCTTGGGACTAGCGTAATTTACCATAATATCAAAGAAGGTGATCTTGGGTTCAAACCTTATTTCCACTCTTCTTCTCATTTAAAAAACGTTAAAATATCCTGTGTGAGCTTAGCTTTTAGGGCTAAAGGTCATTTATCAAGATTCAACATACAAGCACATTGAAATGAAACCCATTATACAAGATGAGCAAAATGAATTCAATGAAACGAAGGAAAAAATTCACATTTCTGACAAGGTCCACTTTTCTACATCTTCAACTACAACTATTTCAATATGATCTTCATTATGCCCAGAAACAAAAGAATTCTTTATTGCCATGGTTCATGAGTCCCTGACCAACAGCTCTCACTCTCAGATTATACAATGAGTCCAACAGATGCAGAGTCAAATCACTAATGATAAGCATGTTGTGCTCTGAGCTTCCAATCAAAAATCTTGGAAGGAAAGGCATTGAGGAAGTACTGCTATTACAATATAATCAAAATGAGATTAACATTCTTCTTGTTACAAGGCATTGAGGAAGGAATGTCCTTAAGTCAACTGAAAACAGAAATTGAAGGAAAGCTCACTTGCCATTATATATAGGACTGAGGTCCCTATGCAAATGGAAAGTACAAGGATTGCATGTAAAAGATGCACTGATAAATGTATCAAAAAGTTCTGCTTCTTTTAGATATTAAGCATTCCTGTACTTTTCTTCCCTTCAGATTTGCAGGCAGATTACACAACTGGATGGTTTTGGACCAGCTGGATAACTGCTTGAAATTTGAACCTATATTGTGCATGCTGTGAGAAACCTCAAAGTGTCAGCACACAACCGAAACTACTCATGGAAACAACAGAACTGACAAAAAGAGTTCAATGCCAGAAGATCAACAAGAAGGATGTCATGGCAATAAAGACATTTTCAACAGGACCATTAATGACTAATAAATTGAAAAATTAAGCACAAACCTTTCAATAAGACTTCCAGCATACTGCACTTTTGGCCAGCTTTTAACCCTAAGGAATACATTAATGGCCTTCTTTTTTTCTTTTTTTGGGGTCATGAACTAAAGACTAACTTACTCAGGATATTGGCATTTAGTAGTACAGGCAGAACCACATACTTCCAGAGGTAGTGATTAAACTGATAAAAAAAATTTATAGCATAAGGGATTGATAACAGAGGAAGAAAGAGGAAAGATCAAATAAAATACATTCAATATAGTGATCTCACTTATATAAAGAAGTAACCCAATTTCATTGCAAGTTCATATCATAAAATAGTCGCACCTAGTGCGTGAAGCTCCCACTTCAGCAATTTGGGAGAGATAGTTGGTAGGCAGCCTTATTCCAATTTTTTGGAGCTTGAACACGCAACACATCTCATGGATGAAGGGCACTAATCATAACACCAAGGTCCTAATAAAGTAAAATCAAATAATTTTTTCACATATATTTTATGAATATATCAAGTAATGTGGAAAGATAGCATGAATTTTTTTTAATGTTTTTGTCAACTAACATCCACTACTTCTACAAATTTCTATTCATCAATTTCCAAATAGCTTTCCTCAATTCATTCCAAATTTTTTCTGAAGAACAATAACCAAAAGCAGTACTAAGCATTCAAATGTAATCAGCATCAAAGTCATTCCCCATCTCCCATGTATGATATCGTTACGACAACATTACAGCATCAGAAAAATAAAAGAATACTTGTCAATCTTTTGTTTGATTATGGTCATCGGAAACAAGACAATATAGAACAACCACCAAGAGTCCTTCTGACATAAAATCAACACTGCATTAATTGGAATATTCATGTATAAACCATCAGGGAGAGTACAATGGACATCAGAATGTCATTAATGGAACAAATTAATTCTCAAATTTAAAAAATATACAGATATCATACTGCAGATTTTTACAAGTCATCTTACATCTTATCAGGCTACACAACAATATAGCTTCAAGAATTTCTCAGAAATCCTTGTCATTGGCTGTAAATTACATGAGAAGCCCAAGATCTGTAATGATGATATAAGAAAGCCAACACAAATGGCTTATTGCTATTTCCCCCTTTCAATTCGTAATTATGTTGAGTTATCCCGCAGGGCTACATGAGACTCGTAAATATCAAACAGAGACATCAAAACTAATTTTTGACACCAAGCCACGGAGAGAAAGCTATCTCCTTCTGAATGGTAAAAGAGAATTAAAAATAGAGCACTTTTACAGCAACTGGTATTTTCAGCAAATGCACAATAAGATATGCCACCACTAATATTTGCAAGATGACATAGTAACATTTAGAGTCAGAAATTTCCATAAAATTGATGCAGTTAGGGAGGATACATTAGCAGTAGCATATTCAGATGTAATTTAGTTCAAACAGTGATGTCGAACCATCAAGGAGATAACAATGGAAGTTAATGTGTTATTGATATTCAAATTCCAATTAATTCTCAGTCTAAAAATACATACAGAGCGTTACTGCAGCTCTTACACAAGTGAATTTTTTACCTTTCACCAAGCTACACAACAGTATCCTGCAAAACTCTTAGTTTTCCTCCTCATTGGCTGTGTAAATTACAGGAAATGCTTGAGATCTGTAGAGATGGCATATACAGCCAATATCAATTCTAAACATACAACAGTGCAACCAATCATGGGCATACTTTTTGAAAGTAGCCCTTGCTTGATTGCAGTTAAATAATTTCCTGACCAGTCCAGGCTCTTCAGCAGGCAAATACAGACATTAAGATGCTCAAGCCCATAATTCATTTTGCAAGGACCAGAGCTTTAACCAACTGGGAGAAATCTGGTTTACCCTGGCAGTAGGAACAGAACTGAGTGCATCAATTATCTCCAATAACAGTTGTCCACCCCTTTGGTACCAGAACAAACCAACCCAAGCACATGTTGAATAAGCAGATCTTTGAAGGGATGGTTCATTCCTCGAATCCTTGCATACAAATTTTCTCCAGCAGCAATGGCCAATCTTCCCCAAGCTGCTGAGGATTCAGCTCCATGGCAACTTTGAAATCAAGCAAAGATATCGAGTACTGGGATCCTTGCTCCTGCATAACATCCGTGGCTGCAGCTGTGCTCTGCATATGTGAATGATTAGCTGGCCACATGCCATTGATAATTTTCCCTTGAATCTGCTGCTTGTGAGCAGGTTGCTTTTTTGACTCATGTGTAGACCTTGTTCCCACCAAATTAACACAAGACCTGATCAACTGCTTCAAATACACATCCAACGTATTATTCACCATGTTAGCACATTCCATAGAGACACCTCCAAGGCCCTGTGCTGCTGCAATCTGCTCCATACGTTTTCTCAGCGTCTCTGTATCAGACAATCCACCACTATCATAATAGCTAACAAAATCACCACTGCTAACCAATGGCATAACTTTGCGGGCCCCACCTACACTAGCTGAGCAATACGGAATCCCAAGGGGTGCACGTAGAGGACTTCTAGAGAAACTTGGGCGATTCGACTGCTCCACCTCTTCTCCATCTTCAACCCCAGTTACTGCAGTCTGATCTTTGTCATGTATTCTAGGCTTTTCTGCAGGTCGCTGAACAGCACCCTCCCTTTCATGTTCATGTAGCTCAGCAACTGCTTGAAGATGTTGCACTGGTCTCTGATAATCACACGGAGTCAAATCACCATTTACCATATTGACCTTATTACAACTATCTTCTGTTCCCATGGACTGGTGCGAGATACACTCGACCTTCCCATTTAGTCCAAGTGGGCTTGGTCTATCCCTGAGCTTATTCCGATCACGTAACCCAGACCTAACCTTCCGCGGGGAGAGTGACAAAACCCCATTTGACCAAACTGGTACATTTTGATTCTGATTTGGAAAAATGGCCCCACTTTCTTCATGCCCATCTTCCCCACCAGGAGAACTATTTGCAACTTGAATCCCAGATTTTTGGGGACCCGGTAAATGAATTGTTGGTGGGGTCTTGGCTTGGCATGCATTCTTCAAGATTGAAATTATCAACTGATTGTGAAGTGGAAGATTCTCCCTCCCAAAAGTCCGAATACAAAAACTTTCAAACTGACTCTTGCCCAATTTGTTGCTCAAAAAATTATGCAAGTGATAAAAGTAGAGTTTCGACTTATTCACCCCAAGCTTCTTGGCTATCTGAGCTTTCAAGTCAACCAAATCGATTCTCGAGCTCTGCTGAGGTTGCATTTCTCGAGAAACAAATTCATACACTATCCACAGAATCAGAAACCCCCCCAGTAACCCCAATTCAACCCAAATTACACTTCTTTCTGTTTCCAAACGACCCAAAAATTTCCCCCCCACATATCATTCAATGCAAACCCAACGAAATCACTAAAACCCCCAATTCCCAACAGGAATACCAGTATCCTTATTTCCAAACAACCCTGAATTCACACCACCCACAAACACCATACAATGCAAACCCAAATCTCATCTTCTCGAAAACCAAAACCCTAGAGATCAAAACCACAAAATTCACTAAATCCCACCAAAATCAAGCTCAATTTATAGAAACCCATACTAAATCAAAACCCTAAACTTTTACATCACCAACTTAAAAAAAAAAAATTGAACTTGCACAAACCACAAAAAATTGCACCACTGTACCAACCCCAAAACCCCCCCAACGTTTTCTTTTCACGAAATTCAAATGCTTCAAACTTCAACAACAAAATCCCAAACTTTTTGAAGTCGAACAAAAGAGATCAGTGAGTTCGACGAATTAAACAGAGTGAGAATTTTTCGCGCACAGAGAGAGAGAGAGAGAGAGGGGGGGGGCCAATGAAGAGCAAAAAAGTAAGCTTGGGAGAGGGTTAGAGATTGATTGAGCTTCTGACCTTTCGAACCAACTTCACGAATTGCAGAGAAATCGAACCCTGACTCACTGGGTGGTTCGAATCTTCAAAAAAACTTCAACTCTCGCTCGCGCTCTTCTTCTTTTGTTTTCAATTTTGCTTTTTGAATTTTCGGTGCATTCTTTTTTTGTGTTTGTGTGTGTGTTTTTTTGGATTTTGGTGGTGCTGATTTTATATTTGAGCTTTGCTCTCTCTCTCTCTGTAGCTCGATCGCTGCTATTGCTCTCTCTCTCTCTCTCTCTGCTCTCTTCTTTCTCGGTATCGCTCAAGGTCTCACCTTGTGCTCTCTTTTTTTTTTCCTCTCTCTGCCAACGTGTACAATTTTTTTATTTTCTTAGTTCTTTTTTTTCTTTTTATTTATATTTTTGGGTTTTTTTTTTTTGGGTTTTAAAATTTTCTCTGTTTTTTTGGGAAAAAAATGTTTGCTCAAACTTGCATTAGGTTAAATTTATATTAACATACTCAAAGTCAGTTGATGTAAAGTCTTTTTAAATTATAAATTTTTCTAAGCACAGTTTTTTTTTTTTTTTTAGTTTTTTTCTAATTCACGATTCGATAATTACAATGAAATTTGGAGATTTGAACCATATTTGTCTAAATTGAGTTCAAAAATTCTGTACAATTTGTTTTCAGAGTTAGTCTAACATTATGTTATTCATATAAGTATGTTTATTCAACTGTATAATTATGCTTTGAGATAGTTTTAAGGTTATTTCTCGCTCTAACTACGAGTTTATCTCGAGCATGCTAACTAATTTTGCGTCTAAGGATTATGGGATTAGATTGTCTAATAAAAATGACCTTCCTACATAAATTTGATGATTGTAAGACACGAAATTGTATTTCTAAGTGCTAAGTTTGACACCAAGCTACTTTTAACCATGTTAATCATATCTAAGTGTATGATTTAAATAAAAAATATTCAAGACTAAACAAATAACAACTACATTACTTTGATGCTATGTTTAAAATTAAAGATCTAAAATCATATTCTGCATACACAAAAAGCCAATTGATATCTTGACTTAATGATAATAAATAATTGTCATGGAGTAGATGACATAGGTTGAATGACTATCTTATTTATAAACTAAAATAAAATAAATTTGATATCAAGTTAAACTACTTTGCAAAAAAATACTAAACTATGGACATAATTTGGTTAATGTAATATGATGACTACAAACGAGACTTTAATACTCTAGAAAGTAAATTACAACAATAAATATAGGTGTTGGGTATGTCTTTCTCTAAAATATGTTTTATATATATATATATATATATATATAACTGAAGCTTTGAAACTCTTGCAATTTTTCACATTAGCACAATATTTAAATAAAATGATTTTTGTTTAATCTAAACTTAACAAGGAGTGAAACTATATCTTTCTAACAAGTCCAACTTAAACTCAAACTTATCATTATTTTTAAACAAAGTTTTTTAAAACAAAATTATTTTTGTTTAATTCAAACTTAACAATGTGTGAAAGTCCATCTCTCTAACAAGTCCAACTTAAACTCAAACTTATCATTTTTTTTAAACAAAATTATTTTTGTTTAATATACACTAGTTAGGTGATCAAAATCATGAAACATTATTCTTGAGGTAGGGATGACCTAGTATGCTCAAAAGGTTAACTGTAACAATCTTTAGCTTTTGGTGGTAAGCATGGAGGGAAAATATTCATAACTCTTGTCTTCTATGTAGGATAATTTATATATATATGTGTGTGTGTGTGTGTGTGTGTGTGTGTGTGTGTGTGTGTGTGTGAAATAGATTGCTACACTTATAGTCTGTGTAGTCTGTATATGCTATATGGTATGAGATAATGATCATGACCTTAACGATTATAATATATTCTTAGGTGTAGTCTATTGTCTAATCCGTAATAAGGTTTAGTTATTTATATGAATTTTTTGAGAAATAAGAACGCTAGGAAGCACACACACTTCATTAAGGGTGCTGTACTTTCAACATTTGCATTCAAGGAGAACAAAATGAGTTATTCAATGACTGCTAAAAGTTATTTAAAATTACAAAAAAAAAAATCACAAAAATTATGAAAAACATTTTTTGTATTTCAGTTGATTACAAATTGTTATTTTAACATTGAAACATTTATTGGATAATTGAGGATGTTAGGTATTTAGAATCCTAACATTGCAAATGTAATAACTATTCTTCTTTTATTGTTGGATTTTTTTTTTTTTATAGTCAATAACTTTTCCGTGCATCGCACGGATTAGTGACTAGTTTATTTATACTTAAGAGCAAAGCCAAGGGGCCAATGGGGGTTGGGAGGGGAAATAGGGGAGGAGCAATCGCTCCACCCAAAATTACAAAGATCATTTGTTTCTTCATCAGTCTTCTCCCCCACTCCACTCCACCCCACCCCCTCGCCCTCCCTCTTCTCATCATATATATTTTTTCTTTTATTTCCCTTTTCTTGGATTTGCTTTATGCATTTTGTTTCATGTGTATAATAACCAATGGACTATTATTTATTTTATATGCAAACTTCATTAACATAAATAAAAATAAATCATTCGTATTTATCGATGTCTTGTAAAGATTCAAAACCTATAACAAACCCCTGAAAAATAAACATAGTATAATTGACTCATATAAGGTACTATTATAACTACATTTTTATATAGATTCAATAGGAATTGAAATATTCAGTGTCCACGCAAAGATGATTACTCTATATTATTGGCCAAAATGGCCAAATACCATGTTTTTCAAAACTTTTTAGGAAAAAAACACTGTTTCGAAAATAATTGGTGATCTACCACTTTTTCCAGTACTCGAGCTCCACATACTCGAGTACCATATTTTCTAATTCCACCGTGGCCTGGCTGACACGGCATTTAGGAATAAAAAAATGCCATTTAGTTCTCGAGTCTGCTAGACTCGAGTACTGTGGTTTGGTACCCGAGCCCACCAAGCTCAGGTATCAACCTGGGTTGGCCATGCTTCACTCCAGTTAGTACTCGAGTTTCGTGGGCTCGGGTACAGATAACACAGTACCCGAGTCCATGAAGCTCAAGTACTAGTCATGACCAATAACTACTCGCGCTTCATTGACTCGAGTACTGTGTTATCAGTACCTGAGCCCACGAAACTCGAGTATAATCTGTTCGTGGTTTAAAATCATGCATTTAAAAATCTTTACGTCCGTTTCATTTTTTACGTCCGTTTGAAATTACTAATATGAACACACCCATAATAATTGTAACTCAAAAGTTATAACTGTATTAACATTGCCTCAAGCACCTCTGAGAAACATTGAGAATTTGACATAGAACCTTCTTGGTTTTCCGTCATGTGCCAAAGGTGATCATATAAAACCACTAAAGAAATTTATTGCAATTAGCAGTTTCATTTGGTAGATAAAAAACACTAAAGAAATTTAGTGTTGTGCTAATAATTTATTTTTTTGTTCAGGTTTTCTACCATTATTCACAGCCACATACTGAGTACAATATGCTTTCATGTCTAGCACTGACAGATATAGAGGTTCCAAAGAGATGAAAGAAAAGAATTTGGCAGCAAAATCCAGAGGTTGGGGTAGTTAGTTAGTACCAGCACCAAGTATTTTAAGAGCTTAAATAAAATCGTATGATAATGGCAAGAGAAGCATTTTTGGATGCTCGGCACACAACACCCTTTGTGGTGCGTAGGCACTAAGGTTTGAACCACAGCAGCACCCCTCCCCCTATTCACTTAGGAAAAAAAATAAAAAATAAAAAAAAAAAAATAAAAAAAAAAAAAAACTTGGCAAGAGCGATAAGAAAAGGCACAAAAGGCTATTGAAGCTGAATCATCTTTATATAAACAAAATAAGCCTACTAATGGATGCATATATTAAGAGCCACACAATGTAAACTTGGTTATACAACATTGACCATCGTGACAATTTTATCAGTAAGTTTATGTTACAGATCTTAGCACATGAATTCATGATTCACACAAGTATTAGGAAGCATCCTTTAACAATAATTCAAAACTATGAAAAAGGAAACTAAAATTAAAATATACAAAATAGATTGTTTAGACTACAATTTTAACAACAAACATTTTTGCCAAGCCTCCTTAAAACCTTGTCACGAGCAACCAATAGCACAACTAAAACAGCTTCACTTGCCGTGCCCTGTATCACTCCACCACCTTGTCCTACAATAAAATTTGCAACATAACTCTGTAAACTTCAGACACTAGAAAACAATCCAATCCTAAAATATTAGAACCCTTGTATTCCCAAGCTTAAGGTTTAAATTTAACTTCCAAAAGCAGTCCAAATTCAATCTAAAATAGAGTTATGGACCTTAATCCAACTCATTACAATATATATAATAAAGGACATATTTCAGCTGACAGTTTACAAGCTTTCAATTGCTCACTCAATGCATTAAGCAGAAAAAAGTTAGCTTTGCAGCATCCCAACAACAAACAATCTCATTGTCTCACCTCAAGTCATCAGATAACAAACAAAAGCAAATCTTTGGGCGGGTGAGAAGCCAAGTTCACCTCAGCCAAAATGATGCCCCAATAGTCACACAGTACAATTAACACATTAAGTTAAAAAAAGAAAAATAAAAAAACTATATAAACTTACTAGAGGCATTCTACACTAGTACAGTGTGTAGATACCCTCTGTAGACAAAGGACCTTTAGTAGAGAATGCCATGCATTTTCACTGCTACAAAAGGCCAAAACCATAGTCACTTGGACAAAGACCAAGGACGGCTATTTCAAAAAAAGCCCCCCTTGATACTAGAATACCATATATACCTTATACAGGGAATCAGAACCCATGTATTCCCAATTTTGAGGTTTAAATTTAACTTCCAAAAGCAGTCCAAATTCAATCTAAAATATAGTTCTGGACCTTAATCCAACTCATTACAATATTTGTACACCATATCATCAGACTGTAAAAACATATTTTGACCCCAAAAAAAAAAAACATATATCCTACAAATTCAAAGATCCTTTAATTTAGTTCATTTCACCTAAGGTGTATTCCTAATTGTAGGGTATGCTCATCTACACAAGCAATAAAGAAATAGTATGTGGTTGAGATTGCTGAGATGATACAATATGTGTCATATGGTTTCCACTACCACCAAATATTAATTGCATATAGCTCTTTTTTTCTTTTTTTGAAGGAAGAAATATTTAAGTTCTCTGTCAATATCAGGAGGCCCCAGTGTTTCTCACTTGTCTATATCAAGCTAAATAGACAGAAAACTTTGACTAGAGAAATAAAGAAGAAGAAGCGGGAGCAAAAGGAGCAACATTGATACCATAAGTTTGCAGGAACCAATGCTAGTATCATGTGGACCTACAAAACCAAGAGGAACAAAGCTATGAGACTAGCAAAACAACACAAGCAAAGTGCATAAATTTTTTTTGAATTTAATTTTTTAATACCTAGAAAATGAGTCTTCATCGGCTTTGTTGCTACCAATAGTATCATAGACCTTCATAATTGAATGAAACTAATTAAAATTTAGCTTCCATTTGGCAGCAAATTTTAATTACAAATTGAATAGAAGTTGAATAGAAAATAGGCAAATAAGGTTCTGAATGTATATCAATTACATTCTGAGTGATAGTAACTAATGAAACAAATAGTTTTCAATGCATAGAAACAGTAATAGTTTTTCTTAAGTTTTAAAAATACATAATTGAATGGCATATAGCATGCATTTTGATGTAATGGCATATAGCAGGCATTTTGTTTGAAGTTGCATTAAAAAGGATGCCACGGTTCAAACTTAGCGTACCTAGTCTGCCTGACCACCACTCGTCGGGGCCTCGTTCCGCTTAGGGCATGTTCTTCGGTTATGCCCCTCTTGGTCACACAACCCGCATTGCACCTTCCTCCCTCCCTCCTTCCATGGTGTGGTTCTAGGCCGATTCCCGGCCTCGTCCATCTCATTCCTGATTCGTGTTGAGACAGGACGACCTTTCTCCCGGATCAATTGGGGGTTAGGGAGGACCCTTCGAGTTTCTTTAGGATCCGGCCATGATAATCTATCTTTCAAAGCAGGGAAAACGGGAGCATAGCTCCGAAACAGTGCGTCCACGCTATAGCATAGGTCAATGTACTGCTCTGCATCATGTTGATACCTAATACAAACTGCAATGACATGTGAACATGGTATCTTGTACAATTTCCATTTCTGACATGTGCAAGTTCTTTGCAACAGATTAATTCCATGTGTGTGATCCCCATTTCTAGCACTTCCTGGATTATGCGGTGTATCTACTTGATATGATTGTTGTTGTGCGCTCAATCTCGTCACCCTATGATGCTCCACCTTCGCCTTATTTCTCATGAATATATTTAAGGCATATTTACACCATTTTTTTTCCTGAATTCACCTGCTCTATGCTCTTATTGTGACGATCATCGAAATAAGCATTCAGTTTGAACCATGTGTATTTCACCATTGCCGTAATGGGTAGGCTACGAGCACCCTTTAGAACACCATTGAAGCACTCGGAGACGTTTGTAGTCATCGCCCCATATCGGTAACCCTTGTCAAAAGTTAGAGCCCATTTCTCTTTGGGCACATCCTTCAGATATTGGTGCGCATCCTGGTTCACATTCTCAATTAAATCGAAGGTTGCATTGAACTTTCGCTCCTGGGTAGCACTTGCTGCCCTCCAGACTAGATTCTTTAAAGTTTCATTTTTCCATCTAGTGTTGATGTTACTGCATAGATGACGAAGGCAGTAACGATATTCTGTCATGGGAGGCTGCAAAAAGTCTCGATTAGTGTCTCTGAAGATAGCTTGTATCATAGGGTGTCTGTTAGATATGACACACAGATGTCTCTGATAAGTAACATACCTTCTTATACAAGCCAAGAACCAACCCCAAGTCTCTGTGCTCTCGCTCTCGACAACGACGAAGGCTAGTGGATAGATCTTATTATTAGCATCTGTCGCCATTGCAATCATCAATTTCCCTCTATATTTTCCATAGAGGTGGGTTGCATCAATGCTAATCACAGGCCTACAGTTCTTGAACCCAATAATACATGGACGAAATGCCCAAAAGATGGCCTTGAATGTACAGGTTCCCGGTTCATAATTATCATCCACTATTAACTTATACTTTGTACCCGGACTTGCATCCTTAAGTCCTGCCAAAAAACGTGGTAACTCTGCATAAGACTCCTTAAAATCCCCGTATATAGCTGCAACGGCCTTTTGTTTGGCATCCCAAACCTTGTATGTGAACCATAATGATTATGTTAGAAATGAATACAAGTTAAATAAGATGAAGAAAATATTCGTTTCTCTTTATTTCTTTTGTTTCTTTTCTTTTTCAATTTCATTTTTCATAACATAAGGTATTCATGGGTTTTGGGAAAAAAATATCATGCTTATACTTCACTGAAGACTGATGTCTGTACATTGTATTGAAAAAAGAATGCAAGTTAAAGAATACCTTGTAGTGAGATACTTCGTGTTTTAAGTCTGCCAAAGCAACGTGGCGTAAGTTCTTTATCTTATACGCAGGGTCTTCTCGTATATAGCGCTCAAGTACGTATTCTAGGAACGTCAAATCAATCATCCGACCATCATGAGCATTCTGTATTTTGTCGCACGTGTGAGGGCCCTTGCATTTTGCGATTTTCCAGACATTGTCTCCCTTGCAACATATCGCACGGACTGACCATGGACATGAATCATCCTCGCAACTAACCATAAGCCTCTCTAAGTCTGAATGCTCAGTTTTGAAGCAAAAATTCTGTCGCAATGCATACCAAGTCAACGCATGTCGCACCGCCAATTTAGTCGCGAATACCATTCCTTTCATTGGCTGCTCCCCAGGAGTCCAACTTGATACTTCCGCTTGCATAACCGGTGATGGATCAAACATATTATCCCAAGTGTTTTTGGTGAACCATTCCAACGTAGGATCGGGACCAGGGCATGTGTCTCTATTCTCTTCTACAACCACATCCTCAATATGATCAACATCCTCATGTTCACCCATGGTATCTAGGAGCTCCTCGAAGTCATCCCTAGTAACATCAATATGGGTTGCATCATCACCAAGACCGTGATCATCTTCATTTTCTGATGTGCCCCCATGCAACTCATCATGAGATAAATGCTCTCCTTCATGCACTTCATGTGCCCCTTGCTCCTCCTCAATGTGTGAAGCATGGGGAAATGTCTGCCATGGTTCATTACCATACCCATCTCTTGTGTTTTCTGCACACCCTTCATAAGACTGTAATGGTATTGAATCAATGTGCTCATCTACAGTTCCATCCAAAACAGCATGTTGTGAACCCTCTCCAACCTCTACTACGGTGGGCTCAATCGTGACTTAGAGATCCGAAGCAACGAATCCTTTCACCACCATTTGTGAAACAATTTCCCACATCATCTTCACTTGGGTGCCACTCGATAACTGTACTGAATTGTAGAAAACATGGCTGTCTAGAACCCATTGAGGTGCTCGATACACAATGGAAATGTTATGCATAGAGTGGTCTAACCCCATCACCTTCAATATTCTTCGTTCCAATTTCATAAGGCCTATCCCACGCTTCACCTTAACACACTTTTGCTTTTGGTTCGAGCCTTGGTATGACAATCCATGCAACTCATGATAATACATCTCTCCATCGTAATACACATAGAAAAAGTGAAAATCCATCACCGACCTATTATTAACAATATAAAAGTTGTCATAATCTATAACCACTTACATCAATTTTCTTTATGATAAAAACAATTTATATTCAAACTCAATCATAGACATATAAATAATTGAATAATTGAATTTATAAAAACAATTAATACTACATCCCATGCAAGTGGGTTCTACTTAACTCAATTTATAAAATTTTTCTCATAAAAAAAATTATAAAATCTGTTATTGTCAGATAATGGTTTTTTTAAATCAAATCACAAATATCATGCTTATTAGTGTTTTGACATAATTAAGAACCATAATCAATAGAACAATTCAAATACAATCATATTTACATTTTCAATTTTAAAAAAAAAAAGTCAAGTTCAAACAACATTGTGTTATGACTTATTATTACCATATAACTAAGGCAATGGAGTACCACACAAAGTGACATAGAATAGAAAAACAAAGGAACAATTTCCCGAAACAAACTATACGTGACATGTAATAAAAATAAAATAACAAATTTTTTCAATTGAATTAACTTTACAGACACAACAAAATCTCACAATATTTTCACATTACTCTTATTTTTAGTTGAGATGAATCTCATAATAATTTATTTTATTTCATTCTAACCAATGATGTACCAACACCTCAATTTTTTGTAAAAATATTGTGCAATTTTGTGGTGTTACAAAAACAACTCCTTCCACCTTAAACAATCTGACACAAAATAAATGCCACCAAACTAACATCCTTATAGTTGTTTACACGGGCTTCACCAATATTTACTCTTTTTATCATTTTCTTTTTTCACTTACCTAAATTTCCTTCTTTTCTCGTTTGAAGTTCTACCCATGGAGCTCTAATTACACCTAATAATATCTTCTATGGTACTAAAGCATTAACATATCCATTACTTTTTCCTCCTCCATCTCTTTCATTTTCATAGTTTCAAAACTTGAGTTTCTACCATAAATCCAAAATTTTAAATAATTAAAAGAATAGAGAAAAGTTGAAATTTATTTTCTAAATTTGTTTTGAGGAATCAAATTAGATCTCTAAACCTTATGTACATAGATTAATCTCTTACTTTGATGATTGATCATCAATAACTATGAATTAGATGTTTTACAATTGTTTATTTATTTCACAATTGTTTTATTTTAATAGCAAGTGTATGACAAGTATTGTTTGTTTATAATTTTATTATTAATATCAATTAATTTTCATAGGTTATTTTTTTATTATTGTCTTTTTGATCTTCAAAAACTAGGGGATACAAATATTGGAAAACTATGTATTTGAATTTAATTTAAGTATGTAATATATTGCATACATATTATTTAATTTAAGTATGTAACATATTATTATTTACACTTTTGACCACTGGTTGTACATAGTTAATATTGAAAAAGTAGGGGATACAAATATAACTATGTTAGGGTAAAATTTAATTTAATTATGTAATATATTGCACATAATATTTAATTATACCTAAAATTCTTTGAAATAAATATTATTCAATTAATAGTTAAATATATGCCCTTACCATAAAGAGATAGTGGGTATCTCTGTAACAACTAGTTAATTTGCTTCATATATATATTTTCCTATTTCTGTAAAACAAAATTAATTAAATTAATTTTTACATATATTTTTTCTTTATTATTATTTTCATGGTGAAACAGTTTGAAAACTACATGAAAGTCATGCATAAAACTGTCATACGAACAACAATCTAAAAACAACTTTGAAGCCAAATGCATAAAAAAACAAGAAATTAAAGCACAACATAAAAACTAAGCATTGAAGGCACTTAACTCATGCATAAAAATCTCATAATGCAAACACAACATATCAAAGTAAGCATTTAACTACATTACCTTTACCTACTAGTCAGAACACGGTAGACTAAAAGGTGTTATGATAGCACATTGGTGGATGGACACACTGACACTGTTGAAAGAAGAGCAGATGGTGGCCCAACAGTAACTTCCAGCTTCCAGGTTCTGACTCGCACATGGACTGAAGTGGTAAAGAAAGGAATACTGAAAATGGTTAAAGCTGAAGTGGGGGTGTTTTCTTAAAAGGTACTCGAGTTTAAAGAACTCGAGTACCATTAATCATGCATTTACTACGGCCGTTGGCGCCAGTAAGTTGGTGTGTAATAAGTGCCACCTAGTACTCAAGTTTAGAGGACTCGAGTACTAAGTTATAAGTACCCGAGTCTTGTAAGCTCGAGTATGGCACAAATAAAATCCTATTTTCGATTTAGCATGCAGATTTGTACTCGAGCTTTGTGGACTCGAGTACTTAGGTGTACCCGAGTCCACTAAACTCGAGTATGCGTTGGCCATAATAACTAAAAATAAGAATTTTAAAATCAAATAAGTATATTGTGTTGTACTCGAGTCCTACAGACTCGAGTACTGTGTTGCTGGTAGCCCCTGATAGCAAAAGTCCATTCTAATAGTTTCTTTATCTCCATTTTTTAGATTAGAATTGCTATAGTGTTGTGCTTCTCTACAAGTAGAGTACACTGTAGCATTTTCTGTTCACACTTCAAACAATTTTAGCAATTATTATAATCAACTATTACATAAAAAGAAAGCTAGAAGATGTGTAGTTGCTAAAAAAAAAAAGAACTAATGAAAAAATAATATTCAAATGAGATGAAAATTAATTAGACCCATGTGAGAAAATATTTTTTCCTTTACGCATTCAACATACATAGAGACTGGAAACTAGCATGTGTAACTTTCAATTTTGCTTTTACTAATGATAACATTGTCCCATTACAAAACATGGAATATGGTTAGTTGTTCCTTCTGAACTTGAGTGGGAAATTGGATGAATAGAGGAACGCCACAATGGAATCAAAGAGAAGAATGGTCTAGCTTTGAAGAACAAGACTCTTGCCCATAATCAAGTCATTTGTTGAAAAATCAGCCGCTTTCCTAAATGTTCCCCTACCAAAGTCTAAGTTGTAGGAGTCAGCAAGCCCTTCCACTGTGTCAAATTCTGGTTTCCACCCAAGCACACTTTTTGCTTTATCAATTGATGCAAAGAAATGCTGCATTGCATTAACAAAATGATGATACCATCAGTAACATTAGACATGAAGGTGCCATATTAGTAAGATACAAATATGAGGTCCTTTTATGTATATCATAGGCTATTTATCAAAGGTGACGTACTTATCTCCGGAGATGTTGAAGACTTGCCTGCTGGCCTTTTCATTTCCAAGCACTTGAATAAAAGCTTTAGCCAAGTCCTGGGATAGCAAAACTATATCATATTAACATCCTTTCACATTCAAATACATTGAATTCTATAAAGCTGTATATATTGTTCTACAAGCTCAAGAATATCATGTGCAACTTGCTGAAGGTGTGTTATGTATTTTTTTTTGTAGTGGTAAGCTTCATACTCTTTGTGTGTTTTGAACCCACAATCTCATTCTCTACCAATTTTTACGAGATCAGGAAGTTTCATTTGAGCCAAAGTTCATGTGCGTGTTGTATACTTATGTGAGTTGTTGGAATTGCTTTAGCATGCTTGGGGCAATTGTCTATACTACTGAATCTAAAGAGGCTAATACATATTATGATTGTAATTTATCTAACCTTAACATGACCGAGTTGTGTTATTTGAACCCCTGAGTTGGGAATTGGAATTGGAATTGGACGACCAGCTTTCAATCGGTGGAAGAACCACTCCATCCTTCATCATTCTCATTATTAAAATCACCTTCAAGCACAACAACGTCTAGTTTGACAGAGGCTTCAGGTCCAGATGTCACAACAACGCCAGTGCTTGCATCAATCAAAACAACATGGATTGCAGCACCCTGCTCACCTTCTACTTCCCCTCCTGTGAAGAGAGGAAGAGACAATCTGGACTTAAAGTGCATCTGCAAGTTCCGTCCATCTGGACCTTCAATTCGTTTTGGGGAAGACCTGAAACCAAAAGCGTCAAAAGAATTTACCACAACCACAGATGTAAAACAAAAAGTTTATGCAAGCAGAATGATGAAAAAATAGGGGACCACTAAAGTTAGAAATCAAAAATAAAGACTGAATAGGAGGTTGATATTACCCAAAGACCAAACTATCCAATATTTTCCATGTAGATGGGAAACTATCGGATCAGAGAAAATAGGTCAGAAATAGAAGCGACCAATAAAGACATAATTCTCTGAATATAATAGCATAGTTAATAGAAGCTATTAATAAACTAAACCAACAAACTAGGATAGAGCCATAGCATCAAATAAGGAAGACAAAGAAACAAACTTTTTTTTTGGATAAATCATTTATTGTGAACAAAAGAAAACCATCCAAAAATTTTCCTGGCATTTTATTTCAACTCTACAACTTCTCAAAGGCAAGGCAATGTTATTCCTGGTCCTTGAGTTTAGATGTTACCACAAGGATCAACTTAAGTGAGCTTTTGAACACCCACATCAGCTTGTGTTTGGAAGTCCAAGGACCATTCTGTGGCCCAATATTGAAATGGTATACTTATTATCGATGGCCCATCACACATGTATGCAATCAGAACTACACAAATGTGAAATGTGTAAAGAAATATCATCCAAACTTGATAACAGTGACTTTTATATACATGAGATTGTTCATGCACGTTGCAACCAATTTTATGATTTTTAACAACTTCGTTCCTCAGTAAATCAATCAATAATCTAAAGCTGATGTTTCTTACCCAAACCATAATATAATTAAAAAAAAAATCGTCTATCTTTGCCCTATTTTTTTTCCATTGGTGACAAACATTCAACAAGTTTACCATTCTAACATCCCCACCCCACCCCCAACACAAAAAAGATGTTGTGCAATTCAACTATTTCACATTTAAAGCTTAACTATGTTTCAAGAAAATATGTAAAATTAACCTTAGAAAATTATAAAATTAAAACATACCCAAGTAAGATTCAGGGGGGAAAAGGCAATCACAAGAAATTAAATCAACTTCCAAAAGAATCATCAACAATATTTCAAACCTTCCATTGAGTCTAATAGGGCCTAACTTTGCCAAAGCACGTTCCACTTCTTCACTAACCTGTTAAGTATCAATTGCACTGAATTAGTGAGAAAGAAGGAACATACACCATATACAAATCACAACCAATGTAATTATAATCTTTTAAGCAGGGAAAAATTGTTTGTTCATAAGAAAATCACTATCCTTCATATTTTAGGAGATATGGTGGATAGTGGTACAACGCATTGGAATCCTCAGGTTATGTGAGACAAGTTCAAGATTGGTGCTGGAGTCGATGGAGGTTTTATTATCATTACTATACTCTAGTCTCCCTTCTATCCAGGGTGAGGATCTGTTATCTTGGAGCTTAACTAAGAGTGGAAGGTTTAATGTTAAATTGTATTACGAAGCCTTAAGGGGTTCAAGGAGAGTTTCCTTTCCTTGGCTAAGCATTTGGGTAGCCAAGGTGCCTCTTAAGGTTTCTCCTTTCACTTGGACAACAGCTCCGGATAAGATATTGACTGATAATTTACGAAGGTGACACTCGCTGATTTTGGATTGGTGTTGTCTGTGTAGGAATAGTAGAAAGATGGTCAAGTACCTCTTGCTTATTTGTTTGTGGCTAGAGATTTGTGGTACCTTGCGCTTCTTTCTTTGGAGTATCTTGGTTGGATCATGCCAAAGACAGTAGCTCAAATGTTGGCATGTTGGTAAGGAAGGTTTCATAAGCACATGAGCAAAAAAGTTTGGCAGGCTTCTCCTTTATTTATTTTATGGACCATATGGCAAGAAAGGAATAACAGGACCTTTGATGTTGCAGAACATCATATAATGTTATTGAATTTTTATTGTTACGATCTTTGTATGATTGGATGAATTCCTTAGGCAATCTCCCTATTGTATCTTTCTTAGAACATTCATATTGTAATTTTTTTTTTTTTTTTATAATTAACAAAAGTTCATCAATAAATATATAAATAAAAGAATACCCAGGGACACCAGATGTGTACTTTAGTAGCAGTAAATCAATCTCTCAAATTACAAAACTCTAAAAAATATAATAAATTAGAACAGGGAAGAGAATTAAAAGCAGTACTCCAATCTAGCAAAGAATGAAGAAGGAGAGATTGAATCTCAAGTATAGACCATTCACTTCCCCTCA
Organism: Castanopsis chinensis; assembly: GCA_032878915.1. Classification (NCBI taxonomy): domain Eukaryota; kingdom Viridiplantae; phylum Streptophyta; class Magnoliopsida; order Fagales; family Fagaceae; genus Castanopsis; species Castanopsis chinensis. The sequence continues at coordinate 17,217,262 of JAVQMG010000115.1, read as the reverse complement.
AATTGTAATTATTTATGATAGTTAGTAGTTGATACACACCCTGTACAATCCATCTAGCTCTTTTTTAATAAATTATGCGCATTCATTAAAAAAATGCAAATTACACAAATATCTGACTAATGAATTATGCATAAAAAAGAAGAAGGGAACTTTAAGTGATGAATTTCAGCACAACTATTGAACAGAAATTTTTAAGTTAGACCAATTCACTGGATAACATGATTTAATAGGTCAAAATATGTAAACAAACCAAAAGGAAGAAAATTTTCATTCAGTTGATAAGCAAAACTCCATTGAAAGACTACAGAGAGGAGATTAATCCAAAACACACAACCAACAACCTAAAGGCTAAAGTCTCAAGTCAGCCTATCCAAACAACTCCAAATGAGAAGGAGAATAAGTAAAAGCATTAGACAGCCAACAATACAACCACTTCAAACATTAGGCATAATGAAGTAGCCAACTTGACTATTTACCTCTTGTACTCCACACATCAGACACAAAAGCAAATATAAGAAGGATAGATAAGCACATTGACCCATGATTAGTGTTTAAAGCAGATATTTTGTACTAGGTAAATCAAAGTGATGAAGCATTAATTAATAGCCAGCCCAAACTCATCAGAAGAAAAACTAGTTTGTATGAAAACTGAGAGTAGAAGCCTTAAGTCTTACAACTCTATGAAGAATTGGTTCCAAAGACGAGCAGACATTGATAACATCTATCAGAAAACATTAAAGACAGGAAACCTTGATCCTAAGGAAAGTAATAACATCCAGCTAGAAAAATGAAAAAATGAAAAAGAACAAATGCAGAAGTACACATTTCAAAAGCTGCTGATGACAATAGACCAATTCCCTGATTTTTATCAAGTACTTTTCTAGTTTAGGAAGAAAAAATTGAAATAACTCTAGACATGAATATCATTAAGAAAACATTAGACACAAAATAATCAAAAGTAAAATACCTTCTTTTCAAGAGCTTTAGAGATCAATTGTTTCTGCTTATTAGCATTTGTAATGTCCTGTTTAAGCTGTTCTAATTCTGACTTGTCATGAGTCCGCTTGGCGTCAATTTTCTGCTGGTTAGAAACAAGTTCTATAATCTTCTGGTCAATCTGTAAGACTAGCTAAGCAAAACTAACGAGATTTGCATGATCTCCACTAACATAAGAGCTTCTGGAAGTAGCTGTATTAAATTGCATCCTGGTCTCATTCTTCTAGCGTACAATATAAATCAGTAAAACCAATGCAAGCAAAAACAAAGGGATTAAAACAGAAACATGTGGTGTACTCAATGGAGAAGGCAAAATCTTAAACAAAAAGTCAATTGATTATGCAGCAAATACTAATGTCATTACTTCAAATAAAAGATGAAAAAAGAAAAGATACGCACTGGCTTAGTAGACTCAAGTGCACAAAATTAGCCTGCATCTCTTTTGCCTGATTGGAGAAAAATGAAAACAAAACCATGAATAAAAGTCCAAATAAACAGACACATATTTAAACAATATTTTTTTTAATTATAGGCATAAATTGCTGTCACCCCAATACCTCAAGTCTGTTCTCCCAATCTGCACCATATACATTACTCAAAGTTGGACCAGCCTTGACAACAAACTGAGGAAGCTCCTTAAAGAAGTCCACAATGCTATGAAAAACAAAAATATGAGGATGACCCCGAAGCACAAAAAAGCAATCGATCACAAAATAAAAGAAATTTGAATGATCAGAAACATACTTCAGCTTCGCAGCTCTCAATATCTGGCATAACGTATATCCATTATCATCAGACCCTTGCTACTCACTATCCCCATTCTTCTCATTTAGCCTTTTAATAGAAAACAGAACAAAAGCAAACCAAAATCTTTCTGCTTCATCAAGCTGGTACAGACAAAACGAAATTCTGTTAGTTCACATAAAGACCTTTCCTCACCTTATCTTCACATTTACGGGACAATACAAACCAATAATATAGACCGTTCCGTTGGCAAAAGATGAAACATTAGTCTGTAGAAGGTGTTTGGTCTCTTTGAACAGCTTCATAGCTTGCGTGGAAGTGTTCTCATCCAACGAGATTCCATTCTGTCATCAGAAACCCATATTTAATTCATAGAAAGCCCACTTTTTTTTTTCTTTTTAATGACATAAAAATATAGAACCAACCCGCCAAACCTAAATTTAAATATAAGATTAATAACAAGGAATGAAGAAAAAAATAAACCTTGGAAGCCCAAATTCACAGAAAACTCACTCTTTGCTTATAAAAACTGAGTAATGCTAGGGAAAGCAAGCAGTAAAAAACATCTGTTTGCAGAAGTCGGAGAATCGAGCTTCAGATGTGTCAACAGTAGCCGCCGCGCGATCTGTTTGTGAATTGTTGGCTGATGCTGCTTCTGAAGGCTTAGCATCTTCCATCTTCTCCAATGCAGCTGGACTCATTCAAACCCTAGCTGATTCAATCCATCACTATAATGCACCAATTTCAAATCTTTCACAAATAATTTTTTAAAAAAAAGAAGAAGCTAATATCACTTAAGAACTTAACTTGACAATTTGAGTAGCATTTAAAAGAAAAAGAAAAAGTTGAACATAGATTTGAGGTGCAGTAAGCCAACACCAAAATCACCAAAAATTAGGAGCAACGGAGCTCAATCTAGGCAATAAAAAGCTTAACTAAACCTCATTCAAATACCAGTTAACCAAGGAAAAGAAGTTTCTTTCAAGGCAGCGATGGAAGTTTCAGAGGTCATTTACGCAATATTCCTTGTTTGACCTTGTAATCAGCATTTCAGCACATGTTTCAAAGACATACAAGGCCCTCACATTATAAATGTGTGTGTGGGTGTGTGTATATGTGAATTCATTGAAGTGCTTTCAAACCATGACTTCTCTGATTTGAAAAACATAAATATGTCAACCACATCTATTATTCATGCTATTTTCAAGGAGTCTTTCTCACGTTGCAATGAGAAGCATTCATTCAAGTTATAGAAAAAGCGAGTTTGACTCAGTTTCTATGCTAAGAAAGAAACAAATTTTATTGGCTTCAATAATGATACCACTCTAAAGAGAAGATCTATGCTTTAACATGATATTGTTTCCATGAGGTGTGGAAAGACCCAAATTGAACAGCAGCTAATAAAAATTCTCTGTGTGTGTGTGTATTTCTAGGTTCCAATAGAAACTTATTCCATGAAAATTAAGTCAATTGCAACTTCACTGATGAAAACAAAGGATCACATTGGCAAAATAACAGATCAGCAGTGATACGCAATGAGAAAATGACCTCTTAGAGTGCCATCTCTGCCTGTAATGCAGCAAGCTCATCTTCCTCAGCTTTGTTCTTCTCAGCAACAGGGCGAGTTCGTTGCCTGCCTGCCGAGATATTGACTGAAGCTGCAGGAGCAGTAGTAGCAGGCTGAAGAAGCTGTTCCTCCAACTCAGCACCTTCCAGTTCTTCAAGTTCGGCTTCTAATTCATCCTGAGAATGTGAAGTGGGATAGTTCAAACTTCTCAATTCACATAATACATAGGATGGATATAAGAACTAAAACTTGAAAACATGCCCCATCAACATCGGCTGTTGCACCAATGGGTGCTGACAGTGCCTCCTGAATTTGTTTCGTGTTCTCGGTCTGCTCATTGATCTCATCCATTGTTTTGTCCACATCATCAATATTCCTATATAATAAAATGTCACATCAGATACAAATGGGGCAGATTGAAATAAAATGTTGCATTTCAAATGAATTTGTGTAGGCTAACATAATTTATGGATAACAGAAAAAGTAGTTTTGTACTTAATTGGATTCAAATCATTGTCCATAATTGCAGTGATGGACCAGCAATAGTAAATTGCACTGAATAGTGAATTCTATTGAGAGGCCACTCACGTTGCCTTGTGCATTTGCTCCATGGCAGCTGCTCCAGTTCTCAATGCATCAATTGCTATCCTCTACACATGACTAAAACCATCGTCTTTTCATCAATAGGTACCACCCCTATCGTTAAGCTAATTTCTTCATTTTGAATATTTTATTTCCATGTATTTCCACTTATCCATCTTACAACTCTCACTTCAGCTTCACCCTAACATTTTATGAATATGTTACTTCTTAACAACCTAACATTTAGTACAAAATTGTTGGCTTAATGCAACACATTGAAATCAACTAATTACAGATCTTTAGCAAATTCTGCAACCGTGCAGTAGTTTTGATGTCCCTAACACTTTGTTTCCGTTTTGACAAGTGCCGTCCTAACCTACTCAAAAGCCTTTCAAGAATTGACCTTAGAAAATCATCCCCGTTTTCTTCTTCTCACTGGTTCCTTGACTGGTCTCACCTTGCCTGAAAAGAACACAAGCAAATACTAATAAATAGGGGCATTTAACCATAAAGAGGTGTATATGTAATCGGTATAAGAAGGCAAGTACCATGTCCAGTCCCACAGTCAGGAGGATGTGTCCGTGTCCGTTGTGGCCTTTGCGGCCGATCCTCAATGTGTGAAGCCTCTGGTAAGGGGGTGGGTATCTCTATCTGGATGGCACCAAGGGTGGGAAGCCCCCGATCCTCACTGTGTGAAGTCTCAGGTGGGGGGGTCGTTATCTGTGTTTGGATGGCACCAGGGGTGGGTAGACCAGGGGTGGGCATGAATCTCATCTCATGTCTACCACATACATCTGCGGGGGTAGTGCTGGTGGTTGGTGGGGGAGAGGATGCCAGTGGGTAGGTATCATCATGGACAAACGTATGGGATGGACCCGCATCATCCACTTGTGCCATGGACTCCATGTCATAACCAGTGTCCAAACACATTTCATCTGATGTCTGACTTACCTCTTCCATGGTGTGGTTATGCACGGGTGTGTGACGCCCACCAGATGTGCGCCGGCGACCAGTTGTGGGACGTTATGTAGATGTCTGACGCTGACTAGATTGACGACCTCCATGCCCACGACGTCCACGGGCTTGCCGACCACGCCCTACAGCCGGTTCACTTGTGTTGCCCACAGTGTGTGCATCATCCAAGGTCAACCGACCAATCTCTTCAACAGATTGCAAGGCATTAATACAGTCAGTGTAGATCTCAGACCCTGGTTCGAACTTCGTCATAATCCTCAACTGTGATTCAACCTGTCACAAGTATACAACAGTAGTGTTAGGACTTGGAACTAAACTATACAAAGCGAGGTACGTTTATAAGAGAACGGTCTTCGTAAACTTACCAAAGTGTCCCAGTACGAGGTCTCTTTTGTAATATGCCGAATAGTGATGGGATGATACCATACCATATACTCGCCATTGTAGCTTATTACCCCATGAAAGGGTGGTGCTTCGGCAATTGTGGCGTGCGCAGCCCATCTAGCAATATAAGTGGCATGTTCTTGAACCCAGTTTTTTTCATGCTTGCCCTGAAGTGTTATCTTGTGAAGTTCAATTGAAGTATCGACATTATCCAGTACGCCTTACTTCATCCCAAATTGTCGGAGAACACGTTCAGGGTGATGGCCTTCAACCACCCAAAAATGTATGAGCGGCACAATGGACCTCCATATGTGTTGCCCTGCGGTACAATATGCAGGCAGGGAACCCAAGTAATCTCTATATGGCTCCCAGACAATCTACAATGATCCAACATATGCAAACAACCATATTAACAATATAATTAAAAAAAAAATGTGTAACGAATGTGAACAATACATGCCATAGTCATTAAAATGGTGTAAGGTAAGGCACGATACCTGATTTGGCCTTAGCGAAGCAAGCGACACACGATAGGCGCGTAGGACGTGCATTGGATGGTCAGTTGTTATCTTAGCCCCTTTCCATTTACCAAACAACACACACACACAACCTTCATATTAGTTACTTACATCATTCCCATGCGAAAGAAGTTAATGCGTAAATGTAAAACGATAACTATCTAAGATCCTACATACCTGATAGCAAGTGGACCTGGGGGCAGTGCCTCCTGTGGATGCCTCATCACAGGACATATGTGTGGAAACCTCGCCCACGCCCACAACTGCACTAAAAGCAGTGCACCGCCAATTTGCTTGGCTGTCTTCTCTGATGCATTACAGAGGTGTCTATATAGCCAACTTAGTGTTGCACTACCCCAACTATAATTCTTTCCGTTGCTGATTGGATTGAAAAATTGTAGATACATGATTGAGAGCCGTTCGCCAGACTTGTCCATAAACAACATACTACCTAACATTTGGAGTATGTAAAACCGAGCATACTGCTGCACAAGCTCCTCAGTGGCGTCAGCAGGGAGAGGGTTGCTAAACTGCTTCTCAAGCCATTTGGCTTTTATCCTTGGCCCTTCCAACACTGCAGTGTTCTTTTTTGTACCGACTGGTCTTTCCGGTGGACGGACCGTACCTAGCAATTCCATGCACAAGTCACGCCAATGATCCATATGGGTAAATCCCACCACCGGCAAGCCATGTACAGGTACCCCCATAATGACCTCTATGTCTTGTAGCGTGATGGTCATCTCACCATGGGGCAAGTGGAATTAGTGCGTCTCTGGCCGCTATCTCTCTACTAAGGCCATGATCAGTGCATGGTCAAGGTCCATATGTGGGACCCGAAGTAGCCTATCTAACCCCGCATCTGTGATATAAGTGGCAATCCGAGGATCTAACCCACCTTCAAACAGACCTTTATCTCAGTGGCGACAAGTCAGTACCCCTGACACTTCCTGCGAACAAAGCAGCTTAGAATTAATAATTACACGTAATAATTACACTTTAAACATAAATGCCCAAAATCTTGAACAATTATTTATTGACTACAATTTTCGACACTAGTGCATACCTCGCCTGCCAAAGGAGCATCCCAAAGCAAACTTGAACGATGCAAAGATTGCCTCGTCAAGACAGTTCCTGTAGAGGGTCCCGCTCGATGTGGGTCCATATTTGGCATAAATTAAAGGTGATTGGCCCATTAGCATATTCATCAAATACCCATAAACACTCAGTTTAATACATATACACATATATATATACACACACACACAAAGAAAGGAGATACATTTTATGGCCTCATCCCTTGGTCAATCCATGGTGGCTGGTTGTATTGTGGAGGGTTTTTCTTGTTTAGTGATGATGCATCTTGAAAATTTTTTAATTTAGTTTGTGTTGAATCTTTTGATGTCTCATATAATTATGTAGATAGTGTTGGCATGGATTAAGAAGGTTGCGTGGCAAAATCAACTTCCGAAAAAGCAAATTGTTGTCACCAGTGGCACAATTTTGACATATGGAACATGTTATATACTGGTGCTCTGTGGTGCTTATACTATTAAATTATGTAATATGATAACTATGGAAATCCTATGATCTGAAGCTATCTAGGTCAGAACTTCAAGAAACTTTTGGCTTTTCTTCTTCAAATATAGTTAAGAATAATATAACACTACAAGACACTTTGGTGTTTGGATATAATAAACAGTGCAATGGGAATTAAAATTTAATATGGGTAACGTTCAAGACACTTCTAGTACCTATCCAAAAAAAAGAGACACTTCTAGGTCATGTTCAGAGTGTTGTCGGGATGAGCTTGTTTTGTAATCTTTAATTTTCAGAGGCAGAGTATTTAGTAGTACCTTAGGAAGGATGGGTTAAAAATACAGTAAGAGTATAAACCCCAATTCAGTCCATAATTGTAAATGTGGGAACTTTGTAGTAATATTTTGCAAGTTGATAGAGCACCTTTTTATTTATTTATTTAAAGTGTAGCCACCACAGCTGATTTTTTTTTTGTCATTTCTCATTTTTCCTTCTTATAAACTGATATAGCTATATATGTCTTTAAATATATTCGGGTTCATGGTTCAGACCACATATACCCACAAATACCCACATACGTATACTCACAAATACCCACATACAAATACCCACAAATACCCAATGCTCAAACAAATATTGAGACTTGAGACATACCTTGTGAAGATGCCCAGAGTGAGAGGACCCAGGGAGACAAATACTAGATGGAGACCAAAAATGATAGCGACAGTACCCTGAAAATAGAGAGACGGAGACTGAGAACGAGAAACGGAGTGAAGCATGGACTGAGAAACGGAGGGAGAGTTAGAGTGACAGGGAAACTGACAAAGAATAGACCCCACAAATACCCAATGCTCAAACAAATATTGAGACTTGAGACATACCTTGTGAAGATGCGGCCCGAGAGTGAGAGGAGAGACCGTGAGGGAGACTGAAAATGAGAGCTAGATGGAGACCGAAAACGATAGCGACAGTGAGAGTGAGAGGGAGACTGAAAATGAGAGAGACGGAGACTGAGAACGAGAAACGGAGTGAAGCATGGACTGAGAAACGGAGGGAGAGTTAGAGTGACAGGGAGACTGAGAGCGTGTGGGAGAGTTAGAGTGAGAGGGAGACTGAGAGGGAGAATGAGACTGTGGGAGAGTTAGAGTGAGAGGGAGACTAAGAAACGGAGTGATGAGAGTAAGTGGGTAATTTTTGAATTCGAAACAGTACTCAAGCTCAACCGACTCAAGTACAAGTGAAATTTAAAAAACTAGTACTCGAGCTTCATGGACTCGGGTACTGTGTTATCTTTACCCGAGCCCATGAAGCTCGAGTACTAATTGGAGTGAAGCATGGCCAACCCAGGTTGATACCCGAGCTTGGTGGGCTCGAGTACCAAACCACAGTACTCGAGTCTGCTAGACTCGAGTACTAAATGGCATTTTTTTATTCCTAAATGCCATGTCAGCCAGGCCACGGTGGAATTAGAAAATATGGTACTCGAGTATGTGGAGCTCGAGTACTGGAAAAGGTGGTAGATCACCATTTATTTCTGAAACAGTGTTTTTTTCCTAAAAAGTTTTAAAAAACATGGTAATTGGCCATTTTGGCCCTATATTATCAAACCAATAGAACAATTGGCTTCTTTTTGATGTATAGGGCTCATAAACCATGTCTCTCATTAATAGCAATAAACTTTATTAATGAAGCTAATTGAAACCTACTTATGTTATTATTTATGTGCATATAATAGCTAATTGTATTGATAATAGTTCCTTGTTAAAAAAAAAAAAAAAAACTAAAATACACTTTTGCCCTTTAAAATACTGAGTTGGATGGTTCAGGAGGCGTTTAACAGAAGTTAGGTAACAAATTTGGATGGAAGTACTATTTTGAAAATGAAAATGAAAAAAAAAAAACTTGGTAAACAAAAATGAAAATTTTCAAATTTTAGGGTCCAAAATGACAACAACCAAAACTTTAAGCGACAAAAGTGTAATTTAGTAAAAGATAAGAAGTATTATATATTCTTGTGTTGATAATAGTGGTTCCTAATATATAAATAAAATAGAACAATAGTTCCTAAGGTTTCATGATAACCATAAAATTATGGATCAAAACCTTTTGCGTGGGTTACAATTAGCTCAAATGGTAAAATCTCTGATGGTTGAATAAGAGATTTGGGATTCAATCTCCGTCTATATCAAAAATTGATTGGTGTTTTAGTCTGATGATAAAGAGTACCATCAAGAGCGGACGCTGTAAATTGAAACTCTCTAGAAAAAAAAAAAACCTTTTGCCAATATTTTAGGCTCATTCTCAAGAGATTATTATTTGTAATAACCTAGTGTGTATGAGATGAGGGGACTTAACACACTAGAAGAAATAATTAGATACTCTCCCTTGTCAAAAAAAGAAAAGAAAAGAAGTTCCTCTTTATTTATTTTATTATAAAAAAATTTCCACTTAGATAAAAAAAAAAAAAAAAAAGTTCCTCTTTGATAATAGAAAATTGTAAACTTAACGGGCTTTCCCAAAAAAAAAAAAAAAAAAAAAAAAAGAGAAGAAGAAGAAGAAGAAAAATGGCGGCAGGCCCAACAATAACAAATGAGTTGTTCATGTTTGAAATCGCGTTCATTTGTGAATAGACGAACAAGAGAACTGGGCCGATTTCGAATACGCAAAGCCCAGACTCTTCCTCCTTTTCTCAATGTTTGTAACTTTATTTGTGCACAGAATAGAATAGACACTCACCGCTCTCTCTGAAACTCCTCTCCGAAGAGGAAGAGGAAGAGGAATGGATAGCGACATTGAAGAATCGCTGAGGAAGAGACAGAGAAAGACTCCATTCCTTGGGGATCCTTCTTCTCGCAAGGTCTGTTTTTCCAATCTTTCATCAAATTTCATATTTATGTCTAAATTTACTGTCGCAATTACTGTTTTTTTCAAAACACTATCTACCTCTCTAATTTGCTCGCGATGAAGTTTATTTTTGAGAACACGAAGATTTCACTATGCAAAACAATATTTATTAGTTGATATTCCAGAATGTTGTGTGTGTAGGTGTAGCTGTACCGTGATTGTTCATGAGAATATATTGTCTATTTGCTTATTGTGGCAACTCTAGTAACGTTGTTTGGAACAATGGTTTTTGGTGCTTATAAGATTGTCTGTTTGGAGGTTTTTTTTTTTTTTTTTGTTTTGTTCTACTTAATTCTTTGTCTTTGCTTTGATTATTGTTATTGTTGCCAATTTGAATAGCTGCTAATCTGATTTATTTATGAGCTGAGGATCTGAGTGTGTGAAACTGTGCAGCAATTTGAACAGTTTGCGGTGCGTCCCCCCTACGTAATGGGAGAAGTGGTAATGGTTCTTACTCTATCTGTCCATCTTTGATTAATTGATTGAATAAAGTGCACTAATGGGGATTGCTTTGTATTGCTTTAATTACTTTTTGAAAATCAGTTTATATTACCTTGTATAAAATCTAGGCTAGTTTATACAACAGGTGATTAGCAAATGTGTGTGTGTGTGTGTGAGAGAGAGAGAGAGAGAGAGAGAGAGAGAGAGATTTCTTGTGGCTGGAGGTTGTCATAGGAAATACTAAGTGCTGAAAGTGGCCCCAATTCCAAGATGAATTGGTTGGCTGGGATAATATAAATGATGCAGTCGTAGGTTTCGGTTAGCTCAAATGGTAAAGTCTCTTGTCAATGAATAAGGGATATGGTTTCGAATCCTGCCTAAACAAAATAAAAACCAATTGGTGTCTTGGCTTGATGATAAAGAGCAATTATCATGGAATGGTTGCCATAGGTTTCAAACCTGTGCGTGTGTGTGTGTAATGTAGTCTTGCAAGTTGTTGAGAGTTGAGACTCATTGCTTGAAATGGAAGGAAATACCAATAAGAAGTAAGTACATGTGAAAATGAAAAATCTCTATAAATTCATCTAAATATTGGAGGAATAAAACGAGGTAATTGCTTAAATGAATTGAATACTTTTATTCAATACCCTTTACAATTCTTAGCATAAATTGTTAATTTCTCCCCTACTCACTCTTTCTATATTAAAGGAGTGCAAGGGAATAGAATTTAGAAATATTATTTTTTTGATTGCCATTATTTTATGTACTTGATATGCTAAGAACAATGACTAATGGGAGAATTTGAATTATACAGAGTTTATGTGATTTATATTATGATTATTGACTTAGTTGTGATTTTTGATTGGCCTCTAATATGTTGCAATTGAAGTAGTAGTATCTTTTAGTAATCATCAAGTCTTAAAGAACTGTAATTTTTGAATTGCCTTTAATCCATCATCTCTCCAAGACCGCTTTTTAATTTTTTAGTGTTTTTGTTTGTTTTTGTAATTTTCATTTCTCATTGATAATATTTTTGAGTGATGATCAATGGTGGTATTTTTTTGTCAATTATCCTTTTCTAGTGAGTTGCTTTGACATTACATGGTTCTCTCCTTCTCAGTACTTTTAACTTTTTCTTTCTAGAAGTAATTATAGCTTGCTCTGTAACAGAATTTTATGCAAGAGGAAGATATTCGGTTGGAGGCAACACGAGCTAGATGTACCTTATCTAACTTCTTATTTCTCTCTCTCTCTCTCTCTCTCTCTCTCTCTCTTTTGGTATCTAAATGCTTATACTTTCAAGAAGAATTAAAGTCTTTTTCCCTGCATGACAGTTTCAAATGTTCTCAAAAGGCATGGAGAGTTGACAGAGCGTCTTTCTAGGTACGGTTTTCTTGGGAACTTTTAAGGTGTCATTTATGTAAATATTTGTTATTGTAAGATCACACTTATACCTTTTTGAAAATGTCAGTTAATTTCTAATTTTATGAAGGGAGTTAGCTTTGAGAGTTTATGCTTGAAGTATGACAAGGAAGCTTCCTCCTAAAGATGCTTCTAAAATCTCCTTTATCTTTTTCTTTGCATACATCTTCGGATCTTCCCTCTATCCTTCTAAAATCTCCGCTATTTTTAATTGTATAATATTATGAGAGAGTCTTGTGTTGTGCTTGCCTGGTTGGGCATCGTGTCATTACTTGAAGAAAGAGAAAGAAAAAGAAAAATTCCATTCCAAGAAGTTTGGATGTGCTATATATATATATATTTTGATAAGTAATGTAAAAATATTATTAATAATAAAAAAAGTGTCAAACCAAGTACATTGGGGATGTACTATGGGGCACAAATTAGGAACCAAAATACAACGATCAAGAAAAATAGGAAGGGAAGAACAAGAAAAATGAGAAAAATTAGTTTTGGACAAAAATTAGTAATTTTGGATACAAAATAGTCTGACTTTTGAGGGGCAGGATTCCCCTTGAATATTCTGTATTTTTTGGGTTCATTGTATTAGTCATTATTACTTAAGGAGAATACTTTCGTATGCTGACTTTATACCTAAGTTAGTCCCTATGATTTTTTTGTTAATAAATCTTTGTTCACTTATGAAACAAGGATTATGATATTTGCCCGATTAAAATCCCACCTTTTCAAAGTACAACTTTAAAACCCTATTTGTTTTTTTCCAGGTACAGTTTTTTCAAACAACCCATTTTCAAATTGTTGCAAAAATAATCTGTGCCAGACTGCTGCTTAGGGAAAATCCTTACTATTTACCATTTTCAAAAATTGTGAATTGGTGTTGCACGTGTAAGCTAGATGGGGAATCTGCTGATTTTTGGGCATTAGCCCTTTGTTTGTTGAGTCCAAATTTGATAAGGATGTGGTGCAAAACCCATGGTTACACCATCAAATAAAAGAATGTTACATCAGATTCTTTTATATAGAAAAAAAGGAACTACCACAGTCAATTTAAATCCCATTTAAATCAAAAAAATAAAAACCTAAAGAAACCACCTGTGCTGAAGATGCTGGTGACGGACAGGAGCTGCTTGTGACTCTGTCCACCACTGCTGTCAATGGCTCTCGCTCTCTTAATTCCATCTTTCCTCTATCTGATCTGATTTTTTTTTTCAAATAAAACCAATATCTGATCTAATGAAAGAAGTGAAGGGTGAGAAAATATGTCAAGTTTGATTTGCCATAGGAGCTATAGCGTCTTATTGCAACTATTGTGTTGCTTTTCTAACTGACTTTAAGACACAATTCCCCCACCTTTTGATTTCAAGAATGACCCACATAGGTAGGAAGAATAAAAATTGCAACTTTCTGTTTCTCTATTTGAAAGGAAATGGTAAAAGATATCAGAACCCATAAAAGGCAAATCAATCTTTAGCACAGCAGTCTTTTTGTCATTTTTCTTTTTTATTCTTCTCGAGTGGAGTTTAGTTTTACCATCTTTTTCTTGTCTTTCCCTTCCTATTTTACTTGATCATTGTAATTTGGTTTCTTGATGTTTTTGCCCCTTTAGTACATTTTCTATGTACTGGGCTGTGTTTTTTTAATACAATTTTTATGTTACTTGTCTCAAAAAAAAAAAAAAAAAAAAAAAAAATCTTTAGCACGGCAGTGGTGGGTGGAGTACATCAATCCAGAAATTCCCAATCTTTTATCAGATACGGGGTAAGATGGAATTAAGAGAGAGGAAGGGAGAGCACCAATATCTTTGACAACAGTGATGGTGAAGTCACCGACTGTACCTCCGGCAGAATCTGTCACTGACATTCTCAGCACAGGGGTGGGTTCTTAGGTTCTTAGTTTTTTTTTTTTTTTTTAAATGGAATTTTAATTGTGTGGTAGTTCCTATTGTTCTATTTGAACCCATTTGAATTAATTTGAGGGGGCATCATTTCATTGGAGGGTGTAAAACATGGGGTTTACACCATGTCCATATAGAATTCAAACTCTTGTTTGTTTTGGGTGCATTGGTTTATACCTAAGAGGGTGGTGGACTTATTGGCTTGTTGGAAGTGGTAATTTGCTAGACATCGAAATGGAGATATTTGGAATGCAATTCCACTTTGTGTGATGTAGCTTCTCTGGAAGGAAAGAAATTCTAGGACGTTTGAGGGCATTTAACAATCAACGGTGTTGGTGTTGCAAATATTTCTACTCACTCTATATGAATGGATGGTTTCTGAGTAGACATTCCTTTTCAAGTCTGTTAGATTTTGTTGACAGCTGTAGTTTTCTGTAGTTTGATGCACTGCTAGTACACTTCCTGTGTACTGTGATGTTATCATTTTATTTTCTTTCTTCATATTAACAAATCTGACTTACTGATAATAAAAAAGCACTTGATCTTGTGATGTTCAATTTATTTTTTTCGATAGGTAATGAAAAATATTATTAATAAAAAAAAGCCAACCCAAGTACATTGGGGATGTACTATGGGGGCACAAATCATGAACTAAAAATTACAACGATCAAGTAAAACAGGAAGGGAAAAACAAGAAGTCATATATGTCATGCTAGGAAGTCTTTTGTGATGACTTAATGCAGAAGACATGCTCTAATAGAAGAAAAATAAAGGAGAAGAAAGTAGGTGAATTTTGTTGAGGGTTATCTCTATAGTTACGTCTATGACTATATCCACTTCTGACGTCGCATATTATGTTATTCATCTAAAAAGTTATGTCTATAGTGTCGGATATAAATGCTTTGGCCATCTCCCAAAGAGCAATTCAACAGTTTTTGTACCTTTCTGGCCCAAAAGAGGAAAATTATATTTAATTGCTTAATGTGGGTATCACCATTTGTTCATAGTGTGCTAATTGTGTTTATGATGATATATTTTATTCTGCATAGAATTTCCTGCTCTTGACTCTATGTGAATTTTACATGCACGGGAATCCTTTTTAAAAGAAAATTTCATTGCATGTTTTTTATGTGCATGGGAATCTTTTCTTTTTCTCTCTTTCTTTTTCTGGCCATAGTTTAAACTTGCATATTGATTGCGATGCATTTATGTAATGCTACGTTTGTTTAACTCAGTCGTAGTTTAAACTAGCATATGTTCTAATATTACTATTATTTAGTAATATTTTTATTGTGTCTTTTATTTTTTTATAAATACTATGTTTTAGTAACTTACATTTAGAAGTTTTGGTGACATTTTTGATTTTTAATAGGGATTCTGACAAGATGATATTTGATCGTCTACAAAAAGAATTTGAAGCTGCTCGTGCTTCTCAAACTGAAGGTAGCTTTAAATATAATGTTTCGCTTTTTTTTTTTGGGGGGGTGTGGGGTGAAATTATAGGTACTATCTAGCTTTGCTCCATGTCTTTTCTTGGTATCATTTTCTTTTATCACATCAAAAATTATGCTTGGATGTTAGTTGTAAGAGCCTTCTTTACTTTGCCTTTTCTGCCTGTACTCCCCTTTTTATTGCTCATAGTTTCTCTGAGTTTAACAGTGGTTTAGGAATGCTGGTGACTGAATATTTTTCACTTAGTACTGACTGCAGTTGGAAGTTGGGAATTGGGAATTTGCTCAGCCTGATGTCAGCCTACAGCCATCAACTGTAGCTTTAGGCTTTTGAATGTGTTAAACTTTAGGCTAAATTTTGGCCAGCCTAATACAGAAATCTCTTTGACCCTCTTTGCCCATTCACCTGTTTTTGAATTTTCTTATGAAGTTCTCTTGAAGATTAGGATCTGTCATCTTGAGCTTTCAACCTAAAACTGATGCCTGGGTTTTGGGTGAATGTTTCTTCTGCGATAGTTGGGGGTGGGGGGATTTGAACCCTAGATGTCTCCGTTGGAGACACTAGGAGGAGCCAACCAATTGAGCTACAAGGCTCTTGGCGACCTGTTTGAGTCTTCTATTCTTCTTCTTATTATTGTTACTATTTTTTTTTTCTTAAATTTAATGGGGCTTGTACTTCTCTGACAGAAATTATAGTGTTAGGGATGAGATAATACAATTCAAATGTATTTTTTTGTTCATGAATGTTTGTGTCAGTGTCCTATTTCTTTAGTAGCTTTGGTTTATTTCTGCTTCAACTAAGAAGTGAACCTTTCTTTTTGGTAGAGATATGTTTAGATGGTGAAGAATGGAATGATGGGCTATTAGCAACAATAAGGGAGCGGGTATGGCTGTGTCAAATATTTTTAAGTGATTCACTATTATTTACCTATTTTCATATTAGAGCCAGATGATCGAGACTGTGAATCTCTGATCTTTAATTTACGCGGTTCCATGTTTTATGCTGGGCATAATTAATATAACTGATCTGCTTTTTAATCAGGTTCACATGGAGGCAGACAGAAAGGCAATGCCAGTGGACTCAAACATAGTGTCAGGTCCTAATTTCCAGGAAAGAATCACTTATAAAGTTGGAAGTAAGGTAATCTTTCAACATATTCTGTTCCCTCTAATTGTTAAGGGGTGAATTCTAAAATGAGAAGATTCAATATTTCTAACCCATAGTGGTGCAGCCGTGCAGCTTTACAATGAGCTCAATAGAAAACAAGATCAATTACTAAGAGATTCTAGAATTGTGGTCTAGTTTTGATGTGGGGTCTTACTGGCACCCTTCATGGGTCACTTCAATTAATAGTTTTAGAATTGAGTTCTTTAGAATTGTAATATTTGTTGGAATGAGTTGTACCAGAGGCCTTTATGTCTTCTTTTACATTTTGGAGTCTTGTTTCTGTTTTGTTTTAGCTGTTTCCTATGTGGCGTATTAGTTCTTTTTCGAGCAAATTACAGTAAACCCACCTGTGGTTGGGCTCATTTTCACTTTGCCTACCCATGGTTCAAAACTTAACACGTTGCTCACCTGTGTTTAGCTTTGTTTGGTCTTTGTTATCCACCTCTGTTAAAAATAAGGGTAAATAAATTTTTTTGCTTATATTTTATGTCTCTCTCTTCCAAAAACATAAAAATAACAAAAATATACAAAAAAAAAGATCAATTAGGGGATTTTGTAAAGAAACTAAATAGATAGAGCTGGGCAGCAATTTTCACATGCTTCATCCTCTCTCTCAAACTCTCATTGTAAAAGAGTAAAGTAATAGTTTGCACAGATTTTGGCCGAATGAATGTTCCTCTCTTGCTATTGTTAATATATATAATACACTAGAAATACATAACTTGAGTAGATCAGATAAGAGTACAAGGATTTGAATTGAATTGAATTTATATCCCTATCAAAAAATCTCTCATCGTGGTGTAGCTTGTTATCTTGATAAGGCTCCTTTGAATTTTGATCATTATCTTCACCTATTGTTCCAATACAGATGACTACTCTGCCAACAAAATCATTTTGCAATGCACCCATGAACATGAGCACTATTTGATTCTGTACATAGTACACTTACTACATGCCCAAAAAAAATTACAAGACATCTCAAAGCTAATAAGTAAGATGAATTTATGAAACTTAAGTCTAATACTAATAGTAATATTCTAAGAAAAAAGATACCTTCCCATCTTCTTTCAATCCTATTATGTGGAATCATCCCTTATAATATCTGGCAAATCTTCAAACTCTCAGTCTTCACGTAGTGTCATTATTTCTCATAAGATTAAAACCTAGCAACACCTAGAGTTGAGTCCGCCAATCTTCGACTCTGATCCCCCAATCAGATCTCCGACTTCGTTCTCCGCCAATCTCTGTGGTCGTTGATCTATGGGTTTGAATTTGGAAGGTTCCTTCCTTTCTTTCATTGGTGGTGTTTGGTTGTGCAAAAAAAGGACTGAAAATTAGGAGAGGCACAAGCAACACCCACACCACCAAACCCATGGTTGATCTACCACAATCCAAACCCACTGTTGGATTTCTCTTTATTGATTGTTAATTGCTTATCTCTATCTCACTCTCTTTTTTTAATAACATTGCTGGTTGTTTTGAGATTGTTGGCCTTCTTGTAAAATTTGGTCCAAAATTTTGAGTTGTTATGAGATTGTTGATATTAATATAGAAAAGTGATTTCATTGTGCCCTTTGATTGGTGTGTTGTTCCTCTACTTTGTTCTTATAGAAGTTCTTAAGCAATCAAAAACCCTAACTTTTTGATTCATGTTATGTTTGTTTTTTCCTAAATTTTTTTTCCCTAACGACAAAAGGAGGGGTGGGTAATGGAGACTAAAGAGAGCTAAACACAAGTGGGCAAAGTGTTAAGTCTTAAACCATGGGTAGACAAATTGAAAACGGGCCTAACCACAATGGGTTTACTGTAATTTTCCCTTCTTTTTCTTTTTTATTTAGTAATTATAATGGTTGTAGGAAAAGGACTAGGAATAGCATATATAAAGGCTTTTATGAATTCTGCTAAAATTTAAATATATGGAGTCCACTAAATACCATCATCTTTCTTAAAGTTTTGAGGTTGTGATCGCCTCCTTCGTTTAGTGGTTGCCTAGTCCCCCTCCCCCCCACCCTCCCAAAAAAAAAAAACCCGCCCACTTTGATTCACTGTTATACCAAAAAAAGCACATTCAGCAGCAGAATTCTTGGCTAAACAGCGGAAAGTTAATGCTTATCAAGAATTATATCTCCTATTTGATTGTGTCATGTTTCCTTGATAGTCTCCTAGTTGACATAGGATCCCTTATTGATTTTGTTCTCCTAATTTGTTTCTATCTTCATTACTTTCCTATTTTGATTAGGACTTTTTACTTTGTGAAGATGCTAGTATAAGTAAGGGTGTAGGAGGCCTTGGAAGATCATTGATTGTTAAATTTCATTATCTATAATACTTCTCTCCCAGCTCCTTTTTGGGATGCCTGGTAGAGAGACTGTGGTTCTGTTTTTGTTGCTGTTTGAATGTAAATTTTAGTTGTTTATAAAAAAAAAAAATATTTATAATGAAACCTTTGGGTGTTTCTTGAGAGTTGTTCTAGCTCTCTTTTTATCTTCTTGTCCTCATCATGGTCATTGCTTGACAACACATAGATCCAAGTTGAGTTATATCTTACATTGCTGATTTTGTTTCACAATTCTTTTTCTAGCATCATTTAGCAATAGTTGCGGGCATTACTTGTCTTGTGTCACACAAGGTAGCCAAGTTCTTTGTCTTGGATTTTTTTTTTATATATATATTTATATATTTTATAAAATTTTGAAAATATCACATAAATCAAATTTTGAAACAAACATGAAAAATACAAGAAAAAAGTATTGCCTTCTAGAAGATCATGGGTGAGATATAAATCTTGGCAGCTGTGTATAGGGAAAGTGAGAGATTATTGTCAGATTAGGTTGGAGAAACTTGGGCCACCCATTAAAAAGCATCAAAAGTGGTGGCTTCAAAAGTTGGGATCACCAAACCTAGAAAGAAAATGTATCACATGCCCTCAAGCCACTTAAATATTCCTTTTGAGACAATATTATCCTTACAGAAACTTTAATTTTGATGTTATTCGATGTCGTTGTTGCATAGCGTTTTTTCTTGAATATCACAGTTCTATTTTCATATGAGCAGGTGATTTGTTGTTTGGAAGGGACAAGAATTGGCATACAATATGAGACATCTTATGCAGGTACTTTGAAGTGATCTAGTCATAATTTTCTATCACATGTCATTTGTGACAGCAATTTTTATTCCAAGTGCACATTTGAGTTGCTTGCCTTTTTATTGAAGATGGGTTGATAGCTGGAGCATCTCTGTCCCTTGGTGTTTTCTCTCTGTAATTAATTGCAGATATTTGCCTTCTCTGTTAAATTTGTTTTCTTTTGTTCTATATTTGGTTGTGCAAATAGCTGATAGCTTAATAGACACTACTATTGCATGGAACACATTCAGTTTGAACGGTAGGGTGAAGCATCTATCAAGGGCTGTATATTTTATTTTAATTAGTAATAAAGATTTATTGATATCAAAAAAGAGACACCCAAGTACACAGGGAGTATACAATGGTCCATAGATCAAATACAAAAATTACATAAATCAAGTAAATCAAAAATCGAAGATAAGGATTGGTTTCTCCATGCTGACAACCAGTCCAACAAGGTTCTAAAAAAGAACTTGAGATCAGGCAGGGAAATCTCATTATCTTCAAAGCGCCTGCTATTTCTTTCCCTCTAAATACACCACATCAAACAATGTGGAACAATGATCCATTAATGGCTACTATGATGGCGACCAACATCTATCAGGGGTTTATTTGATCCATTCTTTTGTTTTTGCATGCTTGGTAATAAGGTCTGTCTGTTTCAGTAAAGCAAATTCACAATATGAAATTGAAAATAATAATAATAATAATATAAAGAAAAGCGATTTTGTGGATTACTTTGTTGAAGCAGGCATGAGCTGGATTGAAGATCTGTTTTGGTAGATAATAACTCTTTTCACTGGTTGTGTGTTGATTTAGAAATAATTGCTTTTTTAAAGAAATAGTAGGAAGTTGCTTCAACCTTATGTTTTCATTATGAATAAAAACTAATATGTTATGGTTATTCTTGTTTTATAATGACCCTTTCCAAGAAATAAAAACAATAAAATTGTCATCGAGGTAAGTATGTATTGCCACCATTATAGTCAAAAGTTTTGATTATGAAACTTAGATTTGTCTTCTTTATATATCAGAAATCATTCTATAAGATGAAACCATGGAATTTCTGATTCATGTGAAGAATGTTATGGTCAATTCTTTTGGGCTAACATTTATATGATTTTGTTGCCTATGGAGATTGCTGTTACCTTAATTACTCGTAAAATCAACCCATTTGTTTCCATAATTTTGTAGAAGAACCTCGTGGGTTATACCATTGTGTCCTTGAAAGCAAATCATTTCTTGAAAAGATGACTGTCCTTGAACACACAATTCCCTTTTTTCTACCAATACGAGAAGCAGAAAATGATCTTCTTTCTTCCAATGCGATGGTAAGGTTGGTTGCCTACGTTGGCTTTGCTGTCTTTATACTTTGATGATAATATAATTTGTTCTAACTATGTTCTTATTGATTTGTTTTCAGAAATTCATAGATTACATTGGAGAACTTTTGCAGGCTTATGTGGATAGGCGTGAACAGGTAGACTCTTGTTACAGATAAACATTAAAAAAGAAAGTTTGTCATTTTCACATCTTGTGTCAGAAAATTAGGGCCTGTCTGAGTTTTCTTCTAGATTATTGAGTTGCACTATGACATATTTGAACCAAAAGAGGAGCATATGAAATGAATGAAGAATTTGGTTGATATGTTGATCATTGGATAGGCAAGGTTTTTCTGTATTTATGCTCTAGCTCAAGTGCCATCTAATTCCCTTGTAAGAGCAAGGTGGAGGGTGAGATCATTGGTTTAAGACACCAAAATGCCAATATAACTTACTAGTAGAAATAATGTATATAAATTAAATCAGAAACTAGTTTTGACAGTTAAGGTGAGCTTTGTAAACATCAGCTACAGATATGATATACTTGGTATAAAATGCATTGTCATAGCATGATACGTTATGCTGCCACTAACAACAATGGTATAGTGGAAATTTTATTTCTTTAATTATTTTGTCTCCATGGTGCTTATCTTGTAATAATTGCACCACATCGACACTCCATGTTTTTCCCCCCTCCAAATCTGATGCAGGTTCGGCTTATCAAAGAGTTATATGGAAATCAAATTAAAGAATTGTATCACAGCCTTCCATACCACATGGTTGAATTTGTGCTAGATGATTCTGATTGGTTAGTACATTTTATGGTGTTTTCTCCCACATTCTGTTGTTTTGTTCAAATCCCTCTTTTGATTTTTTTTTTTTTTTTTAATTTCTTATTTTACCCTGCTTGTAGTTCACTTGCTCTCATAATCTTCAAAAAGAAAATCCTATATGGTCTTTACAGTTATTCTACTTCTAATAACTTCTTCATATGCATGTTTCAAGTATATTATTAAGTTGATCGTTTGATGGGCAAGGTTCTTAGCATGAGATCAAATGGAAGAATATGAAGTGTAGCTCATAGTGGCTCATACATGATTATAAAATCGCTATTTCAAGATTGCTGCATTTTGGATACTTTTAGCATTCTTGATCTTTTAATTTGTGTGCAACATGATAAAAGTGATCATAGGAGTTGGATTCACTGTTAGTATCTTAAACTAAGCTGATCTCAAAAATACTTTTTTATTTATTCTAACACTTATTTCTGTACTTATTATTTTCCTTTCATTCTAGTTAATAGGTAAAGGTTTGTGCCCCATAGGGCCAAGGCATTGGTTTGGTGTCTAATTCAGGAACATAAATAAGGACTAGGGTGGAGTACATATCCAATGTTTTCCAATAAAAAATGATTTCGTAATCCATGTCTATGGAGCTAAGCAAACAACAGCACAGATGTTTGTATATTGGTTGAAATTTGAGATGAATTGCAGCTTCCAAAATAGATGTTTTTTTTTTTCCCGAAAATATGCTGGATTAATGGTTGATCTAATTACACTGTAGCTAACTTTCTATATTCCTTTCAATAGGCAAAGCTATTTCACTGTATGTTTTTGGCTTTATTTGTCTGTTATTACATAATTAGAGAATAATTCTTGTTAGAATTGAAAATCTAAGATATTTTATCAACAACTCTCTTTGAAATTAGGTCTTTAGGCAATTTTGATTGGGTGATCATTGCAATGGTTTTAGGAAACACAAGCCTTTTCATTATAGAAGATGCATGCCCTAAAGATATAATTATTATTTCTTTTTTAACACCAGTGGACATTTCTCCTTGCCCTTCAAGATAACTCTTCAGAACTTCCACGTCGGGGAATTCTTTTGCACTGAGCCTCCTTTGGAGGCCCGGCTACCTCGAATTAGCCATAAATCCTGTTTTAGTTTACATTTCCTACGATCAGTATGGGTGGATTTCGAAGTTTTTTTATTGAATCTAAGCTGTTTCAGTTGGTGGTTGAGAAAGGAGGGAATTTTTTCTCCCTTAAGATTTTTGAACAGGGGAAATACTACATGCAATTGGTTTTTATGGGCAAGAGTGCAGCTCTTTGGATAATGCGGAATTTGGAACACACCGTGATTGGGGTTAATCCTAAGCAATTTTTCACATTCAAGGAAGGTGATATCGCTTACACTTTGCAACGGGGGTCCAACTCGTTTGGGCAGTACTTATCAGTGATAGAGCTTAAGGTAGGTGGGCTGCAGCGAACTATCAATATCCCTGCCGGAAAATTACAACAAGGACGGAGAACTTTTGGGATTGAATTAAGAAGAATATTGGAACCTTCCCAATATGCAATGGGTGGATTGAATTTGCATTGTACAGGTCTAAGGATTTCCCAAAATGTTGTGCTGCCAGGTCCTATGTGGAAGCTGCCAAAGCTCCGGTGTAGGCAAGGTTGAAGCCTGTTCAGCAGCCTTTCATCAAAGAAAAGGTTAAGGATGGTATCGTGAAGAATATTGTGGAGCTTCTGAGTGACAATTCTCACACATAGGTAGTAGTTTCTGAAACTCAGGCTGGAAGTTTTCCCCAGTCAGCCGTGGGTGATGGTGAGGGTGGAGAAGGTGGTATTAATGGTAAGAATAAAATTGAGGAGAAAATCCCGGAAGGAAAGAATCTCAATATTCCTTTGAAAATTGTTGAGTTTGGAAAGTTGCGTGATAGTAGGAATGCACGTTGGTTAGGGAGAGGGCTGATTGTGGATGTGAATGAGTTTGGAAAGAGGCGGGTATCTTGGGATGGTGTTAAGGGTGGTAAGCAAGCTAGCAAATGGATAGCAAGTAATAGTGCCCATAATACAATAATGGGACTGGGCCCATCCAAGCAGAAAGCCCAACCTCTGTTGGGAAATAAAAAACCCACTTTGGGCCTGGGTTTGTCAAGCCCACTTAACTCTGAGGCTGGCGAGAGTTCATTTAGTGGACCAAATGCTCTGGAGCCTGCTTACCAGAATGGTGTCTCTATTCCGAGTTCAGGTTGGAGTGAACTCACTGCCGCGAAGGAACTTGAGAGCTCAATGGTCTCGCCTACCACATTGGAGCAGCTTGCGATGTTGTCGAAGGTAACCTTGGACACGATCTCTTCCTTAGCAGTGACGGAAGTGGCAGGTGAGGGTGGTCAGCACAGCCCGACTCGACTTGCACAGCCACCCACTGTGCCGATAGGACCAGCAGTGGTGGCCCAAGCCTCCCACGAACCGCTATCCGTGATCAGTGCTCCGAGTGGGTCGAGGTTGGTGTTGATGGTGTCCTCGGCCACGATGTCCTCCATTATGATATTGGAAGCGACGGGTGTCGATGGTTTTGGTGGTCAGAGAAGCCAGACTTAGCTCTCCTCCATGCCAGTCAAGCCAGTGGGGGTGGTCCAGGCATCTAGCGAACTGGTAATGACCTTTACTGACCCGATAGTGTCGGCGTTGGTGTCGTTGTCTTCTCAAGTGGCATCGGATGATGGGGATGAGGATTTTGTGGGTTTGGAAGGATCGGCTACTACAAATAATGATTTTGATTTTGAGGGAGCTCATTTACCTGGCCCAATTATTAGGGAATTGGTCAGAGATTTGGATAAGTCTTGGGGTAATTCCAAAGGCTGGATACTACAATTGCGTGATGGAAGGCAATTAGTGCTTCCATTGTCACTGTATCAATCTCCTGATTGTATGTCGGTCTGCTCAAGCTTGGAGGGAGAGTGTGTACTAGGTAATGCTTCAGCTACCAATGAAGGGTAGAAGGTTAGTTGGGTAGATGAGGGTGAGGGGCTAGTAGAGTCTTTGTCTGTGGTTCCTGGGTCAGAGAATGAGATGTGGGAATTTGATGAAAGGTTGAGGTCTTGTGAGAGAGGTAATGAGCCATTAGTTGTGGTACCTTTGGCCACTGAAGGTCCTTTGGAGTTAGTGTTTAGTCATGTGAAGGAGATTGGGTGTAAGGAGAGTGTGGATAATTGTCAGTAATCACAATGGGTAACCAATAGGATAAAGGCTTTTAAGTAATCTGTGGGCACTTCGTTAGAAGGTTTTGAGGAGCAAATTACAGGATTGTTATTAGCTATAGAGGCTAGAAAAAAATATGAACAAAAACTTGTGGTGGGTGATCAGACGAAGTTGGTCAAGTTAGGCTAGTAAGGTTAGCGGGAGTTGAAAAATTTGTTGTCATCCTTGAATGTTGATTATGATCCAAATAAAGCAAATAGTGCAAGTATTGAGCGGGCTATTGCGCCTTATAAATCAGTGTGAAGATTATTTCTTAGAACGTTAGAGGTTGAATGAGTAGGATAAAAGGCTTAGGGTTAGAAATTTGATTAGGAAATGAGGGCCAAATGTGGTTTGTCTTCAAGAAACCAAAATGGGGCTGATTAATAGAGCAGTGATTTGTAGCTTGTGGGGTGGCCAACATGTTGACTGGTCTTACTTAGGTTCTTGTGGAGCTTTTGGAGGGGTGTCAATGATGTGGGACTCTTGGTTAGTGAATAAAATGGAGGAAGCAGTGATGAGATTTTCGGTTTCTTGTAAGTTTACAAGTGTGTCAGATAAATTTGTTTGGGCGTTTACTGGTGTTTTTGATCATAATTTACAATGAGACAGGAGGTTTTTATGGGAGTAACTTTGTGGTTTGAATAGTAGGAGTGTTCCATGTTGTGTGGGTGGTGACTTTAATGTGGTTAGGTTTCCTTCCGAACGATTGGGGTCTAATTCTTTCACTGCTGCTATGCGGGAGTTTTTCAATTTTATTTCGGAACAAGGTCTCATTGATCTGCCATTGTAAGGGGGTACTTTTACTTGGTCAAATTCTCGAGAAGTTGCTTCGAAGGCTAGGCTGGACAGATTCTTGTTTTCTGTAGATTGGGAGGATAAGTTTCCAACAGTTTCTCAAAGACGGATGTCTAGGTTGTGTTCAGATCATTTTTCAATTGTCCTTGAGGGTGGATCTTTTCAGAGAGGGAGTAGGCCGTTTAGATTTGAGAATATGTGGCTTAAGGATGAGGGTTTTGTGGATAGGGTTCGGTCTTGGAGGGAATCCTATCAGTTTCAAGGTGCACCAAGTTTTGTTTTAGCCAATAAATTAAAGCTCTTAAAAAATGATTTGAAAAGATGGAATGTGGAGGTATTTGGTCATGTTGAACATTGGATTAAAAAATTGTGGAAGGACCTGAGTGTTCTTGAGAATATGGAGGACAGTCGAGGTTCATCAACGGAGGAAATGGTAGAAGTGGGAAGAATTCGTGATGAGTTAGAAAAAGTTACTTTGTTGGAAGAAATATGTCGGAGGTAGAAATCTAAAGTTCTCTGTATTAGGGAAGGAGGTAGAAATCTAGAGAAATCTATTGAGAGGCTTATGGTGGATGGGGAATTGTCTTTAGACCCGGTAGCTATAGCAGATTGCATCTCCCAGTTTTATAGGCAGCTTTATTTTGAGGATGTGGCTCATAGACCTGTCTTAAGATGATGTGGACTTTTCTAGTATCTCGGTGGAAGATGCCAGTTGGCTAGATAGGCCTTTTGAGGAGGAAGAGGTGTTTGGGGTGATCAATGATTTTAATTGTAATAAGGCACATGGTCTGGATGGCTTTTCCATGGCATTCTTCCAGTTTTGTTGGTGTGTTTTGAAAACAAATATTATGGCTGTATTCCACAATTTTCATACTCAGGTGGTGTTTGAGAAGAGTCTTAATGTCACGACCCAAATCTGTACTTCAGAACTTAGAGTATGACCGGCATGTTTATATCAAGTTTACCTCAATACTAATACGAATCAACCTAAACTGAAGGTGTTTATCAAGAATTGTTTCCTGTATACATGCTTATTTTCTTGTATAAAAGTCATAATATACAAAAATGATGAAAACCTTAAAAATTCATTTCATTTGAACTTTGCAAGATTACCACTTGCATGAAACTTAAGGTATTCGTGTAAATATTACATAGCTAAACGTTGAGCAAAATTCTTATTTACAAACCTAACCCTAAAGACATACAACTGGGGTTCAAAACAAACTATGGTTTCGAATTACATCTGTGTTAAAAGGATCAAGTACATCTTGATTCCTCCTATACAACAAAAGTGCTAAACTACTGTACAACAAAAAAAGACTACAATCTAACAAACAAGAATCATAGAATCCTTGCCACCTCTAATACTCTCGCTGCTTCTAGGAAGAAATTGTGTACTGAAATATAATAGGGTGAGCTGCGAAGCCAGTAAGGTTTTAAGCTTCATGAGCCTTTAATAAGAATGCATGTAAATCAAATATTTTATAAATATGTCAGCTTTGATAAAATAGCCTTTATACTATTCATATTGTTCTTAAAATAACTTATGAGCTTTTAGATGAAATACTTCACTTTCCTTTTATATAATAATAAAAGGACATAGTAAGGAATTTAAACATAATTCAACATACTTTTTTTATCATCATACTTTTTTTATAACTTTCAAATAGCTTAATAGTTCATTTATAATACATATTGGTTAGTCCAATTGTAAGTTTGTCATAACTTTGGGAGGCTTCTAGCACTTAGTGCCAGGCATCCAGCATTCCCCACAATGCTAGGTAATTCCGGAATCATATCATAATACATATTTTCAACCATGGGAGTAGGTTGACATCCTCCACAAGTTGGTGGTTACCAACAAGGGCGGGTACAGCAGAGCAGAGCCAGTCCCACTTTTAATGGCCAATCAGAATTTTCATGAAAATACCAGTACTATAACCCCTACTGGCTGAGTTCAGATCATAACAATGGAATAACTAAAAATTATATTTGTTTCCGATACTATACTTTTACATAAATATTTTATAACAGTAGTATATCTATTTCATTTTTTAAACATTACGTTCGTGATTTGAGTAGTAGCATCAATAAGCTAAAATTATCATATATATATATATATATATATATATAGGATTCAATAAGTCATGAACATAAATATTTACTTAAATCATGCTTATATGTAATATCTCTAATTAAAAAGTTTTGATGCATAATAATTTTTTAAATAGTCTTTATACTTATCAAATGCACATGTCACATTTTCCTTACCCGAAAACAGAAGACGTAGAGATTTATACAAGAGGAGCTCAAGTGTCTACGCTCTCGTTCTCGTTCTCGTCACCTAAATGAAAGACCAAAACTTATTATTGACAAACTCTTGCTAAGTATATAAACTTATACCTCAAACACAACCTAACTCTCAAACTTAATAAAATCTTAATTCCCATCACAAAGAGTTTTCCTAAAAACAAGGTACAATCATCAAACGCATTACATACCAAAACATAGCGAAACCAAGGCATAAAAATTCATCCATGATCTAAATATACCAAAAGATAAGCATATTAAATTATAGCTCAAAACATTCACTCTAACTTCAAAATTAAATCCACAAAGTTAGAGTTATCCTTTTCTGTTTCCTACTCATTTCAGCAGCAAATACCTCATTTGTAAAAGACAAATGAGCTATCTAAACACATCCAAACGTCATGAAATTTTACAGAGATACTCCCTGGATGTCTAGTATGTACCACAAAAATTTCAGAGTCAAAACATGAAAACATGATTTATTAAAAATCGTACAAGGCAACGTGCTTAAATTTGTATTGACAGAAAATCATGCAATTTAGAAATTAAACCATTATTTTTGTATTAATCCAAATGCAGTGAGACCACTTCCATAACAACCATATGTGTTTTAGGATTCATAAAACTACTCATTGCATCCTAATTCACAGCAAGTGATTTAACACAGAATTTTCTTGTGGTAAACATCAAATCTGTCACAATAACAGCTTCAGCATATATGTTCTTATAAAATCATCAACTAAATGCAATTGGTCTTCATTTCATTTGGGTATTTTTGTACCAATACTATAAACATTGAAATAAGTTATTAAGCATCCAATAGACCATAACACCATCAATCTTTCAACTTACTAAAACAGAAATACAATTTCAGCTTCTGAGATCAGATTAGAGAATAAAGAAGGGAAAATATACAAAACAATCATATTCCAACATACCCAAAATCAAATGAGGTTTTGATTACTTGCCCACAAATTTTGAAGCTGAAACTTTAGTGTTAGGCTCTTAATTTCTTCTTTAGAGAGGGATATATTGTTTTGGTGAAAGAGGCAAGGAGAGATGTGCCATGTAAGAGCAAAGAGAGAAGAAAAACAAAGAAGCAAAGAAAAGATGAACCAAGGACCTGTTCTAGATCAGCAAAGAAGATAAGAGAATTGACTTGGAGGTGGGGCACGTGTATTGCAAAGGAGAAAAAGAGATCAAGACCCACCTTTCCAACTTTTGGCATTTATACTTTTCACCCCATATAAGCTTATATTTTAAGAAAGGCCCAATGACAATATAACTTTGCATATATATATATATATATATACATCCTCATCTTTATAAAATTTCTTTCTTCAACATTAAAAGAGTATATATGTTTTATAATATCACAATATCAAAGATTTATGCCACTTAAATTAATTAAGATAATAACAAACATATATACTCATAAATTTAATTATACAATTAGGTTGGGATGTTACACTTAATGCTTCATTCATTGCCCTTTTTCCTAAGAGAGTGGATGATGTGGAGGTAAAGGACTTTCGGCCTATTAGCTTAGTTGGTGGGATTTATAAGATTATTTCTAAGGTGTTGACTAATTGGCTTCGTAGGGTGGCGCATGGGCTTATTTCGGATTCACAAAATGCCTTTGTGAAGGGCAAATAAATTTTGGACTCCGTCTTGATTACTTCTAAATGTGTTGATAGTAGATTGAAGTTAGGAATTCCCGGTGTATTGTGTAAATTGGAAGTGGAGAAGGCGTATGATTATGTGAGTTAGGATTTTTTAATGTATATGCTTCAGCGTTGTGGTTTCTTAGAGAAATGGAGAAAATGAATAAGGTGTTGCATTTCAGCTGTAAAGTTTTTCATTCTGATCAATGGTAGTCTATCTGATTTCTTTGAAAGTTCTAGGGGGGCTTTAGCAAGGGGGTCCATTATCTCCATTGTTGTTTGATATTGTGATGGAGGAATTAAGTTGTATGTTGGATGTAGCTGCCTCCACTAGGCAATTCTCAGGATTTTCTATGGGTAGTACGGTTGGTCTGTTAGTGATGGTGTCTCACCTTTTATTTGTAGATGACACTCTGATTTTTTGTGATGCTGAACCTTCTCAGATTGCTAATTTGAGGGCAATTCTTGCTAGATTTGAGGAGGTGTCAAGGCTTCGTATTAATATGGGGAAATTTGAGTTGGTACCTATTGGTGGGGCGCACAATTTGGAGGCTTTGGTGGGCCTGTTGGGGTGTGGGCAGTCTTCACTGCCCTTGAAATATTTGGGCCTTCTATTAGGTGCTAAGTTTGAGGATTTATCTATTTGGAATCCTATCCTAGAGAGAATAGAGAGGAGATTAGCAGGTTGGAAGAGACTGTATTTATCTAAAGGGGGTAAGGTGACACTCATTAAAAGCTCACTCTCTTCTTTACCTACATACTTCCTTACCCTTTTTCCTTTATCGGGTAAGGTGGCAAAACATATGGAGAAATTACAGAGAAATTTTCTGTGGAAAGGGATTGATGGTGAACCTAAAATACATTTAGTTAAATGGGCCAAGGTCTATAAGCCTTTGCAGGTTGGGGGGTTGGGTATAAGACATTTGGAAAGCCATAATTCTGCCTTGCTAGGAAATTGGTTGTGGAGGTATGGCATGGAGATTGATGCTTTATGGAGGAAGGTTATAGAGGCAAAATATGAGAATATTTGGGGTGGTTCATGTACGAAAAAGGTGACAAGTTCTATGGGATCAGTCTGTGGAGATACATTAGAAGTGGCTGGCTGAACTTCTCTAAACTCCTTGTATATGATGTGGGGGATGGTACTAGAGTGAAATTTTGGAAGCATGTGTGGTGCGGGGATTGTACTTTCCAAGAGGCCTTTCTAGAGCTTTATTGTTTTAGTAGGTCAAAGGATTCCTTGGTGGCTGAAGTTATGGGTTCGTCTATTGGGAGGTTTCACTGGAATGTGCAATTTGTCGTTCGCCACAAGATTCTGCCTATGATCGGTTTATGGGGTTTGGTCTATTCTTCGATAGTGCGTGGGTTTGGCCCAGATAAGGTTTGTAGGAAGCCTGCAATGAATAGAGGTTTTAAGGTTAGAGGATATTATAGCTCCTTCTACCCTCCTACTCTTGTTTCCTTCCCATGGAGAATAATATGGCAATCGAAGGTTCCTCCATGGGTGGCTTTCTTTTCTTGGTCTGCTTCTTTAGGTAAGATCTTAATAATAGACAACCTTTGTAAAAGACGTGTGATAGTGCTTGATTGGTGCTATATGTGTAAGAGACGTGAGGAGTCGATGGATCATCTTCTACTTCATTGCCCCCTAGCTTGGGAGTTGTGGTCTTTGGTTTTCTGCTTGTTTGGTATTCAATGGGTTATGCCTCATAATATTCTTGAGTTGCTTGAGGTTTGGCAAGGAAAGTTTGCGTAACATTGTCACATTGATGTTTGGAGATTAGTGCCTCATTGCTTGATTTGGTGCATTTGGCGTGAAAGGAATGCTAGAAGCTTTGAGAGTTGTGAATGTTCTTTGCTAGAGATTAAGTCTTTTTTCTTGCACACACTCTGAATGGAGTGTGGTCTTTTCTTATTTTTCTTGTTCTTCTTTTCCTATTTTTCTGGATTGTTGTACTTTTGTTTCCTGATTTGTGCTCCCATAGTACATCTCCAATGTACTTGGCTTGACACTTTTTCTATTATTAATAATATTCTTACGTTACTTATAAAAAAAAAAAAAAGAAGATTTGTTTAAATTTTTTACTATGCTGAAAATTTTGATTTTCTCGATGCAGTAAGGTGACAGTAAGTCTCAGATATGCGGATCTTGTTTCTGTACTTCCAACTCGAATTAGAGTGCTTGCTTGGCCATCCAAGAAAAGTAGTATTAATGCAGCAGCTATGAACAGGAAAGAAAATGGAGTACCGGGAGGTCACCAAAATCCTGCTCGCTTATCATATGCTGAGGATGCCTTACGAACCATGAGCTTACCTGAAGGTGCTTACTGTTTCCAAATCATAAACATATTTTATAATCTGGGTCTAATTCTACTGATACGTACATGAGGCCTACTTGCTCTCATCTCCTTCATGGCAAACCACACTAGATCTACAGCGAGCTCTCAGAGGGGGGGGTGGGGGGGTGGGGGGGCGGTGATTTCTATTTTATCAGCAACGCTATATGTGTTTTATCTTCGACTTAAATTAGGCTGGTTTGGTTCTGTATTGGGGGTTAACCATGCGATTCCAATAATTTAAAATGCTACCTTTCTTACCAAAAATGGTAGATTCTTATGTTTCTAATAATTGATTTCTGAATGTGCATTTGCTGTCATCAGGAATTTTTTTTCCCCGGTTTAAAGCCATCTTATATACTACTCAAATTTGTAATCAATTTTAGTTTTCTTTTCAGTTTTAG
Organism: Castanopsis chinensis; assembly: GCA_032878915.1. NCBI lineage: Eukaryota > Viridiplantae > Streptophyta > Magnoliopsida > Fagales > Fagaceae > Castanopsis > Castanopsis chinensis. Next base: position 17,184,694 of record JAVQMG010000115.1, on the reverse strand, counting down.
ATAAGCATGTTTTCTTATTTAAAAGAATGATCTTTCCCTTCTTCTTTTTTCCTTTTTCTTTAAGGTTTTGACTATTGCCTTCATTTATATCCTTTTAACTGCTGACAATTTGTTTTCCTGTTGCCCTATCTCAGCATATGCAGAGATTGTGTTGAATTTGCGACAAGCACTTCAGCAAATATTTCAACAGAGGAGCCCCACTTTGTGATTCATGTATTCAGATCTGTATAAAGCTATAGAAGAAATAGTGCTGGCCTGCTGCGTAGCTCAAACTGTTTTAGCAAAAATGGGAACCTGGTTATCTTCTTTCTCTTTGCTCAACAGGAAACCTGAACTCATATCCAAGTTAATATTGAAACAGTAGATTTGGTCTCATCAGTTTGTATGTGGGAAAATTTTGGTTTAAGTTCCTTAGTTACTGTACCTTAATTTCCCAATTAAATTTAATTACATGGTTTATTGGTCAATGTAGTAGCCTAAGGGAAACCTAATGCACCTAATTATGTGGTTTTCACCCTTTGTATATATGTATCTCTCTATGAAAATTTTGTTCTTTTTGTCGGTAACTAATTCATATTATTTAATTTAGACATCAATTCATTTGATGGAAGTGAAATCAATACATTTTGTGGGTAGATATCTGGTGCACTTTATGGATGAGACATCGTTCACTGACATGTGGGCCCCATCAATGTATGAGACATCTCTCTCGTTGATACGTGGGCCCCAAGAATGGAATTATGAAACCCAAGTGTCTATGAGAGAATTGTTTCATATGCCGAGTGCATATGAAAATTCCTCGTCTTTGGGGGGGTCCATTTTTGGTGATACATTGTATACGGTTAATATGGTGACGAAAACTTTATGTTCCCAGCATGTGCATCATTTCCCTTCAAGCAATAAAGGTGATTGGATTCAATAATTAGAGGTTGGGAATAGATTGCAAGGTAGAAATTAAGAATTAAGATGGTTAAATTACTTATAACCTTTTATCTTATTAATACTTTATTTAATTTTTATTTATCATTATAACTTTTACCTCTCACAACAAGTGATAATTGTATGGTATAATAGATCTAAATCCTAAAATACATAATCTGCTCCACTATTTTGAGAAAGCCTATCTCCTGCTGGTTTGTTTTGTTTTTGTTTTTTTTTTTTAAATATTTTTTAATTTTAATTTCAATATTAGCAAATTTGCCCATTCTTCAGTACTGCTAAATTCACCTTTTCTTCAATCTCTGTTCTAAATGGTTTTTATTATTTTTTATTTTTTATTTATGGCAAAAGTGCTAGAGATGATGTTAAGGATTCTATAAATTTTATTATATAGAGTCTATGAACTCACTAATCACAAAGAAACATTTCAAACATTCATTGATCTTACCAATCACATTCATTACAACATTAGATTTTTAACTTTATGTGGTAAAATTTGTAGTGTATTGTTTAGGCAAAATTTATTGAATGGTATTTTTAAGGAAAATGTTAGGAGAATAGCATGTGATTGAAGTTATTTTGTTATGTAGACTTTTTTTGAAACTCGAGTTTGACAAACTCGAGTTCCAACCCAAAATACAGTTTAGCAAATTCGAGTTCTAATTTGTTGTACCTACCATGCAACCTAAACTAATTGAAAATTGAGTATGATAAACTCGATTTTAAGTTGAAACTCAAATTTGGCAAACTTGAATTTGGTAAACTTGAGTTTTAAAAAGAATCTACATAACTAAATAACTTGACTTTAGTGCTATACACCTGAAATTTTCTTTTAAAAGTATTATTCAACCAATTTTGCTATATTATTTACCATTATCCAAAGTAGTCAAAGAGATAAAGAAGAAAGAAGGAAAAAAAAGAAAGATATAAAAGGAAGAGAAAGCGAAAACGAAAACGGAGTGGGGACACCAGTCAGCTTCATTTTGGATATACAATTTTCCCCCTCTTTCATCGTTCACGTGATCGATGTTGATAGCGTGGATCATTGATGCTTTGCTTTCTATGCCAATTCACTCTTTCACTGTATTGTCATTTGTGTTCTAGATCATTGATGCTTCTATCATCTATGCCAATTTGCAATTTTTATGAAAAATGATAGGGACATAAAAAAATTTCATAACTTTTACAACAATTTACTACGTAGCGAGTTACTAATTTGCAATTTTTATGAAAAATGTTAGGAATATAAAATATTTCAAAACTTTTATTATAACTTATTACACAGTGAACTATAAATGATAGAGGTCAAATAATGAGTTTACACATTCACCATTCAAAACTTACCACGTCACAAATTATAATAAAATTTATGATTTTTTTTTTTTTTTTTACGTGGATAGCATTGCCAAATTTTTATTCTAAATTGTTTCCCACTTTATTAGGGAAAGTTACTAGAGCCCTTTTTTGTCAAATTTACGTTCAAAAAAAGAATAGAAATTAGGGGGTAGGGTATGCTTTTTCCCATACTTTTTCTCTGTTTTCTTGTTGTCAATGTCATGGATCATTGATGCATCTATCTTTCTATGCCAACGCACTTCTTTTCAAGAAATTGTTTTTGATGTTCTATATCACTGGCCAATTTGATATTGCAAGTATGACCTTCCATTTCTGCCATTATCTTCATTGTATTAATCAATTTTAATGTGGAATGACGTGATGCTTAATACGACATTTAATGAATTGGTTAAGTTCATGGTAACCACTAATGATGTGCTGTCATCATTAGCGCTCTTACTCGTGGAACGGGTGCTCTTACTTATGGTAACATTTGATTTTAGAGGATATTAGGATGCAAATTTCTGTTTTGCAGTTTGTAGTTTTCTCTCATGTTAGTCGAGTTGTAATTCTGCTGCTGATGCGCTAGCTAATTAAGAAAGCAAACTCAATCGTTGGGGCTCAGGTATGGCTGGATGATCTGCCTGATGATATTGCCCCCGCTTGTGTTTCGTGATGTTCAGTAATTTTTTGTTCTGGAATAAAGTCCCAGGATTTTGGTCTGGTTTCTCAAAAAAAAAAAAAAAAACCCATGTGAGTTGTGACCATGTGAGGTAGCCAGGTAGGGACAGAACAAGTATGAATGAACTGAAATTTTTTACCATTTTACGGTACACTAAAGTTCTAACTTCTAAGCTAAATATATAAAATTCAAACAAGTATTTATTTAATTTAAAAAAAAAAACATAAAATAATTCTTTCTTCTTGCTGTACATTTTTCAACTTAATTATCTATTAAAATAGAACTCAACATTATTTTAAATATTGAAAATTATATATGGTATGAATTTTTGTTACTAAATTTCACAGTTTTTTTCCTTTTAATATATATAAAATCAAAGAGTTTGTAAAAAATTCATCTATTTATTTGCGATACGGAGTTTGACAATATTCATAAATGAAGAAGTAAAATTTTGATATTGGTTATTTCATCATCTACAAATAAAATAAAATTCATATTTATTATCTGATTATACATCATGTACTCTTCTAACTATAAAAATCAATTCCTGTTGTCAAGTTAAAAAAAAAAAAAAAAAAACTCAAACACAAATAAAAATTCGAAACTACTCAGACTTAGTTGCTTAGCATTATGCCCAATGATATGTCCAATATTTTTCAAACATGCGTCCAAGTAGAGGGCTAAAAACAACTGAGTTGTTTAGGTGTAGTGAGATAAGAACATGTTAATATCCAATTCCCAAAATATCGAACTTTTAATTTTGGCTTTCAAATTACAAACAACTAAAACGACAAACATATAATCATTTGGAAAAAAAGAAAAGAAAAAAAGTTGTACTTAATTAAAATGTGAAAGAAGTTGATACTAGCAACACTTTGAGATCTGTTACATAAAATGTTATATATATATATATATATATATATATATATATATTGGTTATTATGTGTTACATAAGCAATGAAACATTTTCTCGGGAATTAAAAAAGCTGTCAATACTTTTTCAATTCCCAAAAAAATATTTCTAAAAATGTTTGCTTATTGTGTGCCCTAAGGGCACACAATAACAAAATCCATATATATTTACCATTTGTATTCAACTATTTAAAGTCAAATCAACACAAGAATTTTTCGAAGTCTATCCGTGACGTTGCAGACTTTCTTGCAGTCCGTGATTTTGATGTAGTTCCAATGAGAGAGAGAGAGACACCAAATGCCAAATATTTTGCAACCATGTGGCTACCATATACAACACACAAGGATGGTACTATGATTAATCCATTGGGTAGTTTCTACTTTCTAGAGGCTGATTTTAAAAAGTCCATATCTGTGAAATTTTTAAATCAAAATTTCATTTATTAATCTAATCCTAATATTATTTTCTTTTCAGAAAATGGCAAGCTATTGAAGTCGGCCATAAGAAAATTTTGGCCACATCACAGCACCTCATGTGGCGATTGTAAAAATTTTGTAGATTGTTTGGTCCTTTTCCTCTTGTCATCATATTTGCAGAGAAGTTAAATTTTCTTTTCATTACAGTTCATGTGAGACAGGAATTTCACTTTCTTTCTTTATTTTTAATGAATGGGCAAAAATATTACCATACAAACAAGAATAATAAAAAGATAAAAAATATGATACATATTTGAGGTGGTAATGGTTGACATGATCTTCGAATAAGGAGGTTAGTGTTTAGTGTAATCAAATTCATGTCAAAATGGGGATAATTTTGCTTAGATGTAATTCTTAAATGAATTTGTGTCGACTTGTTTAACCTCCAATTAAAATAAATTGACCGATTAATTACTCATATTTAAGCATGTTAGATTCATTTTGATATGATTTATTTAACCTGTAATAGTACTTATACAGTAGAAATGTATGTTAATTGGGTGGGATTTCAAATAATGTTGTGAATATAGTAGCATTTTTTTCCCCTTCTTATAGCAAGTGAGAGGAAGAGAATGAGAATTTGAACTAGACTGTTGATAATTGTATGCACATGAATTCCAACATAACCTTTTATTAAGCAGGTTACGTAAATCATGCCCATTAATATACAACATAACCTTTTAAATGCTAAAAATAGGTTAGTATTTAAGCCCCTCCATCAAATATTTCATATTGCAAAATTTTTGCAATTGAAAAACCCGTTAAAATTATTTTTTATTCAATGGGGCCCACAAAGTTAAAAAAATTAATGAAAAATAATAAAGAAACAATATTTAAGTGAAATTGTAAAAAAAATAGAAGTTTTGATATAGGTTGGATTGGAAAGTGGTATTGTATATGTTATAAATATAAGTTTTGAGAGAGTAAATGCTAAATTTTTTACAATATTTGATAATAATGCTCTTAGAATTGAAAAATTTGAGAGAAGTTTTAAATGCGTGAGATTTGAGTCCACCCATGTGGCCACATATAATGGACTACCCTACCATCCTTACCTAGACCGACACAAACAAAAACCCACCCAACAACAAGATCTGCCAAACCCACAAACCGTACAGCTAATAGCTACAGCTCAACAAACAGACGTGAGACGTTCCTTCCTCAAAGACAGCCTACCAAAGACTCAAGTAAAAATAGAGTTTTTGACTCTTCTACGGCATACAACCCTTCTCATATCATTTTTATAATTTTTGCATTGCATTGCATTGCATTGCAGTCAAATATGATATATATTTTTTTTGATAAGCTTCAATCAATTGAAAAAGAAAGGAGGAACATAGTTGCAAACCAAGCAAGCCTAAAATGGCTTCACTTGTCGCCATAATCTTGCATAAAAGAGCACCCAAAAAACAAGTGATCTTTGCACTTCAATTCTCCATTGTAAACCTAACTAGGAAGCCAAGCATGAGTAGAAACTATGTTGACAGCTAACCATCTATTAAAAGAGTGCTTCGAAATAGTAGTTGGAAACCATATCATTACCAAATCAAACCCAGGCCCTTTTAGCTCGAACAAATGCCCCATTTATATACATTATGGCAAAAATCACTTTTCTTTTCCTGATTAATTTAAGGAAGCACTGATACCCCACCCCAAAGTGAAAACAATATCAATATTCACATGCCATACCCATACTGAGCCCTGTTTTCCAAAACCCATTCCTTGTGTGTCATACCTAGCATGTTGAACGGTGGAGATTTTAGATGGTAAAAAAATAATAGTGTCGGTTAATAGTGTGCGCCTTATCCAATCATGCTTTTTTGTGTTGTCTGTATCTGCTCAACTCTCTCAGCTAAGTCTTTAGGTACCCCTTGAGATTCTTGAAAGACTGGGAATAACTGGTATTATCCTCTTCACTCTGTTTCAGCTCATATAATATATATACGAGTATAACAATGACATTTAACTAAAACCCAAATGAAACATTAACACAAAAAAAAAAAAAATGACCCCCCAAGTCCAAAGTCTTCATTCTCTTTCCTTCCTACTCCTCCTCACTACAGGTTATGCTCTTCATCTTAACTACTACCGAAACTCATGCCCCAATGTTGAGGCAATAGTCAATTCTGCAGTCAAACAAAAATATCACAACACATTTGTAACAGCTCCAGCCACTCTTAGGCTCTTCTTCCATGACTGTTTTGTCCAGGTTCATTTCCTTCTAAACTCAATTTGGTTGGTTTTTTGTATTGTTAATTAATATACATTCACGAGTGACAAAAGAGTGTGGTATTTGTTTTGACAGGGCTGTGATGCTTCGATTTTGCTAGCTTCAAGGAATCGTAAATCAGAGAAGGATGGTCCAGATAATATTTCACTAGCTGGGGATGGTTTTGACACAGTAATTAAAGCCAAAGCTGCGGTTGATAGTGTGCCCAGGTGTAAGAATAAGGTTTCTTGTGCTGATATTTTGGCCATTGCCACTAGGGATGTGGTTCATTTGGTAAATAAGAATCTCTCTTTGCAGACATTACTACATTCTAGTCAAAGGATTTGGTGGCTTCAATTTCTTTATCTATCATTATCCTTTGTAAATGTGATCATTTATGTTTAGTCAATATTCTAGTGATTATAATGTATAATGGGGATATTCTTCGAGGGTTTGGTTTGGTGGTTCCTAAAACTCGTAAGATCCACGAGGTTTTAGGTTTGAAATGTTCAACCAAATATCTTAGAATCACCCTTAAGAGATTCTTCCATGGGATTATACAAAGTGAGTAGAACAGAAGACTATACATATACGGAGGAATAGTCAAGTACTGGAAGAATAGAAGTACTTGGGAAGCTTTGGATTTCCTGGTTCATGTACTTGTGAATGCTACTTATGTTAAGCCTTAAATGTAATTGTAGGAGTTAGACTTGCAGATCACTTTAATACTTGTTGCTTTTCACATTTTCACTTGTAAGAGATTCTTTATGGAAGTCTATATCTGACTGAGTGAACATGTGTTTTGGAACAGGCAGGGGGACCATACTATGCTGTAGAATTGGGAAGACTTGATGGCAGAAGCTCAACAGTGTCTAGTGTCACACACCACCTCCCTAGTCCTGATTTTAATTTGGACGAGCTCCATTCCTTGTTTGCCAAACATGGTCTGACCCTAGTAGATCTAATCGCATTATCAGGTAGGTACTATAGAAATCTTTGAGGTTGTGGACCATGAAAAATCCATGAAGTTTCTCAATTTCAGAAAATAGTGTACTTCTCAAACAATTGTACATACATAACATTCCCAAATCCGAGCTAAAATAATTTCTAGAATGTGGTTTTTAGTTTTCCATAAATTTGCTGTTGATTGGCTCAAAATTTAATCGATTGCATATAGAGAGAAGGAGATTTAAATTTTTTTTTAAGTGATGCATTACAAATTATAACACAAGGTTTCACAAGTTGTTGTCTACTTTTAAATACATAGTTGTCAACTTTTTGATACATATTAACAAAGAATAATAAGAATTTTTTTTTTGGTTGCTAAAGTAATATCAATCACATTTATTACCACATTAATTTGTAACCTTTATTATATCAAAAAAAAAAAAAATTGTAACCTTTATAGTAAAATTAGTTGTAATTTTAACTTCTTTTTTCTCCCTTATAAGATTGGGTAATTATTGGATTTTCGGGAGTATCATAAATGCATACTTCTCCCTCTCACGTAACTGTGCAATAAAGCTTAGCAACTACTCAAATGGAATAAAGCTTATACAATTTAGCAACCACTCACGTGGGATAAAGCTTAGTAACTACTCACGTGTCTTAGGATAGAGCTTAGGTACAAATTCTCAGGTGTTTTACCTTTACGTTCTTCAATTGAATTCATGTATGTTTTTGCATTAGTTGATAAGTAACATGGTTGAATGTATTTATCTTTGTTTTCTCAATTAAAAAAAAAAAAGAATTTATTTATTATTGAGAAAGTTAGCACGGTTTATATTGCATTGATAAATACAGTCATGAAGTTGAATTTAATTGAAACTATCTAAGATTTTGTATATAAGTTTTGTCCAAGCAAAAAGCATTAAAAATAATTAATTTTTTTCTTTGTCTTTGTATTTATAATTAAATCTTCATTCATTTTATTTTCTATCTGAAAAAATGAGTTATTGTAGGAGCACATTCTATCGGATTCTCCCACTGCAGTCGATTCTCCAACCGGATTTACAACTACAAAAGCAAGAACAAAATTGACCCAACACTCAATCCGTCATATGCAAAGCAGCTCCAACAAATGTGCCCCAAACATGTAGACCCCAGAATTGCCATTGATATGGACCCTAACACACCTCGGAAACTTGATAACATGTACTACAAGAACCTCCAGCAAGGAAAGGGACTTTTCACCTCTGATCAAATTTTGTTTACTGATAAGAGATCAAGAGGAATTGTGAACCTATTTGCTACCAAAAACAAAGCCTTTGAAAAGGCTTTTGTTACTGCCATTACTAAGCTTGGGAGGGTGGGTGTTAAGACTGGAAACCAAGGAGAAATTAGGCACGATTGCACTATGGTTAACTAGATGATATTCATTTTCTTTGTAAAATTTATATGCAATAAGTATTTTGCACTACCTATGTAGTACATTTAAGTTAATCTTACTCAAATATTTTTATTTTTAAAAAACTTTTGGCCCAAGGGTTGGGCATGGGCCAATTTCTTGCTCTAATCCAAATTCTGCTATATACGAACAAAGAAATCTAACTGCAGCCCAACTTTGGGGATCAAGCAGATTCTTGGGATTTTACTTGTTTGGATTTAGGGGAGTAGAGTACGCTTAATTTCCGGCCAACTATATTCTACGCTTAATTTCTAGCCTATTCTATTCTACTCTCTTTTGATCCAAACAAGCTATTAAGGTGACCTATTACTTTTCAATCCCCAATTTCTACATAAAAGTGATCATAACCTGGTTGTTTGGATTAAAATCAACATACCTAGAAATTGTGAGGTACAACACTAGCCTAAGTGGTGAGTGCTATTCACTATCATCTGTTGGGATATTTGGGGGATGGGGGTAGTTTGATATGGTAATTTAAGCAACACTTTTCAGTTTTAAACAATATTACACGTATTTTCACACATTTTTTCACCCACACATATTTTTAAAAAATACAAATAACGTTACTAAAACAACGTTACCAGACGACCCTTTGATTTAGTAAAAACAAACACCTCCTGGAAGGAGTCACATTTAATGGTAATAAAATCATTGAAGCCAACAAATCCATTGCATTTTCCTCCCCAAGAAAAGATGTCTCTATGATGTTTATTTTTCTATTTTGCATATTTGCAATGCATGAACCATCATCCTTGAGTTGTAAGCCAACTTAAGGCCAATACCAGAGGTGTCATGTACCCCCACACAGTTTTCTACCTTCGTTTTCTTAATACCATAGACTATTTTGTACTTGATATTGTTTTCATTTGAATGCACCATTTCACCAGAAAAAATACATCAGCAATATGTACACAAGATTTAATCCTGCAGGAGTCGTCAAACGAAAAATCACTCCTCAACTTTTACCAGCAAGTCTGTTGAACTGCCTTACTAGAATCAATGGGTCAAGCGACATATCACTATAGGCCAATTTGCACACAAATTTTTTATTCTGTGTGGGATGCAAGAGCAATTAAGGTTTCCGTTTTTGTTGAAGGCACTGATCAGATCTTAATAAAACTTTTCTTGGTCCACCATCAGAGCTATAGATTCATGCAACAACCAACAGGAAAAACATAAACCTTAGCGGGAAAAATACAAGAGGAGGAAACTGTGCAAATGATATTATTTGGCTTTTAAAAAGAGAACAGCGCTCTTCCTCTGAACTTGTCAGAGAGACAACAGGCTCTAGTAACTAATTGACATGAACCAAAAGGATTAATTATCGCTCTAAACTAGAAATTAAAGTTTATGGCTTTGTTCGTCATCATTGTTGGCTTTCTTTGGGAGAGCATAACACTTGAGTTCTCTCTAAGGAAGACTAACTTAGCTCTTTAAACTGTGTAATGTTGCTGGATTGTATCAATGTCCAGTCCTTTCAGCTTAACCACCGATTCGACGTGCCCCTTCAGGGTATGCAGCTCCCTTAACCTGAAACCACAATTCAAATCACCTTTTATAAGAAACCAAATAAATTCACCTTGTGTGAATGTTGTCATTTAACTGTTCTGCACTCCAGTAAGCATTAATACAGAAAAGGATACGAAATTTATTGTGCAGGAAAAAAAAATTGTAAAAGGGGAGGGGGTTGCTTGGATGTTTCTGAACCAATTCTTTCATACGGGTACATTGGATGCTGGCAAACATGCATTAAAACATCTGGAAAGGGTCATGCAAACGCTTTCTCTACCTAGGGGCCTTTCTCATTCAGTGGTAAATTTTTCCAAGACTAGTTGACTTAACTAATTGCTTTCGCTTACATCATTAGGCATGTAATTTGGTACTTAAGCATCCATGCCTTAGCTCTAAATCTCAAATGTAAGTCAAACCAGTAAAGAGTGCTACAATTTAGAATTAAAGTGGAAAGAACAAAACTTACTAATGCATTGCACTTTAAGCGCGTTCATTCACACATATTCTTTTAAGTTATACTTTGTTTTTTCATGATGAAATAGCTTACCTTGCAACCTCAGCACGTCGCTTGGCTTGCTCTGCTATCTCTGAAAGCTCCCTGTAACTACTCTTCTCAGTGAAAAGGTTGCTGGTTTCAGGTGGTTGAAGACCGTGCAGGGTCCTCTGTGCAGCTGCCCATTGTGCTTCTCTCTCTTCTTTTCCATAGTCTTTCTTTGTAGTAAAGGCAGTCTGTTATGGAAAGGAAGCAAAAAAAAAAAAGAAAAAAGATCAAATTAAAAACAAGAGTAATACTGGACATGATTCTAGTATTAAAAATGTCCATCAGTTAAAAATTTAATCACAAGGCATACCTTGTTCTCCAAAAGATTATCCCAAGCCTTTCCACTTAGAATGTAGCGGATTGCAAATTTGAGGATATCAAGTGGGAAATATGTTACAAGACTATAAAGCCAGATTACACCGGCCCAACCCCAGCCCATTCCTTTTATCCGTGCAAAACCCCAATCTGCATATACTGCTATGAAAGTTGCTATCTGTGAAATACAGTATGGTTTGTGTCATAAATCAATATTAAAAACTATTTAATATCTAACATGCAAAACCCATAATAGCATATCATATAGTACCCAATCATAACACTTGGACATACCACAAAAATTAAATCAGTCAAATGCAGTCGAACTTCTGTTGAACAACACAACGTGGAAGTTGTGGTGTAGAGATGGAAGGTGCACTCGAATTTTTTTTATAAAGGTAGATAAAGCTGTAATGGGATGTGATGTTCGAACTACAGACATGGGCACCACAAAGGAAGTCACATCCCCTAGGTGAATCCATCCACTGTGTTCCCAGCATTTTTACTTCTAAATTACTAATCATGTCACCTTGATAATATATGACCACCTTGAACTTAATAGTGCCATATAAAAACTAGTGGACTAACCCAAATTTCACGAAAGGAAAAAAAAAAAAAAAACCACCTATGTTTAACAAGGAAAAGTTTTCGCTCGAACTAGAAATAGAAAGGGATAGATGCCTCTTCTCATATAAATCTTACCAGCTGAGCAATTACAAAAGCACCAAGCAAGAGAAGGCCAGGTCGTTCAATAAAGGACCAGCTGCGAGACCTTGTGACAAAAATTAGGGCCTGGCTTATAATACTGACTTGAAGGTATAAGGCTGCCATCATTTCTTTGTCATTTCCTCCCAGTGACCTCACGTGAAACTTGTCCTGTATTATGAAAAATGATAAAAAAATACTTTCTGAAAAAATAGCAACCAAACTACTAAATTGATTTATTAATAAAAGAAAAAAGAAAAAAAGGCATAAGTAATTACTGAGAAAAAGGTTGTGTCTTTCATAGCCCAAAAAAATATCACTGTCATCAGGGCCAAGTAACCTCCTAGAACAATGCCAGTAGCAAAAATTTCTTTCAGTTTCCAGCTGTCTGGCATTGGAGATGGCTTCACCCTATCCTTAGATATTGTCATGATTGTACCTAGAGCCAGGGTAATGCACAAAATCAGACTCATGGTTGTGCTAAGTTTGATAGGGTAAATTATATGAACAGACAGATTGACAGTGACTAAAATGTCTCACCGTCATTTAGGATGGCAATAATTAGAACCATGAATGGTGCAAAGTCAAATTTCCATATCAAAGCAATAAACATGAATCCAAACTGCCAGATTGAGAATATAACAAATATATTAGAATTTACCATAGAACTATCAATTACGGCATAAACATCACCAACACAAATTATTAGCATACATACCACAATACGAATAGTGATTGAAACTGCATAGATCTGCAAAGAAGAGAAATCAAAATAGGAAAGAGCTTAGACACTCTTGAACAAAAATGGACATTAACTATCAGCAATAAAGAAGATGAAAGGTTACTAACTGTGTAATTCTTCATCCTTTGGAAAATAGCCCTGCTAGTCAGCACAGCACTTATAATGACACTCAAACCTGGTTCAGTGAGGACAATGTCCGAAGCACCTCTAGCAGCATCAGTAGCATCAGCAACAGCAATTCCAATATCTGCCTTCTTTAAAGCAGGGGCATCATTGACACCATCTCCTGTCATTCCACAAATGTGCTTCTTCTCTTGTAGCTTCTTCACAATTTCATATTTGTGTTCTACCGATTTCAAAGAAGAGTTAGTACAACGAAGCATGGTCAAAACCTTGAAACTTATGGATTACAGTGTTGAGATTGATACAGAATTCAGTACTTAGTCAAGAACATAAGAAAAATTTGAGAAATTTAGTAATAAATATTGACACGGAAAAAAGTGCATGTTTGCAAAGGGAAGGAGGATCTGTATTAAAGTATTCAGAAACTGCTTCCTGCTGATGTAGTTGAAGAAGAACTATACCTTGTTCAAACAATAAGAAGAAGAAGAATACAACAGGTGGGAATGAAATAAGAAATGTACACACACACACACACACATATCATACCTGGAAAAACTCCAGCAAATCCATCAGCCTTCTCAATCAACTCATCTACAGGGAGGGCTGCAATGGAAACATCCTTGTCTTGGCCGAGCAATGAAGAAGAGGGGTACATGTTTGTTCCCATTCCAAGCCTACGACCTGTTTCCTTGGCAATGGCAAGCTGGTCCCCTGGAAACACAGAGAAAAGCATATAAATCATAAGCCATGGAAAACAAATAAAAATTAATACAAGGAGTAAGGAGACTGGTGTTTCAATGGCATCTACCAGTAATCATCTTGACATTCACACCAAGGTTAAGTGCTCTTCTGATGGTTTCTGCACTGTCATGCCTAGGAGGATCAAACAGAGGCAACAAACCAACAAACTGCCATGGTCCCCCTGGACTCTCTTTTGTTTTTTCAGGTACTTCCTGTAGACAAATCATAAAGGCAACAATGGAATTAATTATTGAACTAAATCAGCATTACATAATATATAAATGGTACATTTGCAAACCTGTCTGGCAACACCTAAAGATCGAAGTCCACGTTCAGCAAACTTATCAATCACTGCATGAACCTTTTTCCTAACATCCTCCTTGCAGTTGCAAAGGGTTATAATCTGTGTGAAAAGATTTTTTGAAAAAAAACAAATATATGAGTTATTTATTTCAGGAACAATTTCTTATTCCATATGAAAACATCATAAACAAGCTTACCTGCTCAGGAGCACCTTTACTAGCACGATGCCAGTTTCCCTTTTCATCAATGTAGGTCAGAGCGGTCCTTTTGTCTACAGGATTGAATGGAAGGAAATGAACCTCTCTGATACCAGCTCTTGCCTGCCCAATTAACAATAAGATAACCAAACAGCACAATCTTTTGAAAATTTTGACATCAATCAACACAAAATGAAATAAATAAATAAATAAAAGAAAGAGAACTCTGAATTTGTACCTCCTTTGGATCTGCAAGCATCCCTACAATGCAAGCATCAATGGCATCTTGATTTTCAGTCCTAGAGGCCCTTGCTGCAAGAAGCATAACTAACTCTTTCTCCACACCCTTTGCAAATACCTCAGTCAAATTTGTGTCAACAGTCAACTTATTCAGGGTTAGAGTACCCGTTTTGTCACTGCAGAGAACATCCATGCCAGCCATTTCCTCTATGGCAGTCATTCTCTTTGTAATAGCACCCTGCTGTGAGAGCCTGTGTGAACCAATAGCCATCGTGACAGACAAAACAGTTGGCATGGCAATAGGAATTCCTCCAATCAAGAGAACCAGTAGATTGTCAATTCCACTCCTATACTTGCGATGCTGAATTGGGTACATCACTATAATCTCAATGATAATTCCGATAGCTATTGAACATATACAGAAATTACCAATTGCAGTGAGAACTTTCTGGAAGTGCCCAACTTGATTGGTGCTGTCCACCAAATGGGCAGCTTTACCGAAAAAGGTGTGGACACCAGTGGCAATCACGACTGCTTCTATTTCACCCTGTTTACATGTTGAGCCAGAAAACACCTCATCTGAGGGGTTCTTAGTGACGGGAAGAGATTCACCAGTCAGAGCAGACTGATCAATTTTTAAAGGATCACCCTCGAGAAGACGAGCATCAGCAGGAACAATATCTCCCAATTTAATGCTGATAATGTCTCCAGGAACCAAAATCGAAGCATCTTGTTCACTCCATCGACCATCTCTCAGGACCTACATTTTTGCCACCATAAGAAACTAGTAAAAAAAAAAAAAAAGGAATAGTAGCAAAACGAACTTTAGAGCACGCAAAGTTTGTTAACGTGTTTTTCACCTTAGTCTTGGGAGCAAGACCAGCCATAAGGGCTGCAGCTGCATTGCCAGCGTTGTTTTCCTCAATAAAACTGATTGTAGAGTTGATCAGCAAAAGGACAATGATACCAACAAAGTCCTGCCAATCTGGAGGCTTTCCATCACCATTTGCCAAGGCAATAGCCATGAGAGCAGCAGCTTCCATGACCCAAGACAATGGGTTCCACATGAAACCCAAGAACTTGAGAAGTTTGCTCTCCTGTTAGCAAAACAAGAAATCATTGCATGCCCACAAATCCAACAAATGGAAACAATCATATTGCAAAAGGAAGAGGAGGAAACAATTGTCATCTATTAAAAGGTTATGCTGTGGACCTTTTTCTCTTCTAGTTTGTTTGGTCCAAAAACTTGAAGCCTGTTGGCTCCTTCCTCTGCTGATAGACCCTGCCTTGTACATTTCAACTGCTCAAACACTTCCTCAATTGGAATCCGTTCCTGTTGACAAAAGTTCAATCTTTATTATTCTTCATGATAAATTATTGAATCATCCATAAATAATTTTCATAATTAGCAATATGGATTGAAAGAATGGCCAACACATGTTATCTGATTGTAGACAACAATCACATATAAATTACTCAACTGTTATTAGAAAGGTTTTGAACTTGATCCATCTCTGAACTTCAAATATACCCCAACATTACTAAAATTCCAGTATCCCATGTTGGGATCATGGTGTTGCTGGATCACCTCTATGAGTATTGAAATGTTCTTTCTATCAACATCTAACATATTAGCCAATCAATTTCCATGTTCTTTTTTGTACCACCAATGGCAATTGTTTTTAATGATTGGGCCGAGTTTAATTACAATTCAATTAAGAGAACGAGCGGTAATTACTGGATTACAAAGTATCCATTGCTGGGAATTCAAATTTGATCTCTTTCCATACTTCACAAGCAGCAGCTAGCTCAGGATTCAATTCCTAGCCTCACCTCACAAAATAATTCCATTACCCCTCAAAACAAAATCTGGCCCCCTTTTTGGGACAAACTCCAGGTTTTCGCCATTGTGAATAAACAAGCCATGTGTGAGTGTGGGACAGTAGGAGTACTAAAATCCACGCATGTTTAATCGCAAATTAAAACCAATGGGTCCCATTAGCTTATTGTTAGAGAACACTTATGATATCACACACAAGCTCAAATAAAATAAAAAATAATCTATACAACTATACAAGACACTTTGCCAAATTAAATCAATTCAAACCCACCGTCTATATACTAATTCTTAGTTGAATATTTGTTGCAAATGATATTTAAATATTACTGTATCTATTAATTTTTTAATTCATTTGCTTATTTATACAGTTATGCATAATATTATAACATATGTTACCAGTTTTAGCAAAGTACCCATGTGAACTTTAAAAATCACATGTCAAGAACCGATTAATAAGTCAACAAAATCGTCTCCTTTCCTGACTTCAACCCCGAAAAGATTTTCAAATTGATTTGATTAAATATAGTACTATTTAAATTGTCCTATTTTACCTACCCAAATAAATAAATAAATAAATAAAACCCCAAAATTATTTAACTCATAAATTAAAAAAATAAATCGGAAAATATTAAAATAGAACCGGAAGGTCTAAAAGGTACCACGGAAGTAGTACTCCCAACCACCCAAATCCCAAAAAAAAAAAAAAAAAAAAAAAAACACATAACAAAAAGTTAAAAAAAGACAGAGGTCCATTACTTTAGAAACAGCTAACACAGAATACTAGCTCTATTTTATAATTTAAGTTTCTTTTAATTCAAATAGAATGAATTTTAATGATAACAAATGGAGTAATAATTCACAGAGAGAAAGAAGAACCAATTAATTAATTAAAAAAAAAGTTAGGTGTGTTGAAAAAGTTAGGAAAATTCGATTTATGGTTTTTCTTCTTTTTCATTGATTCGCTAGTCAGAGCCACGTTCTATGAACGCAAACGAAGCGTGCGTTGTCAAGCCGCGGATTCCATGTGATTGGGTGCGTATTCTTCAAAAAAAGCACGGATTTCATTTTCTTTTTCAATTGTCACTTTCCTTTCTCTCTCTTTTTTTTTTTTTTTTTTCTTCTTTTATCTTCTAAAGTAAAAAAAAAATGGTATTTTTGTGATTTGTGAATGAAAAGATTGGAATTCCCGAACTTTTGGGTTACTATGGAATCTTGATACATGAGTTTGCATTAGGACCGTCCAAACCCAACTCACTGGGCCCACGCGATGAGAACACGTGTCATGACGGTCCTGATGGTTTCACTGTAAGCCAAAATTGGTGCCAGCCTTCATGCAAAACCGTCCGTAACACAATAGTCTCCGGTGTAACGCAATACACACACACTCACACACACACACGCACAAAAAAAAAACCACCTAAACGGACTTTATCCGATACTTTCGCCGCAGCCGCATTGAAATCAAAAACCAAAAAATTATCTCCGATTTGTTTTCGAAATTAGCCCTTAAAATTTCAAAAATATTACAAACTCTACCACACGCATCAAACAAACAGAGATCGCTTTCACATCTCTCTCACTCTACGGAAACATCTGTTTTCACCGTTGTTTCATGTTTGGTGGATGAGAAAGTGCACGGCAAAAAAAAAAAAAAAAAAAATCCGAAAATTGAAATTCCAAAGCATCCAGAAAAATCATTTGCAGGTAACAGAAAAACAAAATTCTCTATAGGAAATGAAAATACCGAATACTTATCCATATGCATGTATAGCTTACCTTCAGTACAATCTTTGATATATATATATATATATATATATATATAAGAAAGAAATATCAAAACGCAGCGTAAAAAAAAAAAAAAAAAAAAGGTACAAAGAGAAAAAGAGGAAGAGAGAGTACCAGATCAACGGACTCGTTTTTGATCTCCTCGAGACTGATAGGCTTATCGCCACCCATGGTGGAAGCTGGAGACGACGAGAGAGCTCTCAAGCTATAATATAAATGAAAATATCTCTATAATTCAAAGAGAGAGAGAGAGAGAGCGAGCCAGTGAAGCGAGAAGCACCACCTATTTATATATTAAAAAAATGGTAGGGAAAAAGAGCTGCCATTACCATTTACCAATACGGTAAATAAAAAAAGAAAAAAGAAAATGAAGAGCAGAGAGAGACGTTTGGGACAAATTAATAGTCTACCATATGAGAGTGTGGATGTGTGTGAATGATTGTGAAGAACGCAAAGAGTCCGCGAGGGTTTTTGATTTTATATGCTATACTTTGAACCAGCGCAGTGCCTATAAGACTTTCCCTTTCCTGGGACCCACACCAACCCTTCCCAACCCGGAAACTTTCTTTTATGCTTTATCCTTTGACTTCACATACACGCTCCTTTCGAGCGCGTGGTCCTGCTCTATGTGTGGTTGTTACTGAGTGAACTCAGTTTGTCACCTTTGTTTGGCTCTTTTTCTACCTTTAAGCTTTTTTATTTATTTATTTATTATTTTAATAGTGACAAAAATGTGAGTTTGGTACTTGCCTTTTTTGTAATTTCTCTATTAATAAAAAATTTCCCCTTTCAAATTTTCTTCTTAATATGACACCACACCATTAAAAGAGGATTTAACAATGAAATGATTTTTTTTTAAAATGATTTTTACTTAATTTAGATAAGTTTTTACCAACTTGTTTTACTTGATTATCATGTTTAGGGATAGGTTTTCATTTAATGCATCAAATTGACTCGTGGTTAAGAGTATGTGTTGTGTTAGTGTCATGTTTGGTATACTAAAAGATTAAATGTGAACAAAAACTAAATATGTCATGTTGGTACCCCTTTTTTTTTTTCTTTTTTTCCTTTGGACATTCTAATTTGAAGTCAGTTTGTACAATTTAATAATATGATTGAGATTGGACATTGAACTTAAGGGTGGTATTTTCATAGGAATTGAAAACTTTAGGTTTGTCCAAACTTTTTGTTCCAATCTTGTTTTGGTAAGCATGTAGAACTTGTTAAGTATATCGATACTATTTATAAGAGGATTCTCCTCTTTGGATTGGACTTTTATATAGTTCAAAAATATCTCTAAACCTTACGTTTAATGGGGAAAAAATTTGAAAACAACCCCTTAAAAATACATCTTCAACTCCACTTAAAATGCTTATAAAATAAGATACTCTCCTATGAAACCATGTCTCCAAAACAAACTTATCCAACTTTTTTTTTAAGGAAATTATGACACTAGCCCAAAAAATAAATTAATAAATAAATGAAAGTGTTTTAAAAGAAATCAATATATGTTTAAAAAAAATAAATGAAAGTGTTTATTTTTGGCATGTACTATCAGCATGATTCTGATTAATGCTATCCAACTTAAGATTAGCTGTGTTTCATATGTAGGTCAGAAAACTTATTTAAGGAAATAAAAACAAAGCTACTTACGCTATTTCCATCTTTTGTATAGATTAAAATGCAATAACAAATCTATAGTTCTCTTGTGATTTTAAGAAGCTAATTAGTTTTTTGAGATTAGAGTAATCATATAATTTCAAAAACCCAATATTGTAATAGATTATAAAACAATTACTAATAGAAATAAACCTCTTAAAATTGTGATAATTATATTTTAACTGAAGTAGTATTCAAATATTTTTTTTTTAACTCCATTCATTAAAGTAAATTTTGTTAATAATTGTAATGTAATTAGAATAAGATGGTTCAACGAGTCAACATATAGTACCACCACAAAGAGCATTGGAAATATGGATGGTCCACTTCGATTAGGAAAAGCTCAGCTCTCAACAAGGATTGATACATTTTCCTGAGAATTTCACCCTTAACTCTGCCCAAACTTACTCCATGACCTCAATTGTGGGATGTGGTTGGAAATGCCCTACATTAATTACATTCACATGTGCACTACAAGGAATGAGAAACACTCTTGATCTTTTGAAATGTCATCTTTGTGAGTGACGACTTAAACATTGAAGTAGCTTATTCGGTCGATGCCACACCGACATCAACTTCAAGTTCAAGCTCCCTTCTATTCTTTCTTGCAAGACCTCCAAAGCTCGAGTGGGACATGAGGTCACTAATTTTGGACATCATCGGACACAAACAATTATGTTATCAACTTGAGGAAAGACCTAACTATGTAACGGGCAGGACACAACATAGCATCAGCCAATACCCTTAACATTGATGATATTGTCGAAGTACATGCATATTGTTAAACTATTAATGATACTCCATCAATATAGTTCCATCTAAGGAAATGATCCAATGAAACTTTAACTTATTGGCACATACTATCTTACTTTAACTTATTGGTACATACTATCTTAAAAGGGGGACGAAACAATATTTTTTTTTTTTTAAAAGGTAAAAATTCCTCAAGTAATTACTTATTTGACTAAAAGAGAAAATAATCTAACTTAAGTGTCAGAATTTCGATGTTTGG
This sequence comes from Castanopsis chinensis, assembly GCA_032878915.1. Lineage (NCBI taxonomy): Eukaryota > Viridiplantae > Streptophyta > Magnoliopsida > Fagales > Fagaceae > Castanopsis > Castanopsis chinensis. The sequence continues at coordinate 17,164,018 of JAVQMG010000115.1, read as the reverse complement.
ATGCCACACCGATTTTTCTAAATCTTCACCTTCTATTTTTGATGAATATACCCCAAACACAAAAAAATGATGATAGTTATAACCGCTTGCAACAATAGTTAGCTAATACCAAATAAAAGTTAAATAAAAGATTTGAGGTTTACTTTCTACCTTTACTAAAAGTTGAATAATATCTTGGTTTGAAAATAAAAAGATATTATTAAGAGCGGACGACATAAGTTAAAATTCTCTTTAAAAAAAAAGGGGGAGGGGAGGTAAAAAATGATTTTACCATTATTCTTTTTGTGCAGTAAAAGTAAATCTACCCGTTTGAGCAGGGAATTAAGGATAGTATGAAAATAACAATTAGAGCATTTATATCAGTGAATGTATAAAGGTGTATAAATGTGTAAAATGATAAAAAATTATTAATTTTACACATTTTGAGCAAAAAAGTACCCACATCAGTGGGTGTAAACTCATCTAAAATTATCTAAAATATTCACGTTGCTACAGTACCCGTGTAAATTTACACGGGCACTGTAGCATGGGTATAGATTATATTATTAATTTTTTCTCTCTCCTCCCTAACTCTCACCTCCCTCTCTCTCTCTCAGGTGCAGTCTCTCTCATCTCATAATTTTTTCTTCTTCCTCTAGCTTCCGCCATCGCCATCGCCGCCGATGAGATTGAGGCCGGCGATCCATTTTTGATCCATTTTTGGTCCATTTTTGGTTTTGATCCATTTTTGGCCGGCGATCCACAGGTTCGTCGCCTAAAATCTTGTGGGTTTTGATCCATTTTTGGTTGAGCTTGAGGCCGACGACCATCGCAAGGAGGTGGCAATCTGTTGGTTTAGAGGCCTCAATCTGTTGGCGATCCGTTGCTCAGGCCGGAGGCCTTGATCTCACTCTGATCCGTTGGTTTAGAGGAATCGTCTTGTACCGATGAAGGACGCGGAGGATTGGTGATGATCGGAGGATCGGAGGAATCGCCTCGATCTCACTCCGATCCGCTGGTTTTTTTTTTTTTTCCTAGTTTTTTGTGAGTGTGGGTCGGTGATGATCTTGCCGCCGATTGGGTGGGTGATGATCCTGGTTGGGTGGTGATGATGGTGGCTAGGTGGTAATGATGGTGGTGATGGTGGCTAGGTGATGATGATGGTGGCTGGAGGGATGATAAAAAATTGTAAAAAAATAAATATTTTATTGATTAAATGTGTAAAATAGATAAATTGATGTGGGTCTATTGTAAAAGTGAGTGTGTAAAATAAAATAAAAAAAGTAAATTTTTTCGTGTAAAATAGATGAAAATTTTAAATGACCGATGTGAATGCGCTTAGACGTTAACTTGAGAAATTACGTAGTACTTGATTGATTCTCCGTGACATTGTAATGTACGGTTTAATTGTACCGCATAGGTTAAGTCGTAACTGGTTAAAGTGACACACACAAACTCCCAAAAAGAAAAAGAAAAATAACACTGCCTAGGTTTCAAAAGGTTAAAAGTCTTCCTTTACGTTTTAGCCGGTGCATAGGTCCAAAGTTGAAAACCCGCAATATTTTAGGCTCTATAATTTTTTATGTCCGAAAATTTCAAGCCCATTCGCACTACATTTGAGCGTGCATTGCACTCGTCATATAATAATAATATTAAATTATTAATATGAATCCCCTTGCCTGACAGATTTCAATGCTGTTATTTTCATCTCTGTTTCTCTCTGTCTTGTTATTTTTTTTCTAGCTTTGGGTATTAAAAAATTGCCGACGTGTCATGCCGTGATGACTCGATAGAGGAAACTTCGGTTCCATCAAGTTCCCCAAATGGAGGGTGTCTTTTTCTTCTGTCCTCACAATCACCGGAGCTTTCCAAGCCACAACGGTTTCAAACTTGTTGAAAGGAATTGCATTTTATTAAAATTTTACTGGCTTATGTCTTAAAGTACATAAAAGTATATTATTTTAAAAATAAATTTTATTAAAAATTGTTTTACGCTCCGTTTGTTTCAATAGAAAACTTTGTGTAAAGATAGTTTTCCTTGTTTTCCAGTGTTTGATAGCATAAAAAAAGATTGGGTTCCAAGTTCAAAAAGAAAAACTATCTTTGGTCCATAAAAATATGGCTTATTTTTGAGATTGTTTTCCATTAAATTTTTTTGGAAAACAATTCTATCTCACAGCAAGCTGAAAGAGAAGTTGCATTTTTTTAAAATCATTTAAAGTTGCTACCAAACATTGAAAAATGAGATAATTTTATAGAAAATGTTTTTTAGAAAATAACTCATTTTCTAGAAAACATCATTATTGAAACAAACAGAGCGTAACATTTTTTCAATTCTCGATAAAATATTTTCAAAAAAAATTTATTACTATTGAATATATCTAATCCAATTGTTTTTATTTTTATTTTTTATGTTTTATAAACAAATATCCAAATCCCTTCGAGTATTTGATTTTTTTTTGGGTATATGCAGTCTCTTCATCCTACACAAGGGTGGAGGCATGTATAAGGGTGGGTGGGGGGGGGGGGGGGGCATGGGCCCCCAAAATTTTAAAATTTTTTAAAATATATATACAATTATTTTTATGTTTTCAAAATTTAGTTTACAAAAATAAGAGTTGGCCTCCCCAAATATTTGAATTAGTCCAATAATGCTCTTAAAAAACTAATTGATCTAATAGTTATAGTGTAGAGATATAACTTTATTTTCACAATTCTATTTTTTATTGTAAAATGTGTTTTATATCTATTAAATATTTGATAAAATTTGGTATTAAATATGTTTAAATCTATCTTTTTCAACCCGTTATGTGACGATTAATAAGTTATTGACTCATTAAAAAAATTTTGTCATTAAGACTACACATAAAATGTGTCTTTAGTTGCCATATAATGGGTTAAAGTAAGGTAGCTTTAAATATGTTTGAGGCCTAACTTATTTCTTCAAGTTTTGAATCATTCATGTTTTTGAAAATTTCATTAGTTCAATTGAAAGATTTTTTTTACTTACTTTAGCATAAAATTTGATAATTTGTATTTAAAATGAAACTTTTTAAGAATTTGACTATGAAAATGGAAAAAATAAATTTTATTTTATGAAAGATCGCCGTCAAAAATAATTTTGATTGAAAATACTAAGCTTTTTTTTTTTTTTTTGGGTGTGTATATATATAACTTATCAAATAAAAAAGTGTATATATATGTGTGTGTGTATGGAAGTTGTCTTGATAAATATATTAGCGTCACAACTTGGCCTCTCCAAACAAAAATTCCTGGCTCCGCCCCTGGTCCTGCACACACCAAGTTACTACAGGAAAAATTTTTTTGAAGGCAATAAATGTTAACGTAGACCTAATTGTTAATATGGATGTGATTTGTAATAAAATAGACCACATATTTCTCAATGTTTAAGTATTTACTGGTTGTTCTTTCTCAAAAAAAAAAAAAGTATTTACTGGTTGTGCATACGTATTTCATGTGTACCTTTTTTCTTTTTTTGGGCAAGTCTCTTATGATTCAAGATAGTATTTTTTTTTTTTGCTAACCTAGTTGGCTTGCTATATGTTAATACTACAATGACCAACTCACCATGAACACAATTCAAAATGAATATAAATGTAGTTGATCCTAAAATTCAATGCATCCCACCTCTTTATCCACAGGGTCCTAGAGTAGGAGAATTTCATATTCCATCATCTAATTCCAAACAAAAATTTGTAGCAATCCAACGCGTTGCCATTTGGCATTGTCCCCCCTCTTTTTTAGTCCTCGAGGAGATGAATTGACCATTAATGCAAGTATATCCGTTTTGCTTGAATAGTTAATGTTAGGGCTTGTATTGAAGTAATCCAACACATTGGCATTAGTGCTGTATTTGCTAATACATCCATTATGCCGTTTTAGGCTTTTTTTTTTTTTTTTTTGGCAGCAATATGTTTAATTTGAAACATTTATTAGAGGTGTTCACGGGTCAATCAAAGTTGAACTAGGGTAAAATTTTTGATTGACTCAACTATGTTGAGTATCGGCACACCGGTTGTCAACCAATTTGATGAGCATAAATCTACAATGAGATTGGTCGAACATGCAAGTCAATGGTCATAAGGATAAACTTTCGTCATTCATCTGGAATTTCTAGGGTAGATGGCATTGCAAAATGGAGAGGGTATTGCAATTTGCTGGAGATCCCATGATCTCCATTAAAGGGGAATGATGATATAAAAGTGGTGACCGGAAATGAAACTAAGATATGGAGATTTTGAATAGGTCAGATTTGTCAAATTTCGAATTAGGAACTTAACACTCGACTTGATTATATTGGAGTTTGTTAGATTTAAGTAGCTGACGACCATGGGGGGTATCAAACTCGACTGAATATGCGGCGGCTTTAACTGTTTTGACTGGGTAGGTCAAGTACGTCGTGTGTTTGCTCGCTCATAGTTTAGATCAATACATTATGCCTTAAAAAGAAACTATAGGAGAAAATAACATGAGTGTAACTCATTGTGAGAATAATAGATGCATAATTATGCAGTCACTTGACATTTAATGTTCAGTTGTATTATTATTTTTATTTGATTTCTTGATATTTCAATGCTTTGTTTTCTATATAGACAATTATACTTTTTCTTAAATAATTAAGTCTATGTTTGTTTCGACTTATATATTGCTAGCTTATGTTATTTTTTTTAATTATATATCACAATTTAAAATACCATTTCTCTTCTTAAACACTGTTGTCTAAATTTTTTAAATATACCAATGCAAATAAGTTCATCACTTAAATTGTACAAAAACAAACTCAATATATTCCTTGGAATTAGGGATGTAAATTAGTAGAGGCAAGTTGAGTTTTCAAAATTCAAAATTGTTCATTAATCTTATTTCGAAGTTGAGTCAAGTTTGAGCTCATCAAGAAACTAACTTTCATGTTCAAGTTTGGTTCATTATATTGTTGATTAAGCTTGAGTTCGATTTAACTTGAATTATGTCAACAACTACTCTATTACAAATCGATGCTAATAATTAATAACTAAATTGAAAGTAAATTAATTTTATTTGAACTTATTAGATGGAATGACATATATGATATATAATCTAATTTCAAATTCATATATGTATGTTTTTATAAAAATATACTTATAAATATAATACTATAAATATTTAAAGGGAAAAGTTAACGGATACCCTAAAGTATTGGTCTATGAAATATTTTTAGAAACCTTTTATAGGAAAAGAAAATATGAATTTTTTTTATAGCATTTTATATTTCCTATAAAAATTATATCAAAATTTTCCTAAATTTATGCATTAACAAATGCTCTAAGTAACAAATATCTTAAGGCTACCCGTTAACGGGCCCATATTTAAATTGAAACTTTATACCCATGAGATTGTTTAGAAATACATTATTATATTTAAGTTTGATTCACTAAGCTTAAATTTAGGTTTAAGGAACAAATACAACATCCAAAGATTCATATTTATATTTTACTAGAACTATTACATTTACACCACCGCTCTCCTTTGGTGTGATAATTACTCTACAAGTATATATACTTGTGGAGTGTGGAGGATAAGGGCCGGAATTCAAGTCTCGAGGAGAGAGCTTCAAACACATATATACTTAGATTAGGCTAGAGTAAAACTTTTATCTTGTATAAAAAAAAAATATATTCAATTTATAACATTTTCATATCAAATTTCATGTAATAAATTGTTAATGAATTTAAACCCTGAATTTTTTTTTTTCTACAAATAACCATCAATATTTTGCAGTGAAAATGGCATATTTCACATGTTTTATGCATCCGTGGGAAAAGACATTTTCGTGGGAAAAGACATTTTCTTGGGAAAGTAGATATGAGTTATGAAGTTTCAACTGCACGATGGAGGACCATCCATGCGTCTGGAAGATAAAAATGCCGTATTTAGCTTTTCTACCGATTGCTGTGCTTTTCCTATTGTTGCATTGCTTGTAGTGATGTGATAATAGGGTTTTCCAAATTCCAAAGCACTGATTCATTTTACTGGCCTATTTTTAATATTTAGTTTTAGTACTTTTCAGCACCCCTAGGTAGAAGTTTTAAGAAAGACAAAAAAAAAACAAAAAAAAAAAAAAGGGGCTAATTGACCCTTAAAATGGAGGGTCCCATACGAAAGATAAAAGTCAGTCGGTCCCTTGAAGCTGCCTCAAACGCCTCTGACTCTTCTAGCCAATCACACACAAGTGGGCCCATAAAAATTCTTGGACTCATAGTTATCTTGTGAAAAACTGGTGTGATCTAATCCTAGCCGTTGGATTTGTATCCAATGACTGTTCAATATTGAGTGCCTTGGCGTAACGGTTTTGTTAACCAAAGTTTCCATGTCTCGTACTAATTGATAGTTTGATACCCCACCAAAGAATAAAAAAAAAAAAACTAAGTGACATTATCGTTTGGAATATTAAGAAGCTGTTTGACAAGTAAGTTATAACATATTTTTACACATTTTAAATAATATTATATATTTTTTTACATATTTTTTCATTCACACGTATATTAAATACACCTAAACAATATAACTTAAACTACTCTCCCAAACATCCTTAAGAGATTATTCATTATTATTAAGATTTTTGAGAGATTTAGTCAAATTCATACAGACACGTGGAATGTTTTGATTGGTGATGCATTAAGTATTGGAATATAATCTCTTGAATTCTCAATTTGGAGAAATTTCTCAAGTCTTTGACTATGCATTAAACACATATTCGGGGGAAGCTGTTTGAATAGTTTCATTTTCTCCTTTCTCTCCTCTATCTTTTACTAAAAAAAATTCGTTTTCTCCCCACAAAAAATAATAAAGGTTCGATCAAAAGCTATTAGAATTTGCTTTTATAAATAAAGAAATATACATTTTGATTATAAAATGTGGATAAAGCTTCCCAAATAATAGCAAAGTAGATTCCAAAATCGTTATCAAATTCCTGCTAAACCTTCACTCTACTCCATTATTCTCTAAGCAAAAATTGGCACTCAACTCCTTAGCTTGTTGGGATTCTATTTTTGTTCTAAGAAATGTTCAAATTTTGTCTCACAATGTTGCATTTTAGTCCGCCTTTTGTAACTTAGGTCTATTTCTATCTTCACTCGCTTTTTTGGGGACAAACCTAAGCTGGATATGGATCGAACCCCTCTCTTGTTTCTTTCTAATATATTTTTATTCATTAAAAAAAACCAAAATAGATTAGTTGTTAATTATTAATGTTGTATACAATGCGGTGCAATGGAATGAGTTTTCTATGCACTGCACTGCGAATAGTTTCATAAATTCCAAGACCAAATTATATTGTCAGGGGTATATATATTTGAACGACCACTTTTGGTTGAAGTTTGAGATATAAATGTAGTCTATTTATATGATTTTATTGAGTTAAGAACATTCACATCAAATGTTACAAAATAATACGAGGGTCAAAATTTGCCCAATCAATTTCAAAAAAATACCCATATCATCCATTGTACAAAATGTATTTTTGCTATCATACTTCCGCAAATATAAGCAAGCACTATATTTTATCACACTTATTGAACCTAAGGGCCTGTTTGGGCTCATTTTGTCTCTTGCCTAGCCTTTCCACAAATCCACCGAAGTTAAAAGAAATTAGTAATGACTCAAAATTCTTACTTTTTCTCTCCGTTGGTAATGACTCAATGGCCTTAACTTTTTCTCTCCGTTGGTAATGACTCAATGGTCTTAATTTCCATGGTTAAAAGAAATTAGTAATGATTCATTTCTTTAAAAGCATGGAAATTATCAAATTACTCCTTAATTCTCTTATTAAGTTAAAGAAATGAATCAATGGCCTTACTTTTTCTCTCCATTGAAAATAAAAGATTCATATAATAAAGTTACTTTTACACATATTTTCCTCTGATCACATCTAGTTGGATATTGATTTATAGCCATTGGAAGTTGGTACTTGAAATCTACATGCCTCACAAGAATATGGTACATAAACTCAATGAAATTTCCACATGGTAGAAGCAAGTAATGGTTAAAATTGAATGAATTTTGGCGTTGTCATGTTATATGGTTTTGAACCAAACAAGAGACATTCTATTCCCACTCTCAACTCTTCCACGTTGAAATTATTATGCAATGTACGAATGAGATATGGTCCTACGATTTTGGTTCCACGTGGCCCACCCACTTCAAAATACATTGTCACATTTTGACCTACTCAAGCTAACAGTAAATGAACAGATATTAACATAGAAGTGTATAGTGGAAGAGGGGAAAAAAGAAAGGTAGAGAAAGAAGATGCCATGGAATTATTGGGCAAGTAGATCAATGCCTTTAATAGCCTCCATGTTCACAGGCTCCTGTGCTTTATAGTGTTTGTTTCATTCATGTGTACCTCATTAAGAAGAAGAATATTGGGTTATTGGATGACTGGCAATTGAGAGAGACCAGAGAGAGTGTGAATTACCACCCCCTCCCCCCCTCCCCCTTTTCTTTTGTTTGTTGAGAAGAGTGTGAATTACCTATATTTATTAAAGCATGAGCTCACTGCATAAATCTTCTTTTCCTATTTTATATATTCTTTATTCTAAACATTCCATGTCATATTTTACATTACATTTCATTAAAATAATAATTTTTCTTGATTTTTTAAATTATTTTTATTGCTCTACACACAACATCCACCATCTACTTTTTTCTTTCATCCTTAGGATACGAAAAGAAAGAATAAAAAACTAAATTCAAAATAAATAGTGCTAATGTGAATTTACATAGTTATAGTATTAATCATGTATTTTTACACAATTTTGCATGAACTAATATGGGTGAATTCTGAGTTTGGTTGGTTAAAATATGATTATTTTTCTATCATACAAAGTATGTGGATCCACATACCGGCTAAAATTAACTAAATTCATGACTTTAAGTCACGACTTCAAGTTCAAAAATCATGAATCCAATTCATTTTACAGTGTGTAAATCCAGACGTGTGCAATGTTAATTGGGTGCAAGGGACCTAACATGTAACAAGGTTTTTTTCCCAAATAGTTTACATAGGCAGAGCTATTTCGGCTCCCAAAGATTTGTAATTGGCCACCAATATTTTAAGCGGTGACTACTGAGTCTGACTAGTGAGTAGTGAGCCCCTCAAAAGGTTATAGAGACGATCATTTTAAGAGTTGAAATACACAGATGCATCTTACATTAAAAAAAAAATGTAATAACAAGTCCCCATTCTAAATTGCGTAGGCTTCAACAACAATGCTCTTGTAAACGTACTTTAGAAATAGTGAAAGGTGCCAACTTGTGCTTATAATTTTTGAGTTGATGTAGAGTAGACAACGCACTTACAAAGTGGGTACAGCATTTTATCATTATTCCTCACTTTCCCCACCCTTACCTTCCTGCCAGAACCTCAGTCTCCAAAATACATGAATAGAAAAAATAAAATAAACCCAAATTTTAGTGTCCCTTTAGCTTAGCTTTTGATTGTTTTGATAAAAATGACAAAAGTATAATATTATTTAAAATAACTTTTTTAAAATTGTACCTAAGCAAGTAGATTAATAAATAAACTATACAAAATTGTACCTAAACATATATAAATTAATAAACTATCATGAAAAAAGGTTAATCCAAATGCACCTAGTGTGTCATAGCATAGTTTCTTTCTTTTTCTTAGCAAGTTACAAATTTTTATATGGTGACTAGTTTTCATGAAAAATCTTTCGACCTAATTTTTGGGTATGAAAAGAAAGTAATAATGGACTCGTTGTCGATCTAAGGTCCACATATCTGAGATATTATAATTGCAATAGGACATGAATCAATGCAGGACGTGAAACTTCAAACCTGTGTGTTTGACAAGGCCTCAATTTATTAAAAAGTGACAAAAAAAAGTGTATATGGTTTATTATTATTATTATTATTATTATTATTATTATTATTATTATTATTATTATTATTATTATTATTATTATTAGTTTTTTGTGGGTAGAAAGTATATACGTTTATAAGTACTAGACATTAGTTTTAATTAGAATGGTAAAAAGTTAGCTAGATGATGCAAATTCAGCCAAAAAAGAAGAAACTCTATCATATTGCAAGCAAAATATGTTTTTAACTCTTTATGCTTGTATATTCATTTGAGAGAACAAAGATGTTTCCTGAAAATTCGAAGCCGTGACAAGATATAGCACTTTGACATTTAGCTAGAGTACTCATGGAAAAGTACTCAGTATAAAAAATTGATGATCAAAGACACTTTTGGATCGATGGAGTTTCATTTAGGAGTGAGAGTCTATATGTCTCTAGAAATTGAGGTCCTTGGCTCTAGAAATGCTTCTATAAACAAAGTTATGTCTGGCGGAACACATATTAAGGGTATGTTTGGTTGGGGAAAAACAGGGAGGATGAAAAATAGAAAGAGAAAAATATGATGGAAAATGACATTTTTCATTATTTGGTTGAGAGGGAGAGGGGGAGAGAAAAGTAGTGGGACGCACAAGTTTTCTCTCCCCCCTTCAAAATACAATCCCTCCAAATTGGAGAGAAAATTAAAGTGAAAAGTGAAAAATTTTGTTCGACAAAACTGTCCTCACTTTTTTTATTTTTATTTTTTTTAACATCACGTTTTTGTCTCTTTCTTTTTTTCTTTTGACTTTTCTACAGTAGAATTGGTTTTTTTTTTTTTTTTTTTCTATTTTGAGTTTTCAACGTGACGTTGGTTTTTTATTTTTTGCTTTTTTATTTTTATTTTTACTTTTTTCTTTCTTTTGTTTGGTCAGGTGGGTTCTTCCTTTCTTCTTTTTTTTTTTTCTTAATTTTAATTTTTATTATTTTTTAAGAAAACACTTTTGATGATTTCTTATGCTATTTTTTTAAAATGTCCACTTTCATCTATATATATATATTTTTTTAAAAGTATAATGTATTACTTTCTCTTTAATTTAAGAGGGACATGATGGTAAATTTATACAAACTTATTTTCAACCAAACCAAAAGGTTTTTCATCCTTCTACTTTTCCACCCTCTCAACCAAACACAACTGAGGAAAACTAAAAATTTTTCTATCCTCTCACTTTTCCATCCTCCCTCTATTTTTTATCCTCCCACTTTTCCATCCTCCCAACTAAACGGACCCTAAGTGGAGAGAGAGAGAAAAAAAAATGGAGTTTAGTGTTAAAAGGTTTATTACTTAAAACCCATGTAGAATTGTCTCAAGCACTTTCAAAGTGACATATAAAACAAACCAAATCCATGAATAGGAGGACCATTCTTGTGACTACCTCTCTTTTTGTTATCTTATAAGAATCTTGCCTAATAAAGTTTTTTTAGAGAGAGAGAGAGAGAGAGAGAGGAAGTTGTGGAAGTCATGAAAGGCATGATTTCTAGAGTCCAAACCATACCCACTAAAGAGAGAAAAGTAGGAGATTTGGTTGGGCTTTTCCTCTTGGCCTTTTTTCTTTGTAGTGTGGCTAGTGGCATAAATGATGGTGAAGGAGATGAGGACGTCTATTTTTAATTTAGTTTTGTAAAGTCTGACATGTGAATTGTTTCATAATTCATCACAGCATCACTCTTTGGAATCTGAATAAGTGATTTTAATCTGAAATACCCGTAAAAGAAAAATACTCGGGAGGCTTTTGCTTTCTTCACATGCGGATACCGACTATGCAAAAAAATTCTTGTCACTTTCTCCCTCCTTATCTATATATTTATTTCTTCCCTATATCTTATTGGATGCTGGTGACCTATTTTATGGTTCATCCATTTTCCTGGTCATATTGTACAACGGTCCTCTTCTTCTTAAAAACCATCAATTTAGTTATGGATAGAATTTCCCTCCAAGCCTTTATATTATTTATAGAAAAATTCTTCTAATTCATTATATGACAGTCTGTCCACATGTATTTGCATTTTGAATGATATGACCTATTTTAATAATCTTGTCTTATAATGGGTTCAAAGGAATTTTCTATTTTTCTCACACTAGTTCCTAATTTTTTTTTCTTGTTTTCTTTTTAACAGGAATTATTGGATGTATATATTTTGTTACATCTTGAGTTGTTTGAAGACCAATTTTTTTTTTTTTGGGATTAACTTTAACCCCTTTATTAATTGTAATTATTTTTCATTTCCTATTCATTAATTGTTATCTTTCTTATAATTGATCTTATTTTCTCCAACGCTGAACCTGCTCATAATACAAAATTGACAAGAACCAAATTTGAAAGGTATCCAACCACCTGATGTTAGGTCTATATAAATGCATGTTTTAAAGTAACAATGATATGGTGGCATAGCAATAATGCGGCTCTTCGCATGTAAAGTCATAATTTTAAGAAGCAAAGTCAGCCATCAAAGAGGATTTCGTAACCGACATTATCACTTTTGCTAGTACCACCAGAGGGAAAGTCCAACTTTAAGATCACCTTGATGTCTTCAATTTTGAAGTCCAACTTTAAAAATGATCTTTGATGTCTTCGATTTTAATATACATAAGTTTGGTTTCAGATCGGTTTGAAACAAAGGCAGAGTCAGGGGGGTTGAGGAAGTAAGCAAAACTCTATTAAATGTTTAACTTGTTTGCCCACTTTGATAAAAAGTGATAAGGGTCATTCTGATGATACAAAACTGACGAAGCCTAGGGCTGACGACCCTATGGCTGACGTCCTCAAATCTAGGGAGACTTGAAGCTGACGACCTCAAAGATACGGGGATCTGAGGCTGACGACCTCCACCAACAAACCGACCTTAAATATATAGCCAAGCTGACGGGAACAGGCTGAAGAAGTTAGTCTGGGCTCCGTCCGCAACCTTACTTGGCCAACACACATACACAAATGATTCTTGAACGACACGTCTAATTAAGGAGACTCCTAGGAGACAAGGATTCTGGGAGATGCGTGAGATCCAAGAATTACTCTCTTAGAAGGAAAAGAACTTCTTGACCAAGGCATTAATCTCGGCCCAATGTAACTATAAATACCCCATCACCCTCTCAAAACAAGGTACGCATAATTCACCTCAGCTCTAGTACTTTAGAGTTGTGAACAAAAGATTCCTCTAACTTGACCATCGGAAGGTGTTTGGCCGGTACCACACCGGTACCCTTCTTGAGGTCTTCATGCTTTGTGTTGTGCAGGTACGTCATCAAGAGCACGTGCGGACCGTATAACTTACTGAAGATTTTGAGCATCATCAAAAAGAAAAAAAAAATGCAGTTCCTAAAATAGTTCTGTTACTGAAAAAGCTATATCATTATGGTTTTTTAAAAAAACTTTTATCAAGTCCTAGATTTAAGCATGTCACTGCTATTCATGGAAAATTTATCCCAACTTTCTTTTCTTTTTTTTATTTCATAAATTTTCAATTGATGGTGGGTCTTGTATTTTAATATTTTATACGAAATAATTTTTTTTTAAAAAACTAACTAATGTCCTTGTACATTGGTTCTATAGTCTCAGACCCTAAACCTTCACTATCTTCTTTCTCCTCCATCTTTTAGACATTTCAATTTTAAACTCTAGGTCTAAGTTTCTACTACGAACCCAAATTTAAATACTTTGAAGAATAGAGAACAAAAAATTTGAATTGTACATATTATCTAAAAGCAATCAAAAGCAATAGACATGTATACAACTTTAAATATCTAAATTTTAAAGAATCAAATTAGATATCTAAACTTTATGTAATTATATTAATTTCTTACTTTAATTGTTTGTAACTTTGAATTGGTTATTTTTGTTTCGATATGAAATATATATTTGTACTTAATTGAAATTATGAAAAGTCCTAAGTATAGTAATGAGTCCAAATCAAGTTCTAACAAACAATTGTTTTTGTTTTTATCTTTTTAAAAATAGTCTTTAAATTTTGCCCGCCTAAATTAAAATCCTGGCTTTGCAACTGGACTTTGAAACTATTTTCCTGCACCAACTCACTATGTGCTTCGATTTTTTTTTTCCCCTCAAAAAACACTCACAACGTGGCAAATGAAAAAATCATTTATGTAGAGTTTTAGTTGTTTATATAATACATGCAAATAGTCTCATAATTTACCAAGTAATATATAACTCCGAACCAGATTAGAGCGCTAATTCAGGTGCCATAAACTTCCAAGTAAACCGGCTTCGGTAAGGGCTCATTTGCTTGCTGAGAACATTCACAGGATTGATGCTAGTACAACTTATAGGAACAAAGTCCTAAGAACGGCATGGAGCATTGGACACACATGCAAGAGAGCTGATTTGACGGGAAAGACCAAATGAGCAAGAATGTTTATAATGCTTCTTTTACCAACCCATGCCTTGTCCCCACTAAAATTCCCATTATGAAGAATTATAACCAGCTTTAAGACTAATGAAAGCTGTCCCCTAAAAACCAATCATATTGTTTGAAATAACCGGTTGTTAATAATATTTACCTTCAGAGTCCAGCCATACTCAGAAAGTAGGACCAAGTGCAGAGGCAACCCAATACAACAGCATGTTTTACTTTCTGACTACAATGGCTATTAAAAAAGTCATTAATTGTGATTGCCTGTCAAGGGGTACGAAAATGTTGTATAAATAAACAACCTGAATGTAAAAGGAAAAAAGGTGCAAATAATATACACTGGCACAGAAGGTAATAAAACTTCCATAAATTTTAACTTGATTTTTCCCGTTGAACTAAATTTAAACCAATCTTCTAGAAAATGAAGCATCGGGAAGGTAAGACGCCCATGATTTGCCTCACTACTAGTATGCCAAAATCAGGTTTCAATCATTGGTTCAGGGCCAGATGGCTCTGAGCTAGACCTGTTCGATTGTCTCACTGAGTTGAAAAGGATATCCTTGATAACCTGAATGGAAAAGAAAGACATTTGTTAAAAGCACATCTTTGAGCCCGTTTGGTATATGTGTTTAAAAATTGAAAATTATTGTTCGAAAACTTCTGTGGAAATATGTGTGGGTAAAAAAGTGTATAAAAATGCGTGAAATGTTGTTTAAAAACTAAAAATTGTTGTTTGAAAATAGCAACCAAACACCCCCAAAAGATCTACCATATTGTACAAACTTTCTACACAAAAGCATTAATGCTCAAAAACTGCAAAGGCTAGTCACCTGTGACATTAGACCATGAACCTGCTCCACAGTTATCTTTGCACTGTCCCGAGTAATCTTAGCAAGCTGAGACTCTTCCTGCAATTAATAGACATCAAAACCAACATTAGGCAACAGAGATGATGAAGTGACGGATGATGAGCAGCTTATAAACTGACAAAAGGAAAGATTTTGTAATATAATGAACACAAGTAAAATCTGCACCCCTAACACACAATAGCATCTAAGAGCTATACATGGTTTTATATGTGATATGTGGGACTACGTGGTAACCAAGTAGATGTAGGGGCAAGATCCATTGGAACGCATTGAAGAGGACATTTTCCTATCTTGAAAAAAGCAGAGATAAAGCACCAATTGAAAATGAAAATGTTCAGTTTCCCCAAAATCAAGTCCATTTAAAAAATCACTAAGGATCAGAGCACATCTACAGACAAGAAAGTTTTGGGAAAAATATGTAGAAATTTGACCACAGTTTTGAAAATCAGACTAGACTGGCAGTGGCATTATAGCCCCCAAAATTTTGAAAATTTTTAATAACACGTGCATGTGTGTGTGTGTTTGTACATTGTTAAGGTATTAAAAAATTTGAATTTGGCCCCCCAAAAAATGAGTTAATCCACTGACCCTCAAAAGAAAAAAACATTGGCCAGTTGAAGTAGTGGCCCTAGAAGCCATCGATTCAACCAAGAATGGAACCGATTTTTGGGTTTTAGGGCCTTTAGATTGCATGTCAGCAACATTGTTGTTTTGTTTTTTTTAATAAGCCAGAGCAACATTTTATAAAGAGATATTACTGGATTTGCAAAAAGAATTTCAACACCAAAAATTTACTGTGACTACAATAATGCTCCCAAGTACAAGATTACTATGAAGTATTAAATACCAGTAGAGTATAACTACTCAGCATAGGTTGGTTGTACTAGAAATTTGTATTAGAAGATGGAGAAAAGAAATTTTAGATATAGAAACTAGAAATAGATGGTGGGGTTTGAACTTTGAAGGGAGAGAAAAAAGTTAGAAATTTGGAGCTCTTAAAGCTCTTTCTGGTTCTGTGTTAGCTCTAAGAATATGCATAATGTAGTTGTCATTGTTCTAGGATATGTATAACAGAGTTGTCAATACTGTGAGAACAATTGGAAAAATTACGAGTGAGTTTCCCCATTGCAAAGAGTGTGTTTTCTATAGTTTGGATCAATAACTCATAAGGATGGTTAGGTCGAAAAGGATGTGAATTACAAAATAAGAGCAGAGTGGATGAAATGGATAAGGACATCAAGAATATTGCGTGATCATAGAATACTAAGTTAAAGAAAAAGTTGATCGTCAAAAAAAATAAAAAATAAAGGTTAAGGGGAAAGTTCTACAAGACTGCTATAAGAACATCCATGCTATATTGTATTGAATGTTGGGAAAATTCATAAAATGAGTGTAGATAGTGAGAATGTTAAGATAGATGAGTGGAAATAAAAGGAAAGATATGGTACACAGTGAAGAATTCAATTAAAGATATGAGTGGCTCCCATTGATGAAAAGATATGAAAGTGTCACCTAAGATGATTTGCTCATGTGCAATTACAGGTGCAGTATCCCATTGATGAAAGGATAAGAAAGTGTCACTTGAGATGATTTGCTCATGTGCAATTACAAGTGCAGTATCACATTACTTACATGACAAGGTGTGAAGACTTCTACCAAATAACATGTCTAGAAATCTATCTTAACCTAGCATTTCTGCAAGTTTTTTGTCTCAAATCTCCTTTGTAAAGAAAGTTATTCTGCATATCCCTAAACCCATGGAATGATTAAGCACCAAAGAAATATTTCTCCCCTCCATAGCAAGCACACTGGGCACTCACCCAACTACCCTCAATTATTTCTGTTGTATGGGCCATAAAAACGCAAACAGAAAGACATTCACCGATGAAGAAAGCACTACACAAACCCCTCTTCACAATTTTTCTTGTGGCTGCCTGTATGTATCTTGAAATGTCCCATGTCTACAGACTAAGCACATATTTGAATGCCATCCAGTATCACATGATATGTCTAGGAAAGCAGTATGAATGCTCATATTTGAGAAAGTAAAAGGACACCACAATTTATGAGGTAAGATAAGTAAACTGACCTCTTTCTTTCTCGGAGGGGGTGCTATCAGTGGCCCAAAGCGGGAGTGAGATAGTTGGTTCTCTGCCTGCTCCAGCTTTTCAGCTGCATGGTGCAGAGGACACCACTTAATTAATATAATCTTCAAAATTACTCTAGTCTGAACCATGAAAAGTAATTTGAAATAAAACTAAAGGAACCCGTATTCCACACTAGGAGATTACCTAGATCAGAGATTTGTCCTGCAACGTAGTCTCCATTACCCAATAAAGGTGAAGATGAAAGAGTATTCACCCAATACTTGTTCCATAGCAGATCCAGGAGGTGGCAATCAAGAGAAGACTTAAAGTAAGTGATATCCAAAGAATAGTACTGCAAAAACAGACACAAATGGAGGGAATAAATATACTGGAGAGGAAGCTTTTTCAAGAAGCATAAGAGGACGAGATGATAACCTGTTTACAGTGTACACCAAAGTCTTCAATCTTATTCAAAGGGATGGTCTGATACTCAGAGACAGGTTCATCTGGAGGCTTATATCCCTCTGGATATGTCCTGAATGCCCCAATCTCAACTTTTCCAGCAGAGACAGTCCTTGTTGGATCAATAACAACTGCCAAAAAAGGCTCCTGAAATTGCTGGTTTAGCATTTGTGTTGAAACATCAATACCCGAAAGCCAGCATCCATAGCCAGGATGGGAATGGTACCAGCCAACCACGTTCTCCAACCGTCCAGCCTGCACCATAAACATACCCAATAAGAGAACTAATTCCACAAAATAATATACTAAAATACCATTTACACCATCTAAGTTTGGGGTCACTTCCAAATTGGTCCCTTCACTATAAAATCTTGCAATTACACCCTCAAGTATTACAACAATGTCAACTTGCCCCTTTAGTCAACATCTGTTGGAATCTTTCCATTAACCCACCCAAAAATAAAGTCATTTTGAAAAGAAAGTATAAGGGGGAAAAAAAAAAAAGCAGTTCTTTGGCAGGTTAACAGTGATAATGCAACACAGCATAACGGAGACGGCACATTGACATCTTGTGTACATTGTAAGTTTTAAAAGTTGAGGAACTGTTTTAGAAGCAACCAGATATTAGAGGGTGCAAACTGGTAAGTGTATTTTAGCCTAAATAATAGTAGCTTGTAACCCAATGCATATGCATGGGAAACATTTACAAATAAGCATAACTAAATGCGTATTAAAATTTTACCAAGTTTATATAAAATATATATAATGTTTGTATATTTGAAAATATAAAATAGCTACTAACAAAATAAATATAAGTTTATTTAAAAAAAGAAAAAAGAAAAAAAATCATTTAAATTGTTATCCATGATATTTTAAAATTTCATTTGTCCAATCACTATTTGTATAATAATAAGAAGAAGAAAAAAAAAATCAATGATGGTGAATTTTTTAAGGTTTATTAATTTTGATTCTATGATTTTCTTAATAACTCTTTTAGCACAAAAAACTAAGAAAATTAAATTGGAATTCTTGATTTTTGTATTGTAGTAAATAGTTGCACAAAAAATTATGAAAAAATTGAATGGGACACATGGCATAAAATTTCCAATTTGAGATCTACATGACAAAACAACCTTAATTTTAGGATTTGACTTTCTCTTAGCTTCTTCTTTTATATATAGTATAGTATATATGATATGGTACTTGAATAAAAACTTTTATTGAGATGCAATGGCTTCCAAATAGCTACTAATCTGGTATAGGCAGACACTATTCAAAAACAGAAGAATCTAAGATGACCAATCCAAAGATGCATCATCCAATCTCCAAAAACAGAAACCAAATAATGCTAACTCACCAAATTCTCAAGACTTGGTCATTGACATAAAATTCAACAAAAATGAAGTTTTCATGTGCAAAGACTCTATAAAAATCCTTTCATATGACAACAACTGCACACATTTGAAAACACACACACACACACAGTGCTTACTAAGCATTTGCTAAAAGCTCAGTTATATTTTGGGAGGGAATGGAATGGAATGGAAAGGAATAAAAGAATAATTTTAACATATTTTTCTCTTCCCTTGTTTTGGAGTTTGAGAAGGGAAAGTTCATTCCCTTATTTGGGAGTTTAAGTGGGAGAAAATAAAATGGGTAGGAAGAAACACTTATTCCTCTCCATTTCCTTAAAACCTCAAATTCCCCAAAATTAAGAGAAATAGGAGAGAATGAAATTAGATTTAATGAATTTTTTACTAAAACTCACAATATACCCCTATATATTCAACCTTTTATTTTAAAATAGGGGTCTGATAGTAATATTGTTATAAAACGATTTCATTCCATTCTCTCTATGTTACTCTCTAAAACAAGATTATTAACCTTCTATTCATTTCCATTCCTTTATTTTAAACCATCCAATCAAAGTTACTTAATTCCATTTCATTTTATTTTTTTTTCATTCCTTTCTCTTGCTTAAATGCTTAAATGCATTCAATTCCTTTTCACTCTCTTATAATCATTCTATTCCATTCCATTATGAACTCCCAAACGAAGTCTAAAACCTCAATTTTTCATTCCCTCTAAAATTGAAAGAGAATGAGAATGGCGTTAGATTTAATGAATTTTTTACTAAAATTTTCAAAATACCTCTATATATTCAACCTTTCATTTTAAAATAGGAAATAAGGCCTAACAGTAATATTGTCATAAAATAATTTCATTTCATTCCCTCTATGTTACTCCCAAACAGGATTACTTATGTTCCATTCATTTTCATTCCTTTATTTTAAAACATCCCATCAAGATTACTTGATTCAATTCCATTCCATTCTTTTCCTTTACTTTCCTTACTTAAATCCATTCCATTCAATTATGATCATTCCATTCTCTTATGAACTCCCAAACAAACGAAGCCTTAAAGACCGCACAAGCTTAAACTAAAAGGCTTTAAACAAAAAGGGATTTCATCCAATCATCTTCTCACCAACCAAACAGTAATTTAGTAATAACTCAGATTCCAAACAAGAAAAACCCCAATAAATTTATTTAATCATTCTAAATTCAGAATTATCTACAATGTAATACAATGTAGCATTCATAAACCTCCAGTAAAAACCAATCCCAATCAAAACTTAAACAAACTTAGGGTTAGGGTTAGGGTTTAAGGAAAGATAGAAAGCGAACCTGCTTGTTAGTCTGAGAATAATCAACCATATACTCATACGCATCAGCCTGAGCATTAACCCTAGTCTCCGTCCCTTCCACGGGCAAAGCAAAAGCGTCCATCACGATAATCGCATCGCCGTCTGTTTTTCCTTGCATGAGGCCCATGACCTCGATGGTACCGCCGGAGCGCGCGTGGACCACCATCTTGAGCAGCGCGAGTGCGGAGATCTTGACGCGCTTGAAGTAGTGAGGGTCATTGGCCCAGGGTTTCTCTTGCTGGAACTTGGCCTGTGCCGATTCGTTGTAATAGAATATAGCGTCGGACGCTGGGTCCGGACTCGTCGTCGCCGTCACCGTCGCCGTCGTTGTTGGTGGTGGTGCTGCTGTTGTTGATGATGAAGGAGGGTCTACGGTGATTATGTTGTTCTCTAGCTCCCATGTTTTTTGGGCTATTACTGATGATGGAAAGGGCTCCATTGTTTTAATTTTTTTTTTTTCTTTTTGGGTTTTGGGGATTTGGTTTTAGTTTTATAGTAGTTGGGGAAGAACCGAAGCGTGGCGGGTTGTTTTGTTTTTGGGGTTTTCAATTTTTTAGAGTCAGTGAACTCTGGAGAGTAAAGATAATAAGTGGGTAACAACATGACTGTGTTTTTGGGCCTTTATTATCGGCTTGACTGCGAACGAAGTAGCCCCAACTACTAGGGCCTGACCTTATACTCCTATATGGCTTTCTAATTAAACGTTATTAGTGATGCATTATCCAAATTAAAAAAAAAAAAATACTAATACCATTGGGTGATGGAATTGAAATTTATACAGTATACTCATACAATGGACAAACTAATTAAAAATTAAAAGTAAATCACATTTTTACCTTGAATAAATTTACTATCCTTTCTACTAATGAATTTTGCGATACATAATGCACCTACCAACATGATAATAATTATTATATATATTTTTAAGATTACTTGAAGCTTTTGCTAATAGAATCTTAGTTGGAGTTTATTTTATTATTATTTTTTCGATAAAGAGAATTTTACTAGTTAGGTACTACTCAAGTTAAGATATAACTACATGCAAATTCATTGCACTAAGGTTTCCTTTCCATGTTGCAAGGCTACTACACTAGGGTAGTATGAGACTACATGCATAATCGCATTTCAAGCAAGTATTCCCATTAATGTTCTTACAAGTTACACCCCGAGTATTTCCAACTTCTTGGAATCTTGGCTAAATGGGGACCTACATCTCATCGGGTAAAACACCCAAAAGAAATCAAGAAAAAGAAAATAAAAATCCCTACCTAGTTGATTTAAACTCAATAAGTATCAATTTAAACTTACAAATGCCTTGCCTGCCGTGTCATTATCCTTAATTTCCTAGACTAGTTTACAGAAAATTATACAGTTATAGTACAACACGAGAGAATCTGGCATCATTTACCCCTACCCCTGAATCCCCTGGATCTGCCCCTCCTATTATATCTGCTCATTTTGTTTCCTTGTTGCTTCTTAACAACGTCGCTGGTCTTGTCCACCATATCGTTTTTTGAAATTGGCTGAGACAGGTCCTGTGACAACTCTTCATACCGCAAACTAGAACTGTTTTGGGAGTCATTGGCAATAGCATCATTTTCATTTATATTTGTTGGGACCTCCATAGAAGCTTCACTCAAAAACTCACAAGTTTCTTCCAGAGGGGCACCTGTAGCTACCTTATCATGGCTTGAACTAATGCGGTTGTCTTCCTCATTAACTGGCATGGGAACTTGTTCTGTACCCTGTCCTGCAATCAAGCTGAAAGGCAAGGGACTCGATTTAAATAAAAATTGTTTTAAATAATGAAGCCCTAAAAGTAAGGGGCAAACTACCCTTTTACCTAGATCCTGAAGAAGGGAAAACATCACCAGCAAATGCACATGCTTTTCCAGCCACTTCTTTTGATGTTAAGAAGTTTTCTTCATGTACTGCTGAATCTATATTTGCATTCAGAAGTAAGATGAGATTATAAAAATGCTAAAAGTAGAACACAGACTGACTGATTTTACATAAGAAACAAGACCCCTTCTCAGGGAAGAAAAACAAAAAAAACCAGGAAATCCACATCTACATGGAATTCATTCAGGAAAACATGTTGGTCTAACCAATCCATCAAGAGGGGAGAAACAAAACAGGACTAAGCAAACAGAACCAAAACAAACATTGCCACCCCCTTCAAAATGTGATAATAAGACAGTAAAATATACTAAACAGAGAAAACCTAAATACTCAGGGAGTGTATTAAAGCCATCCTATTAAATTACAATCTAAAATTTATAAGACAACAGATTTTTTTTAAGGATGTGCAATGGACACCACCTAATGCAGTCATCTAATCATACAATGATCTACTAAAGATTTTATAACATATCAAAACTGTTCTACACCAAGTCCTACTATTCCTCTATCTCCAAATTGTTCACATTACACAAAATGGAACAGTGTTCCAAAATTTTGCACTCTTATTACAACCAAACAATGAAGTTCCAAATTTTGCACTCTTATTACAACCAAACAATGAAGTAAAGACGATCAACTAACTACCCACTACTCATGCACATGCAACACCTATCTCTGTTAGTAATCAATAAATTCCTCCAAGTTGTCTACCGTAAAAAAATCTTTACCAACGTACTGTCCAAGCGAGGGGGAAATAAAAAGCAATCACCCAAAGCATCTAAAACAAATCAACCTAAAAAAGTACAATTTTAATTTATAATAGATTTTATCTTCACCTCCGTTAGAGGGGAAATTAGAATACGTGTAAAAGAGGTGTGGGGAGTCAGTAGATCATCTTCTGCTTCATTGTCCCATAGCTTTTGAGATGTGGTCTTTGGTGTTTTGTTTGTTTAGACTTCATTAAGTTATGTCATATAAGGTAACTGAGTTGTTTGAGTCTTGGTAAGGTAAATTCAGGTGACATCGCAATATAGATTTTTGAAGACTTGTGCTACATTGCTCGATGTGGTGTATTTGGAGTGAAAGAAATGCTAGATGCTTTGAGGGATGCGAATGGTCCTTGCTAGAGATTAAGTCCTTTTTCTTATATACTCTCCTTGTATGGAGTGTTGCTCTGTCGCATTTTTCTTGTTTTTTCCTTCCTATTTTACTTGATCATCGTAATTTTGGTCCTTGAGTTTTGCCCCCACAGTACATTCCCAATGTACTTAGGTTGGCTATTTTTTATTAATAAAATTCTTTCGTTACCTATCAGAAATATCTATTAAGAAATTGTTGGCAAACGAAAATTTAACAAGTATCCAAACATAATAAATTTTATATGCTAAACAACTTAAAGCAAGCCCCCAACCAAAAAAATATGATCACAAATGAAAAGAAAAAAAGAAGGGAGTTGGGGGGGGGGGAGGGGGGGGGGGGGGGGGGGGGATCACCCATATGACTTTAAATTATCAGTAACTGCATCTTTTCAAGTATGAGACATAAGTACCATATTAAATACCATAGAGGGAAAACAAGCTGATAATGCAGAAACCGTTATTCAGATAATTCTTTTTGATAAGTATATTCATACAGGTAATGAAATACATTTATTGAGATCACCAGAACTTGATTAAGACATCAGAACTTAAATAGAAATTATTCAACATTTGTTTCTAGCAAAGTTGGCGGAGATAGGATTTGACCTTTTTTTTTTGTGGGGGGGAGATTTATATATGCAAACACTTGAACATACATATACATATATTTAGTACTTGAGACCAACATGAAATATAAAAAGGCATTCATGTGTATATTAAGTGATATTTTAGTTAAGAAAATCCAAGCATATTCATTATATTTTGTTTATCTCTTAAGTATTTTTTTGCATGAATAAAACATTTTCAATTTTTTTTCAAAATCAGAATTCCACTAATGAATGAAAAGATTTTTAATAGTTAGACAGGAAATGACAACTTTATTTTTTTTTTTATAAATGGATAGACAGCACATGATAGTTACGTAAATCTCACAAAAAGGACAGCTATAAAGCTAAAAGTGCTCAGCACAAGATCAAACACAAGCACTGCACAATGGCACAATGTCAATATATATTGTAACGAAAATTAATGGTTTCTTTCATTCTACCCATCCTGATAAAATGGAAACAAATAATGTAAACACAATTTTCAATTCTAAAAGGCAACTGATGTGCCCAGCACTCTAACCTGGTAAGGTTCCTTCAACAATAGAGTAATGTAGCTCATTCGTCACAATAGTGTCCTTAAGCTCATCAACATTGCCAGCACCAGCATCACTGTGATACACATAAAATGACAAAGTTTCAAAACCAGGAATGACAATTACCTTTACCAAGAGAGGAAAAAAGAGAGGGCCGGCAGACTGGCGAGAGATGGTGTGTGTGTGTGTGTGTTTTTGACTACTTCCAAACTACATAGCTATAACATTGATGATGGAACCATAGCGTGATTAGAAAAACATTATACTCTTGGAAGACTGATTCTGCAAGTGTCCATGGTACCTAGTTAGGTTTTTATATTTTATTTGGTTATTTTAGAGTCAATAGTATTTAAGTAATTCTCTAATCGTTGGGTATGGGACATAGTTGTGGGGCTTGGCTTTTCTTTGGTTAATAAGCAAGTCTGATTTAACTTATGGGCTTTATGAGCAGGCTTTGGTTCAATTCAATTAGGATTTGGTTTACTAATCAAAGTCGAAGTCCTAAATTTACTAGGAGAACTTAAGATTTAGAGTCTATATTAGTGTCTTGTTGTACTTGAACAAGGGGAAGTTGATCAATACAACATTTGGTGTTTTCTTCAGCCTTATTTTTCCCCCCTCCCTTTCTATTCAATTTTCTTCTTCTCTGCCGCACCACATGCATTGTTTATGTATACTGTTCACAAGCACTGTTTACATGTACTATTCATGCTCATTGTTCTTAAATTATGAAGAAATGCAATTTATGTTTCTTCTTACTTCATTCTTGAACCCTAGCCCTTCTTTTAGAAGATTCTAAACCTTATATCCACAAATTCTTCTAAACGTTAACCCACAAGTACAACCACAAGCACACAGAGACAAATTCTCCAATTATGTCAACCATTCATCCTAGGCACTTGAAAGCTCAGAAACATAGAAACTGTTATAGTATTCTTACTAAAAAAATGGAACTCTACCTAATTTTTTTGACAGGTAAATAGTGTAATTTTATTAATAAATGAAAAATACTATGATGCACGGATACGAACACGGACACGGCGATACGGCAATTTTTAAAAAACAAGGACACAACACGGCATGGACACGGCAATTAAATAATTAATTAAATTATATATTTAGGCATATTTTTTAATATTTTTAGACATAAAATACATTTATGTCTAAAATTTAAATTATGTAAAAACTACAAATTTAATATTTTCACAATAGTTACATCTGAAAGTAACATTCCCACCACCAGCGACAGCTTTTTCTAACTTAGTAACATATTTCCATAGAGGAGCAATTGCCTCATTTGATTTTTCACTTTTAGTATTCATTTTAGTAAATCACCTACAATATTTAAGTAATTTAACTTTAATAAATAAATAAAACTATAGCATTAACAACTAACAACATTACACATAATATAACAACCTAATATTATATCCCACTCTCACGGTCACTGTGTGACCGTGAGAGAGAGATTAAAAAAAAAAAAAGCGTTATAACGCCATTTGGTTGGGTGACTTATAAGTTATAAGACTTATAAGTCACCCAACCAAATGGCCAAACAAATATCTGAAGAAAAAAAAAAAACAAACAAACAGAGAGAAGCTTAATGGATCGGACCTGTCACCTGAGTTGTCCACGCCGAGAGAGAGAGAGAGAGAGATCGGAAGGGACAGGGATGGCGTCAACGTCTATGGAGCTCGCCGATTGGCCCGACCTATCTCCGGCGAGGGACAGAGGGCAGCGACACAGCGGGCAAAGGTCAGAGGGAGGGTTGGTGGGTTAAGAACGAAGTGGGTTTCGGGCTACTAACTACAAAGTTCTCACTTCTCAGACTTTTGTTTTAGGGTATATCATGAAATCAATGGTTCCGGTAAGTCCATCTATCAAAATCTGTGATTTTCCTTCTTTTTTTTTCTTTTTTTTTTTCACTGCTGGCGTGTCGGCACCGTGTCGGAGACGCGAAGAAAAAAAAAAAAAAAAAAAAAAGACACTTCTCGGACACCGGAGTCCGGCGAATCGTACCCGTTCCGGTGTCCGACACGTCACCAAAATTGCCATGTCCGTGCAACGTAGGAAAAATATAAACTTTGAGTTCATGATGATGAACACAAAGGAACAGAAAAAAGGAATACAACAAAATCATTTTCTGGCAAGAGTAAGAGAATCTAGAAACTCAAGAACCCCAACTAAAAAGCAACAGCCGTAAACTATGGAGTAAAAATTTGTAATATCCTGGTATATACAATACATTAACAAAGCTTGAAAACAAACCATAATGAACAAAACAAAATGAAAATTAAATTAAAAGATTGAAGCTGCCCAAGAATATAAACACAGAAGGAAACACTAACTAACCTGGGTGGCCCAGTCTTAATAACTTCTAATGACTGAATTCTTTCTCCATAGCTTAATATCCCTTCCATTCCATCCAGCAAACCTATATTACATGATTTTTCATTAGTAAGAAACACTTCTTTTCAGAATAAAAAGGAAAGCAAAACTCTTTGTTACATGTCTATCAAGGCAAAAGGTACAAAAAATAGGGATATAATCTTGTAAATTCATTTTAAACAGAAAAATTGGAGAGTGTTAGTGTGTTTGTGTACTTTATTTACATTGTTGGCCACTTCCAATTAGTTACTTGAAAGCTAGCAGATAGCCTTTTTCAGATTCCCCTGAAAGCAACAGGTAATTTTTGCCCATGGAAAATTCACATTCATTTTTAAGTGTGATCTCCTTAACTGCTAATTATCAAAGTCTAGTAATGCAAAATAAAAACTATTCCGAAAGATAAAATGAAAGGAAAAATATACCACAGTTGACAGCAAGAAACACATTTATTAACAGAAGTACTAGCAAAGATCCATTATGTTGCTGGGATGCTAGACTTTAATGATAGTGAAGAGAGATTACCAGGATCAACTTCTTTTCCCTCAGCGATCCGAGTAGCTTCCAAATCCTTCACAACAAAATGGTTATTTATGTTAGTCATTCTATTGACCTGTATTAAACATGAGCTAAAGGAAAAGAATCTATAAATGAACACACACTAAAATTAAATAAATAAACAAAATACTTATAAAATAAAATACAACTATAAACTCCTATTCCACTACTCACCTGAATTTGTTCAGAAATGATAATTGCTGGGTTGTGTAACAAAGCTTCCTTTTGCGGCCCATCTTGTGTCAATGAAACTGGAGGGCAGAAAATGAAGTTCCAAGTCTTAGATTTCTACATTTTACTTTCTTTATATTCTATAAGTTAAGACAGGTTTGACAATTAGGCAATCTATTCTGCCACTGATTACATTAGATTACTGGAATAAATCAACAAATTCCCTTAAACTAGTAATTAAAACTATGCTTGGGAAGCCGTGAGATGTCAATTGTCCTATGGCCAAGTTCAAAGAAGCATCTATTGGTTGTGTAGAGTTGTGCATTTTATCTCCCTTACCATCTTCTAGTTTTTCAGCTGCTAAAGAATTTGGGCTACTTTTATGTCCTAAAGTCAACGCAGGCCAATCAATTTTAGAGGATGGCAGAGTCCTTAGCATCTCCTCTGTTGCCTTTGATCGCACTCTTCGTATTTCCTCCTGGATATTCCAAGAGCCAGTGGCCGGAGATTCCCTTTTCAGCTGCTCTCAGTTTTCAGCACATAACCATAATAAATTGAGTCAGCATAATGCAGGGAAGAAAATACATCTACTTTTTCCATTCTTTTAAAACCACAAGCATAAGAAGGAAAAAATGATTAAAAAATTTTTCTTATTGATCAAAAAAATTTGTTTAATTTTCCCATACTATTAAATATAGACAAGTATTGCTCCCACAAAATATATAAGAAGAATGTTTGACTTACCACTCACTCTAAAGTGAAAGGACGATTACCAGATATAAAAAAGAAACAAAATCAACTAACTAGCTTTCCTTCGTACCATAAACATATTAAGAAGAAGATGGATCAAGATGAAAGTACTATATTATCAGTTTTAAGAATTGTTTTAGGCTTTCAATTTCAACCACATTTCTCACTTTCCAGACCTTCAATTTAATGACTTCCTGCTTAAAATTAAAACCATTATCCTGGTAGAATTCATTATACACTAAGCACATATTTCTCTGAAATATACACATACTTTCATCATGAATATAGGGTGAACACACCCTTCTGTTTACTATCAATTTAGGTACCAGTCAAAAATACCACTCATCATAACAAAATAAATAAAAGCAGCAACAAAACAATATATTCATAAATGGAACAGAATTTTGCAAATAGTACCTTAGATGAGGATGCAGAATTCCCACCAATTGAATATGGCGTTTCTTCCTCAAAAAGCTGCATCCCTATTGGTGATGGGGATTTCAATTCAACATGCTTTGCAGAAGGAGATGCCCATGGAGGACGTGCCCGCATGTATGATTTGGCCATATCTGCTGGTGAACCCACTTGATCTTCAGTCACCTGCATCAGTAACACTCGGTTTTCAGAATTGAGATGAAACCAACAATTCATCATACTTACAAAAACAAGCTTTTTCTATTGCAATAAAAGCAGTCTATTGCATTTTCTATTAAAAGATCGATATCACTAATAGGTTAAGTGTACGCTCGGTAAAAAGCATAGAGCTTTTTGCTTTTTGTCTCAACTTAAACACACATACAAACCCTCAACAACAACAACAACAAAAAACCTAGCTCTTTTGAAAAAAGCTAACTTTTAACTTTTATCTTGGAGGCAACAGCAGTTATGCCCCCTATAATTTTGTTTGATTTAAAGAGTCAACATATGTTTATCCCCTCCACTTATAGCTTCACTACTTGCATTTAATGAGAGCTTCCTCCACTAGAAAACAAATGACAATATTTAATGACATATGTATTTCTAACTATATATTTAATGACCCTAATCTGTTGAGGATCTATAGCTGACTCCAATATTTTTGGACTAAGGCTTTGTTGTTGTTGTTGTTGTTGTATATATTTCTACATATTTAACGACACAAATAAGATATGAATAATAAGCAATAAACAATTGTGAAACCCAATCCTGGATAAGGGTATAAAAATGAATCACTGCTAGAGATGGACAACAAACATCCACCTCAAACAGTTATCAAGCCACATATGTTAGGCTTTCTCTTGAAAAGTATGTCAATCAGTTTCTCAGCAGTGGAAAATAAGCAAGGGTTTCTTCTTCAGGGATCCCAAGAAGCAAAAAACCAATCTGGTACCTAATGGAATGGGGCATAAACAAGAATTTGGGTGCTACACATAAGTATGAGGAATGAAGTTACTTGGATAAGTAAGCCTATTCAACAACTTGAAATGTACTGAAATTGACAAGAGGATGAAGCTAATATACGGTTTAATTAACATGACTACAAAAAGCACCAGGAAAGTAAAAATAGGGTAAAGAATTGGTGACCACCATAGACTACATAGCACTTAATAAAATAAAGTTGGGAGATTGTTACAAATTTAAAATATAATAATAAAACTCTTTAAAGAATATGAGATAATTAATATAAACCAAACGTCTAAGAGTACACAAATGGAGGTTTAAATGAATGAAATGGGTGGACATCCTAGAAAATTATGAAAAAATCAATCCAAGGATTCCCTAGAAAACCACAACCATAGTAGAGTAGGGAGAGCCTAGTGCAAGTTGGAGTATAAAAAATATAGCTTTGTTAAAAGGCAGTAACTCTTGACTCTGCAATAGTATACGGTGACAATAGAAATCCTCAAGATGGCAACTAGTCACTTCATATCAGGCAAAAAAATAAAAATTTACAATCCCATATTCCTAATCAAGGCACTAAGATCCAACACTGTACGAAGATGTGTGCGGTGTGCGCACACACATGCACAATTAGTGCAAGAGACCATATGAAAGAGTTACTAACAAGTAATGGCATAAGAGAATTTGACGTGCAGGTTCCATGATCCAACTCTAACTTTGTATTTGTCAACTTTTTCTCCTTTAACCATTTTTTCGCCTCCATAACAGCCGTACTGCAGAGATGAGGTGTGTCTATATCTGTAATATAATTAACAACATAAGACACCGATCATTATTTAGTAGGTTGATTTTTTTTTTATTAAAAAAAGTATGCTTGTAGCCAATACTACTGCCAACTGTTCTGTTGCGTATCGCACCTGGTCCCCGATCCTCTGCATGTTCAGTAGTAGGACAATCCACAACTCTTGATTTAACAATCATTATCAATCGATCACATTCTTCCCTGGTCAAAGGAGAGAAGCCCAATCTTCAGTCAAATAAGTAAGAAAGATCAAGAATGAATAATCTGCAGAAACGTTATGAATCATTTGTCCTCTTGAACCAGTTCAGGAAAATGGATGTTTATGGTTGTCAACAAACTAGTATTGCCTCAAGATACTGATGCTGCCATTACATTTTAATTATACAATTCAGGAAAAACATGAGCAGTGGCAAAAATTCTGAGTCCACAAACACACATGCAACGGCGCAACCACATGCATACATTACACCAATGTAATTCTTGCTATTCTTCTACCCTCTCAATTACTTATTAGAGGGGCCATATTTTACAAATACTACTTCCAATAACATTCCCTCCCATATTCTTAAATCAGATGTAAGATATTAAGAGTTCAGAAATAACTTAAGGCCAACCCCAACTATGTATGTATAACATCATCTTTGCTGCCCTTGATCAAAACCTGATGCCAGAGATTTTAGTCTCATATAGTTGCATCAGTACACTGAAGTCCAAGCCGATGGAAAATTTACAAATGAAAGAGGATATTATATGCATTTGGAAGGGTCAGAAAGAAGATTTACTGTTAAGGGAGGATGAATAGGTCAGTCAAGCTATTCTTATTTGTTGCCATAATTGTGGGTCCAAGAAATAATGACACTTAAAGTTTAAACCTCCAAAAGGTCTACCCAAGTTCATGCTTTAGAAAAGAAACCACTAATAGCAATATATATATATATATATATATATAAGGAAGTCTATGAAAAACTAAAAGCAATCGAGGTAGAAAACAACGAGTAGAAAGCAAAACCTTAAAAAAAAATAAAAATAAAGAGAAAAAAAGCTACTAATTTCTCGATTACCTCGAGAAGGTCTCCTGCATGAGTAACTGTTCAATTACACACTTAGTCTCACTCTTACCAACTGCTGTCTGGGGCTCCTTCCTGAAGTGCTTGATCATCTCTGATGACCCATCCTTCTTCTGTAAAAATACAAATCAATATCACGTCTAATAGAAACAGATAGTTGTCTTATTGTAAACCAGAACATAACAAAGAAAGTAAAGTGTTTACATGGTCAGAAAGAATGTCATAAATATAGCCATTTTCGAGGTAAACTTTCTGTTAGATATTAGTATCAGCAGGGTCCAACCTACTATCAGAAGTAAATAGAAAAACAAGCAAAGTGCAATCTACTAAACAAGTGAACAGAAGCATCAGCTTCTTCCAAAGGTGACGACAAAATTTACAATTTCAGTCTCTCTCAATGTTTCCATCAAATTATGAGTGCTTACTGTCAAAATCTAGCATAATGCCCCTTAATAAAACAATTTTCACTTGTTTTAGCATGTAAAATTAGTTTGTTAAGGACAACAGACAGGGGGAGTTCAAAAGAGGGAACTATTTATTGGAGTAAAATGTAGTGCCCTCAGAATAAGACAATATAAAAATGCTAACTTTCATGGGAATATCAATCAACCATAGTGGGGCTTCATATAATCTGGTATCTGGTTCAAACTTTTCTGAAATTACAGCTCCATTTGCAAAGGACCAAAAAAAAAAAATTCAACCCAATTTTCAATTTACAAAACTGCTCCGCATTTAATTTGAAAGACATACAATAGATGAAAACCCAATTTTCACTCTCTTCGAATTTTTACTGACTTGTCAATATAAATATACATTTGGGTTAAGTATGCAGATTGAAATTTGAGTAAGCAGGCCTGTCATATACCTATGGTAAAATCACCCAATTATCAAAACAAAACCATTGCCATAACACAAAAGAATAATACAACTACCTGTATCAATTTATTAGTCCTCCGAGTAGAGATATCACCATCATCATTCTCAATATTATCCTCTGCCAAAAAAAAAAAAAAGGATTAACAAAGAAATCCTGTAAAAAGGATCTGAAAGAAAAAAGGCCAATTTTTTTCCTGCCTTACTGACACTGCTAATAATCTATGCCTAATTAATAAAACAGATATAGTGAAAGTGTCAACAGCTTAACAGCTGGACACATGAAAATTAAAAGAATATGCCTGAATCTTGTTGACAACATCATAGACATGTAACCAACAAGGTGAAAGGGCCTCATAGATCAGAGGCATTTGATTATTATGCTAGTAGAAATCAAGGAAGCCCCAAATAAAAACATATATCATCTCATTCAAAAGCCAAATGCAAAAATGTATTGATTTTTAATGGATGACAACAAGCGGAAATAAAATATATAATTTTTTTTCTCAATTATCAATGAACTAAAGTGAAATATTAATTTGTTTTTTGTATGCAATTGGTCTGAGAAAAATAAAAGGCCCCTAACTCAGTAGCAGTAGGAATCAAAAAGCATAGTATAACTATACCGTATATAATTGAGGACAATGAAGTCTCAAGGTGTACACGTTTGAGAAACAAAAAAGAAAAAAAAAATTAAAACCTAGGAATCAGCACCTAAGGTTTGCTTGGAATCAACACTAAGTGGTGAAAACAGAAAAACAGAAGCTAGAAATAAGCACCTAGGGTTACTTGGCCTCAACACCAAGCAAGTGATATATATAGGAATCGAAGAATCAACACCTAGACTTACTTGGAATCAACACCAAGCACTAGAACAAAATTTCCAATCCAAATTTCATTAATTCGTGATCAACTACCAAGAATAACAAGTCCAAGAGCCTGTTAATAAGCTCACTCCAAATTACATCTAACATGGAAAGAAAATAAACTTGTAATGAGATTACTTAAGATATGGAAATAAAAATCAGATAGAATCAAATCTCTCTAATTGATCAATCAGCATTAATAAGTAAATTTTTGGTTGATCATAAGTAAAGAGGAAAGAAGTGGATTGGTAATGGGCTAAGTTAGGCTTCCATCCTATTTAGAGTTTGATGTGGGTTTCCTAGGTTGGGTTTAGGTGGAAATTATGCTTCAGAAGAGCTAGGACAGATTGAAGGGTTTGGGGGATTTTGTGGATTGGATCAAGTCAAATTGGATGGGCTTGGTTTTTATTTATTATTTTTTATTCCATGGATTGAGTTAAGGGCTTGTTCATATTCTATTTAAGGGGTCAGGTTGTCTAATCAGGTTAACCAAGTAACTTGGTTATGTTTGTCTTAATCACACAATACTTCTTCAGTATCAAACTAGAGGATAACATAACAAAGCAAGTGAGTGAGTCTTATAACACAATTCTGGTGTGACTTGAGCGATGAAGCAGCACATGGAAACAAGGGGATGAAAGCAGCAACAAAGGGCTGAGAAAATCATGACTGCCAATGTATTCGTAATGTGCTATCGAGGCTACCATTTGATAGCAGCTTGATGGTGGGTGATGGTCACAATGCAGTGTTTAATGGATAATAGGCAAGGTCACATCCTTTTTTTTGTCTGGTTGTGTTATAGGGTCCTAGGGTTGATTGGGCTTGACAGCAACAACTGGGGGTATTGGGAGTTTCATCTGGTGGTCAAATTTGTGATGACAACTTTGAGGAGGTGGCAATGGAGGTTTGTATGAAGACAGATGTGTTCGGATAAGCGAGTCTTTTCCTGGACCAGCGTGGGTGATAATTTTGCTTGGCGGCCACAGATTGGGTCCTGGATATTTAGGTTGCAATAGGTATTTTGCTTTGTGGTTGGAGTGGTGGGGTGATGACGCCATTAGCTAAGGACGGTTTTAGATTGGTGGTAAAATTAATTGTGAGGTTCTATTTTAGGTCACAGCTATAAAGGGATTGTTGTTGGGGAGTTAACATAACAATTGGGTTTGTAGGTGATGCTAGGAGCGTACTCTTAGTGACAGAAAATAATCGATTTTTTCTCTAACAGAAAAACTAATGTACTCTTAGTGGATGTCAGTTCTAGCATACTCTTAGTGACAGTATGCTCATAACGCAAAGGTCAAAGGTTTATGACCAGCGTGGGCCATTCTAAATAGTTATACCCATAAAAAAAAGGAAGAGAGAAAGGTCTTATACTAACATTTCTTCCCCGCATCAACAAAATCAAACTCAAAAGGCAATCCCATATCTCCCACAACTTTAGCACACATCAAACATGGAGGATCATATGTGCATACAAACAGGCATGCAAATAAAATTAATAAGAGCAACATAGTATTTATCCACATCTTTTTAATTACAAAACACACCCTTATTTAAAATTCACCAATTTCCAGGAAACCAGCACTCTCCTTCTCACATGCAAACCCACATCCTAAACCCTCCACCAAGTGGATTGGCAATAGCCTATCCTGCCAGAGCTTTTTCTCGAAGGAAAAAAAACGACTGCCAACCCTTTCCATCTCAAAATTTTCCAAGAAGCAATCTAGTCACTTTAATTTCCAACACTCATCATCCAAATAGCAAACATCTTCGCAACTTTGTTTCAAACACAATTTCATACTAATAAGCTTATTCTACACCATGGACGCTTTAGACACCCCATCAATTCTCCAGTGACTAAAACCTAACGAGACCAACTCAAGGTGTGAAAAGAATGCAATTAAGTTCATTATCTCTATAGCTATTCTTCATATAAAAAGCCCAAATAAAACCCTTGATTTCAAATATCAACCCAAGCAAAAACACACTCCACGCGTGCAATATTGCTGGTCATATCACACCATCCTTATTCAACCACCACATTTAGCCCATTCCTAACTTTAGCGTCCTCAACCTACCAATGCCACCTCCTATTTACTTAACAAGACTAAGACTACCAACTAAAAACATTTCTGTTTTTTCAGCTTCCACATTTCACCACAGTAAAAACAATCCAAAAAAACGAGTAACTAACCATTCTAAGATAGTTTTTTTTTTTTTTTCTTTATATCCCACACATTTTCCTAACCGTGTTAGCAATCACAATAATAAGATAATAACCGAAACCCTAGAACTAACATAAACTCCGTCCAAATAATTCAAAAAAAAAAAAAAAAACCTAATTGCTTGTACCGTACATAAAATTACAGAATAGAGAAAGATACACATACCGGAGCTAGAATCGTCAGCGGAAGACGATGCAGAGGAGGACTCGGAGTCGGACGAAGAAGACTCGGGGAAGAAAACATTGGTCAATAGCTTTCCAGCACCAGTAGCGATTGTACGAGTAGGAGAGTAGATGAGCCTGGAGAGCCAATTAGGGTTTTCAGGGTCCGGATTGGCTAGTCTTGGCCGCTCGTACGGAGTCCTCGCACCCGCGGCTCGCCTCGGCCGCACCATCTTGCCTCCCGATCGTGGCTCGGTGGCTCGGCGAGATCTGAAAATGGTGGACATAGTGACTTGAAAACGGAGAGACACAGAGAGAAAAAGCAGTTAGTTTTGTGTGAGTGAGAGAGAGAGAGATAGAGGGAAAGAGCGTTTGTTTTGTTTTGTTGTGCTTGTTGTTTGCGTGTTAGAGAGAGGAAAAAAAAAAAAACTGAGGGAAAAAGTGAGAGGCTGCGGATTTTATAGAATTGAAATTGAGAAAGTCGTTTGAGGCTTGTAGCGGTTTTTTTTTTTTTTTTGTGTTTTGTTTTAAAAAAGAGGGGGTTGTAATTATTTTAGGTGCTTGAGCACACTCATCCTGATGACGTGTCGGAATATGATTGGATTGGATTGGATTGGATTTTTGAAATAAGGAACAAAAATAGTTGTCTAACGGACAAATGATCTGTGGATCAGCCAAACAACAATGAAGATCTCATAGTACAACTACAAATGATGGCCTTTTATTTATGTTTTATGTTTTATTCTGTTTTTTCAGTTTAAGTCATTCATGTCCAAACAAGGGATAAACAACCAAGATGAAGATAATCTCTCCTTCTCTTCTCTTACAATGGTGCATTTTGTTATGTCAATGATTATTTAAAAACCATTTTTTCTATTTTTAAAAAAATAAAAATTTTATGTTGTTTAAATATTTAGAATATTAAATTACAATTTACATCCTTAAAGTTTGGAGTAATTTTTGACTTTTAACCTTTGATGCTTTGAAATTTGGATCAATAGTTAGGTAGCATTTTGATTTTTGTCCTTGCATCCAAATGTTTTTTTTTTTTTTTTGAGATGTCTATTAAATTGACCAACTATCCACCAACTTTGGTAAGGACTTAAGGCTCAAATTTGGATTTTTGTTATTATGTAGCCTCTACAATGTGGCAATTACATGCTTGGTTGGTTATCGAAGAATTTAATAATGACTTACACCATGTTTCTCTTATTATATATTGCATAACTCTCATCAACCAAATTCCCTAAGTGAGGATGAAGCATTGCTTCAGTGAAGTTAACAAATTTGTAGATGCCTTGGCAAAAAAGGACTCGAATTCAAGTTAAGATTTTATGCCTTTTGATATATATATATATATATATATATATATATATATATATAGCCCACTTGTGGACTTAAAGTATGCTGTTATTTTATGATAGTTTTGGTCTATATTATAAGATATTGCAATCTGTGTTCGCTAACTCTCCTTAGTTCCTGTTAATAACATTCCATTTTTACCA
Source organism: Castanopsis chinensis (assembly GCA_032878915.1). Lineage (NCBI taxonomy): Eukaryota > Viridiplantae > Streptophyta > Magnoliopsida > Fagales > Fagaceae > Castanopsis > Castanopsis chinensis. The sequence continues at coordinate 17,126,699 of JAVQMG010000115.1, read as the reverse complement.
CAAGAAAAAATTATGTGAACTGCCAAAGACTTTATAAGGCCAAAGAGGTATAAGCCCACTTCAAGCAAGGGTGAAGGGAAACCCGCAAAGGGTGAAAGGTTAGGAGAATCATTGAGATGCCCATAAACATGACAAAAATATCCGAAAATGTAAACTAGGGGGACCCTAAGAAGAGCTAGCAGGATGGTGTGAAGAATTTGAGAAAGAGAAAGCAAGAATGCATAGGCAGAAGGACAAAGCAAATTAGGAAGGTCATGGCTTAGGGTTGTGAAATAACCATTTTGTCATGAAAGTACATTGAATCTCAATTTTCTTTGCTTTTGTTGAATCCATAGCTAGCTCCTTGCAACACAAAACCTTAGTAGTCTTTTGTACACCCTCCTTACTATCACCGAAAGTTTTTCGAATCGCCTAAATTAGGGGCTGAAGGGTTTCATGATCGAACATAAAAACATCCCTTTTTTTTCTTTTATAATTAAATAGTTGGATAAGCAGAATTTATGCTCTGTTTGGATTGAGGGGGAGTAGAGTAAAGGGAGGAAGAGTAAGTTAGTTTACCTTATTTGAATGTTTTTTAAAGAAGGGGGGTTTGGAGGGGTTCTAACTACTTCTAACCCCTCATTTTTAATTCCCCCCAAAATTGGAGAGATTTGGAGGGAGAGTAGAGTACAAAAATTCTTGACCAAATAAATAACCCAATTTACCCTTATCATATTAACAAAATTACAAACTATATACCTTTGTAACTTTAAAAAATTTCTCTGAACTCTAAAGATTCACGGTGGCTCTCTCTCTCTCTCTCTCTCTCTCTCTCTCTCTCTCTCTCTCTCTCTCTCTCTCTCTCTCTCTCTCTCTCTCAATTTCTTCACTCTCGAATCGTCTCTCACTCTTCTCTCTCATGCCTAGCTTTCCCTTTCAGAGGTAAACTTTGTTTTTCTTTCTATTTCATAGGTTTCTTTTGAGTTGGATACTTGGATAAAATACTTATGTTCTTATAATTGTGATTTTATTGGGTAATTTCTTATTAATTGTGATTTAATGGGGGCAATAACATGTTATTTATGAGTGGGTTTCGGATTTGAGGGCTTTTTTTATACTTAAATTTTAAGTTTCAAAGTATTGCTCATAGCGTGTTTGATAAAGTGCTTGAGTGGGTCTAGATTGTGAACTTGCATAAATTTGTATCTCAATGTTGATTGTAGCTATATATGGATCTATATTTCTTGTTTATTTTTCTCTAAACACTTGAAATCCTATTAGTTTGTGATATATGGATGACGATGGTTGATCCTAGGGCTTTGTGATTGTGTATACAACGTAAGTTTGATTTTATGGTCAGGTCTTTTTTTTTCATATATATATATATATATATATATTTATGATTTTGTAGTTGATATGATTGATGATTGGTTTGTGATTTTTATTGGGTAATTGTATGTTATTTGTGAATGGGTATTTGACTTGATGGATTTTCTTACTAGAATTTTAAAGTTTCGAAGAGTCGCTCACAATGTGTTTGGCAAATTGCTTATGTGATTATGTATAATCAAACTCACATGAGTTTGTGCAGTGATTGGTTTCTGAAAATTTGTTTATGCATATTTGGGACAGTGGCTACTTTAGTGAAATCAAAGATACTTCTCAATATGATTAGATAGTATCTATTCTGTAACCTGTTATATTCGCTTTGATTATGTGGTTATGCTTTCCCCCCCCCCCCCCTCCCCCCTTAATCATGGATTGTAATAGCTTTGCTATCATGGGATAATTTTATTATAGACAAGAGAATAAAAGGAGACGTTTATTACAAAATTGGGAATGGAGACGTAGCTTAGAGAATTGGGAATGGAGACGTCGAATGGCAGTTGCTTATGTAGTTTTTCTTGTATTAATACTTCGAAGGAGGCCTTAAAGGAGACAAGTAACTTACTCAATTAGTAGTTTGAGGTTAGACAGACAAAGCATTCGCAAAGCAAAAAAGAGAGAGATAATTAGAAGTGAAAAGTGTCACGATATTATACGAATGAGGCCTGATGCTTTTTTAGATTTGTGTGACAAGCGTAAAGAAGGTGGCCTCCAACCAACACAAGCAATGATTGAAGACAAGTTGCCAAATTTCTTTACGTATGAAAAATGTAATCATAGCATAGTTGAGCCGGAAGTTTGGGAAATTATAATCTAGGTTTGTCATTTATTTACGTATATATTTGTTTCAATAACAGATCTACTAACATGGACTTGTGTACTAGTTGAGTTAAGATGAGCTTTAGATGTTATCCTCTTTGCCTCTGCTTAATATAGTGGCATAGGTTAGCTAGATTTATCAAATGTAGGGTTTAATTCGATGATGTTCCAAATTAAAAATTAATCTGTTGCAGTAAGCAATATGTGACCCTTTCTAAGCATATATAATTGAACGAAAAATTAAGCTTTTGAGGTTTGACAAATAGTTTGGCTTCTCATTTCTCACAATGATTATCTTCTCTTTGTTGATCTTCACTATTTGCAACTTTTTATATTGAGATTTAATTCTATTTATGATAAATTGATAATTATTAATATCAATCACCATTGGTTTTGGAAGCTGTTATTTATTTATTTGCTAATTGTTTGATTACGATCAAACTTGTCAAGGTCATTTCATTATTCTAATACCATTCTTAGTTTGTTGTCCTCTTTTAATAGGCTAAATGATGTAGATCGGTTAAGGGAGAAGAAAATATTTTAATATTTTATGTTGTTTTATCATTCCTAGTGGAATTAGGATTTATTTGCTTTTATAAGTTCAAATAAAATCCTTTTCCTAGTTGACGATTTTAATTGTTTTTTTTTCTAGTTAAATTGTTTTTCCTTTCTCAAGTAGAAGTAAATTTATTATTTCCTTTCCTAAAAGGAGTAGGAGAAATTTTATTCCTATAACTACTCTTTATAGAGAGGTTGATTAATTGTTGTGTTGATTAATAAAAACTTGTTAGAGAGGTTTTCTCTGTTATTTTTCCTACTAGCCTAGTGTTCTTGTGGAACTTAGGTTTTGTGGAAGAATTATAGTAATTGTGTGTTACAAATTTTGCTTCTACACGTCTACGCTGCATCAGTTGGTATTAGAGTAAGGCTAGATTCCTACCACGGCACAAAGAGGAGCACGTGGGGGAAGACCTGTTGCCATAGATGACATGTATGAAAGCGATGAGGTTGCAGGAAATACACAATTAGAGGCGCTCTTTCAACGAACAAAGGAGTGGTTTGATGCACTTTCAAAGCAGCTTGCCGCCTTAGCCGTTGAAAACCAATCTCAAAATTTCCATCCAAATCCATGTTATGTGGAGGAGGAGGAGGAATATTTTGATGTTGAGGAGGAGGACTACAATATCAAAAACGAGGATGAATACATTGAAAGAGTCTATCTAGTAAACTGGGATTCTCCACCAATTTATGATGACTATCTTGAAGATTTTAGTCAAGGAGAAAAGATTGAGCTTGATGAAAATAAAGCCATACACATACGAGGTGAGCCCATGACTCACACCATTATTGAGACTTTCAACATTAAAAAACAAAAGGTTATTGATTTTACTGATTACAATCATAGGTTGGTACAATCGGTTTGTTCAGTAGTAGATGAGTTCTCAATTGATGAACAAAAGTTTCAATCTGCTAAAGCTTGAACTTGAACACATTAGACACTATGGCTTCATTGGGGTTGATGAGATTCTCTCAAATTTTTTTGGTAATAAAGTAAACATTAATTTGGAAAGATTAATGGAAAACATTATTGATCCCTTCTAGGAGGATTTTATTGAACAAGACTTGGTAGAGGGCAACAAGAGGCGTGAACGAGTGATTTTAAGTAATCTTTGTGGAGGAGGAAATATGAAGTTTATGGATGTGTGCATGGATACTTTTTTAATACTTGCTTCATATATCCCACTGTGGCAAAAGAGGTCAAAAATAAAAATCTGTACATCAAGATTTATAATGAGTGAGAAAAGATTGATAAGTAGCATATTAATTCATCTTGTCTTACACAGAAAAATAGGATGGAGAGGGTTATTTGGGATTCCAATTGATCATGAAAGATTGCCACAAAACTTGAGGATGAGTTTTCCCCCACCCCAAGAGAATGATGCAGATTAATTAAGGGAGAAAAAAATATTTTAATATTTTATGTTGTTTTATCATTCCTAGTGGAATTAAGATTTATTTGCTTTTATAAGTTCAAATAAAATTCTTTTCCTAGTTGAATTAGGATTTTAATTATTTTTCTTTTCCTAGTTAAATTGTTTTTCCTTTCTCAAGTAGAAGTAGGTTTATTATTTATTTTCTACTAGGAATCTGTAACACACAATTACTACAACTCTTCCACGAAACCTAAGTTCCACAAGAACACTAGGCCAAGCAAGATATGTTCTATCTCTTGGATGAGATAGGAATTGATTCTAGACTGCGAATGAGGGCTTATCTCTTTCTTTTTAAAAATCCAAATATGTTAAGAGCTTTTATTAGCTATCCAGTGGAGGAGAAATGAGCTATTGTTTACAATGATGTCTGATCCTTAAATTCTCTAGCAATTAGACAAGTAAATGTTCCAAAAAAATTTCAGCTTCTAAAAACCTTTTCAATTGATGATTGAACTATAAACTCTTGGGATTAATTTTTGTGCTTTTGATATTGTAAAATGGTGACATCCTTGGCCTGTTTTGGTTTCAGCATTTTTTTATTTGATTGTATTAGTTTTATGAGTATTAGAAGAAAGTCCAGTGATTGTTTTTTAAATTCTGGAATTCTCTAGTCTAAAAGGGTGTGATAGGCATTGGCAGGGCCATAACTAGTTTTTTTTTAAGAAACACACACACGCAAGAGAGAGGGAAATGAGTTATAACACAAAGGTACATTACAACTCCACTCAAAAGCTATGATAACTTTTAAGAGAGGGTGAGACATGTTATACTAAACATAACACACTCTCTTAAGGGCCATAACTAACTTGCTTGTGGGTATTGGATGAAATGATACATTAGTGCTTTCTTTACTAGGATTAGATATAAAATAAATAATTAAATAATGTGTGCTAAGGCATTGACAGGGCCATAATTAATCAACTACTTCTTGAACTTGAACCTTTTTTGGTCGCAAGAAGCAGCAATGAAAAAAAAATTGTAATAATAAAAGTGCGCTAAGGTATATAATTATTTAATCTAATAAATTAATCATATTAATCATAGACCAATGTTGCAAGTCCATTTTCAAATAGGGGAAATTTGTCCATTTAGATATATTTAATCATTTCATCTCCTTTCTATCCTAATTTTTAACACATCCAAATAAGAGGAAGATCTAATTATTTCCCTCCCCCTTACTTAATTTTAAAAACATCCAAATAAGGTAGAGAATAACTATTCACTTCTACTCTCCTCCCCACTACTCCCCTCTACTCTCCTTTTGCTCCAAACTCCCAAGCATAGCATTAAACTCTAGTTCTCTTAATAAAGAAGAGCATAATTATATACCACTTGAATATAAAGATCATCTGGACTAAAATCATCCCATTTGGAAAAATGAATATAAGTAAATATTTGCATATATACAACAACAATAAACAAAGCTTTAAGTCCCAAAATATTGGGATTGGCTAAAATCTTTGCATGTATATGAGTAATATTTTATACTAAGTAAATGAAGATACAACTCGCAATAGTAATCTATATATATATATATATAATATAATAATAAGTGAAATTGAGAGAAACTCAAATTAAAATTTCAAATTAGAGTTCCAATTTTGCGCCATGTGTTCTAAATTATTTATTCAAAAAGAGTTTTATTTCTTAATTTTAGAATCAAATATGAGACCACATCATAAATATTCATCTAAGTGAGTTATTAAGTACAAAAACCAAAGAGTCTAGAATAAATGAATTGTAAAATAAAAAAAAAAAGTGCTTCACAAGAAGTAAAAAAAATGGACAATTTACAATTTATACCTAATAATATCTTTACAAAATTTTTTAAAGAGTTAACAAAATATAAAAAATGATTATCAATAGTATTTAAATTATATATATAGGAATTATATTATGCATCTTAATATATATTTTTAAGTGTATCTATACATGTATAGGGTTACAAGCCAGTATAAACATAAAGTAAAGTTCAACTCGTGAAGAGGATTGTGATAGTATACAAATTTTTCTATAGCACATGGACATGGATTTAATGCAAGGGGCAACTTTGAAAGATTGGTCTTTTCCACTAAGAACTAGTAGCTATCTGTATTTCATACTTGGCCATGATTGGAGTAGCATCCTTGTACCAATAAGAATTGCTAGAACCATCACTAGTTTCTGGTGGTGTATACACTTGATTTTGCACCCATGATTTAATCAAGGAAGATGACTAGAATGACCATCCATATACCCAAAAATCATTCTTGCATCACATGCATCAACTTGTTATTGCACTACATACATCAATTCATTTATTGCATATCATAAAAATGATCTTGAGATTCTAACGTTCGCAACGGTGTGTCTGGTTTCTAAATCGGACCATCGGATCGAAAGATATAGCATGATCAAGCTTGCACGGTCCATATACGTTGTGTTTAGAAAAAGTTGACCACGCATGATTAATTTAAATTAATTCTGATTGGTTAAACAATTAAAATTAATTGAATAATTCTGTGTTTGGTTGATAATTAGCGTCTAAAGTAAGGTTGCATGCATAAGAATAAAAGGGATGATTGGATAACAATAAAATTGTGGATAACTTGAATATTATCAAAATTTATTTTAGGAAATTTATCTACAAGATAATTGTAGATCAAACAATAATCAATCACCAAGGATCTAAAGACATCTGAAAAATCACAAAGAAACCTAGAATAAAAAAAGATCAAACCATAATCAAGCACCAAAGATCTCGCACAAGAAAAAATGAAGAGGTGAAGAAGAAGAAGGACTCACATCATCAACAGTCAAATTGTCAATCTCCAAGTGCCAAATTTCCAAAGAGCGCCTGGAGGTCACTGACGAACGATATTGGGGCAACCAACGGAGAAATCTAGGAAAAATACCAGCAACTTCCTCCCGTGTTTCATGACCTACTCCAAAATACTCATACATCCAGACTTGAAAATTGCCACAAAGCCAAAATAATTTTCCAAAACCTACACATAACCAAAAAATTCCAAACCTCATCTGCCATACAAATGGAGCCCCACCTAAGCTTGAAAGACTTCGCCTAGAAAGTTGGGTTATGAAATGCATCAGAGTAGCATAAGTCATGCCGCCCTAGTCATAATTCCGGATTTTTCCAATTTTTCTCAAGCTTTCTAAGTAGCGTAGATTCACAGTACTGCCTAAATCCGGACACAAGAAAAGTCCTAACAAAAAGAAGCATGAACATACGAGCACCTTTTGTCCCAATCTCACAATGAGGAATATTTTCACATAACCAAAACAAAGGGATATTGTTACTCCTCATTCTAGAAGGCACTACACTTAGAAGTTTCTTGAGTTCGGCTGAAGTAAAGGAATCATTGACAAGGATTCTATCACCACCCAACCTCAAACCAGTGATAATAGAGAAGTTATAAGGTGTCAACATTACCTCCCTAATTTATGGAAAGTGGAAGGTACATGTAGTGTCCCAAAAGCGTTTTGTCAAGACGAGAAGTAACTGGAGATCTTTGTATTCATGTGTCTCATAATTCAACAAAGCTTCAAAGAAAGTGTCAAAACTTGCTTCATTGACAATGTTTTTGATGCTAGAAGACAACGCTGGCCATGCACTTTTTAACATTTTGGAGACTATCTCGACCCTTGAAGCTCTGCAATACAAAAATTTCAGCTCATCAATTTCCATGACCAAATCCACATCACCAAAAAAAAAAAAAAAAACAATGCCCCACCAAAATTTCACCACAATCAAAATTCTTCATATACTCATACACTGTTAGAAAATCTGGTTTTGTATCTCATACAAAACACACAGCAGAAGCAACAAACATGGATCTATTTCATTCATGATTGATAATATGCACAATGTAAATTTCAGAATTTCAGAACAAGATAGCGTATCTTGGTGCGGTGAAATTCAAAACAAAGATTAGAAGTATTTGGAAACACTTTTAATCTTCACTCCAATTCCACTTTACGTCAAAGAAGTGTGGTCTCTCAATTAGTTTCAAAGGGAGAACAATTGAGCGGCTTCACTCACACATACACATCATTTCATAATGATGTATTTTTCTTATCTTATAAAAAATTATGTATGTTTATCCCTTTATAACTAACTGATTATCTAATTGGGTTGGTCTATTGGGCCTTTCCAATTGGGCTTTAGTGTGTGGCTTGGAGTGGGACCAAAAGGGACCAATAAGACACTAACTCCAATGGGCCTTAGACTTGTCAACTCTTGACAAGTCCAAAGTTACCATTAATTATATTTAATATCACTATATAAATATAATTGTACTCTAAGTTTTATTAATAAATTATATCTCAAGACTCTAATAATATCATTTGACCCTTCCATGAAATATCCATAGTGAACAAAGTCATAATAAACTGTCACTTTATAAACAACTATTTTATTCTTGAGTACCTGGTTTAATATTTTTGTTACTCACATTTATTGAAATCTAATTTTAATAAATATAAGTTTTTAGTAACTCCTTACTAAAGTGGGCGCCCTGAATAACCAGTTTCCATTAAACTTATCTCAAAAGGATATTTCGTGTCTTTATAAAAAGAGATTATGGATTCCATCTTAAGAATATGTGTTCCCTTAACACTACATGTGGTTACCCAACATATTGAGATTTTGACCGTAAATATTATATCTCACTCCTAATAAACAAAGTAACCTACACTTCATGATCCAGTCCACTACCCTTTCAAGATTGAGAGTCTGTGAAATTAGAAGTCGTGAGATTAATTATTCAGGTGACAGTTGTTGATTGAATAATTAATCTCACAACGGTCCAGTTCAATATATCTTAATTCTTAAGACACATCAACACATCAACTAGAAGTCTCTACTTCCATGATCAAGACAAATCATCTTAGTTGATGTATTATAGTTTTCACAAATGAAACGCTCAATTTTATCACTGACTACGAACTACATTCTGAGTTTACAAGGAACTTGGGATTTACATCTTCTGTGACTTTTTACATAAATCACACATAATGCATCTTATGGACTATGATAATGTTCCATTAGTTCATTTATAAATAGTCTCATATAATTAAACAATTTAATTATTTATGACATGCTAATAAATTGGATTTCTAGGGCATAAACCCCAACAATCTCCCACTTTCTCTCAAAGACAATTTACCATATATCCGACACTTATTTCCTTTTAAAGTAATTCATAATCACTCTAAGGCAAGGTTTGGAAACAAGTTTCAGCCAGATCTATTGCATAAATTATCTTTTCTACTACTACATCTCACGTACTCATATTTCTCTAATGAGATAATAATTACGCTTAATGTGTATCTTCACTACCTAGGATGAACACATATCTTGAAGTCCAACTTCGTGAATCACAATCAAACTACAATTCAATATTTGTACAACTAGTAACAATCAAATCCTCACTTTGGTGGACAAGCATATAATCCTTCATTCTCCTAAGATATTTGAGTATATATTTTACTCCCACTAAATTAAGTGATCTTAGATTCAATTGATATTTGCTTACCATGCCTACTACAAAATAGATATTTAGCCTAGTGTATAGCATAGCATAGCATAGCAAAAAGACTTTCTATTGATACAAAACAAGGAACCGTCTTAATATTCTCTTCCTTTTATATGTCTTAGAACTATAGTCCTATATAAAAGAACTTCAAACTTAAAAGGAAAGAATCCTTTCTTGAATTATTACATGCTATACTTGGTTAAAATCTAATCTATTTAAGCAGTATGAGATAGACCCAACATCCTAATTTCTAAATTTTAACAAAGTTTAAATTCTTAGGATGTGAACATTCTTTCCCAAGTACTTTATATCAGACTGGACTAGACAACAAAAAATCTCCATTGATGACAATAATTCTACATCATTCTAAATTATTAGAATGTTATCAACATACATTAAGAAATTTATTATTCTATATAGCATTTACACACATAAGGCCTTTTAATACTTGATCAAAATCAAACAATTTGATTGCTTGATCAAAGATGATATTTTATGATTTAGAAGCTTGCTTTAGTCCATAAATAGACTTTAAGCAACTTGTATACTAAACACTACTGGTTCTTTGCTATGAACAAGTCTAGTTACATCATATAGATGTTTTCCTCATATTTCATCCAAATGAAATATAATAGATAAGAGAATCTAGATAGGGTCAAACTTGACTATTGGTGCAAAAATCTTTTCATAGTCAAACCATTTCTTTTTGAATAAATTTCTTCGCCACTAGTCTTGACTTTGAAGGTTTGCACCTTCAAATCTATCAATCTCATTTACTTGTAGACCTATTTGGAAACAATAGGCTTAATGCCACTAGGAGTCTCTACAAGTTCTAGACTTTAAATAGAATCTAATTCTATTCACATAACCTTGATCCAGTATTTCATATTCATATCATCTATTACCTTTATGTAGGACTGAGGATCAAATTCATACCCTTGTGAAATGACTTCAAAAATTTATTCCAAAAGTATGAATTTATTTGATAATTGATAATCTTCCCACTATGACATTGTACCGTGTAATAGTTATCTACAAAATAATGTCTTATGGTGTATCTAATATAACCATCTCATTTCTAAATGTATTTTATAGTCGTCTTACAACAAATTCTGACATTTTTCTTCTAGAACACTCTACCTTTAAAAGAGCCCTATTCCTCCTTTATGTATGTACTGACTTAAAGAAGTCATTGGAACTTTATTGCTTTATGAAAAGGAGCCCTAGATCATATTATCCTCTAAATAGAATTCATAGATTGGGAATATAACAAAAATAATGGTTTTAAAAGCCCATCTTTCACCAATCTTGAATATCATTTAGATTATTAAGATCTAGACATAAGTGTCAAAACATACAACACCAAAAGATGAAACTTTCTCTTTAAAAAGTAAAACATGTAAACTTCCATCTAAAAGACAATCATGGACAATGCTTAGCTTTACCAAAATAGAAACACTTTCCTTTTGGTCATACTTTTAAGACTAATTTCCTTTTGGCAACTACTAGGGCAACTAGCTTGCCCAAGTGTTTGGTATTTTAATTCCTCTTCTTACGACCTTTTCCTTTCGGTCTAGGCTAAGAATTTGAATTTGAATTAAATCATCTTGATCCTAGCCTTAGCTTTTAGGATGTCTTCCGTTGCGTAGAACTCACTCATCAATTCAAATAATTTAGAAAGAATTTATTTTCAAAAACAGTCTGAATTGATCAAATGATTTTAACCAGGACCTGTGGATCATATCCAAATGAGATTAACAATTAATCTCTACATCCAAGAATTCCAATTCATTTTAAAAATATAAATCATTTTCATAAAATGATATAAAATTGGAACTCCTTAAGCTTTTCTTAGCACTCAATACGATTCATACCAAACATCTCATTTAATATAGAGTCTAAAACTAGTACTAACTCTTGCATCTCATGCTTTAGTACAATTGACCTAGAAGCCAATGTAACATTTTAGCATTTCTATGGAGACTATGGTCACATCATAAGCTATCTTCCATAAATGCATCATATATAGGAAATTATGACAATGCTGAATCGAAACATAAATATGTACTTCAGCTTCTTTAAGTACCATGTCTAAAATTATTTCTTAATTAATGTGATTCTATTAAAATAATATTTAGAGAACAAAAATTTATGACAACTTTATTTTGAGACTATGAACATAATTACAAGGACATTATATTTTGCATCCTTAACCATATTATATGGAACCCGAAAACCATACTATACTAGGTGCAACGACAACCTAATCTCGTAATTAATATTCCTCAGCATAGAGTGAATATCAACCACTATAATCTGGTGAGAATTCTCTCATTATTAATGCAATCATGATTACTCTTACCAAACAAAAATAATTTGCCGCTCTTCCTTTAGCCTCAAAGTAATAATAGCAAGAACTCAACATAGAGGATGCTATCAAACTTAGTCTAGTGTACACCATTGTCTAGACCCATGTATAGCCGCATAATTCTACCCCTGTAAGGTTTAATCTTGTGGTACCATGATGCAAAACACCTTCCACATGGAACGTAAGGCTCAAGGCCAAGACGAGGTGCTTGCCCCACACCACTATAAACCTGGAAGTTCAATCTTGTAGTACCATGAAATAAACACCTTCCGCATGGAACGCAAGGCTCGAGGCCAAGACAAGATGTTTACCCCACACCACTATGAACCGACAATGAAGGCCGTGAGATCTAACCCTTGAATCTCTCTCCCATTAAAAATTTTAGAACAAGTGGATTGTATTGAAATCATTGTGATCTTATCACAATTTTAACCCTACACATCAAATGTGTTTAATTGTTTAAATTCAATGTGATGTTACAAAGTCACATCACAATAGCGTAATGAACATTCGCATAATCACAAAGAAGTTTAATCATGTAATCAGTGAAATAAATACCCTCTGCTTGGAATGCAAGACTTGAAGTCAAGACAACGTATCTATTCACATTACAATAAACTTAACAAAAGAGTCATTTCAGCACTCTCACTCGTTATTTAGGTTTTTCTTAATTAATTGTGGTCTCATCACAACTAATAACCTTGCACTTATTGAAGACTCTAATCTTATTAGAATCACTAACTAAAATAGAAGTCCTAAACTATTTAGGATTCCTTAAATACTAATGAATCAAAAATTAGTTACATAGAACTCTATCCTTAATTTACTAAATAAAATATTCTAATCTCATTAGAAACTATATACCTTTTAATTAGAATTTTAATCTCATTAAAAACCTCTAATTAAAATAAATTAAGGACTAAGAGTTCTATTTAACTAACATCTTTGATCTCATTATGTCTTTAAGTTAGATACTGATTAACTTATGTCCTTAACTTTATAGGATTATAAAATTAATCACACAACCTTGCTTTTTATCAAAGTTTTAACATTTAGTCAAAAACAAGTGAAAACTCAAAATTTTGTGCCTTTGATCGGTCGAACCTATTACTCGATCGATCGAAAAATGAAGAAATTCATCACAAAGCTTTTGCCTTGTTCGATTGATTCTCGATTCCTGTTCAATCGATCAAAATTAACATTTGATCGGTCGAAAAGAATTCTCGATCGATTGAGACAATGAAGAATTTCATCATAAAGTTTCTACCTAACTCAATCGGTTCTCGATTCCTCTTCAATCAATCAAAAAATACATTCAATCGATTGAAAGGAATTCTCAATCGATCGAAACTCGCAAAACTGAATTTTTCAAGAATTTTCAAGTAACCGTTTTTGACATCTTCATTGTTCTTCCATCAAAAACACCTTTTGATTTTATCAACGAATATTTACAGATCAAACTTTAAGGTTTTCAAGATCATTATCAAGAACCCTAATAATGCTAGAAAACTTTTGAAAACATAATCTAAATCTCATTAGGAATAAATTTCATAATCCTAGCATTAACAAGATAGCATATATATATATATATATATATATATATATCTGTGCATCTCCATATAAATACATATGAAACACACATTAATATATGGATTCAAGACATCCAAAACATATAAAAATTTGAATGCATATGAAACCATATATACATCCAAGGCAATTAACATGCAATAATCTCATGTTGATAAAAAGTCCAAGCCACGCAATAACATTCAAGCTATGCAATGTAGTCCAAGCGGCGCAAGAATTGATCAAGCAGTGCATTAACAAAACAGACATGACAATTATATAACTGTTACATTCAATCTGTATATTTATATACCTTGGCATGGATCTCACTCCAAGATCATGTTAATGGTGCAATGTCAAAGTGTGTCCAGTTTCTAAATCGAACCATCAGATCGAAAGATATCGCATGACAAGTTTGCATGGTCCATATGCATTGTGTCTAGGAAGAGTCGACCACACATGATTAATTTAAATTAATTCTAATTGGCTGAACAATTAAAATTAATTGAATAATTTTGTGGTTGGTTAATAATTAGTGTCTAAAGTAGGGTTGCATGCATTAGGGTTAAAATTGATGATTGGATAACAATAAAATTGTGGATAACCTGAATTTTATCAAAATTTATTTTAGGATATTTATCTACAAGACAATTGTTTTAAAAAAGCCTGAATTATCTAGAAAAGAGATAAAAAAAAATATGGACGGAGGATGAAAACATGTTTAGATACAAGAACTGGATCAAAAAACCCTAAAAGGAAAGTCTGAACGACACCCAGACATGAAAGAACGTTCGGCATCCAAAAGCACCATTTGGCACTTTTGGAGTGTCGAACGGCGCTTTAAAAGTGCCGAATTGACATCTTTTGTGCTTTGGCCCAACAACCTTTGGGTAACGATAAGGCACACCCTTTTCGATCTTTTCGTAACAGGATACATCCGAATTCACATCCTAATCGTCTGTGCCTACTTTTTAGAGTCTTCTGACCTCTATAAATAAAGGCTAGGTCTCATAATTCAGCACCTTTTTTTTACGATCTGAGAGGCATACGTTTTGGGGCTCTCCAATTGTTGATACTTGTGAATCCTCTCTGAGATTTGTTGCTTAAATTAGGGTTTTTAGGTTTCAAAGATACCTGAATAAGTTTTTTTGAACCCTAAAAGATCATCTCAAGTAGAAGAATGCTCATGCAAGAGGTTGCTTTCTAACCTTTTGTTTTTTATGCTTCTCTGATCATGATGATGCATGTTTAATTGTATCAAATATTCATATTCTGACTTGTTAATTTAGATTATGAAAATATGTTCTTGATTATTTTATTGTTACTATAATCTGTTTCTTAGTTTTAAAGATTTGCATGTAATTAACTCTTTTTCTTCAAAATAAAATGGATCTGCGTCTTCCTTTCTTGTAAATCTAAATTTTTCTTCAAATAAAATAGATTTGCATCTTCATTAGATGTAGATCTAAATTTTTCATCAAACAAAAACAGATCTGTATCTTCATTGATGCAGATCTAGATTTTTCTTATAGATCTGCATTTTCCTTAGATGTAAATCTTAATTTTTCTTAAAACAAAATGGATTTGTATCTTCCTTAGATAAATATGATTTTTTTAATGCACGCAGGTTTTTGAAATAATGAAAGAGATCATGTATTGTTGTGTTGGTTGTTTATTTTGTTTGGTCCATGTAGCATAAAATTATTTTATAAATGAGATCCTTTCCATAAAAAAAAATCATTTTCAAATGGAAAACATATCTGATTTTTCTGTTATAAAAAAACCATTTTTGTCATTACAAAACAGATCTGATCTTTTGCAAAACTCAAAACCATTTTTTTTTATCTCTTAAAAAATAGATTTGAATTTTTTTAACAAACCAAAAGACTTTGTTTTGTTCAATAAAAATAGATATGAATTTTCTCTTCAAAAACCATTTTTTTACACTTACCAAAACAGATCTGATTTTTTTTTTTAATATAAGTCAAAATCAATTTTTTTCTAATCATTAAAACAAATCTGAATTTTTAAACAAAAAAGAGAATACATTCATAAATGAATTTGTGTGGTTTAGTTTATTTTACTTATGTAACATATCATTCATGACATGTATAGAAATGGTACATTGGTTACAAGAGTTTAGAAGACCAGACTCTATCTGGGCGGAATGGGTGTTTAACACCTTCCCATTCCGTAACCTAGCATCCGAATTTAGTTTCTTTGGATAGGTAGACCTAGGTCTTATCTTTACTTTTTATTTTGGGTAGAATGTAACTAGGACAAAAAATCATGTAATTATTTGGTAGTTTGTAATTGGGACCCAAAGCCATGTAATTTTCAAATTTTCAATTATGTAATTTTTTTATTCAATCAATTACAGAGGAACAATTCAGCCATGTATTTTTATTTTTATTTATTTTTTTGTATAAAAAAAATAAGTGGCGACTCCACACCACTTACCCAAAAAGAGAAGTGCCATAAAGAGCACATCACAAAATCTCTTTGAAAGCAGCCCAATTTCGAGGTCTCTCACAGGTGGCTTGAATCCATTCATCCCTATCGCATACAAATAATTAAACGGTTTGGTTGGTGGCATGATCTCCACTCCTCCGTCTAACATCTTAACCACAGCACTCATTGGTGGTCTAGCTTCTAGCGAATCTTGAACACACCACAAAGCAACCATATTATTGCTTTCTCTCAATCCTTCTCTTCAATTCCACAAGCCACAGTCATTGCATCTAACTCATTATTCTCAAACTCATCCTAAACTTGTTTTGGGAACCAATCAAGGCTCTCAGAAGGAGTAACATTAGTGTTCCTCCTCCCAACTATCTCAAACAAAACAATTCCAAAGCTATAAACATCACATTTTTGTGTTATCGAATGATTCTTCAACAAAAACTCTGGTGCTGAGTATCAAGGAGTCCCCCTATACCTTGAGAGTGTAATGTGGGTGTCATCATAGTTACAAAGCTTTGCAAGTCCAAAATCAGCAACTTTAGGAAAGTAATTTGCATCAAGTAGAATGTTAGCAGGCTTAATGTCATAGTGAATGATTCTATGTTGGCATTCTTCATGCAAGTAAGCGATACCTCTGGCTGTCACGATTACAATATCATGCAACTTTTCCCATTCAATTTCTTTTTTGTCATTGAACAAGTATTTGTCTAGTGATCCATTTTCCATACACTCATACACAAGGGCATTCGTGAGTTGGTCATGGCAAAAACCATATAATCTAACCAAATTTTAATGGTATGTTCGACCAATTGTTCCCACCTCTGCCATGAATTGCTCCTCAGCTGTTTTGGCTGAACTCCTATTCAGAACCTTCACTGCAATCTTCATCCCATTATGCAACTGTCCTTCATATACTGTCCCGGAGGCTCCGACACCCTATGTTTTGGAGTAATTTCTTATGAAATTGCATTGTTCATTAGCTCTGAATCTTATTGGCTTCTCTCTTGCAATTTCTAGGAGGAACCCCTCAATGGTTGATGCAGCAACCTCCCTAACCGGAGCAGCTATTGTTCCATCTTTTTTTGCACAACTGGAAAAAATAGTGAGAACTGCCATAATGAATGTTGGAATGCCAAAAGCCAATATAACTGCAAGTTAATTTCATCTGATAATGTGAGAAAATTTGTGTAAAACAGAATGAAATTGTACCATCATCTCATAGAGAAAAGAACTTACTCGCAAAAGCGGGGGTTGGTATGCTCCCAACATATGAAGACATCCTGACTGAAACAAGGTTAGAAATGGTTTAGGTAGACAGATGGGATGATTAGTCGTGCTTAAGAAATTAAAACAACAGTAAGGCCTTCACAAGGATCGTTATTGCATGAATTCAATCGCTTCATTGTGTGTGTATCATATTTTTTTTTTTTTTTGTAAATAAAGACACTGTCTTACACATGAAATCTTCCATTTTGTGCTTCTCAATCTTTTTTAATTCGTATAATTAAATTATATAATTAGTTTAGAAATCCTATATACAACAAACAACGAACATTCTAATACCCTAATAATAAAATTTTTATTAGTAAAACAATTAAAAGAAATTATAAAAATTAGTAATAACAGAAAACAAATTAAAATGTGAATATACAAATGATGTAAATTTAAGTATGTTAGACCTTGTATTTAAAAAAAATTATGTTAGTGCTCTGTTTGTTTCGGCAATAATATTTTCTAGAAAATGAGTCATTTTCTAAAAAGTATTTTCTATAAATTTATCTCATTTTCCTATGTTTAGTATTGGTAGCAACCTTAAATGGGTTGAAAAACAATTTTATAATTTCTCTTATTTAGCTTGCTATGAAAAAGAGTTGTTTTCCAAACAATTTTAGTGGAAAACTATCTCTTAAAATAAGCTTTACTTTTTTGTTAACTAAAGATAGTTTTCATTTTACTCATTTTTTTATACTATCAAATACTGAAAAACACGAAAAATTATCTTTACACAAAATTTTCTATAGTTTGTATCGTTTTGCTGATACAAATTGATATTACATATCATATTATAAGAAACTTATATGTGAACGTTGTTGTATACAATAGTTTTAGTAACGTTGTTTGTATTTTTTGGAAGTACATGTAGGTAAAAAAGTGTGCGAAAACACGTGTAATATTGTTTAAATACTGAAAACTCTTGTTCAAAATACACTACCAAACGCCCTCTATACTTAGGTTATTGAGGTCACCACTTGGGTTCTTGCTCCAGAACTTTGGCCCGAGACACTTCAGAAAGCTAGGCAGCACCAGACTTCCCTCTTATACCTTGACCTGAATATGATGAAATGCATCATACAAAATCGTTGGAAGAAGGCTACGAGGAGATCTTTTATATTGCTAACAGGCATACTATAGATTTATGCAAGGCAGTTTCTTCACCGTGAGGAATTCTAGCTAACCATCTAAATATTATTCTAATTATTCAAATAAAGTGTGCTAAACAGTTTCTTTTTCTTTTCTTTCTTTTTTTGCCGTTTTCTTTTAGGAACAGCTAGGGCAGAAAGTGCTAGACAGTTTCTTAACCGAGAATTTTTTTGATAATAATCTCGGTTAAGAAACTGTCTATCGCTTTCTTCCCTAGCTGTTCCTTAACCGAGATAGCTAACCGTTTATATCAATTTGAATTTGAATTCCATATTATTACTTCACATGGAGTAGGACAGCTGACAGCACACTAGTTTAGACTTTATAAAATTGATATACGTGTATCATGCTACGTATGGTTGCCATGAAAACATAGGAAAATTAAAGAATAACATTTCTATAATTTTGTACTTTTGATTTTTAATGCCTGAGGACTGAGTAAACATTAATGTAGAAAACATCAAACTTAATTTATTAAAAAAATATAGTTAATAATTCTAGTTTTTTTTTTAAAGGCTTTTATTATAATTGGTTTGTATATGAAACTACTTATTCTACCATTTAAAGAAAGAGTAATGCTACATACACAAACTATTTTACAACATTTTTACAAATTATTGATATGGCTTTAACATTTTCTAAATAATTATCAGTAAATAAAAATGTGATGTTAATGGCGGGCTTGATTAGAACAAATAAGAATTTGTCGTTTCTCAAAAAAAAAAAAAAATTTTGTCAAATCAATAGTTTGTAAAATTGTTGTAAAATAGTTTATGATTATAGCATTACTCAGAAAGAAAGCGAATATATATGGTAAGGTAATATTTTAATGAAATTATAAATATAAGAGGTTTTATAAAGAATATAGAATCTAATGTTAATTTTATAGTTTCTTTCATTAACTTTTCATCTAAATTAATAATTATGTGTAAGTCACATGACTGTTTAAAAAAAAAAAAAAATCTACTAACATCAATTTATACAAAATACGTTCTCAAAAAAATTTCTACGAAAGACCTTCACTAACACACGTGTTTTTGGTAGAATGATGAAAAAGTAAAAGGGTGGTAATTAAATTATTATTATGCACTAGCATATAACCCGCGCAATGCACGGGATACTGTAATTCTTATTCATGGTAGAATATGTAAAAGTAATAATAATAAAATATTAAAATTCTATTGTTAGGAAATTGTTATTTTCACTAAGTGTTTTATCCTCCTACTTATATCATTCTCTAATAATGTAAACATGTATCATAAAAATTCCATGATAGCTCCTTAAGCCAACTAATCGTAAATATGATATTATAAAAATCTTATGCTAACTCTATAGATGATTAATAAAAAACTAAATACTTATGTCAAAAAAGAAAAAGACAAAAAGAAAACAAACTTTCTTATTTTTTTTATTTTATAAACTACCTTTTTTTTAGGAGATTATAAAATATCTCTTAATGTGTGTTTATGCATGAAATATATTCAAATGAAACATAATGAGGAAAATACAAAACACCTCATCACCATTATAGGATTCTTACTGTAACTCCCCAATTTACATTGCAAAGAGGACAATTAATTCCAAGAATACAAAGTCAAACAAAAAATATATCTTGAGGTAGGGGGGAGAAAAAAAGAGATCCCTTAAAGCCAATCCTTATTTTGTACTTGCACTTATTGAAACTAAAAATTGGTCCCCCTCAAGATCAAATGTCCAAGCCGATGTAAGTGCAAAGAAAGTGGCTATGGTAGGCCTAACCAAGTCTTCCATTATAGAATTTTCTCAATACCAATCATTAAAAGATAAGAGCTGGTACCAATAGAAATCTACATTGCTTTGCTCTTTCCTTGAGCCGTGTACATTTGGTTTTCAATTTCTTGATGCTTCCTACCAGTGTCCTTTCCCATCAACTTCTATTTCATTAGGATCTTGATAATATTTGCATTTTTCTCAAATTCACCAATATTCATTTTCTTATTTGTCTCTACCTCTTTTTCAACTACTCTTTGGCTCAAAGTAGCAATTAAGACCTAGCAAAATAAAAATAAAATATTCATAAAAAATAGCATTAGCATAAAACATATATAAAATGATGCATTGAGTTGCACTCTATAAAACTCAAAGGATTATTATATCATAAATTATCCAATTTGTTGGTCACTAATTGGGTGCAGGGGCAAACACATGCATATCAAGAATTACGTATAAGGTTGTAACGTTGAATGCTCATAGGACACCAACACGAAACTGGTTCAAAACGTAGTTCTAATGTTATCTGTAAGGGCACAAAATGGCCTTGAGCCCAAAGGTGTGGCTGGGCTAGCCCAAGTGGCCTTTACAATAGAATTTGTAGAAAATGGGTTCAAAGCCTAGACCCCCGAGTACTTTTAGAAGGATGCGGTGTAAGGTCCAAGTCCACTTCTGTGAGGCGGCTTGCTGGTGGGGTAACCCAACTCCCTTCTCGGGCGTGGGCCGAGGAGCCTCTGTGCTGGGCGGCGCTCTGTTCTTCAAGGGAGAGAGAGAGAGAGAGAGAGAGAGAGACTTCTTCTTCTTTCCTTTCCCTCAATTCCCGATCCCCTTTCTTGCGGCATCCCCCATTCTATTTATACTCCCCTTCTCTGGTTGCCACCCATCTTGTCCCTGAAAACGCTCCCCAAGACTATAAAGCTGACCTCCGTCCCTTCAGAAGTCATCTCCTCATTAATGCGGCTAGGCGGGTAGGTGGAAGCTTTTAATGCGGAGGCAGTAACCTTTTTGCAGGGCACGTCCCGCTTGCTCCCCTTCCTCGGCGTCCCATTGAATCCCGTTCCTCAGCTCTAGCCCTTGCCGTTAGAGGTCATGTCCTCCTCGGACACGGCCACCTACGCAGTGATCTCCCCGATGAGCCCATGGCCTTTGGGTCTTTAATGACCTCCTCCCTTTTCGTGGCTTCTTGAGCCGAACAGTGTCCTTGGGCCAGACCTAAGGCCCACGCAGCCATCCGGACGTCTCTGACCCCCACATTATCCATTTAAAAACAGTTAATTTGTTAATAATCTGTATATCAAGAATCAAGAACATATATACATTGATTTAGGAGTGACCATTGTTCTAAGAAAATAACTTGGAATCAGATGACTGTGGATGAGATTTTTGAAGACTTTTCCTAAAGACACCATCTCTAAGTAAATGGTAAAATTTATAAATATTTGACCCAATAGAATAACATCCCAAAACAATAAAAGAAGATATCTTTCTACTTCGCTCTTGTAGACAACATCCATCCCATATAGCATCTTGCAAAAAACAACATGACATTCCATCCCACCCTTAAAAGAAAACAAAAGACAGGCATGTACGAAAGCAAAAAAGAAGTCCTAGTTATGAAAAATGTGTGCTAAGCACTTGGTACAAATTACCATTGTTCAAATGCATTTTAAAATAATAATAAAAATCCTCCACTCCATTGTTCATTGTTGCTAGTTTCTCCCCACTTAAATTCAATCATTCAAGCATTAACACAGCCAGCAAATGTCACCATATTATAGTTCACACTTGTCATCAAGGTGCACATATGTTGCTAATTCAGAAAATGGACACTCAAAGTCATGTAATGAGTCTACCCACACCTAAATATGATAAAACATCTTGATCTACCTTAATTGAGTACCACACTACTTATTTAGTAAGAAAAACAACTTAAAAATGAGGTTATATGCAACAACAACATGAGTTTATATGCAAATTAAGTGAAATTAAGATTAGTGCACAAAGTTCCAAAATAATTGAACAAAACAAAGATTCAATAGTATGAGTGGTAGAAACTAACAAAAAAATAGATACTAAGATACCCAAACTTGTAATAAATATTTAGGTATTTGGGTTTCGTCACACATTCAAACATTTATTTGAATACAAAACAATATATATATATATATATATAGTTTTTTAGGATAGAGAAACCAAATAGTGTGTGCCCTTTTAAAAAAATAAAACCCCTTAATTGTCAGTCTTCCAAGGAGAGAGAAAGAGATTGGCATTAAAAAAAATATACAAATTTGCATATTCCTCTTTCTCTCGAAATCAAACTAAACTGGCCTGCCTAAAAAAAATAGGGGATATATTGTATGGGTTTTTCTTTAGAAGAAAATAATTAAAGTAGCAATTGAAATAAACATAGCATACACATTAAGAGAAGTAGAAGTTTGTTTGGCGAAAACATTGCCCTGTTTTGACTTTGGAGTTGTGATGGTTATGAAAAAGGGTAAGAAAGTGATATCTTTTGCTATCTCCAAGAGATCTAGTACCTAATAGCACTTGACTTGTACGTTGAAGATATTTCATGGGTGCCTAAAACAATTCCAATAAATAATAAAACATTAACATTTGAACAATAAAAAACTATGATATCTAAAATTTAAAACTGAACAAAGAGCACGAAGTTTTTTTTGAAAAAAAATAAATAAAGAAAGAGATATCGAGAGAAAGAGACTAAATTTCATACCACATCAAGAAAAACTCTTCTGTCTTCTTTGCTAACTTCAAACTTCAACCGAAGCCTCTCCCTATTGTCTGTACCTTCTTTGTCTGCAATTTTTTTTCTTGCTCTTCTCTCTTGCTGCCTTGTGACGTCCCTTGTACAGCAAAAAGGAAATCTAATATAAACTAATAAAATCTAACCCAAAAGCCTAAATCATATTTAACGACCAAATTTCAAAATACTAGCAGCGGGTCCAGCAGTCTAACAATAGCGGTAAAGATTGTGGTAAGACAATCTCACAATGGCGGTCCTTAACCTTTTGATTTAGTAATCTTCTTGCAAAATACCCACCATCTTATCTGACAGAGATCTTTGTGAATTTGTGCTTTGACAAAAGGACGGAAAAAACATACAAACAAATATGTTTATGTGAGGAAGAAAATAGGTAGTTTTGATAGCAGTTAGCTTTAGATGAGTGGGTTTAACGTTTGTGTGAGATTTGGTGTTTGGCTTTAATTTTTTAGATGTGTTTGTTTCGTACGGTATAACCTTTTGCTTTTTAACTTAAGCATTGTAGAGTTTTAAATGGGCTTTTTTTCTATATGTCAGATCAGCTATATTGATGAGGCCTTGTAATCATGATGAAGATGCAACAACCAAAAACCTATTATTGATATAGCACGTTGATTAATAAATCAACCAAATAATTAAACATACTAAGGACACATAAACAAAAAAATAGAACTCTCACTAAAGTGTTTGACTTCCTTAAACAATATAGCTCAAGTCATAGCAAACCCTGAAATATAATTGAAGGGGAAAAAAATTCAACCTCAATCCTAAAACCTACTTGATGTATTTTAAAACAAAATAAAATTTGGTGTTTTTTAATAGAATACAACATTGGTTCATTAAAAGACACAAATTAAACTATTATTATTTCTACACATGCATAAACCCCAAAACTTCATGGCACATCCCATTTTAAAGAAGGAAAACACATAACAATGCACCCAAAATTTTCCATGATTAAAATATCATAATGCTTAACGATATGGCATGAAGGGAGTTCTAAATAGGAGAACTTAAAGAAAAGAATCCACCCATACATAAAGGCGTGGAATATTCATTGATAATTGTCAAGTGGAATGGTCATTGTCATTTTCTTCTTTGCTATTTATTTAGAAGTTTTATACTAAAATTCAATTTAGTTTCACAGTGCTTGCTCTTATATTCATATTTAATTCAATCTGATATTAATGGCCATTTAGAAGTCGCAATAGAACTTAAAAAAAATAATAATAACTATATAAAAATCATCTACCACTAAAAACTACTGTATTTCTGTTTTTTGTCATATATCCGCCACTTTCAAAACTACACAAAGTTGTAAATTAAGAAATCAATCCATGAGAATGCCCACATGTTTAGACTTTTTGAGGAGAAGCACTAATATTAAAAATTAGATTCACTACTTCTAAGAGGCATTTGAAAAATAAATTAATCTTCATGTTGATCATAGCAATATACAATTAAATAAAAATATTGAAGAAAATTCAAATAAAATATATGTAAAGACACATCTAGTAGAAGTCCTACAAACAAATAGAAAAGTGCATAATAAATCATATAAGAAATGTATAAAACAATATGTACTTGTTTAGGTACAAATTGTTGTAGAGAGAGAAGCAGCATCCAACAAAGAAGACATGGTTGGTAGCATAGCATGCAGATTGTAAAATTAATCACAAAATAGCCTAGAACCATTTTAATCCTAATATTTAAAACAAAAACAAATAGAAAAAAAAAATCCTTACCCAAATACCTAAATGAAAACAAAATAAATTCTAACCCAAATACCTAAAAATCAAACCAATCCAACCAAATATCCAAACATAAAGCATATTTAACATTCAATTAAAAAAAATTACCGGTGATGGTTCCAATAAAGTGGAAACTATACCTGGTAGTACTGCTTCTACTTAGACTTGGATTGCTTCCAAGGATTTGCCTTTCCACCTACAAACCCAGAAAAAGAAAAGCTAAAGAAAAACCCTTTAATTTTTTATCACATAGGTTTAAAATTGAAATCAATCAATGAAAAATGAAATCTACAATGGAATCCAAGAGAGTTAAATAAATCTAAATTTGTACTTGATAAACGCTAAATGAACAAATTGGAAACTCTTCGCCAGGAATGCTCATTCTCGAAGCATAAAGAAATTGAAGAGACCAAAAATACTCTTTGCTTTGTAATCCAATTACCCATAAATTACCCAAAACAATTTTAACCCGAAGATCAAAATACAAACAAAAGCAACACATATACCCTAACCATAAACCAAATCTAATCCTATAACCTTGATCAAAACCAAATCTACACAAATGCCTAAATTGAAACACTTAAACATATATCATAGTTATCGTGTAATTTTAAAAAGAATAAAGAAAACCTTCACCAGTAATGGTTCCGACTGCATGATGGTGGTGGCTACCCTGAAATTTATCTCTCTATTGATCTTTGTTCTTCATCTGTTTAATGGGTTCATAATCTCGACTGAAGGTGCTTTCGATCTCTCTTTTGTAATGTTTTCAATCTCTATTCTTCTGCAATTTACGAAATCTCTCTTTGTATCTCTCTGATCTTTTGTGTTTTTTCTCTTTCAACAAACCATCTCGGTAACGTGAAATTTAAACCTTTCGGTGTAAAAAATGAATGGCTTTTATTATGTTTGTTTTGGGCTAAACAGGTGTAACGTGTGGGTTGTTGTGATTTTAATGGTAAATGTGGCAGATTTTTAGATAGGCTTTTTTCCTTAGGTGGCAAAATGGCTTCAATTGCAAGAAAAGACTTTTGCTTTTATATATAGTATTAGATTATTATAAAAAAGGGTCATGCTAACGAGTGCCCTTGGGGCAATGGTTAATAATTCATTTTTGAAAAGTTTTGACACCACTTTATGGGAAATGAGAAAAGCTATCAAAATATTAATTGCTTTTTTTCTTCCCTTGTAAAAACTTTCTTTAAATGGATTGTTAACCAATGTGCATCCGTTAGCATTTCCCTTATAAAAATCAGAATGATGAAAATATAGGAGTAATTTTGATTTTGTTTTTATATATATTTTTTCCATGATATCATTTTCTTTCTTCTTTCTTCCCAATTAAAAAAAAAATGGTGGGACTAGGTTAAAAACTCCATCCATCTCATTTTCCTTCCTTTTCTTTTTATTACACCAACCCAAAAAAAAACACACACACACACACACACACACACACACATTTCTCTCTCCTTTTTTCTTCCTCCCACAATCAAACATAGCATAGCTTGTGTAGCCCAATGTCAACAAAAAGGTCCAAAATTTAGCTTAATAATGGACTAGAGGAATCAAGCCCAAAGTCCCTATTGGCAATGAGCCCAAAGAGCAATACCTTTGCTATTGTGCAAGAGTGTCATATTTGTCTGGTCCACCATTTCACGTTCTATAAGCTGCCATATAATATATTCTCATCTCATCTATATATAAATAACAACCAAACTCTCATCTATATAAAAATAGGCCTCCCCTCCATTTCTGCATTCCGATTCTCTCTCTTTCTTTTTCTCTGTGTGTGTGAAATATTTGATAGATAGAGAATGCCTGGTTTAACCTACAATGTACGCTTGCAACAAAGAGTTCAATGACAATACCGAGCAAGATCAAAAGTTACATTACGTGAGCGTTTGGATAAGCTCACGTTTTGCGTTTCCTGTGGGTTTTTTTTTTTTTTTCCCAGTTGAGCGCCTCTTGCACTGTTCATTGTCCATGAACAATGCATTTAGGCATGTGAATAGTAAAAATTTTGTGAACAATAACTTTTTAATTATTTTTTTATTGTTTTCAGTTTTCAACAAAATAAGCGGTATCCAAACAGACCCTACAAGTCCAAATGGCACCGTTACAATCTCAAGCGCAAGGTCTCTCTCTCTCTCTCTCTCTCTCTCTCTTCCTTCATATATCAATCATTTATTCATTGTTATTTAGAAATAGACACCTTGTATGTCATTGGACCACTTATCGACCGTCGTACATGGAATGCAACCAATGATCCAAATCAAAACACGCGACACAAGAATCGGAAAAACTCCCAATCATGTCACATGTAAAAGGCACAAAATTTAGTATATAATTACACATTTTTTTCTCCTTGACGAAGTAATCAACCAATGTTATAAATTTCGTTTCGGAACCCGTTTAAGTTTGTTCAGTGGAACGGAATATTTCGGTACCGGCCAATTTCAGTGTACAATTTCAGGATATTTAGGTTTAAAAATAAATAAATATATATATATACACACACATATATATCCCACTTTTATTTTTATTTTTTTGCTGAATACTTTTATAATTTTTTTGCATGAATTATGCTAATTTCCACAGCATTTCATAGTTATTATTAATTTATTATAATGAATTAATGACTCACAGTTAGGGGTGTGCGCAGAGATGCCGTCATCGATCCAACCGATCGGCGTCGATCTGCCCGCACCGCTGGTGCAACCTACCGACGAAGCCGATGCTAGCGATCGGAGCCCAAATGGACTCTCGATGATGGTGCGGTGCAGTCATCAGATCAAAAAGCCCAAAACCGATTCTCGCCGAACCGAACCGATACCTACATATATGATATAACTTTTAGAGGTTTGGATACGACGTCGTCTCACCGAGAATCTATTTTAATTTTTTTAATAAAACGTTGTTGTATTGGGTGTTAGCAAAATAGTATAAACCTAGGTATGCAGATTTCTCCCTAGGTATAAATTCTTTCTTTCACTCTCAGTCTCAGAAGGACCTTAACTCTCTCTTGCTCTCACCGCTCGCCGACCTGAGTCCCTGAAGCCTCGCCTCAACTAGCCTCTACAACAGCCAACAAGTGCTCACTAGTCACTGGCTCACCGCGACAAACCACTAGTAAGCCACTAAGGACTAAGCCCCTCTCTTCTCTCGCCTCTCGGCAAAAACAAAAAGTTCAAATTCCAAACTAAGCTATACTGTTACCTATTTGATTTATATTGTTTTTTATCATTTTTTTAGTACCTATTTGAGTTGTTTTAGTTGTTTGGAATCAATGGTAATAGTAACACCGTTACCTATTTGGTTTATACTGTATTACTGTTACCTATTTGGTTTATACTGTTACTAAGTGTAAATGCTTTGTTTTTTATGTTTTTTAATTAATGATAGTTAATGATAATAAATGCTCTGTTTTTTAGTTAATTCCTGTTTACCAAAAAAAGAAGAAGTTTATACTGTTACTATAAACTTACTAAAGTATTTATTACTAAGTTTACTAAGTTTATAGTTTATGTGATTTCAGAGAATATGGAGGTGTGCTGGTTTCATCGTGTACCTTGAACCTGGTTGAATGTGCTTGGCTGTTCTACTTCTATATGTGTGATGTTTTTGGAATAGACTTAACTGCAAAGACAGAAAGATATGATATTGGCAGAATTTTTAATGTTTCAAACCGACCAAACCGATTAAACTGAGCCAACCAAACTACATCGCTATAGGTCAAAAAACAGACCCTAATCGGTATGCATCAATTTGAATTATGAGAAAACCGATCCCTATCGGTTCGGTAACAAATTCGAGAAAAAACCGAGCATACCGAACCGCGCACACCCCTACTCACAGCGTGATAAAGAGACTGGAGAGCTCTATGCCTACATAAATTAGACTCTCTGTTCAATGAACTCTAGTAGAGTAATTTGAGATGTGGACTGATGTAGTTGTAGAATAATTTTTTCTTAAGGGAAAACTAGTACCGGCCGAAATTCCCATTTCGCCCGAAACTGGCTGGAATTGACCGAAATGGCCAAAACGGCATGAAACAGACCGAAATTTAACCCAAGGTGGAATGGAAGGTACTAACGTTCTAGATTGCACAGCGGCACGAAAAATTCCAGGCGCCACGGAACAGAATTAATAACATTGTAATCAACAAATGGAATGCCAAAAGTCAAAATTCCTAATATCATGCTTGCCAAATTAACCTGCCCTAGGAATGGAGTGCAATTGATGGACATGAAGATTACAGGGCTTATGTGAGCTTGACCCTACTTCTCTTCTATATTCTATATAAAAAAAGGACAGTTAAGTTGCTTGTGTTTAGGAAAACGATACTAAAAAGCTTAAAATGGTAGAGGTTCAACAAAGGGCTTAAATTACCTTGTTGCTCTTAAAGGTATGTGTGAGCTAAAAAAAATGTTGGAGCCTTTTTTGGTCTTTTCCTCTATAATCTATTGTTGACACATTTGGTTGAAATTACTAAGTTGCCCCTAACTTCATTTGTTAGCTAAAATAAAGTGGGGCCCTTTTTAGTCTTTTTATTGTTAATTTTATAGTGATGCCAGACATTTTTCTTTTTTGATGAAATTACTATGTTGATTCCTAAGTACATGGGTAGGCTAAAAGTGTTTGGGGGCCTTTTTGTCCTTTTTCCTATTAACCCTAGCATGTAGATGCTTCATGATGCCCTTTGTCTCTTTCTTGTCATCTTGTTCAGCTGCTTAACTTTTTCACAGTCACAAATAAAGCATAAGGTGAGATACAAAGATGAGAAAAAAAAAAGTTAACTGTGAGCTAACCGTTAGAGAAAGAGAAGAAAGAGGGAAAAGAAGAAAGTGTTTCGTCTTTTTTTCCTCACATGTTTTTTGTTTATCCATATGCATACAAAAGTCAATTTTTTCTCCCAAGTTTATTACTTGGATTAGCTCGCTGTTAGGGTTCAGAGAGAGAATTTAATAATCATGATTGCTTCGTCTTTAGAATTTACCGACGTACATATTTATTTATTTATTCATATGTACACATAAGTCAATTTTTTAGTTATCCATACATACATGTTTATTGATTTATAATGGATGACAACAAGTGAAAATAAAATATATAATTTTTTTCTTAATTATCGATGAACTAAAGTGAAATATTAATTTTTTTTTTGTATGAATTGGTCTAGGAAAAATAAAAGGACCCTAACTCAGTTGCAATATGACTCAAAAAGCATAGTATAACTATACTATATATAATGGAGTACAATGAAGTCTCAAGGAGAACACATGTTTGAGAAATAAAAAAGAAACAAAGGTTACTTGCTTGGAATCAACCCCTAAGATTTGCTTCGAATTAATACTAAGTGGTGAAAACAGAAAAACAGAAGCTAGAAATAAGCACCTGGGGTTACTTGGCTTCAGCATCAAGCAAGTGATATATATATAGGAATCCAAGAATCAACACCTAGGCTTACTTGGAATCAACACCAAGCATCGGAAGAAAACTTCCTATCAACTTTCTAGAATAACAAGTCCAAGAGCTTGTTAATAAGCTCTCCAAATTACATCTAACATGGAAAGAAAATCAACTTGTAATGAGATTACTTATTATATGGAAATAAAAATCAAATAAAATCAAATTTCTCTAATTGTTCAATCAGCATTAATAAGTAAATTTTGTGTCCACACCAACTCTCTTGGGTGGGAAAAAACTAAATTCCATCAAATGTAGCTCATGGCGATAATAGATGGGAGGAAAACTTTGGATTGTGTAGGGCATGGGCTTGTGCATAAGTAAAGAGGAAAGAAGTGGATTGGTAATGGGCTCAGTTAGGCTTCGATCCTATTTAGAGTTTGATGTGGGATTCCTAGGACAGATTAAAGGGTTTGGGGGATATTTGTGGATTGGATCAAGTCAAATTGGATGGACTTGGTTTTTATTCTTTATTCTATGGATTGAGTTAAGGACTTATTCATTTTCTATTTAAGGGGTCAGGTTGTCTAATCAGGTTAACCGAGTAACTTGGTTATGTTTGTCTTCACACAAAACTTCATTAGTACCAAACTAGAGGATAACATAACAAAGCTAGTGAGCGAGTCTTCTAACACAATTTTGGTGTGGCTTGAGTGATGAAGCAGCACATGGAGACAAGAGGATGAAAGCAACAACAAAGGGCTGAGAAAATCAAAATTGCCAATGTATTCATGATGTGCTATCAAGGCTACCAATTGATCGCAGCTTGATGGTGGGTGATGATCACAATCCAGTGTTTAATGGATAATAAGCAAGGTTGCGGCCTTTCTTTTGTATGGTTGTGTTACGGGGTCCTAGGGTTGATTGGGCTTGACGGCAACAACTAGGGGTATTGAGAGTTTCATCTGCGGTCAAATTTGTGATGACAACTTTGAGGAGGTGGCAATGGAGGTTTGTATGAAGATGAATGTGTTCAAATAAGCGAGTCTTTTCCTGGACTAGTGTGGGTGCCAATTTTGCTTGGCGACAACAACTTGAGTCTTGGATATTTAGGTTGCAATGGGTATTTTGCTTTGTGGTTGGAGTGGTGGGGTGATGATGCCATTAGGTATGTATGTTTTTAGATTGGTGGTAAAATTAATGGTGAGGTTCTATTTTAGGTCACGACTATAAAGAAATTGTTGTTGGGGTGTTAACATAACAATTGAGTTTGTAGGTGATGCTATGAGGTATGAGTGTACTCTTAGTCTTAGGGACATGTAAAATTCTAGAAGATTCTCTCTCTAATTAAAACTATATTCTTATTGAAACAATGAAAAGAGAGTACAAAATCAATGAATGAATTATACATCATCACTACTCCTATATATACATGATGTAAGCAAGCTAAAACTGTGTAACTAACTCCCTATTTTGGTGGAAAAAGCAATTATCAAACAAATCCTATTCTAATATTACACATGTGCTTATATCATAACTAATTTTCAACTTTCATAAAATCTTACTACACTACTCCAAAATTGTTTCTAACAGCTCTGCACTTACCAAGACTGATTCTACAGTGTCCACTTGATCACTACTCTTCCTTGTTCTAGCTACTATACTGGCCTCTTGATTACTATTTCCAATTCCAATTGCAAACATTGTTGTACCTCATATTGCTGTACTCTTTGGTATTCTTTCTCACACTCCCCCTTAAGAACAAAGCTCTTGCACCTTGATTCTCCATTGTTTGTTTAGGGTACTAAATACAATGAGCAAAGATATTGATTGAGCCTAACCTTTTCAGCAACCTTAGGTAATTATCTACCCCAAGTGCCTTAGTAAAAATATCAGCTAGTTGGTTCTTTGATGACACATAAAAGTTTTAATTGTCCCATCCAGAATCTTATTTCTAACTATATGGCAATCTACCTCAATGTGTTTAGACCTTTCATGAAACAAAGGATTGGCAGAAATGTAATTTCTCTAGTAGTCCATATTGGATTTCACCTAATCTTTCTCATTCTATATTTGCTACTCAAGTTGTTGATAGGCATGCTTACAAGTCTAATACTTGGATCATTGATACTGGAGCAACAAATCATATAGTTCATTCTGTTGCTCAATTGACCACAATCACTCCAATTGTCCATAATTGTGTCTATTTGCCAAATAGGGAACAAGCTTTAGTCACACATGTAGGCACAGTGCAAGTTTCTTTTACATTAATTCTCACTGATGTTTTATGTGTGCCATCTTTTACTTTCAATTTGATATTAGTTAGTAAACTCACTAAAACTCTTTGTTCTTACCTCATTTTTCTTGGTGATTGTTGTTTTATTTAGGACCTTGCTCAATGGAGCACAATTGGTCTAGGTAAAGCACACAATGGCTTATTTCTGCAGCAAGATTTAGATTGTAGACCTCATGCATCTACTCTTGCTGCTGCTGTTAGTTTTGTCTCTTCATCAGCCTTATGGCACAGTAAATTAAGACATCCTTCTCATTTTAAACTTCACTTGTTAAAGCAATTTTTACATTTTGATGATGCCAATAAAATAGCTTGTTGTGACATTTGTCATTTTTCAAAACAGAAGAAGTTTCCTTTTGCTTCTAGTACTTATGTATCCAATAAACCTTTTGATTTGATCCATTGTAACCTCTGGGGTCCATTTGCTACTAATACCATTGATGTTTTAAGTTCTTTTTAACAATTGTAGATGATTTTACTAAATGTACTTGGGTGTATCTGCTTAAACATAAGTCTGAAACTCAACTTTATCTTCCATACTTTGTTTCTATGGTGAATACTCAGTTTAATTGCAAAATCAAATCTATTAGAAGTGATAATGGTACTGAGTTTATCTTAAGGATTTCTTTCAATCTCATGGCATCTTGCATCAATTGTCATGTGTTGATACCCCTCAACAAAATGTTGTTGTTGAGAGGAAGCATCAACATATTTTCAATGTTGCAAGGGTAGTTGTTTGTGTTTTATCTCTACTTTACCTCATAATAGGGACAAGTTTGCACCTAGGGCTAGGATATGTGTGTTCTTTTGCTATCCCCATTGCATAAAGGGTTACAAAGTTTTGGACCTTACTTCCAATTCTATTCATATTTCCAGAAATATCATTTTCTATGAGCATATATTTCCCTATGTTCTTTCTTCCCAACCTTCATCTTCATATCTGGATGACATGATTTTTCCTCATTGCACTTCAGACTATCCTTCGCATTCTATTGAAATTGCATCCCCTTCATCTCTTCCTAATTCTGATCCTCATTTGTTAGACACTACTTCCACACCTGCTGTAGACAATACTGTCCTTCCTATTGTAGATCCTACTGCAGAATCTACAATTCCTATTGCTATTCCTCCTGCAACCACCACTAACATATCACCCTCTTCCATTTCACAATCTGACCATATTTCCTTGCCTACTGACCATATCACCACTGACATATCACCCTCTTCCTTGCCTTTTGCTCCTTTACCCTCTCTTAGAAGATCAACTAGATCTCATAAACCTCCCTCTTTTCTCTCTAAGTATTCTTTCAAGTTTGTTAGCACTAAGCCTAATTCTGGTTTGCTATATGATCTTTCAGATCATTTAGACAATTCTCACCTTGGCCATAACTTTCATTCCTTTGTCATGGTAGTCAATTCCACTCCTTCAGAACCTGCCTCTTTTCATAAGGTAGTTTTGTATCTTGAATGAAGGGTTGCTATAAATAAGGAAATAGAGGCTTTAGAGGTCAATAATACTTGGACTTTGGTTCCTTTACCTCCTGGAAAGTTACCTATTGGTTGTAAATGGGTTTATAGGGTTAAATACCTTCCTGATTACTCCATTGACATGTGTAAGGCTCGTTTAGTTGCTAAGGGTTTCACTCAAAAGTTTGGTTTGGACTATTTTGAAACATTTTCCCCTGTGGCTAAATCTATCTCTGTTAGAATTGTGCTTTCTTTAGCTACTGTGAAAGGATGGTTTCTTTATCAAATGGATGTTAATAATGTTTTCTTACATGGTGATTTGGTTGAGGATGTCTATATGTTCTTACCACCTGGTTTTCACAGCAAGGAGGAGAACATTGTGTGCAAATTAAACAAGAGTCTTTATGGTCTCAAAGAGACATCAAGGCAATGATTTGACATATTCTCCAAGACTATTTGCAAATGGGATTTGTTCAATCAAAGTCTGATTATTCATTGTTTACTCACACTCAAGGGTCTTCTTTTACAGTGCTCTTAGTATATGTTGATGACATTTTACTCACAGGAAACAATCCTGCTTGTGTTGATAGTTTGAAGAAAGTGCTTGATGATAGGTTTGGGTTGAAAGACCTTGGTTCCTTAAGGTACTTTTTAGGTCATGAAGTAGTAAGAACTGATGAGGGTATAAACTTGAATCAAAGGAAGTATGCCCTTGAAATTTTGAAGGATACTAGTTTTCTTGGATCTAAACTAGTCAGATTTCCCATGGAACAAAATTTAAGGCTTTCAAAGTATGAAGGGAAGTTACTTGCAGACCTTGGGCAATTCAGAAGGCTAATTGGAAGATTATTATACTTAACCTTGACAAGACTTGACATCTCTCTACCTTTCTCAATCATTTTCTACAGAAGTAAGAATTTAATTTAAGACTACATTTGTCACTTCCTCTTTATTAGGAGAGGCCTGTGTTGCAGGAAACTGACACTTGCCTATGAAATTTCGGATGTGCATGAAATATATACAATAAAGTATCATCAGATTTGCATAGTTAGCCTTGCTTTTATATTATTTTGTGACTAATTATATATAATATTTGTTTTATGGAAAATAAAGGCTATCCACGTTGAGAGGCTCAACAAGTCACAAGTTGAAGGTGGGCTAGGCCGATTACAAAGCCAACACGAGAGAAGAGAGCTTGCCATGGAGTAAAGATTCAACCCAGAAAAGTAGAGCATCCAGCCCAGGTGTGAATTCAAGAAGAAGCCCAAGATGCAATCCAACATGGATGAAGTTTGCTAGGAAAGAAACTCTTACAATCAAACATAGGTGTGTCACAATAGAAAACAAGTCAACGTGGTGGGCTTTGGAAATCAATCACTAATTGAATTGTTGTTGTGGGCCTCCGTATTACTTCGCCAAAACATGTACCTGAAGTCTTAGTGCGTGGCTTGGAATATGAAATCCTTGTTCTTCTTGTATTA
This sequence comes from Castanopsis chinensis, assembly GCA_032878915.1. Classification (NCBI taxonomy): domain Eukaryota; kingdom Viridiplantae; phylum Streptophyta; class Magnoliopsida; order Fagales; family Fagaceae; genus Castanopsis; species Castanopsis chinensis. The sequence continues at coordinate 17,091,240 of JAVQMG010000115.1, read as the reverse complement.
GGATTAGAGAATAGTGTGCGGCTACTTTTCATCTATAAGCCTCTAGGTCAGTTTGAAAGAGGGACGGCCAGGACTGGTGCGCATGCAGCAGCACGTGGTTTCTTCTATAGCTTTTCTTGCATTATGATTATTTCTTTCTCTATTTTATTTGTAATATTTTATTTTATAGCTAAATTTATAATTAGAATTGAGAAGGATTATCAGTAATATTTATGTGATTTGTTTTTTTCCCACAATAGTTATTTTTTCATGATTTAAATTGTTTTTGCTTCATATCAATTGACTAAAACAGAATTCTAAATATAAGTTCAATCATGTTTTCCTCACAATTTAAAATTTGTCTTAATTAATTGAATACTTAGTTTATTATTTCTTGATTTTAAAATTGGATATCTCTTGTGATTTGTTTAAATATGGATACAATTAATGATTTGATTTTATACTTAAGAAGCGAAGAAGAACATGCTTTTAATTTTTTAAAACAAGGATTTTGATGAGAATATTTTCCACGATAGCAAAATTGATTTCTAGACTATCAGACAATAGTTGAGAAAAATTAATTATCATATATATATATATGCTGATATGATTTACAAAGTAGATTATAAAACCTTAATTCCTTCCTCTAGATTGTTTATATCTTTTTTTTGCTTTATATTATATCTTTGCTTAGTTTAATTATTTTCTTAGTATATTTAATTTCAAACAACCAATTTTTATTAAACTAGATTAGGATTGATTTGGTTAAGATTTGATTCATCTTCTTACGTTCATTCAAGTCCCTATGGGTTCGACTTCGTTTTTATCAAACTATACTTCAGTACGATTCGTGCACTTGCGAGTACTTTAAAATTTCAGAACAATTCCTTATAATGGTGAAGAACGGCAAAGGGAAACCTACTGTGATGGATGCGATACAGTTCTGTATAAGAAGCAGAGTAAACTATTACAAAAGAGGGAACAAAACTTAAAAATAAAAAAAAAGTATTACTTGAGCATAAATATTTTTTGCTAAAATATTGGATATGATTACAGATTTGCTAAAAAGGATTACTTGTTAAACTTTTAATCACCTTATTTTGCATTTCAATTAAACAATTCCACTCTGAATGATAAGTGCCTATTTTACAGTTGAACTATTCACATGTATTTCATCAATTTTCATTTTTATTTTTTAAAGGAAAAAAATTTAATATTTCGGGCAAAGAGATTGCCTAGATGTCTTCGTTGGAAACAGCAAGAAGTGCCAATTGAGCAACAAGGCACTTGGTCTGTACACATGTATTTCATCGTTAAGATGGTGCTAACGAGGCTGATTCAAATGTACTCAGAACAGAGAAATGCCTCCGCATCTAAGTTTGGGGTTCTCGGTCTTGAACAAACCCAAGAGAAATGAAAAGCATAACCGGTTAAAGGACCAACTTAGCATCATTTTAAAAAGAAAACAGAGAGAGCAGTATTACATACCAATATCAACTGCAACACAAGAATCCTCCACAACATATCTCAGCGGAACCAAACAATAAACACAGAGACCTTGAAGGCCTTTGAGCATTCAACTACCTTTTTTTTCTTTTAAAATCGTTTGGACCAGCAAGATCTGAATGACTTGAATTCAATTCCTCCAAATATTTTAATGCCAAATCCACCGTCCCCATCTTCTTTAACTGACTGACTAGTGATCGATAAATATAGAATGAAGGACGGATCCGCCTCATCTTCATCTCATTGAAGAGTCTTATAGATTCCTCAATGTTACCTGATCTACCGAAGCTCTCAATCAATGCAGTATAAGTAAGCAAATCTGGTTCAATCCCATTCTCACCCATTTCTCTGAAATATACTAGGCATAAATCTAGTCTCCCTACCTTCTTCAAGTTATTTAATAATGTATTATAAGAAACAATGTCTGGGGCAATGCCAGCTTCTTTCATGGAAGCAAATTCGTGAAGCATTTCATCTGTGCGTCCAGCACGACCCAAGATGTCCAAAATGGTATTATATGTGAATAAATCGGGTTTACAACTTAGACTCTTAAACTGATCATATATCAAAAGGGCCTTATCAACCTGCCCGCATTTAGCAAAGGCAAAGATGATTCTGTTTACAACTGTTGCGCTAGGAGAGGTCAGTGCTGACACTTTTTTGACGAATCTATGTAGCTGTACACCATCATTTGTTTTTGTAAAAGCCTTGGCAACATCGGCATAACACGTTGAACTCAAGACACCATTAGATATTAATAAATCTTTGAAAACTTGCCACAAAAGGTCAATGTCATGCTTTTCACTCGCTGCCCTCAATAAGAGATTATATGCTTTAGGGCTAAGGAAGATGTGTTTATGATGTAATGATTGAAGTAATCTAGCAGCAGCAGAAAGATTTCCAGCTCTACAAAACTTGTCAACATAAGCAGTAAAAATTTTCGTATTGGGCCTTGAAGCATTTTCTACAGAAGTAAGAATCTGATTTAAGACTTCATTTGTCACTTCCTCTTTATCAGGAGAGGCCTGTGCTGCAGGAAATTGACACTTGCCTATGAAATTCCTTATATTGGTGAAGAACGGCAAAGGGAAACCTACTGTGATGGATGTGATACAGTTCTGTATTAGAAGCAGAGTAAACTATTACAAAAGAGGGAACAAAACTTTTTTTTAAAAAAAGGATTACTTGAGCATAAATATTTTTTGCTAAAATATTGAATATGAGGCAAGAGACAGATTTGCATATAACAGAGCTTCAAATGGCCATTAAAAGTTGCAGTTGTAAAAGGGCAACGGGACATTGAGGGGCCGTTTGGTAACACATTGTTTATATTTTTTGGAAATTTGTGTTGGTGAAAAAGTATGTGAAAATGCATGTAATATTGTTTAAAAACCGAAAACATGTGTTTAAATACATGTACCAAACGGCCCCTGAGCATCTATAAATAGACAATAGTTTTGGAGTTGATTTCAATAATTGCGGACGGTTCTTTCTGTTTGTCATTTCTCTATCACATATCTATCTTAAGACTTTAGATCCTTGGCTTTGTATACATCTAACTAGTAACATAACATTTTCTAATTCCACTATAATTTTTGTTTATAATATTCTTCAAAATGATATAACACTTCTTCTATGCATTTTTTTTTATGTCAATATATTTTCATGTACCGTTTTATTAAATTCTTTTTTTCTTTACTTTTCAGATATACGTATGTTTCTCATTGAATCAAATTCTACACTTTCTTTGTGGGTTTCTTTCATACTTAAAAATGAGAACGAACTCTAACTAAAATCAATGAATACAGTCTTAGTTTGATTGTTATGAGCAACAATGTATCCTAAATGATCCAAAACACACTTGCATTTTGTTTGCACCAGTAGAATTGCACGTACATTAATTTCACCCTAATGGTCCCACACCACAGAAAAATCAAAACCACGAAAATCAAATTCGAGAATGGGAACCTGATAGTTTCATTCACTTACATAGCAAATGTGAAGCCTGCTTTGAATGATGGAAAACTGAGGAATCGGCAAAGGAGATTTTGTTGGGTTGCATAGGAAAATGTAGCGCTTGAGGTGCCTTGAAGTGGTTATCATGCTTCACTCTTTTTGCTTTCTAAGGAAGACCACTGCCGCACCTTGAACGCCCAAGGGGCATACATTTTCCCCAATCAAAGAGAAGGCATACACATAGTACTATAATAGGCTCAAACACTTCCTCCCAAAAGCATAAACCTAACCATGAAAGAGAGAATAGTATAAATCCTTCTTCCAGTATGTTCGTAAATGTATAATAAAAAAAACACATTAAAAAGAATTACACTAAAATAAATCAAATCCATGAATTGGTGGAATGTAGGAACTGCACTTCACTAAGTTGTGAAAGAGAAAATGTGATGTCTTTTCTTTATTCTTCTGAAAATACAATTGTTCAAAAGACTTGTTATCATATTGATATTTTGCTTCCCACTGATCCTAACTCATTGACTAGAAAGGAAAAATGATTCATGCAGGTTCACACAAAAGAAACAGAGAAATTAGTGTTACCGTGATTGGGTTCTTGATTCTGAACTTATGAAACTGGGTTTTTTTTTTTTTTTTTTTGATAGCTAAAGAATTATAGCTATGGATGTGTCTCTGATTGTTTGGTTTCACCTTGTGGACTACTTCAAGTTCCACTTTTAGACCTATATTGAATAGCTCAACCTCCATTTTGGAGGAGAGTTTTTTAGGGGCTAAACAATAAAAAGGTCAGTTCTTAGAAAGCCTAAAAAACACACACAAATGTGAGTGTACATTTCAACCAATGCAAATGAACATGAAGTGGACAGCTCATGGTCGGATCCTTACTGTGGATAATCTAATACTTAAGGGCCGCCCTTTGGCTAATAGGTGTTATATGTGTTGCTGTGATGGGGAGTCGGATAATCACCTTCTTCTTCATTGTCCTGTTACCCACTCCCTTTGGACTTTTATGCTTCAAGCCTTTAGAATTCTTTGGGTTATGCCAAGATCGGTGGCAAGTTTGTTATCTTGCTGGCATCAATGGCTTGGGAAGCACAGCTCGGACATTTGTGTGGTTGGAACAAAATCGTCGATCCTTTGAGGACAAAGAGAAAATGTTGGATGAGTTGAAGCTTTTATGCCATCGTAGTCTTTTTGAGTGGCCTCGGTATTGGGGTTTTACTGATTGCTCTTCTCTCTCTGAGTTTTTGTCCTCCCTTAGCTTAGTTTCCTGATTTCCCTCTGTTTGTTGTGTTGTTTGTTCCTTCTACTGCTTGTTGTTCGTCGTCATGAACTTCTTGTATTCCTCATTTTTCTATCATTTATAAAAGTTTCCTGATTATCTATCCAAAAAAAAAAAAAATGTCTAGAAAAAATTGTGTTTTTGCTATCCAGGTTCTCACCTCACATTCTTTATTGCTGTGAAACGCAATAAAGAGTGTTTGTACCTAGTGTAACAGAGCGTTTTGGGAGGTACCAAAAAAAAAAAAAAGTTCCCATTAGCCCAGGTATCGGTGAGGCCTTTCACAGCATTAAATGTGAGGTGAGAACTTGGATAGCAAAAACACAATTTTTTCTAGACAGTAATGTTAATAGGCTTAAGGCTACATGTTCAATTTCATTGGTTGAAGCCTTTGTGTGTGTTTTTTAGGCTTCAAAGAACTGACCTTTTTATTGCTTAGCCCCCTAAAAAACTCACCTCCAAAATGGAGGTTGAGCTACTCAATATAGGTCTAAAAGTGGAACTTGAAGTGGTCGGTGAAACCAAACAATCAGAGACACATTCATAGCTATAATTTTTTAGCTAAAAAAAAAAAACCAGTTTCATAAGTTCAGCGTGTGCTCGGTTCGGTTCGGTTGGTTTTGTATAGGTAAGGCCAACCGAAACCGAATATTTAAGTTTGTGAAATTCTCAGCCTAACTGACTGGAAATCAAATTGGTTTCGGTAGTATTTTGGTTTCAGTCGGGTTGGTTTTCGGTTTTCCAAAGAGAGGGTTATTGAGATTTTCAAAACCCTAACTTTAATCACATATTAAAAACAGAGTAATAGAGCAACAGAGAAAGAGCTGTTGAACAAATTAGAACGATAGAGAAAGAACAACTTCCAACAATATTTGTTCAACAATTTACACACAAATTCCAACATAAAATTGAAAATATTTTGAATAAGCAAAAAGGATCCAGACAGACAAATTTACCGTTGGTACACCATAGCAGGAGCCAAAGTATGTCTCATAATGCTTGAGCCTGCCACCATGTCTCTGCAGTGATTTTTCCATGAACAGAGACATGCCTCTAGTCAGAGGGAAGAGAGATGCATGGCCATGGTCCATGGGGCTCAGATAAAGAAAAGAACAGTAATAATGAGGCGGCTGAAGTGAGAAAGGTAGAGACTAAGAGAGAAAATTGGGGAAGAAGGTGGCTGAAGTGAGAACTGAGAAGGGTAGAGCAGAGAGAAGGGGGCGGCTGAAGAAGATAAATATATATTGGCCAAAGAGATAATTGGCGAGGGCTCGAACTTGGGATCAGTTAGCCAAAACACAACAAGCATACAATTAAGCCACCGTTCAGCTATCTCTAAAAGTTAGATAAATGTATATATATAGGTTCGGTTCTGTCAGTTTCGGCATAACAAAATTCAACACCGCCACCGAACCAAAATCAGGGAAAACCGACCGAAACCCAAAATTTCGGTCGATCCATTCGGTTTTCCAGTTTGAACGCACACCCCTAGGTGAGGCATTGAGTCGAACAGGTAGTGTGCATGGGCAACTCAACCAAAAGAGTTATATTAGAAAATATAAAATTCCAAGGAAATGAGATTAAGTTATTGAATCTATAATAAGATAAAAACCTAACAGCAAAACAAAGTGAAAGAGAGAGAGAGAGATAGAAAGTTTACCCAGAGAGAATACTGAATGAAGATTGAGACCCATAGAGATGCAAAGGCATAGGCATTAGGCAATAGCACGCATACAGAGAGAAAGAAAAAAGAAAAACGCATCAGTCTATTTTCGTTTTTTAATTCATTGCCGCAAAAAGGCTAGATCGAAACTCATCAGGCCCAACCCATTCACTTATTTGTTATACTGTTCAAAGCCCAGCCCTGCTTTGAAAATTGAAAATATTTTGAATCCTAATGTAAAGCCCATTTTTCATGTGCAATTGTGTAAAATATTTTCCAGTTGTTGCTTGTGGTTTTCCTTTGACTTGGACTAGAATATTTAACATTTGACCAATAATTTTGCTGCAAAACCGTAAACACTGTTATGTATGTAAATATTTTACATCAAAACAAATAGAGTAATATAGAAAAAATGACATATTTTCCTGTATGAGTATGTGCATGTCTACAAGTTTTTTTTTTTGGGTGCAAAAATTGAATCAAACTTATACATTTCATGACGAAATAATGAACTCACAATAGAAAAAAGTCGTAATTGCTTTTGTTCAACCTTTTTTTCAGCTCCAAAAGAGTAATTACTTATGAATTATGCCATGTTATTTACAACTTAAGAGAGACCAAAGGGAATGTACCGTACATGCACGCTTATATAAACTGGATTTCTCCATTCACATGCAGTTTGTGAGAAAAGAATGTTTATACACTAGGAACTCAAAGCAACTTCACGTCAATGTCACAAAAGCCCAGCTTAAGCTACTTCATGTCTGACAAATCTTGCTTGATAATACAATTCACATGGAAGTCAATAGCTAGGTAGTGGGCAGTTCCACATCTCCATATTGGTGACTTACAAGCCTTTTATAAGGCCTACAATAACCAGTACGATAGCTTGAGGAGATTTTATAATACAAAGAAAGGGAAGTTATAGCATTACTTTAGGTATACAATTGAACAAGCCAATCTAGACGCTACCCATTATACACTTCGTCGTGGCTCAAACTCAAAGTTCACCAGATACTTGAACAAGGCTATCAGACCAACAGTTGGAGCAGTCACTACAGCTTAAAGTGTTGCCTGCTACAGCTTTCTTAGTTTACATGGTACAATTTGTAGCACAGAACCCACTCTGATGACAATGACCACCAAACCAACACACTAGCGGCCAATCACCTGCTAAATGGCCATTTATTCAATGAGCACCTAGCTTCAAAACCTTGAAAATGATTTCATCCACAATTGTTCATCTGAGAAAGTCTTTGCAAAGGCAATAACTTTGTAACCAGATCCTCATACAGCACATGCTCAGCCCTTAAACCTTGAATCAAAGGTGGCAGCTAATCCTCTCCAGATGCTATCAAACATTTAGCAGCATGCCAAGAAGTTGCAACTAGACTTCAAATTAGCAACCTCAGATTACACAAAAGTTCCACACAAGCTAGTCAGATGAACAAGCGAGCTGCACATGCGCATCTCTAAACATTTTTCAGGGTACCTATCACAACAGGGAAATACTGAATCATTAATATAGTTTTACTTGTTAAAATTTTAATCAACTTATTTTGCATTTCAATTAAACAAGTCCATTCTGAATGATAAGTGCCTATTTTACAGTTGAGCTATTCACATGAATTTCATCAATTTTCATTTTTATTTTTTAAAGAAAAAAAAATTAATAGCTCAGGCAAAGGAGATTGACCCTAGATGTCTTCGTTGGAAACATCAAGAAGTGCCAATTGAGCAACAAGGCTCTTGGTCTATTCACATGTATTTCATCATTAAGATGGTGCTAACGAGAATGATTCAAATGTACTCAGAACAGAGATGCAAAGGCATAGGCATTAGGCAATAGCACGCACACAGAGAGAAAGAGAAAAGAGAAACGCGTCAGTCTGTTTTCGTTTTCTAATTCATTGCCGCTAAAAGGCTAAACCAAAACTCATCAGGCCCAGCCCATTCACTTATTTATTATACCATTCAAAGCCCAGCTCTGCCTTGAAAACTGAAATTGAAAATATTTTGAATCCTAATGTAAAGCCATCTGGTTTTCAAATTCAACTGACTTGCTCAGTTGTTTCAATATCTAATGGAACTATATATATTACACAGTAAGGTATCATGTGAATAAACCAATCGGTAGAACTAGGCTTGTTTGAAAACCAGATGGTGGCAACTCTTGTCACAAGGATAAGGACAGTCGACGGCTTTAACGCTTGTTAGATCGAAATACCAGTCTCCAACACCTAGCGCAATGGCCTAAATACGAGCAATTATATAATTTTAGGTACTCTGAACCTCTTATCTTTACTAAACAAATGGAATAGAACATAGGAATATGATTGAAAATGCAAGTCATAAGAACGAATGGAGGGTAAGGTTGTGGGTTCAAAATCTATGGGCATTTATGAAAGTTACAAATAATAATAATAATAATAACTTCAGCATCTTCTTTGGTTAAAATCTGTTAATAAGCAATATAAGGTTATAAGAAAACTGGTCTTAAGGCTACTAGCTTAAAGACATGTCCTCCACTTTTTGTCAAGGTGAGTTTTTTGGATAAACATCAAGACATCAGGGGAGTCTTAATGAGGTCAATGTCATATGGAACACTGTGATTCATCCAAGATAGGACTTTGGCTATGCTGATGGAAAGGTCGATGGAAATTCTGAAGTCAAATGTATTATTATAGCAAGCTATGTGGGCCACTTCAAATAACCAAGAAACACACAAATGTACAAGTCCACGAATGCATATGTATACAAATTTAACTATGAGGACATATATTTCTGGTGGTTTATGGCTATGATGTGCCAAGGTCAAACCTAATCAATTAGGTGAGGCATACCTTGTTTCCGATAACAGGAGAATTATCAGCAAACCAAGTGTCCTGCCTCTCTGTTGGGCAGTGAGCAAAACATGAATTTATAAACAGCCCATTTTGTTTAGACAATGCGAAGCAATTTATTGCATTCAGCATTTCATTCCTGAACCCTGTTCCATCAAACAAATAAATGCCCTTTTTTTAAGTAGATTAATTTTAGTTATCACGTATTGAAAGCCAACATGAATTCAGAAGCTCAAGCTAGCAAGTTCTTAATTTTGAAATCACCTTGCAAAAATTGGATCTGGGCTGGGGAACATGTTGTATGATTTAATCTACAATCATGCCAATAGCCTGAGGGATCTGCTGAAGTTGGAGCTAGGCTACATTGAATCTGATTTCATGTGGAAAATTTATCACTTAATTCATCTACTTTGTCACTCAAGGCATATTGTTGCTAATAATGCAAGATAATTTATATATTATGTGTTGTACGATGGATCAAAAGAGAAATCGATTAAAAAGAAGAATTACCTGCCATGAATCATAGGCTGTATTGAGAATAAAAAGTGGGGTTTGAATGTTGGCAACTAAGTTCTGAGGGAAGAAGCACTGATAAAGAAAAAAAAAAAGGACAAAAGAGTGAAGTCAGTTTAATAGTAAATGACAGACCACACAATTTTGTGTTTCTACAGATTCATTCAAAATAAGTCAAGGAAAAGAGGTTACCGAAGTTGGACCCAGGTGGTCAGAACAAACACATGGCAGAGTAATTTTCAGTTCCTGTAATAATTATACAAATTGAGGTTACTGAAGTTGGACCCAGGTGGTCAGATCAAACACATGGCAGAGTAATTTTCAGTTCCTGTAATAATTATACAAATTCAGTATGTGTTACTATCATGTCAAATGATCCAAGCTTGTACAACAAAGATTAAGGGAGTCGAAACACGAAAAATTCAATTAGCAAGCATGAGCACAACGACTCTTGGTCATGTGGTACATCCGACCTCATTCCCTAAGAAACTGACACTAATAACATTAAAGCACTAACTCGGCATATATGCCATGAATCTGAGTCTGTGCACAAGGTCATGTTAATGTGTTTATTAATTTCTCCCCAATAATTATGATTGACATCAAACACTCACTATGCCATACTCTACATAATGAATCCAGAAAGAGGAAATAGAAAGAAAGCAATGCAATAGTACCTGCGAGCCTACCACACCATCAAAAAATTTCCTGAGGGTGCGCCCACCAGATACATCAACCCTGCAATTCCAGGTAGGATTATCAATGGAAATTGTAAGCATTACTAACTAAGCTAAGGAATTAATCTGCATATTAATATTGCTGGAACTATAAGAGCATCAAGAGATAATAACTACGCATCAAGAAACATTCCAGCATCACTTAGGCACTTCACTTTAGTATTGCCTGAAAATAAACCTCAAAACTCATCAGTGTAAAATAGATGCTAGTCCCCCAGCAGAGCACCCAGAAAGAAGAGCCTGCAGTACAATTTATAATGCGTGAAAAAAGATAATAAATGAAAAGGAGATGAAAAGGGAGCCAAATAATGATGGTATAAACCTGTTTTGCAGAGCGCATTCCCTTTGACATAAATTCTTCCATTGTAGCCAACCATATACGTTGTCCCCTAAATTGCAGCTGTGCAGCCTAAGAAACAGAATCCTATATGTTCACATAATAACACATAGTGAACTCAAACAAAAAATAAGAATTCGGAATCAACCCTTCATTTTTAGATACACATTTGCATTTTCCAATCAAGTCATTTAGACATACAATAAACTTAGCCACTTCAATGGGGGGATAAAGAAAAGAATGAAAACCATTCTCTCTCACTCTCTCTTGTGAAAACATAACTTCTTTCATTTGCAGCTATCACTGATATAGGATGAAGACACCACATAAATCATGGGAAAAGGTTAATAAGATTTTTGGAGCTTGTTCATAAAAATTGAGCTACAAGATCTACAGCATTTTTTTCAGAGCATGCAATATGCCTTCTAGGCAACTATTTGGGATGGGCTGGTAGTTTTAAGGTTACAACATTCAGCTCTATTACAAACCTGATTTTCACTATCCCCGCTAAAAGAGGCACCATCACCGTAACGGAATCTTATTCTATTCCAGTTGTAAAAATCTGCAAGCCCATATAAACAACACTATGGTCAAGAAAGCTCAAGCAAGAGAAAGACAGAAATAATGCATGATATTTTCAAGTTTGGGAGGAAACCAGGATTATATTCAGCTTTATTGCTCAGTATTCCCATGAACGCTATTTCCTTTTCCATGTATGCTGAGGATCCACGCCAGCTTTTTTTACAATAAACACAAGTTCTAACATTGTTTCACCATTCACCTCCCTGCCACAAGAACAAGAGATTTGAAAATTTTAAAGTCTTCAATAAATAACACCATTAGAGTATTTGAAGGTGAGACCTTGTGCAGCCAGCATTAACCAGAAAGTGAGAAAGTGGCATAATCTAATAATAATGGTGATAATGATAATAACTACACGATTAACAAGAAAAAATTTTAGAGTATCGTAGAGCTGTCCCTGAAAAGCCTTGAACCATACTGGAGATATACCAAGGACCAAAAAGAGCTGAAATATTTAGAATTTTACATTTGATATTCATTATCATAGAAATATCACTCAATAGAGAAGTAACCATAATGTGCTTTGAAGATGAGAATATCGTATTTTTCCAAAATCACCTGATAGCCAAGAATATACTATATTGTTGACACAAATATCAACAAGAAACAGTGAAACACAGATAAGAATTGTTAAAACACCAGCTTGATATTGTAGTTACATTGGCCAAATTCTTACATTAGCCAGACATTTTAGTTTTCTTTTTTTTCCCCCTTTTTGATGAATGAGATATTTTAAGAACAAAGTTTAGCTACAAACTCACTTAATAAAATAAATATTTCTGCATATTTTGAAAATCCAACCGTTGAATTGCAAGTTCTCTACGCTCTTAATACACATGCCAAATTTTTTGTCCATCGAATATTATTTACTATATAGTCTATAAACTTATATTTTATACATAATTTTAAATTATAGAAACTTACAAATTAAAAATTTATTGATAACATAGCTATTAAGCTTTAATTTTCTTGAAATACAAACATGAAGGACATAAAAAAAAGATGTAATCCAATGGTTGATATGTCAAAATTCACCTTCAGTAAAAAGATATTAAGTGAGTTTGTAGCCTAAGGTTACAACCGATTTTGTAGTTAAAACTTTATCCATATTTTAATTTATTTCGTTGGTAAAAGATTCAACTGAAGAAACATATACAAACACATGTATTTATAAATTATGCACAAAATATGACACAACAACTATAAATTAAGTATTCAATTATGACATTTCAAGTCTAATCTCACAAACCTCCAACTGAATGAACCAACTATTTGCTCCTGACCCATACCCGTGATGCCAATGATAGCCGGGTAATGTTCCATCCGTGCAGACTATAATAGTGAAAACACAATGTGGCAAATTAGGCCAAACCCAGACAAATATATGACTAAACAAAATTTATCGGAAGACACTCTTTTACAAGATGAATTTAGAAGATAAGAATGACAATTACAACAAGGATAGCCTTGCTTTTAATAGAAAACTATCTAACAATAAATAATTGTGTCTGTGTGTGTGAGAGAAAGAGAGACAGAGACAAGGAGATTTGGGAGAAACACAAACATTGATTAGAAACAGAAAGAGTAAAGCAAAGATAGATAGATTGAACAATTTCACCAAATAGTATAATAGAACAGCATTGATTGACTTAAGATATCCATACAAGCAACAATAGTAACAGCATTAAAGATATTCAAAACAAAGCCAGGCAACAGAACAGATGTCTCTCTCGGCGAAGTGAAGAAATAGCATTGGTAAAACTGATTTGACAAAAACTAAGAGGATAACAACAAAAACAGAAGGTAAAGTAATCAATATGGCTGATTGCAGAATCAAAAGGTACACATTGAACACCACCAAAAAAAAAAGGAAAAAGAAGAAGAAAGGGAGTGGGGGAGGCTCGTCTGAATCATTACAATAATGAATTAATAATAACAAGTAAGAAAAATACAAGCTTTAATAAGGATTGCCAATAAGTACAGAATACAGATACAAAATTCAGTCTCGGGTACACAAGGACATTACAACATAAACCTTTTGTCTATTTATTTGCATTAATTCCTCACATCTATTTCAAGCAAACTACCAAACAATTAATGCGAACCAGGGACCAAAAAACAGCAGGAAAGGAAATCAAGGAAAGAAAAAAAGAATATATATATATATATAATAAAAAGAATGTACCTGCTCCTTTGGCACCAGCACCTTGAATAAGGGTAAGCCCCACCATCAAAACATTAGAGGCTCTTGCAGCTTTGGAGGCTCCAAAAGCCTCCATATGTGCCGAGTCCAAGAAAGACATTGCTGTTTCATTAAAACTAAGAATCTCCTCAAACCCATCAACCCAGTTCCCAAAAACGAGTCCTATTAAAATCCCAAACCACAAAACTGTACTAGGCAGAGTCTTTTTAAGATTGTTGATTTTATTTTTGGAATTTTTTACGTTAATGTGTATGTATGTATTGGGTTTAATTGAATTGGAATTATTTTTGAAACTTTGGTTTTGATTGAATAATGGAAATGGTGGAAGAAACATGTTTCAATATTTGGAATCTTCTTTTTATGTGTTGTTATAGTTTAAACGTGGCATTTGAATTGTGAAATTGGTAATTCACAGTTTTATTTGGTATCAATTATCATTACTTCAGATACCTTCTAAATAATGGAGAATAAGAGAATGTAATTTGTAAATTTACTATCAAGATAACATAAAATATATTGGTAGTAAAATTATAGATTTAATTGTAGTTGAGTATTGTGTAAAGTCATCACCATATGATAGCCCATGCCAAAATGTATTACGTAGAACCAATGATACGAAAGAAAAAGAATTTTTCTAAACCATTATATTGAACAAAAAATTACTTATTTTCATTCATTTTTAAATTATACATTTTTTTTAAGTCAAATTATAGATTTTTAAGTAAAATAAATACTTTTAATTTTTATTTAATTATCTCGGTATCATAGAGGTCAGCTAATAGTTTTATTTATTGTTAACATAATAAAAAATCATATTTTTCTCCCATTTTTTCCTTCTCCTTATTTTTCATCCTCTCCCTTTCCGCCTCGCCAGATGGTGATGCCATCTAGGTTCTTGACTTGCGTAGCCCAATGTCAACAGAGAAGCCCAAACTCTAGCTTAATAAAGCACCATAGGAATCAGGCCCAAAGGCCCTACTATATTCGCACTAAGCCCAAAGACCAATACGTTAGCAATTGCGCAAGCGGGTCGTATTTGTCTGGTCCACCGTTTCACCGTCTACGAGCCGCCGTATAGTAGATTAACTCATCATCTACTTCTACTCTACATATAAATAGGTCTCGCCTCCGCCTCCACATTCTAATTCTCTCTCTCTGTTTTTTGTGTGTGTGAGAAAAAATATTTGATAGATAGAGAATGCCTGGTTTAACCTGCAACGCTTGCAACAAAGAGTTCAACGACGATACCGAGCAAAAGCTACATTACAAGTCCGAATGGCACCGTTACAATCTCAAGCGCAAGGTCTCTCTCTCTCTCTCTCCCTCATTTATTCATTGTTGTTTAGATTAGGTTATTCGATTCTGTTATTTCACAATTTTCGGTAGAGGGAAAATTATAATAATAATATGTAAGGAATTAAGATTTTAAAAATCGAGATTATGTTTCTAATCGAAGTGTATGGTTCTAATTGAGCTGAAGGGTTCACATAAGAAATTTGAATTTTATTTTCTTGTTAAGCAAACAGGGATTGTGAATTTTTTTTTTTTTCGATAATGATGGCTGATTGAGATTCATGCTCTAAGTTATGCTTCGTAATGTGTAAGAACGTTGTTTCAAATTGGTGTTCTTCTGCTACAAAGATGGGGTTTAGTTGTTTTTAAAAAAAAAAACAAAACAAAGGTTGTTAGAAGTTAGAAAAAATGTTCGGATATCTCTGGTGTTTTCAATAGAGACGGCTAGGGTTCAAATCCACCCGCCCCAACTATTGAATTATCAACAAAAAAAATGTAACTAGATTACTTAGTAATTTTAGGATTATGATATCAATGTCTTTTGTGTGACGAGTGAAAATATGTTTTAAGATTGGAAATAATTAACGAGTACATATCTATTGCTATGAAAGTTAGTAAACTATGAATTTGGTTTGCAGTGGAGATAAATAGACGGAAGATAACATGACAATTTGGACAAGGTTTATCATGCAAACTAGTTTTGTCCCCCTTCTTATAGTGAAATGAAACAGGGCTGGAATGAATGAAAAAATTTATGTTATGGGAAATCGGATTAATGGAATGGGTGTTGTGTTGCAAGCGAAACTTCCCATGGCAATTAATTTTTACAAACACATCGAGCAGGTCTTGGACCCACAACATCATCCTACATCCTATTATTATGGAATGAGTTAGTCTTTTGAGGTTGAGCTCATTGGCTTTTCCTAGTTGGATTTTTCTTCCTTAGGTTCATTGAGTTTTATGTAGCAATAGAAGCCATCTTAATTGTGTTTTTGGGAACTAATTTCAGAGAAGAAATTCTAAGTGATCTTTATATTATTGCATTGTACATAGTATAATATACGCTTTTACATGTAACTGATTTCTTGAAGAAGCATTTTCAACTTGCAATTGCTTAAAGAAGTTGATAGTGGTAATTTTATTTCTGTTGAAGTTTGCTTCACTTGCAACCTTTGCTTGGTTTTGTTTCATTTCATTGTCAACTGTGATCATCACATTTATTAATTAGCTCAACTTACATTTTTGAAATGTAAAAAATTAGTTTTGGTACTACAACAGTAACTTGTGAAAGAAAACTTCAACTGCAAGTAGTCTGTTGGATACTAGAAATTTACAATGTAATGCCTAATCAAGTTTAGTTGGTATATCTTGATTTTCTGGTACAAGAAATAATTCTCTGGTATTCTTTGATTATACTGTAAGTGCCATCCCATGCAATGGTAAACCTGATTGCTGTGCTCAATAAGTTATTACAAATTTATAATTTGTTATTCTCTGTAAATAAACAGGTAGCTGGGGTTCCTGGAGTGACTGAAGCATTATTTGTAGCTAGACAAACTGCTCTTGCTCAAGAGAAAGGCCAGTCAAGTGAAACTCCCATGCTCTACAGTTGTGGTCTTTGTGGGAAAGGGTATAGAAGTTCTAAGGCTCATGCTGAGCATCTTAAATCTCGAAATCACATCATGCGGGCTTCTCAAGGAACAAACAATGAAGAAGAGGACAAGGCAATAGTTAAGCCACTTCCGCGTCGTGTTGTGAATAAGCCACCCCCACAAAGGGAGGTAAAGGATGAAGAGAGTGAAGAAAGCGACTGGGAGGAAGCTGATCCAGAAGAAGATTTGATTGGTGAGGCCACAAAGTCCTTAACTGATTTGAATGTACGTGAGCTTGGCTCTGACAATGACATGGACGAAGATGACGATGATGACGACTATGAGGAGTTGGATCCATCTAGTTGCTTTATGTGTGATCTAGAGCATGATACCATAGAGAGCTGCATGGTTCACATGCACAAGCAGCATGGGTTCTTCATTCCTGATGTTGAGTATTTAAAGGACCCAGAAGGATTCCTTACATATCTTGGCCTTAAGGTACTGAAACATCTGCCTAAGTTCGTTCTTAGTAGAAACCTGTTCCTTGTTTGCAGCTTTTCAGTTATTTGGTTTCACATCCGTTTTCTCTCATCTTTTCTTTTCAGGTCAAGAGAGATTTCATCTGTCTGTACTGTAATGATCGGTGCCAACCTTTTAACGGTTTGGAAGCAGTTAGGAAGCATATGGTTGCTAAAAGTCATTGCAAAGTACATTTTGGTGATGGCGATGATGAGGAGGAAGCAGAGCTGGAAGACTTTTATGATTATAGCAGCAGGTTTTTAGTCTTTCTGACAACTTGGGTTCTACTAAATTCTTTACTAACAATATTTATAGCTATATATGTTCATATGCCTAAGCTTGACTCTTTTTGGTATTTTTTCTGGTTATAGTTATGTGGATGAAGAGGGCAAACAGCTGGTTGCAGCAGGTGACATGGACAACAACATAGAATTTGGGAGTGGTGGCTCTGAGCTCATCATAACTAGAAGATCTGATGAGGGAAAATCAACCAAAACACTTGGCTCCCGGGAATATATGCGCTACTATCGCCAGAAACCTCGACCTTCACCTTTGAACAATATGGCTATTACTGCAGCACTGGCCTCAAGGTTTGCTTTTAAACCCCATATGTCAGCCCTATTGTCTATGGGGAAAACCACAAACATTACTTTTATTCGGCAACATAACCAATAAAAGAATGAAATCATGTGATGATGAGGAAATTGTTTTTCATTTCAGGTATAGGAGCATGGGGTTGACTACTGTGCAGTCAAGAGAACAGATGGTGAGAATGAAAGTGATGAAGCAAATGAATAGATCAGGAGTAGAGGCCATGCGCTCTAAGATTGGAATGAAGAGCAATGTCATCCGGAACCTGCCCAACAATGTCACGTACTAGTTTTAGACCAGCTCTTTTTCTTTTTGAAGTTATATATGATAATAGCTAATATTCTGTTGAAGTTAAGGTTATTATTATCCTACGAAGTTGCTGTATTTTTTTTTTCCCATTAGAAATGATTTATACTTCTAGTCCGATATACATCCAGTAAGCATCTGGGATTGGTCAGACATGGATTGGATGGACCTTATCATGAATTATATTGAATGAATGAAATAGTGTTGTTTGTATTTTCAACATTTTCTTCTGATCTTTGTTTTTTTTTTTTTTTTTTTTTTGGAGAAAGTTCTGATCTTTGTTAATGCCTCTTGAAGGCTGTCTGTTATGATAATGCCCGAGAACCTTTTCCCGGTCTAATTTTCTATGTTTGTTACTTACTTTCAAATATTTACCCACGTTGATTGTATATGTCTAGTGTCCACTGTTTGTTGATTGTATATGTCTAGTGTCCACTGTTTATAACTCCAGTCTACAACTACAAAGGTTAGGCCTTTTTTTAGTTGTACTCTGGTTATGTAATATATTATAAACTCGATTTAAAACACTAATATTACTATTTTTTTCGTTTGTGTTCTATCAAATATTACTGTTTACTTAAAAAAAAAAAGAAAAAAAAAAGGAATGTTTATCCTACATTGGTTGTTTGTGTCTAGTGTCCACTGTTTATAACCCCAGTTTTTAACTATAAAGGTTAAATTTTACTTATTTTGTAGTTATACCCTTATTTATGTAATTTTTTTTTTGGTTATTTAAGTGTTTAAATTTTATGTTTTCTAACTTATAAACTCTGTAATTTATTATGGTTTGAACTTTCCCCTTCCTTCTCTTACTATCTAAAAAAAAAAAAAAAAACCTATTATAACCTAATTTAAAATATTAATACTACTATTTTCGTATTTGTTCTATCAAGTATTATTGTTTACTCAATATGTGTGTGTGTATATATATATATATATATATATATATGTATACCCCCATCTAATTCTCTTTTATTTTTCGCTAACTTTATTAAAATCAAATTTTGGCTGAAATGTGATGTACTCCCTTTAAATTTGGTGAATTGTTATTTTCATCTTTTAAGTTTTTTTTTGGTTATTTAAGTGTTTAAATTTTATGTTTTTTTATTATTGTTTGTAGTTCCGTTCATAAACTCTCTAATTTATTATGGTTTGAACTTTCCCCTTCCCTCTCTTACTATCTAACTTATCGGGAAAAAAAAAAAAAAAACCTTAATGCTAATATAATTTTTTTTAATTTTTAAGTATTAAAAAAAATATTTTTAATAGTTAATTAAGTTTATGGACAGAACGGAAGAATTAACATTGACAACAAACATAAACTTTAAGGACTAGAATGATAAAAATAAATTTTGAAGAACAAAATAACAATTCAATAAACAAAGTTAAAAAGAATTAGCGTTGACAACAAACATAAACTGTAATAACTAAAATGATAAAAATAAAATTTTGAAGAACAAAATAAAAGTTCAATAAACAAAATAAAAAAATGTAATTTGTATTTTAGCCTATTATTTCATACTGTTTTTATTTGTTTTTCCTCGTACTTCTCTCATTTCGACGTCTCTCTCCCATCACCACCTCTCACTGACACACACTTCTCTCATTCCCACGCCGCTCAGAGAGTGTGTTGGATTAAACAAGAAAAAGATTTTGCTAAGCTATAGTGCTAGACAGATTTGGATTAACACCGTAGTTAGCATTCAATATACTCAGTTGCAAACTAGTCCAATGTCAACTATTTTTTTTTTTTTAATGGACAATTCAAATTTTAGCTGACTTTGGCAAAAAAGGTAGAAGTTATTTGTATCTTAATTTCTTTTATAGCTAGTTCTATTTCCAATAAAGTTGAAGACAAATTATTTGTAGAGCAATCACGTCAACTCTTTTAAAAAATTCTATCCATTTTACATTAAAAAAAAATCTATTTCTTCTATTTTATATCATTATTTTTATAAAGCACTCATATCAGTTTATCTATTATATACTATATTTTATATAAATAATATTTTTATGAGTTGAAGAGAGAGAGAGAGAGAGAGAGAGAGGGTAAGGGGAAGAGAGAATGTGAGGGGAAAAGAAATAATACTAAAATATTATATAGAAGAGCTACAGTAACTGAGCATATATGCACGGCTATTATAGTACCTGTGTATTTATGCACAATTTTACACCCACTGCTGTGAATTTTTTTTAGTCAAAATGTGTATGCACAATTATTGTAACACTTATGTATTTATGCACAATTTTACACCCACTGATATAAATTTTTTTTAGTTAACATGTTTAAAATAAATTACGTTTTATATTTTGCAAAACTTTGCAAGAGCTGATATGATTGTTCAGTATGGCAAAATTTTCCAAATATTTTATGGCATGACATGCATACTTGTGTAAACACAGACATTTACAAAATGGCTGTCAAGGAATCTTGGCAAAGACGGCATCAATCCCCGTTGAATATGCTGAAAGCAAAACAGGAAACGTCTTTATCAGGCATATAAATGGAATGACACGATAGAATCATCAAACATGGATTTACGAAAATGACATATTGTTAACAACATCAAATTACATCATTTTAACATTTTTATAAACTTTAAACGACATTTAGCTCCCAACTTTTTCATTTGTCATATTTTCGACTTTGGTCTAGATATTCTTTTTTTTCCCTTCCCCTTTTTGTATTTTTTTTTAATAAAATGCTAACGAATATCTTTAGGGCATTGATTAACAATCCATTTAAATAAAATTTTTATAAGAAAAAAAATTTATATTATAACAATTTTTTTCATTTTTCATAAAAATGATGTCAAAACTTTCTTAAAATAAATTGTTAATTATTGTCCTAAGGGCACTCGTTAGTATAATCCATTTGATAAATCCCCCCATTTGTTAGTCCCTAAAAAAAGAGCATGTTAATTAAGAAAGTAACACATATTATGACTTCGGAAAATATAAAACAACAGAAGAAAAAAAAACACATGACTAACTCTAATTAATCTATTAAATATTCATAGCCAAACCTTGAAAATTTTGGAACTAGAGATTGGTTATTATTGAGCTAGTCCTCCAAAATCAAAATAGACAAGATGCGTGTGCAGGAATAACAAGAGAACAAGGCAGTTCAAGCTTAAGCAAATCTTAAGCTTACAGACTTGACACCTAATCACAGAGGCCAGGCATCAGGATTTTTATTGGAAATTGAACAGTTGGGTCTAGCCAATTCATTCTGATTGATTACATGGGAAAGATTGCTCAAACCTGCTTGCAGGATATCCTCAAATATTGCTGGCATGATTCCAAACAATATTTGGTCAAAGTATTACTAAGTCATATATACACACACACATTCCCTCACGCTTGAGAGTGTTCAACTTCCTCAAAACATGAAGAATATACTGTGTGTACTTGTGGGTGTGTCAATTTGTCAGTGAATGCCCGCATGCTCATCCAAAATTCCCATGCCAAATAAATCTTTCTTACAATATAACAGTACACATTAAAGCAATAAAGCCAATTTAGCCCAGATAGGTATCAAAGAAATTAACAAATAAGGAAAGAAAAGTTGTCCATTAAGATGAGCAAATGCTTAAAAGAACCATACTAACATGGTATGATGCATTGGTACTTTATATATTTATTAGCCAGCAGTAGTAAAGAATAGTAGCAATGCCACAGGTTAGTAGCAGAACAGAAGACAGACAAAATGGTAGGTCATCAGCAAACCTTCACAAAGTTATGGTACTTCTATTCATCCTCCCACTTCCATATGAATAAAAACAAATGTTTTTATAGCAAAAGAGAAATGATTAGGTTACAAAAGTGGTCATAACATGTCCACATGAGAATTTTCAAGTCATCCAAGTCTAATCAGCACATCTCATTACAAATGTTAACAAGATAATAAGATCCAGATGCAGATTTTGCATGTTTTAAACTTCACATGATCTGCAGCAAGCATACAATGCCTTCCACTTCCAGTGGATCTCTCTGTTTTTTAACTTCACTGCTAACTGCTAAGCTGTCCAAGAAAAACAATGAGTTATTTAAATAAAAAGATACAAACAACACACATAAATTTACTCTCCCTTACAAACAGGGGAGTGGGATAGTCAAAATTTAATGAAAACCAGGATATGATGATGACAAGAAATGCAATTACTTCCTCAATCCCTAAAAAATAGTTCTATATTTCCACTTCATGAAGCAGAAGTCACTAGTTCAAATCTTTCCTTCCCTTCCAAAACTTACTTATCCCACAACACACCCCCCCCCCCCCCCCCCCCAAAAAAAACAAAAAAAAAAAGAAAAAAAGGAAAAAAAGAAAAAAAAAAAAAAGAAAAAAAGAAAAGAAAAGAGAATAGTTCCATTTTAGGGTGTCTCAAAGTTAGTCCCCCAACACACACGAAAAAAAAAAAAAAAAGAGAGAATAGTTCCATTTTAGGATGTCTCAAAGTTAGTCCATGTAAAAAATATCAGACGTTAATGAATGCTCTTATTCCCATAACACCCTTCAAAATCACACACACACACACACACAAATGAGAAGCAGCATAATGTAGGACAAAATTGGAAAAGTAAAATAGTGAAACGCTTTAAATACACTCTAGTTAAATAGCACATTCTCTTGGGAGGGACTTTAAACTTGGGACAGCGGGAGTAAATTATAAGACAAAAGATAGGATCATCAAAGATTTTCCAGTGTACAGTAAACTACAGCCTGCATAAAAGAGAAAGCAGGCAAACCATGGGTGGTGCATACCTAATTGTCATAGAAGCGGGAACGGCGTCTTCGAGAACTGTGAATACAACAGCAATAGACATAAATTTGTTATAATATAATGAAACCAGAAAATCAGGATATCAACTAACATATGCATTCTAATTTCCATATAGAAACAAACTCAAACCTTACTCTTCAAGACTACTCCAGTAAGAAAACCTTTTCGAAATTTGACCACATCTAATAGTGTTTAATATTGTAAAAGGGTGTATATATTCTAGTTTATTTCAATCAAATTCTAAATTCTAAATTATCATCATTAGCTATCAAATAGTAAAAGTAGAAAAAAATTGTCATATTCAAGGATAAAGCAGCAGATACCGTCATATTTCAAGGATACAGCGGCAGAGGTAATGACCTGATTAGTTATGTAAATTCTAAAGAAGTAATGCATCCAGGTCATTGTTCAATGACCAAAATACTTTTCAGAATAGAGTATTTATCACTGACAATAGTTAAAATTACCCATTACAAACTACCTTTTAAAAGTACAATTTAAAGATATATTAAAAAAAATTTTTAAAAAACCATTACAAACTATGCCTATACATTATGTAACCAACTCCAAAGCCAGACATAAACCCAAAGCCATCTTCAGGTTCAAATCACTTACCCCACAATCCTAGGGACGAAATTCAATGAAATTAGTTGAAAATGTCAGTTTAAGTGTAACATTCCAGGTCTCTTCACACCAAACAATGACAACAAGGTGATGAGAAAAGCGGGAGAACTCCCTCTCTCTCTTGGTGTGAGGTTTAGATCATGTTCGTTTTAAACACTAAAATTTACATCACAAAGAATTTGAAGTACAAAATCAAAAGCACACACGAATCTGACTAAAGAAGAGATAAGATCAACCAGTAAATCGAAGCTTGGAATCCAACAGACACAAACATAAAAAGTACCTCGCAAGAAAATTGAGATATGGAAGAAAGACTACTGACCTGCGATGATTGGAGCTACCCCTTGAGGGAACATTTGTACTCACAAATTCATCATCAGTCTCATCTACCCTATACTCAGAATAATCTACAGATGTTACAGAACCCTCATCAGAATTGGAAGTATCATAACTTATACGTCGACTCCCCCTTCTTGTATCACTAACCCTTGACCTTCTTCTGTTCCTAGAATTCCTAATGTTATCAAACACCTGATACAAGATACAAGAGGTCCACCAGTTCCCTTCATCCCCAGGAAAGTCTTCAAACTCATCTCCAGTCTCATCATCCCCATATTCAATTACATAGTCTCCTAAAACCACCCCGCGTGGGACTTCTGAATGAATAGTGCTCAAAACATCTATGATCTCTGAGGACTGCTGGAAATTCTCCCAATCAAGCTGCCGAGCGGGATCAATCTTTGATGGACGAGCATGAGGATGCTCCAGTTGAGCATGTTTTTGTAGCTCTGTGTAAGTTCCCATAAATTTACATTGATGCTCCTCACAACAACGCTTCTTCTCATCCAGATATAGACGGGCCTTGTCAACAACAACCCACCCAGTAACCTCTCCTCTACACAAGGGACAACTTGGTTTACAGGCTTCAGATTCCGCTGGCTCAGTGCTTTCTGCGGGAGTTACATCAGATGTTGAAGGTGATGACATACCATAAGCATTTTTGAAACGGTCCAAGCAATTTGAGTGCAAGTGATCTGTGTCACACACAAAAGGACGACATCCTTTCTCATAGGATGAGCATTGCAGAAGTACACCATTATGAGGGAAATCCAAGCATATAGGGCAAATCACATCTTCCCAATTGGTATTTAAATGAATATCCTCCGTACTGGATACATTGGGTTGGAACCCTCTTTCGTAAAAAGGTCTAAAGGCCATGAAGAGATTATTCACTTGAAAATGAACACGCAGATAGCATGCAGCTTACTCTCCTTAGATAGCTGTTGTCAATTGAACAAAAACTTGATGGAAGTACCAAGGAAAACCTAGCCAAGTTTTTAGGTTAAACCAAAAAGGACAAGCCCTTTGATGTAGTACATCATGCCATCATAGAGAGCTGCATGGTAGAATATGACAGTAAGTGGGATGAAAACAAGGAAAAAAGAGAGAAAGATATGTAGACAAGTTGTTTAAGAATGTTACTTACACTTAAAATGTTTTTTTGGGGGGAAAAGGAGAGGGGGTACAAACAACAGAGAAACTAAAAGACAGAACTTCCTTGTCTGAAACAACTACCGAAGCATATTATAGAACATTTGAGGAAAAACATCAAACCAATAAAGACAGTACTAGGAAAACTGAGAAAAAGTACTGCATCTATAAGTTTAAAATAAGTAAAACAATAACCACTATCTTCTCTGCTTGACAACAGACAAAAGTGCCATCCCTGTAGGAGACACCAGTTTAAGAAAATTCTCAAGGTGCAGCTACTCCATGTAATCAAAATCCCTATCTCAAAATCATTATTAGTTTATTCCTTTCTATAAGAGTCTCAGAAAAAAAGTGACCATGTTAAGCCTTATATTACCGCTTTCATAAAGCAGTGCAAAAGGGTTCAAGACTTACAACAATTCTCCTTGAATGAACCAGTTACATAGACAACGGCTGTTAAGACAAGTAGTTTCTATAAAGAATATGATACCATAAATCTCATACTCAAATGTACAGAGTCTGAATTAAAAAGATACAAATATAAATTAAACAAAGAAATTGATGTATGCCTACTGGTACTTCAAAACATAAGACCTCTTCACTTATTTTAAAGTTCTCTGCAGTAGCCAAAAACAGGCTATATTATGTAATGATTTTAATTGTTTGGATGAAACAGAATTTTAATTTTAATATTAAGGGAGGAACAATAAAGCAATGGACTCTAATAGCAAACAAATTTTTCAGTAGCTGATATTGTGCGATCATTTTAAAAACTAAAACTATCATTTCAAATCAATCGAGTCAAAATTTAAGTAGACACATACTTTTTCAATAATAAAGATAATAATTCAATATAAGCGAGGCAAAAAAAAATAGCATAGTTTTACAATAACATATATGAACCAACGTGAAATAGACAGCAATTATAAATGATCCAATAACCAAGTAGGTCCAATCATAAAAGAGAAAGTATTGTACCAATCCAAAGCCATAGTTATTCACTAAATTCCTCAAAGAACCCGTAGGCCCTTACATCAAAATTAACAAATAATAACAACAAAATAAACCAATCCACAATCATGGGCATTCATTTAAAAAAAATTTAAAGAAGTAAATATTGAACAAAATGAAATAAAATTAAAAGGGCACCCCAAAAAAAAATTAAATACACAATCATGGGTATTCAGTAAAATCAAAGGAAACCCAGTATAAATAAACTAAAACCCATAAAAATTTGAACTTTATTTAGTAGAAAAGACAGTAGGACGTGCAAGTGATCAATGATAACATAGGAAATTAAACATGAGTTGACTCACCTCGTATAGGAGAATTTAGGAGTGGAAATGAAAAACCCAGATAGAGATAGAGATGGAGAGAGAGGTAAGAGGTAAGATGAGGAGAGAGAAAGAGAAAGAGAAAGACAGAGTTTTTGGTGGCTTCAATCAGTTTCTGTGAGCGATTAGAAAGAGTCAGTTTCAGACTTTCTCTTCAGAAGTAGAGGTAGGTAAAGGTCTTCCCTCTCTCTCCCTCTTTCCCAAATTTCTTTCTTTTTCTTTTCCAAAAAAGAAGGTTAAAAAAGGTAAAGTACTTCCTTTTTAAGGTATATTGACGTAAATGTCCTTTTTTCCATTATTATTTTGGTGGGTTTATATTGGTTAAGAAAAATATTTTGGATAAAAATATAATTGTGATTGGAAAAGCTAAAAGTGGGGAGGTATATATAAGGAAATAAATTAATGATTCAATTAATCAGTGTCTTTAAAATATTTATTAATAAAATATATTTAAAAATATAAAAAATTAATTACTTTTTTGTTTTTTAAAAAAAAAATAAAAAACATTACTCAAATCAATGTGCTTAAAATATTCGTTAATTTTTCTCATAGATTAAATAAGCAAAAAAAAAGAGTCAAGTTAGATAGATAATGTACAGCTTGTAGGAGGGAGGAATAAATTGAATCGAATTGAGATGTTAGCATTTAGTGGGGAGGAATTGAAGGGTTAAAAGGAAATGTCCATTCCATATAAATCATTTAATGAGATTGAGGTAAAATTATCAATTTTAGTCATATGTGGAGAGAAAGCAAGTAAAAGGAATTTACCAAAAATGGATAAAAAAAAAAAAAAGGCAAATAAAAGGTGGCTGGGAAAAACAAAATAAATGGAAGACAGGAAGAGGAAGTACTCATCCAGTCATCCTTTTAACAGGATGTCCTGTATAGGGAAAAAGCAAATAAAAGATAAAAGGTTTATTTGGTAAAATATTATATTCATTTCTTTTAGAGTTGTGTAATTATTTAAGGTTATTTAAGAAAAAGAAGGAAAAAACGGTATAGTAGTTTAACCGGACAATGTTACCAATTTCACGTCACAATTGTGGGTTTCAATTACCTTAATTGATAAAAAAAAAAAAAATTGTAATCGGATAAGAAATTTTGGTTTAAATCTCGATCACATCAAAAATTTATTTGTGTTTTAACTTGATTATAAGAACAAATCTTTATAGAGTAAATCTCATATCGTATATATTCCAAAAAAATAATTATACTATAAACACTGCTTTTGGTTTATTTTAATCACTTTTTCGTCTTCTTATTCAATGTATTAAAAAGCTATATAAAATGATAATAAAGTTAAAAACAATGAGACATTGTTTAGAGACGTGCTATGCTATTAGATGTTAAAGTGGGCATTACATAATTGCATGTCTATCATTTTCTTTTCTTAAAAATAAATTTGTATATAATTTCTTTTTAGCATATGTTTGGGAAAAGGGTTATGATGATTTTTTTTTTAAAGAAAGGGCTATGATGTTGCCACATTATTTATACAAAAGCAATTGCATATATAGACATCGCATTTGGGAGGAAAAGGTTTTGTTAAATTTTTTTTTTATTTATTTTCTCATATTTAAAGTGGGAGATTGTCATTCCATTAAACATGCCATAAAGTTCAAGATACATCTAAATAGAAGTCAACTTTTCTTTTTTGTTTTCGAGAAGAAGTCAAGTGGATATTATTAGTATGGTACTTCTTTGCAATCAACACCAATTAATGGTTAGTCAAATTTTTCTTCTCAAAAATAGTTAGTCAATTTTTTCATAAATAAAGTTTACTAAATATGCAGTTTTTAATGTTATTGATATTTATTTTTCAAAAAAAATAAGATTTGTTATTGACATTTCACATTTGTGTTTAGACCTTAAACGCACCCAGTGTTAGACTGGATCTCTCATATGGTTTGCATTCTCAGAGTGCATGTATTATCCACGTGGATCTCTCATATTTCATGTTCATCCAAAAAAAAAAAAAAACAATATTCTTTTTCCAAAAGAAAATATCTGTATATAATATATTATCCCCTTCCTAGTTCCCACGCAAAGAAGGATAAAATTTTATTTTAAACGAATCTATTTTATAATTTAAATTAAATATTAAATATTTAAAAATGTAGTACATATTATCACGTTTTTTAAAATTATATTCATTATTAAATCTAGAAAAACAAATCTTAGTTGTAGAAGTATATGTGCAGAGATTTTTCATTCAAGAGAGAAACCATTTCTATTATAAAAAAGAAATGAAATTATAAAATTTTAAAAAAAAAATCACTTGAAACTGCTTGTATTCAAATAAACAAAATTCAGTAG
The DNA here is from genome assembly GCA_032878915.1 of Castanopsis chinensis. Lineage (NCBI taxonomy): Eukaryota > Viridiplantae > Streptophyta > Magnoliopsida > Fagales > Fagaceae > Castanopsis > Castanopsis chinensis. The sequence continues at coordinate 17,062,774 of JAVQMG010000115.1, read as the reverse complement.
TTATATGAAATTTGAAATTTTTTTACTTTTACATATTGAACATTTTTATTCAATGTTCTAGTTTGAAAATGTGACTTTTTGTATCTTTATTTTAAGAATACTTTGTATCCTTAATTTGTAATAGGATTATCTTTGGAAGTAAAAAGGTTGACATTAAAGAGTTTCTATTCCAATTATATATAAATATACTACTAAAAATTTATACTAAAATAAAAATTACATCCTCTTAATTTAACATTTTTCAATTTCAGCCCTAACGTTTTTTTTTTCCAATGTAGTCCCTCAACTTTCACTTCATATAAATTTGGTGCTTCCAGCCACTTCAATTTAGTGGGTAGCTGTTAAATGCCAAAAATTACATAATTCTTATTTTTTACCTTAAGATAAAACTAAAAGGAGATGTTCACAATGATAACGGCTAGTATTTTGGGTTGTGCACTGCCTTCCACGGTAGATTTTTTTTTTTCTCCTACTTTTGGTCGTACATATCGAATTCACTGATGAGTGCGGATTAAAAATAAATAAAAACCTTAAAACTTTTATTTTCAAACAATTATTCTTAGACAAAACTAATTTCTCTCATTTTTTTCTAGTTTAAAATTGAAGAAGAATTGAACGAAAGGACCACATTAACATGAAATGAAAGTTGAGGTACAAAATTGAGAAAAATTGACTTTAAGAACATAATTGAAAATGGAACAAACTTAGATGATATAATTTGTAATTAAATTTTTTTTTTCATATGTTCTTTTATGGGATCTGGCTTTAATGTGGAATCATAGGTTTGAAAAAACTGGCTAAATCTTTTTTTTTTTCTCTTTTTATTTCCAGTTTTCAGCTTTGTTTCATGAGTTTCCTCTTCAATTTTACAGTCAAGAACTAACAATAGAGTATAGTCAAGAACTAACAATAAAGTAAATCATTCTTATCATGCCTCAAATGGGATGGTAATCCTATGGGCCACAAACTTTAGGCTATCCAGTTTGCCACTTTCTAGAATCTAGAATAAGTGTAGCTCCAAACGGATTTAAGCTTTCTGTTTTCAACACATTATATGACAATTGAAAAAACTAACCATGTATAATTTTAGTCACATGACTTGTTTAAATGATACACATAAATAGTTTTATTTATTTTATTATTATTTTTTTGATAATAAATCACCATATAGTGAATTGAAAGAAAACCATTTTTAAGCTATCTTCTGTAACATATTACATGACGATAAATAGAATTATCCATATTTATTATTTAAACAAAAAATAATAATATAATTATAACTACGTATTAATGGTCTTTTTAATTGTTACATAATTGTTTTAAAATAAAAGCAAAAGCACCCAGATGTTTTTTTTGTCCCCCTTGATTATTTATTTATTTATTTAAACATCTCTGCTAGTAAATTGGCCAAGAAGCAAGAACTATGCGTGGCATTAGGCTATTGACTGAAAGCAAATTTTGCTAGCATCTAGCCCTCACGTAAGAAACTTCTATAATGCCAATATAAAATAAAATAATAACATGAGTGTCAAATATGACTACAATAACATACGACAGAGAGAGGAGACATCATCTTTTGTTTCTTCCGGGACTGAAATGGATAGAACTAAGGATGAATATATATATGTACACCTTCCAACTCAGGAATATATTGCAAAAAAGAATCAATAAATATTACATAATACAGGTATTTTCCATCTATACCTATCTTGTATAATGCACATATGATAAACATGCCCAAAGAAGATTTCCGTTGATAAAATTTTGAGAAAACTCATGAACCCAACATTGGCTTCTATCACTAGGTTTCCGGAGTATATGACCTCTAAAGAGAGAAAAGGGCAAAAAAAAAAAAATTTGTTGTAACAGTATGTCAAGTAATGGATCTGAAATATTGAGCATGTCTTAAGTAAGAAAATCTCTCAAGTACGATCAACTACTCCTGAGACTCAATTATTCGGGTTACAATCCCAACAGCAATAGTTCTTCCTGATGCTCTCAAAAACACCCTCCCTAGAGCTTTACAATTTGAAAACTCATCCACACACACTGGTCCCTGCAAAGCTACCTGAAGTTACAAAAACAAGACAAGTCAAACCATTTGCTGCCAGAATTCAAACAATATTGGATGCATTAACCTTTAACTTAAAGTAGCATGATTTTTGTCATGTAATTCACCTCAACAACTGCACTCTGCTTTGCGATAAGACAGCGTGGTGTCTTCTTTGTCACCTTGCCAGTCTTAGGATCAAGCAAAGACAATATTTTGGCCACTCTTCCAGCTTCCTTTGCATGGTGTATATGAAATTCCAACTGTTCATTCCACTCAGGATTATATTCTTTCCATAAATAAACAAAAGAGAACAAAAACAACATATATATATGTCATATTCACCGAAAATCACACCTGTGAACCAAATAAAATTGGGGTTGTAATATCCAAAACAAGGACCTTCAGTTCCAAACGTTTTGCGACAGCAACAGGAAAATCTGGGTGACATAGCACACCCCCCGCCATCACATTCCCTGCATCAATGCCTTGCAGACTAACGGCCACATTGTCTCCAGCTCTTGCAGAAGTACAAGCCTGAGAGTCACGTTCTAAGGAACGTACTGACCCCACAGCCCCTGATGGCATAACTAGAACCTACAATTTCACACAAATTACTGTTATTGCAGTAGTACTAGAGAAATGGACTGCCTATTCAGAAGGATGGTGATGAAAACAAATTGTGCCTCATATGTAATAAGATTAATTTCAATTAAAACCAGCAATCTCTTCATTGTCATACAAAACATGCATCTGAATCCCAAATTGTAAGTGCAGACGGTTGTCCAAACATGTATATCACTTCTATTGAAGGAGAAAAGAAATGGATTGGCTATTCATAGTAACTGCTGTTAAAGCATTCGAAAATATGTGTAGTAAATATCAAAGACTTCATTTAAACACAGGCTTTCATTAATGAAAAAACAAAAGATAGAAATCAGTAAATTGTGCAAAATAAATTTAGGAAACTCTTGACAAAGACTAATTTTAAAGACGTACTTGAATGACAAATATAACTGAGAATGTTTTGCATATAATCAAGGAATTGGGGCTTCACTCAACAATATAAGGAAATCTTTGAATAGCAGAAATCTAGCATTTTAACTCAATAGAATGAATGTCATATTTTGGAGAATAATGAATTGAATCCCTCAATTGATCAACAAAAACTTCCAATACCACACAATTGTGTACCTTGGATCCACTCCGAAGGGCTCCAGCTTCTACTTTACCACAGGCAGACACCTGCCCTAGTGAAGGCAATTTAATAACGTCACATATAGGCATAAGCAGAGGCTTTGACAAGTCTCTTGTGGGAGGTTGGAGGGAATCGATTGCATCCAACAGATAAGGTCCGTAATACCTGAATTTCAATTACCTTGGTCAAATTTCGATGTTAGCAATGTCAATTGTATGAGAAAATTCATCATAACATTGTAAGTGAAAGCTACCATCCCAACATCAACATCTTTGTGGCACTAAATCAGGGCTTTATTGAATATTGTATCAATGATGTTTCTATACCATCTTGATTTTACTTTAAACCAGTGGCATACTTGATTTAACCTAAAGGGTGATTTCCAGCATTACACCATACTTTACCTTTCATCCCTTCAACATTTCTTTACCGTTATTTGTTTATTTTCTGTCACCTCTTCTATTAACTCAGCCCATCAGGGAACATGAAAAGATACAAAAAGGCAGGTCAAGGCACCATTTTTTTCTCCCCAAGTCAAATATTATCTCAAAATTTTTCTAGTCTTCCCCAAATTGAGTACTATCTAATGCTCAGTTTCTAGTTCCCAAAGGTGAGAAAAAGTTTATCACAGATGGAAAAGATGAAGATATAGAAGAGCAAAAATATGTATGACAAAGAATCGAAGGCTGAAAGTAAACTCACCAGGACAACAGACGAACATCAGAAGAAGCCACCACCAAATTTTGATTTTCCATGGCACTCAATGGGATCCACGTTATAGAAGGATCTCTAAAACCACAAGAACGGAGAAATGTACCAAGTTGCTGTTTAATTAAATCAAACCGTTCCTTTGAGTAATCCACAACATCCATTTTGTTAATTGCAACTATAATTTGATCAACACCAAAACTTCTGATAAGTTGTGCATGTTCCCGAGTTTGTCCCTTGGCACTGTCCATACCAGCTTCAAATGCACCGACTGAGGCATCTATCACAAGAATTGCAGCATCAGCTTGTGTTGCCCCAGATATCATGTTTGGAACAAAATCCTTATGGCCAGGTGAGTCAAGCACAACAACATGATATTTTTTGGAATCAAAATAAGCAACAGCAACCGTCATGGTTATTCCCCTTTCCCTTTCTTCAGCGCTCTCATCCAATGCCCAAGCATAAGCAAAGGACCCCTTGCCCTGCTTGAGATACAAACATCAAATAAACATGACAACATCAAGCTTTTAAAGCACCCATAAACAGAAAGCACTGATTTTACCTGTAACTTTGCCTCCTTTTCATATTTGTGCATCTCTTTTTGGGATATTTGCCCCAAAAGGTGTAGCAGTCTACCAGAGAGTGTTGATTTTCCAGAATCAACATGACCTACCTACAAAGATAAATTTAGCGAAATGACATCACTGACATGTCTAGAATAAATCAATTATTAAGGAGCTAAATGAATGGATTTCCTTGATTATAAGACTGGGATTAAAGATTGACTTACAATTGCAAGATTCAGTTGAATCAATGTATCTTCAGCTTGGTCATTGAGCATCCACTTTTCAGGTTTATACTCTGATTGTGAACGAGTCCCTCTAGCATTAACATTATTCGATAATCCAGATCCCTCACCAAGAGCCATTTTGTTCAAACTACTGTTAAGGCTTTGTGGCTTGCCCTCACTAATCAAAGAACTACTGCTATCACCAGTAATTTCATGTCTGCCTTTCAGATTCAATGCAGGAGAGCTATGAGAGCTTTTATCACTTGATAGTATGTTGGCCATATCATTCTTTGAACAACTGCCCTCGTCCACATTATGATGTCTGCCTTTTGGCATAGTTGCAAATGAGCCATCCGAAATTTTTAGACTTGACTGTACATTGCAAGCCTTGTTCTTTGAACAAATGTTGTCATCAGAACTATCTTGTTTGCCTTTCAGCATCAATGATGATGACACATCTGACCCTTCAGAATTTGATTTTATATTAAGTAGACCATTCTTCCCAGTGATGCCTGAGGAAACTCTTGAAGATTTCATGTCATTAAAGTCGGCTGCAAGTAAAAAGTTGCACACAAAGAACATAAAAATATTAAAACTCAGGAGACACCAAGAAAGTGCTTTTAAAAATAACCTCAATCACTCCAGCTCAGCATTTCTCAGAGAACTAGAGAATCAAAACTTTTGCGATAATAAAATAAGTACAATTTAGAACTAGAGGCAAAACACAGCTTGGGGTCAGGGTTTGGTCTCAACCCAGAGCCAACCAAAAATGGGTTAATTCTTAGCCCAAAATCAACTTATTGACCATTAGTTGAAGAACCATACTAAACCAAACCAATTCAAAGCATGCACAGGCCATGTAGACAGAACAATTACAAAGAATACAAAGAGTTATGTATAAAAGAACAGAGACTTTAAAAACAACAGAATGGAATCTCTATTTCTAAAACCCCATGCACAATACTCCTAAAAAATAAATAAATAATAAAAAAGAGTTTGGCAGAAATATACTCCAAAAAGAAATCTAAATCTAAACAACTTCAGTTAAAGATTGGATGTAAACACACACACTCACACAAGTAGAACTTATCTACTACATTTTACGACTAATCCAATGACTAATTATATTTTATTTCCCAAGGTCGGACCGATTGGCTTCCCCGCCTTCATAAACAAGGGGTGGAACATGAGGCCATGGATTCTATCCTATAAGGGTGCCTGAATTGTGTTTGCCCAAGAAAAAATATTTTTTATTACCTCATGGAGATTTTACATATGCTCTATTTTTCCCTACAAAATACTTAATGAGGCAATTTATAAGGATCTAGGGCTGGGTCTTGTAGAGAATGATCCTCCTCAAGCGGTGCACTATAGACCATTAGACCCCCAAAATGCTAGTCAAAATGCTCCAAATGCTAAGAGAGAATTTCAACATCCTTTCACATGGATTAATCATTAATGTGTCCTGGAATTCAGTTCAAAGGTAGATTTGCATGCTAACAGAAGCACTATAATATTTTGATAGGTAATGAGAATCTTTATTAAATAAAAGAAACTAAGTTACAAGCTGAATAGCCTCCCCAAAATAACCACAGACCAATGGCTTTCCAACACGCCAACAACTCCACCACTTACTTGGACAGCACCCAAGAGACACACAACAAACAAAACACAAAAGTACATACACTATGTGCATACATGCAACAAATAAGAAGACGATCCACACAATTCCAACTATTCTTGCAAATACAACACTGATTAACAACACAAATATTCCTCTTCCTCTGATTATCCAATTTAAGAATATTTCCCTTGGCTGCTGTCCATGTGAAAAAAGATACTCTAGTAGGAGTTTTCACCTTCCCAATGCTTCTCCATGGGAAGGATTAGTACACCTGTTCATAAGAACTCTGTAGTATGACTTAACTTCAAAAGAACCATTCCAAACAATTATGAACTTCAATGCAACAGCTTTGCAAACAAAAATAATTGAGTTTTCGAAATTGGCAATCTCACATTATGCTATCACTCAGCTTCTTTATATTTCAGTCATCACAAAATAACTAAATAGCATAAAGGATGTTGCCAAGTCACAATCATGACAACACATATTTGAGTGGATAGATTATCTATACATCCTACAACTTAAACATTTAAGTTGGAAAAATTTATCAGTAGCAAAAAAAGGGGCCAATCATGAATGATGCTGATTGAAACTAGAAAGATAACTTGTAATGTTGTGTTAACAGAATTCCACAGCATTTAAAAGGAAAGGATACTTCCATACCCATGAGAAGAATTATTAAAAACACATAACTTTTAAGTTAGTCCTAAAGCTCTTTCCATGACTATATATCCTATCAAAAGGGTTTTTTTCTTTTTGATTTGAATTGATGTTTGACAATCAAATCTGCAACCACAACAAGATACCTTTTGAACCCATTTTAGAGGAGCGTAGTCCATTAGAAACCAAATCATCTGGGGATGGAACGTCAAACTTGAAAGGGGCTGTATCATCAATATGAGTAAGGTTAGAATAAATCTAACAATGTATAATGGCCATCTTCTGGAGAAATTAAAACTTTGGAATAAGACAGTACTGGTGGATACAAAATATACTCAACTACAAGAGGAATGATTACTCTAATTCTATATATCAACATCCTGTTTTGAAGCATGTGCAGACCTATATTAACACGGTGATTGCTATTAGTACTAAAAGCCTTATGGAATTCATGAAATTGTCCTTGGATATTCATATGCTTGTGGGAGTTATTGCCCTCTTCCTTCACAAAAACATCATTCTTCTTTTGTAATGATACAGCCTTTTTGGGTATCCGTTGCGGCAATGATGCAAAAAGAGACTTGGCCATTTTGGATGCTCCAGAATTTTTGCACATGCCCTTAACTGCACGAAAGAGATCTATTCTATAAAAGCACACAAACTTGAAAGGAAACCTGGCAAAGACACTAGAATAAGATTGGTGACAAGACAGGCACAAGCTGTCTGCATGACAATCTCAGTACAAAACTTAGTTCAACATGTGAGGTCTTGCCAAAAGCCAAACCCAACACAGATACATTTTGAATTAAAAGAGGAGGAGAGAGAGGAGGGGGGGGGGGGTGAGGGGGGACAAGAGAGGAGTGTCCCAATCACACAAAATAAAAATCAGTAAAAGTCAATCCATACACAGAAGCTTAGTTCGCAGAAAGGCAGAATATATGAATTATGATCACAAGGTAGAATTGAATACCTGTTTGCTTATCAATATTGGTGCCAGTTTTTGAAGGATTTAGCACCCCACAAATATCACAAGCAGACAAACCCTCATCATTATCATAAGTGCATACAGAGCAACGCCAAAGGCCACGCTTAGAAGTTTCTTGCTCTGACTGAGGTGCTTTCCCTGTGACAAAAGAAACATCAGAGTTTATACAATGAGAATATGTATATCCATGGTTATCAAAACTGCAATCCAGATCATGAAACATCATATTCCCCAAGTGATTCAACACACTTTAAAAACCACGAATGCAGAATCAGTGCAGGATACAGATCGTATAATCACATAGATTTGAGGTACAGTTCCACATAAAAATCATGAATACAATGAATCAAAATTCAATCCACAATAGTCTCCTTCATTTTATAAGATTATTTACTGTTAGAATTTTCCCCCAGAGACACAGTCCAAACAGAAAAGACTACTTTCATGGCTGCCATCACCCTCCAAATAGCCCTCCAAGGAAAATCTACACTAGAAACCCTTCTCAAAACCTCACAGTACAAACAAACACAAAAAACACCATTTCTGATTCAATTTCTGACACACTTTATCATCCATTTTCAACACATACCTGAGTTAAATACAGAAAATCCAAGAAAAGTAGTAACTGAATCCAACTCCTAATCTTGAACTGGTATAAGACTAAACATAAGGTTCCAATGCACTACATCACATGATGTTAACCCTAAGTATACCATGCCTTCAGCAAGTTTAAACATTATGCAGATTCAAAGTAAGGGAAATTGGCTATAGAACAAGTAGCCAAGAGCAAACCAAAAAAAGGAAAGACTGGGTGTGAAGCAATTAAAGGAGAAGTTCAAATTAATAACGTCACTTACCATTGTCTTCTACGTCGTCATCATAGTCATAATCATAATCATAATCATAATTTTCATAGTCATCAACTTCTTCATCATAATCGACTCCATAGTTTACTTTACGAGGCATGGTCCTAAAAAGAGAGAAAGAGACATGAAATAAATACATAAACTTGCATATAAGATTTCAAGTCCAAGCTACCAACACGACAAACATTTACACACACTCACATAATGTAACAAAGAAACCTCAATTTTCAAAGACCTACATACCCTGACAATGTAGCACGTAAAGAATAATTAATCCAGCGACACCATTGGCCAACCAAACCTTCTGCAGGGCGCACTATATTATAGTCCCAGCTCACACAACCTCAATCCAATAAACGATAAGACTTCCGAATGCAAAATTGCTTTCTCTTTCTTGAACATGAATAAAGCTGCACGCCAGACATTTTATACAAAAAAAAAAAGTTTGCATAGCACCATTATATTAAATTTTTTAATATTTGGATCTAATTATGTTAAATCAAAATAAAACAAAATGGTACAAAATGTAATTATACTCAACTGCGCCTAAAAACAGCTAATTAATTAAAATAAAATTCATTTCTCTTAATTTTTTTTTTATCGTTTCCCTAGTTTTCTCGGCAACCAAACGAGGAGCAAGTCAATCATGATCATCTCTAAAAAATGAGATTCCTGGAAAACTCTTGGACAAATAGTCACAGAAATCAATCAAAAATATTTCACAAAAAAAATAAAATAATAATAATAATTACGTCAGGTTCACAGCCATGTCTGTCTCTCTGCCAAGCAATGTGCAGTAATGGAAAATAAAATTAACAAAAATTATTCCACCGAGAATTGAAATAAAGGGAAATTTTGATATATATATATATATATATATATATGATAGTTAGGGTTTCTACGATAAAGAAAGAGGGAAAAGGAAAAGCGTTTTACCAGGTAGAACTGTGATGATGCGAGCAAGGAAGCTAGATGCTTCTTCTGCTTTCTCTCTCTCTAGTCTCTACTGTATTGTATTCACTATTCAGCTCTCTAGTAGCAGTAGATACCCATTTGTGAAAGAGGTTAAAGGGGCGGGTGAAAACATTTTTCTAATATTTATAGCCTTTTAAACCTAAAAAGTAACTTGTAATAAAATTTAAATTTTCTAAAAGTTTTATTTTAAGCTATTCATAATTCAAAACATTGTATTATATTATTTAAACAAGTTATACAGGAGTAACTTATTCAAACAAAAAGTTAGAAAAAAGTTATAACCTTTTTTTTTTTTTTTGCCGCATCATAATTTGAAATAAGTTGCATAACTTTTTTTTATTTATTGTAATTATTTATGTATAACAATAGTTTTTTGGAAGTTCGTGGTCATGTTATTATGTCACTACTTATATCAATTCATAATTTTTGTTTTTTTTTTCTTTTAAGTAAAAGTTAATAAAATCTCATACATAAAAATGCAGTAATGAACAAATTTTTTATAAAATGGTCAAAATTAGGCTGATATGTCCAGAATTTGCATCAAAACAAAATTAAGGGATATGATTTGTTGAACCGGTTTATGTATAGGAACCAAGGGAGTTAATCTTGTAATAGAGGTTGTACCAGTTTGACCAGTAGAATAATATATTTCGATACCGGTCAATACCAGTGTACCATTTCGGATTTACCATTATTTTATATATATGTGTATATTATAATAAATAAAAAAATTTACCATAAAATATTACCTCAATTCAAAACAAATTATTCATAGTTTTAGACTTTAGCATCAATTAAAAGAAAAAAAAAAACACACACAATATAAAAAATAGAAAGCTTAATTGTTCATTGCATTACTAAGAAAACAAATAATACTAATAAGTTAATACAAATAAGTTATCATTTTACTTTTACAAAAATTTAAAAATTACAAAAATAATAATAATAATTTTTCTGTACCAGCTAGTATGCCCAGTACCGATCGGTATTGCCTGAAATCGGCCGGTATGGCCGGTAATTAAATCAGTTCGAAACGTTAATGTTTTGATACCGATATACATAGCGGTATGGTACATATCAGCCGGTATGGCCGGTATCGACTACACTAATAGAAACAAAAAATTCATTCCATTCCAATCGAAATATAACGACTTTCAAAATTTTAATATTAAATATTTAAAAAAAAAAAAAAAGATAATCTTGAACTCTTAATTATATTTTACACTTCCACATCAATTTTAATGTGGATGACATCAAGGCATCCAAGCCAACATAGTTTTATTCTATGTGGATGACATCAAGCCATCCAAGCCAACATAGTTTTCAGAATAAAACGGTGAATTTGGAAGCGAGATCTATATTTTCTACTAATTTTGGACTTAAAATAGATACTTTCAATCCAAACTTGTCTTTTGTTATTCTTAAATAAATGCACCGAAATAGACCGCAATGCTACACTAATGTAATTCAACATAAGCTTAATAACAATAAATGTTAAGCTTTGCTTTTAGATATTACTCCATAGATAGATTACATTTAATCTAAAAAATCAAAACAAACTATGAAGTTGATTTAGGAATGTAGTGCCAATGGACCCAAGATACGTATTGAGCCGGCCCAAAGGCTCCCACAAAGAGGAAAGTCCAACCCAATATCATGAATGGTCCGAGAACATGATAAGTCCTACCTACGAAGTCACGTGATAAAGAAAAGTGTCATGCATGAGCAGAACACCTCAGAACATGATGTCCAAGGACGACTAAGTCCTCGGCAACATGTTGTCGAGGACGAGGCGAGTGACCTGGCGGTCCAAGGGCATCCGTACTGAAGACCTGAGATACAAAAACTGAGAAAAAGATAATAGGAGATAAAAGGAGGTGGTAGACAAATATCAAGGATAAAGCTGCTACCACCGCATTGAAAGCCTCATACCTATCTCTCTGGCCGCATTAATGAGGAAGTGACGCCTGAACATTGAAATTCAACCTTACACTCACCGCCAGAGACTTTAGTAAGAAGGAATGATGTGACAAATATCCAAAAAGAGCATCTGGACTACACGTGGAAGAAAGGAGAAAAGGATGCAGGCCTATAAAAAGCAAAGGAAGAAGAAACAAGGGGGGGGGGGGAGAAAAAAGACACACATACACACACTGCAGAGAGAAATTGTAATGAAACACCAAAGATTGTCCTCGGCATCAATATGAAAAGCAATATTTCATCCATGTATGAGGAGTACGCATGTGTTCTGAGACTTGATCTAACTTTTGTGCTATTTACCATCCCATAACCTAGATTAGAAGCACACTCTCTATAAATTCATTGTTTAGGGCTCATTAGGCTGGTCTGAAAGTGTAACTTTGATCCAGCGTGATTTGTGTCCTTACAATTGGCGCCGTCTGTGGGGATTCTTGTGTTTGAGCGCAGATAACGTGATGGTGGGTTCAGATCTAGACCATGCAGAATCTTGGGGATCTTAGCACAAAGATCTTTTTCAATATTTAGAGCAGATGGGAGATCGAGAGGGCAGCGTACATCCAGGGTGAGTTGCCAGCAATCACACGCAGGGCAGAAGCAGAATCCCCCATGAAGGTGGCACTAGAGCCATACAGAGGGAAATTGACCAGCTGAAGAGAAAGCTGCGTCGCGCCAAGCGAAAACGGGCGCCTTCTGTATCTGATCCTTCCTCAAACGACTCCCAGAGCAGTGGCTATAAGCCGAGGTTGAGAACTCCTCCTAGCGAAACTTTCTCATATCAAGAGGGAAGTCTTTATGACAGAGCGAGCAAGAAGCCTCTTCCCAGGGGCTTGGGCAGTGACGCCATGGGAAAGGCACTGCACTAGCTCTCCAAGTCAACTTTCACACGTCGTATCGAGAAAGGAAAACTTCCTCGTCGTTTCACGCAACCAAACTTCACCATTTATAATGGCAGAACAGACTCGGTGGAGTACGTGAGCCATTTTAACCAATGCATGGCGGTCTATTCGCAGAACGAAATCTTGATGTGCAAAGTATTCCCCTCAAGCTTAGGACCAGTTGCGATGAGATGGTTTAATGGCTTGAAAGCAGATTCCATTGATTCCTACATGGAGCTTACGGTGGCCTTTGGGTCTCGTTTTGTTATATACAGTAGAGTTCCTTGGCCTCTGGACTCGTTACTATCCATGACCATGAGAGAAGGCGAAACCTCGAAAACCTACTCGGACAGATACTGGGAAGCGTTCAATGAGATTGACGGTGATTTTGATGAGGTGGCAGTTAACACTTTTAAGGTTGGCCTTCCAGTTGAACACGATTTAAGAAAGTCTTTGACCAAGAAACCTGTAAAAACTGTTCGCCGGCTCATGGATCGTATTGATGAGTATAAGCGAGTGGAGGAGAATCAACGGCAGAGCAAGGGAAAAATGAAAATTATCCCTCAAGAGAGCAGGGATTTCAAGACAGACAGATACAACAGCAAATGGCCACGGAGGGATTTTGCTGGTCAATCTAGATCGGCTCCTCCTCTGACAGTGAACGCTGTGTTTTGTGAGCCAGTACAGCAGGTGTTGGAGAAGATTTTTCGTGAACCATATTTTAGGTGGCCCAATAGAATGATAGGGGACCCTACAAAACGTAATCAGAACCTCTATTGCAATTATCATTAGGATAAGGGTCACATCACGAAAAACTGCAGGAACTTATGGAATTACTCGGACCAGCTGGTCAAAGAAGGGAAGTTAAGGCAATTTATGAATCGGCCTAATGAACAAGGCACACAATCTGGTTCCGTGAATCAAAGCAGTAATATTTCAAGACCTCCATTGGGCACGATCAATGTCATTTTTGCTGCGCCAGGTAGGACTGGGTCTTGTCCTACCAGAGTAATGTCAGTATTACATCACTCTGCCGAGGACCCTAGCTCCGAGCTGAAGAGGATCAAAAGGAATCCTCCGCCCATTTTGGAATTTTCTGAGGAGGATAAGGTTGGCACTATCCAGCCGCATGATAACGCTCTAGTCATCATACTAAAGATAGGGGGTTACGACATAAAGAGAGTGATGGTCGACCAAAGGAGTGGGGCTGATATTATGTACCCGGACTTGTTCAAGGGCCTTAATTTGAAGTATGAGGATCTCACGGCTTACGACTCCCCGTTGATAAGCTTTGAAGGGAAGGTTGTCATTCTGAAGGGGATGATCCGACTACCTGTGCAGTCAAGGCTAGTGGTGGTGGATGTGGATTTTATTGTAGTAGACGCCTATTCCCCTTACACGGCCATAGTGGCAAGACCATGGCTGCACGCCTTAGGTGCCGTATCATCAACTCTACATGTTAAGGTAAAGTTCCCGTACAAGGATGGAGTTGAAGAAATAATTGGCAGCCAGTCCATGGCGAGGCAATGCATAACGACAGCTATTACGCATCAGACAAGACAGGAGTCTCAGGCTTTAGTCGAAAGAAATTTATAGCAGCTAACGTCCTCGGCCACATTTGGTTTGGCCGAGGCTGAAGAGCCTGGATGTGAGGATTTAGAGAAAGTGCTTATTGCAGATGATATGGAGAAATTCTTCCAGGTAGGAAGTCAACTGCCCTTGCCAGAAAAGGAAGAACTGGTTATGTTTTTAAAACGGAACATCGATGTATTTGCATAGGATGCTTACGAGGCTCCGGGGGTTGACCCAAGTTTCATTTGTCATCACCTCAACGTTAGCCCAGCAGCAGTGCCACAAAGGCAACCACCTCGACGCTCTTCTCAGGAGCACGCCGACGCCGTTAAGGAAGAGGTACTGAAACGTAAGAAGGCAGGGACAATTAAGGAGGTGTTCTACCCAGAGTGGTTGGCGCACACAGTGGTAGTGAAAAAGAAGAATGGGAAGTGGAGAGTATGCGTGGACTTTACGGACTTGAATAAGGCTTGTCCTAAAGATTCATTTCCAATGCCTCGCATAGATCAACTAGTGGATGCTACAATAAGGCATCCTCAGATGAGCTTTTTAGATGCTTTCCAAGATTACCACCAAATACCTTTAGCTCTAGAAGACCAAGAGAAGATAGCCTTTGTCACACCCACGGGAAACTACCACTATAAGGTGATGCCCTTTGGCTTAAAGAATGCTGGGGCTACCTATCAGAGAATGATGACGCGGATGTTTGAACTACAACTGGGAAAAACAATTAAGATGTACGTCGATGATATGGTGGTTGAGAGTAAAACTATCTTGGCTCATATACCAGACCTGGATAACACCTTCCAAACACTGAGAAAGCATAAGTTACGCCTTAACGCGTCCAAATGTTCCTTTAGAGTAGGATCTGGTAAATTTTCGGGCTACATGGTGACACACAGAGGGATCGAGGTCAATCCCGCACAAGTCAAGGATTAATAGCTTACAGCCACCTCGGAATCCAAAGGAGGTGCAGAGGTTGACCGGGATGACCGCTGCCCTCAACAGATTTATCTCACGGTTTGCTGATCGGTGTAGGCCGTTTTTCCAGTTGTTGAACAAGTGGAAAGGGATTGAGTGGACAGAGGAATGCGCCATCGCCTTCCAGCAACTCAAGGAATACCTTTCACATCCTCCTATCATGTCTCGACCCAAAACTGATGAAGTTCTATTTGCATATATTGCAGTGGCATGCCACGCTGTTAGTTTGGTGCTGATAAGAGTCGACGGGGATGTACAGAAGCCGGTTTACTACGTCAATAAGTCCTTACAGGAAGCCGAGGTACATTATCCACCATTGGAAAAGGCAATCCTAGCTGTAGTGCATGGGACACGCAAGCTCCCACATTATTTCCAATCTCATACAGTGGTGATTCTGATTCAACTTCCCCTCAAAGCCATACTCTGAAGTGCAGATTACACAAGCAGGATTACTAAGTGGGGAACCATCCTGGGCTTTTTTGACATCAAGTACATGCCCCGCACATCAATAAAGGGTCAAGTGTTAGCTGATCTAGTTGCGGAGTTTGCTGAGCCCACAATAGAAGATAGTGCCATTAACATGGACATTGATGGAAAATCAGTTGGTATGGTTGCGTGCAAAGGTCCCCCAGTGTGGACTGTTTACGTTGACGGGGCTGCCAATCAAAGGGAATCCGGTGTAGGTTTGGTAATTATGACCCCAGAGGGTCTCGCACTGGAAAAGTCATTGAGATTGGGATTCTCGGCTACTAACAACAAGGCCGAGTATGAGGCTTTGCTAAAAGGGATGGAAATGGTTCAGAAATTGGGGTGAAATGCCGTGCAAATGTTCTCAGACTCGCAATTAGTTGTGGGCCAAGTGGAAGGAAAGGTGGAGGTCAGGGATCCAAGAATGCAGGACTATTTAAATCAAGTCAAGGTTTTGCAATGCGAATTTGAATCATTTACTTTGTCACACGTCCCTAGGAGTAACAATATGCATGCCGACTCTCTAGCAACTCTTGCCACGTCGTCGGCACAAGGTCTACCATGGATCATCCTTGTTGAGGACTTACCTAAACCCTCAGGAATGAATGGAAGTATTATCCAAGTTCATCAGATCAGGGTGGGGCCTAGTTGGATGGATCCCATTGTATCCTTCCTTAAATATGATGTTCTGCCAGAGGAAAAGGTCGAGGCGGACAAGGTGCGCAGGAAAGCATCTCGTTTTTGGTTGGCCGAGGATCACAAACTCTATAAACGATCCTTCTTTGGGCCATACCTGTTATGTATACATCCTGAAGCAATAGTGCTGCTTTTGGAAGAGTTACACGAAGGAATTTGTGAAAGTCATACGGGGGAAAGGTCTTTAGCTCACAGAGCTCTAACAGAAGGATATTGGTGGCCCAATATGCAGCGAGAAGCTCAAAGCTATGTGAAGAAGTGTGATCAAAGTTAAAGGTTTGCACCAAACATTCATCAGCCTGGGGGTGCGCTTAATCCACTAACAAGTCCTTGGCCTTTCGCACAGTAGGGTCTGGACATTGTGGGACCGTTCCCAAAGGCGCTTGGAAACAGAAGGTGGTTGGTTGTGGGCACTGATTATTTTACTAAGTGGGTAGAGGCCGAGCCCCTGGCAAACATTAGGGATGTCGATGTGAAGAAATTTATGTGGAAAAATATTGTCACTCGATTTGGAATTCCCCATACTCTCATTTCAGATAATAGTTTGCAGTTTGATAGTAAAGCGTTCAAGCGATATTGCTGTGACCTCGGCATAACCAACAAGTACTCCATCCCTGCTTATCCGCAAGGAAATGGGCAGGCTGAGGCGGTCAACAAATTTATAGTCAATGGGTTTAAGAAGAGACTGGATGACGCCAAAGGGAGATGGGTAGAGGAATTGCCTCATGTTCTGTGGACGTATCGGACCACACCCCGCCGGTCAACGGGAGAGACACCATTTTCAATGACTTATGGCGCCGAGACTGTTATTCCTTTGTTTCCGACGATGAGAACAAGTTCCTTCACTCCGGACAGTAATGACAGGTTACTAGACAGGAGCCTAGATCTGGTTGAAGAGCGGAGAGAGATAGCCATGATCCAATTGGCTTACTATCAACAAAAATTGAAGCAGGGGTATGATTCGCATGTGAACTCAAGGTCACTTGCTCCTGGAGACTTAGTATTGAGGAAGGTCGTGGGTAATACCAAGAATCCAGCATGGGAAAAGTTGGGACCAAACTGGGAAAGACCGTATCGCATTACTGCAATAGTTGGAATAGGAGCTTACTACCTTGCAGATTTAGATGAAAAAGTTGTGCCCCACCCCTGGAATGTAAGTAATTTACGATGATATTATTATTAATAAAAGGCACCCCTGCCACTTTAATCCTGTTGCTGTTATGTTGCACGTGATGTTATGTTCAAAATGCCAATATGGATTGTCAAATAAAACCAAGATTACGCTGGGTCCTCAGACCCTCTATCTTGGAAAATTTAACGTGTTAGCACAGATTGCTAGATTCTGGGTTACGCCGGGTTCTCGGATCCTCTACCTTGGTATAAAAATAAAAAAATAAGGTTACGCCGGGTCCTCGGATCCTCTACCTTAGTCTAAAAATAAGAATAAGGTTACGCCGGGTCCTCAGATCCTCTACCTTGTTCTAAAAATAAAAATAAGGTTACGCCGGGTCCTCGGATCCTCTACCTTAGTCTAAAAATAAGAATAAGGTTACGCGAGGTCCTCAGATCCTCTACCTTGTTCTAAAAATAAGAATAAGGTTACGCCGGGTCCTCAGATCCTCTACCTTATTCTAAAAATAAGAATAAGGTTACGCCGGGTCCTCGGATCCTCTACCTTAGTCTAAAAATAAGAATAAGGTTACGCCGGGTCCTCAAATCCTCTACCTTGTTCTAAAAATAAAAATAAGGTTACGCCGGGTCCTCGGATCCTCTACCTTAGTCTAAAAATAAGAATAAGGTTACGCCGGGTCCTCAGATCCTCTAGCTTTTTCTAAAAATAAGAATAAGGTTACGCCGGGTCCTCAGATCCTCTACCTTGTTCTAAAAATAAAAATAAGGTTACGCTGGGTCCTCGGATCCTCTACCTTAGTCTAAAAATAAGAATAAGGTTACGCTGGGTCCTCAGATCCTCTACCTTGTTCTAAAAATAAAAATAAGGTTACGCCGGGTCCTCGGATCCTCTACCTTAGTCTAAAACAAAAAATGAGATTCCGTCGGAGCCCCAAAGACAATTACAGAGACAAAGATTGGGTTGTGTAGATTCCTTGGAATACATGTACGCGTCCTATAGAGACAGGTATGTACTCACAATAAGTATCTCAAATATGAGTTCCATCCAACTTCATTTGTTACTAAGCATTAAGCACAACGTTTGAGCCATTCCTAGTTTAAGTGTGGAACATATCAGAAACGTTGGTATTTCTTGTCTTGATCTTTTGTTATGAAGATAGTTCTTAAGCGGGTCTCAGTTGAATTGGTTTCACATGAATATCTTGCTTCTTAATGTGTTAGTCATCACTGGAATTGAGTAGAAACTTGTGACCATCACTTAAAGCATTTGCAAGTATGCAACTTACTCAAATTTCCTTTATCCTTATTCGGTTATTGATATGGAATTAGTAATGCGTACAATGAATTCAAATTGTTATTTTGTCAGATTAAGTCAATAATGATAGAAGGATCTGTTAACAGTTAATATAAAACAAGATAGCAATACAAACTGAAAGTTCTTCTCATTAAGTGAAATATTCTTCAATACATCCATAACCAAAAGGGTAAATTACAAGAAAGAGAAAGCAAAAAAAAAAAAAAAAAGAGGAAAGAAGAAGAAACAAAACGAAACTAAAGCTAATCAGCTACAACAAAAAGGAAAGAAAGAAAAAACTGCAGCAAAAGCTAAGGAACCATCAAGGCTTGGGCTAGACTTGGTCTTTAGGATCAGCAGGAGTCACTACCGAGGCCGAGGATCCCCCAACCACTTCCTTATCTTTGGGACCCCCCTTTGGCATTATAGGCAGGGTCTCCAAAACTAACTCCATAGTCCCGCTGACCTTAGGGTTGGGGGGCAGCTCCTTTGGGGCAATTGGAGGCTGTGCATCTTTAGGTTGAGCCTCAGCAGCAATATTGCCAGCATCAGCTTCCTCCACTTGCATCCCAACTGCAGAAAAACTGGTATCATCCTCGGCTTTACTAGAGGTGGCCACTCGAATGGCAGGAGGGATGTAGGCATTCTCTACCTTCCATAGGGGAGAGGAAGCATCAACCCCGGCCTGGGAGAAGGCTTCCTTCCACACTTGAAAGCAGTAATCTCTACAAACCTCCAGCACTTGGGCTTTGAAGGTGTCAGTAGTTTCTGCCACCTCTACCTCGTAGCCACTCTGTTCAGCCTGGTCAACCATCTCCTCGGCCTCCGGTGCCTTCGTGAGTGCCTCCTCCTTAGGCTTGAGAGCCTCCTGCCTAGCTTCCTTGGACTTTGTAAGATCCTTTTTGAGATCTTCTACTAATTTCTTAGCCGAGGCAAAGTTTTCACCGGCGTGCTTAAGCTGCAACCTCTGATCCTTGGCCTGCCTGGTAGTGGTCCTCAGCTGGGCCTCTAAACCTGCCCTCTTGCTTTCTACCTTGCCCAGGCTGGTTGTCACCTCCTGTAGCTTCTTCTCCTTTAGCTCCAAGATCTTTTGGGTGTGATCCAGTCTCACCTCGCCGGCCCTTAGGGACTTATAAGAATTAGCGGCGATCTCCTCTGCCCTATGCACAGATTGAACAACCTACACATAAAGTGTTGTCAGTTAGTAACATGCAGAAACAGTTCTTATCAAATAGTAAGTAATAATAACAAGTGCAACAACATGAAGAACATGGGTAGCAGGAAATATTTGATTAAAACCCTCACCATGGCAAGCTCCTTCTTGAGGATCATGAAGACATTTTGATCCCTCATCCTTCGCAACTCGCCCATATCCTCGGGCAGTAGAAATGCTTGCTCCAATGCATCGACGATGCATGCTGCTGTGCCTTCATCGGATCCCCTAATAGAGGCATCAACGGTGACTGCCTGGTCATTTATGTTCATTTGGGGAGCCCAAATGGGTGCATGGACGACGGCGGGGGCATCAACCCATCTCTCTGACCTCGTCTGAACGTGACGAGCGTGCTTCCCTCCTCTCTCCTGGTCCACCTCTTTGGTGGGGAGGTCTTTGCCTCCTTCAACTATCTCCTTTCCCTTGGGCTGATCCCTCTTCCTTTTATGGTCAGCTGGGTCAGGGTGTTGAATTTGAGTGGAAGGAGGAAGAGTGAGTCTTACCGAAGGAACCTTCTCGGTGCCCTTATCCTTAGTCTTCACCGGGGGCACCTTAGGAAGCTCTTGGGTTCCAACTTGAGCTTCCATCACATCCTTGAGGCTGGGCTTAGATCTGCGTTGAATACCCATTCTCACTAATGGTTAGTCGTCGTCCGAGGATGTTATGGATGCGGGCGAGCTGGCGATAGGAGATGGGTTCCTAGGTGATGGAAGCCGGTTAAAAGCTTTGAACTCCTCTTCTGAGTCTGAGAGTTCAACGACCTCTTATTTTCCTTCTTCTTTTTCTTCTTCTTCTTTTTCTTCCTTTGCAATTGGATGGGAAGAGGAGCCTTCACCCAATTTGGGTCAAGCAGAGGATGCAGCGAAAGGAGGGGCTCTTGGGACAACTCTCACGGGCTCAGTAATGAGAACCCCTTGAGGAACTGGAGTACCCGCAGGGAGCAGAAAGCCTTCAACTGCAACGCTTATCCTGGGTAGTTGCGGGTCTTTCTCTTTGATGACGCACTTTGGCACTTGGAACGCGGTGGAAATGGGATTGTATCCGAGGATAAGGTGTGTTGCGCGAAGCTGACCGTCCAAGTGCACAAACACCTTGGCTTTTAGGATCTTGTCTAGACGAGCAAAGTTGAGGAGGTGAGCACAACGAGTGAGCGCGCGGCGATCTGCACATGTGTTCAAAAAACGAAATGGTAGAGGCAAACCAAAGAAAAACACAACCATAGAAAAACAACAAAAAAGAAAATTAGGACTAACGCTACACGAATACTCACCAGGTTCTCCCTCCCACGCCGGACAGGGGAGACCACCATGCCAATCCCCGGATAGTATGAGGAAATCCTTGTCCAAACCCTTGTTGGAGTGGGGGAGGCATTGGATTAACCTAACCTCAGGGTGCCTAGATTTTAGGTAATATGCTTGCCCTTTCAAACGGTGAAGGTTATACACCCAATTCACCTCGTGGTGAGTGAGTCCTAATCCCAGTCTTTCTTTTAGGACATCTACAGCACCTAGGATCCTAAACATATTTGGGGCACACTATGTGGGAGATAACCTAGCTTTTCTAAGATAGTTCCTAGTGATTGGCCTCATAGGGATTCTCATTCCCCCCTCTATGAATGCTATCATAGGAATTACCACCTCACCGGTATCCCTATCGGTGTGCCACCCTCCTTGCTTACAATATTTCACGGACACTCCAGGTGGGATTTCATACCTAGCCTTAAACTCCTCTATTTTTTCAGGGCTATCTACTAAGGGGGCGAATCTACCCATTTTCTAAAAATAAAGAGGGAATACTATGGTGAGGTTGGAAAATCTATAGGGCCGAGGACAGGGAAACTAAGAATAACGAGAAAGAATGAACAGCAATAATGAAAGCAGAGAGTTGGAGAACTTACTTTAGAGCAATTAGGTCACCTCGGCTTAGAACTGAAAGGGTGTAAAGACGCGTGTAGATTGCAGGAGTGGCTAAGTTCGGTGTACAGGCTCTGAAATGAACAGAAGACCTTTGAAATGACAGTATTTATATCGTGGAAAGTCATAAAGTGGGAAACCTCCTGCCTACCCACTTAAAATGCGCCCACTCGTTGGATGAGCATCACACGGTTGGACGTGGGGAACAGAGAGCCGCCAACATTTAATTGAAGCGCGTTCTGCAAACCGAAACATCAGAAGCGGATTGTCCCGCGTGCGTGTATCGAAACCCTCATTCCTCTCCGTAAGGTAGAAATAAGGATTTCGAGGGGCTATTATAGTGCCAATGGGCCCAAGATACGTATTGAGCCGGCCCAAAGGCTCCTACAAGGAGGAAAGTCCAATCCAATATCATGAATGGTCCGAGGACATGATAAGTCCCACCTACGAAGTCACGTGATAAAGGAAAGTGCCATGCATGAGCAGAACACCTCGGAACATGATGTCCGAGGACGACCAAGTCCTCGGCAACAAGTTGTCGAAGACGAGGCGAGTGACCTGGCTGTCCAAGGGCATCTGTACTGAAGACCTGAGATACAAAAATTGAGAAAAAGATAATAGGGGATAAAAGGAGGTGATAGACAAATATCAAGGATAAAGCTGCTACCACCGCATTGAAGGCTCCGTACCTACCTCTCTGGCCGCATTAATGAGGAAGTGACGCCTGAACATTGAAATTCAGCCTTACACTCATCGCCAGAGACTTTAGTAAGAAGGAATGATGGGACAAGTATCCAAAAAGAACATCTGGACTACACGTGGAAGAAAGGAGAAAATGATGCAGGCCTATAAAAGGCGAAGGAAGAAGAAACAAGGGGGGGGGAGAAAAAAGACACACATACACACATACACACACTGCAGAGAGAAATTGTAATGAAACACCAAAGATTGTCCTCAGCATTAATATGAAAAGCAATATTTCATCCATGTATGAGGAGTACGCATGTGTTCTGAGATTTGATCTAACTTTTGTGTTATCTACCGTCCCATAACCTAGATTAGAAGCCCACTCTCTATAAATTCATTGTTTAGGGCTCATTAGGCTGGTCTGAAAGTATAACTTTGATCAAGCGTAATTTGTGTCCTTACAAGGAAAATATGAGCTTACAAGGGGAAAAAAACAGAGTTAAAAGCTTTTACCTTCTAAGAGCAGTCCTATCAAAAGTTCTAAAAAATTTAGCATTTGACATCTTAAAAACCAACTTTATAACAAATAACACATCATTTTACAATATCCCTTACATCAAATTTTTTTTTTTTTTTTTTACACTTCATTTAAATATTATTTCTTTATTTTTGTTGTGCATTTTTTATTCTTCCTCTCTCTCCCTATCTCTCTCTCATCTGTCTCTCTCTTTCTCAACCCATTGCCGCCACTAGCAAACCCACCAAGCAAAAAACACACACAGAGAGAGCAAACCTACCAAGCAAAAAACACACACACAGAGCAAACCCACATCCCAATCCACCATTGCCAATCAAACCACCAAGCAAAACACACACACACAAGAAACCTACAAAACCCCACAACCACAACCACAGCCACAATAACCAATCAACCACCATCAATTACCCACCCCCACCACCATGAACCTGACCCACAACAAAAATTCACGGCAAAAATAGCAAAACCATGATAACCCTCCTCCGCCGATCTATTGCTCAACCCACCACGGCAACCCTTCAACCCGGATTCAACCCACCACAGCAAACCTCCGTAAAAGCCACAGGAACCCATCACGCCGAACCAAAACCCAATAGATTGGTGATCAAAACCCACAGGAACCCAGTAGATTGGTAAACCAAAACCACAATCATCAGACCATCGCCGCCACCACCACCCACGACCATCGGACTACAACCCACAACCCAAAATCAAAACCACAATCATCGAACCCACGATCCATGACCACAATCACTGGATCACAGCCATCGGCACCCTGCAATAGCCGGCCCACAATCATCGGCGAACCACAATCGTCGAACCACATAGAGAGAAGAGAGAAGAAAGAAGTGAGAAAGGAAAGAGAAAAATAGAAATGAGAAAGAGCCGTTGGAGTGAATAAAAAAGAAGTTTTTTTTTTTTTTTTCTGTTTTTTTTACAATCCAGCTATAGTAGGGTGTATGAGTTTGCACTGTAGATGAATGTGAAAAAATTTAAGATTTAGCATATTTGATGTAGGGGTGTTTTTTTCATTTGAGGTACTAAAAATACTAAAAAAGATAATATTTAGCATTTTTAGCACATTTAATAAGAATGCTTTAATATATGGCCCCTCGTATAGAAAAATACGAGCTTTCAAAAGTGGCAAAAGAGTATATGAGTTGAAATAAGTTAAAACTTTTATTTTGTTATTATTATTATTATTATAACATAGATTTTTGGAGTGAAAATCCATCACTCCCCCCAATACAATTCAATGCACGGCTACAAAGCAGTGCCAGTTCCCTTGGCCCCTGCTCATGAACACCCTGCATAACAGAAACGAAAATAAATCCCAACTCCTACAGTACAATTCCAAAAACAGCCAAACCGAAACCACCCAAAGAAATTGAATGAAAGTCAAAACCTCTGAGAAAGGCCAACTTTTTAAAAGAGCTGTTTTTCCATTGACACTTTAATTTGCTCTTCAAAATTTAAAGTATATTTTGGTTATTCATATAAACAATGGTTTCTATAAAGAGGCAGTGAAGTTTTTAATGTTACAACATTTGCTTGGCCTGTACAACTTGAAACAACAAGCTCTTCCTATAAAGAGGCAGTGAAGTTTTTAATGTTACAACATTTGCTTGGCCTGTACAACTTGAAACAACAAGCTCTTCCTATAAAGAGGCAGTGAAGTTTTTAATGTTACAACATTTGCTTGGCCTGTACAACTTGAAACAACAAGCTCTTCCTATATGAAAAACGATGTAAAGTTGACATCCTATGCTATAATCATCTGAATAAAGTAAGATCCGTATTGCTAGTTGCTACGCAGCTGCTCAAAAGCTTTTTAATTATCTATCAGCTAAGATTGACTCACTCCAGGAAAGCATTAGATCCCGGACAACGGTTGGAAAATCTGCAAGTCCCAGCATAAAATTTTGAGTAGAAAATCAAAACATAAGATTTGAGTTGCATCATGTCACAGAGCTACTCAATTAAGTTGTCATTTTATGTTCAAAAGGTCAAAATGAGGTTTACCTCGTGCTACTTCCAAGGCTACTGATGGTACGTCTATATCATTTTCAAGCAGCCTATAGACATCCACGAGCTATAGAAGACACATTGATAATTTAGCATTCTTGTAAACCAAGTATTATGGCCATAAAAAAAAAAAAAAATTCAGATCTACAGACCTCCTGGATGTGAAGCTTTGAATCTTCAGTCAATGCAAGAAGAAGCTGTCTGCGGATTCCTTCATCAATAAGGAAAAGGCGAGCTCCATCTTTGATGGTGTCTGTGAGATCTAGTTTTCTTTGAACTTTCCAGTCTCTTGAACCTTGCCTGTATAAAGAAGGTCTATGTAAACAAAGGTTCTTAAAACTCCCAAGCAGAATAAAAGACAAAGGAAGCAAGTGACCAGGAAAAGATACAGACATTGCCTTTACTTGCAATGCAGGGTTGCTGCTCATCTTGGTGACATTTTCCTTAGCAAGAACAATAAGGTTTTCGAGCCGTTTCCACTGGAAAATACCATCTTTAAATAGAACCTAATGCAAAAAAGCAGATCACTATTAAAGGTTGTAACTGGAGAAAATTTTCTATGTTGGTGCAACATGGCCAATAGAGACATTGGAAAAGATACAGGAGCACGAGCACTCCATATATAGTCACTATTATGTAGCTTGATAAAAAGAGAGGAAAGAAGAAGACAAATAGTTGCTTTAAAATTAGAAGCTTCTCTAACTTAAATATATTAAAATATACACATCAAAATTCAAGGAAATTAGTTCTGAGACCAAAGAAGTGAATATTCTAAGAAAAATGAAGTTTCCAAAAAGAATGACTTTGAACTGACCTGTATGAGGCGTTCACGTAGAGCAGGATTTGGGTCTGTTAGAAGGCGCTTTGCAACATATGGATAGGCAACCTATTCAATTAGTTAACATCAATAATTACATGAATATAGAGAGCATGATAGTGTATAAATTAAATTAAAGGCGTGATAAAATTTGGATAGTTATCATAAGATATAGAGAACTGCTCCCATCATAGCTACTAGCCAAATTTTTTTAAGCATATGTTTTGGGACTAAGGCTTGGTTGTTGTTATCTTTACAATTTTAGCAAAGAGAACTGGTAACGTATATAAGAAAACAAACTACTGTAGTCCCTCATCATGAGATCAGGGCCATCAACAAGGCAAACTGGGGCGGATTGTATCAGACTTTTTAAGGTGTAATTTTTTGATAGAAATTATAGTGCAGTTTATGTTTCTTGATAGAAACAAAAACTGCACTATAATTTATATATCAAATTCGCTAGATACATCTAATTAACTTTTACATATCTGAAGGTTAAGACAAGTGGGATGACAGAAACAAACTACTTAAGTTTGATGTATAATATAATTTCAAATTATGACAGATCCACAAATTTAAAAGATGATAGGATACCCAAACATGAATAAGGGAAACAAGAAGCTATCTTTACCTCCAGAAACTTGAAGTCTGGCTTTAGAGTGAAACAGATTCCCTCTTGTGTCAATAAAGAACGGATAACAAGAGAAAACCTCTCTGGGATTCGGATGGGATAATTGTAAACCAATTGATTAAATTTACCTGCAGCAGATAGAACACATGCTTACAAAGTAGTATAGAATAAAAGCAACTACGAAATGAAAAAGTTTCATGAAATACACTTACCCTTGTAATAGATCAAATAGTAATAATATAGCAAAGTACTGAAACAAATAGCATGACCTTCAAATTGTTCAACAAATTTAAATAAGCATATGAAACATTTATATACTGGGATAAAATTTGATATTCAAACATCATTGGTCATACTAAATCATACCCAAAGTAGGGTGATTTATCTGAAGGAGTCATTATCACAAATATTTGATTCATAAAGAGTTCTATCATGTGAATTAGGGCATGAAGATTACGAGCTCAAACCAAAAATGCATTTTTTTGAATAGTACAATAGAGAGAGAAGTCTCATAAATTTACAATTAAGAGTCTGACACTCCCTATGTTCTTTGGTTTTTAAGCATAGTAAGTATACACATAAACTTACAAATCAAACAAACCAAGAAAAGAACATGTCAGAAAGTACAACAAAGGTGCAGATTATATATAGTCAGAGAGCATGAAATGCAATATACCAAATGTAGGACTTTAAACTAACAATAAATCCCCTGCCCAAAAAAAAAAAAAAAAAAAAAAAAAAAAAAACAGAGAGAGAAATTACCAGTAACACTTCGAAAATTAAAATCAGAGAGTCCTTTTCCAGCAGAGTTCTGCCAAATTGCTTCTAAAGCTGGAATTATAGGAGAGACATCAGTTCCAGGAGCCAGGAAGCCAAGCCTGGTGAAATCATTTGCCATCTCCACATAGTCCTCATTTACAGCATGGACAACAGCATCAATTAAGATCTGTTTGTTTTGCTGAAGGATTGAAAGGAAATCAATACGTGGCTCCAACAGAAAGCAACTCAATGCAAAATGAGATTGACTAAAGAATAGTCAAAATATAGCAGAATCATAATCTTTAATAATAGTTCCAACTAATCCTTGAAGTCTACCAATTTTAGCCGGTGGACCATGCAGTGCTTTTGTGAGCATGGTAAGTTTACACACGCACCAAGTGGGTTTTTGAACCCACAACTTTACCCTTCACCCTTTTTATGGGAGGAGGAGGTGGCATTTGAGTGATGTCACCATATGGTGAATAATTATAAAAAAATACATCATAAATTATCTAAGAATTTCAAAAAAATTTAGATAAGCCATTATTTAATCTAGGGAATTTTCTTCTATGCTTTCAATTATATTCAACTTCTACAATTTAAATACTTAATTGCCCATATAACATCCCAAGTCCATTGCCCTTTGTTGCCGTTGGATCATTCGTATTCATAGAGTGCAATGAGCTTGTATTGTTATTAAATGCAGCTACAAATACTACTAAAAAATGAGGTAAAAAATGTACAGTTCAACTTAACATCTCTGCATAAACACAAATTACCTGACTAAGCACAGCAACATTTCCAAAGTCCACATATGCAATACGTCCATCACGCATAGCAAAAATATTTCCAGGGTGTGGATCTCCATGAAATAACCCAAATTCTAATAATTGCCGCAAAGCAGCACTAACTCCAACTGTCAAAAACCCATTTACATCAATGCCACCTTCCTTAATAGCCTGAGTTATATGGAGGAAAGATTATTACTATACGAAGTGATATCAATTGGATTGTAAATTATATATATATATATATATATATATATATATATGAAAGCAGCAGCTTCTATCTTAATAATCAAACCTGTGGATCAGTGCACCGGATGCCATCAATCCATTCCATAACCAGAACACGTGACCCACAAAGCTTCTTGTAAACCCGAGGAATTTTGACAGTGGGGTCATTTTTGAAGTTCTCAAGAAAATCCTCAATATTGCGAGCTTCCTGAATTAGAGAAAAGAAACAACATGCTACATCTTATTTAACATAAAAGTAAAATAAATTACTGAAATGCAAGTGCATTGGTAGCTCAATTATCATACAGGTTTCATAAACATTATTCAGCCGACATGCTTTATATAAGTGTCTTTTTTTATGTCATTATTAATTACACCCATAATCTTAATTTCAAAGTACTAAGGAACTTTCAATGCCAAAAAGGAAAGTTCTGAAAGGTACCAAGGTGTAATCAAGCTCCTCCAAAAGCTTCTCGCCAAATTCATCAACTATCAGCTCAGCATTACACCCCAGTTTCTGTAGACTGATGCCATTCAAAAATGATGCAAGATTGCGAAATAGAAAAAGATCCCGATAAATTATAGGCTCTATCTGAGGCCTTTGAACCTGTAATTATATGAGTAGAATTGTAATTAGTTAGACAGACTGTTTTTGAAGTCCAAGTTAAACAAAATCCCTATAAAACTAGATAATCTTACATGTAATCAAGGACATTCAAAACCAAAACCCAATTACTTTAATGAAAAAAAAATTCCCCCTTTTACGCTTCCACCTTATACAATATAAGTGGCACCATAATCAAGCAACAATGAAAAGCATTTGCACTAATCTGCAGAAACATGGCATGAATTACACCGGCAAACGATAGCATTAAATATACTGGTCACATTTGTTATCTCTATAAAACTAAAAATTCCCAACACATGAATGTCCCAAAAGAAAAAAAAAAGGATAACAAAATGAGGATAAATTTCATACAACCTTAATAGCAACATCCTCCCCAGAGTCACGTAAAGTAGCTCGGTAAACTTGACCCAAACTTGCTGCCGCTATTGTCCGTGATGAAATTTGACTGAAAACAGCTTCAAGTGGTTGGCCCAATTCCTCTTCTATGATGTTGAAAGCAACCTAGACCATTGTCAAGTCATCCACAAAATATTACTTCAGCCACAATGCAACCAAAAATAATAATAATAAGGTCCATCACGAATAGAAGTGTTTAGTAGTTAGTATGAAAAAATGAGCTTTTACCTGATTGGGGAAAGGAGGAACATCATCTTGAAGAATGCAAAGTTCATTCATATAATCTTCTCTGATGATATCAGGTCTATTTGCAAGAACCTGCCAATGCATGAACAACATTCAATCAACAGGGAAACACATAACCAAAGCACATGTACTAATTGAGCAAAAACCATGGATTCAAAGTTCAATGCCATAATTGAGAAGCTGCTAAAATATGCATTTCAATAGCAACCTTTTCTTCTTGATACTTGATTACTTCAGCTTTAAAATTTAGTTGACTATTATGAAAATTCTGGGGGACTAAATTTCAGCCAAGCAGGGTAAAACTTTAAAAATTTTAAAGTCGAGTTTCAGAAAAGGCACTTTTTCATTATTTTATTGAGTCAACAGAAAACCAAATGAACAAGTCAGCCAAAATTGAATCACGTATACAGGGGAAAAAACAACACTATTCTGAAATTCTCATTGTCAAGAACCGACAGTAAATCAATAATAAATATAAGTGAACCAAATTTAGAAGTTGAGTACTGCTAACAGACATTTGCTATTAAAGAGATAATTAAAACAACAACCCAAAAGTGAATAAAGACTATAGCATACGAAGACTATAGCATATGAGTAAAACCACAACAAACCTGGCCGGCTTTGACAAAAGAAGGTCCCAAATCACAGAGGAGGTTCCTAAGCTGCCGAGCACGAAAGGGAACAACCTCTTCATCTCTTCCAACCAAGAAATCATACACCAAGGCAGACCAGTACAATCCCAAACTCCACACTATCTCCACACCACGCGAAATTAGCGAAAAAATAGCCCCTCTGGATTCCAATACATTATTCCTCACCTAATTATCAACAACAGTAATGCAAACTCAGCCACAAGGTAAACACAAATACATGACAAACTGAAAGAAAGAAAAAAAATATATATTTAAGCATTTTCAATTTCATCTTAACAATCCAATTGTTCACAAAACCAAAACCAAAATTGTCATATTCATGCTGCAATACCTTAACTTTCTCCCAATTATCAATAGGGCCTATAAACGAGCCGAGTATTAAAATAAAAATTACCCATTTAATTTTTATTTGAACACAAGCCAAGCTCGGAGTATATCATCAAACTATATAAGCATATTTGTATTCGAGTACACTTATAAAACATATATAATATTATATATACTTAAATCATGCTTCACACTTCGCGAACACATTATTATATATGATCTGGACTTGTTTTAACAGTCGATATATAATAAGTTTTTTTCCCGAGCCAAGCTCGTTGTGTTCATAAACAGCTCGATTAATTTACAATCCTAATTAAGCACACAGCAATTACATAACAGAATTCAACCAAAAAAAAATCATACTGTTTCAGGAGAGTACTTGCGAAATGGCACGCAAACGCCGCGCTCGATATCGAGTTGCTCCAAGGCACTGCTGGATTTGGCTGATTGCAAAGCGATTAAGCTCCTCCTCGGTACGGTGCCGTTTACGGAACCATCGGCCGCGGAATTTGAGAGTCGCATTTGCAAGTGTTTCGATTTCTTCTTGCGAAGTGGAGTTTGCGATGGCACATAGACATGGTAGTTGGTGCGATTAGTAGAGAAAGGGACTGTGTTAACATAATTTGTGTGTATTAAGTTCATGGGTCTAGAGTTCTAGAGAGAAAAACAATTAAACTCTGGTGCTGAAGCGAAGAGAGAGTAAACGGGTTCGAAGATTAGTTTTTAGTTAACATTTAAGGTATATTATTGGGTTTTTTTTTTTTTTTTTTGTTGGTGAGAAAAGTGAATAGAAGAAGATTGGGAACCACATAAAGTTTTGGGTTGGATTGGGAATATTCATATGGTTTTTTTAAGAT
This sequence comes from Castanopsis chinensis, assembly GCA_032878915.1. Lineage (NCBI taxonomy): Eukaryota > Viridiplantae > Streptophyta > Magnoliopsida > Fagales > Fagaceae > Castanopsis > Castanopsis chinensis. The sequence continues at coordinate 17,031,215 of JAVQMG010000115.1, read as the reverse complement.
CAATTTGAGACAAAAACGCAAAGTGTGTACGTAGTTGATGTCTTTTATGAAAGTAATTGATGTATGAAAGTACTTGTTCAGGTCTTCAGTGCCAGCCAACCAAATCATTTTGCGTGCCGTTGGATGCTACAGCCCGCACTTGTATAAAATATTAGAATATATGAATATGATAAGAAATTACATTATTGGTCCTCAAATTATTCACATTAATAATAATTATAATTATTATTATTAGGGTAAATTACACTAAACTAAACTAACCTGAGGTTTGAAAACATACCAAGCACATCCCCAGCTTATTAAAAATGAATAGTTTAATCCTTCAAAACATACGGTTTTCATCTTCTGTTAATAAGAAAGTTATCTCTCCCTCTCTCTTCTTTTCTTTTTCCTAATTGTCTAACTGTACTCTCTTTCTCTCTCAATATTTGTTTTCTACTTTTCTCCAAATCTGATATCTTTCTCCTTTCTCTCTTTCTTTCTCTTTTCTTTTTTCCCAATCTCATCAGACACTCTCTTTCTCTCTCAATTTTCTTTGCCTTTGGTTGTCTGAATCTTACCAATGAAGGATGAAGGATCTGCTTTCTCTCTCATCTCTCTATTTCGGTGTGGAGATCTTGCGGTGATGGATTAGATTTGGGTTTGGCTGACATGGGTATTAGGAGTTTGATGTTTGCTTGGTGGTTGATGGCAATTTTGTGGTGGAGTTTGGACTTTGGATGGTGTGATTGGGTTTTTTGGGTTTCTTTGAGGAGAAGAAAAGGGATTGTTTTAAGGAGCTCTTTTTTTTTTTTTTCTCAGCTGCCAAACACCACATGGAGGATATGAGACTTTTTCTATGGCTTTTCCTTTTGATTTTCTCAGCTACCAAACACAAAGTAGAAAGGAATTAGCTTTTTTGTTAAATTTTATTTTAAGAAAAAAGAACCAAAGAAAACCACTGCTATGCTGTTGAATTTAAGAAGAAAAGGGGAGGAAATTTCAGAGAATAAATCTTTTGAGTCCATAAACGGACTATACAAAATTTCAGATTTGGATAAGCAATGAAAAAGAAGACTGAGATTATGAAAAGAAAAAGAGGGAGAGAGTCAAATCTGAGTTTCATATTTTTTTAGGAAAACTTTGTTATTAACGGGAAATATTAATGCCGTTTGTGTTAAGGATTAAATTGGCAATTTTTAACAAGTTGTGGATGTGTTTGGTATTTTCTCAAACCTTAGGGTAGTTTAGTGTAATTTACTCTTATTATTATTATTAGTAGGCAAAAGCACAATAAGTATTAGCCTCATTACAAGTACTTCGAGCGTGCATTCATTTCAATTAGAAGTTTACACGTTTTCTTATTAATATTATCCATTTTAAATTACTAATACAACCCAGGAGTGTCATAATTTCAAAAAAGAAACAAATACTCCTATAAAGAAAAAAAAAAAGAGAGAGAGAGAGAGAGAGAAACGTTTGTGTGGCGTTTAGTATGGTAATATTTTAGGATTCTTGGTAATACTTAAAGATTCTCATGTTTGACTGCAAATCACAATAGAGAATCAGATACTAGGAGAATCTGGATTCCCCCATTAGCCTCCTTTTAATAAAAATGTGAATTCCCTTTAAAAAAGATGGATATCTAGATTTCCAAGTTTAAAGAAAATTGTATATGTTTTTTTTTATAAATTGACAATTTTAACAATTTTTCCTTAACATTTAAGCAATTAAAATAAAATATAAAGCAAATCATCAACATCTTTTCCTTTGTTTTAATCTCTTCTTGCCAAAACAACATAAATAGGATATGTTATTCAAGTGCTCACAGATGCAAGGATGAATACATTATATATGTAATAGATCGCATTTGTTTTATTGTTGATGAACTACTTTAATTTTTATTGCTACTTCTATGGTCTTATAGACCTAATCATCGTTAGGTTGTTTTGTTACGGATTAAGTTCTTTTAAAAATTACTATTAAGAATAAAGAGTTTGAGAATTTAAATAGTTATTTTTATATTATACTTGTTATTTTGAAATGTTAGACTATAATTTTAATGAATTTGTCATAATTTTTAGTTTTTTTTCCCTTATTTATTCAGAGGAAGAAAAAAAAAACTTATATTGGATTTACAAATCTAAGGATAGAATGAGAAAATTAAATAATTCAGTTAAAATTTCTAAAAATAAGCCAAACATTATAATATCACATTCCTAGGAATTTTATTAGATTCTCAATTGAACTAAACATAAGAATAGTTACATTCATATTCATCCAGATTGCAAGATATCACATCTCCAGTAATCTGAATTCTAGGATTAATGTGGATTCTCATGTACCAAACGCCACATTTTAAGTCTTGATAAAGGGGGAAAAAGCAAAAATGTTGGGTTTAATGGTTCTATTTTGTAGCAAAAAAAAAACCCCTGTAGGGGCATTTTTGAACATAGGAATCTAGGAATCTTTGTCATTTAATTTTGTTTTTACTTAAACATAGGGATGTAGAAATATTTTGAACAAAAAAAAAAATGAGGATCCCAAACAAAGAAGCCTCTCAAATATTAGTACGGTACAAAAAGAAAAAGGTGCTATGAAAAAGTTATATTAACTTTTTCTTTCTTTCATTTTTAGTGTTCTTTAACCGAATTATAAAAACTTCCATAATTTTTATGGAACTTCAACTATTAGATTTATTCTCTTTGTAGGTTTTATAGGGTAAAATTGTTCTAGATAAATAACGGCTACATAATAGAACATTAGAATCAATATCAGGAACCAAAATCAGATGAGTAGGAAAGTAATATAAAATCGGATCTAACCTTTACCTTATGCGAATAATCTGCAATTCCCATAAAAAATAATAATAATAATAACCTGTAATTATCCCTATTTAAAAATCGAATCTAACGATTCTAAGCTTACGTGAATAATCTGCAATTCCCATTTAAAAATAATCGAATCACAATTTGAAGTTTGTGAAAGTTTTGTACTCTAATGAGTCGTATCGTTGGCTGCATATCTCACATACTTAAAATTGTTCTTACAAATATAAATATACAAGAATTGACATTTTTCCATCCAACAAATGAGTTAGAATTCCTGAAATTTAAGAATTCCCATGAATTGCTACGTGAAACACACACCTTAACCAAAAAGGTTATAGGCCATTACAGAACGAGAGAAATAGTGCCCCCGTGAGAACAATTGCAACTGCCATCTTCTTCATCCTTCATTCATCCTGTTCCAGTTCCTTCCCAGTCCCTTCAGCATCATTTTTAGAAACCTCTCCTTTTGGGTTTTTTTTTTTTTTTTTTTTTGGTACCTGATACATTATGACCAATTTTGCCTATCTGAACCTTTGCCAAAAGGCTGTTTCAACATTCTCTAAAAATTTCAATTTCCAGATCCAACACTGGCTATTGGTGTAGCACAATGAGTGTTGTCAACTGTCAACGCCGTTTCAAAACCCCAATTTCTCTTTTTCATTTTTTTGTTCTAGTGATAAACTATCAATACCTAGCTCTAGGTAGGTGAGGGTAAAAACATATAATTCTGGAGTAAAGTTGTTTAATGTTGGGTACGACTTTGGAGCAATGATTTTCCAGAAAAGAAATATAAATAGACAACCAAAAAAGGGATCATCTCCAAAGGAGTGCCCAATATTTACAACACATAAGGAGATTTAAGTTATATTTAAAACAAGTTAGCTTGCACTTCGAAGATACAGGCATCCAACTGGATTTCTACGCTCTATTTAGACCAAAGGAGATAACAAAAATTAAAACAGCATTCATCATGTATGCCCCAACTAATAACACAACCCGAGCAGAAGCTAAATCCTCAAGAATATCAGCCAGATGCTGTTGACTTGTAGTGAAACTCATCAATGGTGGAGTATATCAAACCCTCCTCTTCAAGGGACCTAATAGATTCCCTGGAAATACAAGACATGAAAAAATACATATATATATTATATATAAAGTAACAGATTCATCCAAAAACAAAGGTTACACGCTGCAGGGAAGAGGGAGAAGGAGAGGTTACATGATCTTCTCCACAGGAAACTTTAGCTGCCGTGAAAGTTCATCCCTGTGTATCCCCTTTTCCTGTCCACTGCATATAATTGGAAGTAAGGTATCACTGAGAATCAAAACTTATAGTTAAACATGAAAGTTTCTGAGTACAAATTCAACACTAGTAAAACAAAAGAAGGTTAAAATCAGTGCTGATAGATGGTGGAGGGTTAATTTTGAAGAAAGTAAATACTATTCTTGCAAAGAGAAACCAACTTGATAATGCAAAGCTGTAGAAGAAACCCCATTGTACACAGATATCTTATATTCACAAACTCTCTTCGCCCAGGGAGGGATATACTGGCACTAAAGCCATGTTATTTAAAATGAGATAACACTAATGGAGAAAAAAAAAAAACTACAAGTTTGATGACTCACATGCTTGAAGGCTGCTGCAGATAATCAAGGACCAATTGATCACAGCTCTTGAGTCCATCAATGCTAAATTGCCCAGATAACTATAGAAAAGAGAATTTGAATGTTATGACAAACACACAAATGAATAAGGATTTAAATAATAAACTCTAAAAAAAATCCAACTCATAGCATACCTGACTAGATGGTGCTGTCTGACTTCCATTCGACCCATTCCGCACAGGAGTGCTCAGAGATGTATCCACCAATTGAGGCTGGGTTGGAGTAAGTCCTTGCCCCTTCAATTAGAACAGAATATACACACATAATCAATACAGAAACACATATATATACACATCATGCATCTATATTTAGAAAATAAATGAAAATCTACACTATTACATTAAGCACGCATTCATTATTTGTGTCCAGTGTCCACCCAATTGAAGCCACTTCACATTATCATTTTTAAATACCGAAATTGCAAGTAAAATAGTTCAGTTCGAATTCTGAGGGTACAAACTAAAAATTCTAATTGCTTTGAAATTATATTGGTTTAAGACATCCACAGCCACACATTCTATCAATTTCTGGAGATAGGGGGAAGTAGCTTTTCCCATCACCTTTCGTGAATAGTGAAACAACTGTACTGCTAATAGAAAATAATGTGTAAGAGAGCAGGTTCATATGCATGCAGCCACCTCTGGTATCAATTTGAGCACAACTAGTAGTACCTGTGATTTGGTTTGCAAGTGATTATGTATGCAATCAATGAAGTGGAAGGTAACCTCATCAAAGTTTGTAATAGGCCTGAGAGACAAGAAAATTTGAGCACATCAGACAAGTAATCTCTCCACTATAAAAGAAAATTGCAAAAATAAAGACAACCATATTACATTGAAGCCAATCAATTTTCATAATCCATTTGAACCACTCTATCAAATAGTGTTTCATATGTTTTTATTCTAAGATTTGGCTTATTTCCAGTACTTTTTAATCTAGAATCTCTTTTTATTTTACTGAGAAACTACCACCGCCTACTAACTAAATAAAGGTGGAGATTAAAACTCACTATCACTTGCTATTATTATTTAAAACAAAAGGATATATCTAGTTAAAAAAAGTAATAGAGGTAAGTCAAACCCTCTATTCTATCCCCCCTTACATAACTTCTGTCCAACCATTTTTTGTCCAACAATAAACCTAATGGGGGATGGGGACAGGGAAGATTCAACCACCCCATTAATCATTAGAAATCAAGTTATTCTATCTCCCAAGGTAATTTTGATACTTTTTTTTTTGATAAGTAATAATGATTCATTGATAAAAAAAGAGAGGAACATAACACCCTAGTATGCAAGGAGTATACAAGGGAAGCAAATCAAAAACGAACATTACAAAAGTCAAGAAAATCAAAAAGAGAAGAAAAAGCATGGTTTCTCCACACGGAGAGCCATTCAAGAAAGGTTCGGAGAAAAAGAAGCTTGAGATCTGGCAAGGAACACTCAACATCTTCAAAGCATCTGCTATTTCTCTCCTTCCAAATACACCACATCAAACAAGAAGGACGGCCTTCCAAAAATCTCCATTACGATGACGACCAAAAGGACCTTGCCAACAAGCCAGAAGACCAACTACCGACCTAGGCATAACCCAACCAACTCCAAATAAACCGAAAACCAAATCCCACAAATCCAAAGCAACCGGGCAATGGAGGAAAAGATGAACAACACTTTCACTATTGCACTTGCACATATAACACCAATCTAAAATGCAAATCCTTCTTTTCCTTAAGTTGTCAATTGCCAGACATTTACCCAAGGCTGCGGTCCAAACGAAGAAGGCCACTCTAGGAGGAATCTTCAGCTTCCAAATGCTTTTCCAAGGGAAAGGCTAATCACTATGACCAACTAAGAGATGGTAATAAGCACTAACCGAGAACTCCTTACTTTTGTAAGGCAGCCAACAACACTTGTCCTCCCTAAACCCCTTCACAGAAGTGCTATAAATGGAATTGATAAAGTTCCTGAAAGCTTCCAATTCACGATTATGCAACTCCCTACAAAACTGTAACTCCCAATGGAGGATTCCATTGGTGTGCCTCAAAAGATCCGCCACACTTGCCTCTTTGCTACGGCAAATCCTAAATAATTCAGGATAGCGGACAGCAAGTGAAGAGGATCCACACCAACGATCAAGCCAAAATTGCACTTTAGATCCATCTCCAATTTCAAACATAAAAAATCGAGAATAAAGAATGCCACCCCCGCCTAATATTTTTCCACAAACTAACACCATATGGACCAAAGCAAGAGCTAGAACACCAAGCGCCCCAATCACAACCGTACTTTGCCTCTATCACTTGACGCCAAAGAGCGTCCCTTTCTTGCCCAAATCTCCATAACCACTTCCCTAATAAAGCTGAATTGAAAGATCTCAAGTTCCTAATCCCCAACCCACCTGAAGAAAGCGAAGTACAAACAGTAGACCAATCAACCAGATGAAACTTGGGATGCCTTCATCCTTACTCCCTCCTTGACATGCAGGACAAATTCATGAGAGCTATCTGAACACTAATGCTACTACTAAACTATCTACTTAAACCCATATTAAAAAAATAAAAAGAGAAAGAAGAAGTTGACACATAAATGAACACACTTGAGCATAGATAAGAACTATTTCATCACTGTTTTATTCATACAGGTTCTAGTACAAGTACACACTTCATAAATATGCACATATACGGCTCAATGGCTATCTCCCAGCATCTATATTTTTGGATTGCCATGTCCATCATATGTCCACAAACATTTGGTTCTGTATCTTCAATCATTGGAAATGGCTTGGCTTTTCCACCTAAAACAGATCAGTGCATGGCAGCAATCCTGCCTAAAACAAATCACATGGTTGGTAACCAAAATTGTGACAGGTGAGACCCCTCTATAAGGCATATGAAGTCAGCATTTTCCACTCCAAAGAAAACATTGATGTTCTCTGTGTAGCAGAAACTAACTAGCAATATATCATATTCCCTAAAACGTTTGGCCTTTGTGCTTGCATCATTGCTAGGCCATCATCCACAAAAAACTAAGGATGAGAATGGATATTGCAGCAAAGTTTGAAAAGGAGAACAAGAACAAGATACAATAAATTTGGGGAAAAAATATCACTTCAAGCATGACCTAATTTAACACACCGACAGGAAAATTTATAACCATACCTGACAGAGAAGGCAACTAATTGCTTAGCACCTTGAAAGCTTTTCAAGTGCCCATTAACACGAACATACATTCCATCTCTGTTCCACCATACATCATAGAAAATCATTAAAAATTCTAGGCAGTATGGTACCTCATTTTAACAACCATAATCAAACTGAAAACTAATTAATAAAAATAAGAACTTACAGTATTTCCTCCATTTCAATTGTGTCAAAATTCTCGTTCATCCTATTAAAGAATTAAACATAGATTAAGACATGTTTTCTACAAGGTAGAGTGAGTTTAGAATTAAGAATAGTACCAACTAAGTTACTAAGAAAGAAAAGATATAATAATATAAGCAATTCTTGGTTTCCATTTCAAAGTTATCCAGTGTCTAGAGGCAAAAAGTACATCACTGTAATGTCTAAGAAGCCAAGAAAACAAACATTAAAGTTTATAACTAATTAACATAATAAAATTTCATGTATTCACATTCAAAATGCATGGATTACCATCTTCTACATTTCATCCGTCCCGTTCCATCATCTAGAATGAAAGCAACATCAGTATTCCTTCCAACTTTCTCAAACACCATCCCAACCACAGTAACCTGAATCAACAAGATATTAAGAAATACCCGTCAAAAAAGAAAACATGTACAACAAGGGCTCAAATTGAATTGGAACTCTGTCCATTATAATTGTTGTGAAGAAACATCAATAATATTTAGCCTTCAGCAATTAATTTGTAAAAGAGCAGAAGCATTGATAAGAAAGATATGTAAAGATTAAAATCAAACTGGCTTGCAAAAGTACCTCAAAGCTTTTATATGCTTGCTATTAACTACCACTTGTCCTAAAAGTTTAACCTCTTAGAAAATGCCAAATTTAATCATTTAACTAATACTCCACACATTCCAGGAGCTTTGTAGCTCAATGGCATAGTTTAGTCTCCTTTGTGAATGATCAAAAAACACTCTCCCTCATGTGCGGCCCGAACTCCCTATAATAATTTGGGTTCAACATATGGGGTTTTTAACATTTTTAAATGAGAGCTGGACTATTAGAGTAGAGACAAGGTTAGAAGAACTCGTGACAACTTCCACTAATACCATGATAAATTACTAATTGTTCGAAAAAAAGCTTAAACTATCAAAATTTTATGAATTTGATAAAAAGCCTTAACCCACTAATTAGCTAGGTGCCCCCCACAACAAATGAAAGCAATGAAAAAACATGGGTTGGAGTTAGAAAGTGATAAAAGAGAAAGAGATGAATAGTACATTGGCGACATCCACACCGTTGATCACAAAATTGGATTTTTCATCACCAGACTGAGAAGCTTCACTTATTTGCTTCACTGTTACTGGAACCAAACCCTGAGTTTCGCGACTCTGCAACCAGAAAACAAACCCCCAAAGAATATTAAAAGAAAAATAGGCTGAGATGGAGCAAAACATAAACCCCTGTTTGGCTGCCAAGAAAACAAAACATGTTGTAGAATTTTAGTTATTATTATTCTTCGATCTGTTTCAATTTGGTAATAAATAATCAAAGAGTAAATAGATCCTTTCATTTTTCTTCCATCTTCTATTCTATTATACAATTTTCCTACGTTTTCTGGGGAGCCAAACAGAAAATTAAGAAAGAGTGCTTACTTTTGCCGGTGAGGGAGTGGAGTCGGCGGGCTGAGTTTGTTGAGTAAACGAGAACCCACCGCCGGCGAAGGCAGAGGTTGCATCAAACTGGCTGCTTGAGAACATTTTTCAAAACCCTAAAGAGAGAGAAGCAAAGCAAAGCAAAAATGTGAGAAAGTTCAAATGAATTTGTGGGAGTTTTAATAGGGTTTTGCCCGCCCAATATTATTTCCTTTTCCCGCCATTTTTTTTTTTTTTTTTAATTTCCCATCAAAAAAAGTTTTATATTATGGAAAAATGAAAATTACAACCAATCAAATTTTGTAGATTGTGATCTTGGAGCTCCACGTACATATCCAAGTATAATTGTATAAGTGCTTGATTTTACCAAAAAAAAAAAATAATTGTATAACTACTTCGAGCTTTACAATTCATTAAATTTTGTCGCTCTACAAGTATAAGTGCTAGTATAAGTGCTTGTGAAGTGTAAGATGATAAGGGTTGAGATTCAAGTCTCCAAAAGGAAGTTGCACATACATGTACACTTAAACTAGTCATTCACTCGTGCTATGCACGGGAACTTAATATATTTGTGAAGTAGACTAAAATAATTTTATAAAATCTTAAATTGATTAAGAAATTATACCATTGCATGATTTGCTCTTGTATGACTTCAATATGTGTTACAATTTAATGAAGAAATCATTGCTTGAATGTGCAATGGCTTACAAAAAATTTATCAGAAAATTTCAAATACCGCAAAAAAATAACTCAAAAATTTAGATATTAAAACTTCTAAAAGACCAAAAAATATTAAAGAATCAGATGATTCACTACTTATAAATTATTGAAACAAAACAAAATATATATGACAAAACAATAGATAAATATAAAAGAAAGATAGATTACATTCAAAAGAATAATTTCAATTATTGCAAGTTTCTTGATCTTGTAAAAAACAACTAAAAAGAGTTTGGTGGTTTATGTATGAAAATTACTTTTTAAAAAAGTTGCAGTAGAATTGTTTTATTATCCAAAGAAGTTGAACTTAATCAATAGTTGATGATTTTTATATTTATCCAAATAAAACCACGTTTAGGATAATCTTAATATAAGATTTATTCAAGTTTTTTTTTTTAATCAACGTTTGAGTTTGAGTTTAAATTAGACTTGTTAGAGAGATAGAGTTTCACTCCTTATTAAGTTTAAGCTGAACAAAAATAATTTTGTTTTTAAAAAAATGATAATAGTGAGTTTGAATTTAAGTTTAAGTTGAGCTTGCTAGAGAGATAAAGTTTTACTCCTTGTTAAGTTTGGATTAAACAAAAATAATTTTATTTAAGTATTGTGCTGACGTGAAAAATTGTGGGAGTTTCAAAGGTTTCGGTTATATATATATATATATATATATATATAGACATTCATTTTTTTTAGTGTTTGGAAAATAGACATCCATACCTTTTTAAGGACATTAAGATTAGCTCAATTAGAGTTCGGGAAGGCATTCAAATATGTGTTTGAAGTTGAACAAAGGAAAATGACAACAATACTTATGTCAGCAACCAGCTTAGCGCACCCTAAAGGGCTGCTGAAAGCTGAAGGGTCAAATTTTCACTATAAATACCCCCTGACCCACCAGAACAGGAAAAAAAAAAAAGGCATTTTTGAAGATTTTCTAGGCAGCTTCTCTCTCTCTCTCTCTCTCTCTCCAAAAACACAAAACCTTTGATTTCTTGCTTTTCTCTAACAATCAAGAGGTAGTGTTCTTGCTCTCATCTTCCTCTCCTTGGTCTTGGTACCTTGGATTTGAGTTTTATGGGTGTAGATGTAGCTTTTTAGTTACTATCTACACCCATTTAATTTCATATCTTGTTTATCTTGCTTTATCTTATTTCTAGCACGTTTTATGGTTTTCTTAGCATGTCTACTTGTTTTCTAACATGTTTTATTGTTTTAATGTTGTTGGCCTAGCCTTCTTGGGCTAGGATATGCCTAAATTTCTTGCTTGTGCTTAGATCTACACATTTATGTGCTTTTTGTCATGCTTGTGCTTAGATTTACATGTTTGTGTGCTTAAAGCTTTGTTTGGACGTTATGCCTAGTGCTTTATAGCTTCATATCTCTTGCTTTTGCCTTTTTCTCGTGTTTGGCTTTTGGGTAGTGTGTAGATTTAGATTTTGTAGTCTAGGCCTACATCCACACACCTATTTTTCAAAAAAGGGTTTGGATTAGTTCCTTTGTGCATGTCTATGCTTTGTATGCCCTTGCCCATACTTTTTGCTTTAGATCCATGCTTGTTTTCTTAAATCTAGGCTTTTTGTCATGTTCTTGTTTGTTTTCCCTTTGTGGGTTTGTTGCTTGTTGATGTAGGCACAAGGAGTGGGGGGGGGGGGGGGGGAATGGCCACCTAGTTATATGGTTTAGAAACCATGAATATAGCATCCTTTCAAGAAATGACCTTTTGATCTTACTACCAGAGTTTGAGTTTGGAGTTTAGGTACGCTCTTGGGAAGGTGTTAGACACCCAAGATCTCCAAACCCTAAGGTTAGCCTCCCATCATTGTGTCCTATATCTTAACCCTATTAAAAATTAACTAAATACTTGTGTTCTAGACTCACACACACACTAACATGCATCTAGCAAACAACATGGCATCTTTAAACCCTAAACTTATCCATTTATCCAAACACAAAGAGAGCTAAACAAAAGAAACCCTAATCATACATCTAACATAAAAAATAAAAAATAAAAAAAAAAACCCTATCTAAAACAAAACATGGCAGCAAGCATACCATCAAACAAACGTATCAAACGCAAAATGTTAACATGCTCCTAATCATACATCTAAGAAAACCTAACAAATGCATGAACATTGTTAATACATGACTTACCCTTTACTTACCTCTCAGCAGCACAACACCTATGACATCAATGCATAAACATGTGAATGAATGACATTAAAACAAAAAACCCTTAGACTAAAAGTGCAATCTAGACATGTGATAAGAAACAAGCATTTTAAAAAGATGAGTAAACATTTTATGAGACTTAAAGTCGTGTGAAAAAAGGGAATATAGACAAACATGCGAAAGCATAATCAAAACAAATAAAAATTAGGGTTTTCTGGGTAATGGCACACACGTGCTAGAACAGGTTTGTGTACGCATGTTAGCCTGCATGCACAGGCTAGATCATGCATACGCAAATCCTTACCCAAAAACCCTAATCAACACAAAACAGAGCAAAAACTTAAAACGTAAAATCTAGCAGCCTATCATGCTTAAAGACATAAAGAAAACCTAACACTAACCTAAACAAGCATAAGTAAACATAAACTAAACAAAAGAATCAAATTAAAACAAGGATTAAGGTATAAAAGAAAAAGAAAAGCTCTTAAAGCATACCTCAAAGCCAAAGCTCCTAGACATGATTTTTGATCGTTCCCCTCATTCAAATCTATTACAGTTTAATGAAAGAGTGATTAGTAATCTTAAACTCAGAGGATGGAACCAAAAAAGGTCCTAATCAAATAAAAAGAGACATGAGGGTGTTTTGTTAAAAATTCCCCTTTGATTTACTATTTTCTAGTGAATTTTAGGTTTTTCCCATGGGATTTCTATGTGTTTTGAAAATGTACCATGTAAGGCTTTATATAGTGTAAAAAAAATGGGGTTTGGAACGCCTCTTAAATGATGCTGGATTCGTTCAAAACCTCAACCATTATTGCAAAAAACTTGCCTTTCTTATGCTTCTAAAACCTTAGCTGCGTGCGCGAAATCATGCCTACGTATGCATACATTGGCTTGCGTATGCAAGTGGCTACCCACGTACAGAGACCGAGGGCTACTAGAGTTAATTTATTTTCAAAAATAGGTTTTTGCTCATTAAAAATGTTATATTTTCCATTTTAACACTCCTCAAGTCAATTTAAAATCTGATTGGGCTCAAAATTGGCCTTGGGCTTTAGAGTGCGAGCATCATTGGAGAATAGGAGCTTGAGTCGTAAAAAGTACAAAACGTGGTGTCTACAGTTGGTCTTTAGGGCCACTTACTTGTTTGGTGCATCAGTGCCTTTTGGTGGCTTGCTTGGATGCAATCATGTGTCAGGACACATTTTCGTGATGTTCGGCTTGCTTGCCGCCTGCCTTTTTCTTCCTTTGTCTAGCCTTGCATGTTAGGGTTTCTTGTGTTAGCCCCTTTGTGTGCCTTATAACATGTTCACCCTTCCCTTTTAAGTCATAACATGCTGTCAACAATAGATTTTTCGTCGCCAATATGATATTTGAGAAGCCAAGACCGAGACTCAACTTTGGGCTTGGAATATGGCCCAAAGACTATCGGTGAAGTGTGAAAGACCCATTTTTGCTCAAAGTCCGGATTGCATCCAACAAAGATTATAATAAGGTCTCAAAAGTACTTCCCGCAAAGATAAGCTAGCACAAAAGATAGTCCACCACATTTGCTTAAATAATAGTCCAGCAATAAAAAGAGAAACATCCAGCAATAGATGCTTGACAAATTATTTAGTGTATTTGCACAGTAAAAATTATGCATTTCCTTCGTAGTCAATAAATATACAAGTGGGTCCATTATAACAAGTACACGAGAAAAATTGTCTAACAGTGAATATGACAGACCTCTAGCGGTAACGTTTAATAAGTTAATAAATATGTTTACATGAAAAAAAAAATCCTATATTTTCCTCATTATTATTAAGTTAACATGAGAGAAAACTTCTAGAGTATCCAAGATATTATTACTTTCATTATAATAACAATAAGCAAAGATTAAAGGCTTCATAATTATAAGTAAAAGAGGAAAAATTAGGAAAGGGAGAGAAAGACCCCTAGCTTAGTGCAGCAAATATTTAACCAAGGTTTTTATGCCCATGATGGAATATGTGGAAGGATGTATGGGAAATGATGGAAACTACTTTTATGTGAGTGGATGAGTATATGGTGATGTGGGAATAAAATGGTAAAGGAACTTGACTACTTTTTGCCATGGTGAAGAGACACTAATTGTAGCTAATCATAAGAACTTTATGGTGCTGGGTTTTGTTAGAAAATAGAATGAATGTATGTTAGTTGATGGGTATGGGCCTTTACGAATTAAAAAGGAACTTATTTCTGAATTAAGGGCTGAAAATAGTAAGATTGATGGAGACTTTGAGAGGATTTTGTCCCCCCCTTGATGAGTAGATGATGGTTTCCTTTTATAGTGAATCTTAGGGAGTAATTAGCATAAGCCAAAAACATTGGGTCTGATTAGCAAGAGAATTTTCAGAATATCCCTCATGAGATTTGGCCAAAAATTGTGTGAGCTCATTTTTTAATGTTTGTCTCCTTTGGGCAATGTCAGATGGAGCTGGAATTTAAAGCATCTAACTTAGGATTTGGTCAAAAATGGTGTGATTTGCTTTTGGGTATCTAATCTTCTTTGGGCAATATCCAACATGAGTGAACATCTAGATATTCTTGCATTAGATGCTAAGATTTTTAAAGTTGGCTTCAACCAATGGGATTAAGGCAAGTACTATGGTAGAATCTTGGTGCTGCAACTAAGATTTGAGCTTCAAGAAATATGAGCCATCTCCCCAAGCCAACTATCAAGCTTTTAGCCTACTTTAGGGAGCTCCACTAGAGATCTTTTTATGTCCTCCAAACCACATTTTCCTTTATTTCCCCTTTAGGAATTCATGGACTTGCTTCATGAATTAGTTTTAGACATTTTAAGTACTACAGAAACTAGTTTGCTGAAATTTGGATGATTTGGTCATGGCTTCCTCCAACAGTAACTAAAACTTAGGAAGGAAGAATGACATTTATTGCATTTAAGCCTTTTGGTGTTAGCCCAGCCCCTTAGTAGTGTTTCGTGGTAGAGAGGCTGATGGGACAGTTGGTCAACCCCTAATTTGGTTTGGGAGCTTAGTTGCTGCTTGAGGTGTTTTCCAGAGGAAGGCAAAACTGAATGAAGTTATCAAATTCGGTCAATTTGCACACATAGGTTGTTTTGAATAAGACTTCATGTTGGGTTTAGCCATGAGGACTGAGTACTTTGATGGGTCTCTGACTTAGTGGTTCTCTCCAATCGGGTCTATCCTTTTGGTTTCTCATTGTGAGCCCTACAAAATGGACAAAGCTACCATGGAGTTTTATTCCACATGGACTTTTTTTTTTGATTTTATATTGCGGAAGGGGAACCTAGA
The DNA here is from genome assembly GCA_032878915.1 of Castanopsis chinensis. NCBI lineage: Eukaryota > Viridiplantae > Streptophyta > Magnoliopsida > Fagales > Fagaceae > Castanopsis > Castanopsis chinensis. Next base: position 17,015,755 of record JAVQMG010000115.1, on the reverse strand, counting down.
CTGAATACTTAGAGGAATGGAATAAAGACTTAAACTCACATGTCAACTCCAAAACTGCTTGCGACAGTTAGAGTTGTGGAGCGAGTTAGAAATCCCTCTTCTAACATAGACCTAAGCGATGTGGTACTAGACTCGACTTTAAACCGATTCTTTTTTTTAACTAGTAACCTCCAATATTTCTTGTGAATAATATTTACTATGGGTTTTAATAGAGGCAATATCCATGGGTTTCAAATAAATGATGGTAACAACCATTACAATGGAATAATGTGATATTCTCATGAGTTTTTCTATAGATAATCATAATGGGCTTGTAAAGTAAATAATTACCATGAGTTTTGGAAATGTTGTGATATTAATAGTGGCCATGGGTTCTTATTATATAAAGTCCATGAGTTTGTAATATATTATGAAATAAATAAATGTCATGGTTTTAAGATAAATTATGAATTTATGTTTGCCATGGGTTTTGGAAAAATGAATAGTGTTATGAAACATAAATAGTTTCCATGAGTTTATAATATGATATGAAATAAATAAATATCATGGATTTAAGAAAAATAATCATAACTTTAAATGGGTCTTTATATTAGTAATACAAATTCATAATTAACCATGGGCTTGATATATGTTTGCCATGTGTTTTGGAAAAATGAATAGTGCTATATAACATAAACGATTACCATGGGTATTATAAGATAGATTTCATGGGCTTGTAATATTATAGTAATAGGTTTAAGAACTTAAAACATTGTTAATCATTGGATTTTAAGTGAAACACTTATGATATAGTATTTTGTCAAGTATTGATAATTTTGAGTTTTTTACAAAATAGTGCAAAGTAGCTAGCTTGGGCTTTTAATAGTGCTATAACATTAATTGAGCTTTTGATATTGCCAATGTGAATTGTTCTTTTGAAATATTGTCAATTATAAGTAGTCTTGGGTTTTAAAAATAATGGGATGTGTGCATTGGATTTGTAGGGCCGATTCTGGGCTTAATTAAATAATGATAATAAAGATAAGATATGAGTTGTTGGGCTTTTTGTGATAGTTTATATCATGACCCAGTTTAGATAATGAAATATGAAATATTTGTGGGCCAATGGGATGAGATATATTCATGGAGGCCCAAAATAATTTATGGCTGATATTTTTGTATTTTTTTATGAATAAATAAATTTGATTAAATAGTATTGGGGCATGTGGTATGAGTGAAAAAATTGTACCTCAACACATGCTTTACTTCCTTTGTGATCACTTTGCTTCCTTTGTGCCATCTCGTTTGGCTTTCTATGCTTGTTTGCATCTTTGCACCTTTGTTTAAATGTTCATACATGTGTTTTTTGTGCTTGTTTGTGTCATTAAGCCTAGTTCCTATTTACCTTTTTGTGCGGGTTTGCACCTGCCTTTTGTACATGAGACCCCGAGTCCTTTTTAGGAACTTTGTTTGATGGCACAAATGCTTTGTTCATACTCCAATATAATAGAACTATATACCTCAATCCAAACCCACATTTGTCCTTCTAGGACACACATTTTTGCTTGATAACATGCTTGTTTGCCCCACTGTGTGTTTTTCTTTGTTTGCCCTTTTGTGTGCAATCCTTTGCTTAACCCTTTGTGTGCTACCTTTAATTTGTTTATATTTTTTGTTGCATGTACACACTCGGAGTGAGAGCACAACTTTCAAGACGCAAGCTAAAAAGGGAAAATGTAAGCTAGAAGATGCAAGCCCAAAAAGGGCAATGATTAGTAGATAGGAGGCTTAGCCTCCTCGAGTGGTTTTCTCTCTATCCCTTTTAGCATTTTTTTTAGAACCATGTACTAGGGTTCCCTTCCTTGTATCTAGTTTTAGGCCACATTCTTAGGGTATGACAATGTCTGATCTACTTTTCTTGTACCTTGTTGGGTCATATCCTTTGGATGTGGTCATGTATCCTTTATCTTTCTTGTACCTTGCTTGGGCTGTGTTCCTTGAGTATGGCAATGTATGATTCATCTTTCCTATACCTTGCTGGGCCATGCAATGTGTGGTTTATATATGTATGTATTTGCTTACTCATGGGTGGTCGTGCACTTTGAATGGTAGACTCCCATGGTTAGGAGAGTGACCCTCTCATGATTGTGGGTGATTTTGACCTTGTGACGTGGGTATGCATTCAAGGCATTTACTGTTGGTGCATAATCATGCCATATTGTGTGCAAGATTATCGCAGTATGATTATCTCAATCCATGTCAGCGAAGTGACATTGGTTTCCTCATGTATGCGACATGCATCAACAAGTTTGATGCTTTGGTGAGCTTCAGCTTGCCCTAGTACGCACATGCATATGTGCACCATATACACAGGTACGAAACCTTGCTGGTGCGCTAAATGCAAAACTCTATTAGATTTTCGCCGTGAAAATGGGACACCTTTGTTTGCCATTTTCTCACAATGAAACTTTGGTAAGAATAGTGTTTTGTTTACTATGATGCACCAGAGGCGAAATGCTATCGGATTTTCGTTGTGGAAATTTGGTAAAAATTCCAAAATACGCTAGCGAAGCATTGATTAAGGTCATACCCTTCCGAAATCAAACCTCAAATCCTAATTCATTTAAAGCGTCGAGAGCTAATGCCAATAGCTTGTTTTAATTGCCAACATCCAAAAATTAAGATTTTACCAAAACAAAAAGCTGTCTCCGGATAGGTGTTGCGATGTACTTAACACCTTCCCTACAAGTAACCAAACTTCCAAACTCAAGAATCAAGATTTTTTACCCGTCCATGTTAGATTAGGGAAAACGACTTTTTTCTTAGCCTAGGATTGGTAATAACATCAATTAGAGTCAGGTGAACAATCACACATTAGGAAAAAACTCAATGATTGGTGGCGGCTTTACTTCACTTTTGTTGAATTAATGAGTCTTTAAAACAACCCATCCCATTCCATTTAGCACTTGCGCTGTTGTGATGGGTGGTTGACTGTCGTGAGGCATCGATACCAGCCAAAGATTGACTGCACGGGGCTAAGAAGTGTAGTGCAATCAAGGTTTTGGGGAAACCACACCTCATGGTGCAATGATAAATATGACCCAAAATCACATCGAAACGCAACATGTACATGGGTTAGGTTAAAGGATTTTTTCAACCAAACCTAACATTATCAGGTTGGAAAATTCTTGATCTATCTCGTGTGTAAAACCCCAACCCAACCCATATGGGCCGGATTGAGTTAAGTTGGGTTTGTGGGTTGTGTGTACATATTTTCTATCTTGTGAAAAGTTGGGATTTCATCCATTACTTAAACAATTTTTTTAATAAGTTATTATGATTTATGTAATATATTTAAGTTATATTTTGAATTCATCAAATTAATTATCAAAATCAATCAAACTACAAAAATTAAATAAGAATAATCAAATGAAATTACATATATGGTAGGTTGGGTTAGATGTGTTAAGAAAACTATCAACTTAAACTTGACCTGACCCAAAACTCAAAATAAAATTTTAACCCAATCCAACCCACCAACTCACAAAAACTAAGCCAAAGTGTCAAGTTGGGTTGAATAACTTGAGTTGGATTGGTGGGTTTGATACACGCCCTTATATATTCCTGCCCTAAATGACATCATTTTGTTTAAATTTTTTAATTTGAGGGACCAAAATAATAACATATTGAAAGTTTATAGAATTAATTATAAATTTTAAATCCTTTTATATTTGTGAGTAAAACGAGATATATATCCGGAAACTTGAATGACTAAAATGGTAGAATTTGAAAATTTAGAGGATTGGTTAAAATGTATTTTAGCTTTTTTTTAAAATATTTTTTTATGAGTCTTAGTTTTCTCTTCAATGAAAAGAATATATATATATATATATATATATATATATATATCATTCATTTGGATTGCTAAAAGATAACTAATGTGTTGATTGGTTGATTAGTGGATGCCACTTTCTTCCTTGCATGGGTTTCATGAGATGAATGCTAAGAACATTTACATCAAAGATGTTAAACCTATAATTTTTCAACACCTAGACAATAAAAAAAAAACGTGATTTAAATGAGAGAGAATAAGGAAATAATATTTAAATGAAATGGTAAAATAATAGAGTATTCGATGTTAAAATTGAATGTATTATATATATATATATATGTGTGTGTGTGTGTGTATCATTCATTTGGATTGCTAACAAATAACTAATGTGTTGGTTGGTTTATTAGTGGATGCCACTTTCTTCCCTGCATGGGTTTCATGAGCAGGGCCGGCCTTAGGCATTTTGGGGCCTAAGGCGAGAATTAAAAATTGGGCATTTTTTATATATATTAATTAAATTAATATTTATTTAATATTTTTATATTATAATATATTTCATTTAAAATATATTTTTCTTGCCTTTTGATATACAAATTGACTAATTAAATTTTTGTATTCAAGTTTTTCTAACATCTCATTTTCAATCGATAGTATAGCTAATCCACTTAATCTTTTTTGGGACATTGTCGATCTTAAATATGAATTTATTAATTTTAATTTTAAAAAACTTCTTTCTGCAGTAGCTATATTGTTGGGACATTGTCTAGCGTCATCACCTTTAGGAAAAATTATATCATTGTCTCTAATTGGACCTCTTTCTACTAATAAATCTCTAAATTTTATGTCAATATTTTTCCAATTACCTGGATTATAAATATTTGAAGGAATATAATTCAATATGTCATTATTATTTTCATTTTCTTCTAGTTGAACATCATTATGGTGAACTTGTTCATTTGTGACATTTTCATCATTATTTTCATTTTCTTCTAAATTATTTTGAAGTTCATTATCAAGATTTGTTGTATTGCAAAATTGAACATCATTGTTATCTTGCAATTGTATCATTTCATTATCTTTTAACTCTTTTTGGTGAATTTCTTACTCATTTGTGATATTTTTATCTAAATTTTGTGTTATATTTTGTTTATTACTAATAACAAATTTATCTATTGAACCTTTTTGAGACTCAATTAATTAATTTTTTTTTTAAGTTTTTCATATCCAGATGCATATTTTCTAGTAGACATTTCTAATCAAACAATATATTTATAAAGACTAAAATAAAAAATAACTTTCAAGTGTAGAACAAATGAGAAATAGAACCTGATTTATATAAAAAGTATTGCTGTAGTTTCACCAAACAATAACAAATTTTTAACAATTTCAACCTACATAAATAAAGACTTATTCTGTATATGGCCACTAACTAATATATATATATATATATATATAAACTGAAAACACAAGATTAAGATTAAAAAAAAAATAAGCACAACTATAACAAAAATTTAAGCACAACTATAACACAACAAGACTTATTAATAAGACCAAAAAAAAAAAAAACACAACAAATTAATCTATTTAATCTTATCACTTATCAGAGGATTCATACTTATTTAAAACAGTAAAGTTCAATACCCCAAAAAAAAAAAAAAAAAACAAACAAAAAAGGGCATAGGCAGGCAGGCTGAGGGCCTGAGGCAGCAGCAAGCTATATTAAAATAAAAAAGACAAAATGTCAAAAACACACAAGCACAGGTAGGCAACAGACAAAAAGACAAAATCCCTTATCCCATCTATCTAACCCATTACCCAAATCAAAAAAAAGAAGAAAACGCAGGGAGCAGCCGAGCAGGCCAGCAACAAAGCTTTATTAAAAAAAAAAAAAAACCTTGAAGGAAGCTTGCTGAACGTCTGCTGATCGGAACTAAGGAAGAGGAAGAGAAAGGCCGGAGGAACTGAGGAAGCCTGCTGCCAAGGCTGGAGAGCAGATGAGAATATGAGATCAGTGAGAACAGGGGAACTGAGGAAGCCTGCTGCCAGTGGTTCCCTGAAACTATTTTTTTTTTTTTCCCTGCTCCCTCTTATTTTCTAAAATTTTGGGGCCTCCCTTTCCCTTGGGGCTTTAGGTGACCGCCTAACTCGCCTAAGGGAAGGGCCGGCCCTGTTCATGAGATAAATGCTAAGAACATTTACATCAAAAATGTTAAACCTATAATTTTTCAACACCTAGATGGTAAAGACAAAAACGTGATTTAGATGAGAGAGAGAGAATAAGCAAATAATATTTAAATAAAGTGATAAAATATTAGAGTATTTGATATTAAAATTAAATGTATTATAAAATAATGTGAAAAAATAAATAAGATAATTTTTTAAATTGTTAAAAGCTAAATTTTTTATAACTTTAACGTGAATGCCTAAACATGTTCTAACAGAGAAGTTGAAAACTTGAAATCCGCCGTGGAAGTAGCCTAAGCAGAAAATGCCAAGAGATAATTGGATTCGATGTGGGAAGAATTTTTTTTTAATATTTTAAATAGTGTAGTTTAGGAAAATTAGATGCTGATTGATAGATAGGATAGAATTTTGATTGATTTATGCAACATGGAAAATTGGATGTTATGCTGATTGATAGGTACAACGATTGATGATATTTTCGACGGCCGACTTTCAATAATCACATAATAGTTTGTCAGGATTGCTAAAAATTATGAAAAATAAATAGGAACAGGATGGTCCATTTTTATTTTTTATTTTTGGGTGGAACAGGATGGTCCATTAGGAAATTATGTAGTCATTTTATTGAACGGATGCGATGTATGTCTTCTACCAAAAACAAACAAAAGTACCATTAATCTAGATCCTTCAATTTTGCACTCTTTCAGGTCTTTGCCCAATTGTATTATTTCAAATAATTTTTACCTTTATTTACAGTACTTTTAGTAATAAATTTTTAGTTTTAGCAAAATAAGCAATATCTAAACAAACCTTAAATATATTATATAACGATTAGTTGCCTCACCAAAAGCTAGAATTAGAGTTTCTGTTGTTTTGATCCAGATGAGAAATCAAATTATTAAATAGTGAGAGATAAAATAAATATTAATACAAAGTGAATTGGGTTTCAGTTATCTATACTAAGAGCATTAGCAGTTGAGTGGCTAAAAAAGTTTTATTTTACACCCTCAAAATCTACTTTATCTATTTTACCATATCATTTTACAACTCACCCAACATCTCAGTTTCTATTTTTAGATACAATTTATTAAAATAATATAAACTACAAAATTAAATAATATTAAAAAACTACTCTTTCCCTCTCCTCTCCCATCTCTCTATTTCCTCTTTTCCTCTATTTCTATCTTTCCAAGACCACCACGTATGAGCTCAACCATGTCCCAGCAGCATCCCAGCACCAAAGCTCAGCCACCACCACCACCCAATTACTGAAAGTTTGTCCAACCAACCACCCCCACCCAAATCCCAACCCACTGATCCAAATTACAAACTCACGCCCTAAATCACAAACTCATGGCTGACCCATGACTGCCCTCAAATCACAACTACAAATCCACTGGAATCTGCCACAAAACCATCAATTATCCACCACAAATCCAAAACGATAAACCCATCCACTACCTACACAAACCCACTGGAGCAAACTACCCAACCCAAATCTTATTTAAAAAAAAAAAAAAAAACTCAGCTAGTCTAGCCACCATTCATTTCCGATCTGAATACGAAACCCATTACCAAACTCCAATCTGTGAACGAATCCCACCACCAAACCCCGATCTGTGCCATCACCAAAACCCACCACCAAACCCCGATCTGTGCCATCACCAAAACCCACCACCAAACTCCAATCTTAGCCACTGAAACCCACCACCAAACCTCAATCCAGCCATCAACCATTATTGATCCAGCCATCGAACAATCATGCAACCCATCACCGACTGACCTAAACTCCAACCACAGCCATTGACCCAAACTCTGATTTGAGTCATCACCAAAACCCACCACCTAAAATCGTGAGGATCATGAGGGAGGGTTGAGAGAGAAGAGTTTCGTAGATTGAGGCCAAGGAGAAGTGTAAAGAGTTGAGAATGAGAGTTTTGGAGTTTTGAGAGACTAGGAGAAGCGTAGTTAAAGAGAAAGTGTGAGAGAGAACATATTTTTTCAATAAAATAATAATATATTTTTTTTACATCCAAGTGAATAGTTGGTTCAATATTTAAGAACCAACTATTCACAGGTTGCAAAGTAATTTGCAAACCCACACTCGGATGGAGCAAGCTTTCTGAGCTTAAAGTTGTAAAATAGCAATGGGGGGTGTTTACACCCCCCATTACTAGTGCTCTAATAACATGATTTTTTGTTTGAGTTTCATAATTTTGCATACTAAAATATTCTCACAAAAATTTTTAAACTCTCTAAAATACTCATATCTTTTAGTTAAGTAATTTTAAATTTAAAAACATAAAGTAGTTAATAGAGTAATTTACTATTTTAAAAAAAGTTCATTAATTTTTAGGTTTTGTTTTTCTTTTTCTTCTCCAATTTGATTTACTACTTTTTATTTTAAATTCGAAATGTTCTTAATGAGACTAGTATATAATTTAGGCTAGTATATATTTTTAGAGCACCAAAATAAGTGTACTTCCCTTATCCCCACACACACGCACTTAATAAACACGCTTAATAGTTAGAGAGATTGGAATAATATGGCTAAATATTAGGATACGACTTTCTTTATATATATATATATATATATATATATATAAATTTTAGAGAATAACATCTTAGATATAATTTATAGGTATTGGTCACAAACAAAAACCCACGACTTAGAACATTCACAATAAACTCAACAAATTGCCATTTTCTTCCCTATAATTTGGGTTATCCACAAGGACAAAACAAGAATTCAAACCTGGGGGCTAAAGCTTAAAACCAAAAAAAAAAAAAATTATTGAAATAAAAACTAATATCTATTTCATATTCAACAAAATACTACGTAGAAAAAAAAATGTTTCTTAAACATTTCAAAACATTTATCAAAATAGAACTCGACGCTCTTTTAAATCTTTAAAGTCATCTATAATTGATTATGTACCAAATTCTGCAGCAATCTCATTTTCAGTGTACAAAATCAAAGCCTTAAATCACAACCACACCAATAATTAAATTAAATCACGAGACAAACACAATTTCATATATATGATATATTGGCCACACAGCCCACGCCACATAAAGTGACAAAGACAAAATTTAATGACTTAGTATCAAAGACTTTGGTCTTAAGCTCAAACACAATACTCACTAACTCACATAAAGTAATTAATAAAGTTATGCCTTTATTACTAGCCAGCTCAAACAAAGTTATGCAGTAATCACATGCTCAGACATAGTTATGCCTTTATAGATAAAGTAATAAAAGTATAAAACCAAAACAAAAAAAAAAGTCACAAATAGTCAAACACAACACAAACTACGGTCACAACTCACACTAGTCCCTAAAAAACGTAGAGGATAGAGGCAGAGCAATAGAGCAAAGAAAAAAAAAACACAAATATGAACTTGAGAGGGGAGAGAAATTTTTCAGATTCACCATACCTTAGCCGATTCAACTCGTGTGTGAGTGTGAATAGCAGAGATGTAGATTGAGGATCTAAGGAACAGCAGCAGCAGCAGCAGCAAGCCAGCAACTGTAGATTGACTCTGATATGAACAACACAGCAGCAACAGCAGATGGCAGTGATGGAGGTGTTGAGGTTAAGTGGAGGAAGAATGAGATAGAAATTTGGGACTTGTAATTTAGGTTTTCTGGAATTTATTGTTTTGTGTGTGATTTTTGTTTAATCCATTTTTTTTTTTGTAATTGAAGGGGTATGAATTTTATTTATTTATTTATTTTCTTGTAGGTCAATATCTAAATATTTTAGAGGATGAGAGACAAAAATATATTTAAGGGCAAATCTTAATTTTTTGTATATCAATATTTTTTTTAATTGGTGGGGGGGGGGGCAATGGCCCCCCTCTGCCCTAATGTAGGTCCGTCCCCAAACCTATCTTTGGTCTCCGACCAACATGATTGTAGCTCAACCCCTTATTCAAAAGTTACTTTAACTCAATGACATTATTGAGTAGTTTAGTTCATTGTGAATGTTCTTTCAAGTATCAAATGAGACCTAAAAATCACTAGACTAATTGGGATTGTTTACATGACAAATCCAAATCAAGGCATATGAATTAACTTACATATTATCTCTCTTCTCTGTAATTTATTTATGTAGATAAAAATCGATTATCTGATTATCTAATTCTCTTTTGTAAATGTGAGAACACTCCATGAACAAGATCACGATTTTGAATGTTTTCTAAGGAATAAAAGCTTTTTCCTTTCAAATTTACTCTCCAGTAATTTCCAAAGATCCACTTCCAAGATCATAATTAGAACTTCTTTTATTATTATTATTTAATTATAGAAATGATGTAAAATTGCCCTTTAAGTCAACATAAATACTTAATGGTTACCGTACATCTCTTATGAGATAATTTTTTATCGCTTAGGACAAATTGTAAATACTATGAATTTGATTTTAGTTTTTAGGGAAGAAACGAAGTAGAAATAGAAAACTAGAGAAACTCTACCGACGACTAAGCAAATAATATGATCGTTGGATTCAAGGGAGCCCCAACTATGACATATGGAAACAAAAATGAAAATATAGATAGAAGGTATCTCACATGTGAGATCCACAAATATATGGGTCTCACGCATACTGCGAGAGAGTGACCACATAGAGTAGCTCACGTGGACGGTAGGAACACCCTCCCATGAAGCTTCTCTCTCAAACCAAAAAAAACAGATGATGACTTTTAGGAGATCAATCATAAAAAAGCATCTATGACATCGATCTGCAGTGTTCCAGGACATTCTTGATCAGTGATGTTCTTGATGGAGCAAATTTGTTAGGGTAAATTCATCCCAATTACACGGGATTATGGAATGCCTAGACTTAAAATTTGTTAAATATTAGCATTGATAAATCATGTTAAATATGTTAGCATAGATGTTTAAGCCGAAACATAAAGTGTAGAATACAATAATACATGTGGGTTACGTAGTTCCGCTTAATGACGAATGTCCATAGAGGAAACCTTAAATGGTAACATCAATAATATATTAGAGAATACTTTAAATCATGTATTATAATGAATCATAATATGTTTATGTATAATAGGTTAAACCTTATACTAGTAGGATTGAGTTTGGGCTAACCAATGGTGGCTCTACATGCAAGTCAGGCTTGCAAAAATTTCCATATATACATTTGTAAGAAAAGTATTGTGGTTGTCAATTCTCTTTAATGGTGACGACAGTTATATTTTTATTGGTTTTGCAGTCACAACAATTTTACTCTCCTTAGTAACTCGATTTACAATTGTAGCAAATATTCAAGTTATCGTTTTATTAAATTTTGTATAATTTAAATTTTTTAATGACTACCCTAAAAAAATTTCAAAAGCCACCAATGGGGTAACATATATCTAACAAAATTAATCAAATTTTTTAGTCTTTTGTCTTGTGCAACCTCAATCATTAACAAAGTACCTAACAAAATTGTTGTACAATTTCGCTTCTGGCAGTTAACAAACTTTCTAAGTTTCAACTGTGTTGAGCTCGTTTAATGTTAGCTTTGGGACAAGAAAATACTGAAATTTCAGTGAAAATTATTTTTGAACTTTTCTTGGAGTCTAACAAACTTTCAATTTCTATAAAAGTTCGTTGAAATGTTCGTTTGGAAAGAACAAGAAAAAGGTCAACTAGGAGTCTAGGAATGACAGATGACTTTTTTTTTTTTTATGTGATCTCAAAAGATAGCATTTTCAATTGATAAATTCAGACATCACCGTTGATTTAATTGTTTATAACATCAATCACGTGACCCTTAACCTTAATTATGCAAAAGGATATGCTCTACTCTTTTGTAAAAATAAGGTGCCTAGGCCAATTTCAAAAAATAATCACTCTTTTTTTTTCTTTTCTTTTTTTTAAAGGAAAAAAAGAGTTATTGTTTGTACAGTATATTCTGTATTTGTCCTTCAAAAATAGTTTTCAAAGGTGTAGATTTAATCCAACAAGGCCATAACATAATCAGAAGATAATTTATTTAAGAGACATGTTTGACATGCCCTTGTCATTGATCCCTTAATTTTATATTTTGAAATCACTTATGATTATTATTTTTTTTTGAGCAAAAGATAAGCAAATCACTTATGATTATAAGTATATCTCGCTAGATTAATTAATATACATGGGCTGTGAATCTGGCATTCTCATAGTTTTGGTTAAAGAATTATATAATATTCTGGCCCAACTCCAAATTAATAAGAATCAATATGAATTTATGTGACAATTTTTAAGGTATATATTGTTAATTTATTGGGTGTTCTAATCAAATTCAAACATTTCATTGCATTAATCAATGAAGCACATAGTTAATCTTAATTTTACCCAAAGTGAAAATGCTACACTACTTTTGTTTCAAAAAGAAAAGAATAGACTTGTCTTGTTTGTTCAGATTTGTTTTAATTAACATGTGCGCCACTCTAATTACTAAAACTCTTTTTTTTTTGAGGGGGAATTACTAAAACTCTTAATACAAACTCAGAACAATTATTTATAAAATAATTTTTTTTAAAAAGACATAAACAAAAATAGATTGACTATTATAAGCTCTTTAACCAATAAAGGAATGCTTCTTTTTTTTTTTTTTTTAATGCATGATGAAACATTGCACAAAAACCTAAAAATGAAGATCACCAAGTTGCCTAAGATATTTCATTTTTTCACGAAAGGGTTGCAGCCAACAATACCAAAGCCATATATATGGTCCATATTTTCTATTTAAATAACTAGGCAGAACGCGCTTCACTGGCAGGTACGGTGCCAGATGGTCCTCGTATGTACCGTGCGCGCCAGTGAATCACGTTCTGTGTAGTAATTGAAATAGAAAATATGGAACACGTTGTGTAAGATATCAGAGTATAGTCATATTTCGTGTCCTTCAAAAATTGGACTCTAGTGTTAGAAAATTAATATATTGTCCTTAGATTCAAAAAATGTAATAATTATGAGGACTTTAAAAAATAGGGCACACCCATCTATAAAACTCACGCTTCACCAAATTGGGTTTGTTAAAGCAGAGCAAACTCTCTCCTGTTTCCTGGGAGAGTTCTGCAGCAAAGAAAGAAGAAACACACACGTACGCAGTGAAATACAGTGAGTCTCAGTGAGATGGGTAGAAACCCAAGGTGTACAAAAGATGGATTTAACAAAGGAGCATGGACTGCTCTTGAAGATAAAATCCTCATTGATCATGTCAAGACCCATGGTGAAGGAAAATGGAGTAACCTTGCCAAAGAAACAGGTCAGAGAGAGAGTCCATTCTTTTCGATTTTTCATTTCCAGAAGGCATAAAGAATTTTTTCTGTTTTGTATAACTTATTTTTTTGTTTTTTTGAAAATGGATTGTCGAAAGAATTTTACGTAAAGAAAATGAGGCATTTAAAAACTCAATTAAAAAGTACAGTTTCAAAATGTTAGAAAATAAATTAATGGCTCTTAAACTCGGGCTTCCTGCTTCACCCAGATAAAAATTCGTAAAGTACTCCAACGAACTCCTTGTCCCAAATGATCATACACCAAGTAGCTTGACCATCTCTACTTTTAATTTTTTTTTGGTCAATCAATGAGCTCATTCATTTACAAACCTTTCAATTTTTCTTTTTAGAAAAATTGTCCATAGCTAGTTATTGTCACTACAACAACAAAAAGTTTATTACAACAAAAAAAATTGTTGTAATAATATCAGCAATAGTTTATACAAAGTGTTGCAATAAAATTTAAGGTAATAAGTTTGTGTTAAAAAAATTTCGTTACAATAAACTTTAAATATTTTAATGACAATTTTGATGTAACACTATATTTGTTGTTGCAATAAACAATTTACTACTTGTAGCAATAGACTGTAATTTCACAAATTTTATTACAATAAATTGCAAATAATTGACAAAAAAACTTTTAGCCAAGTTATTACAACTATATATTCTTTGTAATAGATAATTGTTTCAAAGTTTTTCATTATAATAGATTGTAAAATAATTTGTATTAGATTATTGTAATAATATATTCATTGCAACTTCATGTTTGTTATTGAAATAGATTGTAAAATAATTGATATTTAGTTATTGCAATGATATATTTGTTGCAATAAGCTGACATTTTGAAATTTCTATTGTAATAGGTTGCAAAATAATTGATACCAACGATTTCTTCAATTTAAGTTATTGCAAAAAATATTTCTTAAGTTATTTAAGTTATTGCTAAAAATTATAAGTTATTTTAACTAATTATTCATTTTTGAGTTATTGTTGCAACGAATTTTAATTTGAAGATGTAATATTATGTTTAATACTACTATACTAATTTTTGTTGTATTAACACTTGATGTAACAGACTTATTTTGATGTAGTGTGTATTGAATTTATTGTGATGAAGTTCATTAAGAATGTCTCTCATTTAATTCACAATACTAATAAGAAGTAGTTCAAATGTTATGGCCCTTGGCTTCCTATTATTTGGATACTGTAATGGGAAGAAAAATTTTGGTGAGAGTTGGTTGACAGTTGACTACTAAACAAGATACAAAGAGTAGAAGAATGTTGGTTGATTTGTGCATGTTCCTTTTTCTTCTATGTCTTTTGTTTTTGAAATATTACATTTTAAGCCCTATAATTAAAGAAGCATAACAAACAAAACCTTACTGTTTTTTTTTTTTTTTTTTTTTTAAATAACCAATTAAAACCTGAATTTTTAAAAAATAAATAATTAAATAATATAGTTTCGAAAGTAATAAATCTCAAAACATTAAAGTGTAAGCCATTATTTTTAGAGTTTAATATAGGCTGATAATTTAATGTGTTAATTTTGAAAATGTGGGATTTAATTGGTTATGCAGGACTTAAGAGGTGTGGCAAGAGCTGTAGGCTTCGGTGGATGAATTATCTAAGACCTGACATAAAAAGAGGGAACATCTCACAAGATGAAGAGGAATTGATCATGAGACTACACAAGCTTTTAGGCAATAGGTACTTTTGTATATATATATTTTTATTCTCAGGAGGAAAGTTTTAAAACTGTCCTTCATGTGATACAAATAATAATAATAATAATGTTGATGCACTTGTTAAAGTATATACTAAAGCTAAAAAAGTGTTATTGTAGATGGTCTTTGATAGCTGGGAGACTTCCTGGACGTACTGATAATGAAATCAAGAATTATTGGAATTCCTATTTAGCCAAGAAGACACAAATTCAGATTCCATCACCAAAGTCTAGAACAGATCAGAAAAAGCCAACCATTAGAGTTCACCATGAGTCCGATGCATTATTAGAAGGCAAAGGGGTCCAAGTTTCTGCACAACAACGTGTGGACGATGACCAAATTCATGAGACGAAGGTACCAATATTTTTGGCACCAACCGTAGAGACCAACATGGTTAAGAACAAGTCCTCGATATCAGAATCGAGTGATGGGTCACCATCAACTTCAAAGGAAGAGAACATGTCTGACTTTATTTTGGACTTGAGTTCTGACGACTTTTGCAAAATGCTTGATTCTGATTTTGCAAAGCTCAGCGACGTTGATATAAACGAGCTGCATAATATTGCAATTGAAGGCGATGAAGGCTCTCCTCTAGTACTGTCCGAGGGGGCAGAGAATAATGGGAGGGAAAGTGGTCAACCTAATAATTCTAATAAGATTTCAGATTTCCAATCATTGTTTCTAGACACAGAAGATGGATGGTTAGGAGATGATTTAGACATTGCATTTTCGGACTAAATTTAATTAGTTGGTCACACTTGGGTTTGCTGGTTCTTTTTCAACATTTTTTCAATTTTCAATGATCCAAGCCCACCTGCTTAGCAGACTGGCCCTCTCTATTTTGTCAATATCTTGAATAATTGTATCTAGTAATTGTCTGCCTCCGTTCAAGGCAATATTTTTTAACAAGCTTTTCTACCACCATGTGATTGTCAAATGTTAATTCCAAACTTCCCAACCACCCAAAGAAAACGATCAAATGCTTGATCAAAATTAGAAGAACGAATATGCTCATTACTCTCCAACGAGGCAACGAATTACCTTTTCAAATGACAAAGTAATTATTAACGGACGGAAAAAGTTTACCCCTAGATCAGTTTGGATGAAACTCTCTCCAATCAATTATATGCCAGTTAAAAAGACCATCAATGTTAGGGCGGTAATATTCAACATGACTCTCCTCGAACACAACATGAACACAAAAAGGTTTTTTGGGGGTTGGTGTTTAATGTAAATGAGTTTTTGTTAAAAGAAATGGTTAGCACACTTAGCACGATTAATAAATTGGCCAATTTCGAATTAACCTACTTAACTTGCAATCAACCTAATATAACTTATTTGACATAAATAACTGTCATTTTTTTTTTTCAAAAAAATTTAAATTCTAAATATAATTAAGTAATTAAATTTTTTTAATAATTATATTGATAAATTTTTAACGGAAACTTTAGTCCCTAACCCTTTTACCTATAACAAAGAGGGGAAAACCTTTTTTATTTATTTTTTATTGTCCTTAAATTGTGTTTTAAACAAGTTGAAATGAATTGTGTCGTGTTAACTTGCTTAATTAGTGGGTTGTGTCAAAGTTGAGGGGATTTGACATGATTATTATATGGGTTGGCTTAACGATGAGTTATATGTTTTCGAATACCTATACCTTGACATGACATAAATATGAATTGTCACCCTTAATCTACGTGCACTTTTAATCATATGACTTTTTAAATGAATTATGTGACATGTTTAAATAAATAAACAAATGTGGATAGTTTTGTAAATTTCTATGTAGTGAGTCAGAAGATATTTTTCTAAATTAATTTGGAGAAAAACCTTGTAATTAAAAAAATACTGATAACTACACTAGGCTTCGTCCACTTGTTCCAGAAATGGAAAAAAAGTCCGTGATACATTTTGTCCACATCACCAACAATCAAATGATCTGAAGTTTTTCTCAATATATATATATATATATATATATGATCAGAAGTTCTTAGAGAGGTCATAGTCAGAGACCACCCAAACTTCTCATATATATTCATATAAGGACAAAGATTTTGGTGTGGATCTTCTACGAAGGACCTGCCCATCCTCCATTGTAAAATATCGTGGAAAGTGATACTATTGTATAAAAAAAATCTTGATTAAAATATTGATTAATCTACTTTTAGGTCTGAATTTAATCAAATTAAGAAAAAGAAGGCCCACATAACCTTAATGGTCCGAATTCAGTTAAACTTTAATTTGGTTTGTTAATTAGGTCCAAAGATCAAATATAAGCTCTATTCAATTAGGTGGCGTGTTAGGTCATAGGTGTATAGGATCTTAAATTGCGTAGAATGTTAGATTAGAAATCTCTTTATTCTTTGGAATGACATCCTATTGATTCTACTAATATTACCTTAGAATCTCTTTCAAAAAAAAAAAAAAATATATATATATATATATATATATAGCATAGAATGTTACATTAGAAATCTCTAATCTTTAATAAAAGATTACATAGAAAATAGTTAGTTTCTCTGTCGTTCAAAAAGTTTTCTCTAACTTTTCTTAGGCAGTAAAATTGAGGTCCCATTCTCTACAAAGGTTTTTTTTTTTTGTCAAAGGAATAGTAGGGTTATTCTTTGGTTTTTGGGTTATCTTTCCAGGGTTTTTTGGGAAACGGATTTTTTCTACTCATTCCACTTTTTCCTCAAATTTTCTTCGTCGAAACACGATGGATGAGTTGACAAATGATTGGACTCGTCTTACTCTTTCTACAAGAAAGGGAACTAGTTGTTGTTTAGAGAACGATCTCAGCACTCAAGATTTTGTCCTAGGGGCAAAATTTCCGACTAATCGAGCTCTAAATACAGACGAAATTGCTAGAACTTTCACTCCACTCTAGCGATCACAGAATGGCTTCAAAGTCTGAAATTTAGGTCAACACAAAATTTTGTTTGTTTTTGATAACAAGTCTAATGTGGTCCATGTGGATAAGATTCTCCATGGTGAACCACAGGGCCGGCCTTAGGCATTTTGGGGCCTAAGGCGAGAATTAAAAATTGGGCATTTTTTTATATATATTAATTAAATTAATATTTATTTAATATTTTTATATTATAATATATTTCATTTAAAATATATTTTTCTTGCCTTTTGATATACAAATTGACTAATTAAATTTTTGTATTCAAGTTTTTCTAACATCTCATTTTCAATCGATAGTATAGCTAATCCACTTAATCTTTTTTGGGACATTGTCGATCTTAAATATGAATTTATTAATTTTAATTTTAAAAAACTTCTTTCTGCAGTAGCTATATTGTTGGGACATTGTCTAGCGTCATCACCTTTAGGAAAAATTATATCATTGTCTCTAATTGGACCTCTTTCTACTAATAAATCTCTATATTTTATGTCAATATTTTTCCAATTACTTGGATCATAAATATTTGAAGGAATATAATTCAATATGTCATTATTATTTTCATTTTCTTCTAGTTGAACATCATTATGGTGAACTTGTTCATTTGTGATATTTTCATCATTATTTTCATTTTCTTCTAAATTATTTTGAAGTTCATTATCAAGATTTGTTGTATTGCAAAATTGAACATCATTGTTATCTTGCAATTGTATCATTTCATTATCTTTTAACTCTTTTTGGTGAATTCCTTACTCATTTGTGATATTTTTATCTAAATTTTGTGTTATATTTTGTTTATTACTAATAACAAATTTATCTATTGAACCTTTTTGAGACTCAATTAATTAATTTTTTTTTTAAGTTTTTCATATCCAAATGCATATTTTCTAGTAGATATTTCTAATCAAACAATATATTTATAAAGACTAAAATAAAAAATAACTTTCAAGTGTAGAACAAATGAGAAATAGAACCTGATTTATATAAAAAGTATTGCTGTAGTTTCACCAAACAATAACAAATTTTTAACAATTTCAACCTACATAAATAAAGACTTATTCTGTATATGGCCACTAACTAAAATATATATATATATATATATATATCTATATATATATATATATATATAAAAACTGAAAATACAAGATTCTGATTAAAAAAAAAATAAGCACAACTATAACAAAAATTTAAGCACAACTATAACACAACAAGACTTATTAATAAGACAAAAAAAAAAAAAACACAACAAATTAATCTATTTAATCTTATCACTTATCAGAGGATTCATACTTATCTAAAACTGTAAAGTTCAATACCCCAAAAAAAAAAAAAAAAAAACAAACAAAAAAGGGCATAGGCAGGCAGGCTGAGGGCCTGAGGCAGCAGCAAGCTCTATTAAAATAAAAAAGACAAAATGTCAAAAACACACAAGCACAGGTAGGCAACAGACAAAAAGACAAAATCCCTTATCCCATCTATCTAACCCATTACCCAAATCAAAAAAAAGAAGAAAACGCAGGGAGCAGCCGAGCAGGCCAGCAACAAAGCTTTATTAAAAAAAAAAAAAACCTTGAAGGAAGCTTGCTGAACGTCTGCTGATCGGAACTAAGGAAGAGGAAGAGAAAGGCCGGAGGAACTGAGGAAGCCTGCTGCCAAGGCTGGAGAGCAGATGAGAATATGAGATCAGTGAGAACAGGGGAACTGAGGAAGCCTGCTGCCAGTGGTTCCCTGAAACTAATTTTTTTTTTTTTTTCCCTGCTCCCTCTTATTTTCTAAAATTTTGGGGCCTCCCTTTCCCTTGGGGCCTTAGGTGACCGCCTAACTCGCCTAAGGGAAGGGCCGGCCCTGGTGAACCATTGGGCTTTGATAAGCATATTGTGGTCATGAAACATTACAAAAAGAATACTCTGTTGGATTCCCTCAAGTTTGATAGAACAACTTTTTGGGTGCAAGTTCGTGGGTTGTCGTTTAGATATATGAATATCAAAGTTGTGGAGAAGATTTGTGATGTCCTTGGCAACGTAATCCACTTTACTAACTCAGCGGAAATTGACTGTGGCAATTTCATAAGGGTAAGGGTGAAGATGAATGTTTCTTCTTTGGAAAAAGTTGAAAACAAGTGGATTACTTTCAAATACGAATGTCTACCTAATATATATTACTGGTGTGGGTGTTTTATGGAAGTGTATTTGGTCACTACATGTACCGAATAAGGTGAAGAATTTTTTGTGGAGAGCTTGCCGAAACTCACTGCCTACAAAGTCGAATCTAGTGCGAAGAACAATCATTGAGGATCCCACATGTAACTGCTGTCATGGTTCCTCAGAATTGGTGATTCATGCTTTGTGGTCCTGTCCAGAAATTGATATAGTCTAGTTGGACTCTGAACTATGGAATTTTCGAGAAACAGCTCAGTTCATGGACTTCAAATCACTCATGGCATGGATCATTTAACAATAGAATTCTCCTAAACTCTGTGTTGAATGTGTGGTCAATTTGGAATCAACAAAATCAGGTTTGGCTTCATCAACCCAGTTGCTCCCTTCATCTACTTGCTCAATTTGCCAAGGATCAGTTGCAGGAATTTCGGTCAATTTAACCTCCGCCTAAACCTCTAGATATTCTTCCTTGGGCCCAATGGAAACCTCCTTCATCAAGTTTTGTTAAAATCAATTTTGACTGGGCAATGTTTTTTGAGGAAAATAGTGCAAGTGTTGGGGTGGTAATTCGCAATAGTGATGTTTTGTTGTTGGCCTCCCAAACCCAACGGCTACAACAAGCTTTCAGTCCAGAAGTGACTGAAATCTTAGCCGCACACAGGAGCAACGTTAGCCCCGGAACTTGGTTTCTTTAATGTCGTTTTGGAAGGCAATTCTCAAGCATTGATGTAAGCACTACAACTTGAAAAGGAAATTCTAACTTCTGATGGGTTATTAATTGACGATATACATCTTTGTTCTAGGCTTTTTACAAAATTACATTACTCTCGTACAAGGAGGGAAGGTAATAAGGTAGCTCACGGTCTAACTTGATATGCTTTATATATCTCAGATTTTGTTGTATGGACGAAGGATGTTCCACCATAAGTTTTTCTTGTTTTCTAGGCTAATTTAGCCAACCTTCAATAAAATAAACTACGCAATCTTTTTCCTAAAAAACAAATCTCTAATCTTTGGAATGACATCCTAGGAACATTAATATCATATATATAACCTCTAAAATAATTAGATAATCTTGAAACAATAACAACAGCAACAAAGTTTTAGTCCCAAATTTTTTAGAGTCAACTGTAAGTTCTCAACATATTAGTCAATGTCGGCTAAGTATTTTTCTTTTTTTTGGTAATTCTATTTTATCCAAAGTCACCCTTTGTCACTTCTTTAATTGACTATTAGGGAACACCCTGATGAGTATTTATGGTGGATCAATTCATATTAAAGTAAC
Source organism: Castanopsis chinensis (assembly GCA_032878915.1). Lineage (NCBI taxonomy): Eukaryota > Viridiplantae > Streptophyta > Magnoliopsida > Fagales > Fagaceae > Castanopsis > Castanopsis chinensis. Next base: position 16,994,412 of record JAVQMG010000115.1, on the reverse strand, counting down.
TAAATTTTATGTCGGTTGAAAATGACCAAATAGCCATGAGAACTCCAAAATGAGCAAAATAATCCTATGATATCCAAAATGACCAAAATACTCTCAAGTCCTCTAAAATACCCTTGAAATCCCTAAAATGATCAAAATAACCTCCAAGATTTGCAAAATGACTAAAATGATCAAATAAAAAAAATTACTCTCAAAATCTCAACATAAAAATATCTTTGAAACTTCTAAACTAACCAAAAAATGACCAGAATATCCTTAAAATTTCTAAGATGATCAAAACAATCCCAACATCTCCAAGGTTAAAAAAAATATCGTAAAAACCTAAAATGACCCAAATACCCCTAAATATATAAAATGACAATAATATCATCTCAGGTGTCAAAATTGAGCCTCAAGAGGACTAGGATATTTAGGGGCTGTTTGGTTTTAAAAAAGTCCTTACTCATCACTCAATTTTCATCACTCATTGCTCATCACTTATTATTTAAAATATCCCAACTCCCTAAAGATGGCACATGTGGCACACTGTTTCTAACTTCTCATAACTCAATTTTTTGTACTTTCTATGGAACCCATACCTGAGCACCATGTCAGTGAGTTCTGTTAGTCTACCCGCCTCACACTCATTTCACTTCATCTTCTTCACTGCTCATTCCATTTTGCCACCACCATAGTCACAGTGCCTAAGTGCAACCAAAGAACCCAACAAAGGAACCCACCACAGTTACAGTGCCACTATCTCTCCCAAAATTTTTCCTTCAACCCTGTTTCTCCCAAAACCCTCAACGAACCCAGCAAAGGAAATCCACCTCCAACCTCACCCAGCATCGATCTCCACCATCCCAAAATTTTATTTTTTCGAGCTAATCTTGATTGAATTCAAGTGGGTCTGATCTTGATTGAATTAAACTTAGATTCCTAAGTTTAATTTTTGTGGGTTTTGTTAGTTTTTGTTTGGTGCTGAATCTTCATCCTTCACCCTAATCACGCCAACCAATCCGATGACGTCGTCCAACCCAAACTCGGCCACTGCTCAGATTGGCGATGACACGGAGAAGAAAGGTGAGAAGGGGAGCCACCTACAAGCGTCACCCACCTACGTTGGACAATCTCGCCGTTCTTTGGGTCTCTCTCTATCTGGGTTTTGTTTCCCAACAACACCACCAAACCAAACCCATCTTTGATCTGAGACCACCCACTAGAACATCCAGTTGAAGAAATCACTCGGATTTGAGACAACCCAGATCAAAAATAAAACCCAAATAGGGAACGTGAAAACACTATGCTTCTCGGTCAGCTAAAGTGGCAGATTAGAACAAGAGAAGGCAGATCAGTGAGCATGGTATGGGAGAGAGATCGGTGTGCATAGGAGCTGAAGAAAAATAAAGTAAAAGAAAAGGGTTTGGTCAGAGAAAAGTACATAGAGCCGTTGGTTTGATCATTAAAGGCTTTATTGTGAAGTGACTAGACTCTGACCGTGGGGCCCATTGTTTGAGTGAATTTACAAGATTGCCCTTGTAACTTTGTTTCTGTGACTCAAAAACACCTTAAATGTGTTTTCAGTTTCCATAACTCATCACTTAAAAATTAAAGAATTGAGTGATGGAAACAAAAAATAGAAACACATCCAAACACACTACTCAGCCATGGGACTCACCAATTTTGAGTTATGGGTGATGAAAACTAAAAATCCAAACATCCCCTTAACCTTTGATAACAAGTCTCATGCGTAGAGGTTTGACTATATATATATATATATATATATATATTCCCGGGATAAAAAAGAGTACATTGCATTAAAAATATGATATCCAATGCCCAAAGTAAAGGTCACAAAACCTTATCTCCTAGTTATTACCTAAGGAACCAAAATGCATCATTTTGGTAATACACAATATTGTTTCTTAGTTACATCCTAAAAAATAAAGATCATACGAAAAAAATGATGATTTATCTTTTATATCCCCATCTAAATTTAAAGGCTAAGTGACATTATATGAAGGCAAAACCATCACCTAAGATGATACCTCCATTTAATTCATATCGTTCCTTAAAAAAGCGTAAATTCAATTAATTTGATTCCAATGCATCATTAAAAAAAAAAGCAATTATATGTATGAATTTTGATATTTTTAATGTTTTTTTTTATATTTAATTATTAACTAAGTATAGTTACAAAATTAGCTGTAGTCTTAAGTAATAATCTTACTCAACATCTTTTTATTGGAGGTGAATTTTGACAAATCCACCATTTGATTTATTTTTTTATTATATCCTTCATACTTGTAAAATTTCTAGAGAATTAAAAATCAATAGCTATGTTATCAATAAATTGTTTAAATTACAATTTTTTGTAATTTAAAATTATGCTTAAAATATAAGATTATAGATCATATAATAAATAATATCCGATTGTCACAAAATTTGACTTGTATATTAAGAGTATAAAAAATATACAATTTGGTTAAATTTTCAAAATATATAGTAATATTTATTTTATTGAGTAAATTTGTAATTTTAGGCTACAATCAGTACTTAAATTCAATCTTTTCATTAAATATTCCTTCATGTGGTGCACTTGTACATTGCTATCACAGTGTCTCACAACCACCTGATGCAATTGTAATCAATGATTAAGATTGAAAGTTGAAAAAATAACTTCTAATCTCAATTATTAAATAAAATATATTAAAAGAGAATTAAAGAGGTAAAGTTGAAAAGTAAAAAATGTAAAAAAATTTGCAAGAGAAAGTAGGCGAATTGCTTGATGCACCTGATCTCAATCCCTGCTGCTCAATAGTCAACACACACTCACAAATTGTACAACACTCACTCTGCTCTGTCTGTCTGTCTGTCTCTCTCTCTCTCTCTCTCTCTCACGCACAAAAGAACAAACCAGATAACCCCTTTACTGCACACACACTTAACACAACTCCTCAGTCCTCAGGTTTCACACACTTTCCACTTCAATCGGTCTAATTTAATTCGTTGGTCACACCTAATTTGAGTTTGCTGGTAATTTGCTTTTCAACGTTGTTTCAATTTTCAATGATCCAAGCCCTCCTGCTTAAGCAAACTGGTTCTCTCTTTTTTTTGTCAATATCTTGAATAATTGTATCTACTTGTCTACGAATTTCACAGGCTTTTCTATTCACTACGTGATAGTTGAATACTTAAATGCTACCAAATCCAAATTTTCCAACCACTCAAAGAAAAAGGTTAAAATTCTTAATCATAATTAATTAGAACGACCAATATGCTTCATCCTCTCCAACCAATTACTTTAATTTTTCAAATGAGAAATGACAGAGCAATTATCAATGCAAAGCATCTTACTTTAAATTACACTGCCCGGCGCTGTGCCTGGTCCGAGAGCGACAGTGATCCGCAAAAAGACATTGTTCCAAGTCTTAAATTATAATTCATTTGAAAATGTGATTTAGGGTGAAAAAATTATGTTTTTGAGTCCTATAAATAATACACAAGACCCGCTAAAAAATTGAAACGTGCAAGAAAAAAAGAATAAAATAAACAAAAAAAAAAAGCTTAAACGTAGACACCTAACTTTCATCAGTATCCAAACCGATTTTTGTTACAATTTTTCTTATTTTGAGTACTGTATGTAATTTTTTTTTTGCTCTTTATTATCAGACCAAGACACCAATCAGTTTTTGGTGTAGGCGGAGATTGAACCTCCGATTTCTTATACAGCCATCAGAGATTTTACCAGTTGAGCTAACTGGAACCCACGAGTACTGTATGTAATATATACAGCCCAGTTGCTAATAATTTTATTGACTAACGCAACATAAATACCATATCTATATATATATATATATATATAATAGGTGAAGCAGAGAGAAACTCTAATTGTAATTCTAAATTAGAATCCTAATTTTGTGTCATGTGTCAAGATTGACAGGCCACAAACGCGTTGACCCCTAGTGATAAATTAAATTGATTGATTAGCCAAGTTATTAATTAATCAAGTTAAAATGCAAAATCACGTTGCAGCACAAACAAATCACCAAAACTAAAGTATGCAGTGGAAAAAAATAAAAGACACGGTGATTTGTTTACAAATGGGGAAAACCTGACGGCAAAAACCCCACCGGGTGATTTAAGGTCACCACTCCCAAAACTCCACTATTATCACAACAAGCGGTTACAAGCAAGGAATCCCAAGTACCTTACCAACCTACAGTTGAACCCTTACCCTAATACCCAATTGGACTTGCTCTGTAGTGACAGTTTCTCCTTTCAATGCACGGCTCCCAAGTACGTGACTAACCAATTGCGCGGAACCCAGTATGCGACTTCAATTCACCAACTAGAGAGAGAGTTGTTGACTGCAAAGTTCTTCAGATCATCTACACGATGAAGATCAAGTTCTTCAGATCATCTACACAATGAAGATCAAGAAGATGCTTGGTTACAAAACCCTACGGTGCACAATACACAGCAATCTTCTTCACAAGAGATGAACTAGGGTACGAACTTTGTCTTTTTTATCACAAATTACATTAACAAGAATTACTCAATGCTTGTGCAACTTGCATCTATTTGACGGCCCTTAAAACAATCCTTTTATATGTCTAGGGTTAGGAGAAAAGAAGTCCCAGAAACACATTCACGGATTGGAATTAAAATAGAACTGAAAATCTGTTTTCTTTAAATCTTGACAGATAGAGGTGTCGAGGATCTGTCAAGAAGCTGTCGAGGCTCTTCTTAAAGCTCGATAGATGCATGTGTCGAGACAGGTGTCGAGTTTTAGTAACTTGCACTTTCCAGCTTGTTTCTTGGACAGACTTGATGACTTCAACACTTAATCTTGAAACACTGTTTCTTGAAATGTTAAACACATTCTAACTCTACCCAATTACAAGTAAAGTGTGTTTTGTCTAAGGATAAGCCAATTATATAAAATAGTGACATATATCAACAACTTGAATTACATATGTCCTAACAATCTCTCCCTTTGGCAATCCGTGACAAAATCACAACAAACAAATGAAGATATGAGAGAAGTCATAAAACACTTTAACTCATATTCACTTGTTACATACAATAAAATCTATCCTAACACAAACTCTTAAAAAACTTTGCAAAAAGAAAGTTTATGGCGAGTAGACTTTGACAACCTGTATTTTTGAAACACTTATAAATAAAACACATCAAGGCATCTTTGTGTGAAGCAGAACTAATAGATTGCATACAAATAAAAAAAAAAAAGTGTATAAAGACAGAAAAGAAACAACACATGGAAAGATAGGTGAAAGAAACATACATCAACATATATATCAAGAAATAAGTACAATGTATGTCAATACATGATCAATGTATCTCTTAAAAGATAGAAAAAAGAAAAGAAATACATGTAATCCTTACTACATCCCTCAAATCAACACTCCCCCTATCAAAAATGTCCTATACTAGCTCTCCCCCTAAGTATGACTACTCTCATACACCAAAACTACTTCCCTTTTTTGTTACGAGTGACAAATGATAGAGTGTCAAGTAGACATCTTATCAGAAGAGCTCGCATCTCCATCATCATCATCATCAGAAGCATCATCGTCATCACCGTCATCATCAGCCTCAGTCTTAGAAGAAACATGAGGTGGCAGAGGAGAAGCCTCTGGAGCAAAGCTGTCCAAGGTCGCCTGTCGCCTGGCGATGCGACCAACATGAACGTTCACCTGATACAACTCCGTGGAGAGTGTATCGAGGTGAGCATGCATGCGCTGAAGCTGCGCCATGATGTCTCTTAGAGTGACGTCGCTCGACGAAGAAGAAGGAGCAGATGTCGCTCGAGCAGATCTGGATGTAGTCAGACGGGAGGAAGGAGCAGCAGCATCCAACTGTCTCAATCTAAACTGTGCCTTGCTACGTTTTACGGTAAAGGCGTCTATGGCGGACATGACATGAAATGGATTGGACGAAGGGAATGGGATGGAAAAATGGCAAAATATCCTCATGATAGCAGAAGGGAAAATGAGCTTATCACGGGTGGCCGTATCTCTATAGACATCTATGATAGAGAAGATAAAGTGAGAAGGGAAGTCTATAGTGAGATGCTCTAAGAGGGACAACAAAAATCGAGCATGAGGCTCTGTGATAGAGTTGTAGTGAGAGAATGGGTGTAACACAAAAGTCATCACCATGTTAAGAAAATGAGGACCTTTAGCAAAAGGCCGACATGATGTGTACTAATGATCTCCCCAAGAGGAAGGATGTTTACAGAATGCCGAGACCATCTCGTCTTTGGACACAGTCCACAGACGCTCACATCCGGGGTAATCAGGATGATCCACCCTCGGAACAAGAAGAACCTCGGAGACTAACTCCGGAGTGACAGCAAAGCGCATACCTCGAACGCTATAATAGAAGAGAGGTACTGAAGAATCAATCCCGTGGATGTTGGAGTAAACCTCCTGTATCAACACGAGAGGACAGGTGACCGGGACGTCACACAGTGACTCCCAAGCCCGACTGTGAATGACATCGGGTAGGTCAGTGTCGGCAAAGTCTGCCAGGACAACGTGGCGTTCCAAATGAACACCTCGTTTAGAGAAGTTCTCTGAGAAGTCCTTATGGGCTTTCTCATCATGGAACCAAATAGACAAAGGAGTAGAATCCGAAGAAGAAGATCCCTTAGAACGCAAAGGGTTCTGGGATGGAATAGACTTACGTTTAGGTGCTATAGACATTACTAACGCAAACATAGAGAGAGAGGGAGAAGAAGAGAAACACACAGAAAAGTCCCAAATAGTTCAATATAGGAAAAGAAATATTGAAAAGATAGAACGTATGCATGGGAGATGCATGAACATGTGACATGCAAAAATAAAAACATCATGGGCTCAGCCCAATCCAAATCTAACAGCACACAACCAGTTTGCACACATCTAAATGCATGAAAATACAATTAGAATGCTAATGTGATGCAATGCATGTAGTTTTAAAGATCAAATCTATAAAACCAACCCAAAAATTTCATGAAATTCTCAACAATTTTGAAAAACCCCAAAAATTTTCAAAAACCTTAAAACCTAGGTTTGTAAATCATGAAATGCATGAAAAATGAGAGAAAATATGCTTACCAAGTGAGGAAAAACAAGTAGAACACTTGAAGAATCCTTAGGAAGAGGTTTGGAGAGAGTGAGAAAGGTTTTGGGAGAGAAAACACCAGCTATCGAGTGAGAGAGATCGAGCGAAATGAGAGAAATCGTGATAGAAACATATATATAGCCCTTCAATAATTCTCGACAGATGCAAGTATCGAGAGGTATTGAGACATCTATCGAGGTAGGTGTCGAGAAAATGCACGTCGACAGATGCAGCTATCGAGAACATGTATCGAGAAAGAAGGATCAAGATTTAAGAATCTTAATCGATCTAGAAGCTGTCGAGAATCTATCGAGCAAACAGAAAGTTTCTCGATCAATCCACCAGGTGTCGAGAATGTGTCGAGACTGCATTTAGAAAAAGTTTAAGAAGCTCGACAGACAGCTAGGTGTCGAGGAGGTGTCGAGATGCCTTAAAAACAGTTTTTCAAGAGAGGAAAAAAACACAGACATGAATGCAATCACGCATATAGCTCAACCAATGATCCAAGCAACACATTAAGCTCTCAAAATCATCTCTCATCAAGAATATAATACACACGTATCCCAAAACACGTACACACACACTAAACAAGTCTAATCAATTTTATATTTTAAAAAATGAGTTAAGACAGTTTAGGAAGCATACATTAACGCATGTAAACCTTGTGATGGTCAAATCACATTGTACCTGCACATGTATCAAAAATAGCAAGAATATTGCGTGTTGTGTGTGAAAACATCTCAAGATTGCATAAGTGTCTCAATGTTATGAAGATTTGAGATATGAGAAAATCACTTTAACTCACACATAATCATAACTGTTTGATGAGGACTATCACCTTCGAGGTACATCCTATAACTCCTACATCTCCTAGAAAACACGCTTGCAACCATATTTCAAAGCATTTTATTTTTTTTGCTTTTATTTCTTTGCATATTTTCTTTTATTAAGCATATCATGCATGGGCATACAAGAGAGAGAAAAGAAATACTCAATTATGTTAAGCTTTTGACATTGTACTTTTACTATACCGAAGCATACAGATGTCATTGACATTGCACTTTTGCTATGCTGAAGCATACAGATATCATATCATGATTGACGAGTAACAGTGGTGAGATGGTTATTTATGTCTTTCTCTTAGGATTTTCTAGTCCTACCCGTCAAAAAGAGTGATACGAGTGTTAAGTAGAAGATATCACTTAACCTTACTCATCACAAACAAAGAGTTACAAAGCTCACTTGCTTAGTTGTGCAGAAGAATGCTCATCTAAGCTACAGGTGGTACAAAGTTTAGAAAACTCTGTTTTAATGGCCATTTTAAAAGTTCACAAGAACCAATGCACACAAACACACACTGTTTTTCTATTTTTCAATTTTTCAATTTTTTTGATTTTATTTTATCAAAAAAGCAAAAATAAAACACAAAACTGAAAACACACAAACAAAAACAAGTTAAAGAAAGCAAAACAATGCATAAAACTAGACTGACTCAAAACAGTAAAACAACACACAAGTAATGCAAAACAATAAAACAGGAAGAGAGAAGAAGAAGTGACTAAAATCACTTAGATCCATTTTCCTTCCATACCTTGGAAGAACCTTTCCTTTTAGCCAACCCTTGAACCGGTGATGAGGGGGAAGAGTTTAATTGTTCAAGTTTGAAAGGAACATGAGGGCTTTGAGAATGTCTCCAAGAGGAGCAAGAGAAGTCTGAAGCTGATTCTGGTTCCCAGATTCTATCATGTCATTGTTTTGTTAAGTGGCTAGCCACTTGTAGCAATTTGGTCGAATATGACCAGCAACACCACAATGATAATAGAGATGCTGCTTCTTCTGTTTGGGCTTTTGAGAGATAGCCTTCTTAGTCATAGGGTTTCTAGTTTTCCTTTTCTCAACTTTAGGGGGTGCTCCTAGGATAGACTTGCCCTTGTCTACGTTCTTACTTGCTAATTTAGTTTTAACATTTTCATTCTCAACTTTAATATTATTAGCAGGAGGAACGAAAACAGTAGTACTAGCAGAAGGAGTATTAGAAAAAGAGAATTCATACCTCAATCCAGTATGATCCAAAGAAGATTTCTGAACACTTAGCATCTCGTCTAGCTTTGCACTTGATGTCCTCTCTAATTGTGCTCTTACTTGAAACAGCTCCGCTTCAAGCTTCTTGGTCTTTTCAGCCAAGAAATTGTTCTCGAACCTCAGTGCCCCAATGGTCTGATTTGCTTCATCAACCTTAGTGGACAGCTCCTCACGGTCAAGTTCCACATCACTAAGCTTCTTGGTGGCCAGCCTGTAGAGTTTCTCATACTTCTCAGAAAGCTTGTACAGTTTCTCATAGGCGGTATGGATATCATCTTGATCATCCATATTTTCAAATTTGGCATCCACCAATTCCTTTTCTTCGTCCACTTCTTCAGTAACCCTATCAGTAGGATTAACAGTGGTAGTGAAGGCATTCAGGATTCCGTCATCTTTATTTTCGGAATCATCCTCGGGTTCCGTGTCGCTTAAGGTAACAGCAAGTGCCTTGCTCTTCCCAATACTCTTAAGGTACGTTGGACACTCTTGTTTCATGTGTCCGAAGCCTTGACACCCAAAGCATTTTGGTCCAGCGGGAACAGTGTACTGACCGTCATCCTTGACATCCTTCTTCCCTTTATCTGAATTCTTGAATTGAGAAGAACTGGATTGCCTACGGTCTTTGTTGAAGCCTTTTCCATTGGCATTCTTCATGAATTTCTTGAATTGCCTTGTAATATAGGACTTCATTTTAGAATCTTCATCATCTGAAGAATCATCTGTATCACTGCTTTTGGCTTTTAGTGCCATGCTCCTGCTCTTGCTTGACTTGCCTATCCTAGTCAACCCTAACTCGTAGGTTTGCAAGTTTCTAACCAGCTCAGTCAGAGGAATTCTATCAATATCCTTCGATTCCTCTATCGCCGTGATCTTAGCATGGAATCTCTTGGGCAGCGATCTGAGCACTTTCCTTACTATCTTGGGTTCAGGAATGGTTTCTCCAAGATTGAAAGCTGAGTTCACTATGTCTTTGAGCTTTGCATAGAACTTATCAAATGACTCATCCTCCTCCATCTTAATTTCTTCAAAGCTTGTGGTGAGTCTCTGTAGCTTTGAATCCTTGACAGCCTTAGTTCCCTCATAGGTTGTCTGGAGAATGGTCCATGCTTCCTTAGCAGTTTCTGTTGAGGAAATTTTATTGAACTCCTCATTGATGACTGCACTGAATAGGGCATTCAATACTCTACTGTTGAAATTTGCCGCCTTGATCTTGGCATCATCCCAATCGACCTGTGCTTCTGTAGGCTTGGTCCAGCGTATCTCCACAGCTTGTCACACTTTCTCATCAAAAGACTGCAAGAAAGTTCTCATGCGTACTTTCTAGTATGCATAGTTAGTGCCATCAAATAATGGAGGTATAATAAGAGATTGACCTCTATCCATGACAGCAGGGGTCAATGAATCACATACAAGGATTAAACCCTAATCAGAGTGTGCCTGCTCTGATACCACTTGACAGGCCACAAACACGTTGACCCCTAGTGATAAATTAAATTTATTGATTAGCCAAGTTATTAATTAATCAAGTTAACATGTAAAATCACGTGGCAGCACAAACAAATCACCAAAACTAAAGTATGCAGCGGAAAAAAAATAAAAGACACAGTGATTTGTTTACGAATGGGGAAAACCTGACGGCAAAAACCCCACCGGGTGATTTAAGGTCACCACTCCCGAAACTCCACTATTATCATAACAAGCGGTTACAAGCAAGGAATCCCAAGTACCTTACCAACCTACAGTTGAACCCTTACCCCAATACCCAATTGGACTTGCTTTGTAGTGACAGTTTCTCCTTTTAATGCATGGCTCCCAAGTACGTGACTAACCAATTGCGCGGATCCCAGTACGCGACTTCAATTCACTAACTAGAGAGAGAGTTGTTGGCTGCAAAGTTCTTCAGATCATCTACACGATGAAGATCAAGAAGATGCTTGGTTCCAAAACCCTACGGTGCACAATACACAGCAATCTTCTTCACAAGAGATGAACTAGGGCACGAACTAGGGCACGAACTTTGTCTTTTTTATCACAAATTGCATGAACAAGAATTACTCAATACTTGTGCAACTTGCATCTGTTTGACGGCCCTTAAAATAATCTTTTTATATGTCTAGGGTTAGGAGAAAAGAAGTCACAAAGACACATTCACGGATTGGAATTAAAACAGAACTGAAAATCTGTTTTCTTTAAATCTCGACAGATAGAGGTGTTGAGGATCTGTCGAGAAGCTGTCGAGACTCGGGCTAAAACAGCCAACTCGCTCGGTGGTGGTTATTTCTTTCATTACAATAGTATTAACGAAGCCCATATGCTAGCCAATAAAAAAATTATTTTTTTATTAAATGAAAAAGGAAAAAAGAAATGCTGAGTCTATAACTTTTTCACAACACTTTTAAAACAAATTTTAAGCTGTAAATTGTTATTGGTGGGTAAAAAAATAATTTTAGCGGAAGATTCAAGTTAAAACTAGTAACAACTTAATACCTAGGATTTGTTAAGAAAATATTGTAAATGTAGTATGTCTAAAAAAAAGAGCAATACACAATAAATTTTATAGCATTCTTCACAACAATTGATTTGGTAAATTTTTATTAGTTCTCATCTAGATATACAGCTATCCACTAATATAACTTTTTTATTTACCATTATCAATCTGCTACATTAACAAGTGTAAAAAAGTTGTCAAATTTTTTTGTGTCTATACTTTTTAAAAACAAAAATCCATGTGATTCATGTTAATTATTAATTTTGCATATTTTTTTTTAGAGATAATTACAACATGCTGCTAACCCCACTACTTGAACCCTTTCCCCCCTAGACTCTTAAGCACTTTGTGCATGGGGATGTGCTAATTCAACTACAGGGCCTCTAAGATAAATTTTGCATCTAAAACAAGATAATAAAGTTTAGTTAATTTTTTTAAAAGTCATATTTAAATATATAAAAGGGTTCAATTCAAATTTTGTAGGCCTCCAGATGCATCAAGTCGCTTGTGGGGATATATTATAGAAAAAAGACGAAAATGCATTTTTGGTCCCTACATTTTGGGTTGATTTCAATTTGGTCTCTAATTTGATTTTGCTACTATTTTAGTCCCTCAAAACAAAAAATCAATTTTATTTTGGTCCCTGCAGTCAATCTACTAATATAAAACTCCTACGTGGCAGGCGTAGTGCCCTGTTAGCACATTAAATGCTGATATGACTATTAAAATAATAATAAAATATTTTAGTTGGCATTTTTTAAATGATACGTCAACATTTTAATTTTTTTAAAGAGTCACGTTAGAAAATTTAAACAAAAAATAAATTAATTTAAAAAAACCTTAAATCTAATTTAATTAAAAAATTCAATTAAAAAAATCATAATGTTCTTCATGTTCTTCAACTTGTTCTTCATTTTACAACTTGTTTTTCATGTTCTTCCTAGATCAAACTCAGCAATCAAGAACTTAAACCAATCACAAGAACACAAACTCAGCAACCTGAAAATTGATGTTATTTTGAAAAAAAAAATCAAATCTAATCATCAAACCCAAATTCATCACAATCGCCTAGTATTATCAACACAACCCCATCGCCCAAATTCATCAAACCTTAGAGAAAACATCAAACCTTAGACAAAACCCAAATTTTGAAAATTCATCAAACCTCAAAGTGTGATGTTCCAATTTAATTGATTGTGTGATGAGTCCCACGTCGAGTATTTATTAGGTAGATCTGGACTTTATTAACAACTACAAGGAGCCTCAATTGTGACTAGTTCTTTTGAGGTATAGTGCAGATGTTATTAGTTTTTTTCCTTGGGTCATTACATATGGTATTAGAGCCGGTCCGGTTACCCCGTGTGGGCTTAGAGACACTACTCTACAAAGTAGGCCCTAACAAGGACATTAGAGATTTAAGTGGGGGAGATTGTGATGCCCTAATTTGATTGATTGTGTGGAAACAATCCCCACCATATAAAACATGAATTACAAAATAAAGGTAACTAAAATTATATAAGTCTTCAAATAACACTGAAGTCGCCTACAACTTCCACGATCTACCTTGCACCTTACAAAGTGATCCAAAGGTTCTATATTCTCAACTGCTCTTTAATCTGAAAATAGTAATTGATGGGGTGAGCCACACATCTAGTAAGTAATTAAATAGAATACACAACGAAATAGAGTCAAGTAAAGCATGAGTTTAATTTCACAATTTCACTCAAAATATCAAATATAGTTTTCCAACCATATAAAGAATCACTTAATACATATATAATTAAATCTTAAAGTCATTCAAAAACACACACAGATTATTGATCAGAGCACAGTGTCACATATACACATCACTTATTCTCACATACAATCCTGTGAGTGGATACCAACATCTAACCCCTGTTGGTGAGGGATCAACACATATTCTTACATACAATCCTGTGAGCGGATTTACACATATATCTGGTCAATTCTAAAAACACTCATTTTGAGTCACATATCACAAAACAAAATAGATACAAAATAGAATAATTTTCTTAATATTAACAATTATTCCAAGTATAGAGACATATTGAATATCACAATAATGAACTGAAACATAAATCACAAGATGCTTGACTCTCTTAGGGAATGAATAGAAATTGAGGAATTTATATAAATATTTTACAATTCTTGAGTAAGTCTGAAAGATCAATTTTCTAAAATAAAAGTTTTAAATACCATTTGGAGAATAGGAATATGACTTTGAAATCATTTGGTTATACACAAATTTAAAAAACAAGAAATTTTTAAGAAAACTTACATTGAAGCTCAATTATTTTAGGAAAATAGTTTAGTTTAGAAATCATCTTTTAAGACATTCAAAACATTATTTAAAATTCTAAGTATGTCTTTAAAACATTATTTAATAGTCGAAATTTTTCTTTCAATGATGCAAAATACTTTTGACAAACTTTAGAAAATATAAGTTTGAAATAAAAAACTTTTGAAAACTTTTAACTTCTAAGAACCTAATGGACAAAACTTGTGCATATTATGCGTAATTACTTACAACACTTGAATCACTTTGAAAATCCAGCTGAAACACCCTCCAAATAGTCTCAAATACTCTTAAATAAATCCTATAATCAATCATGAAAATATACTTAATATCTTCTACAAAATATAAAGCTTATAGAACTATACAAATGGACTCACTGGGATTATATATTGCTGAACTAATAACACTTTCAACACTAAGTTAACTTTTCTCTAACCAATAGTATTCTAATCAATAATACATCCTTGCATTAATCAAAACTCATTTAACCATGAGGAATGAAGTAGCAGCACTTTAGAATTTAATATAAGGATTTTGGTATGAAATCTTAAACCTGTCATTAGCCTTTTAAAAAAAAAAGTGTAGACGTGTTGAACCTAAATGGTTTGTTGTTTTTGGAATAGTCAAAGTTTAGGCAAAGACTACCAAGGCCATCAATCCATCCATTAGAGAACTTGGACTTTGATAAAAAGTGAGAGCTAACTAGTGGCACATGGGTGGGGTCGGCTGCAAATTCTCCAGCAAGTTAGAATTAATGTTACGGTATGAATCAACAGCCCAAAAGTTCTTATATACCTACTAAAGTGATGCCAACCTTATTCATGGGTTTAACAATTTCGACTTTTGTTCTAGACTCTGAACAATGGCAAACTAGGATTCAATAATAATTGAAATAGTGTAAAATTGTAATCTAAGAAATTACAAATTGAACAATCTACACATCACTAAAGTTTTCCATGATAGAATTCTAACTCCTTCATTCTTTGTTTCTAACGGTGAGAAATCATACTTTGAACAATATGATTGTCTTTTCAATCGTATGTGCTCTAAACTCCAAGGAAAAACACCTTTTAGCCTCTTTGATAAAACCCTTCTTATGAAAACCCTAGTTATCTCTTCCTCTACCCTATAGTTCGTATTAGAGATGTGGACTTAGTGAGGTAGCGGGCTTCAGCTACTAATAAAAAGAATACCTATGACCCATCAATTATATTTAAAAGAAAATTTAATAACAACGCCAAATAAAAGAATGTGGGGTATTACATAGAGAAAACCCAAATTCAACACCTCAAAGATCATCAAACCTAGTACTATAAGATCTACAACAAACCTCAGAGAAAACCCAATTTAATAAATCCAAGCCAAAATCGTCAACAAATTGGGACGGAGGCCGAGATCGAGGAACTTCATTGTGGATGAGAGGGAGGACAAGATCGAGGCAAATTTGACTGATTTTGCAATCTGGAATAGTTGTGGGATTGAGAGGTCAAGCTCTTTGGTGTGGGATCATAAGGTTATGCTCGTTGCTGTGGGATCAGGAGGTAGAGTTGACCGATTTCCCCATGATTTGCTTCAAACCACCAATCTGCTCTAAACCACTGCCGGCTTCCTTCTTCTGGATCTGCTCTAAACCACCGCTAGCCTCATCTCTCTCTCTCTCTCTCTCTCTCTCTCTCTCTAAACCTAGATCACGGGTTCAAAATGGTCTATTGATAACAAGAAAAAAAACCATTTAAATTAAAACAATTTCTTATTTAAAATTAAAAAAATTAATTTAATTAAAATTAAAAAATTAAAAATTTAGAAATTTAGAAATTTGTTTTTAATTTTTTGTGATTTTTTAAATTTATTTAAATGTTTTTATTTTATTTTTTGTTTAAATTCTCTGATGTGGCTTTTAAAAAAAAGGCAAAAATGCATTTTTCGTCCCTATATTTTTATTCAATTTTCATTTTGGTCCATAATTTCTATTTTATTATTTTTTTTACCACATTTAGTCCCCTTTTGAAAAACACCATCCATTTAAGTTCCTACCGTCAGCTCCCTAACAGAAATATCCTATGTGGTTAACAGAGTGCACTGTTACCATTCAAAACGCCTACGTAGCCACTAAAATAATAATAATAAATTGTAATTTTGCATTAAATAATGCCACATCAGCATTTTAATATTTAAAAAGCCACGTCATTCTTTTTAATTTTCATTAATTATTTTAAAATAAAATAAAATTTTACTTATTTAAATAATAATTAAAATAAAATTTTCTTTTCTTTTATTTTCTTTTCATTATTTTGTTGGAAGATCATGTCTGTGTTTATGTTCTTTGTGTTCTTCTTGTCTTTAGTAAATTATTCCTTATTTTCTTTTCTGTTATTTGTCTTTCTAGTACTTTCTTCATAACCATACACCAAACAAAATCCAAAAATCAACATACACTCTTCAAAATTCAAAACCCATAAATCAACATATACCAGCCAAAATCAAACCCAGAAACTGATTTGCATACCCAAAAATTTGAACCCACAAAACCACTGATCTCCACCATCCTCTAGATCCCACCATTTCGCCATAAACCCACTGACCTCCAACTCAAAAACCCACTCATCCAAATCACAACCCACAAACCCACCAATCTGCCCCAAACTACCACAAATCGACAATCCTAGATCTCTAACTTGAAAACCCACTCATTGGAATCACAACCCACAAACCCAGATCAACAAAACTCACAACTCACAAACCCACCATCAGAATACATGACCATCTATCTCAACCTCAACCATGATCTCTACCATCGAGCTGAGAGATAGAGAGATGAAAGAGAAAGACCCATCGATTTGACAAAGACCCACCGATCTAAGGGAGAAAAACACCGATTTAAGAGAGAAAGAAACTGATCTGTGAGATAGAATCTAGAGAAGATGAACTTGAGCCATTTGGGTATGAGTTTGATTGAATTGAGAGATATACAGAAAAGGGTCGGTCAGAGAAAGAAAAGAAAGAACCACCGCCGATTGTGGTGGTAGCGGCGGTGATGAGTGAAGGAGGCCGGCCATGGAGTTCGAAAGATATTTGTGAGGGTTGAGAGAGAGAGAGAGAGAGAGAGAGAGAGAGAGAGATTTGAGAATGTTTTGGAAGGGCATGGGAAGCAGTTTGATAATGAAATGTTGGCCCTGTTGGAGTTTGAAGTTTTTTCTTAGGGTCCGTCCATTTGGGTGGAAAACAGGGGAATGAAAAATAGAGAGAGGAAAATAGGGTGGAAAATACTGTTTTTCACTGTTCGTTTGGGGAAGGAAAATAGGAAGGAGAGAAAACCCGGGAGAAAGTTTTCTCTCCGGGCCCATATTTTTTTTCCTTCCAAATCGAAAGGAAAATCTGGAGAGAAAAATGCTATGGTAGCACTTTTACAAAAATGCCCTTTTCTCACATATTTTTTTTTCAACCTATTTTTTTATTCATCGTGACTTGACATTTTTTTTTCAATGTGACCTGACGTTCTTTTTTTTGTTTTCCACAACGTGACTTGACGTTCTTTTTTTTTTTTTCAATTTTTTTTTCACAACGTGACCTGACGTTCTTTTTTTTTTTTTTTTTTTTCAACATGACCCTGTTCAACGTTATCTTCTTCTTTTTTTTATATATATGATATGATAAATTTTATATTATGTAATGAGTAAAAATAAATCAATTTCTTACATATTATGTAATAAGGGTATAATAGTCAATTTATATAAATTACATTTTCCATCATTCCCTTTTTCTCTCCAACCAAACAAAAGAGTTTTTCACACTTCCACTTTTCCACCCCTCCAACTGAACACACGAAGAAAAACTAAATAATTTTCATCCTCTCATAATTTTCTATCCTCTCACTTTTCCACTCCTTCAACTGAACGGACCCTTAGAGTGTGTGTGTGTGTGTGTGTGTGTGTGTGAATTTTATGGATTTGTGAATGAGAATTTGTTTGGTTGCCAAGAAAATACTTAATAAAATAATGAAAAGCAAAAAAAGAAAAAAGAAAAAAAAGACAAATAAAAGATAAGGAAATAAGGATTAATTTGCTAAGAATATAAGTCATGTATTGGGGAGGAATACAAGGAACGTGATGATGTTCTTCAAAACAATTAATGAATGGAATAAAAAAATGATTTAATTATCTTATCTTATTTTTAAAAAATAACCAAATTTTATTTTTTTTTTAATTTCTAATGTGTTTTTTATTTATTTAAAAGTTGACATGGACTTTTTTTAATGTTAATTAACATTATTATTATTATTATTATTATTATTATTATTATTATTATTATTATTATTATTATTATTTGTAGGGCCAACGGGCCCAAAGTATGTATTGGACCGGCCCAAGAGCTCTCGCGGGATTGAAAACCCAACCTAACAGCATGGATGGTCCGAGGGTATGAGAAGTCTCGTCTGTGAAGTAATGTGACATAAGAAAGATGCCATGCATGAGCAGAACATCCCGATGCATGATGTCCGAGGATGACAACGTCCTCGGCCATATGCTGCCGAGGACGAGAAGAGTGATGTGGCAGTTTAAGGGCACCAATACTGAAGACCTTGGACACAAAGGCTGAGAAAACGAGGATATAAGATAAAAAGGAGTGACAAAAAATATCAAGGATAAAGCTGCTACCACCGCATTGAAGGCTCTATACTTATCTCTCTGGCCGCATTAATAAGGAAGTGACACTTGAGTATTGAAGTTCAGTCTTAGACCTACCGCCAAAGACTTGGATAGAAGGGAGTGATGGTACAAGTATCTAAAAGAAACATATGACCTACACGTGGAGAAGGGGGAAGAAGGCCTATAAAGGGCGAAGGAAGGAGAAAGTGAAGGGGAGAGCAAACAAAAAAGGAAAACACACACACAAGAGAGAAATTGTAAGGAAAACACCAAATATTGTCCTCGGTATCAATATATAAGAGAGTTTTCATCCATGTACAAAGAATATGCATGTGTTCTGTGATCTAATTTAGCTTTTGTGTTATCCAACGTCTATAAACCTAAATTTGAAACCCACTCTCTATAAATTCATTATTTTGGACTCATTGGGCTGGTTCCGAAAGTACAACTTAGGTCCAGCACAATTTGGGTCCTTACAATTGGCGCCGTTTATGGGATTCTTGTGTTTTGACGCAGATAACGTGATGGCAGCAGGTTCCAGTCCAGACCATGCTAAATCTTTGGGATCTCAGCGTGAAGATCCTTTTCAACATTTAGAGCAGATGGGAGATCGAGAGGGCAGCGTGCACACAGGACGTATTGCCAGCAATCATTTACGGGGTGGAAGCCGAACCTTTCATAAAGGTGGTACTAAGGCCATGCAGAGGGAAATTGACCAGCTGAAAAGGAAGCTGCGTCGTGCTAAGCGGAAACGGACACCTTCTATATCCGATCCTTCCGCAAACGACTCCCAGGGTAGTGGTTATAAGCCCAAGTCGAGGACCCCTCCTAGTGAAACTTTCTCATGTCAAACAGGGAGTCTCTATGATAGAGTGAGCAAGAGGCCTCCTTCCAGGGGCTTGGGCAGTGACGCCATGGGAAAGGCGTTGCATCACCTTTCACATGGCGGATCGAGAAAGGAAAGCTTCCTCGCCGTTGCACGCAACCAAATTTCACCATTTACAATGGTAGAACAGACCTAGTGGAGCATGTGAGTCATTTTAACCAACGCATGGCAGTTTATTCAAAGAACGAAACCTTGATGTGCAAAGTGTTCCCCTCGAGCTTAGGGCCCGTTGCGATGAGATGGTTTAATGGCTTGAAGGCAAATTCCATTGATTCCTACATGGAACTCACGATGGCATTCGGGTCTCGTTTTGTTACGTGCAGTAGAGTACCTCGGCCTCTGGACTCGTTACTATCCATGACCATGAGAGAGGGCAAAACCCTGAAAACTTACTTGGATAGATACTAGGAAGTGTTCAATGAGATTGATGGTGACTTTGACGAAGTGGCAGTTAACACTTTCAAGGTCGACCTTCCAATTGAGCACGATTTAAGAAAATCTTTGACTAAGAAACCAGTAAAAAACTTTCGTCGGCTCATGGATCGTATCGACGAGTATAAGCGAGTTGAGGAAGATCAGCAGCAGAGCAAAGGTAAAATGAAAATTATCCCTCAGGAGAAGAGGGATTTCAAGATAGAGAAATACAACAACAAGTGGCCACAGAGGGATTTTGCTGGCCAGTCTAGGTCAGCTCCTCCTCAGACAGTAAATGCTGTGTTTTGCGAGCCAGTGCAGCAAGTGTTGGAAAATATTTGTCATGAACTATACTTTAGGTGGCTCAGTAAAATGATAGAAGACCCTATGAAACGTAATCAGAATCTCCATTGTAATTATCATTAGGATAAAGGTCACACCATGGAGAACTGTAGGACCTTATGGAATTATCTGGATCAGCTGGTCAAAGAAGGGAAGTTGAGTCAATTTATGAATCGGCCTAATTAACAAGGCACACAATCTGGTTCTGTGAATCAAGGCAGCAACACTTCAAGACCTTCGTTAGGCACAATAAATGTCATTTTTGCTGTTCCAGGTCGGACTGGATCTTACCCTACTAGAGTAATGTCAGTGTCGCGCCTTCCTGTCGAGGACCTCAGTTTTGAGCCGAAGAGGATCAAAGGGATTCCTCCACCCATTTTGGGATTTTTTGAGGAAGATAAGGTTGGAACTATCCAGCCGCACGATGATGCACTGGTTATCATGCTGAAGATAGGGGGTTACGACGTAAAAAGAGTGATGGTTGATCAAGGGAGTGGAGCTGATATTATGTACCCGGACTTGTTTAAGGGGCTTAATTTGAAACCTGAGGATCTTACGGCTTACGACTCGCCGTTGATAAGTTTTGAAAGGAAGGCTGTCATTCTGAAGGGGCTGATCTGATTACCTGTGTAGTCAGGATCAGTAGTGGTAGACGTGGACTTTATCGTAGTGGACACCTACTCCCCTTACACAGCCATAGTGGCAAGACCATGGCTGCATGCCTTAGGTGCCCTGTCCTCAACCCTGCATGTTAAAGTGAAGTTCCCTGTATGGGGATGTAGTTGAAGAGATAGTCGGCATCCAGTCCATGGCAAGACAATGCATAACGGTAGCAATTACGCATCAGGCTAGGTAGGAGTCCCAGGCCTTGACTGAGAGAAATTTGTAGCAGTTAACGCGCTTGACCAAGCCAAAAGTGGCTGAGGTTAAGGAGCCTGGGTGTGAAAGTCTAGAGAAGGTGCTTATTGCCGATGATATGGAGAAGTTCTTCCAGGTAGAAAGTCAATTGCCACTCCAAGAAAAGGAGGAGCTGGTTATGTTTTTGAAGCAGAATCTTGATGTATTCGCGTGAGATGCTTATGAAGCTCTAGGGGTTGACTCAAATTTTATCTGCCATCACTTGAACGTAAATCCAGAGGCAATGCCGAGGAGGCAACCACCTCGGCGCTCGTCCCAGGAGCATGCCAATGCTGTTAAGGAGGAGGTACTAAAGCTCAAGAAGGCAGGTGCATGCCAATGCTGGCGCATACAGTGGTAGTAAAGAAAAAGAATGGAGGTGTGCTCAAATTTTATCTGCCATCACTTGAACGTAAATCTGCAGGAGGCAACCACCTCGGCAGGAGCATGCCAATGCTGTTAATTAAGCTCAAGAAGGCAGGTGCTATTAAGGAGGTGTTTTATCCAGAATGGTTGGCGCATACAGTGGTAGTAAAGAAAAAGAATGGGAAGTGGAGAGTGTGCGTGGACTTCACAGACTTGAATAAGGCCTGTCCCAAAATTCCAATGCCTCATATAGATCAGTTGGTGGACGCTACTGTAGGGCATCCTCGGATGAGTTTTTTAGATGCTTTCCAAGGTTACCACCAAATACCTTTAGCTTTAGAAGATCAGGAGAAGACAGCTTTCGTCACCCCCATGGGAAACTATCACTACAAGGTGATGCCTTTTGGTCTAAAGAATGCAGGGGCTACTCATCATAGAATGATGACGAGGATGTTTGAACCCCAATTGGGAAAGACAATTGGGGTGTACGTGGACGATATGGTGGTCAAGAGTAAAACTATCTCGGCTCATATACCAGACTTAGATGAAACCTTTCAAGCGCTGAGAAAGCATAAGTTACGTCTTAATGCATCCAAGTATTCATTCGGGGTTGGATCTGGTAAATTCTTGGGTTACATGGTAACACATAGGGGAATCGAGATCAATCCCAGTCAGGTCAAGGCAATCAATAGCTTACAGCCACCTCGGAATCCAAAAGAAGTTCAAAGATTGACTAGAATGACAGCTGCCCTCAATAGATTTATCTCACGGTCTGCTGATCGGTGCAGGCCATTTTTCCAGTTATTGAACAAGTGGAAGGGATTTGAATGGACAGATGAATGTGCCGTCGCCTTTCAGCAGCTTAAGGAGTACCTTTCATGTCCTCTTATCATGTCTCGGCCCGAAATTGATGAAGTTCTATTTGCATATATAGTAGTGGCGAGCCATACTGTTAGTTTGGTGCTGATAAGGGTTGATGGGAATGTGCAGAAGCCGGTTTACTATGTGAGTAAGTCTTTACATGAAGCCGAGGTACGTTATCCACCATTGGAGAAGGCACTCCTGGCCGTAGTGCATGGTACACGTAAGCTCCCCCATTATTTCCAATCTCATACGGTGGTGATCCTGACTCAATTTTCCCTCAAAGCTATACTCCGGAGTGCAAATTATACAAGTAGGATTACCATCTTGGGCTTTTTTGACATCAAGTATATTCCCTGCATCTTAGTAAAGGGTCAAGTGTTGGCTGATCTAGTCGCAGAATTTGCTGAGCCCACAATAGTAGATAATGCCAAGGGCATGGACATGGATGAGAAATCAGTCGGTGCGATCACATGCAAAGAACCTTCGGTGTGGACTGTGTATGTTGATGGGGTTGCAAATCAAAGGGGATTCGGTGTAGGGTTGGTAATTATGACCCCAGAGGGTCTTCCACTAGAAAAATCCCTGAGGTTAGGATTCTTGGCTATTAACAATGTAGCCGAATATGAGGCCTTAGTGAAAGGATTGGATACGGTACAAAAAATGGGTGGAAAGGTGGTGCAAATGTTCTCGGACTCGCAACTAGTCATAGGTCAAGTAGAGGGAAAGGTGGAGGCCAGAGATCTGAGGATGCAGGAATACTTAACTCAGTTCAGGCTTTTGCAATCCCAATTCAAATCCTTTACTTTGCTGCATGTCCCTAGGAGTAACAACACACATGTTGATTCCCTAGTATGTATTGGGCTGGCCCAAGAGTTCTCGCGGGATTGAAAGCCCAACCTAACAGCATGGATGGTCCGAGGACATGAGAAGTCCCGCCTGTGAAATAACGTGACATAAAAAAGATGCTATGCATGAGCAGAACATCCCGAGGCATGATGCCCGAGGATGACAACGTCCTCGGCCATATGCTGCCAAGGATGAGAAGAGTGATGTAGCAGTTCAAGGGCACCAATACTGAAGACCTTGGACACAAAGACTGAGAAAACGAGGATAGGAGATAAAAATGAGTGCCAGGAAATATCAAGGATAAAGCTGCTACCACCGCATTGAAGGTTTTATACCTACCTCTCTGGCCGCATTAATGAGGAAGTGATGCCTGAATATTGAAATTCAGTCTTAGACCTATCGCCAAAGACTTGGATAGAATGGGGTGATGGGACAAGTATCTAAAAGAAGCATATGAACTACACGTGGAGAAGGGGGAGGAAGGCCTATAAAGGGCGAAGGAAGGAGAAAGTGAGAGGGAGAGCAAACAAAAGAGGAAAACACACACACAAGAGAGAAATTGCAAGGAAAACACCAAAGATTGTCCTCGGCATCAATATATAAGAGAGTTTTCATCCATGTGCAAAGAATATGCATGTGTTCTGTGATCTAATTTAGCTTTTGTGTTATCCAACGTCTATAAACCTAGATTCGAAACCCACTCTCTATAAATTCATTGTTTTGGGCTCATTGAGCTGGTTCTGAAAGTACAACTTAGGTCCAGCACAATTTGTGTCCTTATATTATTATTATTATTATTATTATTATTATTATTATTATAAAGGTCATGTAGGCATTCTGAGTGCCAACAGTGCAAACGGTAAGGATTGAAATGGATGGCATTTTTCAAAATAGGGACTAAATGTGATTAAAAAAAAAGAGTAGGGATCAAAATGAAAATTGGGTCAAAATTTTGGGACGAAAATGCATTTCCACCTTAAAAAAAATTAAAATCTTGACGTGTCATTTAAAAATTGCAAACTAAAATATTTTATTTTATTTTAATGGTCACGTTAACATTTAATGTGCCAACAGAGTACTCCGTCTTCCATGTAAGAGTTTTTTGTGTGTAGGTTAAAGGTAGAGGCCAAAATAGAATTAATCTTCTATTTTTAGGGACCGAAATAATAGCAAAATTAAATTAGGGACCAAGAGAATATTTTTACCTAAGAAAAAAAGTCTTTGAACCCTCTTTCACGAAAAAGTCTACAACACAAAACCCATGGCCATAATCATTCTCTTTTCACTATCCTACGGCTACAGGATCTACATATTTTGTCCATATATATCACCAAAATGGTCAAAAGTTCTTAGAGAAGCCATACTCATAGAGTATACAAACTTCTTATTCACCCTATCGGCTTTGTCCTAATTGAAACTTGGTTGACCAAAGTGAGACTAGGAGAGGAAAAAAAAGGGGTTGCGTTGTTAGCTTGCATAAAATACCATGGGCTAAAAAGGGTTTCATTTAAAAAACCTTGGGTCGGGCCCGTTCCTTTACCTCTCCAACCCAAAAAATAAGCCCAGCCTCACTTTAAACCCATCACCCAGCTTTATTAATAACTAAGTCTACCCATTTGTCTTAAGATCCAAGCCGAACCCACTTCATCTCAACCCACACAAGCCCCAGCATACTCAACTCGTGAGCCTAACAAAAAGCTGAAGCGTAATGATCCACCAGCTTGACCCATTTCATTCTAAGCCCATACCCAAACCCAAATCTAATTTTTATATTTACCAAAATGCCACTCTTTTGCTCAAATTACAATCTTGTCCGCTAAACTACTAGTAATTACACAAATGCCTATCAATCTTTACCAAATTATCCAAACACCCAATAACTTTATCAAATATCCAAAATAACCCTAGATTATCCAAAATTACTGGAATACCTCAAACACAGAAAATTACTAAAATACTCCTAAAACACCGAATTAACCCCAAATTCCTATGAATGACCAAAATATCTTCCAAGGCCTTGAGAAATGTCTCGGGACCCTCGAAATAGCTCATTGAAGTTAAATCAAAGGCGCACAACCTAGAATTGGATCACCCCTCTTCAAGACTGAGATATGCCTGATAATGGATCATTCGCCTCAAGTATGAATTGTTCAATATGCTTCCATTAGAACACATCCCCCCTAAGCCCATTCAAACTCTAGACCCCAAACAGAATTCCCACACAATTTAAATTCCAAATTGATAAGGAGATGATGTTGCAGAGTTGATCCCACCATATTTTATCTTGTTCATTTAATATTACTCAATTAACAATTGTCATATGAATTGTTAGAACGGAAGGATAACTAAAATTTGGTAACCACTATAAATCAAATGTTGGGAGTTTCTAACACCTCTCTCACATATAAATGATACTAGCCTCATCCCATGCGATGAAGCTTTTTATTTTTTGGGTTTACATGTTTTATATGGTAATTTTATTTTATTTTTTATTTTAAGAAGAAATTGTATTAGTGATAAAAAAATGGTACGTTTGTGGGGAAAAAAAATATAGTTTTATAAAAAAATAGTTTAGTTATAAAAAAATGGAACGTTTTTGAAAAAAAAAAAGTAGTTTTTTTAATTTTTTTTTTTCCAAAAAGAAGAAATTGTATTAGTACTTGACAATTAACGTGAGAGAGAAATGTGGAGGTGAGAGTAATTTTTTTTTATAAATATAGCTAAAAACTAGCTGCGAATCTGCACGTTGCGCATGATAATTATTTTTATGATGATTTTATTAAAATTTTTTATACAATTTAAACTAATTTAATAAAGAGTAATGTTTTTTGTAATTATATTTTTATTTATTATAAGAATAATCATAAATGTAATATAGGAACAATCATAAATCATAAATTTAATAATTTTTGTTGTACTAAAATGAAAAAAATACAATTTTTCTCAGAAATTCAAAAGGCAAGTTAACAAAAATATTTATTTTTTAATAAAAGTTATTTATAATATTTTGTGAAACATTAAAAAGAAAATAAAATTTAGAAATTATTCTTTTAGTTTTAAACAAACTTTCTCAAACTTATTTTTTCTGCCTACAATCTACAACACTGAAAAAAGTAACTAAAAAAATTAATAAAACTTAACTGTGATAAATTGGACCAATTAGGTAAACAATTTGCTATTTATAATCTATTAAGGTTATTTTCTTTTCAGAAATTGTAATTTCGTTCATTCAAAATAGATTATGAAATAAACAATTATTAGTAAAATCTAAGAATTAAATTTCTATATATGCATTGTTATAATAATAATAATAATAATAATAATAATAATAATAATTAAAGTAAAATTGCGAAAGATAAAAATTTGTTTCTCATCAAATAATTTTTGTTTAGCCAACCTTTGTTTTTCTCTAAATAAACAAATGATTAAAGAGTACTTCTAATACAATTATTAAGAGTATTTGTCCACAAAAAATGATTAAAAAATAAACAAAAATGATTAAAGTCTCATAGTTTAACATCTAAATTGAGCATTATAAAAATCATGCTATCAAATTACAATAACTACCAAATTAAATTATCCAAATCATGTTATGTAGTAGAATAATACTATATTTTTATATGCTATATTTAATCATTTATAACGCAATAAGATAACATTTAACAATCAAAGAGAGAAAGAAAAAAAAAACACAACAATTAAAAAAAAACAAAACTGAATCGCATTAACCTAAAGTAGATTAAAGAATATAAAAAATTTTCAACGTATAGCGAAGATGCAAGAAAAATAAAAAATAAAAATCCACCCAAAAATTGAGAGAGAGAGAGAGAGAGAGAGAGAGAGAGAGAGAGAGAGAGAGAGAGAGAGAGAGAGAGAAAATCTTTTTTTGTAAGGAAAAACTATGCATAGAATGAAAGAGATAGTGACAAATTTATAGTAAGAGGGTGTGAATAAGAAGAGATAAAAATAGAGGAAGATGAAGGGAAAGATGAAGAATGATATTAATGTAGAGGGTAGTGAGGAGATGAGAAGGTGAGGGAAGAAGAAATGTTGGAGAAATAGTGGAGAGATGAAAAGGTAAGGGAGGGAGAAAGGTTGGAGAAGTGTAAATATAAAATAAAAAAATATTAAAAAAAATTATAAGAAAATGGAAAGAAAAAAGATAATGATGTGGATGCTGACGTGGCTCAGCGTGAGTACAGTAGCATTAAACGCTACTCTTCAGCTTTTAGTAATAGAGATAGTGACAAATTTATAGTTTGAGGGTGTAAATAAGAAAAGACAAAAATAGAAGAAGATGAAGGGAAAGATGAAGAATGATATTAATGTAGATGGTAGTGGGGAGATGAGAATGTGAGGGAAGAAGAAAGGTTGGAGAAGTAATGGGGAAATGAAATGGTAAGGGAGGGAGAAAGGTTGGAGAAGTGTAAATATGAAATAAAAAAAATATTAAAAAGAATTATAAGAAAATGGAAAGAAAAAAGATAATGATTGGATGCTAATGTGGCTCAACGTGAGCACATCAGTATTAAATGCAACGTTTCAGCTTTTAGTAATAATATAGATTAAGATTTTTTAAATTATTAATTTTACATGTTGTTGAAGACAAAGGAGCTTGTCATTTACAAGTTGTAAAAGACAGGGGCAAAGGCAGATTCAAGGGTAAAATGACAAAGGAAAGAAGAAGATCAAAACAGGGAGTTTTGTTTAATGAGTTCACACGAGTCACATGTGCTATGGAAGAGCAGAAATCAGTTATAGGAAACAATTGTCACTCTGGCATTAGTTAGTTAAAATTCTGTTTGCCAGTTTCGCGCCTTGAACCATGCTCTGTTTCTAATTGTATATAAGTAGCTTAGTTATTTATTATCATTTACTTGATTAATTTTGTGTAATATCCATTTTTCAGTTAATCAGAATTTAGCATTCTTCAACTCTCTATTATTTTTACATGGTATTAGAGCACATTTTCTCTCATTTTCTCTCTTGCCAAACAAAAATTTTCTCTTGATTTTCTTTGATTTCTTAAGCTTTCATGGCTTCTGAATCACATAGTGATCCTTCTTCTTCAACTGTACCTTCTCCGAGTATAGTAATGACAGATGAATCTGCTAATAATCCTTTCTTTCTACCAGGGAATGAAAATCCTAGTTTGATTTTGACTTCTTAGCGTCTTATTGATCCTGAGAATTATTTGAGTTGGGCGAGATCAGTGTTTTAGGCTTTAAGTTCCAGAAACAAGTTTGGATTTGTGAATGGTTCAATTCCTGAACCAAATCCAACTTCTCCAATCTACAACTCTTGGATTAGGTGCAATAGTACAATTCTTTCTTGGTTAACCAATTTGCCTAGCCCTGATCTAAAGGCAAGTGTAATGTACATCAATTCTACGAAAGATCTATGGATTGATCTGAAGGATAGGTTGTCTTAAGAAAATACTCCAAGAATGTTTGAGCTTCAGAAGGAAATCTTTCATCTTGCATAAGGTTCACTTTCAGTGAGTTCCTATTTCACCAAATTTAAGACCTTATGGGATGAATTTGCCATATATCAACCCTTTACAGTGTGTGTACTTGTGCTTGTCTCTGTGGATCCAAGGCATCACAATTGGATGCTTAACATAAAGAACACGTTTTTTCGTTTCTTGATGGGGGTTGAATGACAATTATGGCAATATAATTGGGCAAATTTTGTTGATTGAGCCATTTCCGTCTCTCAGCAAGGTGTGTTTATTAATCTTGCAAGAAGAGAAGAGGAGAAGCATAGACAACACTATTAATGTGGTTTAGCAATTGGATCTTGTTGCTATGTACGTGAATGGTAATAGACCTTTTCAAGGTAATCAAGGTCATGCTCGGAACAATGGTAGTAAAGGAGGCAACTCCAAGAAGGAGAGGCTAGTTTGTACTTACTGTGGCTTTATTGGTCACATAGCAGATAAATGTTACAAGTTTCATGGATACTCTCCAGGGTATAAACCAAAAGGTGGAAATAAGGCTATCGCTAATCAAATCACAGGAAGTTTTGATTTTGATGGTATTCCTAATGTTCAATCTGGTGGTGTTACTCAGTTTGACATTGGCTTTCAAACTCCTTTTGGCGTTTCACAACCAGGTTTTGGAGGTTTTCCTGGTGGTCTTGGTTTTCAGAACTGTCAACAGTCCACTCAGCCTCAATGTCCAATCTCTCAAGTTCAATGTGAACAACTCCTCAATTTTTTAAAAGCTCATACAGCATCAAGTTCAAGTTTTGGTACTCCAAATGGCATTGGTGCTCAGTATGCTTCACAGGTTGCATCAGTGATGACACCTATTCTTCCACTTACTACAGCTACTCTATCTCCTACAATTGCTTCTGTTTCATCATCACTTTCCAACTTTTCAAGTAATCTCTTTTGGATTCCACCCAATTGATCTCATTCTATCTTTTCAGCCCAAGTCATTGACAGACAATGTTTTAAGTCTAACACTTGGATCATTGACACTGCGGCCACTGATCACATGGTGCACTCAGTGTCTCAGTTGACCACAATCACTTCTTTAGTCCATTCTTGTGTTTATTTGTCAAATGGGGAAAAGGCTGTAGTAACACACATTGGTAATGTGCAAATTTCTTCTACACTCACTCTCACAGATGTTTTATGTGTTCCATCCTTTAGTTTCAATCTTATTTTAGTTAGCAAACTCACTAAGAATACACTTTGTTGCCTTATTTTTCTTGATGATTGGTGTTTCATCAAGGACCTTGCTTAATGGAGCATGATTGCTCTGTGTAAGGAAAGCAATGGTCTGTATAT
This sequence comes from Castanopsis chinensis, assembly GCA_032878915.1. Classification (NCBI taxonomy): domain Eukaryota; kingdom Viridiplantae; phylum Streptophyta; class Magnoliopsida; order Fagales; family Fagaceae; genus Castanopsis; species Castanopsis chinensis. Next base: position 16,964,358 of record JAVQMG010000115.1, on the reverse strand, counting down.
GCTGCAACCTTTTGTTCCTTAATTAAGTTCAGCTACTCTTGCTACCAATGTTAGTCACATCTCTTCTTCAAATTTGAGGCACTCTAGATTAGGACACCCTTCTTTGTCAAAACTTCAATTGTTGAAGCAATTTGTAGATATTGATATTACAAGTAAGGCATCTTGTTGTGATATATGCCATTTTTCAAAACAGAAAAGGCTTCCTTTTCCTTCTAGCACTCATGTAACTGCTAAGCCTTTTGAATTGATACATTGTGACCTATGGGGTCCTTTTTCCACTAGTACTATTGATGGTTACAAATATTTTTTGACTATTGTGGATGACTTTACTAGATGCAAATGGGTTTACTTGCTTAAACACAAATCTGAAACTCAGCTTCTATTTCCTAAATTTGCAACAGTGGTTTCTACTCAGTTTGATTGCAAGATTAAAACCATTAGAAGTGACAATGGCACAAAGTTTTTCTTAAAAGATTTTTTTCACTCTAATGGTATTTTGCATCAACTATCATGTGTTGATACTCCTCAACAAAATGGCATTACTAAGAGGAAGTATCAAAACATTCTCAATGTTGCAAGGGAATTGAAGTTTCAGTCTAAGATTCCTTTGTGTTTTTGGGATGACTGCATCTTAACAACAGTTCATCTCATTAACGGAATTCCCTCTAAATCTTTAGTCAATAAAAGTCCCTATGAAATGCTTTTTAATTCTTCTCCTTCTTATCATCATTCAAGGAATTTTGGTTGCTTGTGTTTCATTTCTACTTTATGTCAAAATAGGCATAAGTTTGCACCTAGGGCCAGAAAATGTGTGTTTCTTGGTTATCCTCATGGAATTAAAGGTTACAAGGTTCTTGATATTCATTCCAATTTTGTCTATATCTCTTGAGACATTGTCTTTTATGCACACGTTTTTCCTTATGCTGAGTGTACTCAATCTTCCACTTCCTATTTGGATGATTTTGTTTTCCCTCATACTACAGTTGATTATGTTGATTCAGTCATTGTTCCATATTCTTCATCAATCCCTCCATCTACTTCTCTTCCCATTCTTGCAGCACCAGTCCTTGATTTTGGTTCTCCTAAAGCTTTTGTTTCTGCAGAACCTGTTTCTGCAGACCCATTTCTGCTGATCCTGTTGTTCTTGTAGATTCCAATCCTCTTCCCAGTCATCTGATCCTATCCCTTGTGCTCCCACTTCACTTGTTCCATTTAGAAGGTCCACTAGATCACACTATCCTCCCTCATACCTGTTTAATTACTCTTGTACATTTGCTAGTACTAAGCCTAGTTCTGTCATGCCATATGATCTTTCAGACCATTTGAGTTATTCACATCTTGGTCCTACCTTTTATTATTTTGTCATGGCTGTCTCCATAACCCCTTCAGAACCTGTTTCCTTTCAACAGGCAGTTCAGTTTCCTAAGTGGAAGGCTGCCATGGATAAAGAAATTGAGGCTTTAGAGGTGAGTGACACCTGGATCTTGACTACTTTGTCTCTTGGTAAGTCTGCCATAGGCTGCAAGTGGGTTTATAGAGTTAAGTACTGACCTGATGGTGCCATTGAAAGGTATAAGGCTAGGTTTGTTGCCAAGGGTTTTACTAAAAAACATGGGCTAGACTACTTTGAAACTTTCTCCAGTTGCAAAATTAGTTTCAGTTAGGATTGTTTTGTCATTGGCTGCTGTGAAAGGGTGGTTTCTTCATCAAATGGGTATGAAAAATGCATTTCTTCATGGTGAGTTGATTGAGAATGTTTATATGTGTTTACCACCTGGCTTTCATAACAAGGGGGAGCATTTAGTGTGCAAATTAAACAAGAGTCTCTATGGTCTCAAACAAGCATCTAGACAATGGTTTGAAAAGTTTTCATTAACAGTTTTGCAAATGGGATTGGTATAATCCAAATCTGACTACTCTTTGTTCACTCATACACAAGGAGCTTCATTCATAGTTTTATTGGTTTATGTAGATGATATACTCTTAATAGGGAATAATGTTGCTTGTGTCAACAATTTGAAGAAAGTACTTGATGATAAGTTTGGCTTACAGGATCTAGGTTCATTGAGATATTTTCTGGGTTTGGAGGTGGCTAGGAATAAAGAAGGAATTAGTCTCAACCAAAGGAAATACGCCTTGGAAATACTCAAGGACACTGGTTTTCTTGGCAGCAAACCAGTTAAGTTTCCCATGGAACAAAACTTGAGGTTATCTAAATATGAAGGCAAGTTATTGGAGGAGTCAAGTCAGTATAGAAGACTAGTTGGAAAACTTTTATATCTCACCTTAATAAGACCTGACTTGACTTATGCAGTGCATAGGTTGAGTTAGTTTGTATTACAGCCAAGGAAACCACATATGCAGGTAGCTCACAGGGTGCTCCAATTTATTAAAGGGTGACTAGGTAAAGGTAACTTCTTTCCAAGTAACACAAAATTGCATATCAAGTCATTTTGTGATGCAGACTGGGCTGGATGCCCAGATACAAGGAGATCTCTTACTAGTTATGCAGCATATTTAGGGGATTCTTTGATTTCTTAGAGATCAAAGAAGTAGAGAGTTGTTTCAAGATCTTTAGCTAAAGCTGAATATCGAGCCATGACAAGTGTAGCCTGTGAGATCACTTGGGTTTTGCAGTTGTTAAAGGACTTAAGGATTGAAAATTCAAGACCAACTATGCTATTTTGTGACAATCAGGCTGCATTATATATTGCAGCAAATCCGGTCTTTTATGAAAGAACCAAACACATTGAAGATGACTACCATTTAGTGAGAGGTAAAAATTTTGGAGGGAATGATTAAGACTTTTCATGTGGCTACAAATTCTCAAGTTGCAGACATCTTTACTAAAGCATTGGGTTTTTCATTCTTTGTGAGATTGTCAGAAACATTGGGATTGAAAGACATTTTTTAGCCTAGTCATTGAAGGAAATGCCTGAGCAATTAAAGGTATCTTCCTTAGTCCAAGTCTCAAAGTCTAAAACTTTGGACTTGAGGGAGAGTGTTGAAGACAAAGGAGCTTATCGTTTACAAGTTGCAAATGACAGGGGTAAAGGCATATTAAAGGGTAAAACGACAAAGGAGAGAAGAAGATAAAACTGGGAGTTTTGTTTAATGAGTTCACACGAGTCACGCTATGGAAGAGTAGAAATCAGTTAAAGGAAACATCTATTACTCTGGCAATAGTTAGTTAAAATTTTGTTTGCTAGTTTCGTGCCTTGAGCCATGCTCTGTTTCTGATTGTATATAAGTAGCGTAGTTGTTAATTATCATTTACTTGATTCATTTTGTGTAATATCATTTTTTCAGTTAATGAGAATTTAGCATTCTTCAACTCTTTGTTATTTTACACATGTCTAATCTTATGATTTAAGCCTTAAAAATAGATGAATTTGGGGGTATTTTAGGTATCTAAATTGAGGATCCCATATAGAGGAAATCTCTTAAATAGTATTATAGATGAACCCATGCTTACTTCAATTTGTTCCCAAATATTTATGTGCTAGATTTAGAATATGATGCCTCACAAGCTAAGATTGGTTATAAATCAATTAGTCGTTAGGTGAATAATCACACTTATAAAATCCTATAATTGATGTCAATTCCACAAACTCATTCAAATCAGATAACCGTTACTAGGTTTACATTGAGCTCTGGTGTTTTATCCAACCTGACTTGCATGTTTCAAGGTTCTATGCATGTCAAGCTAATATCTTTTCATTCTTGATGAAGCGAGATCCTATCATAATTTTTATCTTTATTATTTGGTCATAAGTGTTTGACATTCTATTCTCAATTCAATCCAGAACGTTCAATTTTCAAACACTCTGTTGAAGATAGCACTACTCAGACTTCACAGAGACCACGACATAGGTTGAAGAAGGAGAACCGAGGTTGAAGATGATTCAATATGACTGTTTTTTGTGTATTCAACTAAATGCACCGTTTCACTAAATGGTTAAGTGTTAAATGCATAAGTGTCAAACGCACCGTTTTTGGTTAAACGCACTATTTTCATTAAAAGAAGCCTTAATAGTGATACGAGGCGTTTTGCTGTTCAAAGATTAGTTAAAATTGTCGCGAAAGTCTGTTGAAGTTTCTTGAACTGAATTTCCAGAATTTATGGGCATTAGATCCGCATAATGTGGAGGATTAGTTGAGCAGTTATGATTATTATGTATTATAAATGTAGAGCATCAAGCTTAGATGTAAATTGTATTGAAAATTTTTGTTATTGAATAAAGTTTCTTCTCCAAGATTTTCTCTCTTCGTTTCTCTCATTTTCTTTCCTTTTCTCTTGCTTTTTGTGACTTTCTCACACTACAGTTCTTAAGCTTCACAATCTCAAGCTTCTTTGCTTAGCTTAGTTAGTCTTGGAACTAAAGCTTTTCTCCATGGTATCAGATCAAGCTACTGCTACAACTACTCAAACTTCAACAATAGCAGTTTCAAACACAACAATGGCTTCATCATCTTCATCTTCTGCTTCGTCCAATTCTACTGTGAATTTGGTAAATCAACATCTCTTACTTCTGTCTAATATGTCAAATATGATGTCAGTGAAGTTAGATAATACCAATTGCATTATTTGGAAACATCAAATTTCCATGGCTCTTGAAACCTATTCCTTGTTTGAGTTGCTTGAAGAGCCTTAACTAATTCCAAAGAAATTTCTTAGAGATCTTTCTGGAAATTACACTATGGTTGTGAATCCAGATTAATTGGTCTGGAAATCAAAGGAAAAAGATTTACTTACCTTCATAAGTTCAACCTTGACTCCTTCTATTCTAGCACTCACTGTTGGATGTGCTATTGCCATTAAAGTTTGGAAGGTACTTAAGAATAGATTCTCTTCAATTTCAAGGTCTCACATCATGAATTTTAAAGGTGAACTTCACAATTTGAAGAAAAGGAGTGATAATGTAGATACCTATCTGTAGAAGATCAAAACTGTGAGAGACAAGCTGTTAGCAGTTAGAGTGGTTGTTGATGATGAAGAACTACTCCACATTGCAATAAAATGACTCCCTAAGGAGTATAATGCTTTCAGATTTGCTATTAGAACCAGAAGTGTCCATCTAAGTTTTGATGAACTTTCTCTTATGATGAATACTAAAGAAGAGTCAGTTAATAAGGGATTAGAGGTTAAAGACACAATCTTTGCCATGACTGCATCAGCTAATCAAAAGACACAAGAGGTGGTTACAATGAACCTTCTAACAGAGGAAGAGGAAGAGGCAGAGGAAACTTTAACACTAGGTGGTAGAGATGGAAGAGGCTCTAATAGTCAATCTTCTTTTAGTCCTTCTCAATTTAGTCCTTTCAATCAGTTTTAGCATATTCCTTCTGGTTCTGGTGGTACAAAATCAGAGAGACCAATATGTCAAATATGTGAAAAGGCTGGACATTTGGCTCTAGACTACTACCATAGGATGGATTGTGCCTATTAAGGCGAGCATCCTTTTACTAAACTTGCTTCAATGGCTACAACATCTAATGCTTGTATTACTCAAGATTAGCCTTGGCTTGTTGATTGTGCAACCACTGATCATGTGACAGCTAGCCTTAACCATCTTAGCTTCCCAAAACCCTACACAACTTAAGATCACCTCATTGTTGGGAATGGTCAAAATTTACCTATCACACATATAGGTACTGCTCTAATTCCTTCTTCTTTCTCTAATCTTCAACTTAAGAATGTTCTTAGAGTGCCTTCAATTACATTCAATCTTGCTTTTGTTCATAAGTTGTGTCATGATAACACTTGTTGGTGTTACTTTGATGAAAACATTCTTTCTATTCAAACCTTGGATACAGGGAAAATTCTCTACTAGGGTAGGAGTAAAGATGGTGTTTACTCATTCTATCCACATCAAGCTTTCTAACTCACTTTACCTTTTAAGATCTGTAATAATGTTTCTAAATCTTTTGTCTTTCAGAGGTCATTGTTGCACATGAGACTTGGTCATCCTCATGATCAAGCTCTCAATGCTTTATCTTCTCATGACAAGTTTGTATTCAATAAGTCAAACATTGATATTCAGCCTTGTACTCATTGTTTGTTTGGCAAAATGCACAATCTTCCTTTTCCTAATTCTCATTTTACAACTTCTGCACCTTTTGAACTTGTGCATTCTGGCTTGTGGAGTCTTGCTCCTGTTAATTCTGTGAATGGTTTCAGATATTACATTATATTTGTTGATCATTACTCTAGGTTTACTTGGCTCTATCTTCTGAAATCTAAAACAGAAGCCTTTGCTAAATTTGCTCATTTTCATGCACTGATTAAGACACAATTTTCTGCCAATATTAAATGTTTTAGGTCAGATGGTGGTGGAGAATTTACTTCTAATGAGTTTAAGTCCTATCTGTCTAAACATGGTATATCTCATCATCTGTCTTTCCCTTACACTCCACAGCAAAATGGTATGGTTGAAAAGAAGCACAGACATGTTGTTGAGACAACTGTGACCATGTTATCTCAGGCTTCCATGCCTTCTTCTTACTGGTCCTTTGTAGCCTTAACTGCTGTTAATTGGGTTTCCCCTTGGACTAAACTCTATTCCACCACTCTTGACCTCACTCAACTAAAAGTGTTTGGGTGTGCTTGCTATCTAAATCTTAGGCTCTACAATACTCATATACTTGAACCTAAAACTAAGGAGTGCATTTTCATTAGTTGTCCATCTCATTCAAAGGGTTATCTTCGTCTTGACCAACAAACCAATCGTGTCTACGCCTCTAGACATGTTTATTTTAATGAGACAAAATTTCCCTTCTCCACTCCTATTCATCCTGTGCCTCCTTCCACTTTCACTCCTGCCAGTATTCCCTCTTGGTTTTCCAATCGGCTTTACCTACATTCCATTAATCAACCTTCCTTACTTGGTGCATATCCCACTTCTTCACCTGTTATCACTTCTTTCCATTCTCCAACATTAGATTCTATAGATCCTACACCTTCTGTTCGTACAGATCCTACACCTTCACCACCTCCCTTACCATCTCATCTTCCCACTACCATTATTCCAATTTCTACTGCTTCCCAACCTTCACAGTCCATTAATACTCATCCTATGCAAATTAACAAGGTCCAAGAGTGGCATTTCCAAACCAAAGTTCAAGCTTTGTTACAAAATTGCTATGGACTATACCTTCACGGAACCACCTTCCTACAAAATTGCATCTCAATACCCCAAGTGGTGTGAAGCTATGGATGCTGAGTTTTTTTCTCTTCAAAGGCAGCACACTTGGTCTCTTGTTCCAGCTCCTTCTAATGTGAATCTAGTTGGTTGTAAATGGGTTTATAAGCTTAAGCTCAATAGTGATGGTTCAATCTCAAGATATAAAGCCAAATTAGTTGCTAAATGCTTTCATCAACAAGCTGGTGTGGATTTTCATGAGACCTTCAGTCCTGTGGTTAAACCTGCCACTGTGAGGCTTGTATTAGCTATTGCTGTAAGTTGCAGATGGTCCTTGAGACAGCTTGATGTTTCTAATGCCTCATCCATGGCTATCTTAAAGAGGAAGTTTATATGCAACTGCCTCAAGGTTATGTTGATTCAGTCCATCCAGATTATGTTTGTAAGTTGCACAAGTCTCTCTATGGTCTGAAATTGGCCCCAAAGGCTTGGTTTGAGAGGTTTGCTTTTCACTTACTTCTTTTGGGATTCACTGCTTCAGTGGCAGACAGTTCTTTGTTCATTTTTTGCTCAGGAAGGACTAAGATCTATCTCCTCTTATATGTTGATGACATCATTGTCATTGGGAATGACTCTAATCAAATTGCTTCTCTTAGCAAAGCTTTTAAGCTTAAGGACTTCGGTGATCTTCATTATTGCATGGGTATTTAGATTACCCCTTCTCCACATGGTTTGGTCCTCTCTCAGTCCAAATATTCTTTGGATATTCTTCATAGATTTCACATGAAGAATGCCACAAATAGCACTACTCAGACTTCACAGAGACCACTACAAAGGTTGAAGAAGGAGAACAAAGGTTGAAGATGATTTAATATGACTATTTTTTATGTATTCAACTAAATGCACCGTTTCACTAAATGGTTAAGTGTTAAACGCATAAGTGCCAAACACACTGTTTTCATTAAAAGAAGCCTTAGTAGTGATACAGGGCGTTTTGTTGGTCAAAGCTTAGTTAAAATAGGCGTGAAAGTCCATTGAAGTTTCTTGAATTGAATTTCTAGAATTTATGGGCATTAGATCCACATAGTGTGGAGGATTAGTTGAGCAGTTATGATTATTATTTATTATAATATAGAGCATCAAGCTCAGATGTAAATTGTATTGAAAATTTCTGTTATTGAATATAGTTTCTTCTCCAAGATTTTCTCTCTTTGTTTCTCTCATTTTCTTTCCTTTTCTCTTGGTTTTTGTCACTTTCTCACACTACAGTTCTTAAGCTTCACAATCTCAAGCTTCTTTGCTTAGCTTAGTTAGTCTTGGAACTAAAGCTTTTCTTCACACTCTACTACAAATCCAAAGGTTAGGGCTAAACCACAAGCTTATGTTTTCACATATGGATGTAAAGTTCTAGACATATGCTTTCAATTGGATATGGATAATTTCTCATGAAAAAAAAATTTGGATTTGGATAATTAGCTCATAATTGGGACCTGTTGATTTAGGTCCAGCCCTAGCAAACTTTGATGATGCCAGTGCAATATTTAACAGCCAATCATTTGCTAGATAAAGATTGTGGTGCTTTCTATCTGTAGGCCTTTTCAGACATGGAATCTCAGATTGTAAAGCAATGTGGTCACAACATTCTCTCTTCGGATCAATCATCGATCAACAATGAAAATTATAGAAGAGATATATATTTCGTTTCCTTTTAGACAATTTAAGGATGTCCCACGTGCATGCCCACATACTAGAACTACGAACGGTAAGTCAATTCATGTCCCATTTGGACAAATGTCATTGCTCACTTGGCTCCTGATAAATTGTTACAGTCTGATTCACGTGAATTTTCTCTCTAATGGGACCTCAAATAATGACGGCAATCAGAGAATGACTGGACCAACTTGGTCATTTCCCTTTGATTCAATAAGGGATTCTGAGAGAGAAAGCTTTAGGTTTTATACTGTGCCTCTCCAAGATATATGGATCATAAAATCCCTGGGAAAAGCGAAAAGCGAAATCATAGATTTAACATGTTATCAACACCTTTAATAAGTGCTTACTAGAGAGAAAAGTTCTTATGGGGCCTTGTTGTTTGTTCTATTTTCCTTATTCTAGATAATATTTTTTAAGTGTTTTACTAACTTTTTTTTTTTTAAGGATACGTATCTATTAGTAAATCATTTTAAGAAACTTTTTATTATAAGAAAATGAAAAAAAAAACTAACTTTCTAAACAATTTTTTTTTTCAATTTTTCATAAAAACTTAAAATGAATAATTAATTTGCGTATGCTCCAAGGACATATATTAATTAGACCATTTTTTTTTAGTACCAACTTATAGTGTTTTGGTGTATTAGACTGGACTCAATACTTAAATGTAATCAATTTTAATTATATAATATATGCTATGTGTCCAATGCATTAGAGCACAAGCACTGGACACAAGGCAAATCCCTAAGCACATGCAAAAGCTTAGGTTACATCTTCTTTTTCTTTTTTTCTTATCGTAAATCAAGCTGTACCTTCTAGGATAGTGAAAGGCATCCACTAGCTAGTATAGATTACGTATTGTTAAATTAATGATTCGAAACTAGATGGGCATCTGTGAAATATTTTTCATCTATCAGTGGAAATTACAACAAAAAGATCGCTTTTAGACACTGTCATCATTTCCTCTTGTTTTCTTGCTCACTAGTTATATTCAAGAGGGTCAAAGAATTTGGAACCTGGCTTTTTAGCCCAAGGAGGCAAGAACCAACCCTCTCCCCCATCTGAACCTTTTACAAAATTCAACACAGGAGTAATCAACAATATATCATTCCATCATACTGATTATTAACTTTTAAATCATTTGTTGCTGAGTTGCCAATTGTCTCTTCATTAGCAACACAAACCAATCTTAGTTTGCTGACATGGCACAGACATGGTCATGATGCTAGCAACCTTTTTACATTGAGTTTCGGCTAACTACGGGTCGGTTCGGATCGGGTTTGGGGTTGACCAGCAACCGACATGATTGGATTGAGTGTATGAAAACTGGACCTACGACCAACTCAATATCTGGGTTGAACTTGATATCTTAGGTCATCAGTTGATTGGGTTGGAGCTATCGGGTGATTTTAGGTTAAAAAAGAAGAAGATCAACACAGAAGAAATTAGACCCAAACCTAAAGAACACAGTTTGAAAGTCACAGCCACAATCCAAAACTAGAGAAATCAAATGATAAAAATAAAACCAAAAATACCACAAACCCAAATAGCACCAAAAACACCATAAACCCAGATCTAAGATTGAAATAAAGAGAAAAAGAGGAGACCCATATTTGAGATTAAAACCAAATAGCACCAAAACACTGTAAAGCCAAAATCTAAGATTGAAAGAAAAAGAAAGAAAGAGGAGACCCAAACCTGAGACTAAAAGAAAGAGAAAGAAAGAGGAGAAATAAGACAATTGGCATCACACCACTCCCTCCACCCACCATCATTGCATGTTTACATGCATCACAATATTAGTATATCCACCCATCAGATTTTCACAAGATCAAAGATAATTAGAGGAGGCTTTACTTCAAGAGAGTGGGTTTGAGCAAAACTTCACCCATGACGGTGGCAATAGGGCAAACTTGGCTATGGCTGCAGAGGCTAGGGCTAGGGGTTTGAGGGAGAGATCAAAAAGGCAGATTAGAGAAAGAGAGATTGTGTTTGTGTCTTAAGCGTAAAAATGGTAGAGAGAACAAAAATTTTTCCTTTTAAATTTTATGAGCGGTCAGGTCGGTTTCTGTGGGTCTAAAATTTCTTAACCCGCCACCCGAACTGAAGTTTTGGTTTTTAACAACACATTACCAAAATCTGACCGACCATACCATTCAAACCTGCCTGTTGGGCTTCGAGTTGGGCGGATCCAGTTTGTTTGGTCGAGTTAATTGACTCGTTGGACACCTCTAGAGATGTTGTATAACTTTTTTTTTTTCCACTTCTTTTAATAAACATGATGTTACCAATCGTTTTACACAGAGATGTTGCATAGCTTTTTTTTCTTTCCCTTCTTTCATTAAATGAGTTTGCATGTAAGTTTTTCCTGAAAGTTTATTTATATATTTGTTGAAAATTAAAGTATAAATTAATGTCCATAATAAATGTGAGGTTTTAAAAAGTGGGACATTAACAAATATAAGTTTGAAAGTAAAAAATAAAAAATAAAAAATTGTTGCGACAAATACTAAGCAAAATGAAGAAAATAAATTCGTCAAGCTGATGTGAAGTCCTCACATGACATGCATTAATATTATTACCATATATATATTACAAGGCCACTCCCATGAACTTACAAAGACAAAGCATCACATATATAATTAGCTAACAAGCACAGACACCATTTTCAACTTTATTGTAGTACACCAAAACTAAGAAGCCAAATTGGCCTTAATGACACACCACTCCTGAATTCTAGGACAAAATACAGTCACCACAAGCAAACTACTAATTCATATATAAATCAACAACTAATAAGAGAGAGTGAGAGCTACATATCTCGGACATGGAAGGTATTGGGACATTTAAGGGCAATATCGAACATTTGAACCGAACCGAACCTTGCGAAGTCCCTAGGGAGAGAAATTAGGTCGATGGTGGGAGGCTTATGGAATTGCAAGAGGTCGGGGTCACCTCCATTATACCTTTCCCACCCAAATTGCTTCAAGATTTGCTCAAGGGAAGTGTAAGATGATACTATGTTCCCGGTTGCTAAGTGCACCAAAGCCTTTTTCCCCTGATGATTTTCAAGGTTAATTACACCATTTGGTCGGAAAACCCAAACCCCAGCCATTTTCTTAGTTGCTTTTGTAGTTTTAAGATTCTGGGTGTTTTGTGGGAGCTATAGATAGAGGAGAAGAAAGCTAAGAGATTGGGTTGGTGAAGTAAGGAAAGGAAGGGTGGGGGTATATATAAGTGTCATGGAGGCAAATAAAACAAGAGTAAAATAGTCTTTGGGATTGGAAGTGGGCGTTTAAAGGAGGGTGATGATAGGCACGTTTGGCTTTGGCATAGATTCTAATTTTGTGGGTCCCAATGAGTTTAAATATGAGGGTGCATGGATGCTTCATGTTCCTATCTACAATATGAATTAGGGCACAGGCACCATATCTGTGGGTTGGGGTTAGGAAGAATCTTTGTGTTTTGGCAAAGCTTTTAACTTCCTTTTCTTTTTCAATGGGGAATCTTTAGGGGACACTGTGTTCCATATATTTGAAGAAGTCAATATATAAAAGAAGTTGTTCCCACTTACATCACGAGCTGTCCACGTGAAGGGAGTGTGAGAGATTGGAAAATGTCAAATGCGTTGTCATACGTTCCTAAGGTGTTGTTGGGTTTGGTGACTGAAAGATATGCATCTTTGTTTTCTTCTTGTTGGGTACCATCATTGGGAATAAACCAAATCCTTAAAGGTAAATTTAGTCACTTTGTGTTGTGGATGACTATAAGATGAGTTTTGGCGCTATTTGTGTCAAGAATAAATTCAGACACATTTAATCATACACTCAATTTTATAACTTATTGATTTATGAGATTATGTGAATGGTGAAGAGTTTTCTGTCCACTATTGACTTGTACTATCCATCTTTTTGATCAACCACAAATAATTGCACAAAACAAAAAATTGTGAAATTAGATATTAGAATAATTGTGTTTTATCCAAAGTCCAAACAAAATTAATAAGGTCCTCTCATATCCAATTAGCTAGTACTGTTTGCGGTAGTGTATATGCATCACATCACATTACATTTTCAATAGTATACATAACACCAATTATTCATTTATTTGTGGATCCTCTTAGCCAAACAAAAATTGTGGATCCATTGCAAGATTACACTTCACCTGAGGTCTTGAAAATCTACCCTTTTGTGAGGCTGCAGGAATTCAAGAAAGGATATGCACAAGGAAAAAAAAAAATCAAACGACAAAGTTATTCCCAAGCCCTAAGAGAAAATATCTAGGCCAAAACGGCCAACTATCATCTTTGTTCAAAATATTTTGTAATCAATCATCGTTTTTAAAATATGCAGCTGACATGGATTATTTAAATTAAAAGATATCACGCGGAACTCGAGTTTATGAAGCTCGCTTTCTGTGCAATTTGTTACTCAAGTTTATAAAACTCGAGTACCACATCCCATAGCGCGCACACATCATTTGTCTTGCCACCTTCTCCCACTCACCCCACTAGCCACAACCAACAACTAGCTCTGGTGATCAAAATCTTCATCATCGATCCTACGCCCTAACTCTGACGACTGCAACAAATGCTGGCTGGAATCATCAACTAGCTTTGGCGATTGCTTTGTGGGTCTCGTCGTCGCCAAAACCGCGATTCTATTATGGTTCTAGTCGTCTTCCTCTAGTGACCCACTGACACACCTTTTAGCCACTGGTCGTGGCTCCGATCATCGTGCCACCACTAGATTTCCTTCCTGGGTACTGATATGCTTTTCTATGGTTCAGTTCATTGTCTTTGGTCTGATATGACTTGATTCTCAATTTGGGTAATCCTTGTCGGAACCCTTTTCTTTCTTAATTTAGAAATTTTGTTTTGGAACTTGATGTTGTTTGTGTTACTTGGGCCTTTGACTAATCATGGTGTTGAGATCTTGGTTGTTGTGTTTGCAATGGAATGCTTCTCAATCTAGAATCCCTGATTTTCTCCAATTTGGGTAATCCATCAAAGCTTGAGTTTTATTTTGAGTTACATGTAAAACTTGAGTTCCACGAACTTAAGTTTTTAAAAAGTGATAAATTACTAATTATTTTAAAAATAGTAGTAGATTACTATACATTTTGGCCAAAAATAGTATTTGGCCATTTTAGCCAAAATATCTACGGGTATTAATTGCGTGAATTCTGTACTTCACAAACTCTTGCCGTTTTTTTTTTGGTTGGTAATCAAGTTGTACCTTCTAGCATGATGGAAAGCATCAACTAGCTAGTATAGATTATTGTCACATCAGCTGTTAGACATCAGATGTGCATCTGTGAAATATCTTTCATTTAATTGTGGGAAATTTTACCTAATTTTAGATAGAAAAATGTTGATGATATTTTCATAATAAATTTTTTAGTAATAGTTTATTATAAGTTATTATGAATGGATAAAAGAAAAAAATTAATTTATTATTTAAGTTATGGATTCAAATTATAACCAATAACAACTTACTATCTATAATTTATTGTTAAAATCTTATAAAAATACTGTGGACGTAACTCTTTTCTTTTAGATAACAAGATATTATTGGCTCTCATTTAAACCGAAAACTAATATCATTTTTTTTTCTCATAAAAAAAATCACTTTTTTAATCACCGTTAATAACTTAACACTTAAATTTATTATGAAATTATTGTAAAAATATTATAGAGCTAACCGTTACATAAAATATTAATTCATTACAAATTTTAAAATATTTTTTCTTTTTCTTTTCTTTTATTTTTCTCTCTGCTCACTGTCACTCTCATGTCTCATCTCATCCACTCTTTTTTTTTTTAAATATAATTATTTACGTAATGTTTCACTTTCCAATGTTTAATCTGCTTCACAAGATTTTAAAAATATCTCCACTCCATAATAATATAATATACTTCTTCTCTCATTTGTCTTTCTTCCTTTTCAGTAGTTTATTATCCTATCTTCTTCCCAGTTCGTACCTCTCTTCTTTTTCTTTACTTCAGTTTACAAGCTTACGCAACAGCACTTTTAAAGAGTAGAAATAGATGAGTTTATAGGCTTCATTTTGTAAAATTCTTTCACTTTCTCTCCCTCAGCTTGCTCTCTCTTTTCCATCACTGAAAGAAAGAAGGAAAAAGAAAAGAAAAAAACCCAAGCTTCATGCCGGCCGAAAGTTGTATTTTAGCTTAAACTAATCGAAAATAGGCCGAAATTCTATCGGAAGTGGAACACGGTGGGTTTTAGTACCAGTTTACACACTGAGATTTTCCGGCCATTTTGACCGGAACGGAATGGTATTAATAACAATCCTCTGAGAGAACTCACAATGTTAAGAGCATTAGAATCGGGATGCCATAAAAGTTCTAAAATATTTTGCAAATCGTGATCAGTAAATTGCTTATCTTTAAGCTCACTGTAGCTCCAAAGAAAAAAAAAAAAAAAACCTATTGTTTTATCGGTGGTTGTCAGTGGGAAAGAGACAAAGAAGATGAGAGATAAAGAGTCGGAATAAAGTAAGAATAAAAAAATAATATTTAAACAAAATGTAAAAAAAATAGAAATTTGATAATGGATCATGGATGTATTGTAAAGCAAGTCGGTAAAATTAATAAAGAAAATTTGTAAGGCGTTAAAAGCCACTGTATCCTCTAATGCCCCTCGTTTTGGTGTTTGACGCATGAGGATTCATGGTTCACTTGACCAAACGTTTTTGGTTTTTTTGGAAACCAACGCATTTAAGTGTATATTAGGCCTTGATAATTTTATTCTAAAAGAAATGATACATCTACAATATTTTCATAATATTTTTACAACAAATCTTAAGTAGCAAGTTGTTACTGGTTGTTATTATTGGGGCAAAAATGTAATCTTAATATTATGTTCAAATTTGAATCAATAACAACTAACTACTTATGATTTGTTGTGAAAATGTTGTAAAAATATTGTGGACGTAGCATCTCTCTTATTCTAATAACATTGTTTAAGTATTGTGGAAATATATATGAGTAAAAAAGTGTTGTAAAAATACGTGTTGTGTTGTCTTATGTTATGTTGTTCAAACAATGTTACCAAATAGGCCATTACTTCTTCATAGCTATTAAATTTTTAGAATTGAAAATAGGCGTTTAATACTTTAGTTCCGTCCTGTTGGAATCAAAATTGAAGACAGAATTTTTTTTTTTTGGGACATACGTGTACTGTATGCGTATTGTATGCTTTTTTGCCAACAAGGCAATTGATAATAACTTTTTTGATAAACAGCAATTGATAATAACTAATTGTATCTGGTTACTAATAAATATTTATTGAATTTTTGAGATATATTGTGCTTAAATTTAAGCATATTTGTTTCGTTAGCAATAATTTAGCATAAATGTAAATATGTAATGAAATATGGTATACAAATTGATGCAAATCCTTTTTTTCTTTTTTCTTTTTCTTTGATTTAATGAATACATAATTTATATGATTAATTAACATACAAAGTCACTACAATGTGTTTTTTTTTTTTTCCAAAAAAATGTAAGATCTTAGATTTATGATTCGATCCTATAATCCACAATCTCGCGTACTTTCCATGAACTTACTTAGGATCATGATTTTAGCAACCTTGTCTTGCACACTAGTTATATTCAAGTGGGTCAAGTATTTTTGCACCTGGCCTTTATAGCCCAAGGAGTAAAAAATGACAAACCAAGCCCCCCATCTGAGCCTTTTAGAGTATTCACATTAGTGGATGTAAAATTTTGCAAAATATAAAAAGTAACAAAGTTTACATATTTTGCTCCAAAAATTTTTCATATCAGTCCTTCTTAAATTGTGTATATTTACATATTTACTACAGTAACCGTGCATATATACACGGTTATTGTAGCTGTGTATCCTATTATTTTATTAATTTCACATTTTGCTCTTTTTTTTTTTTCTCTCTTCTCCATCTGCAAAATCAACTCAAACTTCTTCTCTCCCTCATCATCTTCTTCTTCCTTTGATACACACAAACACACCCACACAAACAAACCAACACAAAGATGCACAAAAACACACGAATCGTTTAATGCTTGTGGATCAGTGCTGCAACAGAGACTGATGTTTGCTGGCGACGGCGATTCGTTAAAACAAAACGCAGAACCCACCATCTCTCGCTGTCTTATAGAACTTGCAAGAGCACCATCACCAAAACACAGATCTCACCATCCACCCAATCACCACCACCATCACCCATTGAAACAACAACCACCACCAAAACCCGTGAAAACAATGGAAACCCAAAATCCATAGAAAATTAACTCAAAATTAAACCATTAACTAAAAACCCATTACCCAAACCCATAATCAAAATCAAATACAAACCTAATGGTGACAAAACGCTTGAATCAAATGAGAGAGATCCAACAATGCAAGCTTCAGTGACAGAGTGAGAGCAAGCTCAAAGAAAATCTGTGAGTGTGCGGGTTGTGGATGAAAGAAAGCTGAGAAAAGAAAGAGGTGAGAGAGATAAGGGATCTGAGAATTAAGGAGAGAGATGAAGGATGCAAAGACTTTGAGGGATGAGAGGCAGGCAAAGCTTTGAGGAATGAGTTTGTGGGTTACGGAAAAGAGAGAGGCAGAGAGTTTGAGGGTCAGGAGAAAGTAGAATAAAAAATATTATTTATACAAAATAAAGTGTATAATAGATAAATTGATGTAAGTGTTTTGTAAAAATGTGTGTAAAATAGAAAAAGTGTATTTTTTCTTGCAAATAGACTAAAATTATGCACCATTTGATGCGGTTGCTCTTACAAAATTCACATAAAGTTTATCATTCCATCATACTGACTATCAACTTTTAAATCATTGTTGCACAGTTGCCAATTGTCTTTTCATTAGCAACACACACCCGTCTTAGTTTGCTGACATGGCACAAACATGGTCATGATGTTAGCAACCTTTTTACATAGAAATGTTGCACAACATTTTTTTCCCCTTCTTTCACTAAATGAATTTGCATGTAGCTTTTTGCTAAAAGTTTGTTTATACATTTGTTGAAAATTAATTAAAGTATAAATGTCCATAATAAAAGTGAGGCTTTAAAAATTGTTATATTAAAAAATACAAAGTAAAAAAGTAAAAAAGAAAAAATTGTTGCAACAAATACTAAGCGAAATGAAGAAAACAAATTCATGAAGCTGATGTGAAGTCCTCATGACATGCATTAATATTATTATCATATATTACAAGGCCACTCTCATGAACTTACAAAGATAAAGCATCACATATATATAATTAGCTAACAAGCACAGACACCATTTTCTACTTTATTGTAGTACACCAAAGCTAAGAAGCCAAATTGGCCTGCATGACACACCAGTCCTAAAATCTAGGACAAAACACAGGAACCCCAAGCAAACTACTTTATATATAAATCAACAACTAATAAGAGACAGTGAGAGCTACACATCCTTGACATGGAAGGTATTGGGACATTTAACGACAATGTCGAACATTTGAACAGAGCCGAACCTTGAGAAGTCCCTAGGGAGAGAAATTAGGTCGATGGTGGGAGGCTTATGGAATTGCAAGAAGTCAGGGTCGCCTCCATTATACCTTTCCCACCCTAATTGCCTCAAGATTTGCTCAAGGGAAGTGTAAGATGATATCACTTGCTTAGTTTCTGTGTGCACCAAAAGAACCTTTTTTCCTTTTGGAAGTTGATCAAGGCTAATTACACCATTTGGTCCGAAATTCCAAACCCCAGCCATTTTCTTAGTTGCTTTTGTAGTTTTAAGATTTTGGGTGTTTTGTGGGAGCTATAGATAGTGGAGAAGAAAGCTAAGAGTGGGTTGGTGAAGGAAGGAAAGGAAGGGTGGGGTATATATAAATGTCGTGGGGGCAAATAAAACAAGAGGAAAATACTCTTTGGGATTGGAAGTGGGCGTTTAAAGGAGGGTGATGATAGGCATGTTTGGCTTTGGCATAGAATCTAGATATTGTGGGTCCAAATGGGTTTAAATATGAGGGAACATGGATGCTTCTTGCTCCTATCTACGGTGTGAATTAGGGCACAGGCACCATATCTGTGGGTTAGGGTTAGGAAGAATCTTTGTGTTTTTGCAAAGCTTTTAACTTCCTTTGCTTTTTCAATGGGGGAATCTTTAGGGGACACAATGTTCTATATATTTGAAGAAGTCAATCAATAAAAGAAGTTGTTCCCACTTACATCACGAGTTGTCCACGTGAAGGGAGTGTGGGAGATTGGAAAATATGTTGTCATAGTTTCCTAAGGTGTTGGGTTTGGTGACTGAAAGATATGCATTTTTGTTTTCTTTTTGTTGGGTACTCATCATTGGGAATAAACCAAAACCTTAAAGGTAAATTTAGTCACTTTGTGTTGTGGATGATTATAAGATGAGTTCTAGCTAGTGCTGTTTGTCTCAAGAATAAACATAGAAACACATTCAATTATAAAATCAATTTTACAATTTATTGATTTGTCCGACTGTGTGAATGATGAATAGTTTTATGACTACTATTGATTTGTGTGATTTACCATTTTTGGTTGATCACATAGTTACACAAAACAACAAATTATAATCAAATATGAGATTAATGATTATGTTTATCGGAAGAGAAAAAAGCCAAAGAAAATTAATAACGCCCTCTCATATTCGATTAGCTAGTACTGTTTGCGGTATTATATGCATCACATCGCATTACATTTTCGATAGCATACATGTAAAGCACCAATTATTTGTGGATCCTCTTAGCCAAACAAAAATTGTGGATACATTGCAAGATTACACTTCACCTGAGGGCTTGGAAATCTACCCTTTTGTGAGGCTGCAGGAGTTCAGGAAAGGATATGCACGAAATAGATTAGAGATATTTGGTGGAAAAAAGAAAAAAACAAAAAAAAAAAATGAAAAAGATAAAGTTATTCCCAAGTCTTGAAGAGAAAATATCTATGGGCAGAAATTGCATGAATCTGTACTCCACAAACTCTTGCCCTTTTAATTTCTAGGGCAAGGTGTACTCCAGCTATGTATGTCATTCTATGTAGTGTCCTATTCAAATAAAGAAGGGTTTTGTTAGGTTAACCATCAGTATAAAAATTTTGTCATATTTTATGAACAATGGCTCTAATGAAATGCGAGTTTAGGCATTATCGAAGAAGGGTTCAAAAAAAAGGCCAAAATGATGTGAATAGAAGTTACGAGGAAAGACAGCATCGTTAAATAATATCCAAGTAACAATCATCATGCTGGCTTTCATTCCTGGTAGTTGGTATGGCCTCCTTTAGCCACAAATACCATAATGCCTATTCACCGCAATTGGATTTGGTACACTAATATTTGTAGTGCTTAATCCTGTTGTACTGTGCTTGGATTTGGTTAATAATAATAATAATAATAATAAATCCAAGTAACTGGCTCCAATAAATTGGTTATAAAGTTTGATTTAGTAGAGTGAATTGATTTTATTTTTAACTTTTTAATTATAATTTAGTAGGGAGGGAGATTTGAATTTTGAATGTTTTCATTATAATTAAATACCATAATACGCTTACAAATATAACATATTCTTTTGTTAATTATCATAATAATAGTGGATGCATTCATCATGGAATGGATCACATAAGTTCAAATATCTTAGTATCTATTTAAGAACAGTTTTTCTAGCTTTTTGTTAAAAAATTTTTATAAAAGTATACTAAACTATACTTGTACTTTGAAAAGATTTGAAAAAGTGAGAAAGTGTTAAAAAAAGTGAAGTTTTAAAAAACTGTACATAATAAAACTAAAAGCTAAAAGTTAAACTTATAAATTAATGTCAAAACACACTTTATCCACTTAATATATATATATATATATATATATATAGTTGAGTTCAAGTTACACCTGGTGTAAGGGTGTAACTCTAAGCAATGTTTCACCACTTAATAACTTGTTATTGAATTAATATTTTGAAAATCCAATCGTTAAATTACTTGTTCTATATGTTCTTAACATGCATGCCAATTTTCATATCTATCGGAAACTGTTTACCATTTAATCCATAAACTCATATTTTATGCATTATTTTAAACTAAAAAAATTTGAATTTTAACAATTGATTGTTGACATGGTTAATAATTTTTTATCACCTTGAAATTTTCTAAGCATGAAGAATATACGAAGATAATGTAATCTAACGGTGGATTTGTTAATATTCTCATCCAATTAAAAAATATTGAGTGGTATAACATTGTTTAAAGTTACACCAGGTGTAACTTAAACCCAACTCATATATATATATATATATATATATATATAAAAGAATAAGGCTGCCAAAGACATTACTCCATCAACTTTATGTTTTATGTTGCACGAGATAGTTAAGGGCTTGTTTGGTTTAAAAAAACATGTCACTCAATTTCCATCACTCATCACTCATCACTCATCACTCATCACTCATTACTCATCACTCATCACTTAAAATACCCTATCCGTTTGGCACCATCACTCACTTGTCATCACTCAATATTTTTCACACTTTTTGTGGGCCCCATACCTGTCACTTAGTTCAGTTTTTTTTTTTTTTAGTTTTTTTTTTTTTTTTTTTCATGTACCTAAACTCACCAATCCAGTAAAAAAAAAAAAAAAAAAAAAAAGAAAGCACTGAAGATGGAACCACTAAAAGAAGAAAAAAAAAAAAAAAAGAAGAAGAAGAAGGAAGATTTGAAGACCGAAGCAGTAAGAAAAAAAAAAGGAAGAACTAAAGATTGGAACGGTAAAAGAAAAGAAAAGAAAAAAAAAAGAGGAAGAGCTGAAGCACGGAACCAGTAAGTGGAGCTGCCGAACCCAGAGAAGAAAAGAAAAAAAAAAAAAAAGTCAAATGGTCAAAAATTGTGGCTGTGGGTCCCTCTAAGTATGTTTAATTACAAATATGCCATTGAGTTATGAGTTATGGAAACTGAAAACAGCTAAATGCTGCCTCATCAAGAAATCATTAGTGATGGAAACTCCATCATGGAATCCAAACTTTATGTTTTATGTTGCACGAGATAGTTAAGTTCTGAGTTCATTTGTATAAGAATAAAGTTGCTTTGGTGAAGTATTCCAGCCGTAATCTGAAATATCTACTAGCGAGTAGGGAATAGGGATCTCATTTAGTGCTTATCCTTAAGTTATTTTTTACAACTTTATTTTCAAAATCTAAAAACAAGCACCACTTAACTGAAACTGTTATGAAAAAAAAAAAAGCTTTAACTAACTGTTGTTCTTCATACTGATGAATATGTATAATTAATGTTTGAGTATGAAAAAGTTTATTGGTGGATAGGATTTATTCTTTTACTAAAATTTTATTTTCAACAGTTCTTAATCTTTGCTCTAGTGATAAAAAAAGAAAAGAAAAAAGAAGCAGCAAAAATTGTAGAAATTTTATTTTTTTATATCACTTTTGACATATTCGCCATGCACATGACGACTATTGAAAAAAAAAAAAAAAAAAAACCCTAGAAAGAGAGTTACAAGAACTAGTACATGCAGTTCAATCATTACTGGTGATTGGGATAATCAATTATTGTAAATAATGAGTATTATGATTGGATTATCCTCAACTTGTGAATAATCTGACAAAAATGCTGTAATATTACTAATTTTATCATGAAATCTACTCATCACATCATAAGTTCGTAACACAATAAATTAATTTATTAATTATCTTTAATTTATTTTATGTTTCTAATTTAACACCATTTTTTGAAGAGGTTTTATAGTAGCCATACAAAACTTCTAATCCAATCAGAGACTTTTGATATCATAGTCCATTCATGATTG
The DNA here is from genome assembly GCA_032878915.1 of Castanopsis chinensis. Lineage (NCBI taxonomy): Eukaryota > Viridiplantae > Streptophyta > Magnoliopsida > Fagales > Fagaceae > Castanopsis > Castanopsis chinensis. Next base: position 16,941,702 of record JAVQMG010000115.1, on the reverse strand, counting down.
ATAATTTGATTGAGTCTTCGAGTACCTAAATTGTCAAAAGGACCACCACGCTAGGTTTCAATCATCATTGTCCTATAATATTTGCTTTCTCTACTTACAAGTTCAGGATATTTTGTTGCATAAAATGCAATGTTGCCCACATGGCATCACATGGGTTTTCTGGTCCTCCATCTATAGGACCTTTTAACAATCACACGTCTTGTCAAAATCTATCATATGCATGACCCTTGTTATTGGATATATGTCGAAAATTCATCACCTTATATATCAATTTTTAATTTTTATATATAGATTTTTAAAACCTCCTTTCTTTTCTTTTTTTTTTTTTTTAATTCTTTTCTAAAATACAATTATACTTTAATACACTTCCAATAAAAAAACTAAATAAGTTATTTCTAAGCCAACACAAAATATTCCACATATAGGTCTATAAATTAATTGAATTGTTTATCAAAAACTCGAATTTGACTAGAGAAAAAAATATACAATTATTTATAACTTATTTAGTAAATGAGCTATGCTTGAGCCTAATTTTAAACTCAATTATTAAATTAGTCAAGTTCAAATATAATAATATACTCTTAAACAAATTCATGAATATAAAGTAGTTGGATTCAAGCATATATAATATTATAGGATTATAAGTATACATGTATAAATTTACTTATATATAATTTGTATTTGATTGTATAAATTTGTAAATTATTTTATAATATATCAAATGACTATTTGTATTATTGATAATATTAAAAGTCCATTTTGTAGTAAAACTATATATATATATATATATATATAATTTTATGAATAGATAATTGTAAGGCCACAATTTGCACCCGAACTCAACAGTGTGAAAGGAACAGACTCAAAAAGCCCAATACAAAGAAATTTATAGAGAGTAGGTTTGAAATCTAGGTTCTAAGGGTGTTGAATATCAAGAATGATGAGCTCGATCCTAGTACCGCACACAGTGAATTATTTATGTAATAGAATATATCCTCGGACCAAAGTCGATGATGAATTATATTAGCTACCTTCCTTTTTTAGGATCAGTTACAAGTATTACGGCTCAAGTGTTTTATGTCGTTTTCTCTGGTTGTTCCGATCTCCCATCTGAACACATTCCCCTTCCTTTTATACCATCTATCTTCCTCTCTCCATCTTCTATGTATGGATCAGATTACACATTTAGACATTTGTCACATCACCCTACCTCTGAAGTCTTTGGAGGCAGTTGTAAAGCTGAATTCTGATGCTCAGGCATCACTTCTCCATTAATGTGACCAGAGAAGTAGTTGCAGTACATTTAATGTGGTGGTAGTAGTAACAGCTTTATCTTAGATATTTTCACCGCCCTTCCTCTTGTCTTCCATGTCTACCAAGCTTACCTTTATCTATAGGATCTTGTAGAATATTGTCTGTGGACGTTAACTAGCCCTTCTCCTACCTAAGCCGATGACATACTATTCCTCAGATCACCTTCTTGGACACCCTTGATCAGATACCATTTCTTTATTTATTAAGTATTGTTTCGTGGTTTGACATTCTTATATCCTCAAACCATTCAATATCCTTGGATTTAGGCCTTTAGTCCAAAAAATACTTTTGGGCCAACCCAATGCATCTTCCAAGGCCCATTGACCCTACAATAATATTAACGAATCTATTTTTTATAAGCTTATAAAGGAAAATAATTCTATCTAATTAACTCAAGTAACTTGTGAACAAACTCAAGTATATTTGATAAGAAAATGAATCAAGTTTGAGTATGTAATCTAGTTTAATAATGAATTTAAACTCAACTTGTGCGTGAAATAAAATTAAATGAATAATCCTTAATTTTTAATACTTGACTTGGTTCGGTGTACTTAAAAATAATATTCCCTCAAAATTTCTATTTGATTTCCATCAAAAGAAAAACTTCTATTATTTATATAGGACTCATTAATGTGTACTTAAACTCAAAGGCTTGCACTGTTTTAGAGTCTCTATGAAAATTATAGAAGAGAAAAATAGCAACAGTGAAGCAAAAGATAATAGAATAGAATAATTGTTATATGTCAATAACCTAATGCATATATCTTTGAGACACTGCAAGGATTGGTACATAAATTATAAAAATAGTACTAGTAATTAATACTACTAATCATGATAATGATTTTGTTCTAGCAAGAAAAAATAAATGATAATGGCTGCTGTTGTTTTCGTGTTTGTAATTTTATTTAAAGCACCAAAAAAAAAAAAGAAGTGTAGGGCATTGTGGACTTGAGCCAATGGGTGGTCCTCAACTTTTCATTCCTGAAGCTGAACAGTGATTCTATTCTCCCTCTTGATCAAACATATCCAGCTCCCCCAGAATAACAAGGAGACCATGCAAATTTTTTGCATGCCTTTAGGCATTCAAGCCTCAATCACAAGGTCTGCCTATGTTTCTCTATGTTCCTCTTTATGTGATGCTCTAGATCCCAATGACACAGACCCATCACAATCCTTTGATTTCAAAAAAAAAAAAAAAAAATCCTTTAGTGGTACCAAACTTCCATACTAGTTAATTATGTTGTTTCTGATCTCGCTATATATCAACTCCTAAAATTTCCAGCTGCCATTTTCTCTTTTGTTTTGGATAAAGATTCAACTTTTTAGCCCACATTTCATGGAAAGTTGTAATTCTATCCAATATCGAAGTAAAGGGATAAGCCTTGAAATCGATCGGTACCCATTAAGTCATATATACTCCTACCATGGTTGTGACTTGTGATCAAGATTCAAGGGCACGCTCATACACAAGAAAAGGTGGACATGCCTCTGAAAATGCACGTGTATATGCATGTAAACTTCACGACACCCACATACATAGATTCATACTTCTACTTTTTTGTTAGACCGAACATATGATATAGCAAGTTCTTTTCACAGAAGCTTTTAGCTTTAATTAATGGGTGTCTTTGTAAACTAGTTAAGGAAGCTTTAAAAGGTTCTTATCTAGATTCTCAAAAAAAAAAGTTCTTATCCATATTGGGAAGTACTAAATAAATACATTTTAAATTGAAAGTAGTCTTATGTGCACCTATTAATAGGACCATTTCATTAAAAAAAATTACTTAGAACTCCATTAAATAGATTTGTTAATTAGTTTTTTTTTTTTTGTGTTGTATTTAAAAGTTATATTATTTTATAAGATTTTTTTTTAGGTGGCTTATTTTATAAGATTTAAGTAGTAAAATTTGTAACATCACTAAAATCATTATTAAATAAAAAAAGTCATGTTAATGGGTGGTTTTAGGACATTTGTTAATAAACCATTTAAGAAAAATTTTAATTTCATTTTTAGAAAAAATATTAAAAAATGTCAAAAAAGTTAGTTACTTTTTATTTTACCATAAATATTTTTTAAAAATAGTTTCTAAACTAATGTACTTAAGGTATTGGTTAACTTTTTCTACAAAAAAGAAATATGTGATTCATAATAATTGATGCATAATTAGCACATCTTATAATATATAAAAATAATTATTGAGCTACATAATGATGATATAAACAATAATAACAATATACAAGATGTCATCAAATTTTTCCCATGGTTTTCATTTCTTCTCTGCAGGAAAATTATGCAAATATTCCTATTCCAATAACTTTGATTTTTTATTTTGTAAATACAAATTCCTTATCATAGTGAGTTAAAGTTAATAGTAGTTATTTTTCAATAAAAAAAAAAAAACTCCAATCTCTTTAGGGGAAAAAGAAAGATATATACTCATATACTATTTGACTGTAAAGGATGGTGGGCATAAAAATTAGAGACTCATAGTGATAGCACACATTACACACCGCGAGCTTTTGATACTCTAAAATAGAATATTGCGAATGAAAGAGAAGTGTTTAAGTGTCATTGCACCCAGCAGATTCACTTTCCATTCCCAACTAGGAATGAGGCCAATGATTTAATTTGTCAATTCATACAAGTGTTCGAATTTAGGACGACAAATCACAAAAGTCATAAAACCATCACATAATAAAGTTTATTTATTTTCTTTTTTTAATTGTTCAATCACAAAAAAAAGGAGTTTGGCTTGGGGGGAGAATCTCCAAATTCCATTATTCACCACAAATTTTTTATCAAATTTTCTTTTTATCCCATTTCAAATGAGAATCAAATGAAAAAGCAGCCTCCACTCATGCTAGTCTCTGTCTAACTCACATAAGCACTAATCAATTTAAGAATTAAGTTTGAAAAAGCATAGCAAATTTGCAAAGCCGCAATATTTTTTCCCAAACCAACTGTCCAAAAGTTGTTGGTTACAAAAACATTTTTAACTCATTGGCGGCTGGACCGACCATCCAACCTATTTATTCTTTACTAAAGATATACTCTTTTATAGTACCAAAAAGAAAAAGATACTTAAATATTTGTTCTCTCTCCCAATATATTCTTAGTATATTATTATAGTATACTTGTTTTAATAGACATTATGTCAATAGTGAACATGTTTAATATACATGTTAGTGAATGAGAACTCACGCGAAGTCCATTATACCAAAATTGGATGCGTGTTGTATGTGGGTTCTAAACTTAATTTACAATACCATGTTGTGATTCCAGACCAAGCCATTGCACTTGATGCCTAAAAGTCCTATAAAGAGAGAGAGAGAGAGAGAGAGAGATACGCACTATGCACACCTTGGCTAAATAGTGTCGCAAGCATAACATATTTGCTTATTTTAATATAGGCTATTTTTCTCTCTGTTTTGAGTCTATTATCACAGTCGAGAGAAACAATCCTTCTTTTTTTGTAGTTCTCTTGTTTTATTTTAATAAATTATTTTTTTTTTCATTTAAAAAAAAGGGTTGATGAGCAAGGAAGACAGAAGTGGGAGCCACTTCATTTTTTAATTATTTTTCCGGTCTTATTCTTATCAAGTGGGGGTTTAATTGATTTTTCCTTCTTTTTCTTTTTCTAGAATAAAAAATTTTCGTTTGAAGTTTTTTACCGATTCGTCCTTTCCTTGTGGGTATGTACCCCATTATAACGTAGTAATTGCATAGACAATCTAAAGGGTGTTATACTAATCAACATTTAATTTAGTTTAGTCACAAAAATGCAACATTAGGAGAATAATACTAAACTTAAATGTGTTTTAAAGTAGAATGACCCTTTTTTTTTTAAAATTGAATTTATAAAGTGGAATAACCGTAGGATTATCAACATATATATAAAACCTTGAGGAAATCTAGCTCAAAGGAACTTTCTCAAAGTTGAAGGAAAAAAGAAACAAAAACTAAGTTAGGATATTCTATTTTATTAGATAATATATCTTTGGTTGGTGATGCTGTATTCCCATTCCTAAAAGGGACAAATACGCTTCAAAGATAGCAATTGCTTGTAACTAACGTGATTTTAATGACAAAAATTGATAGACAGTGGACCATACGCATTAAGCCGACATGAGTGGCGTGGGAATGCTTCTTTGTTCGGCATCTGTTCAATCATAGCTAATTACTGGTATTTAATTTTGATAATCTGATTGGGCTTAACTTTAATAGTATTTTAAGACCAAACTATAGCCATATCGAGTTGAGTATTAAATATTCAGATTGGGCTGTATATCATTCTCTGCTCGAATTTGTCTCGACTCTCAGCTCACTTATAATGTTTAAACCATATATGGAGCTTCTTAAAAGTTCAAGTAGGCCAATAATCTTTTAGTTCAATGGATTTTTTTTTTTTTTTTTGTGTTTCTAACATAAATGTTCAGAATTCAATCGTAATTCAACTTCTGTGAATGTGAAGATAGGAAGGATAGTCTAGTAAGTGGACTGAAGCCATTAATGGATGACATCCCGAGTCCCCAATTAACGAATTATAAAAAAAATAGAAGTTATAACTTGAACTTGAGCATGTTTCATTTGTTAAGTTTTTCAAACTGAACACAAGCTCAAATAAGCTTGATCTGCTAAAAAACTTTATTCAGGTAAAAGAAAATTATATCTAAAATGTTAGAAGTGATTAATTTTCACATAAATCATTGCTGGTTTAACTTCAGAGGTTAACATTACGATCGGCTATAGGTCTAGACCATTACTTAAGGCCCCTCATTAAAAAAATACTCAAAAATTGGGGTCAATAATTGGTTTCATTTGGAAAAAATTGAAAAATTATTAAAAAAAATATAGGTGAGTTGTGCACTCTCTCCCTAAACCCCAGCAAGGTCCCCTAAATTATATGACAAAATAAATTCAACCAATTTAAACCTTCAGATGTTTTTTAAAAAAAATTGTGAGTGTGCTAAATCATCATTGTCGATCAATTTCCTAAAATGGCGTAAGAACTTTTTTAAATTCGTATTCCATATGGTAGCTTGTCAACTTTTTTAGCTTTACATTACTTCCCAAGTTAAAATAAAAATTATTTTTAAAAAAAATGATCAATTTTCATCATTGTGAGGGCGGAAGTATCAAAGCACATCTTTGGCCCTTGTGCCTAACCCGAGAGTGTTAACTTGTCCGAGGATAGTAGGGCAACAGTAAGGGCACCAAACTTAAAGGCCCATAAGCCCACTGTCGGGGTAGAGACTATTTAGAACGGTCCGAGGAGGGATGCGTCCTCGGCCAACTGAGGCGAGGGTTATGAGGTACGCCAAGATGTTTAGGAGAAATCTAGAAAGCTCAATGAGTAAATACATACTCTAGAGGAATGCAAAAGGGGAGTACGAGTGGGAGACATATCGCAGAAGGCTACCACCGCATTAAAAACTTCGCACCTATCCTTCTGGCCGCATTAATGAAGAAGTGACATCTGAGATGTTGGTGATCAGCCTTATAGCTATTGGAGGAAGATTTCAAGACAATGGTGGATGGGAAAGGAATCTGCATTGATGATTCGGTCAATTGGAGAACAAAGGGGAAGAAGAATATAAATAGAGAGAGGAGGGACCAAAAAAGGGAGGATTTTGGTTACACAAGGGGATCAACTGTAAACTGTCTTTAAGAAAAAGAAAAAATCAATACAGAGAGACCTCGGCTTACGTCCAAGAAGAGCTTATGCTACATTGAAGGCCCTTTGTTTGTGATTCGTGGACTTAGCCCAACGTCTTTGCTTTTCAACGTCCAAAGTAACCTAAATTCCAAACCCACATTCTACAAATTTCATTGTTTTAGGTCATTTGGGCCTGTCCCCTTTACGCGTTTGGGTCCAGGTCTGAATTGTGTCCTTACAATCATTTTTTGTTAAATTTTGACGCTTGAACCATAATATTTAATTTTCTATATAAAATTAATCTTGGCTTAGTTAGATTCATCAAATTTGTTGAATTCATTTTTTCTTGGACAGGTTGAGACTATTGGGTGGTTATATTATTAAATGAAATTGTAATAGTGCTTTCAATAAAATTTATAAAAAAATCTTACTTAAAATCAATTATGTCATAAGAAAATTAAGTTCATTAACCATATTATCAGTTGAAAATAAGATGCCAATAAAACCTAAATATAAATCTTAATTAGCAAATTTTCATTTCAAGAAAGTAAGAATTTATTTTTAAAGAAAAAACTATGACATAGAAAGTTTAATAAATATTATTTTAATATCTGAATATAAAAATTGCTCCTTTTTTTCCAGAGAAATTGCTCCACTTAAAAGTATTGTCTTATAACTCAAACTGTAAGTGCATTTGGATGTAGTTTTTATGCTAAAAGTTTATTTGTTTATTTATTGAAAGTTTGTTAAAATATAAATTTGCTTTGAAAAAGTAATATTTTAAAAAGTTATATATAAGCAAATAAATTGTTACCAAACCTACATATAATCAATTTGAATTGATTTGTATTGAGTTGTAAGAAGTTGTATAGAATTACTCTATAACATACTCAATTTTCCAAAATCAAACCAACTTGATAAGCTAGAATTTTTAGATGACGACTGACGAGTGTCCATTTTACAACCTAGCTTTTTGCTTAATTCCACTTTGGTCTTACCTTTTACCAAATAATTAAATAAACTAACTTTTTTTAATTTTTGACTCAGCTTTCAACAAATACACCTCCAGAAACTGCGGGATGCCAAACTCGCTTGAGGTTGCAGTGCAATTCATCACTATTCTCTGGAGATTATATATTCATTATTAACCTAAGCATAAGGTTCTTATGAAAGATACCTTTACAAAGATTCTGGAAATAATGAAAGAGTGGCATGTCCTTTAAATTATGGGTGTATAGCGTTGAAACTTGATAATCATAGAAAAGAAAATTCCATGACTGGGAATCTAGGTACGTTAAGAAAAATCTAGCGTAATACCTAGAATTTATTCATGGGATATTGACACCTAAAAACCTTCATAGTATTTGTCATTCATTGTTGGGTTTTGTGAAGCCTAGTTATGTTTGATCCGGTTGACAACCAGATCTAACCCGAAATAATGTTGCGTGGTTTTTAATAGGGGATTTTCTGAGACTTAGTCCATAAAGCAGAGGCTTGACCCGATTTTTGGCATATTTTGTAGCTCATTGTAAATCCAATGTTCAGGCTATAAAAACCGTTGTTTTGGTTATTAGGGTTTTTAGTGTGGTTTTTGAGAGATTGAAAAATTGTACGGCCGTATTTTGTATTTTTCTCTAATAATAGTGAAATCCTTGCAACTCCGTAGACGCACGTAGGCAAATTACCAAATCACGTAAATCTCGTCTTGTGTATGTAATTATTTTTCTTTGGCGTGTGTTTTTTTTTTTTTTTTTAATGTCTCACAGGTTTAGAAATTTCGTGTTAATTCTCTACATTCATGGCAGCTAATTAAATTGAGATCAAGCTAATCACAGGTCATAAATATAAAATTGAAATAAAGGCCGAATCATTTGGATTTACAACATTCTGGTATGACCACCACCGTTGAACTTCCCTCATGCAGCATGCTAAATTGAACACTGAAATACTTCGTGATGGCCAGTGGCTACAAATTGCTTTCACTGTGGAATGAAATCATATTTTTACTTATAGATACAATACGATTTGAAATTTATATTATTTGCTCCATGATTATTACTTTTCACTATCATATCAAAATGATAAAATAAGTTCAATATAAAGTTTGGCGAGGTACTCATGTCGTTTCCTCATATTTTGGCCGAGGTGAGGCAATCCTAAATTTGACTAAAAATAGTATTTGTATTGCCGGATCGGAAAGCTCTTATATCTATAAATTAGGCTATGAGAGAGGTAGATCTCTCCAAGACAATTAGTAATTTAGTTAATATACCCATATTCTCACTATACATCTAGCTAGAATCTAATAAAATGAAATTTCCCTTCTTTGTTTATTTTTATTCATATTTTTATTTATATGGCCATATTCTCACAAAGAGAAAAACATGTGTAAATATAAAGATGGTGAAATACGTAAGTTTTAAGGAATTAATAATCAGCCAAATGATATATATAAACACAACAGGTAATAACGAGTTACACTTCCTATTCCAATATATTCAATGTCATGATGAGATAAGATGGTCGTACATATGGTCATTCTGAATTGGGTGGTATATTTACAAGAAATAATATTTTCAAAATATTTTCACAACACTATTACAATAAATTTTAAATGGTAGATTAATATTAGCTGTTACTAGTGGTAAAAAAATAATTCTAACAGTGTGTTTAAATTAAAAACAACTAGTCGCTAACCCGTGCGATGCACGGGGCTCAAAGCATATTATAACTTTGTTTTAATCCATAATAGTGCAAAATGTTAAACCAAAAGCAAAATGGGGGAAAATATAAAGAGAATACAAATTGACTAAAAAAAGAATGAGAATCTTAACAAATTTAAGTTCAGAAAAAACAGTTACCGATGTAAATCCAAAGACAAAGGATTGGTTTTCTAGGTAGATAAGAGATTGGATTGGAGTGAGAGATAAGGAAGGCAGCAATACATATATCTAATAGAGTTTTACTTGAACTAAACTATTGTAACACTTGATAAGATAATTACAAGGTGTAGAGAAATAATAAATATATAAGATATAAAACCTAAAATAAAAAGAATCTAAAAAAAAAAAATAGCGATGACGTGGAAAATTGTGGAGCAAGCAGAGCTTCGGTTTTATATATATATATAGATAACAAATTATCACCTAAAATTTGTAGTGAAAATATTATGAATGTATCACTTCTCTTACACAACGTGTGTTTTTATTATGGTTTTAAATACTGGACTGGACCAGCCAGTCCAACCAAGAACCGGCTTCCAATCCAGTCCAATTATGATAAAAAAAAATTAAAAAAAAATCGGTAAATAGTAAAAATTGGCCGGTTCAACCTAAGAACCGAAATCCAACATGGTCGAACTAGTTAATGACCGGTTGGGGTTTTTTTACTTTTCCGAGAAAGCTACATCGTTTTGGTCCTCAAAATTAACACTAAAGTCCTAACCCTAAGCCTAAAGTCCTCACTCTCTCTGTCTCTCATCTCATGATCACGCCTCACTCTGCCTCACTCTCTCACTCACCTCAAGCTCTCTCAAGACTCTCAAGCTCAACTCAACTCAAGCTCTCTCTGCCTCACCCTGTTTTCTCATTTCTGCATGCACCTCTCTCTATGCTCTCTGACTCATGCACAGCAGTAGACTATCGTCTCATTTCTGCACTCTCTAAAGTTCGTCATGAGCTCAACTCAAGCTGAGGTTTTTCTTTTTTCCTTCTTGGTTGGTCTCGCCCTCGCCCTCGCCCTTTGAGCTCTGTTCTCTACTTCTCAGCGTCTAGGCTTTGGGTTTTCTAATTGGGTAATGTTCTTTTCTTTTTATTTTGATTTTCATTTTCTCGGTTCGGTTTTTTTTTTTTTTTTCATTTCTCTCGGCTTCATCAGGTAATAATTAATATTCTTTTCTTTTTTATGATTTTGATTACTTGATTTTGATTTTGATCATTTTCTCGGTTCTTTTTTTTGTAATTTCTCTTGGCTTCATCTCAGATTCTCAGTTCATGTTCTCGGCTTCATCTTAGGTTCTCCTTCCGTGACTTCACTAGTAAGTGATAACTTCAATTATTAGTTTACAATAGCATTTTAGTTTATTTGTGATTTTGTGTATGTTGTGGATTTGATTTATAGAGCATTATTGTTTGTAAAATATAGTTTACAGAGTATTATACTATTGATTGTGTATGTTGTGTTGATGAATTTATTTGTTGATAAAATGGTTACTACCAGTCTGAAATTATTAACTATTGTTTGTGTATGTTGTGTTGATGAATTTATTTGTTAATAAAATGGCTGTTGTCAGTCTGAAATTATTGACTATTGTTTGTGTATGTTATGTTGATAAATTTATTTGTTGATAAAATGGTTGCTGCCAGTCTGAAATTGTTGAGTGAAATGGAGTCCGCCTCTGTACCATCTATTGAACATGCTTCTACAACTTGGTCTAATGCTAATTCTTCATCTGTAACAGCGAAATGTGATCCCGCATGGGATCATGTAACTGAAGAGTTGAAAGATGGAAAAAGTAGTTATAGATATATACATTTTGGGAAAATTTATAAAGGAGGGGGCATCAATAGGATGAAAAAACATCTAGCTGGAATTAAAGGTGATGTGGCTGCATGTATGGGTGTACCTTATGATGTTAGGTTTCAAATGGTTGATAATTTGAAGGAAATTTCTAAATCTAAAAAACAAACAAAAAAGGATCAAGAACCATCTAATTATTCTCCATTAGAGGACTCACTAGAATTTTAAGATGTCCAAGAAATTACTCCTAGAGGTAGGGGTTAGGTAGGAGAAATAGAAGTGGTCCTAGTGGTTTTCCACGAAGATCCAATCTTGGCAAGAGAAAGGTTGGTGACATTGGTAATTACATCGCTCCTAGAACAACGCCGGGAGCTCAAACTTCTATTAAAAGTGTGCTTGCTGGCAAAGAAAAGAAGTGGAGGGTTGATATAGCTATAACAAGATGGATGCATGATGCTTGCATTCCAATTAATGCTATGACTTCTAGTTATTATCAACCTATATTCAATGTTGTATCTTCTTATGGTCCTGGATATAGAGGCCCAAATTATCATGTCCTTCAAGTGCCTTTGTTGAGAGAAGCAAAAAGAGAAGTCCAATTGATTGTTGATTCTCATTGTTCAAATTAGGCTGACACTGGTTGTACAATAATGGCTAATGGGTGGACTAATACTAGGCATAGAACATTGATTAATTTCCTTATTTATTGTCCTAAAGGAATTATTTTTATACATTATGTTAATGCTTCTAACTTGGTTAAGGATGCTATTAATTTGAGTAACTTGTTTGATGAAATTGTTAATTGAGTTGGTCCCGCAAATATAGTACATTTGGTCACTGACGATATTGCAAATTATGTAACTGCTAGAAGAATTTTGTGTAAAAAATATATGAACATTAGTTGGTCACCTGGTGTGGCACATTGCCTAAACCTAATTTTTAAGGAGATTGGAAAGATGGATCATGTAGCTAAACTTGCAAAGCGTGCATCCAAGATTACAATATTCATCTATAACCATGTGGCTTTGCAAGCTTGGTTGAGAACTAGAAAAAATTGGATGAAAATTGTGCGTCCAGGGCCAACTAGGTTTGCTACTACTTTCATTGCCGTAGGGAGTCTTATGGAACATAAGCATAACTTATAAGCATTGGTGACTAGCAAATTTTATGTTGAATCAAGATATGCAAAAGATAAGAAAGTAAAGGCGGTGGTGAAAATCATTCTTGATAATCAATTTTGGAATGATTGTCATGTAATTATGCATATTATGTCACCATTGATTCATTTATTACGTATTATTGATTCTGATGAAAAACCAACTATGGGTTATGTATACTGTTAGGACATATGTGATTTGTTGTTAGAAACATATGTCAACATTTTACATAATTGGCTAATCTTTTGACAAAACGCACTTTACTTATAGTTGAGTAGATCTAGGATGTGTTTAATACTTCAAGAAACAAGAGTTCAAGTTCAAGTATTGAAACTATACAAATCTATCCAAAATTCAAGTGTGAAAAGTTTTATTCATTAAAACTCGACAGCTAGCATCTATCAAGATTTAAAGAACTGTTCTAACCCGTGGCTCGACAGCAGCTCGACAGCTAGGGTATCTATCGAGGTTTATGAAACTCAATTTTTCTGGACTGTTTTTCATCCAATCCGTGATTATGTGTTTGAGCTTTCTTTTTTTACAATCCTAAATATATATAAGGATTATTTTAAGAGTTGTTTCAGGTTACCCAACTAAGAGTACAATTGCACAAGAGCATAATTCCACAAGTGTGACCGGAAACCTAGTTTTGCCCTAGTCCTTGAAGGAGCTGTTGTGTTTGTACATCGTAGAGTTTTGTGACCAAACAACTTCACGATCTTCATCTGTTAAAGAGAAGAAGAACTTTTCAGCCAACATCTTCTTTAAGTTGGCAATTGAAGTCGCGTACTAAAATCCGCGTAATTGGTTAGTCACGTACTGGGAGCCGTGCAATACAAGGAAGAGATTATCACTACAGAACAAGTTCAATTGGATATTGGGATTAGAGTTCAACTGTAGGTTAGTATAAGATACTGGGATTCCTTTACTTGTAACTACTTGTTTTGATAATAATGGATTCTCAGAAGTGGTGATCTTAAAATCACCTGATGGGGTTTTTACCCTTGAGGTTTTTCCCATTCATAAACAAATTGCCATGTCAAATTTAATGTCCGCTGCATTTAGTTTATGGTGATTTGTTTGTGCTACCACGCTCATTGTATGTAATTAAACCTAATTAATTCACTTGGATAAATTAATTGGTTAATTCATCACAAATGGGTCAATACGTTTTTGCCTATCATATACGATGGCATGTATAGAGTAATTGATAGAATCAAAAAGATTTTCAAGGACAAGAAGAGACTATGGGAGCCTTATGTTAATATTATCAAGGATCTTTGGGATAATCAATTCTATAGAGATATTCATGCTCCTGCTTATTGGTTGAATTATGCATTCAAATATGACGCATCCACTCTTAATAAGAGGCTAGAGACACAATCTGCTGTGACAGATGTTATTAAATCAAAAGTTTCAGTTGGTCGATTGAAGTTGGTGGAGGAATTAGGGCTATTTCTAGAGCGTGAACAAACTTTTGGAACACAACTTGCTCAAGAATTAGCCAAGACATCTCAACTGGGTAAGATATTGTTTACTTTAGCTAATAATAAAATGAAAATATGTTTTAAAAATCATAACTATTTTTTATATTTTTGGGATAAGTATAGTCATGTTTATTGATTTATTGTATCTTTGTTTTGTGTTGTATAAGGAACTTAGATGAGTGGTGGAAGTTGTTTGGATCTTGTGCTTCAATCTTACAAAAGTTTGCAATTCGAATCCTTAGCCAAACAACTGCCTCTTCGGGATGTGAGCGGAATTGGAGTGTTTTTAAACAAATACATACCAAAAGAAGAAATAGATTAGAGCATCAACGACTTAATGATCTTGTGTATGTTCATTATAATCTCTTTGTTTCAATGTTTTTGTGGGGAAATATGAGTGATTCACTAATTTGGTCAAGTGGGTTCTTTATGATTGTGAAATATAAGTGATTTGTTTTAAAAATGAAAATAACTATTTAATAAAATGAAAATATGTTTTAAAAATCATAACTATTTTTTATATTTTTGGGATAAGTATAGTCATGTTTATTGATTTATTGTATCTTTGTTTTGTGTTGTATAAGGAACTTAGATGAGTGGTGGAAGTTGTTTGGATCTTGTGCTTCAATCTTACAAAAGTTTGCAATTCGAATCCTTAGCCAAACAACTGCCTCTTCGGGATGTGAGCGGAATTGGAGTGTTTTTAAACAAATACATACCAAAAGAAGAAATAGATTAGAGCATCAACAACTTAATGATCTTGTGTATGTTCATTATAATCTCTTTGTTTCAATGTTTTTGTGGGGAAATATAAGTGATTCACTAATTTGGACAAGTGGGTTCCTTATGATTGTGAAATATAAGTGATTTAGTTATCAATTATTCATTATGTTCATCTTATGATATAGAGTCAAAAGGAAGAAAGAAGTTCAATTTTGATCCTATTGATTATACAAGTATCGATAAAACTGAATTTTAGGTAATGGAAGATGAGGAACCTCCATTTCTAGATCATGAGAAGATAGAGAATGCATTATATGAAGAGGGAGCCTATCCAATCGAAGAAGGGTCTTCTAGCCATGTACAAAAAGGTTAGCTTATAACAATTATTTGCCTAGTTGCATATTTTAATTAGACTATTTATGATTTATGAGAAATGATTATTAGAATCATTATTTCATTTATTGTTCTTTGGTTTTAGAATTTGTATAAATATGGACAATGGAGTGATTGAGAATGATGATGACATCAATTTGGAATCATTTAGTGATGAAGATGATGCTCCTCCTGGATTTAGAGATAAAAATCATGTTATTCATGTTGAAGATGAAGAAGATAAGAATGAGGATGATGATGATGATAATGATAATGATGCTAGTGGTGGAGCATTTGATTCATATGATGATATTGATTTCAATTTTCTTTCTAACAAATGAGGCTTAGGTCTTAAAACTTAGTAATTGTTTGTTTGAAACTTTAAAACTTATTTTCTATTTGGATGTAATGAACTTATTTGTTATTTGTCATTTGAATGTAAATGTAATGACTAATGAACTTATTTATTTGATTTTCTTGAAGGTTTATTATGTTAAAGATGATTGTTTTGTAATGTTATTATGTTAAATTCTTTAAAAAGATGTTATATATTTATATGCTTGTATTTTTTTTAAAAGGAAACATATTTGTTACTATTAGTTTGTTAGTTTTAGTATATTAAAAAATTATTAATTATTTATATAATTTAAATAAATAATAATTAAATTATTTATGACGTCACCAATTCAACCAAATCCGACCATAAAATTGATAATTAGCTCATTTTTTAATTTTTTCACTATACCAATTTTTAAAACCATGATTTTTATATGCTGAAATAGTGACTTTAAATCAAATTATCAGTTATAAAAATTCGGGCGTGTAATACACTGGGTACAAGAGTTTTGACTTTTTAGCCTCTCAGTTTCTCATCCATCTAACCTTGTTCCCACTTCACCTTTCTCATCCCTCTCTCTCTCTCTCTCTCTCTCTCTCACGTGCATGCATTAATTTAATCGTAAAAATTGTTATTTAAAAAAAAGAATTTAACAGTAAGAAATTAAGCCACCAAAGATGAAACCAAACCCATCACCACCCCAAATACAACACCAGAAGCCACAGTGGTGCGTGAAGAAGCTGATGCGTTCGAGCTTGCTTCTGGAACTGGAGCTGGAGCTTCAGCAGAATCAGATCCTGGAGAGTCTGCGGTTGCAGGAGCATTAGCTTCTGCTGGTGAATCGGCTGCTATTGGGGAATCGGCTGCTGTTGGTGAATCAGCTCCTGCTGGAGTATCAGCCACTGGTGCAGGT
The DNA here is from genome assembly GCA_032878915.1 of Castanopsis chinensis. Taxonomy (NCBI): domain Eukaryota; kingdom Viridiplantae; phylum Streptophyta; class Magnoliopsida; order Fagales; family Fagaceae; genus Castanopsis; species Castanopsis chinensis. Next base: position 16,925,224 of record JAVQMG010000115.1, on the reverse strand, counting down.
GACTCTACAGGAGTACCTGCTTCAGTGGGTGAAGGAGCCTCTGGCACTGGGTTATTTGCTGGAGACTGAGCAGGAGCATTACCAGCTGGTGTAGGAGCTTTACCAGGTGTTGGAGCCTTACCAGGTGTGGGAGCATTTGTTGGTGGCGGTGAAGCACCTGGTGGGTTAGCTGCAGTAATACCAGGAGGTACAATAGCAGATGAAATTTGAAGCACAGAGATGTTAAAAGGCTGAGCCGCCACAGATTTAACGAGCTTAGAGTCAAGTTTAGAGCCCTTTACACCTGACCCAAATGCAATCTCACCCTCATTGACGATTGAAACATTCACAAACCCTTGTTGGTTCATGGCAGTACCGCTGGCTTGGAACAAGGTGGTGAGGAGGGTGGATTTCTTTGTTAGAGTACTGAGTTTCTGAACATCATAGTAGTCGAGCACCACGTGGACGCTGAGGATCTTCCTGACCTCATCCAAGTTCAGTCCAGAGAGACCAGCAATGGCTTTGTTGTCTACTGCCAGGACAGTGATGGTGTTGCGGCTGTTGATTTGTTTGTCCAGTTGGGTCTTTGATATATAGTCATTCATGGAACTGAATTCTGGGTGGCGATCGAGAAGCATGGTGATGTTGAAGGCCGAGGCAGCGGAGGAGAAGGCGAGAAAGAGAGCAAAGAAGAGGAGGGAAGAGGCTTTGGAATCCATGTTTGATAATTGTGAGTGTACGTATATCAAATATGAGACCCAAGCCCCTACTGTTTTCAAAAGGATTTTTGAGGCTTGGCTTTATGTATATGGATTTATAGGTATAGGGAGAGGGGGAGTTCCGATTTACTAATCCTAAAAATGGGAATGGAACAGATTGTGTTAAAACTAGTGGGTTATGAGTGAATTTCTCTCTGCCTCAAAGCTTATAGGAGGTTTTGCTAGGGTGGACATTGTCGAGAAAATTATGGGGTTACAGAAATATGTCGCCTATTTCTGGGGAATGGATTGGTTTTCCAAGTTATGAATTATGATGAGATGAAACGGTTTTTAACTAAAGCCTTTTTTTTTTTTTGAGAATCTCTTTTTAACTAAAGTTAGAAAGCCTTAATTTGACAGCAAATAAATATAGATATTCTAACCGGTGGCGGGTGTATAAGAGAATGACCACGTTGTAATGGCCATGGTTCAATGATTTCAGTTACGTGATGCCGCCATATATAGTAATAATAGTGGAAAAAAGAAAAGGCTTGAATTTAATGATAATTGTCTTTTGAACCTATATATAGTGAAATATTTTTACACAAAACAAAAATAGATTAATAATACTATAAATGCAAAAAAAAATTTACAAAATTACTCTTAAATAAATTTATCAGCTTTTTAAACAAAAAAAAAAAGTTATTCTTAACGAGGCAACTAAAAATGTGCCCCAATTAAATTGATTTTTTAAATATTTATTAGTTTTCTTTTCAAATAGTTTTGAAAATAAAGTAGAGGAATAATAGAAACATTAGTAAATTAATGACTTTTATTTTTAGAAACAACACAATATTTTGGAATATCCCAAAATGGAATAGAGGACAAATAAACTGGGAGGAAGAGTACTATGTGGTGAGTAATTATTAGTAAATGAAAAAAAGTGATATAAGTAATGCTAAAGACAAACTATTTTACAACAATTTTACAAAATGCTGATGTGGTCAACCTCTTATTAGTTTTTATTTAAGCCCACCATTAATATCATTTTTTTAATTACCAATAATCACTCACTACATCAGCAATTTGTAAAAAAAATTTGTAAAATAATTTGTATGTCTAGCATTATTTAAGTGATATTAATTGTGGGACTAAATGAAAACTAATAAGAAGTTTGATATATCAACATTTTGTAATAATGTTTTAATGTAGATTGTCACAATAGTATTACTCTAAATAGATTAATCAAATTTTCTTCCTTGGGCTTTCTCTTTAACTGTTCTTCTAACCCTAATTCATCCAATTAATGCATCATTCCTAATTAGGCCAAAAAATCAATTATTATACATTTATATATAGAAGGACAAAATTCAACTGTATTCAATAAATAAATAAAGTTTAACTGTGTAGAATGTGTGCTTGATAGGTAAATTAGTCCATTTGTAATGTATGCTTGGTGAATCAGTTACGTTTTCTTTTTTCTTTTTTTTTTACTGTGTTTAAAAGAGAAGCAATTACTCAGTGCGATGAAAACATTTTTTTTTTTCTTTCTAACATAATAATAAGTTTTACTAATTAAATTTTTGATGTAATCTACCATTCATGAGAGAGAGAGAGAGAGAGAGAATAAGTACAGCTATGAGACAGAGAGATAATTTTTAGTCTCATTTCCTAACAACCATTGAATTGTAATTTTGTCTTAGGGCATGTTTAATATAATGTAATAAACACCGTAATGTAATAATTATTCTGATCATATGGTTTAGTACTATTTCTCTCTAAAAGGATTGTAATAGTTGTTTCTTAGTAATGCAATAATTTTTAAAATTAATATATTTCCAAATAAACAAACCTTCTATATAAACATAACAATTATAAAAATTAAAAATCATAAAAAAATAACACATCTCTCTCAAATTTTAAATAAATATACATTATTTTAAAATATATATATATATATAAATTTATAAGTAAGATATTTTCTAAAATAAAATAAATCTTAAGTTTTATTCTAAATTACAACTTACAACCAAATTTATAAATAAGTTTAGTTATTTCATTACAAAAAATTTTATTCTCATTAATAAATATTACAATTCCTATCGTAATCCTCATTTAGTATATTAAACGTGCCTTTAGTTTCCTAATAAAGCATAATTTTGTCACTACTACTTGAGTTTTAAAAAAAAAAAACCAACTAGAGAACCTAAAAAGAGAGGGTAAATTACACAAATATATTACACAAATCTCTTGTAATTTACGAGAATGACACTCTACCACAAACATTAAGGGAACTGACACTTTTCTCCTTTGAGCTTTAAGTAAACCAACACATTAGTCATTATATTAATAATGGTAACACAATATTCCAAATTTTGAAAAAATTCCTTTGTCCAAACCCAAACCCAAACCATGGTTAGTGAAAGTTTCTTGGTTAAACATTGTCATTGCCACCAGATGTTAGAGTTCGGTCAAGGGTATCTTTTTAAATTTTAGAATATTTTATTATTGTTATTGATGGAAATAATTGAAAGACTAATATATTGATTTCTCCAAACCTCGAGGGAGGAGATTGTCATTTTCCTTTAGATTTGGGGAAGAGTGTTTCTCCACCGAACCTAAAGGGAGGTTTATATTTTGATTTTAATTGCGTCCATGGCCAATCGAAAGCACTGGCTTGGTGCATGGATTACTCGAGTTCTATAACGAAATTTAAATTTTATATATGACTAAATATACATTTGTATGCCCAACTCTTTTAAAAAGTAAAATCTTAACAGGAAAATTACAAACTTTCAGATTGACACTACTACCTTTCATCAGCCATTAAAACTTTCTTTTAAATTTTTTGTTTTACGTTTTTGATAATTCCATAGTTATAAAAATAAGGGAGAAATAATGAGAAAAATTGGATTCAATTGTCAACTTTTCCTATCAGAAATAGGATTGACAATAAAGCTATACAATTTTTTAATCTAAATAAAGTAGGCTTTACATAAAGAAAATTTGACTTAGAATGTTCTATTCAATACGAGTAAGAGAAGAATCCAACTTTATGTTCTTAAAGAAATAGAGAACACTATGATTTCCTTATAAATTGGAGCACTTAATGGCATTAAAATTACAAAATTTTAACAATTTATTTTTACTAGGTGAACAGAGGGAAGAGGGCTTTGAAATCTTAAAGCAATGTCATGATGTATTGCAAATTATGGTCAACACACTTTTTTTTTTCTTTTAGAAACATGGTCAACACACTTGATAATTAAGATCGCTCTCAAATTGTCTAAATATAATCCAACAAAACATATTAGTGAAGGAAAATCATTTGTCTCACTCCAAATGCTCCACCAATAAAAATAAAAATCTCAGGTTACTTCATAAGGGGGCAAAAATAATTAGACGTGCGATTATAATTGGTAGAGTATAAAGTGAATTATTCAAAACAACAAATTTTTTTTTTTGCAAGAAATTAGATTTTCAGTTGAATTTGATGGTCCAAATTTAGAGAAATACTCTTAATATTATATTGGCCCCATCAAACCTAACTCCTCTAAACAAGAATTTGGTTGCATGTAAAGCAAAAATGATGAATACCAGAACCACTTCCCTACTCATTTTTGCTTTCTTCGTCGTCATCTCCTCCTCAGTTACCACAGCCTTCCACATTACCAGAATCCTACGAAAGTACCCTGAGTTCAGCACATACAATCACTACCTCATTAAGACCGATCTCCAAAGCCAAATCGACCGACAACCGAACATCACAATCCTCGCAGTTGACAACAAGGCCATTTCCTCTATATCTAAAAAACCTTTGAATGTGATCAAAAAATATATTGAGCTTGCATGTGTTGCATGACTACTATGACGTTGAAAAGCTGGTGAAGGTATTGACATCCAAGACTGCTGTCTTTACGACATTGTATCAGACCAATAATGGTAACCCTGTCAGCCTAAAAGGGTTCTTGGAGGCAAGCATGGTGAATGAGGGATTGGCTCCGCCGTACTGGGTTCTGGTCTAACTGTCAAACTCGTTAAGCCGGTTTTGTCTCATCCCGATACTATTTCAGTGCTTCAAATCACTGCCCCTATTATAGCCCCAGGCATTGGTGCAAGCTCGCCTGTTAAGGTTCCAGACCCAGATAATTAAGATGAAATGCACGAGGAAACAGGGAAAGCTATATGTATGTGATGGGCAATAAATAAATTAATGGAAAATTTATTTATGATCTGGTCACATTTTAGTCTGATTCCTGTAAACCTTGTATGAAATTGGTCTTACCAGCCAATTAATTAGGAAATTTGTAATTTTGCGTCCTTTTATACTGTTTTACTTTTACATATCAATAAGCAATGGACTTTTACATATCAATAAGCAATGGCTCCTACGACAAAAACTGTAGGCAGGGAGCAAATGACTATTGATTAACTTGTACGGAAATATTTAATATCATTAGCAAAACAAGATACAATTTTGTTTCCTTTTGTTTTCCCCTTCATGAGGTGGGATACTGTGATTGATCTATAATGGAAATAGTCAGTTGCCGACGTCTATGAAAGTGATATTCTAAATTTCTAATGACAATTTGTCACAATTACCATTTGTGAAAAATGAACGATATAAAAAGATTATATCTCCACCAAATCTGATCCTCTTGAATAAAAATCATGTGCATTTCATTTTATATCCCATCAACTATAATGTTATGTCTATGAAATGAAACACAAACTCAGACAATATTTTTATTCCTTTGCTCTTAACAGAGATATTTATTCTTATTATGCTACTACATGGTATAAACACGAATGCTCTTTTCTTTTTCCCCCCTATAATCCTAGAACATTGTAGCATTCCAAAAAATAATTAGGGTTTTAAGCTTTGAAAACTCTAGAAAATCTTGTGTCTATGTGATAGTTTTGTTAATTCAGTTCACAAACAAGAGAATTATTAAAACCTTAAAGGATTGGTCTAGTGATTCTCAAAATCTCATGAGCTCCGTAAATTTTATATTCAAAATGACTAACCACCATCTTGAGACCACATCCAATAAATTCTTCCCGGTAATTACTTGGTTGAAAAAATTCCACTACACCCCCTGAACTTTAGAGGAGTGGTCGTTACACCTCCTAAACTTTTATTGTGGCCAATTTACTCCTTCAACTTTACACGTCTACCAAATCACTCCCTTTGTTAGTTTGCTGTCAAAATTCTAACAGAAAATGCACATGAGACACACATGAAACAAAGGAGAGAACTGTTTTTTGAGTGAGGGAGACACAATCGATCAAAATGACCATCTCTTCGTTCGAACCACAATATCGATCCACACCAGACACACCCAAAAAAAAAGTCTCAAATCTCTATAACAAGTTTGTTTCAATTTTAAGAAGGTTCTAATGGATCTGGATATGAGGGATTGCACGGCTAAAGCTCCCTAGGGATTTCCTAGAAACCCAAACAACCGGAGGTTTAATTCTGGGTTTTGAAGAATTTGGTGTTGTTAGGATTTAGAATTAGATGTGGGTTTTACCATTTTGGTTAGTTTTCTTTATTGGGTTGGTAAAGAATGTTAATATAGATGGTGGACTTGGCTATTGGGGTTGTTGATTACTGCTCTCAAAGAATTCGTCCAGAGAATGCTTGAAGGGTAAAAGAATTGGAAGTCCAACATTCCATCCTTGTAAACCACGCTTCATTGTAGGAAAACAGGATCCCGAAACTAAGGCATCATGGGAAATATATTTAGAAGAAAATATCAGTAAAATGGTGGCTATTGAACAGGAGATCCATATTTGCAGCTGGACGGTGCAGTGGAACCATAAACGGCAGGACAAAGACTTCCGGCCCCGGAGGTGGGGATGCCACAGTGGTGTTCTAACCATTGATCTCTCTTTTCTTCTCATCTTTTTTATTATGGTATTTTAAGCATAACGTGTGTCCCACGTGTATTTTCTATTAAAATTTTGACAACAAACTAACCAGATGTAGTGATTTGGTAGATGTGTAAAGTTAAAAGGGGTAAATTGGCCAAAATAATAGTTTAAGGAGTGTAATAACCACTTCAAAGGAAGTGTGGGCATTTTTCCCTACTTACTTGGTTGTTTGCATAGAAAAGGAGTGCTATGGATCCAAGGAATAATCAGGTGCGTAGAAAATGAGTGCTGTAGATCCAAGGAATAATCAGGTGCTCAAAGGCTCAAAACACACAAGTTCGCCTGTATGCGTTAGGCAGTTTCATATGAATAAACATATCCTTTCCTATTTGGGCTAGGCCCAATATTATTTGCAATGACAACAGTCAAAACCCATACCCAGCGATTTTAACATGCATTTTGAACTTTCGGTGTAGTCTGAAAGTCCAATACCCAGAACCTAGCCTTTTATTCAACCAATATTTATTCTGATTCCAGATGTGACTCAAAAACGGAAATCATTTCTTGGTAACACTGATCCCTATCAACCAGATACAGATTCATTTTAATTAGAAATTAATAGAAATATATATCAGGGGTTGAGGAACAAATATACAATTTAACCGAATCAAAATTATGTGATTATTCATTGTTGCCTGCCATATCATTTTTATTTGAGTGAATACTGAATAGGGGATGTACACAACTGAAAGACAAAGCAGCAAGAAATAAATCATCCATAGAACAAAACTGTAAACAATGACTATCAGGAGAGTGCACAAAAGTTATGGAAGATTTCAAATTTTTTTTGTTTTTGTTTTTTAACTATCAATGCAACCTTGCTCCTTTAAGCAGGGGAAAAGGCTGCTAGCACAGTAACCTAAATCCATCTGTATTCATCAACTCATCCTATCAACAATATCTAGAATGACTGTTCAATGTCAAGTACCCCAATCTTAAATAGTATTAGTACTGACAATTCAAAAGCAACAGTTACCAGAGCAGAATATCCAGACATTAGAAGTTTCTACCATGAAAGAAAGTTAGCAAGGCCAACTTCATGCACTACAACAAAATGACTTTCACGGTATATCCAAAATCCACTTGCAAGCAGTTGGTCTTCATTTGATCTTGTCAATAATACCAGAGATAACTTCGCCCATGTCCAGATTCTTCATTGGTGTAAATGGTCGCTTCATATCCTGCAACAACCCAAAAAGAAAGAAGTAATTGGCAACTGAGAGAATGGCTACAGGGTTTTCCACAACGCTTTTCCACTTAAGTTCACTAAAAAATTTGATAGACTTTGGTAGTAAGTTAACCACTAAATAGACCTGCACCTGCCTCTGGTTAAAGAATGATCAGGCCACAAACTTTTTGCCAGAGCCAAACAACTTTATTATCATTATCAAGTAATCTTTGTGCAAAGAGATTGATTCTGGTAGGATGGGTTGTGTATCCGTGGTTTAGTTCCTAGGGTTGGGTCCAATGGGGCCTGCCTCAGTGAGGAAATCTTTGTGAAAAGACAAAAGAGATGTACAACAAAAGAGAAATTCCACCAATATACAGATTTTGGGGTCTGAAAACTGATTGAAAGCTAAATGCAACATACCTAAGGTTCTCAGGCATCAAACACCAAATTGCAATTTGTTCTCAAAGACTTCATCTGAATGTTTTGTGATAACCAGACTGCCATTTATTTTGCCAATAACTCCATATTCCAAATCAGGATCCTTGCCTTTTCAAGGTCAAGATTTAGTTTCCAAGGATCTGAGGGTATATATGGTGCCACATCATTTAAAATTTATCAATAACACATTTTAAATAACATGACACCATGTACACCCATAGATTCTTGGAAACAATCTTCATCATGACATGGACTCATTTCATTTCAAAGAGAAGCATAGAGAGTCCTCCTCATATTTCGTAAGAGGACAAAACATATTGAAGTTCATTCTTCACTTTCATTAAAAAATATATGTATAACACTTCATAATCAGAATTCCATTTATATTGCCAGTACCTCCACATGCCATCAAAGACAAAACACAGTGAAGCTAATTCCCTATACTCATGATCGCCTAGTATTCTCATGAGACAATTCCCAGCAGCCTTTTCAACAACAAAACTGTAATTCGTTATCGCAATCAATGGCATGTAGAATACAAAAAACCCATTCAATTTCCAAGGGCAGAAAATTCAAGTTAATTGAATCAACAGCCATCATAAGAACAACATACTGGGGAAAACCAGATTTGACATGCATAATACATCTGAAGGTCAACACAATGGAAAAAAACACACACAAATAAATTTGTATTGTTTACCAGAAGACTGATGAACGTCTCGCCGCCTTTTTCTCGTATTTCAAAGCACCCCCTTCTTGGCTGTTGAAAAGAGGAAAAGTAAAAATGAACCAAATCACTAAGCCTATAATGAAATGGCAATTAACCTTTAAAAGTAAGTCACAAGGGACACTTTTGACATACAAGATGACCCTTTTGTTTCTATTGCATTTAAGTGGAGTGTACTTTTAAGATATCTAATAAGGGAAAAAAGTGTACTCATACTTCAGTACATAATTCACTTGTTTAAATGAAAAATAAATACTTGTAATATAACATCACACTTTACTAAACAATTTTGGATATTTCAAGAAACAGATATGAAAAACTAAATTCATTGGTAAGGAAGGTATGAGCAACAAAAGGTAGAATAATTCAAACATCAAAATAGAATATTGATGATAAACAACATAAAATTTTGCTTTTCCATTCAAAAGAACAAGATTTCAGCTTAAGCAGCACAGAACAATAAACTTGTCTAATAATTTATACTCCAATGCTATTAAGGCATGCCATAACTAGAATGTTATTAAAGAGGTAATTTTATGATAAAATTCAATCCTAAATGTTTGTTAGTTATCCATGCATATTCAAGAAAAGGCATTTTATGAATAGAATATCCTTGAGAATTGCAGATGGCGTATTTATGATTGTTATTATGATTAGTTTTCTACGTCTATTTTGCATGGGTTAAAAACATTATAATAGATTCATTACTTAAAACAGTTTTTGACACTTTTTCCCCTGCATCAAATAAACCATAAATTGAATCCACCAGATCAACATCAGTACGGATATCTTGTGCAATGGCTTTGCAAAGGTGCTCTCATAGTTTGAACCAAGACTCAATTTTTTCTGACAGGAGAATGGAAGACAAAGAAACTATTTTTCATGATTATCACATTCATACCTAGTCAATCTCATGTTATCTAGTGGCTTTGCTGTTAAGAGATGTCGAGTTCAATGCAACTACTGAAATCATCAACAAAGTTAATAACATTCACCAAGCATACCTTATCAGGATTGACCAGCACTGTGATACCAGTAACACCTTCCTCCAGACCTTCTTTCACCTGAATAGCCCTTGTCTTGAATGAATTGCATTGCTTGCTAGAGTAAAGTAACAAATAAATTAAAAAGAACACCATAATATGGGAAGCTTATTTCTCCTAAAAATTACAGGCTGTTGTCAGGGGCAAAAGACATCAGGGAACAACATCTGAGGAAATATTCCCCATAAGCATCAAAGAAAATGAATATATTGCATATAACAAGACTTCAACTGACAATGGCAAAAGAAGGGAACAATTCCAAACATAATATCTCCCATGTATGCTAACCTGCTAATGAGATCAGATTCATCAAGATATTCTACAAAGCCAAAAAAAGGCAATATTGATATTTCCTAATTTTATACATGCTATCCAAATTTGAACTGAATCCATTAATTACTTTCTTCAAGCAAATAAATATAACAAAATTTGACTAAAAAAGATCACACCCTAAGTAGTCTGATTCAATCATCAACCTTCTTAATAGCCAGTCCCCTGAGAGTCACAACAAACACCAAAATTGAAAAACAGGGGAACCATTCAAAACAGATACGCATACAACAAGTCAAACTTGAGTTGATCTACTTCTTATTTTGGATCCCCACGACAGCAATTACAACACTTAACATCATTTTCGCTACCTTTCTACCAATTCTGTAGCAAACAAACTGAAAGATTTCCCATAAATGTTTGTGTCTGTACACTAATCAAAAGAAAACAAAATCTTACGAACTGAACAAAACCATATAAAACCAAAAGAAAAATCAGCCCACTACTAAATTAACAGTCTTCAAGCAGCAAACTGTGTGGGTCTTCGGGAAGTGACAGGCAGAGTACTACTTATCAAAAAAAAAAAAGGGACAGGCAGAGGACCTTTCAAAACTCAATATGCTACCCACCCATTTTCGGAACAAGGAATTTTATCAATGTTGTGTTTTCCTCTGCTTCCAATAATGAATCTTCACAACCTGTAAACCTCTATAATATATTGACTCTAATCTTTCATCATGTAAACCCAAATTAACCTAGAACCCAAGAACCATGCATATTATAATAGAAAACCCTAATCAACTTACTAATAACAAGAAAAGGAAAACAATATCTAACTCAGCTTATACAACAGTTTTGCTCACGTGAACAAAAAACCAAAATTCAAAACACCTCAAATCTTATTAATTTCTCTTCTTTTTGTAGAGAGAGCGCCTCAAAATTTCAGTTTGCTTTGATTTCCTCCATTTTCAACGCAACCAAACAATAAATAAAGCTTCTTTTTCAAACTAAAAAACCAAACAACAAATAAAAAACGACTAAATTTTTATCACTTTCTTGGCAACCAAACAACAAATATAAGGTATAAGCAAGCACTTGATGTACCTTCTATTCCAAACCAAAAGAACAAGAAAAACCATAATACAAACAAGACTAATTTTCTTTCACCTTCTCTGAAACCAAACAAGTAACATTAGATATAATAAGAAAAGCACTAAAAACCTAACCTTTCAAACGAAAATAGCAACAAAACCACAACAAGAGACTAATTTTCTTCTTGCACTTTTCTCGGCAACCAAACAGGAAACATTAGACATAATATGCAAAGCACTAAAAACCTAACCTTTCAAACGAAAACAGCAAGAAAACCATATCAATACACTAATTTTCTGTTTCACTTTTCTCCGCAACCAAACAGAGACAAAGTACCCAAAAAAAAAAAAAACAGAAAACCTAAAGAAAAACTCACCAGTGCTCAATCACAATGGTTTTCGTCCCTTCCAAGACTTCTTCCTCCACCACCTTGAGCTCTACGTCCTTCTCAGCCTTCTTCGCCTTCTTCGCCTTCGGTAAGTCGGTCTTCTGCAACTCAGCCAACGAGTTATCTGAGTTAATACTGGCACCTCTCCGAGCCGCGCTCCGAGTCACCCGCGCTGCCAACTCAGACTTCGGTTTCTCTTTCTCTTCTTCCTCAGCAACGCGTCGTTTCCTGGGCGCCATTGAAGAAAAGCTTTTTGTTTTCTCAGACTCTCTCTCTCTCTCTCTCTCTCTCTCTAAAAACTTGTATTTTCTACTATACAACGCGCACTCTGCTTCAGTGAGTGTGTGCGTGACAATTAGACGCTGTGTGAGTATTTATTTCCATTTTCCCGCTCCAAATTTATGTACTACTACTTCTATTTGGTGATTTTGAACGGACGGTCTTGATTAATCTTTATCTTCTTCTTTTTTTTTTCAAATGGATATAGATGATTGATAGGATTCTGCAAAATAGTCACTTGCCTTCCTAAAATGGTAGCAACATCAAGATCAAAACAAAAAAAATTCTAGGACCGCACATTTTATGCCACTGGCATCTAAGAACGCGCATACTTAGGATTCGTTTGATAGAAGAGTTTGAGCAGTGTTATTTCTAATTTTTTAAAATATATGTAAGTAAAAATATATGTAATATTGTTTAAAATTAAAAATATATATTTAAAATGTCCTACCAAACGGATCCTTAAAAGCTCTTCTATTCTTTTTAAAAGTCTATAACCATAAGTACTAGCAAATGAGAGATTTATTCAATAACGCCCATACTTAAAGGTTTTTTTTTTTTTTTTAAAGGTTCACAAATATAGCAAATGAGAGATTTATTCAAAAACTCTTAAATTTTAAATTTGAGTACCACCTTTAAATGTATGTTTGTCATACACCTATATATGATTTTACTCGTTGGGGTTGGGATATCATTTTGATGTAGCCTATTGAATCACAACATTAAACTAATACAAATGCAAAAAAATCATATAAATCTTTCACAATGTGTTTGGCTTCAAATTAAAAAGCTAACTTATTTTATTATTCAACTTATTTTTGCTACTATTCATGGGTACCACTGTACTATTTTAGCTAACGTTTACCTTTATCTATAATACTTTCAGCAAAAAGTTTTTAATTTCAGCAAAAATAAGCAGATCACAAACAGACCATCAATCTAATGTATTATTTACATTGTGAAAGCCTTGCAATTAATGTTTTCAACAATTCTACACATATAACAACATCAACCCATCACCACCGCACACTCATATTGCAATGGTTACTCCACAAGTATAAGTGTTTGTAGGGTGTGAGGGGGGCAAGGACTAGGGTTAAAGTCTACAGCAATGAGCTTCACACACATATATATACTTAGATTAAGCCAGAGTAGAATTCTATCTTGTATAAAAAAAAATAAAAAATAAAAAAAACAACAACATCAACCCATCAAGGAAGAAGAATGACGTGTCGTTGATAATCCAGTGAAACACAACCAAAATTACTCTTCTTAGTGTGCGTTTGACATTACTTAAAAAGCTAGTTTTTTTTTTTTTTTTTACTATTCAGCTTATTTTTGCTACTATTTATAGATTCCATTGCACTTTTTAATACTATTCATGGCTCCGCTACACTACTCTAGCTACCTTTTAGCTTTATCTACAATACTCTCAACAAAAAGTTTTCAATTTTAACTAAATAAGTTGTTCCCAAATAGATAATTAATCCACTTGGTCAACTTGCAAATACTTCAAACATTGGGTCAATAATGGTAACCTCGGCTGCTGATGAAAACAAAAAAAAACAATTTACATAAGATAAAAGATTTAAAATAGAATTATGAAAAGAAAAAAGTAACCCACAGTTGGTACAAAATTAATTTCACACAAGTTAATTCGAAAAAATGACATAAAATGAAAATTATTCTAGCACTTCACCTAAAATGTGACCAACACCGCCCAATGCAACGGACTTAAGCATCAATTAGAACCAATAGGTCGTTCCTCATAGAGAGAGGGAAATAGAAGTCCATAAAAAATAAATAAATAAACCAAAAAAAGAAGAAAAAGATAAATAGATGAATGGGCTGGTGACTTTTTAATGGGATAAGTTTTTAGTTTGTGAAAGTTATCTTTGAGTAGTTGTGGTTAAGCCAAAATGGTCAAATATCACTGTTTTTTAAAATATTTTGCAATCTACCATTGTTTCTAAAAAATGTAGGGATCTACCACTAATTGGAAACTCGAGTTTTTCATGGTATTTAAGTTCCATAAAAAACAGCATGGCAATTTGAAGGCTATTTTTTCAAAGAATTCGAGTTCGTGGAACTCAAGTTACATGGCAAATTGAATTGTATGAACTCGAGTTTCAAAAACGTGTTAGATTGCTAAATATTCTGCAAATAGTGGAGATCTATACATATTTTCTCAAACTGTGATATATGGCCATTTCGGCCATTGTGGTTAATTTTAAATCTTAAATAAGAATGGTGAGACATTTGATGATAGAGGAAAATTAATAAGTAGATTAGTGGGAGGGAAGAGAGGAAAACGAAAGGAGTTGGTTTTTTATTTTTTATTTTTCCGAATCCTCTTAAGTTGTAACTGCACCAGATGTTTAGGCAAACAAAAAATGCTTTGAATTATAATTTATTTTTCACTCATCTTGACAAAGTGGGGACAAACTTTTTAACCTTTTTTTTGTTAAGAATAAAAAATAAACTTGGATTTATTTTTGATAGAATTGTACCTGAGAGAGAGAGAGAGATTTTATAAGTAATCTAAAATCTAGGATTTTAAACCTTAATAATTTTATTTAGATAAGTGAAAAAAGAGTGGTGGATAACTGGATATTATTTTAACGACATGAGATGAGATAATCACCTTAAAATAAAAATATAAAAATAAAACCTACAAGGGATGATGAGATAAGGATGAAGGGTTTTTTTTTTTTTTAACTAACTTAACGTGGTCTAATTTTTTTTTAACTATAGAATAACATTATTTTTTTTTTTTTTCAGGTGAGGACAAAAAAAAAAAAAAAAAAAAAAAAACAAAGAGAAGGGAGTAACCGTGTTTTGATTGGACTTAGAGTAATGTTAGCAAATTTGAATTTTTATAATTTTTTTGTTGATGAAATTGAATTTTTGTAATTGGTTGGAGTGGGAAGTTATTTAACAATAAAAAAGAAATTAAGGAGTGAGAAGTTATTCTATAGAGGTATTTTTGAACCATGAAAATGAGGATCTCAAACAGATAAAGACTCTCAAATAATAGTATAGATATCAAACTACAAGTGCTGGAAAAAAGAACTAAAGAAGTGGTGGGTTATATGAAAGTGTCTGATAGCCTGTTATAGTCTGTGCCATGTAGAATAGTTATTATGAATGATTGAAAAAGAGTAAACGGTTTATATAAAAGTGACTGGTAGCCTATCATAGTATGTATTATATAGAATAATTGTGAAAATGATGTGATAATGAGTGTAAACGAGTAATCATAGAATTACTATAAAAAAAGGTCAATCTTATCAAAGAAGGTGAAAAACCAGAGAAATACTATGTCTACAACACAACAAATCTTAATTGACATGTTATTATCCATATCTATAGATTCTATACTACTATTTAATGAGTTTTCCTTGTTTGGGATTCTCAATTTAGATGCCCAAAACACCATCAAATTCATCCGTTGCTAAAACTTAAATCATAGGGTCAAACATGTAAAATTAGTATTAAAAAACTCCTAATTTTTAGCCTTTTTTTTAAAAAAAAGTTTTTTCTCTCACCTCCACAGTTCTCTCCTATGTTAGTTGTCAAGTACTAATACAACTTATTCTTTTAAAAAAAAAAAATCTGTTTTTTTTCCACAAATATACCATTTTTTTTATCAGTAAATTGTTTTTGTCCTACCTCCACATTTCTCTCTCACGTTAGTGGTCAAGTAATAATAAAATTTATTTCTTAAAATAAAGAATTAAATAAAACTGTAATGAGTAAAACATATGAACCCCAAAAAAAAAAAAAAAACCTCATCGCACACTCAAAGTGCGTGTGATGAGACTAGTTGGTTGTTACTGACGTTAGTTGTCAAGTACTAATACAATTTATTCTTAAAAAAAATAAATAAAAACTTTTTTTTCCCACAAACATATCATTTTTTTTATCACTAAACTGTTTTTGTACACTTCCGCATTTCTCTCTCATATTAGTAGTCAAGTAGTAGTAAAACTTTTTCTTAAAATAAAAAATTAAATAAAATTGTTATAAGTAAAACATATAAACCTACAAAAAAATAATAATAAATAGCCTCATCACACACTTAAAAGTGCGTGTGATAAGGCTAGTTGGTTGTTACTGACGTACAAAAAGGTAATTTCAATTATAGATTTAAATTAAAACTAATAATAATTTACTACTTATAATTTATTGTAAAAATATTACAGAATTTGCATTTGTTGAAAAGTTATGAACTTAAAAGTTCTCTTTTTATTGTACCCGCAAGTATTCCATCCCATGCAAAGCTGAACAGCCATATTTTGTTTGCTTTGGAATAATTTATCATTAATTATTCAAATGAATGTATTTATTTCACATTAAATTAGAATCTTGATAATCTAAACTTATTACTTTCAATCATTTACGAGACTACAAACTACCCAATTTCTCATCATTTATTGAACTGTCAATTTATAATAGAAGTATCATTGTATTCATTTAACTTCATCAGTGACACTCAACTAGTTATGTACTCATCACAATTGGAAATATTTTTTGAGTGGGAAATTAGGTTTTGTCTCTAAACTTTTTTTTTTTTTTTTTTAAGGGGGAACTTAATAAATAACACAACATAATTAATGCCAATGAGCTTTAAATATGGTGCCATCATATTTATCTTTAAATCTATGCAAATTTTGGATATAATTTTCATCTGAGCTAGTCTTAAATAAAATGTGGCGGTTCAAACAAGTTTTATATATATATATATATATATATTTAATTATATGATTTATTTAATGGGAAATATTAATAAATACTTTAAAGATTTTGGTTTAAAAATATTTTATGGAAAAAATGATAAAAAAATTAATTTTATTAATAATTTTTTATATATTTTATAAAAATTGTGTCAAACTTTTATTATTATTATTTATTAATAATTGTGTCAAAATTTTATGCACGTGTGTCTAATAAGTGGCGGGAACATGGGTGACAATTACGAAGCAGCTGAGCAGTGGAAATGGCGGCAGCAAGGCAAAGGCTCCAAGAGCTGTTTCCCAAGATGTGGCAGTAAACATATGGATAGTTATTTTTCCGAAGTAACTGCTATGATGCCTATAAACCTATATTGGTTGTGGGTGTCAATAGCTTGTGTGAGCAAGGCTGTTGGATAGGAAAACGAAAGGTACACTGTTAGAAAACATCGTAAGAGCAATCACACCAGATCAGTTAAAATGGTGTAAAATAAAAGAAAGTATCATTTTTATGCATTTTGAGCAAAAATACACCCACATCAGTGGGTGTAAAAATAGCAAAAAATGTGCAAATTCATAAAAGATCTCCAGTGCCCGTGTAAATATACACGGGCACTGTAGCGCGTGTATAACTTATTTTATTGATTTTTTCTCTCTCTGCCTCACTCTCTTTTTCTCTCCCACCGATCTCTCCTTCTCTCCCACCGATCTCTCCTCCCCACTGATCGCCATTGCTCGCTCAAGTTACCGACCATCTCGCCTCGCCGATCATCTCGCTCAAGTCGCCGACCATCTCGCCTCGCCTCGCCGATCATCTCGCCTCGCCTCGCCGCTGCTCTCGCCTCGCCGATCATCTCGCTCAAGTCGCCGATCATCTTGCCTCGCCTCGCCTTGCCTAGCCGCTGCTCTCGCCTCGCCTCACCGCTTCTCTCGCCTCGTCTCGCCTCGCCGCTCTCTGATCGTTGATGGTTTTGTGATTTTGATCCATGGATTTTGATGGTTTTGATTTGTGGGTTTGATGGTTTTGATCTGTGGGTTTGATGATTTTGATTAGTGGGTTTTGATGATTTTGATTAGTGATTTTGGGATTTTATGGTGGGTTGATGGTGGAGGCTGGCTTGATGGTGGTGGTTGTGCGGGCTGTTGATGCAAAGGTCGAGTTGTTGCTGATGTGGCAGTTGATTTGAATATTTTATTTTAACAAACGTATATAATAAACAGACTGATGTGAGTGCTGTGTAAAAATAAATGTGTAAAATAAAAGAAGTAGGTGTTTTGGTGTAAAATAGAGGAAATTTTTAAAAGAGCTGATGTGAATGCTCTAACTATATGGGTTTGATTTAGAGCAAAAACAGGCATTGGCGGGAAAAGCTTTAAGGCGTATTTGGTACTCATTCTAACTCATATTTTTTTATTTTAAATAATATTACATATATTTTTATACATTTTTAAATTTACACGTATTTTAAAAAATTACAAAGATCACATTTCAAATTACTCTACCAAATAACCCTTAGCATTTTTTTGTACTTTGAGACAAAGCGGCAAGCTAATAAAATGTTGGAAGTTTATGTGCTTGTGGTGGGCGCTTTACATTGTGTTGTGTATTGATTTACACAAACTAATTTAAGAGTCCCTTTATGCACGAGTGTTGACGTTGGCCAAAACTAAATGGACAACTTTAGTCTATTTGGTTAGAAGAGTGAAAAAGTGGAAGGATAGAAAATTGATGGGATAATGGAAAAGTGAGAGGATATAAAAGATTTGGTTTTCCCTCATGTGTGTTTGGTTGGAGGGGTGAAAAAGTGAGAGAGTGAAAAACTTTTTTATCTGGCTAGAGAGAAAAAGGAAATGATGGAAAATGTAGTTTATATAAACTGACTATTATGTTTTTATTATATAATATATAAGAAATAATAGGGAAGTGAAAGGGGTAGGTGAGTGCAATAAAGTGAGGGTATTTATGTAAATTATATCATTCAGTATCTTTTCCTCCCTATTTTCCTTCCAAATTGGGAGAATAAAAAAATGTGAGTCCAGAGAGATTATTTTCCTCCCAATTTTTTGTCTCTCTTGTTTTCTCTCATGAACCAAACAGTGAAAAATCTCATTTTTTACTATATTTTTCTCTCCTTATTTTCTATCCTCCCTGTTTTCATCCCAACCAAACATACGACTCAACACCTAGGCTTAGGGCCCCTATTATAAAAAATTCTCCTTATTGCAATTTTTATTTTGCAATTAGAATTAATAAATATTATTAAAATTGACTATGTCACGAGAAAAGTAAATAGATCAACTACTATCAATTAAAACAGAGACGAAAGCATAACATAAAAACAAAAACTGAATAATTACCTTGCATAAAAAAAAAGGACAAATGGTTTTTAAATCTTTAAAAAAAATTATAATTTAGAAAATTAAATAAATGTTATTTAATCAGTATTTAAATATTAAAAAAAATCACTTATATTTATCGTCATATACCTTAAACTGTATTGAGCTAACACACAGCAGATTCTACCCTATCACACCAAGAGACCATGAATTCTTTTTGACTAACATAAGTACTCTTTCATCTGGCAAGAGGTTCAGGGGAAATTGGTTTAAGTTGTGAAATTAGCAGCATATTATAATTATTTATCAAGAAAAAGTATTCTTTCATATCAAAAGACTTTATTTTTATTTTATTTTTGCTGTAAGATCAAGGGCTTAAATAAATCCCAGGGCTTTGATCCCGACATGTGGATATTATTTGGTGTGGTAGTAGTACAATGTGCATGGCTGCTGATCATTTTTCATAAAACAACTAGAATAGAAAATCAAAATTATTGAGTCCACATATATATACACATATATTCTTTTATAGCCAAAAAAAAAAAGATCCATTAATTAAATTAAAAATAAAAATTTTATGTTCAGAATATATATAACCCCAAGAAAAAAAAGGCAGAAAACTGTGAATCAGCGACAAATGGAAAAATCAATGACAAGCTGGCAGCCTCCTCAAAATCTTGACCGTTCAGCTTCTTGCCTCCTTTCAGCTAAAACTTTTTATATAATAGTGAAGCACCCAGATTATCTGGAAAGTGAACCTCACAATCTTTATCTAAACATTATCCGGGGTAACAAAGGTGAGGGCTAGAATCAAATGATGTGATTGTTGATTCCAGCAAAGAATAATACTGATAGAGAAGAGGCTTAAACTGTTGTATAATTGGAGAAAAAGTGCAGCAATTTATCCAGAGTTTCAGGATAGAACTTTCTGCCAAATAAATAACATGGCTTTTTCATCCCATTCCACAAACAAGGCGTGACCAATACAGTTTTCTGCAACCAGAAATCAAAACAAACATCTTTTTAGACCTTCATTCTCGAAACAAATTATTAGGTAAGCCAAGAGTACAACAGCTTCGTACTCCCTCCTGTTGGTAGGTCCCATTATGAATCTAATTAGTGGAATTTACATCAGAGGAGGGAATACGTTGCCGTAATCTCAGAGAACTGTATAATTACTTTTCACGAGAACACAGGAAAACAAAAAACAAAACAAAAAACTAAGCAACACCTTTAAACCATCATTCAAGTAATAAACTCAATACCTTTCCATCACTAGTGACATGTATGCTCTCGTCAATGGACTGAAATGGTTAACACGGTGTCATTAATGTTGCATGTAATACCAAGGAAATCAACTAAAAGCAAGAGACTAAGATTTTTCTCACGTACTGTAATGTTCTTCAGGAGCTCATAAGTAATATCTTGAGCCCTATATGCTTTGGGATGCCATTTTCCTTCGGACCAATCGACATGTGTGACAGACCAATTTGCAATTCCATTGGGATCAATCATCTGAAGAACAGAGACTGAATAAAGTGGCACCAATAGGAGAGATTAAATTGAGTTATACTTCACAAAAGATGACTCACATTAAAAAGAGTTGGCAAATAATGCTCATCAGAATAGCAGTTGCGCCCATCCATATTTGGCTGAGAAAGTTGAAAGCACCAACATCAAGATGTTTGTCAATGAAACTGGCTTTACAGTTTACACGTTTTCCATGGGCTTCCATAACACAATATTGGCAGCACAGAAGAAAAGATATTGAATCCAAAGTAGCAAACCATTCAAACTACGATCTTTTTTTTTTTTTACCAGTTCATATGGAAAAATAATTTGTTGTGTTCAACATTGTTGTTTATGGCATGCATAAAAATGTCAGACCATAATAACTTTGGAGAAACTTAAACCTTGTCCAACGTTAGCTTGCTTAGATCCTCGTCCTCTTCCAACGGTAATATGAGATATCAACATTAATTTTTTTTTTTAAATGCAGCAAATAAAAATTTAATACAAGGGATAGAGCTTCCAAAAAGCAGTCTAAGAACATCAATAAAATAATGTCTTTATTCTAGGTTATGATATTTGCTTACTAGAAAGCAGCCAATTGCAGGTAAAAACACAATAGACATTCCAAATTTACATAAAAATAATGAATGATGCATGCAGCCTAAAAGGAAAAGATTTGGCTAAAAGCACTTGGATGAAACGAAGAAGAAGAAGATCCTCAAAAAAAAAAAAAAAAAAAAGAAGAAGAAGAAGAAGAACCTAGGGTTCAACACTCTAGAATCCACACTAACGTTTCTGAATTATTTTTCAAAGAAAGAGAAATTCAACAGAATAACTTCCAGAAAAAATAAAAACAACAGAATTTTAGCATTTAAGAGGAGAAAGAAGACAAAGAGTGAGGCAGGGGAAAGTAATGCAGTTTAGTAATGTGCAGTCTAATCGTATTTTCAATTGATAGACCCTTTTTCATAGACATTCCAAAATATAAAAAACATTTAAAGAAAAACAATTTTACTTCCTAAACCTGAGTTTTTTTAAAGTTGGTGTATGATATTGGTATCTCATTTCCAACTAAGATTACAAATCTCCTCCCCCTCCCAAGACCCCATTCCCCCCTAAAAAAGGGAGAGATTGCAGAATCTATACAAATAGACTGCTTTTGGATTGCCTTGGAAACACCTCTACAAAACCCGCATAGGCGCATACATAACAATATGTGAAAATTCCAATCAGCAAGCATGTAATTATAGGTATTTGTTGATAAATTATCCCATCATTTGTCCTACCTGCCCCTTCAAAGGTGAAAAAAAGAAAGAGAGAAAAGAGAGGATCATCTTATCCAAAGATCCTCGTACTCGCTCCCTCCCATGTCCCAATCCCAACAGCCCCCCCTCCCCCCCCCCCCCAAAAAAAAGAACAAAGAAAGGAAAAGAAGAGAATCCTAATAACAAGGAGCAAAATAATATCAAAATTCTGCAGCTGAGATGTAGCTCCCTGGCAAAAGCAAGATTCCTTGCATCAACCATGTCAAGATCTCTATGCTCTTAATTTACACCATATTTTAGTCTTAATGAATCAAGACCTGCCAACCTAGATCAAGACAGACATTGAGATATGTGAAGAAAACACAAATGCAGGCCCTACAGAATAGACCAGATTCTTCATCTAACAAGCAAAGAACAAAAGCAAGGACAAGATCATGACTGAAAATGGATTACCTTGCAGTAAAGCCTGAATTTCCTATAGTAAAGATTGTCTGCCGTAACCATGATAGCATGCTGCCGCTTCATGGAAAACCACTGCAATACAAACAACATTCACAAATAGCAACACTTGAGAAATATTTCAATCTTCTATGCTACAAATTTATATATCTGTTGGAAGAAAAAGAAATTAAGCCACAACCTATCTGTGACCAAAAATTCTACAAACAGTAGAATTTTCTGATCTATGTGAATTAAAAAAATTGAAGGTTAAGTCCTGATCTTCTTGCTGTTGAGCAGCCTAACTAATTCTATGAACAGAGAACAGCATGATATGCCGTCAAGTTGCTTAAATATTCAGGAACTAACCAAAGAATGTGGCGCATGATCTCAAATGACTCTTTGAGCGTAGAGTGTCACAAAGTTTTAAAAGAATACCAAAAACTGAAAAAGCTGAGAGAGACTGTTAGAATAATAGTTTAATGATTAAATTCACCTTTCCTAATAATTTAAGCTTTTGGAATAAACAATAGTTTATAATGTTATTGGAGCTGGTGGTTTAGGGTTTGATCCCAATCTCCACTCTTCCTCCCATTTAAGAAGTTTAAAATCCCACATGTTAGACTAACTATTTAGGGTGAGTTTGGGTCCACGTGTGAGGGGAAGTATTAAAATAGTGGTTAAATGATTAAGTTCACCCTTTCCTATCAGTTCAATATAGGTCATTCTACACAATGCAGTGGAAAAAGTCAGCAAGCCTAAATTTGAATGCTAGTGTGAAATTCCTCAAAGGCTTCCATGAGTTCACACACATTAGTAATTGTTTTCCATGAGGGAAGGATGCCCAGTCCAGTGAGAGAAGGTGGTCCTCACTTTTGTGCATGACAAAACTAATATTCAAAAACTTCAATTATGGTGGGAACAACAATATGAAGCTTGGTGAGTAGATGCATTGCAGAGGAATTCATAAAACCAATCAAAAAGGGGAACCAATATTAATTTTGGCCATCATATACCTTAATGTGAAAGATAAGGGACCACAAGAATGTGTTCTCTTTAACATTGAGAAAACTTGTTTTCCAATAATAAGAATCTCTCTTTACAAATAAATGAATAAGATCGTGGTTTCTATGTCAACTACAGTTCAATATGTTATAAAGACTATACCTGTGAAGCCTTCCGAAAATCTTTCTTTTCAACTTCAGGCAACATGTGCTCTGAATACCTCCCAGTTCCATGTGGACCAGGATCAATGAAACTGGAGAGAGAGAGAAAGAGAGAGAGAGAGAGAGAGAGAGAGAGAGAGAGAGAGAGAGAGAGCAAAAAAATAAATCATATATCAACTCAGCAGAAACATAGCATTGATATTGGATTGGAAAAGGTTTCAAAATTTCATCAACCAACTACTAAGGTGTTCCTTTCACAAATTGAAGCTAGCATACCAGTCGACAAAGCTGACATTTGTATACATTAGATAGTGATACACATACTCAAAGTTATGCAGGGGTACACAACTGAAACAAAATTATAAAAGAAATTAGTCAAATACCATATGCTAACAACAAGCACAATTTAACATCTGTAGTAAGAGAAATCTGATAATTAAATCACCTATCAGACAGCAACACAAACTGTTGGTTATCAGGGTCTGTAAGTGCATTTGCCAAAAGCCTCCTCTCTGCATCAACCATGGAAATTTTCCCCCAGCCCACCTGCAACAGCTTTGCTCATTCCATCAACTTACTGATCTGGTTTCATATCAAATGTTTATATTAAAAATCTGATATTTATAAATCCTGTACGAGCACTAACTTTTTGGTTTTTGTTTTTTAGTAGTTTCAAGCTTTTGAGAAATAGTGAGCTGATTCAAGTTGAGGGAACACAAAGAGGTAGAGGAAGACCAAAAATAACATTAGTAGAATTAATAAAAAATGATATGTCAATTAAGGAAGTAACAGAGAGTATAACTTTAGATAGAATAGAATGGTGGCAAAGATTTTATGTGGCTGTTCTGACTAATTTGTTAAGAATCCAGACTCCAAAACATTTGGGAGTTGACTAATTTGTTGTTCTTGTCGTTGCAAGCTTTTATTTTTAGTAATGTAATTATCCTTTCCAAGTATATGGCAAAATGCTGAAACCTCCTAGGGTGAATCTTACAACTCCAAAATTTAACATATAATAAAAGCCTCCATGAGGTTAGGTTGGAGAATCAATTTCCATCCAAAAAGTCTCTCCAAATTTTCAATGTTGAAAAGGCTTTGCTAACATAATGAACTGACGTTAGTTCAAAGATAGATCTCTTTGGCATCTGTGTAAAAAATACATACATATATATATATATATGTATATATTTTAAATTATTGGTAAGTAATGCATGCACCTAATGGATCTTAATCCCATTAACCCTCAAACATGTCCTAAGGGGGGAGGATATGCTGTTATAAAAATTACAAAATAGCTGTCATCTCAGACCAGAATAAGAAGGATGATGCTGTAACCTCAATTGACTGAAAGTAAAACTAATTACTTACACAATCTAAGCATGCGCATTGTTCCTCATTTAAAATGCTTAAGCAAGTACAAGAGTATCACAGACTAAAGCTAGATACAAAATAATTCCAAAAATCCTAAGCTCCCAAGATCCATCAATAATTCAATATATATGCTTTGAGATATAAATTACTGAAGGGAGATTAATATGAGAATGTTTCCAATTTTTGACAGGTCAGTAGTAAGAACACATCTTTCCAGCTTCAATCATAAATCTTGTCTTCTTTTTAGTATAATTCAAAGCCACTAATAAGGAAAGGAAGATTAAGAACCCACTGAGCCCACTTCATAGTTTTTGACTTTGTGATAATATTATAAAGTATATTTGCATATATGATAACTTACCTTCTCACTCCGAATGTCTTTACCAACAAAGTAGGGGCTTACATGTACTGGTTTTTGCTTAGATGAATGTACATAAACAGTGAATCTGTCCTCGTGGCCCTGCAGAAAGAGAATAAATCATATTTTTTTTTCTTGAAAAACAAAGTTTCTACCATCTAAAGAAATTGTATAATATTGAGAAGAAAATTAAGTAGCATTTTGGGAAACTGCAGCTAGAGTTAAAAATTCCTAAATTAAATCTTCAATGAATGTATGGTCTGCAATGCAAATATCATCCTCTTCTCAATATTCCACCTCTACATCTCACACTATGCATAACCCAGCCCTCAATAAACACGTGTAACAAGTGAAAATTCAGAATTTGCAGATACATCTTGACCTTCTGATTAAGTTGCCTTTTTTTTTTTTTTTTGGTGTGGTGGTAAATACACATTCATCCAGTGGGTCTTGAACCCATTACTTGATCCTCCACCCTGCCCTTACAAAAGGGAAGAGGTGATATTTGACCCTGGAACTCATTGGCAACTTTCCAATCAATTAGTTAACTTTTAACTAGTCAATATCCTAAAATTAATACAGCTCCAGGGAATTCCACTGTTCAATCCTCCATACTTAGTTCATTCTCTTTACCCAAAAGACCCCAATCTATTATAGATAAAGCCTTCACATTTATACTTGAAAAACTACACATCAAGCTGAAGTATATGTGTATGATTGCATACTTTGTAAATCAATTGTCTAAATTACCAGCTCAACAAAAATCTGTTGCGTATATCCACTATTTTTATCTGCACTTAATATAAACTAAGATTAATGTGCATACACATTTTTGTGCAACCAAAAATGGAAGTTCAGGCTTTTTCCCATGGCTTAATGATAATCCAATGTTTAAACTGAAGGACTTGTCACATTCCATCTTCTCAAAGCTTGCATACAGTGAGATTTGAAGATTTTAACATGAGAAGTGAAACTGAAACTCCACACAACAACTAGAGTAGAACCAAAGACAGAGAGATAAAGTATAATCAATAGAATTTGAAAACACCAATTCAGGAATTATATGCATAAATAGTGCAAGAAGTAAAACAAACAAAAGAGAAATGATGAGAAGGGAATAAAGCCTTACATGGAAAAACTTATCCCAGAGCTTCTCAAAAGGTAATGAACCAGGAGTCAGAAACATGAAAGCAATTTTTGGGGTCTTTGATTGAACAGGAGGTGTCTTCAAAATTTCTCTAAAAACAACTCGAGCTGCAGTCTCATCATCAGTTAATTCCCGTGATGGAACATATGGTTGCTCTTTAATCATAGCACAACCACTTGGAGAAAAGAGAGAGCATGCCACAGATGTTCTTGGTGTGTAAACTAAGGCAGCAGTCAGAAAAATGCTCACCAAAGAAACCAATACAATAATCCATGTAGGCCTCTTTAAATTTGGTCTCTGTCGTGATCCAAACATGATTATAATATCTCTTATGCCTGGGTGCAATGCATGAGCTATCTTCATTTAAGATGAAGGTATCATAACAGAATCCCAAAGCATCTTTCAAATTCTTTATTTTGCCAGTGAACTAGTCTTGTCCTAAATATAGAACGAATACTATCTGCCAACCAGCAACTTCTACCACTGATACACCAGAATCTGAAAACACACAGGTATTTAAAGCCTCAAAACCATGTTTAAGCTCACAAAACATGCTTACGCAAAGTAGTGCTACCATGGTTATTTACAATCACAAGCCTCTATTCTTCATTTCTGTGAAGCACGCAGCAGAGAAAGAGAGAGAGATCACAATTTTGCTACAAAATAATAATGCATACATGCACAATTATTAGGTGGAAACTAGCAATGTACTCTAAGCATGGAACATATTGTTTTATGCTATCCCATACAACCAAAACAGTCATAGAACCCTAACATATCAATGTAGCACATGAACATATACCATTCTTGAGGTATTTACTCAACTTCCTTCTTATAATTCTAAGTCTATTTCTTCAAACATAAGCACATCCTTCTTATATGAGTAATCAATAAAATGAAATAAATAAATAAATTTATGCATAATCCCAGCTTTGCCCTCAACCTATTTTCATTTTCTCTGAATGCTGGTATGGTAGTGAACTCCCATTATTATAAGATACAAATTAATTATAGCCCTATTGTTAACCGAATAACAATAGCAATCATCATCTTTCTTTTTTGTATTGATGAGTTACACACGCACCCTGTGAGTCTTGAACCCTGACCTCACCCTCCAGCCCATTAGAAAGTACTAGTTGAGCTATAACACATTGGTAATAGTAATCATATATAGATATATTAAAGTCGAAACACAATAAGAATCCAAATTAGTTCTAATTGTAGTCTAAATTTTGCGTTTCCATGCGTAAGCACAGGTTATTGTAATTGCCATTCATTGACAGAGATACATCACATATTACATTCATGCTTACAAATCAACCAAGACAAATTAATTATAGATAGAGAGAATCAGATATTTTCCAATCTCAATCTACACATTGTAGGTCCACATATATGTAAACACATTAACCAATCTCATTGCGAAACAAAAAACAGAGCTGATCATAAAAAAATCCCCAGCAGATCCACATCTCCGTTTATAGCTTTGAACATCACGCGTTCAAACAACGATCAAAGTATTGAAATCCAATTCTCAAAGAGAAAACATACACACAAATCACAATAATGAGAATATTGTACAAGTAATATGTACCTGTGATTTAGAACACGAAAGATCCAAAAAAAAAACCAGAGGACTTTCAGTCACTATTGGATCGTGTAAATATTATAATGCTATAGACACACATCTACAAAAATGAAAAATGTGTATATGTATATATAAATACAATGCGTGTAATATATATATATATATATGGTTATAGAAATCTAAATCTAATATAACAAAGAAAGAAACAGAAATGGTGAAATGCTCTCAAATCAGTGGTGACCATTTTGTGGTGGTGGTGGTGGTGGTGGTACCTATTTACATATATATTTTGTGAGTGGGATCATTATGCTGTTATAGATTGTCGCCACTATTCAATGAGGTTACAATTACTGCGATGTGACCACTTTATCCAATCAGAATACGCCACGTCGGATTTAAATTGCAAACGCAGCAATGTGATGTCACGCCGTTAACTTTTCCGTTCATCTTCTTCTTCGTTTTTTTTTTTTTGGTTGTTTAGCAGAGCACGGAGACGGTAAGTTTAACGGGAGATTCAAAAATTTTCCGTTAGATTTTTGTATGCGTGGAGCTTAGCTTAGTTGGGTTTTGTACATGTGGACCACTTGGATAGTTTTTATTGGATGGTTTTGTCATTTGTCGCATGAATTAGTCCACAGGAATTTGGAGGCAACGTTCGACATCACTTTGGCGAAATACGACACAAACTCAATATGGTTTTTTGTGGGTTTAATTTTAATAACCTCACACCTGTGGAGCATCCTTACATGTGAGGGGTAGGTCTCACGCGTCTCGCACTAAAGAGATTTTTCTGTCAATAATTGGCCAACATACTTAAAATGATCAATTTTGTTTTGATTTGCTTAATTCTAGGATGAAACCGAAATGACTGAATTAATATAAATAAATGTGAACTTTAAATATAATTATTAAGTAATTAAAAGAATTTTAATTAATAGTTATACTGATAAATTATAAAAAAAAAAAACTCTTGTTATATTTTATTGTTCCTAGATTGTGTATTGAATTATGGATTGAAATGGATTGTGTCATGTTAACCGCTTAAATAATTGGTTATATTAGAGTTGTTAAGGCTTGACACTATTATTAAATGGATCAAGTTAGGATTGAGTCATGTCTTCAAATATTCATATCTAAGCACAGCAAGAACATGATCCATTAATTTGAACAAGTCACATAATTCATTAAATCGATTATCTTACTAAAAATATATAGTATTTAGGGAAAATTTTCCTCCAAACGATCATGAAGTAAACTTTTTTCTTGCAAGATTGTGCTCCATATTTATTTCCAAGTAATGATAAAATCATCCAAAATGAAAATTGTTCAATATTTTAGAAATAATACTATTTTTATAGTATTTGAATAGCCAATTTTATTGTAAATTTAATTAAAGAGATCAACTATAGTTCAAGTTGGAGTAACATTATTTTAAAAAAATATTAAGTAAATAATTGTCAAACATACTATGCATATTATTATTACTAGTTTGTAATTCGTACTTACGCACGAGAATATAATTTTGGGTTATAATTACGCATGGGAATGATGAATTGTAGTAGTGCTATTGATGTTAACTTGGGTTATAAAACATATAAGATGCTAGTTCGACTAGGATATTTAAAGGTACTAAAATAGTTTTTTCTTGCAGTTTTCATGATATTAGTTATGCTAAGTTTCTCATTACACTGCTATTATGTATATAATTTTGAAAATTACTATTAGATATTACATATATAATATCAATTTACAATCTCTATCCTTGAAATTTTACTAAATACAACACAAAAAAAGGTCCAACAGTATCTCCTAAATTGAATGGGGATAGGTGCATATATGGGATAATTCAACTCAATTACAATTTGTCATGTTCAAGATCCTGTTAGACACAATATTTGAATAGAAATAGTATAAAAATATATTCATTAGTTCAGAGAAAAAATAGTAGTAATAATCTAAACAATTTAATTTGTATGGAAAGCTAACAAAAACAAAATTCAATTTTGAATCTAATTAAATTTTCTACCAGCATTGGTTAAATATATATATATATATATAATCAGGTTTTTTTTAATTGTTTATTGAACTCCTTGTTTTCTACATAGAATTAAATTCACTTGGCATAAAAATTAAAAAAAAACTTACATTAAATGAGACATGTGATGTAAAATTAAACTCTAATTGAATTCCAATTTTTACATTGAGTTAAATAACTTGGAAAAAAATTTAAAAACTTAGATTAGGTAGAATACGTGGTGCAAAATTAGACTATAATTGAATTTTAATTTGAATTTTAATTAGATTTTCTCTCTGATATGTATATATATATATATATATATATATAGACACACAGATTATTGAAAAGCTCTATTTTCTTTAATACGACTCTCTTCTTAAGGGTGCATGTCAAAATATAGAATTGTTTTACTTTTGAACCTTTTGATACAAGTTTAATTTAATTTAATTTGTTTGGAATCAAATGAGAATCCCTTCAAAAATTAAATGGCCTATTTTAATCAATATGTAATTTTTGAAAATAAGATCATTAGGTAATTCTGGCGACCTTCTATCTCCCTATTTCATATACCCTAACATGAATAGTGAATCTTACCATTAATTTATTAAAATAACTTACTATTATGTAAAAACAATAAACATGACATGTTGTATTCTGGAAATAGTGAATAAATATTCGTTTATAAAAAAGGTTAAACTTAAAACTAATTTCTAATAATGTGAAAACACAAACTCTATAATTTTGCATTTTGCAGAGGAATGTGAATCAAATCTAAACCTACTTTTTAAATGTAAACATGTCTAATCCAACTTTGAACAAAAAGCAACTAAAATCAATAATGTTATTATTGGCTGACTTCAAAGTTCAAACATCCATGGTGTTATTTTGATTGCTTGGGCAACTTGGACATATCGTTATTCCTTTGGAATGTTACAAACAGTGATAAAAGACCGATTTGGGGGCATCTGGGGAGGGTTCCATTTGCCAAATTGCTTCTTTTTTTTGTTTTTTGTTTTTGAGGAGATGTCAAATTGCATCTGATCTCTCTCTCTCTCTTTCTATATATATATATATATATATATATATATATAGACAGGTTCAAGTTACACCGGTAAAAAAAAAAAATTCTCATTAATACTGATTAAGATCTCATTAATTATCTGTCATTTATTATATTTTATATTTATCTCCAAACCCAACAAAAAAATGCTATATTCGAGTGTTTGACTCTCTCTCTCTCTCCCTCTACGTTTCTCTCTATCTATTTCTCCTCCACTGTTGTTCCACTGTTCCACCTCCATGGATAGATTGCCGGCAGAAGAAGGAAAATTACAACAGAGCCAACTTGGAGATTCCTATACCAGAAGACCATTAATCCAAGCACATGAAATGACCCCAATCATGACCCCATTAAAATGTGACAAGACAAAGGATTCCTCATGAGTTGGGGTCTACCTCATTATCTTTAACATAACTTTGTATTTTTCTCGTTCACGGACAGTAATACAATCTATGATGACAATCAATGTGACTGATGTTGGTTTTTTCCTAAACGATGGTTTGGTTCATCGAGCTTGGATCACCTCCGATGGTCCACGTCGTTGGATGGACATTCGTTTAGGATTAAAAGATGAAGATTACCCAACAAAACCAATCTTCTCTGAGCAACTTGATCTCTCACCGTTTCTCAATGAATACATGTTCATAGGATTTTCAGCTTCCACAATCCACAGGCAATTTGACTCAAATCCACAACGTCTTGTCATGGAATTTCACGTCCACAAGCCAAGCCTTTCTTCGTATTCCTTCAACAGAAACATGTGAGAGCAAGATCATTGTCGAGGATGGTTCTGGGACTAGGAAAACTCGTGCAGAACCACTAGGCAGCTCTTGATTTTTGTGGCTGAGAGAGAGAGAGAGAGAGAGAGAGAGAGAGTCAAATGTAACACTTTTTTGGAGTTTAGAGATAAATATGAAATATAATAAATGAGGCATAATTAATAGGATCATAACCAAAATATTAGCATTAATGAGGGTATTTTTTTTTACCGTTGGATCTACTTAAATTCAATGGTTTAAAAATGTGTAATTTTTTAGAGTTACACCAGATGTAACTTGAACCCATCTCATATATACATATATATATATATATATATAATGCTTGGCATCTTATTTTTTAATAACAAAAGTGGGAAGATGAATTTAAACACTAATAAATGTCTTTTTTTTTTTTTTTTTTTGTGGATTGATCATCATACCAAAGATGTGCGGTGGTTAATAAATATCTTTGTTAGAAGTATTAAGAAGTGACAGTGGAGTTAAATGACTCCTGACCAGTGTTTACAGTTTTATTATAACTAGCTTACAACCCCATGTATATGCATATATACACTTAAAAATATACAATAAGATACATAATATAATTCTTATATATATAATTTAAATATTATTAATAGTCATTTTTATATTTTGTTAACTCTTTAAAAAATTCTATAAGGATATTATTAAGTATAAAACGTAAATTGTCCATATTTAAAAAAAAAAAATTATTGTCAAGCACTTTTTTTTTTTACAATTAATTTATTCTAAACTCTTTCGTTTTTGTACTTAATAACTCACTTGGATGAATATTTATGTTTCTGTACTTAATAACTCACTTGGATGAATATTTATGATGTGGTTTCACATTTGATTCTAAAATTAAAAAATAAAACCTTTTAAGAATAAATAATTTAGGACACATGGCACAAAATTAGAATTCTAATTTAGAATTTTAATTTGAATTTCTCTCAACTTCACTTATTATTATAGCTTGACCTACTACTATTATTATATATATATATATATATATATATATATATAATGCTTGGCGTTTAATTTTTTAATAACAAAAGTGGGAGGATGAATTTCAACACTAATAAATGTCTTTGTTAGAAGCATTAAGAAGTGTTAGTTGAGTTAAATGACTCTTTGGCTAGTGCTTAAAGTTTTATTATAATTAGCTTGCAACCCCGTGCATATACATGGATACACTTAAATATATATAATAAAATGCATAATATAATTATTATAAATATAATTTAAATACCATTGATTGTCATTTTTATATTTTGTTAACTCTTTAAAAAATTCTGTAAGGATATTATTAAATATAAAATGTAAATTGTCCATTTTTTTTTTTAACAAATTGTCAAGCACTTTTTTTTTTTAACAATTAATTTACACTTCGTTTGTTTCAATGAAAAATCTTGTGTAAAAATAGTTTTTCTTATTTTCTAGTGTTTGGTAGCATAAAAAAAGATAAGTCAAAGGAAAATTATATTTAGTCAACATAAAAAGTATGGCTTATTTTTAGAGATTGTTTTCATTAAATTTTTTTGAAAAATAACTTGATCTCACAGTAAACTAAATAAGGGAAGTTAAGAGTTTGTTTTTCAATTCATTTAAAGTTACTACCAAACATTAAAAAATGAGATAGTTTTATAGAAAATGTTTATTGAAAAATGACTCATTTTCTAGTTAAAACAAACAAAGCGTAATTCTAAACTTTTTCGTTTTTATACTTAATAATTCACTTAGATGAGTATTTATGATGTGGTTTCACATTTGATTCTAAAATTAAGAAATAAAACTCTTTAAGAATAATTAATTTAGGACACATGGCACAAAAAAATTGAAACTCTAACTTAAAATTTTAATTTGAGTTTCTCTCAACTTCACCTATTATTATACCTTCACCTATTATTATATATATAAATTCCTTGAATTATAAAATAGCATAGATAGTTGTTACTTCAACTATAATGAATTATTTCACCTTGCCCTTTTATACTTTTTCATGATGTTGAAAGAAGCATTGGTTGTCATTTGCACTGAACGGCAAATACTCAAGTAATAGTACAAAATTTTCTCAGCAAGCCATCAATGTGGTGACTTTTATGGTCCCAAATTAGTGTTTCAAGTTACATCTCCAGCAAATACAAGGTCGCATATCTTTTCCTCTAGGGAGACAGTTTCCTGAGAACGACAGTTTAATTGCAGGCTCTTCTTTGCCTTCCTATAGACACCTGCTTCACTTATTCTACCACAATTTTCAAGTCCAGCCAATACCACATTGTACGTGCCTAATGCAGGATAAATTCCTTTCTCTAGCATGGTTTTATAAATTTGAAGTCCCTTGTCAGCATTGCCTACTGTGAAGTAAACACCAATTAAAGCAGTGAAAGCAGCTGTGCTCTTCTGATCATCAGGCAATAGATCAAATATTTTTGCAGCACAAGCAGCCCTTCTTGCACAACCAAGCCTATAGATCAAAAGCACACTTAGATATGTTCCAGGAGAATATCCAGCCCCAATCATGGCCTCAACAACCTTCAGCACCTTTGCATATGAGTTTGATCTGATTAAAATGCCTATCAAGGAAAGATATGCAGTTCTCTCAATGATTATTCCCATTCTTACACTATATTTGAAGGCCAATAAAGCACCACTGCGTCTCCCATGACCACAATTTTCTTTGATGATTGCTGAGATAATTGCAGAATCCAATTGCACGTTCTTATCCATAATCCCAGTAAGTAGGCGGTCAATGGCTACAAGATTTCGCTTTTTCAAGAAAATCAGTAAAAGCCCTCTGTCTATGCCAAAATAAGCGTCAGAAGCCCTTGGTTTAATCTCAAATGCCTCCTCCTTGCTGATACACTCTATAGAAAAATGAGGATTAACTTCCCTGAGAAGCACTGTACTCTTGCCAGAACTTTTTAAGGCTTCCAGTGCTTCCAGAAACACAGGATAACGCAGAACAAGGCGGCTTTCTTTCATATGCTGAAGGATTAGAGTTAAAGCCTTTGTCTCCCCAGCTTTGGAACATTTCTCAACCAAGATATTGCATGCAGCTTTATCAGGTTGTGTCCCAGCTTCTTGCATTTTGCTAAAAATCTCAAGGGCTTCTTCATATTTTCCTGGCCGGAACCCATTACAAAAAGGAGCAATTAGCACCAGCATTTTTAGCACACAATCAGAGAGGTTTTGGGTGTTTTGTATCTGACCCTTTTGTCAAAGCTATAGGAAGTTTTGCTCAATAAAGACATCCCAAAGTGCTAAAAGCAGGAGCACCCTAAGTAAATATGCGAAGAATATATATTAAAGGAAAAGTTTAATTGACTACGTAATTTATCATGTTACTATGATATTCCTTGCCACGTATTAATTTAAGCAAATAAAATATCTAAACCTTGATTTCACCATAATATCATTATGAATTTTCAAACTAAAAAGTTCAGAATTAATTCTTAAGGACAAATATAGAGAGCATTGACTGGTATCATTGTGATTAGCAGGAACTGAAAGCTACTAAATGAAATTAGAAATGGTGAGATGAAAAAGATGACTCACAAAAACTAATTACAATGCTCAAATACACTTAGAAAAAAAAAAAAAAAAACGTAATAAAATTTGTTTGAATGACAGGTTCATGGAAGAAGTCTTTAAGTGGACCAATGCCAATCAGCTGAAATGTTGCATACTAACCCATCCATTTCAAAACAATGAAGAGTATCTCTAATTTAAATAAATCGAATGTCAATAAGTATCCAAGTACTCTATAAATTCATCTGCAGCAAGCAACTTCTTATATATCACAAAGACAAAACTTCTTAAGTGGGTAATTGATTCCTAGAAAGTAGAAACTAAATAAATATAATTAAGTACCGTGCATAGTTTTAGATTTTATTTTAGTATAGTTTATTATTAAAGTTATTTGCTCCAAGCACAGTAAGCACCCAGGTAGACAATTTAACAAACAATTGAAGTGCACCAAGGATACAAAGAAGTATAGCACTCACCAGAAAGCACGAGGTACTCCATTAAGATAGTGTAAGTATGACAAGTTGGAGAAAACCCAGATCGAAGCATCTCCTTGTAAACCTCAGTAGCCTCTTTAGCTCTGTTATTATCAAACAGAAGCTTCATATAAGCAGTATAGGAAACAACAGTGGGAAAACAACCATTACCCTTCATTTCTTCCCACACTTTGATTGCTCCATCAACATCACCACAACTAGAAAGCCAATGCATCAGCGAAGTGTAAGTCACAGCATCAATCTTCAACCCCTTCTCTTGCATATGTTCAAAAACATGCTTCATTGAAGCAACCCTCCCAGCTTCTCCAAAAATGTCAAGCATAGTTGTGTAAGTAAACTGGTCGTGCTTAAACCCTTTTAGCTTTGAAGCCCAGTTGAAAAAAAGCCAGGCTTTTTCCATTGGTGGATGGGTTTTTAGAACTTGATTGACTGTGTATGAGTCCCATCTTATAGAAGAGAGATTGTCTAGCTCTTGTTTAGCAGAATCCCATGTTGAATACTTCAAAAGTTTGTATATTTTTCCCACTGTGTCTCTCATATATTCTTTGGGGTTGTCAGCTTCTTCGTTGTTAACTGATTTGAAAGGTTTCTTAGTCTTTCTGTTATAGAAATTGGTAATGGGTTTGTTTTGTTTGTGTTGGCGAAGGGAATGTAGGAGTTTAATCGAACTATTTCGATAACGAAGAGGTCGAACACCATGGATAGAGAAAAAGAAGGCAATTTTTTTGAGAAATCCATGGGAATCGTTTGTGTTGCGCATGAATTACAATTTTACAAGGTAAATTGTTGAGAGTCTTCTCCTATGTACGAGGTGGAACACCTAAGAAGGTGGCAAGTGACAACAGTGGCAGATGTGAAGATGAGAATGCTGCGCAAACCAAAAGGCCAAAAATGAAAACGTCACCGTTAATAGACTGAGAACTGTTGAATGTTGGAATGAAACGAGTCGTTTTGACAGACCAAGTTATATTAAAAAGACTTCATTTTAAAAAGAAATGATATGTTTACAACATTTTTACAACAAATTTTAAGTGACAAGTTGTTACTGATTGTTATTATTGGGGCCAAAAAGTAATCTTAGTGTTAAGTTCAAATTTGAACCAATAACAACTAACCACCTGTGATTTGCTGTGAAAATATTGTAAAAATATTGTGGACGTAGCATATTTCTTAAAATTTAAAAAAAAAAAAAAAAAATCTAAAGTTTTTCCCCTTGTTGAGATTGGTTAAAAATATTTACTTTAAGAAACAATATTAATTAGTTGAGTTATAAGACTCTGAGTAAAAGACTTATTAATTCTTTAATAGTATTTTTAAGTATAGTTCAGTAGTAGACTAAGTTTTTCAATTAAATTTAAATATTTTGGTGGATTGAATTTAATTGTTCTTGAAAAAGACAACAATATTTACATTTTATTGATCAATACAACTAAATGTTTAAATTTAATTGAAAAACTTAATGTAAGTGCTCCATCCAAGTTTTACCTTTATTCTGTAATTGTCAATAACTTTCGAGTCAAACGGCACTTCATAAACAACTATTTCAAAAGGTTTCAGTAATTATGTCTTTAAAACTACACCAAACAAAGTTTTGATTTCCTCTCACTCCACCCCAACTCTCAAGTCTTTTCACCAATAGGCAATAGCTATAAAAAAAAAGTCTTTTCACCAATAATTCTCATCAAAGTAATGTTTACGCAAAATCTATAAATTTATATCTAGATCACAATACTGAAAAAAAAAAAAAAAAATTACCTACTATGTTTTGTTTTGTTTGTATTTTGAAAACTATTAGTTGACCAAAAGAGGATGAAATAAAGCACTTTAAAGGCTACTAACAAAGACAAATAATGGTAAGTAAAATGGCTTAGAAAGGATTATCAGGTATGTTGATCATTTTTTATTTTGGATAAGGAAAAAATCAGGTATGTGCACGTGGCAGAAATATAGGAGTACTTCAATTGTACGCGGATGCTACTGTCGATTCTTCTTTCCTACGTGGCACATCGGGCACCTCGTATCCAAAAAACAAAAAACAAAAAACAAAATGATCTATCTATGATCTCATCTCTAAGGAAAGCCTTGACTGTCTATGGCACAATCTATGGCATTGGCAGCTCATTCTTCAGCTCTCTCAATCTCATTCAGAGGCGCCCAGCCCCAGCATTCTAAACCCAAACTTCTGTATTCAATTCCCTCCATATCCAAATCCAATCCACCTCTCATAGGCCTAGTTTCACTTCCTTATCGCCACCACAAACCATTAAGAATCTTTGCCTCCGTCTCAGTCTCCAACCCAGAGGTGCGGACCGGTCCCGATGATCTTGTTGCCTCTATTCTTTCCAAGGTATATGCTCATTTCCTTTTACCTTTCTGATGTTTGGTTCTGCTTTTCTTTTTCCTAAATTCTGTTTCTAACCAAATAAAGGAATCCAATGCCCGGTCAAGTTTATAAATGTTTAACATTGTTGCTGCTGGTGTCTATTACAGTAAGTTAATGAATTCAATCAACTGGGTCATTGGATAAGATATAACATTTACACAATTGTACCTTTGTGTCTGTGTTTGTGCGTATATATATGCATATATATGCCTGGCCTTCTCATTTGAAAACACTAGGAGTACTATTTAAGCTAAAATTCATTGGTTATACCCAATGGCAGTACAAAACTTAAACTGCCAATCTGGAGAAACGCCCATAAAACAGTAGTTCCATTGGTCAAATGCTAGTAGTCTCTCTCTCTCTCTCTCTCTCTCTCTCTCTCTCGATAGATATAAGATAGATTTGAACTTCAGACATCCGTTCAATGATGACTGCTCTTTACTATGCGCTAAAG
Source organism: Castanopsis chinensis (assembly GCA_032878915.1). NCBI lineage: Eukaryota > Viridiplantae > Streptophyta > Magnoliopsida > Fagales > Fagaceae > Castanopsis > Castanopsis chinensis. The sequence goes on along the minus strand of JAVQMG010000115.1, from coordinate 16,886,572 downwards.
TTTGCATTTTTCTTTCAATTTCCTGATAGAAAAATCATCTCAAATGCTCATTAAAGAGGGCATAGATTATTTGGCATTTCAATTACCTATTTTCTTTTGCAAAAAAATGTGAGTGCTATGCCCCCCACTTTCATCAAATAAGCTGGGTTTTATCGGTGCAGTAGCCTAACGAAAGTTGAGGTCCTCTATTCTCCCTGATTTCCAAACTTCATACTTGAGCAGTTATCCACTCTTTCACAGCCTCTAAGACAAGCTTTAGTTGTTGATAGTTGATACTTCAGAGCTTGGTAAACCCCTGATTGTAGTCAGCCATCTAATTTTCGATGTCTTCTTTGCTACTTTTATTTAATGTATTTCAACCATTCCTGTGGTTCCTCATTTTCATTTGGTGTTCTTGAATTAATGTTTCTGTTGTTACCTGCCACTAACCTTTGTTATTTTGATACCATTACCATTACGTTGAATCTACTTTTCAAGTTTGACTGCCTAATTTCTAGTTTCCAAGACTAAGATGATATGTTCCCACAACTCCTTGGTTTATGCTGAGGAGTTTAAATATTTGACAGTTGTGGAAACTGAGTTATATCTCTAAATCAGGTGACACAAACAGATGGAGGAGTTTTTCTAACAACTGAAGAACACGAAGAGGTAGCTGCAGTGGCTGAAGAATTGCAGAAATATTGTGTCAATGAGCCTGTGAAATGCCCTCTCATATTTGGAGGTAAAACCTATATATTTTTAATCAATCTTTCTGATTGATTCATTGAACTTCCCGCGTGGCAGGATGGGATCCTCTGTTTCCTCACATACTCTCTCCCCCTTTAAATATTATCATCTAGTTGAAAGAAAAAAAAAATTGAAAATAACACCGCCAACATATTGAAACAATTTTTCTTGTTTCATGCCAATAAGCTTTAGCTCAAATGTTACCTCCTTGTAAAAAGGAATGGGGTGGAAGGTGAGGACCGTGAGGTTGTGGGTTTGGGTTTCTGTGTACCTTATCAAAAAAAAAAAAAAAACTGATCTTGTTTCAATCTGTATTTATTAGTATCTTCACCTATTCACAAGGTGCATGAAATATGCACAATGCTTCCTATACAAGAAGTTTGAACCTCAGAGTTATTCAGCTTCACTTTTAAATCCACAATGGTTCCTAAATATGGCAATTTACATACTTTTTAAACGTTGAATCATAGTACCATCTTTTTTCTGGCCAGATTTCCTGTGATAGTCAGCTATTTACATACTTGGTCATTTTCATTATCATGGCATGATAATATGAGTGTTTTTTTCAGAGTGGGACGTGGTGTACTGTTCAATTCCAACATCACCTGGGGGTGGCTATAGGAGTGCATTGGGCCGCCTTTTTTTCAAAACAAAGGAAATGATACAGGCTATCAAAGCTCCCGACACTGTTCTAAACAAGGTCTCCATTAGGGCTTTTGGATTTCTAGATGGAGAGGTCTCCTTGAAAGGTATGCCATCAACAATTTTGTTGTATGAAATGGAATATCCATATTTGTGTGTTCAATGATACAGCATCTTCTTAGTAATGAAATTTAATCCTTATTGTTTCCTGAGTATCGGTCGACTATGGATTGGCTTGCCCTGATCAAGTTGCACACAATTTAGGGGAGGCAAGCCAACATTGTGTCTGTCTGAGGGTAGCTTCTTCACTAAATTTATGCATTCTTGGATTTGTCAAAGTCTGGCTGAGCACTAATATTATCTATTAGTTGAGGTTTCCACACCCCCCTTCCCCCCCGCCCCGGTAATTAGTACCAATATAATCATATCACAATTTATATTCATTAGTAAGCTGACCCCATTTTTAATGGCAAAATGGGTTACTAAGCTTATATGTTCCATAGCTATGCAAGCTCTAAGCTGATGTCCAAGGTTGACCAAAATGAATGAATTTCTTGTAAGATATAAATCTGTACTTTTTATTTGTTGGCCTCAGGCTCAATTGTTATGCAGATGACAATTGATAAGTGGTCAGTGAGGTTCTCATTCCCTAAGCTTTCCACCCATGATTGCAGTTAAATGGCTTTCAATGTCAGGATGCATAGCCTAAGTATATGGTTTAGCTAGTAATGGGAGCTCGAAAATGACAAGAAAATGTTTTTGCACAATTTATAATATCCTTCAAATGATGAATCAGATACATTACTTTTGAGTTCATTATTAGGTACCGGGTACCAACACTGACCTTAGTGGCCTGATCATGTCCACATAGCACCATGCTCTGTCTAAACTTCCATTTGTTAGTATCATCCATTTATTGAGTGTTCTCTCTTTGAAAATCCAAGAGTTGATGATTCTGACATTGTGTCTACATGTACATGAACAGGGACACTGAAGGCTCTGGATGACAAATGGATTCAAGTTGTATTTGAGCCACCTGAACTGAGAATAGGACCAATATTGGAGTTCCGATATGGTGGTGAGAGTGAGGTTAAACTCCAAATCACATACATAGATGACAAGATAAGGTTAGGGAAGGGCTCTAGAGGTTCCCTGTTTGTTTTCCAAAGACGCAGTTAATCTGTTTGTAACATTAATCACTCAGAGGAAGATTTATTCTCTGCATAATATTATACCTAATAATGTGTAATATCAATGGTTTTGTATCATGAGCGAGCAGCTTTGCCTATGCAGTACTAGTGAGATTAGCTCAAGTTCTTTTGCACCTAATGTTAAACCAGAATCTCTTCTCTATTTCAAGTAAGGAGAAAATAGAGTTTATTTTATGGTTCAAATTAAATTTTATAAATCTAAAGCTCTATGTACTGTCATGTAGTAACGGCTCTTCATTGGGAACACCAAGAGGTGCCAACTAGTTGAGCTAAGAGGCTCTTGACATCCTCTCCCTCAACTTAAGGTAGCAATATTTTTTTCAATGAAAAAAAAAGAACTATTCCAAGTTTTAAAAAAGGAAAGGAAAAAATGACAAGCAGTAACAGGAAAAAACATCTTTTTACCATGCTACTGCCAAAAGAACAGACTTCAAAATGCAGAAAATAAGGACTTCCATTGTTTTATATTCAATGAGATTGTCATGTCACCAGTCAAACAAGAAAATTGCCACCGTAAGGGGGATATGGATTCAACCGACGTTTCAGATACCTTCAGACCAGAGTTGGTCACTTTGAAACTTTGTTTCCTTCTTAGAATAAATATGCTTCTCAAACCTTTTGCACTGTATTTCTTGTTTTCTTCATAGTTGGTCTACTGTTTTTGGAGTAATAAAGGGAATAACTTCTTGTTGCTACATAATTTAAAATTTTGATTTATATGAAACTTGTGCTGCTCAAAATTATGCCGTTGAGACATTTTTCCACTTACTTGGCAAGTTGCCGTAGCAGAATATATAAATATATATATATATATATATATATCTTTATTGAATCAACAAGCATTTTATTCAAACCAGAAGAGACCTGAATTGCATAGCAAATTACAAAGAACTTGTAGCAGCAGGACTGAAAACTACAAAAACGAAAGATTACAAGAATACAACCACTTTTTCACATCAGATTTCACATTTTAAAACAAGAAAACATATTAAAAAACTAAGCAGCACTTAGATGAGCAATCAGCAGCCTTTAAATTTCTATATTAACTGAGTCAGGGAGATTCCTTATTAACCTTTACAATATTTGGAAGGAGAATGTTTTGCATCTCATTCAGATAGATTTCATTTATTGGTAAGTACGAATATTATACCTATTAAGCCTTGAATAGTCTCTAATCAACCTTAACCAAGAAATTTTTTTCACAAGCATATACACCTGGTCAGTCCGGTCCATATTTTAGTATTGGGCCTCACTGATGATGGGCTTTCAATTTTTGGGCTTTTACCTAATAGTTTCGGGGCTTTTTTTTTTTTTTTTTCTGGGAATAAAAAATATTTAAAAAAAAAAAAAACCTAATAATTGAGTAAAGTTCAATTTTTAGGCAAAATCAAAAGCAAAAGCAAAAGAAGGCGGGGAAATGGTTATCTCAAACTCAATCAATGCCAATCTGACTACTCCTATTCCAGGTTCTTTTTACATTTTCCACCGTTTCTTACCTTACTAATAATTACCACTTCTTTACTTTACTCTTTCATGTTATTTCAGGAGCTAGACTAGGCAAATACACGGGCCAATCTGTGGTATATATATATAACTTTAATTTTTCTTTAAAATTCCGAGTTCAACTAAATGCTAATTGATTTTGATTTTGATTTTGATTTTGGGCAGAGAGTTGTTCCTATACGGATATTAACGATAGGGAAAAAGCGTTCCCCTGGAGTACAAGTGATAGTCGATGAGTACATTCGAAAATTAAAGCATTATTGCACTGTTGATGATGTTCAAATACGGTCCAATCCTAGAAATGCAAGGTATATATATATATATATATATATATATATAATATATAGTCCAATTTTATCTAATCTTGAGTTTATTAAGTTTTTAACTTTTTGAAGGGAATTTTGGTTTCGTATTACTAATCAAATACTACATTGATTTGCTCATTTATGTGTTGGTAATTTTATGCTAAATAAGAGTCGTTTGTAGGCGTCTTATCTGCAAAGCGGAAACTGATAATTCGATGTAATTATGGACGCACAAGCGGAAACTGATTTGCTCATTTATGTGTTGCTTGTGTTACTGTGTCCATACCCATACCCGTGTCTATGTCTGTGCTTCCTAGTTTTGGAGTCGGCTATAGACTAAGAAAAAACGACTTAGAATATGATATATGGTGGGGATTTAGTAATCAAATCAATTAACATATTTAGGCATATTTTATTTATATACATAGGCTTATTTTAGCTTTATTTTAAGCATACAAAATAAATAACAATTATCAAAATCTTGCAAACAAATCCTTTTTTTTAACCTTTTTTTCTTCAAACACATTGAGAACATACTAGGGGATTTTGGAGTGTCCGTGCTTCTTCGGCTATAGAGTATAGATCTTCAGAGGGTCGGCTATGTATTCTTTTTGCCATTGTAAATTGTTTGTTCTTAATAATTTTATTTTATTTTTATACTTTTGAATTGATGCCAAGTGTTGTAGTGATGCAAGGGCTCAGGTTGATGATGAAGATACAGCAATGATGAACATTATCAGGTCTGATGATTGGGTACAGTCTCAAACATGATTTGGTTAGGCCACCATTAAACTATCTTGCTCTTATTTTGTTTTCGTTAAGTGCATTTCAATTTATGCAAAAAAGAGAGAAGAGAAAAGAAAAAAAAGGGATTGCTTTTGAGAGTATCTGGATGAACATTGGTTTTGTTTATCTGCTCCAACATTACGTTCTTTGATATTTCTCGTTGCTGGTATTGCTCTTCTGTTTATCAAGATGTTGTGTGTTTAGTTGTTTGTGCAAAGAAGCATGCTTACAAACCAATCCTAGTTCCTAGTAAACTACTTTATAATCTCATTTAGACCTAAGTTCTCTGACTCAGAATGTCTTTCTGCCGTCTGATCTGATAATGAAGTCAAAGTGTCGTCTTAGCTGAACCTATTACCAACACTTTGTATTGACCCTTGCTGAGGATTTAAAGTTCAAGTTTGGGCTATATTAGTATATGAACTACTGTCACTTAGGGGTTTGTCTACTTCAGGACTTTAACTAGATAATCTATTAAGGTGCCATGCAGCATCTTCTGTATATTCCATTTGCTTGTATGTGTTGCTTTTGGACTGTCATTCAAGTTTCTACATTCTCTCCATGAAAATATTTAAATAAATTTTGGACATAAATAATAATTGGATATTATTTGAATCTGTTTGGGTTCCTAAACTGTTCAGGAGTAGTTAAAGTTAAATTTAAGTTGAGAACCAAGTACATTGCCAGGTGGAGAGTAAGTTCATGGGTTCAAGATCCACTAGATAGTAGATAAGTTTGTAACTTACCAATTAAAAATGGGAGAGAATCAAGTATATTGTAATGCAAAGGGGTGTGGAAGGATTAAGGTATACAAGGGGTAAGAAAAGAAAGCAGAATATTCCAATGTTTAGGCTTATTATCCTCAAATGTAAAATTGTAAATACATTAACATGTGAATAAATATGCAAAAGTAACTCGATGCCTTGGGAGACTTGGTTGCCTGGTTACTTGAGGCCTTGCTGTCTGATGTACATTTCTATTACTATTAGTTAGTGATTCCTAATGAATAATATAAATGGGTATTGTGATTGCAAACTGCTCGTATGCACTCATGCATGGCATCTCAACATGATTTTGTTTGCCTATTAGGTCTTTAGAGCTTACTGATATTTTTGCCCAACCTGAATCAACTGTACTAGTCTGTCTGTGTGGTATTTTAAATGCATATATTTCAATATACCAAGACAACATTGTCTCAACTATCTGACCATATTATATTACTTGCTGAATTTTCTGCTCTAAGTCCATAACTCAAATGCTTTGGAAAAAGAAGTAGCATGAATTTATTTCCCTGGGCCTTGTAAAAGCTGCTTTAAACTGTTGCAAGAAGTTTTGCAGCTTGTTCTTAAATCTTTGTTCTATAATCATGCACTTTTAGGTTGTGATGTTGGATGAGAATGGACAAGATATTGGGTCTGAGCAGATGGCTGAGTTGGTGGGGGATGCAGGGAATACAGTATGAGCTACCTCAACTTTGATGCTTCTACAATTGGTCATCTTTATAATTCTTTTAAAAATATGAGCAGCATATGGCTCTCTTTTCTTCTCTCATTTGTATAGGCATTGATGCATCCCAATCCTGGTGACGATTCTATGATGTTTTGATATTTGGATATCTCATTCCTTGTGTTTGCTTTTCTCCAACAATTTGAACTCCTAAGTCCTAATTGTTGATTTCATCAATATTATAAAATGTTCTCTGATATATCTTGGGTCACTTTAACTTGACTGTGCTATTCAAGCTTTTGGCTCTTTGAGATGTTAAAGATCATTATCTTTTAGGCTAAAATATATTTGCATTCTAGTGCATGTGCTTCTACTTTGACCTAATCAAGTTGGAATTCTATACTAAGAGTGTTTCCTTTCTTAGTTACTCCTGTTTTTATGAGGAATAAAAGGATAGCAGTTTGGTTGAATGGGTATCAGGTCCTGTTACTGTGGTGACCTAAAAGTTTATATAAATAATTTTTGTTTTATCTATTTCTATGCAAAATTCAATTGAATTTTTCTCCTAGGTGGTTCATAATTAATGTTAATGATGACTCAAACTCTAGCACTTAAACTACTTTCTTGATTTCCAATGTGTTGTATGTGTAACTTGAACTTGGCATTTATATAATATTTGAATTAATTATATTTACTCTCTCTGTCTCTCTTTGGTAGGGAGCTTCTAGATTATCATTTTGCATAGGTGGACCTTATGGTCATGGACGACAATTGCGTGAGCGAGCTAACATATCAATCAAGTTGTCTACGTTGGTCTTAAATCATCAGATTGCGTTGCTAGTGCTGATGGAACAGCTATATAGGTAAGAATATTCTGTTCTCCTATTACATTTGTGATTCTATGTTACACAGTTCCTGATTGCTGAAATGTTGTCTTTTCTTTTCCCCTTAAATATTTTGCATGTGAATAGTTAGGGAATTTTAAACTGATAAGGCTTGCTTGCTTTAAATTAAGATGATTGTCTATCACTATGTTTAAGCAATTTTGTTAATTTAAAAGTAAGCATTCTTTGCAAGTGCAGTTTGTAGCAATTCGGAAGCCTCTAGCATGTGAGCTTTGAATTTCCTATTTGATGGCTGCATCTTTAGCTACAACCATTATTGACTATCACTATTGTTTCCATCACCACTCAAAACCAACAATTTCCACTACCATTTCTATCACCATGAATAAGCAATGGTCTTCATTTAAAAGTATGCATTTTTTTCCCCACAAATGGTAGCAATTTGGAAGTCTTAACAATAGTGAGTTCTAAATTTTTCCTTGGTGCTGGTTGCAATTTAGGCTGCAACCGTTGTTCAGTGTCATATTTATTTCCATCACCATTCAAAGCCAACAATTTCCATAACCACCATTAAAAAAACACCACTGTCATGCTCTTGAAAATAATGTATTCTATTAAATTGAAAGATTAACACATGCTTTTTTGTCTGATTTTTAGGTCGTGGACTATTCTGAAAGGACAAAAATACCATCATTAGCCATTCTTTCATGATCTAAATCATGTCTGATAGGTATTACTGGGATTGACACGAGCTTGTCTGCTCCTCTAAACACACCCCCCCCCCCCCCCCACCCCCCTTTTTTTTTCTTTAATGCTATGCTATAGTATGATGATTAAAATGCTTTGTCCACTTTTATTTGTTGAAATTTGTATCTTCAATTTGTGTGTGGACTGGCCAAGTCCTGTTGCTAAACCTGTTGATTCTAGTAGTTGCCTATGTTTGATTTTATCTTGTTTAAGTATCGCTTTCTTGGATGTCTGTTTTGCTTTGCTGGACTGGCTAAGTTTTGCTGGATGTCTCAAATATTAGGAGCTAGTTATTGTTCTTTATGATCTTTTCTTTTGCCCCTTTTTGCCTCGAAAAGTGTTTCTCTTGCATACTTCTTATGCTTAAGGTTTGTGCCCCTTGTGCTTTTGAAGAAATGTTGCATGTATACAAGCAAAAATAAATAAAGGGTACCATTTAATATAGTATAAATGAATTAAATATTGAAATTTATTGTTCCATTGACAGGGATTTTCCAATATTGCAGACCTGGTTATCAACTGGTTGCAACAAGGTTCTCTAATGGTGTAGGGTCTGACATTGATTACATATTTGGATGCAACCCAATCTTCTCTTGAGGAGAACTGGAGAAGTTGCCTTGCTGCTATCTTTCCTTTAGATTTATATTTTGACTTGATAGTTTGGCAAATTATATGAGAGCGATTCATTAAATAGTCTTGGTGGATTATTATAATAGTAATTTGAAGTTGTGCTTTGTTGGAATTGGAAGCCACATCAGGCCTGAATCGTTCCAGCATGTAGTCTATAGGACTTGTGAAGATGGAACTCATTGTAAGAAACTGACATTTCTTATCAGATGCAGCTCCTTACATGTAGTCTATAGGACTGAAATTTTTTATCTAATGCCTATTTAGTTTGTATTTTTTTAATCCAAAACTAAAGAGTTTGGCTAAAATAGAATAAAATTTCATACTTTTCAACCCAAAAATTAAGAGAAAAATAAATTTTGAGCTAAAAATTAAGAAATGCTACCTACAAAAAGTATCAATTTAAGGTTCAATTAGTCTAAAATGGGACCAAATTAGATTGAAGTGGATTGAATTTGACCTAAATGGAGACAAAAGTGGACCAAATTATACTGAAACAAACCAAAATGTTACACTAATGTGGTTCAAAATGATGTTATATATATATAGATATAAATAATTAGATCATTAATAAGTCATGCAAAATTCCCTTGTTCAATACTTTGTTGCGGATTTGTAAATACCAACAATCACTAACTTAACTTTATGCGACTTACAGTTTAACACTACTATAATAAGGCCGTCGTTTACTCCACACGAGAGAGCCGTCTAATAATTTCCAGAATGAATCAAGACAATCTCATCCATTGGCTACCATAAAGCCACGTCATACAAAATTCCCACGCCAACGTGTCACTTTCTCAACTGCTTAAACTAACTAACTCACTCTCTCTTTCTCTCTCCAAAATCCAAACTGCGTAGTGCATACATGTCACTATGACTATTCTGCGTTACTCAGTCCCAACTCTTCCCCTGAAAAAGCTCATAATCCCATCAAATTCAACATTCACAAACTCAACTCTCTTCCACTTTCTCTTCCACACCATGAATTCCATCGCGAGACCTTCAGCTTCATCTTCTTCTTCTTCTTCTTCAACAACGTCATTCCACCACGTTCCGGAACTAGACTCCGACGAAACACACCGCATTTCCGATCAAGCCTTTCGAAGGTACTCTTCTTCATCCTCTTCGGCTTCCAGGACTGGCCGAGGGACCGCCATTCTTTGGTTCAGAAATGATCTCAGAGTTTTAGACAATGAAGCTTTGTATATGGCCTGGCTTTCCTCCGATTCGGTTTTGCCAGTCTATTGCGTCGATCCTCGCCTTTTCGGCACCACCTATCACTTCGGATTCCCCAAAACTGGAGGTAATATTATATCTGATTAAGATTTTTCTACAGTTCTTAATCAAAGCTGAAAGCTCGGCCCGGAAAAAAAAGCTTGTTTATATTCACCTGTTTAGTGAAAGATAAGTATATAATATTCTAAAGTTGTAAACAAATTTTTTAGTCATGGTAAAAAAATAAGTTGATCAAGTATCTTTTGAACGAGCTTAAGCTTGTTTGACAAGAAAAGAAACCAAGCTTTGAATATGTAATCTTGGTGATAAGCTCGTGTTTGAAATAAAGTTAAATGAACAAGCTTGAAATTTTAATACTCGGCTCGGCTCATTTACATGATTACGTCTCTATGTAGTTCCTAAAATCCTAATCATCCATTTGGAAATGAGTGAATTGAATTTTAACACATAACATTTTTTTTAAATGACTTTTATTTTGGAATTTATTTAAATTATTGATAACGTAGTAAAATCTAATCCACTTCTTTCAAAATGAATGGATATGATTTTCAGAACTCCATAGTGGAGTTACCTAAGAATTTTTGAGGATCTTTCATGCACCTTTGTGAATTTCTTTGACTTGTTCTAGTATAACAGAGTATATAAGTTTAAAAATTAAATTGGAGTGATTGCTTGGCAGCCTTGAGAGCGCAGTTTCTTATTGAATGCTTGGCTGACCTGAAAAAGAATTTGATAAAGTACGGCCTAAATTTGCTTATTCGACATGGGAAGCCCGAGGAAATTCTCCCTTCTCTTGCAAAAGCTTTTGGAGCCCACACAGTTAAGTGATTCCCATCTTTATTTTGAATTTTTTTAGTAGAAAGAATGGATTAGATATGAGTATATGACTATTCCGAGTTATTGAAGTAAATGGGAGTGTGGGTGTTTATAGTCTGATTTATTCTAGCCAGGTATATGCCCAAAAAGAAACTTGCAGTGAGGAGTTGAATGTGGAAAGATTGGTCAGCAAAGGTCTGCAACAAGTGGTGCTACAATCATCTTCGGAGTCAAGAAGTAATACTAACAACCCTATGTTACAGCTTATTTGGGGTACCACTATGTACCACATTGATGACCTCCCATTTGATACCAGCAGTTTACCAGATGTGTATACTCAGTTTCGCAAGGCATGATGATTGATAATTCTTTTCCATTAGTTTTGAGTTCATTATATTTTGTCATGGATAAGTAGGAAAGCTATTTTATGTGGTAGCAGTGCTGTTTACAAAGTAAAACTTGCAGTCTGTTGAAGCCAAATGCAATATCCGGAGCTGCATTAGAACTCCAACATGTCTTGGGCCGCCACCAAGCATTGATGATTGGGGATGTGTTCCTTCAATGGATCAGCTTGGAGTCTACTCACAATCGCAAAATGTAGGATTTTTAATACATGCATCTGTGCTTCACAGATATAAATTGCGTTTCACTCTAATAAAAATTTTGAGATACACTCCTCCATCATAATATAATGTAGTCCAATTTTTTCTTTTTGATACAGGTTAGCAAAGGAATGAAGTTTGTTGGGGGTGAAAGTGCAGCACTGGGCAGGGTGAATGAGTACTTTTCGAAGAAGGCAGGGGAAAATCTCTCATCATGTTTCTGTTAATGCTTGTTTTGAAAGCAAGACTGCCAACAATACATTGCAACAAGCATGGAAATTTAACATCTTAAATACATTGCTGCATTAGAGTTGTTGGTTTTAGATTCCAATAGTTATTATAAAAATAAAAAGATTCAAATAGTTTTCTATAATGTAGAATTGTGAGGACAATAGCTATCATAATAAAAATTGAGATTAGTGCGATTCATGAACTGTGAAAATAGATTTCATGATTTCATCTCATCTGTTTGATTGATGAGTGATGAGTCTAAATTTCTTCTGTAACCTCCATCCTAATTGCAGATTTGTGTATCAGATACTAAACAATTATGAAGGGCTGCATTTAAAATTCCATGGGATGAAAGATAGGCCAATATGATCATTTCAAAATCAAACAATAAACCAATTACAATAATTTAATTTTTGATATAGCTGCTTAAACATATTTATAATAGAAAGTTATTATGTTTAAAGGAGCACTAATAATACCAATTATGTGGATTTCTAAATTGTTCGTACTTTCTTGTATATGTAGGACTTGCTAAGGATCTACAAAGAGACCAGAAATGGGATGTTAGGACCAGATTATTCAACAAAATTCTCTCCGTGGCTTGCTTCAGGAAGCCTCTCTCCTCGCTTCATACATGAAGAGGTTGAAAATTTCATTCATGTTTGCTTTTGTACTGCACAGAATAGATATACAACAATTTGAAGAATGATACTAGTTTTTACTGTTATAGGTGAAGAGGTATGAAAAGGAACGGGAAGCAAATAATTCCACATACTGGTATGGTTCTCTCTCAAGATAAACTTATTGATAACATTTCAATTCTGTCCCAATTTCATATTTCTATTGAATTCATAATTTCTTAAGTTGTAAGTGGTTTAAGCCATTTTAGGTGAATAATATTCAGGTACTTTCCTCCAGTTCGTGGTGACCGATTTCAATCAATGTGCATTTGTGTGGGTGTTTAATCATTAAGCAAACCCCATGATAGTTTCCATCACCAACTTCTGTCCCAAAATTCCTACATGCCCCTTTCCTTTATTATTATTGTTTAATAAAAATTCACATTTTAATGAAAAGTACAAATATATAATTTAGCAATGAGATGACATCAGAAGATATCATCATATGACATCTTTTATTAACCAGCCTTGACCATTTCTTTCTACTTTCTTAGTTTTGAACTTTTGTTTTCAGCATATTTCTCTCTCTCTCTCTCTCTCTCTCTCTCTCTCTCTGCATTTCTTTTTCCACCCAAAAAAAAAAAAAAAAAAAAAAAAAAAAAAGAAAGAAAGGAAAAGCCTCTTACCACATGCCAGGTTCACATGCAGGCTGAGAGGCTATTCAGTTAACAGTTCAGGATAATTTGTTAACTTAACTATGGAATTGCAAAATTGAGCTGGTAGGAAAGCAGGATTGCTGGAAATTCTGATTATAAAGCAATCTTTCAGCTGAGTAAACTTTTTCAGATATTTTTATTTTCCTCTTCCTCTCCTGAATTTATGTTCAACACAACAGGGTTTTGTTCGAATTGATGTGGAGGGATTACTTCAGGTTTCTATCAGTCAAATATGGGAATTCCCTTTTCCATTTAGGTAAAGATTAGAACCATCTTATTCATCTAGTATTAATCAGTTCAGATCATGAAAATTTGGACCTTGTTTTAATGAATACAATGTTGTTGGATAATATAGTGTGTGTGTGTTAGAAGCTTTTATACATCAATGTAAGTATCATATTGAAAATTTCAGGTTAAGTGTTTCTTGTATGGAGTCATTTGAAGTTCTTTTTTCTTAAAGGTGGTCCAAGAAAAGTGGAGCACAGATGGAGCCAAGACAAGAATATGTTTGAGTACTGGAGAGATGGTCGTACAGGGTATATTGTTGCTTCCACTAATGTCTGTGTTGTTATGTATTATTTTGGTTATCTGTTACCTTAATGTTACTGTACTCACCTCTTTTTTTCTTTTCTTTCTTCTGTTTCATGGTACATGAAACAGGGTGATCTTATGCCCTGGAATGTAGTCAAATATTGAGTATTAGGTTTTTGGAAACCCATTAAAATTTTATTTCTCCATGATTTACATAATTAAGGTTGGTGAACTTCCAGGTACCCCCTCATAGATGCAAACATGAAAGAACTATCAACCACTGGGTTCATGTCAAACCGAGGACGGCAGGTAAATTCAAGACTGGCTTGAGACTGCTTCTTTGAATCTCAATAAATTGATATGGTCTACCAAATTATTAATCAATAATTTTAATTCCTCAGATAGTATGTTCCTTTCTTGTTCGAGATATGGGTATTGACTGGCGTTTGGGAGCTGAATGGTTTGAGACATGCCTTTTGGATTATGATCCATGTTCCAATTATGGAAATTGGACATATGGAGCAGGTGATTCTCATCTTCATGTATCTTCCCATTGTCACTTATGCATAAAAGTATGTGTATTTGAGCATTTCCCTGTGTAGGCAAGACTGTATTTTGGCATACTATAGGTGGTTGTTTCAAAGTTGTTGCTTCATAAACTGGGAAAACAGTTTACATTATTTGATTTAGACAAGTATATCAGTGTCAGTTGTATACGAACTGTATCATCTTGGTAGCACCCTAGGACATAACAGGCAACGGGATAGTCATGACATGAGATAATTCTAATTATTTACCCAGAGGTGTTTGTAATAGGCACTTTACATTACAAAATGTTACAATTAACACCCTACTTCGTGATTAATTTGCAATGTTCCTCAACATCCAAGTTAAGGGTAAACTATAGAATTTTTGTAATTTAGGGTACACATTGCAAATGACCTCATAATTTGGGGTAGATAGGCTACACACTGAGCTATTAATTTAGACCTTGGAGTGGACATTGGAAATTAATTTTGATTACAAGTTTTGATTGTAAATTTTTTTGGTGGCTAGTGTGCACATAGAAAATGCCCCATAGATTGTAGTTAATCCCTTCTTTTCATTATAAAAATGTGGTCCAGTCCATCTTTACTGCGGTTTGGGGTATTTATTAAGGTTGAGAGAGAAAAAAAAAAAAAAAAGGACTTACAAGTGGCAAAATTTTTGGCTGAGGGGACACACACACACATATAGGAAAATTTGTTTGACTTTCATGTCAATCCATGGTGATCTTTACATAATAGTAATATAGCACCGGCACCTACTTTCTGTATTTTACTGGAGACACAAGAAAACAATGAAAAACTGCAGAGCAATGAACAAACCTTTGTAATTGTTCATGTCATATCTGAAATAAAAATATTTCTGAAGTAAAGAAGATATCTCTTACTTCATTTGTACAAGTTGTCCCTTACAATCTTGTCCTTTATTTATAGCGAGAAGGTTTGATATCCTGTAAGTTTATCAAAACAAGTGGTATTTGGAGGATGCAAAAGGAAAAAGAGTATACTAAAGGGGGGGGGGGGTTAGTATGTGTATCAGAATATTATTGATTTGACTGGATAACCACTTGACTTGACCATTAAGAGCTACATTTTATTCATGACCCCCCCAAAAAAAACTATTGAATGCTGTTATATTCTTTGTTCTTCTTGTTTAGGAGTTGGGAATGACCCTAGAGAAGATCGTTACTTTAGCATCCCAAAGCAAGTAAGTGCTTTCATACAATTTCTCTTTCCTTTCTGGGAGGTGGTAGACAATCAATAAACACTATTCAGATGCTCTTATATTATTATTCTGAAATCAGATTCATTTATGGATCAGGTTGGGAAGAGTAAGTCTGTTTTCTGCCCTTGGTATTAGAAAGCAGGAATAAACTAAAACATATTGAGCTTAAATTTCTGAATATAGTACAGCTTATTCTTTAGTTATGATATTCTTGTTTATGTTAAATGGTAAGTGGAAATATGCTACTGTATACCTGAGTTGCAATTAGTTAACCCAAATTAGCAGCACCGTCCAACTCCTTTATGATTTCTATATAAAAGATGTAATGCTGAGCATGCTTTAGTTATACAGATATGTAGGTTATAAAATTTGAATTGATAGTCTGATAGAGAAGTCTAATACTATTTTATAGATATAAAAGTGTGCTGAGTTTATCGGGAAACAGAGATAGAGGATATGGGAACTTTCAAAATCTCGTCACGTACAATGACACATACTTTTGGATAGACACGTAACCTATACCTAAGATACTAAAATTGCAGGCACAGACGTATGATCCTGAAGGTGAGTATGTGGCGTACTGGTTACCACAGTTACAAGCACTTCCAAAAGATAAAAGGAACTTTCCTGGGAAGTCATATACTGAGCAAGTTGTACCACTCAAGTTCAAGACCGTCAGTAAACACAGTAGTCAGGATATGGCTTTGGCTGCAAGACGAACCAATTTTAGAGGGAGAAAATAAAGGGGCATAATAGATAAACTTGAAAAAGATGAAGATACAGCACGTCCTGCTTCTAATATATGAGTGATGAGGAATGTTTTTCAGTAAGCTGTTTTTCCTCAATGCTCTTTAATATCTTATAACTTCGACAATGTAGGAAACATAGACATCATATTTCATTTGCAAGCTTTCGAATTCATATAGATGCAAATAAGTGAGGTTGTTGCATTAAATACAAAGGTTTTGTAGTTCAAGTAAGGGTTCAGAGGACATTTTGCTGGATTTTCTCTACCTCTATTGTTGGTTACATAGTAAGATTTTGATATTGATCACATCTTACAACTAGCAAAGTTGGCTTGTTTCCTTCAAGAATAATTATATGTATAACACTTGTGAAACACTGCCTCACTTCAATATCACCAGTACCAACCTTGGCTTCCTTCCACATATATGGTAGCCATTGTAATCATTATGTTGATCAGCAGCAGCTACTGTACCTGAGAACTGAGCATCTTATGCCAATCTTTTTAAAAATAATAATTGAAAGCTCGGATTTATGTAAAAACACAAGAGCTTGTTTAGACCTCCAAATAAAAAATACGGCTAGATTGCTTTTACTCTAACCTAGACTAAGTGCGGAACAAGAATAAATGAGGGCAAACAATCGATAACACTACCCTAAGCTATATTAATTTAATATCAACAACAAAAGGAAAGCTTAAGAGTAGGGAAGAGACATGTTTCGACCCTCTAAGTTGAAATCGATCCATTAGAGAATAAAGTTAGAATACATGAATAACAAAAGACCTTTCAAGCCTAGTCTACTCGATGTACTTGAGCCCTCCAAGCTTCTGCTATCAACTGGCTTCTTGAAACCTTGTCTTCTTTAGCTTTACAGATCCCGCAATTCAGCCTGATTGCATTCACCAATGAATGACTCCTTCCAATACTTCCCAACATCACCAAAATCTCAATTGACACTCAGAATGAGTGAGGTACGTGTTTGGGCTATCAGCCTCTCAAGGATCTAGAGATGGAGAGGTAGGAGTTGAGGAAAACCACAAGAAAATGTGTAAATGATTGTGGGTATAACAATGTCTAACTCTCAAGTATATTTTCTAGGGTTTTTTATCTGGAAATCACTCATTACAATTTGTGGATAAGGAGGGTATATAAAGTGTAAGTAAAGACTTGGTAAAACAAAACATAACTTTTTGCCAAACA
This sequence comes from Castanopsis chinensis, assembly GCA_032878915.1. Lineage (NCBI taxonomy): Eukaryota > Viridiplantae > Streptophyta > Magnoliopsida > Fagales > Fagaceae > Castanopsis > Castanopsis chinensis. The sequence goes on along the minus strand of JAVQMG010000115.1, from coordinate 16,869,263 downwards.
GAATGTTTCGCAAGTACTTCGCAGGATGACCTTTCCCGCGAGACACTCGCAAAATCTATTTGTTCATCTTTTTAAGCTTGAGTCTTCACACTCTTTCACATTCATCCTTTACAATTAAAAACTCACATACATATGGGGAAATATGAGTGAATAAATTACAATTAAATTTGGCACGGAATTAAAACCAATACAAAATAGTTGTAAATTACAATTTTACAATAAGAATAATATAATCTTTTCCAAAAAAAAAAAAGAAGCTTGGTGTTGTGATGTAGAGAAAAAGTTTGAGCTTAAGATTTGAGATAAATTTTTTTTTTTAGAAAGGGCTTGCGGCGTGATAAGATTTCCATTATGCTCTAAGAATTTCTTCTAAAAGTGAAAGCATTACACATTTTCTTAATGAAATTGAGGCAAAGTTTTATTCTTTTTGTAAGTGCACCTTATAGTTCCATTATGCTCTAAGAATTTCTTCTAAAAGTGAAAGCATTACACATTTTCTTAATGAAATTGAGGCAAAGTTTTATTCTTTCTGTAAGTGCACCTTATAGGACCTAACCTAAGTGGACTGATGTGGACCGAATTGAATCGAAATGGACCGAATTGGATCAAATGGACTAAATAGACCGAATTGGATCAAATGGACTAAATAGACCGAAGTGGACTGAAGGAAATCCAAAATTTTTCCCGGATAAAAATAAAAATTTGGCTTATGTTATGTTGGGTAATAATATTGTTTGGGTTGGGACTCTTTTTTATCTAATAAAAATCCAAAGGCCTTAGACAACCCAGAAAAATAGAGATTGGATTAGGCTAGGGGCGTCAAATGGGTGGGTTTGGGTGGATTTGGGGTGGACATAATTGAGTTGGGCATATAAAACCCATTTACCCGTTAAAACCCATTTAACTAATTGTTTTTAACTCAAATTCAACCCAACCCAATTATTATGGATAAACCCAACCCACCCAATTACCAAAATTATCAAAATGCCATTAAAATAAAAATGACTAAAGTATTCTAAAATCTTCAAAAATAACCAAATATTAAACAAATCTCTTGTACTTTCCCACACTTTCTCACCAACCAAACAGTTGAAATCTACCAAAAAAAAACCAAAAAAAAAAAAACAGAAAAGTTAAAAATCTTGAAAGCCATACAAAATTTCACCCCAAACCCATAATCACGAAAGCCATACAAGAAAAAGCGGAGCCACCGTCGAAACCGACCTTCACGGCGGCGTCGTTACTGACGGAAGTTGAAAAGGACATTGTGGATTTCGTAACCGACGCTTTCAGTTTTCTCTTGCCGGCGCCAGTTTGTTCTTCCGACGAGTTCGGCCAACAGAATAACGCCTCCATTGAAGAGCTTCGTGCTCAAAGAGAAGCACAGATAGTGAGGGAAAGAGAGAGGCTAGGGTTTGAGCAGAGAGAAGAAGATGATGGCTAGGTTTGAAAAGAATCACTGAAACGGGCTGGTTTTTTTTTTTAATTATGGGAAGGGTTGGGCTGAATTTGGGCATTTTGTTTTTGGGTTAAATGGGGTTCCACAGGGGGGTTAAGTTAAAATTCAATAATTACTGGGTCTAATTAGGTTAATGTCTATTTAATTTAATTAATAATTGAATAAGTTTGGGTTAAATTAGAGTGGGTGAATTTAAACGGGTAAATGGGTTTGAGTTTACTTTGCCAATCCTAAATTAGGCTACAGCCCTATAGCCCAAAACAAATTGCGACAGTCTGGCCCGAGTGCTTCTATTAGCAACCCCACCCCCCCAAAAATAGAAAAGAAAAGAAAAGTGGGAAACACAAAAATGAAGATGTAAAGAATCTAGCAGGATGTATCCCCTCGCGACACAGCCGTGAAGCCTGGATTGACTAACCAAAGAAGCAGCAGCAGCCAGCACCAACCACCTATAGTCAGAGAGAGAGAGAGAGAGAGAGCACAACAAATGGCTGTGAGTATAAAAAATTTCCTGTATTTGGATTTGTATTTTGGCTCTCTCTGATTGATTGACAATGTGGTCTCTATCTCTCTTTCAGCTACTAATTGGGTGTGGAGAATCGTCGTCTTCGGCGTCCCACATCGTTGTTCTACGGTACTTGAATCGAGCCCTAGACTCCATCAAACACGACATTTCTCACCTCTTCGCCAATCTTTTCTGCTTCAACACCAACTTCGATTCAAATGCCAAGTAACTTTTACTAACTCTTTCTCTACTCCCTTCACACTCTTTTCTTTTTTTACTTTGGGTGAATTTGTGAGCGTGTAATTTTTTTTTTCTTAACATGAATTTGTGAAGGAGTTGTGGGAATGAGGATATAATGCCTTCTTCTTTCGAGGATCTGTTGGCAACGATTGGTGAGCGTTGCGAATTGAGAGCTCGAGACTGGCTTTCGAAGAAGAAACACGATAAAGGGGATCCATATGCTGTTTTCAATGTGTTGGATACAATGCTAAAGGACAGTTTGGAACGTTTGAAATTGATGAGGTTAGTTTTTTTAATGTGCTGGGTACAAATACAATGCTAAAGGTTCATTTTTGTTTCTCTCAGTATTTTTAAGTATAGACTATTGCAAGGGACTTAAAATTACCATTATATGATACCTGGATTTTCATTTTTAATGGATGGCTATATGACCAGAGGAGTTTCAGCAATTGATAGTGTAAAAATTTTGGTTTTTCGATAGTAAAAGAAAGAAAGAATGGTAGTTTGTTTAATATTAGTTGCCTTAATCTTGATGTCTTTTTTTGACAAGTTCGGCTTTTCAAGAATTGAACGGTCCTATTGAATGACTGACTTAAATATATTCTACTTGTAAATGTCAGCAACTAAAGAATTTTTTTTTATATATAATTTTTAATTTATTTATCGATATATTTTTTATTAGAAAGAAGGAGGGAGGGGATTCAAACCCTGGTTTTTTCTGTGGGAAGAATGCAGGAATGCCACTGACCCACAAGGCTTTTGGCATCAAAAATTGAAAATATTTGACATGTACAGCTAAATGTGTGTAAGAATAAGATGCCTATATAAAAAAAAAAAAGTTTGTAAGATGCAATTGCTCGTTGGTTTTTGACTCCCTTTTGTGACAATGGGATATTAAATATTGTTGAGGAATGTTTATCAAGTCTGGTGAATGAGTTCTTTCGTACAAGAGCTTTCGATTAGTTATGCTGGAATATGTCTGACAATATTCTTATTATTTTTTATATGATTCTAGAGTTTATAGCATGTCTTCTGTTTTTACCTTAAATTATGCAGGGAAAGCATAGCTCTGGCAGAGATTGGCGTTCAAGGGTGCGCTTTGGAAGTAAATTATGTTGAACATGCACAAATAATTAGGAACTTGTGTTTGGAGGGTAAGGTGGGTGTGGCTCTATGGCTTCGAAGAAAAATGATACATAAAGGTGTTGTCCCTGATGTATTTACACACAATTATCTTGTAAATGGACTGTGTAAAACTGGTGACTTGGAGAAGACAGATTGGCTTATTAGGGAGATGGTACAAATGGGTCCCGCTCCCAATTGTGCCACATTCAACACTTTCATCAAGGGTTATTGCCTCATGAATAATGTAGATAGAGCTCTCTATCTTTTCTCTACTATGGCTAATTGTGGTATTATGCCAAATAGAGTTACGTGTAACATACTTGTGCATGCATTGTGCAAGAGAGGTCTTTTGGAGGAGGCTGGGAAGCTTCTTGGAGAGATATTAGACGAAGATAAGGACAACAGAACATCTGATTTAATTACCTCAACCATACTTATGGATGGTTTCTTTAAGAGTGGAGATATGGCTCAGGCTCTTAGTCTTTGGGATGAGATGGCCCAAAATAATACCCGAATCGATGTTGTTGCATATAATGTCCTTATCCATGGATTTTGTTTGAGTCGGCACATGAACCTTGCATATGGGTATTTCTGTGATATGCTTAAAAGAGGTGTACTTCCTGATGTTTTTACTTATAATACTCTTATATCTGCTCTTTGCAAAGTTCAAAAATTTGATGAGGCTTCTTATATCTACGGTGTTATGTCAAGCTTGGGAGTTAATCCTGATCCCATTTCATACAAAATTATTATTCAAGGCTTATGTGTTTATGGAAATGCCATCAGAGCTCATGAGTATCTTCTTTTTATGCTAGAAAATTCAATAGTGCCTGAGCCTCACATATGGAACCTAATAATTGATTGTTATGGAAGATGTGGAGATCTTGGTAGTGCATTCTCCATCAGAGATAAAATGTTGGCTTTTGGTGTTCAGCCAAATGCGTTTACCTATAATGCACTGATTCATGCCCAAGTAAAAGGAGGGAACATTGCTGATGCTTATTCTCTTAAGAAGGAGATGCTTCTGTCTGGCCTTTATCCTGATGTTGTTACTTATAATTTATTGATAGGCGCAGCTTGTAACATAGGGCACATCCGTGTAGCACTTCAATTAAATGATGAAATGCTGAGAAGGGGATATGATCCTGATATAATAACTTACACTGAACTCATTAGAGGTCACTGTATTAGAGGCAACATGAAGGAAGCTTTAGAGCTTTTTGTGAAGATACAAAGATCTGGTTTACCAATTGATCATGTTCCGTTTCAGATACTTATTAAGAAGTACTGCAGACTGAGGGAGCCTGACATGGCATTTGACCTCTATCAGAAGTGGTTAACTAGGGACAAATGAGATTGTCATCTTTAATGGACTTTATATATGCAAAGGCATGGTGGAGTTGATCCTGGAAAATAAGGGCCAACTTTAGCTTGCAATTCAGAGCTTCTGCCTTGGAGAATTCTATATGATGGTGGCATTTTTTGCTTGTGGTGAATGTGAAACTTCCATCTACCCTTCAAAAATGTATGTGTCTTTCTGCATGTTCCATGAATTCTTTTTGGTATGTTGAAATATTTTTGTATTGATTGCCACTTCTATGTTAGGTCTGGTGTTTCGAACCTAGCCCTCCACTCATGTATTCCCTTTCTTATTTTCATAGGATTGATCATTATCATGATCATTATTTGATTTAGATGGGAAATGCAATGCAAGGGCCACTCATTCACAGATGTTATTGGGATGACTGGAGTGCATCTTGCCTACACACTGTACTGGTGAAGTAATTGTCATTTTTGAGAGGGCAAAGGTTTTCTGGATGAGATAACTGTAAATCACAGATTCAGATGGTCAGCAGCATCATAATCAGGTAAGCACCTTCAAAATTGTTGCTGCTGCTAGTCATAACATGATTTAGATGCTGGGATCAGTTAGACTTATCCCCCACACCAGAGAGAGAGAGAGATTTTTTGTGGTTGGACCTGGTAATTGCACATGATAGGTGCTGCTTTGTGCCTTTAAGCTAGCTTTGGGAAAACCCTGAAGATTTAAGATTAACATAAGAATAACTCTGTTTCCTGTAGCCCTAAAAAAATTAATCCAAATCTGTTAATTGTCTTTATTGAATTTGGGGGACTTTATTTTGTGGATTGTGTATATTGGTGCACATGATATAAATACTTTTAAAATTGAACAGATAGAAGAACTGGATTAGCCACTTTTCTTCTGCTTTAAAGGAAAGAATGAAGTGTATTCATATATTCAAGCATAAAAAAAAAAAAAAAAATTTAATATATTTTTTAATTTATATTTTAGATTTGGATTGGTGTTATTTGTTGCAGGACATATAATTAGAAATAAAGGAAACAGCACCAGGCATGTGACAAAATTTCATACAGGGACTGAATCTGTACACGCAACTGGAATACACCACTTTAATTCTTCATCCTTTCATCACAAGAGGAGAATATGGTCTCTCCACTGTAGCATGGTGCAGTAGTTATAGGTTCTAAAACTGTTAACAAATTCCTCTTAGACTCTGTTCTCTCACTGAATTGTTTATTTAGAAATCTAAGGGCTGTGATAGTTTACTTTATGGATTAAAAAAAAGGATATGCTTGACTTCAGATATACAAGAAAAGTGAATCATTTTGAGGAAATATTGATAAGGTTATTTTTTTTCTTTCCTTCTTTCTTTGGCAAGATTGAACATAAAGGCTGGAAAGGAGAAAATGCTTATTTTCCCCTTTCATGTGCATGCATATTTTATTTATTTATATCTTAAGTTACATGTGCACCCTAGTGCCAAGAACTTTGTAGCTCGATGGCATTACCTGGTTTCCTTTATGAGAACTAGGACTCAAGTCCTCCCTCTTACTTGTAACATTTGAATTAACAAAAAAAAAAAAAAAATTACACATGCACCCGGTGAGTGTTGAACCCAAGATTTCACCTTTCAACCCATTCTTCTTTTTCCATTAGATGTAAACTTTATGGACTACTTATGAACATTACTGTTTCTTGGGATGCCACTAATAGTTATGTCCCGCAACCTACCATCAATTGCACAAATTTTAGCCTCCTGTGATCTTAAGACACCTTCCCATGCTCACCCTTCTTAGATTTAGTTGTTATTCAATTTCTTCATGTGCAGTAAAATGAAAGGGAAAAAGGGGAAAGAATAATAATAAAGAAAATGAAAATTGTTACATGGATGCTCTAAGATGGAAAAATATTCAAAGCTTTATCATAGGCACTGTTAATATAATTGAAGGAGGCTGCGGCCCATGGATTTTGAGTGTTATTGTTGACAAGTAGTTGTAAACTTATAATTGGTCAGTGTTTCACCTCATACTTCCAAAAGTTCAAGAAGTGTTCTGCTTATAAACTGGAAACTTGCCTGGATTACAAATCCATCAATTTGAAGCATTTGATTGACTCTTGGTTGTAAGTAAATTAACTGTGAGGCACAAGCACTGCTTAATGATTTGGTGTAACATTCAGAGTAATCTCTCTCTCAAACGTTAAAAGGATATCAATGGCAGATTTTTAACTGCAAGGATAAAATGGTGACTGGGGATGTTGCATCAGGGTTGGTTCAAAGTAATCAAAACAACAACATCCTTGCCCTTTTCCTCTACCAATTTCTGTTGATTCATTGCTAGGAGTCAATTCTTTTTATTTTTGCATAAAATCATCTAACATTAGCGTTCATGAGAAAAGTTGAGAGATTAGAGGGTGATCGAAGAAAAAAAAAATGAAACTCTGGTCCACAGTTAGGGATGGCCATACCCATTGGGTATTGGATATCCAACCCTACCCGATCCAAATATTTCGGGTAGTACCCGGTTCTTAATGGGTAGAGCCTAACCGGGTAGGGTATGGATATTACCCGAATTGTTCGGGTAGGATATGGATATTACCCAAACCCGATCCGTATTAAAAAAAAAAAAAAACCTCTGTCACCGAACGAAATCCTCAAAAAACAACAAATAAATTAAAATCAAAATTATGCAAATAAACTAATTGAATCTGATGGACAAATATAGAACACATAAATAAACAACAAAAGAAATAAACTAATCGGACTGTTCATCGTTGAACAATCCGAGCAAATAGAGATGAAATCCCTCACCGGAAAATTTAACCATCATTCCTCCCCTTCTCTCTCATGAACAATCCGAGCAAATAGAGATGAAACCCCTCACTGGAAAACTATTGTTGATGTTCAGTCGAGGATGGCGTCCAAGCCGATCTAAGATCTGATTTCCCATTCGTCTGTATCAACATCTCCGCCTCTAAACGATCGATCAGACTGTTCATCGAGCTCTGTACGAAGCTTTCTTCGCAAAGCTCTTTGGTCTTTCTTAAAGCATTCGTCGAACGCCGATGAGCACGGCGTGTCGTCGCGATCGTGTGTGCCGTGAGTATGTCGCCTCCATTCTCCTCGCTTGACCTCGCCGTCGGTGAGTGACCACGGCGATGATTTCGGGGGATCTGAACACCTTTTAGACTCGGGCATCTGAGGACGCCATTGAAGGAGATGGAGATTGAAGGGAAGCTATTGTCTACGGATTCTGAGGACGCCATTGAAGGAGATGGAGATTTTATGAGTTTTTTTTTTTTTTTTTTTTTTATAGGAATTTTTTGAGGTTTTCATTCGGTGGGTATTGTGTTTTTTAAGTAAAATCTTTTGGTCTTTCCAAAAAAAAAAAAAAAAAAAAAAGGGTAAAATGTTTTGGATTTTTTTTTAAAAATAATTAAATGAGTTTCGGGTAGGGTATGGATATCCATGGATAATATATCCGGGTAAGGTTCGGGTATGGATACTAATGGGTATTGATATTCGGGTATCCATGGGTAAACTTTTCAGGTAGGGTATGGGTATACCCGATCCATACCCTACCCATGGCCATCCCTATCCACAGTGGAGAGAGTATAAATGGAAAAAATCTTTAATGTGCCAGGCGCATGAAATACCAGCTCGCACAAATGATGTCAAAGGATGGTCAGCGCAATGAGCTACAAAAACCCAAGTGTTAAGGATTTACTCTCTTTATTTTCTTTTCTTGTCAATTAAGTCATGTGGTGGGATGAGAACCCGAGTCTTCACTTTCCAGCTCATATTTAGTGCTTCTCTGATGTAACTAAAATATCTTTGATATAGAATTAGTGAAAAAAACAAAAAAATAAAACTTTGATGTAGCAATTAGACCAAAACCTGTCTTTCATGTAGCTATCTGGATTGATTACTAAGTAGACTCTCCTTTACATGCTTGCCGACCTGCTTGGTCAAATTATGATGTTCCTTGGATCGTGTGGGGAGAAGCCTTTATTTCTTACAGTTTTGAAAACCAAGAATTTTTTTTTTTTTTTTTGAGAAGAAGGCAGTTAGTTAAGTTAGAACATGGAATTTAGAGTTGATTTTGAAAGGGGATTCATGCAACTTTATCTTAAATTCTCAGCCATTAAAGATTACTCCTCTGAAGTTAGTTGGGTCGTTCAACCCATTTTTGAAGATACCTAAACAAGTGAAGTTTTTTTTTTTTTTTTTTTTTTGGTGTGTGCTTATAAATTAGCCTATTGTGTTGCAAATGGTAAAGCGGGTCTATTTCCATGAATAAAAAATTGAATAAGTTGATTGAATTAGGGATAAATAATGGATAAATTATATATGAGAAATGTGATGGATATTGATCTTAATAATTTTGAATATTTGTTAATATTAAAAATATAAGAAAAAAAAAATGTAATTCAAAATTTTTTTTAGGAAGGAATTCAAATTGAATTTGATGAAATTCACGGGGAATTAAAAAATATATTGAACTAGATAATATCTCTTAAAACGTAAAAGAATTCGAAGGCATATATTAATTATCAACTTTGAGAAACATTTTGGCGAAAACACCATTTTGGTTCTTACATTTTTGAGTTACGGTCAATTTGGTCTTTACATTTTTGTAGAAGTTAATTTAGTCCTTGTTATTTTTAACTTAGAGTTAATTTGGTTTCTACCATTAACTTACTAACGAAAAATGCCTACGTGGCTAATGGTGTGCTTTGTTGGCATATACGTTGAAAAAAAATATATAAAATCAAATATTTAATATTTAAAAGGCCACATAAGCATTTTAATATCAATAGAAAAGCCCATGTCAAACAAAAAACTAAACTGGAAAATTTAATTTAAGAAAAAATAAAGAAAACTTTTTTTTTTTTTTAATCTTCAATTTCTTTAGTTTTCTTGTGTGTATTGTTTGGCTGCATTTGGTAGCTAAAAAAGTGCAAGAATACACAAGAAAATTAAAGAAATTGAGGATTAAAAAAAATACGTTCTCTTTATTCTTTTTAAAATTAATTTTTCTAGATTAGTTCTTGGTTTGGCATGACTCTTTATGTTGTTATTGAAATGCTTATGTGGCATTTTGAATGTTAAATATTTGATTTTATGTATATCTTTTTGCTCTGTGTATGCCAACAAAGTATGTCTTTAGTCGTGTAAATATTTTTTGTTAGTGAATTAACGATAGGAATCAAATTAAGTTTAAGTTGAAAATAATAAGTATTAAATTAATTGTTATAAAAATGCAAAAACTAAATTAATCGTCCAAAATATAAGTACGAAAAATGGTATTTTGGCCAAACATTTTTTCACTTAGAACTTAAAAAAGTCTGAGGCATACATTAATCATTAACTTTGAAAAACATTTGATGAAAAATGAGTCACTGTTTTTATTTAGTAAAAAAAAATTACACCAGTGGAAAGTGACAGCCCAGTTAATGGCAACCATTTGTCTAAAATAACAGGAGAGTCAATGCTGAAAACGAGATTAAAAAGCTTGGGTATAAAAAATAAAAGAAAATGAAGACAGATTCTAGAAGTGGGAAAATGAAGAAAGGCAAAGGCGTTGGAAAGTGGGGAGAAAGAATAACATGAGAGTTGGGAAATGAAAGTTGAGTGGAATCGAAGTCTCTCGGTTATTTATAGCATTTATCGTTACTTAAAAATTGTCAACAAAAAAAGAAAAAGAAAAAGAAAAAGAAAAAGAAATTGACTGAAAAGCGTTGTTGAAGCTCTTGGACGTGCGTGGCAGTACCGCTTTAGCCGAAAGAATAAGCCCCTTACCCGCCCCTTACCGACCCCCAACCCCCTCTCCCCAAACATTTCTGGAAAAACCATTTTTGAATTTCTCGAGAAACAAACACAAACTCACACACACTCACGTACTCAATCGTAGATGCCTCGTTTTTTCCGTAGCATAATAATTACTCCTTCTTACGTTTCGTTTCCCACACGGACTTCATTTCCCGATTCTCATCATTACCCCTTCTCTCCCTCCGTGTGTGTGCGCGTTGAGATCTGAAGAAAAAGAAGAAGAATAAGAAGATTGAGATTCGTTGATTGAAGCTACTTATCTTGAAGAAAGTTTTCTGGTAATTTCTAGATCTATTCTCTTTTCCTTCGTTTTCGGATTCATCACCATCTTCTTCAATTTTTTTTTTTTTGATTTGGTTATAGTTTGAGCCTATATCTAGGTTAGGAGTCTCAAAATTTATTTAATTTTGGTTAATATAATTGTAGTATTTGTAGATTTGGAGGGGGAGAAAATGGCGGAGGACAAAGGGATTGGAGAAGGTGAGAACAAAGACGCTAGTACTAGTACTGCTGCGGCTGCTACTACCGACGCCAATGACAAGAAGAAGACGCAGCGCCGGGGAATTCTCTCTCGCGTTTGGAAAGGAATCTTCAGATTACACGGCGACGATTTCGAGAAGAGGTTGCAGTACATTTCTAAGGAAGAGGCTGCTGTTGTTGCCAGATTGAAGCGGAGATCATATACTTGGAGAAGGATGACTCGGAATCTTATTGTAATCTCTGTCATTTTGGAGGTACTTTTTATTTCTTTGTTACTTTCTTATTATTGTGTTTGATTGTGCCTTTGATTTGGTGTCCTTCTAGTTCAATGCAAGTTCTTTTAGTGCGAAATAGAGAGGGGGGAAAAAAAAAAAAAATTGGAACAAAGACGTAATTACAAATCGCCTATGTTGTTGAAGTGAATTACTTTCAATATTTGAGCAAAGAGCTTTGTAGCTCAACTAGTTGGTACCTTCTGGTGCTTCCAATTGGGACATCCAGGGTTCAAAACCCCCCTCCCCCACTGTGTAACTATGAATTATAAAAAAAATTTCTATATTTCAGTGTTTTTTATTGAAAGACTGGCTTGTCTGGTATGTTCTTAGATACCCTCACACAAACACACACACACACACACACACACACACACAAACCTGTGAAGAGACTTTTTTTTTTTTTGTTATAGGTAATACAAATTTTATTGAAAAAATGAACACATGATGATGAACACTCTGGACATGAAGAAAATACAAAAAGCTCAAGAGCTATAACTAACAGATTGTAGGAAACCAGAAATTGAAATACATTGTGTAAAACCCCAAATACGAGCCCACTGAAATAAAGTACCAATAAGAAGATGTTTTAAAAGATCAAAGGATCTCTCATTGTTATCAAAGATAAGGTTATTACGTTCCTGCCAAACTAACCACAATAGACAAACCTGTAAAGAGACATGCATGTATATTCTCACTTATGAACAATAGGAAATGATGAGTGAGTGAGTGACCCATGATAATTGGATTAGAAAGTGGCTATTTTCAATTATGTACACAATTTTATTTTTACGCCCTTGTCATATAACAAGTAATTTTGTCCATTGAAAGAAATTCACATGTCTTTGAAGATAAAGATTCTTCATTTCTCCTTCTTAAGACGCAGCTAGTGGGCGCATTACTTTCATGGCCAGGCTCACTCCTTTTTTCCTGATTATGCTTCTCATTTGTTTTCTTTCATAGATAGTATCACTGCATGCTGAATTTTATTTTCTGTTTCTTTGTATGTTCTGCGGTATATAGGAAGTATGCTATGACTCACTTTTTATAATCTTTTATTGAATTTTTTACTTTTTCTGATAAAAAAAATAATGCCCATTGAAGGTTTATTACAACAACATGGATAATGCAATAGCATCCTACATAACAATACTTATCAAAAAGCGTACTCTAAATTTATTATGGACTTGTTGTAATGTATGTGCAATATCTTTGGTTCCTGATTTTTGCCCCCATAGTACATCCCCAATGTACTCAGGTTGGCTACTTTTTTAATAATATTTTACATTACCTATATAAAAAAAAAAACCCTCCCACCCTTTTTTCTTCCCATCTTGTTTTCTCCAAGAACAGGTGAAAACACCCATCTCTCCTCTCTTTGCTTCCCCCCATTTTCCATCCTCCCTAAAATCCCCCAAACAAAACAGATGTTTTGGGTTTTACCTAAATTAGTTTCAATTTTCAGGTTATTGCCATTGGTTATGCAATTATGACAACAAGATCAACGGATTTGGACTGGAAGATGAGAGCATTTCGGATTTTTCCAATGTTTCTTTTGCCTGCTTTATCTGCTGCTTCGTATTCGGCGTTTGTAAGCTTCACAAGGATGTGTAAGTATGTCAACTTTACATCTAGATTGTTGTCTCAAAATTTGTCTATTACATGTCCATTGCGCGCTTTAAATCTTTGTTTTTATTTATCCCACAAAACTTTGTTGTACCCACAAGACTTCAGCCTTACCTAATTTGGCAATTTTGCTCCAAATTACCCTTTATAGAGTTTGTTGCTCTTTCCCATGCTTTAAGAAGTCTCTTAGCATTTTCTCTTGTCACGTTTTGGAATATTTGATGTTAGTTCCTACTATAAAGCTTTAATTGGAAACTGGGATCATAGGTTTCCATTGAAGAATATATGGACAACAAGGATTCTGCTCAAGGTTGCATATTTTGTTGGACAACTGCATTGTGGAAGATTTTGACAGTGGATAAGTTTTGTAATAAAAGGGGTATAGCTATAGAAGATTGGTGTTGCGTGTGCGAGGAAAGTGGGAAATAGTAGATCATCTCCTACTCCATTATTTTGTAGCAGGAGGAGAACTCTGGTCTGGTCATTAGTCTTTTCTTTATTTGGGGTTAAATGGGCGATGCCATCACTTGCTGGCAAAGGAAGTGTGGTCTGGCTAGATAATGCATAATTTGGAAGGCTATTCTGTTGTCGTATGTGGATTATTTGGAGAGAAAGGAATGTTTGAATCTTTGAAGTAGTAGAGCTATTGAAAATTTGGAAGGCTATACTGATGAAAGTATTTGTCAGTATTCATTCTTCTTTGTTTGTTTGTTGATATTTTAAACTTTTAGATTATAATTTTTGTTTGTGTCTGGAGCTGCTGTAGTAGACTTCTTGTGTATCAGAGTATTCTTCTCTTACAACAAATTGATTCTTTACTTTTCAAAATTTTTAATTTTCTCATAGGATGGTGGTAACCTGCTTGATACTCATTTTAAAACAGTGTACTGGCTGTGATACTCTTGGCTGATACATATTTATGTAAAATATGAGACATTTCAGCTTTTATTTATTACTAAAAAACTCTATTTTTTGGCATGCACGTCCTGTTTTTCTGTCTCTCTCTCTCTATGAACTTTATGTAAACTGCGAGTCCAAAGATAACCAGATTTCATGCACATCCAATTCTATATTCTATGAAGCCCATACAGAAGCACTACTTGCTAAGATTTCAAGGAATGCATGTTTTGATTGTTGATTAAATTATAATCTTTTGTAGTATAAACACATTCACTTTCAAAACCATTTTTTTGATTGATAATTATTTAAAAGTTCATACTGGTCAACGAAAATAAATAAATAAAGGCCAATGAGCTCTAGCTCAAGTGTCCCTTCCCTTGTAAGGGCAAGAAGGATGAGGTTGTGTGTTCAAGACCTACTGTATGCTTCTATAACTTACCAATAAAAAAAAAAATACCAGTCTGAGAATTAGGTAGTGATTCCTACCTAATTTTCAGACCAGCATTTTTTTTAATTGGTAAGTTAAAAAAATAAAAAAATTAGCTATTGATTTACCTAGAAATAAAATTAGGTGGTGATTTATAATCCTGAGGCATTGAGGACATGGTGCTGGTTTTTATCTCAAAGCCTAATGTTAACTTTTCAGTGGTACATTATGATGTGGTTGTTACTTATCCAAAAAAAAAAAAAAATGATGTTTTTGTTGTATCGAAGTTGCGTAATAATCATTTGTATCTTGTCATGTGATTGAATAGGCAATCGGAAGGATGAGAAAACTCTGGAGAGGCTCCGAGCTGAAAGGAAAGCAAAAATTGATGAGCTTAAAGAGAAGACAAATTATTACACCACTCAGCAACTCATTCAGGTTGTTATTAGAAGCTAGTCCTGTTGTATCACTTTCATCATTCTTTGTCTTGCCTAGAACTTTTTGTTGAGTTCTGTAGCCTATTGTGCTGTTAATTTTTATTAAAATTGCAAAGCTTGAGGATTTAGCCTTGATGCATAATTTCACCCTCTTTTTTCAAAAAGAATTTTAAACAAGTTATTTAGAAATCTTTGTTGTGAAGTTCACCTTTCTTGTTTCTATGAAGTAATTGGCTGTTTTATGTCAAAAGAAAGATATTAAATTATGGAATTGTAGGAAATTGTAGCAGGAGGGCTAGTTTAAAGTTTCAGTTGCCTATTTGGTGAATGACAAAATATGCATTGATGGAAAATTTGTGTAATGTCTAGATAATTAAATGAGTCAGCTTCCACCTAGAAAATACATGATTCTTGTAATGCTTGTGAAGAATTTATGGAAGAAGTAAATTTCATGTTAAATATTTATTGAAGAAAAATCAGTTTAGTGGGTAGAATGACCTTATATATATGTGGTTGGGTAGAGTCTGTTTTTGATTTGTTTTGCAAGGCATACTATGAGCTGAAACCTCATGGTTGAGCCTTGAGGTGTTTTCTCTGAGCCTCACTTCATAGTTTGTTTTTTTTTTTTGGGGGGGGGGGGGGGGGGTTGTTGTGTACAAATTTTGTACTTAGTGTAAGCTCTTCTGTGCAGAGATATGACACTGACCCAGCAGCAAAGGCAGCTGCTGCAACTGTCCTGGCATCTAAGTTGGGTGCAGACTCGGGCCTGAACATACAAGTTGGAGATGAGTCTAAGCTTAAAGCGCCAACAGGGAAAAGCAGTGATGTTGAATTGGTGCAATCTGGTGGGCTCCGAAATCGAAAACAAGTTCTCCCCCGATCCAATAGTATTGTGACTTCTCAATTGCATCATTCTGATGGAGAAACAGCTCATTCTGAGGGAACTGAGGTCGATCCTCGTACTTCTGAGCATAATCAGCTGGTAGTTAGTCATCACAGTCCTCAAGGATCAGCCACAATTGATGGAGGATGGATTGCTCGAATAGCAGCAATGCTTGTGGGCGAGGATCCAACACAATCTTATGCGCTCATTTGTGGCAACTGCCATATGCACAATGGTGAGTGTCAAAGGTTCCATCTCTTTTTTTTTTTTTTTTAAAAAACACCTGATGATGCACACCTGCACAGACATGCACTTCCCACTGTGTTCGCTGTGTTATCTGCAGAATGTGGTGGCGTGGAGAAAGCAAATTCATGTATTGTTTATGTACAGGGCTTGCCAGGAAGGAGGATTTCCCATACATTACATATTACTGCCCACACTGTCATGCCTTAAATAGGCCAAACCAGTCAGAGGCGCAAGTTTCTGATTCGAATGCCCCTAGTTTGGGCTCCTTGAGAACACAGGGCAGTGGTGATGTGATCGACAATGCCAGAGTTTCTGGTCCTAGTACCCCTAATTTGGGCTCCTTGAGAACCCAGGGCCTTGATGATTCGATCGACAATGCCAGTGGTTCTGCGAGTGAGAGTGGTCTGACAAGTAACAACACTGTAAGAGCTGGTTCAGAGATTGAGGAAGTAACTAAAGGGGCAACCTCCGAGCATATAGATACTTGAAAAGCATATTTGAGTGGAACCACGTAATTAGGGGAGACAGATTCTTTTCTTCACTAGGGCCTTTTTGTTCCTTATTTCTAATGAGTGCTGGATTTTCAATTAATTTACTTCTATTTGGTATTTGTATCAAGAAAATGTTGAGATGATACCTACGAGGAACTTTTTGTGCTTTCAGATTTATACATAGATTACGTGTTGACGTTGATTGTAAACTTGTAATTATGGAAATCGTTTGCGTGGTCTTCTTTTTCTTTTTTCTTTTTAAAATCCTATCCTGATGGAAAAGAAGAAAATTCTCCTCCTTTTTTGCTTCAAAATCTACTTGATTTTACTCCGCTTTAATTTTTTTATTCATTGTTCTTAAACTTCTTTATATTTGTTTAATAAATTATGTTTCAATAAAAAAAAAAAAAATATTTTTTATAAATATATTATTAGTAGCTCAGTCTTGCTCGTGTTTTGAAGCCATATTGATTAATCAAGAACAACAGTCACTACAGCTTGTATGCATCTGAGTGAATTTTTGTGATCAGTCAATTTTATTTCGTTCTAAGAACATATTCATTACTGAAGATGTTATATGAATTGATCTGAAATGTATTATGGATAAATCATAGTATAGAAGTTTGACAAGAGGAAACAAAAGAACATTAACTAAAACTTTCTATATAAAAAAAAGTTGAACTGTAAAATGTCCCATATCTTAATAAAAGAATCTAGCTATAAAAAGAAAATCATAATATTTCTAGGGCAATTGAATTAAATTTTCTAAAAACTTTTTATTTTTCCCTAGATTTACTCTAAATTTTTAGTAATTATCAGATTTTTCTTTTATGAATAAACAGTGTTGTGTTTGTCTTTATCCAGTATTATAATAATAAGAGTGTAAAGAAAAGCAAACAAAAGTAATTAATTGGAGCTGTAAAATCATCATGTCAGTCAGTCAGAATGCTGGTACGCTGTAAAAGTCACTCAACCTTAGTCCTCTCTGACTTAAGCTTGACCCCCCCAATAAATAAATTTAAAAAAAAAAACTAAAAATTAAAAAAAAAAACTCTCTCTCTCTCTCTCAAAAAAAAAAACCTCTCTGTTTCTCTGACTCTGACCCTTGCTCTCTCTCGGACCGTGTGACCTTTCCTTGCCAAAAATCATATTCATATAT
The DNA here is from genome assembly GCA_032878915.1 of Castanopsis chinensis. Classification (NCBI taxonomy): domain Eukaryota; kingdom Viridiplantae; phylum Streptophyta; class Magnoliopsida; order Fagales; family Fagaceae; genus Castanopsis; species Castanopsis chinensis. The sequence continues at coordinate 16,851,859 of JAVQMG010000115.1, read as the reverse complement.
ATCCTTTTTTTTTTTTTCCTTTTTCACTTATTATATATAGTTATATACCAAAACCAAAGAAAAAGAAGGGGTAAAGTTTTGTCAGCAAATTTATTTGTCGGTGAAACTCCAAGTCAGAAAAATTAAAATTTCATTCAAATAAACTTTCATCCCAAAAAAAGAAAAAAAAAAAAATCATTCAAATAACTTCAGTAAAGTTTCTCTCTCCCTATCTCCCTCTCTCTATTTTTTATTTTTTATTTTTCTGTTTTCTGTTTTTTTACTTTTAAAGTTTGTATCTTTTGATCTTTCAGTTGGCTACAGTCAGAGTTTTCTTTCTCTTTGATCTTCGCTCTCATCAGGTATTCACACCTTAACTTCTTTATCTTTCTGACTTCATTATATGTAAAACTTAGAACTTTTCTACTTGTAATTTTTGTTTTTTTTGTTTTATAGATTAATTTCCGTTATTTCGCTTTGATTGATAATAACAACCAATTCCTAGGATTCTTTTTGTTCCTCTTTCTTTCAGTCTTGTGTAAATTAATCATGATTTTTTTAATCAAAAGATCAAATTGAAAGATGGGTTTCTTGAATTACATTGTTTTCCTTAATGGGTGTCAAAGAAAACCCTAGAATTAGCGTAAATGCAGATAGTGAATGTAGACTTTTTTGCCCGTGGAGAGTGTTTAATGATTATTGGTATTGGTAATTATTATGGATTCTTCTCAGGGTGCAATGCTTGGGTAGAACTTTTTTTTAGTGAAATGTTCTTGGAAAACAAACAGAGCCTTAGTTTAACTTGCTTCAATGCACGTCTTTCTCTGATGCTTCACCAAAGAAAAAAAATATTTTGGGTTGCTCCTGAATTATGCTCTATGAAAAAAGGAAGACCCGGATGATATTTTCGAAACGCAAACTTGGGTTTTCAATTAAATAAGCAATCAGAATTGGATCCTACTCAAACTACACCTCTACCCTCCATGAGAAAGAAAGCAGTGGAGGGTAAGATTGGGGGTTTAGAACCTGCTGTTGTGTCTCCTGAAGCCCCCAAAAAGTAGTAGCTTCGTGCATTGGGTATGACCGTTTTATAGTTTTAAGAATTTCAGAAGTGATTTGCAAAGCATCTTGCATTTTCTTTGTAATTCTTGAGGCTTCTTTGTGTTAATTACAGGTGCACATTAATTAGTTTTTTTTCACTATCATTACTTATTAAAAAAAAAGCGTATTTTTTGCATGTAAAGAGAATGAAGTGTGATACTTATGTCATTAGAAAATCTTGTTACTTGTGTCAACTGCAGGGTCGGTCAGGTCCTTAAAATGAGCCGGCCAACTACGCGTAGTAAAAACAAACGACACAGACAAGAGGATAATGTTGATATCACTTCTGAAATATTGAGGTAAATTCAAGCAAGTATAAGTTTTTATCTGTGAATAAAGAGAAGGATGTTATTTTTTCTGTTTGAATATGTTTATGCTCCATTAAAAGTGCGCTTGCGTGTTTGTGTGTGTGTTTTATCTTTGCTCTTATGATTTTGGTCATTGTGTAGGAAAATTCACACAACTGGTGAAATAACAGATGACGATGTAAATCAGCTGTATAAAACTTGGAAACCAGTTTGTCAAGGCTGCCGTGTGAATACTAAAGATAACCCGAATTGTTTTTGTGGGTTAATTCCACCGCTCAATGGAAGTCGGAAAGTTGGCCTGTGGCAGAAGACGTCAGATATTCTTCAAGCTCTTGGCCCTGACCCGACCAAGGATCTTCGTGCTTCTGACACTCCTGTGGGTCTAACAAATCTTGGTGCAACATGTTATGCCAACAGCATACTCCAGTGCTTGCACATGAATAAATCTTTCCGAGGAGGTATCTTCTCTCTTGAACCAGATGTTTTGAGACAGAATCCGGTGCTGGATCAGCTTGCACGGCTTTTTGCAAAACTGCACACCAGTAGAATGGCTTTTATAGACTCAAGTCCATTTGTAAAGACATTGGAGTTAGATAATGGAGTTCAACAGGATAGCCATGAGTTCCTGACCTTGCTACTATGTTTGCTTGAGCGTTGCCTGAGCAACTCTAAAGTTTCCAAGGCAAGAACGATTGTTCAGGACCTTTTTCGTGGAAGAGTGTCACATGTGACCACGTAAGACTGGATTTATTTAAATGCTAATTGCATATGGTTTTTTTTTTTTTTTTTTTGTTGCTATTGAGAGTTTTTCTTTGCTTATTTGGACATTTAGACCATATGATTCTTCTTTTGCCATTTTTTTTTTTTTTAAATTTGGTTGGCTCCTCTTAAATTATGATACATGGTAAGGACAATAAGGGAACCAAAGAAAGCAAGACATGTAAGAAATTAATAAGCAATAAAAGAACAAAAGAGTTGTCATGATTATTTATTCACTTTAAACAAATTTCTTTCTCATTTTTGTAACTTAATCGAAAAAAAAAATTGATAAATCAACTTTTAAAGTTTGTCATCTCATAATTTTAAAAGATATTTAAAATTGTATTCAAACTTTTCCAATTATTGGAATTCCTCTGCCATGTAGTTTTTGATCATTTTCATATTTTTGAGGAAGTCCTCTTGCTTCATTTGAAATACCCAACATTTAATTTTTTTTTTAATTGGCATTGAATACTACAGGAAGTCCAGTGGGGTAACTAGGGTTTCAAATTTATGATCTAACCCCCAGTCGTTTTTTTTTTTTTTTTTAAACCTTTAGTATTGCCTTCTTTCTAGTGACTTGATTATAACTTAGTTGCAACTTTTAAATGCAAAGTTTGTGTTTATGAACAGCTATGAATTGGGCAATGAGCAGGAGTCAGCAACTTATGCTAACATGTAGACATAGTAGTTTCAACTGCTTTGTATATACCATCTCTCTCTTGGTTGAATTTGTATTTGTTTTGGTTGCCGGTGCTATTATTGCCTTCTTTCTAGTGACTTGATTATAACTTGGTTGCAACTTTTAAATGGAATGTTTGTGTTTGTGAATAGCTATAAATTGTATAATGAGCAGGAGTCAGCAGCTTATGCTTACGAGTAGTGGTTTCAATTGCTTTGTATAAATCATCTCTCCTTGGTTGAATTTGTATTTGTTTTGGTTGCCGTTGCTAGTATTGCCTTCTTTCTAGTGACTTGATTATAACTTGGTTGCAACTTTTAAATGCAATGTTTGTGTTTAGGAATAGCTATAAATTGTATAATGAGCAGGAGTCAGCAGCTTATGCTAATGTATAGTAGTTTCAATTGCTTGTATAAATCATCTCTCCTTGGTTGAATTTGTATTTGTTTTGGTTGTCGCCAGTGCTTGTATTATGATTTGAGTGCATTGTTAAATAACAAATCTGGTTGGATTCAATTGTTTGACAGCCTCCTCCCCCAACTATTGAATATTAGATGAGCCATTTTAGTACCATGATATGTTATCTTTGCATTGGTGGGTCATGGATAATCCTCGTCCACGTGTCCGCCAGGTGTGAGGGAGTTCCTTTTTTTTTTTTTTTAACCAAGTGAATGATATGTTTTTACTTTTTATAATCAAATGAAATTTATATCTTCATTTTCTTATGAGTGAATTGAACTCTGGAAATCTTTGGTGCTTTTAGTTATATGAGGAATATAATAATTAATTTTAAAGTTTATTTCTTTTAAATATTTTCTTTTCTGTAATCATTTTTCTGTGTGCATGCACATGTATGTCTGTTTGTGGAAGAAGGGGGTTTTAACTGGCAGTTGTTTTTATATTTTCTCAAGTGGTGACAAATATTGAGGATCAGTCACTGTCTTTAAAAATTATGTTTGCATGTTTGGCTTAAGTTAAACTTACATTGCTGTTTATCAGCTATTTTCTACTTTAGATGTTTTCACAGTCAATATTAGTTACTTCTAGTCAAATATATTTTTCACTCTTATATCTTTGCTTTGTATGTAGGTGCTCACAATGTGGAAAAGACTCTGAGGCTTCTTCAAACATGGAGGACTTTTATGAGCTTGAGCTGAACGTCAAGGGTTTGAAAACATTAGATGAGAGTTTAGATGATTATCTAAGTGTGGAAGAACTTCATGGAGATAATCAGTATTTTTGTGAGTCATGTAAAACAAGAGTCGATGCTACTCGCAGTATCAAGCTACGAGCATTACCCGATGTACTTAACTTTCAGCTTAAGCGTTGTGTTTTTCTTCCAAAGGTACTTCTTTATACATTTTTGAGAAAGTAATTTCCTGTTTATTGGCTAATATTCTGAATATACAAAGCTAAACTGAACTTTTTCATATCCTTTCATTTTCCCTAATTTTCTTTCTTTCATTTAACCAAATGCTTCATGGAGATGATGAGAGTTTTGAGCCAGTACTCTTGCATGGGTGTAAAGCAGTTAATGGCTTGATAAGGTTATATAAGGGACTTCCCATATTTGTTAATAAAAGAGAAAGCTTACAAATGAATGACGCTTACTTCATGGCATTTGAGATAGTTACAACTTTTAGAAGAATCGGTTCTTTTTTTATTCTTTAAAGATGGATTGCAATGGCAAGATTAAGTTCTGGACCTTCTCTACTACATTCTTTGAACTATCAATGACTATTCTTGTTTTTTCTTTTTCTTTTTTGATAAGTAACTATTCTTGTTTTTTCTAATAGTCTGGTCTTTTGTCTTCTCCCTTTTTTTCTTTTTCTTTTTTTTTTTTTAATAAATAAAATGTAATGTTCTTTTCTAGTTGCTTGATTTTGCAGGCATTTTATTGTCTGCTTTATTTACTGACTGTTTTAATGATAATTGCAATATGCATGATTCGTCTGGTCAATGGAAATAAATTACTAATTACATGTCTCACATAGTATTACTATATGGATGTGTGCATGCAATAGTCAATGTATTTATGCAAACGAATTATACATTGCACAATAATGTACATTATATATTTTTTAGACATGTATTTACATATTGTTTTATGTCAGTAGACTACAATGAAGAAGAAAATCACTTCTGCATTTTGTTTCCCTGGAGAACTGGATATGCGACAAAGGCTATCTGAGCCTTCTCAGTCTGAATTGATTTATGACTTGTCAGCAGTGTTGATTCACAAGGGAACTGCCGTAAACAGTGGGCATTATGTAGCTCATATTAAGGATGAAGATACTGGACAATGGTGGGAATTTGATGATGAGCAAGTCTCAAATTTAGGTCGTCACCCTTTTGGAGAAGGGTCTTCAAGTTCCCCTTCTAAAACTGTTGAAACCAAGCCTGTTCATCCATCTTGCTCAGAGCCAAGGAATATTGTAGCCAATGGAAACCACGTAAATTCCGTTGAGCCAAAATCTTCAGAGTCTATTACTAATATTAATGCAGAGATATTTTCATCAGGCGATGCATATATGCTGATGTATAATCTTAGGCAAGCCAGGAAGGACAGTGAAAAAAAAGATAAGGTGTCTGGTGCTAGTGATACAGAAATAGAAGCTGATACGGTATCTTTACATGATGGTGTTTCTCTTCCATCTCACCTTTGTGAAGAGATAAAAAATTGGAATGCTTCATATGATGATGCTTGCCAGAAGTATGAATTAAATAAGGAAGGAGAGTTGGATCGTATCACTAAAAGGAGACAGGAAGTGCGGTTAGTTCTGTCTGAAGCCCCTGTACGGTCAACTGAGGAAGCATTCTTTTGGATTTCTGCAGAATGGCTTCGGCAGTGGGCTGACAACATAACTCCACCGTAAGTATGAGATTGTATTCTACCTTAATTATTTTGGGTCTCTCCCATCTGCTTATGTATGTAATCTACTGTTGCTGCTTTCTCTCCCTCTACATCTGGCTTTACTCTGGGTTAATGTTACACCACTCTCTAACTCTTTATTGGATTAATATTTTCAAGATTCCTGCATTCTTAACACTCCAAAATTCATGGCAAAAGGATATTGTTTAATATTCAATCCATAAACTCATGTTTTGTGTAATTTTGAAATACAAAAGACCTGAAATTCAAATATATTATATTATATATGAAATAGTTATTGATCTCTAATACAATTTTCAAAAAGCTCATTTAATAAAAAGTATTGAATAGTGTAATTGACTAAGGGCCTGTTTGGGATGTACTTATAAGCCTAATTATTGCTTATTTTTCCTTCCTACTATTTGCGGGTCTCACATGAGTCACTCACTTATTTTATTTAACTTTTGCTTATTTTTCCTACTATTTGAGGGTCTCATGTGAGCCACCTACTTAATTTCTTTTACTTTTACCTTTTATCTACAGGACTTTACCTTTGATCTATAACTTTCAGCAAAAAACCTGATAAGTTGTTCCCAAGTGGACACTAAGTGTAATATTGACAATAGTTACACCAGATGTAACTTAAACCTAATGAACTAACTATATATATATATATATATATATATATAGGATTTTAGAAAGATTTCTTACCAAGAGTAGGTACCATATCTGCCCAGGACATCACCTGAGGATTCATTTTCACTAATTCTGTTATTTCCACTCCACATAACCTTTATCCTTTTATTTAGATGGTGTATATTCCATTTTTTCCTTTACGTGATAGCACTTAAGGGCAACTGTCATGTCAGTCTTAGAGTTGTGCATTCTATTCCATTTTTTCCTTTACGTGATAGCACTTAAGGGCAACTGTCATATCAGTCTTAGAGTTGTGCATTCTTTTATAGCTTATTTGTAATTTCCTGCAGTGTTCTTGACAATACGTCTATCCAATGCTTGCATGGAAAAGTCCCGCTTTCAAAAGTTAGTTCCATGAAGCGATTGTCTGCTAGAGCTTGGAACATGCTCCTCTCTAAGGTAATTACTTGTTAATTAGTTTGACATATGATTGCCAATGAGCTCTAGCCTAAATGGCACCTCCTTCCCATTTAAGAGGCTAAGAGCTACATGGAGGGCAAGGTCGTGGGTTTGTGTAGTTACCAATAATAAAAAAGGTTTCAAATTTTATGTCATGTTCTTCAGTTACTTTCCCTGGGCAGTTGTGTTGAGATGCTTTTATTTGTGGATTTTATGGCTATTTTGCGACACTCAGCTAGATTCAATTTCTAAATCTATATGAATATTTGCTAGATTTACTGCAAAATTATATTTTGGAGCTCTTTCGTGTATCCCAGTTTGCTTCTGTTGGGACATATTTTTTCAATTTCACCATCGATGGTTTTTGCAATAAATAAAACATAATAAATTAAAATTAAGTGATATGGGTTGGATTCATAATAGTTGTAGATACTGAGAGTTGAGATAGAATATTAGTAAAATTTTGTTTTGGGAGAAGAAACAATTGATTTACAAAAAGGGGAGGTGGGGAATTTCTCTAAATTAATTAGTATTTTTCCAATAAAAAAAAATTAAAGAATTGATTTTTTTTTTTACATTAGTTATCTACATCTGGTTTAGGTTTTCCTCTGTTCTATCCTCTTCATTCATTGGTTCTATCAATCCAATTATGCATTCCTGTCTCCTTTTTGCTACTGACTTGCTTTACCATTCCTTCTTTTATTTGGTGAGTTACTAAATGCTTGTAAATTCAGTATGATGGGGGGCCAACACTGGCCAATAATGACTACTGCATGGATTGCCTTATTGATGGAGCCCGTACTGTGGTATGCGGTGATAGCTACCGGGATAGAAGAACAATAATGAAGCAAATTGCAAACGAGGCAATTCAAGGGACCTCTGTGGATGGAGCATATTATGTATCTAAGGCATGGTATGACTGTAAATTATCTTATTCCTTCTCATCTGTCTCCGAATATGCCAGTTTATTTTAATTATTTAGCATATGATCACCTGTGGGGGAAATTTTCTCATCTTAAATATAAACTGATCAAAAGAAAAACTTTTAGTTTCTGATGATCCCTTGCACTTGTTATATGACATGAATGGAAGAAAATACTGTTTTTCTTCTTAATTTGTGCTTCTCATCATGCATCATACTATCTACCAATTTCACAGTGATGCAATTCAGGTTTTGATATTTGTAGGTTACAACAGTGGCTAAAAAGAAAAATCCTTGATGCACCCTCTGAAGGTGATGCTGGACCAACAGAAGCAATCACATGTCCTCATGAGCAACTTAGGCCTGATCAAGCTACTGGTGCTAAGCGAGTTCTGGTTCCTGAGAATCTTTGGCTCTTCTTATATGAAGATGCTATTGCAGTTAAACCTGATGATCTGTCGGGGTGCTCAGCTTTTCCTTCTGACTCTAAACAATGTTCTCAATGCAGTGATGATTTATCTGAAGAGGCAGTCAAGGAGGACTCTTTAAGGTGATTCCAACATATATAAGTACTGTAGACCTAATATGCTTTTATAGCTGTCTGACTTCAATTATATACACTGTAGAGTTGTGAAGCTCAAACAGCGCCAGAATCATGAGAAATTAGCAACAGGGAAAAGTATTCCACTTTTCCCAGATTGCAAGTATTACTTAGTACCCTCCTCGTGGCTTTCAAAATGGAAAGACTATATTAATGCAAGTGGGAGGAATGTCTCTTCATTTGGGAAACCTGAGACTCTGGACAGTGTCATTGATATGCTGAAGTGTGAAAAGGTGACTTTCTACTTTGCTCTGGACTGCTTCTATCTTATTGTATTCTTGCATCTCCAGTGCTTTGTGTGTGTTTGAATCTCTTTGGTCATTGCTTATGATTTTATTTAAGTTAATGAATGATGATGATGGTGATAGTAATGGTGAATGAGGTTTTTGAACAAACGGTCCATAGAACTTTCAAATTGTGCCAAATAGACTCACTGCTAAATTGACTGCAATCCAATTTGGGCATACTGCTTCATATATGATCTTCAACATTTTCTCTCATTGTTTTCAAGATAACTATTGTAATATAAATCTTGTGTTTTTGTTTGACCAGCATACACGACTTCTTGAAAGGCCACCTGAACTAGTTTGCAAACGTGGTACCATATTTCAGAAGGTAAGTATATGAAACTGATATATCATACCTGTCATTTTTTATCAGCAAAGGAGTAGTTGAAGTTTTCAATGTCTGAAGTTACTGGTGTTAAGTAGCAACTTTCTGCTTCAAGTCAATTCTTGTATAAATGCTGATTTTTTTGTTCTTCTCTTTCCGTTGTTGATTCTAGACAGATGGGTTGACAATCATTACTGAGAATGATTGGAAATGCTTCTGTGAAGAGTGGGGCGGTACCAAGGAGAAAGGCATATCTGCGATAATTGAGTACAGTTGTAATGCAGGAAATTTTATGGTTGGGAACTGTGAAGAGTTGCCAGTATGTGAGGAGCATCTGAGTTCCCACGAAGAAGTGAACACTGAGAATGGGACTAGACAACCTGCGATCAGGACTTGTCCAGAGGTAATCTTAAACTTTGCCTTTGTCTCCGTTCTCTGTGCTGCATAGTGAGGAACATTTTCTCTTCATTTTTAATTGTAGCCTCCCTGGGCTTTCTTATAATTTGGATATGCTATTTGGGAGTCAATCTATTAGGAATAGGGCTACATAGTTATGGTACATTTACACTAACATCTAATTGAAGACAAGATCTGATAAATACAAACAAACATGGGACAGCATATATATTATATAAGAAAACGTCGTGTAAGCCATCGAGAACCTTTTGAATCAAAGTAGTGATTCAAAAGGTTCTTACAAAACAAAGGACAACCATATATGGTTAAAATAAAAGTCTAATGCATTTTTTTATCTTTAACTTAATTTAAGTTAAATTTAAGAGAAGAAAAAATACTTCTTTTTCGTTTTCTAATTGTACAATTTTTTTTTAAACATATTATTCTAGTTATAGTATAGTCTTGCTCTTTGATTTTGAATTTTATTCAGGAAAATTTTTTATTTATAAATAAAAAATTAGATATAAGAGTTTCGAAGGAAAATCAGATAGTTCGTAAAGGTGCCAGGATAATTGACAAGGAGTCTGCCACTCTTGCAGACATGAATATATTTCCTGGAGATAAGCTTTGGGTGATAGATTCAGAAATCCATGAGCACCGAGATATTGCTGGTAATTAGCATTGTCATACTGTGACTTGTAATTAGGGATATGTTTTTGTGATTGTATACTGGTCTTTTAAGTGTTGGTTGTTGGAAGTAGATTGGACTTATATAAAATGTCGTTTACATGATTGTATGACAAGTTAATTATGGGATCTACAAGTTTCTAGACAAGAAGTTTTGGACCTCTGTGATTTATTAGGAATACTGTATAGTGTAGGAGATTCTTAAAATCAGTGTTCTAAATTTTGGTTTCTGCAAGTATGTTAAGATCCCAGATAGAGTAGTACATTGATGCTTTTAATGATGACACTGTTAGTGAAGACATTTGGATTATGGAAAGTATGTCTTTGAGACCTTTCTGGTGCAAGCAATGCTCACAAGGCATAACTTCTCAAAATAACCGTGCATGTAACATGCCATTTTTAAGATTGCAACAATATCATTGGCAAGTTCTATGATAAATCACAACTTTTTCCTTCTCTGAAATCCTTATGTAACATTTTTTTTTTGTTAGGTAAATACATATTATTCACAAATCAAAATTTAATATATGACCTTATTCTAATGTAATGATTATGTAAGAAGCTAATCAAATAGAAGAATTTAATCTCCTTCTCAACATAATATAGATAAAACATTACTATTTGTTTTTAAGTATTCTTACAAAGTTTTGTTTAAATCAGTAGGTTGAATTTCATTTTAATTTATTAAAATAGCTAACTATAGCATGAAATTGAAACTTTGTTTTTTTACATAATGGAAACCTTATTGGAGAATTTCAGTCCCGTCTTGTGTACCATTAGTTACATTGTAATAAATTAACCCTTGTTTGTACTAATTTGCCTTGTCAATGTTTCACAGATGAGCTCTCTGACCAGAAAATGAATGTTCAACATACAGAGGAAGGGTTTCGTGGAACACTTTTGACAGCAAATATTTCTTCCCAGGTTGTTTAGAAAGCACTTTAACATTGCGACATCCAACTTCTTTTAACATGATACTGGGAGAGGAAACTAAGCAGAGTTTCAAACCTGCATTGGGAGGTAAGTTGCTAGTCATTATTCATCTTGTTTGCATGTGGTATGTTTTCATGAATGCCATAATTTGAATTCCTTATTGTCTTGAAAGAAGCCATATTCTTTTTAGAGCCTGAATTGTGTTGACTAGCGTCTGTTACTTATTGCTGGTTCTTAATTGATATTTATGTATTTATAATACTCAATTTGTATTTACTGTTTTCACTTATATATAGGATTGTATAAATTTTCTAAATATGAAACTTAAAAGTTAAAAAAACCTATGTCTTCAAACCATGAGGCTTGCATCTTGCCTTGTGAGAGGTTAAAAAGCCTTGCCTTACATTTTCTTCTTTAAAAACTATGGCTCAGATACAGGGTTGATACTTTTTCTATGTTCTTTAGAAACTTATTAAGGGAGTACTTAATAACAATTGTATGTTAGCATTCTATTGTTCTGGCCACTGGTTGGGTTATGAACTATTCATTTGGCTAAAATATTAAACCTTAAAACAACAAAGTTTCTGGAAAGCAACTACGATTTAAAATTTACAAGTAGGCTTCCAAATAGGTTTGAAATTTGAGAGCTGCAAGAAAGATTCTGAAACCAACTATTGTTTGAAATATGTTTTTGTTAGCCACTCCTAAATTCCATTGTGGTTTTTGATTATTTATCATCTTTTTGTCTTGGGCAGAAGCTGTAGCTGTACCTAGGTCGATGAGTTTCTCCCTTCAGAAAAAAAGCTGGTTTGCTATGTAAAAAATGTTAGGGCTTGTCAACATTTTGCCTTGGAGAAGAGAATTGCCTCATTCTCCATTGATTGCAGTCTTTGCAGACTCCTCAGAAAGGATATGAATCAAAGTATTGTTGCATATCTCCTGCTGTGTCAAACATGTGGGTTTTGGGTATAAATATATTGGGTTCAGTTTGATGCTCGCATAGATTTTGCTCTTCCTTCAGCCTGCATGAAGTCAATATCATCCACAATGGTCCACTGTACACGTTTACGGCAGATTGGCTAATTGGTTACATGGTTCATTAATGTATATCTAAATGTCAAATATAACCAGGCATGCATATCTCCCTCTTGGGTTGAGACTCTCTCTCTCAAGTCTAAGTCGACAACGGATATCAGAGTGATACTGATACTAACGTAAGCGGTCTTTTTCAATTCAGTATTTGATGTTTCAAGTTTGTCTTTTTCGTTTCAGTCCTTTATCTGTAAATTGTTTCAACGTATTCTTTTGTCTAGTTCTGTCCAATCTTGCTGTTAATTTTTGTATTTTTTCACTTACCAAAATGGTGTCATTTGAACTTGACACTGTGGATTGGACAGAATGACTACATTGGAAATGAATGAAAAAGGACTGAGATGAAAAAAATGGAACTTAAAGAACTGAATTGAAAACATGTCAAAGCTGGGTATAATTTGCTGTTAACCATATCTTTGCGTTTTAATCTTTAAAAAAAGGTTTATGATATTTGGAAACTCTTCCGTTCAACTTTTATACCCTTGTCTGTGTTTAATATTTGAGGACAGTGTAATAAACTAAGTATTCACATATTCTAGCCACGAAATTAATAAGGCCCTTTGAGATAATTTTATAATTTACCCGTTTTGTTCAATCGATTGTATAAAGCCATCAAACGGAGAACTAGACTTGAGAGGCTGAAGGATGGAGCGGGCGGTTGGGGTTGTATCATGCTGTTTGGCAAGACCTTCTGTGTTTAAATTGATAACAAAAATCCCATTGTGACATTGCAGCAATGATGGATCCATTTTCTCCGAGTGATATGGTTGTTTCCGGATAAGCTAATTTTGGTACTTTGTGATGGCTGGAGACTAAAAATTTTCTTAGTGAACTATAACACTATTCCTTAAATTCATTCAAGCGGAAATTCTAGATCTAAGGACTTAAAAAAAAAATGTTGTGAGCAAGGAAGTCAATACCGTACCGGAAGCTATACCGGTTTGGCCACCAGTACGGTATATTTCGGATACCGGTTAATACCGATGTACAATTTCGGGTTTACTGCTATTTGATATATTTAATATATACACACACACCAAATCCAAATTAAGTAAAAAAAATTGAAGAGATCAAAGGTTAGGTGAAATAATGAAGTTATCTACAAAATACTTTCATTATTGATTATTTTAGAGACAAAAACTGCCACTATTAAAAAAAAAAAAAAAACACAACATTTTGTGTTTCGGTCCGGTACGGCTGGTACGCAATCGGTGTGGCCGGAATTCGCCGGTATGGCCGACATGCGGTCGGTATTTTTTTTGGTAAAAAATATGAGTGTACCGGTACCGGTGCACTGGCCGGTATGGTATGTACCGGCTGGTATGGCCGGTACCGGTAAGGTATCGGCCACACTGGTTGTGAGACATAATGGTTGACGTAGTTTATGTTGTGAGACATCTTGGAAACCCAAATGATCAGAAATTGCATAATAGTTGAGGGAATGGTTCTGATAAGCTTTTCCAATTAACATGGCTAGAGAAAACGTACCCAGCATCTTATCCACCACTCCCAACCCATATAATAATTTTAAATTAATTATTAAAAAGAAAAAAAGCACCCGACAAATTTGGTCCTCTAGTTGCTCTTTTTGATACAGTTTTTGCATATTCTTCGGGGCTGGGGGAAAGAAAGAGTGCTGGCATTATTGTGAGTCTGACTCAGATCCATCGTTTCTGGTTTTTGGAGTTGTGGGCTCCTCCGAACCAACGATCCCAGCTCACGTCTGCCGGACCCATTGTCCTACATCAGACCATGCACCCTCTCTTAGTTATGAAACTTACAATTTATAGCAAACCATAACAAAGAGTACATAATTTTCTCCAATCCCGTCTTAAAAACCGCCACATAATTGGTCGGAAGAGATTTTCTCTTCTGAACTGGATTGGAGGAAAACTTTGTGCTTATAACAATAACGGAAAAAAAAAAAAAAAAACTACAGCAGTTTATTTCTTACGATGGAAGCAGTGGATCGGGGATGGATTCAACACTTGAAATGAGTCTGTGGAAGATGACAATAATGATGATCATATATTATATAAGTGGTCTGAATTGTGGTGATGAAATTAAACGAATAAATTGGCTAATAAACAAGTGTGAATGAAAGATTTGGTTTCTACTTACTCTTGGCATACTGCTGAGGATTTGCCTAATGCCTCAACTTGGTCTAGCTCTTCCTGCACCACAAGTTCACAACGTTGTTGTCGTTGTGTTTTTTTTTTTTTTTTTTGGGTTTCCCAAAACAAAATACGTACGTACCATATGATTATGGTGATTAAAGAAGGCTGTGGATTACCTGGATTGCGTTGATTTGGCTTTGGAGATTGGTTATTGCAGCTGACATCCTATGCTTCCCAAAGAAATTGGTGGGATAATGAGGCCCTGTTGCTTTTGCATTAGCTTCTCCTTCTAGTACTCTCTTTGCTTGATCTCCCTCATGTACTGCTACTATTGCTGGAGCTGTGTCCTCCATTACATTCACACAGACTCAACAAGCTACTTTTACTGCTGCGAGACCAAGTCTGTGTGGCAATTGGAAATAAAGAGAGGAAAGGTCGATGGCAAAGGAAGAGAGAGAGAGAGAATGGGGGCCAAGTTTTTGTACGCATGATTAAAGCTAAAGTGGACCAAGTATATAAAATGTTGAATAATAGAAGCAAGGAAGGTGATGTTACAGCTATACGAGTAGAAATTAATTAATGAAACGAAGTAGTCAGTCAAAAAGAAGAATATGGAATGTGAATAGGCAGCAAGCCAACAAAGACTAGATTAGCACAAATTACCAAGCAATAAAAAAAATAGGGTGAGAGAGAGAGAGAGAGAGAGAGGCAAAGAGCATAGATTGTTCAAAGGTTTTGTCATGAGTTCTAGAAGAGTTTCACTATTGGCTTTGGAACATACCATTTAAAAAAAAAATTAAGGCAAAAAACATTCTTTACTAATTATACATGCTAGATAAAATTAATAAATGATGATGATTTAAATTTTTTTTTTTTTTGAAGAGATGATGATTTAAAATTATATAGAGCTCAAAGTATCATTATGGTATTAACTAAAGTTAATCTTATGCTTAAGTTATGATTTACAATGATGGAATATTTTACCTACATAGTATTTTGAGAATTTCTCTCGTACCTAAATTTATGCATGGATGAGTTTATATATGTGACTCTGACTAATTGTCGGTTGTCCCATAATTGTTACTATATTCCATAATTAGGTTATAGAGTATAGATTTAAACAGATATCTCATAAATGTGTATCTATATTTAAATGTGGCATATTTGCCTATATTAGAATAAGACATATTTGTGATATGTATTACTCATATATTTTGTTATTACTCATGTATTTATTTTTGGTTATGATCCCAACAAATAACTTTTTTTTTGTTTTTGTTTATTAAGTCTTGATTATAGGATGTTCACACAATTTCCTATTTATGATGACAACTTTATATCTAATGATTGAAAATTGGGAAGTATTTATTAAATTTTGCGCTAAATTGACCTAAACTAGGAGAGCTTGCGAGAAGTCACCATTGTTTGTGAAGGTCGTATTAGAACATTCATCGCAAGTCAAAACCTGCCACATTTTGATGCTTGGCAGCCATGACTGAGTCTCCATCTTTGCGTGTGAATTGTTTTTGACACTTCGATTAGGATGGTTCATTGGTCCACCCAATGACCCATTCAAACAAATGCTTTTTTTTTTTTTTTTCTTCTTTTGGGGCGAGTGCCAACATGATGAGGCCTCGTGTGATGTTGAATGTGACATTATGGTTAGCCTTAAAAAAATTAGATTCTCCATACCTAAAAACTTCAAAAAAGTGAAGTGAGTAAATGCAACACATAATAATAGCCTCAATTTCTGGCTTAGCCTTACCAAAAAAAAATTTTAAAAAATACAACCATAAAAATTAAATAAAAAAAAAATCCTCAGCCTCTGATGCAATTATTGTTAATACTTTTTCCCCCTCAAGCTGCAATTATACTTGCCTTTTAGACAGGTCATAAGTACCAGTGTACCACTTATGTAAAAAGGAAAAGCAAAACAAATATATATACTTTTTTTAGTAAACTAGAAGGTACTATCAATGACATAAAACATAACCATAAGAAACCAGACGGTGACAACATGTTCTCCCACTTTATACTCTTCTGGTCATACTGAGCTATGAACATCTTTAATTCAAAAAATAATAATAATAATAATTGTAATTGTTGATGCCCACTTTGGTAAAAAGGCTCAATAATAAGAAGAAGCCTAACAATATAAAAAGGGCAAGGGAAGAAGAGTTAGCAAGGCAAGAAAAAATTATTAAGCTCGAATAGCAAGAATAATGGTCTACAGACCTATAAAATAGTAAAAATGCCATAAATAAAGCAAATGGGCCCCAACGAAGCCCAGAGGAAGGAGTAGGAAGCCCATTAGTGTCATAAGAAATGTGAAGCAAGCAAAAATGGGCCGAATGAGCCCAAGGAAACGAATTAGTAAATGATATGGTAATTAGGCCGGAGAAGCCTGAAAGATTTAGGAAAAACCCATGAGAAAGTAGTAATGGAATGGGCCAAGGATGCCCAAAGAAATGAAGCGGGCTGAGTAAGTCCCAAAGGGATGAAATGGATCAAGAAAGCCCAAAAAAGTATGAGAATAAGCTTAGCAGAAGTACTGGGCAACGTGAATTGAGTAAAGGGAATGTGTGCGGCAGGCCTAAAGGAGGCCTAGTAAGCACAAGTCAAACGACAACATGGCAGAAGCAGTGAAACGACATGGTAGAAGTGTCAGCTGACCCACAAAGGGTTAAAAAATGAGCAGTAGGATGCATAGAGGGATTAGATCAATCTATAGGCCACGACAAACGCATGAACGGCAGACAAGCCTGAACTCACATGGGAGTGAAGCACGCACAAAGCTCAGGCACCACCCACTATAGGCGCGGTGGGCCATGGGTCAAAGTAAGAGAGAGTATGGTCTGGAGGTGGGGAGAAGGGGAAAGTCTATTCTGGGATTCCTGCTCAAAACTCTTTTGGGAAGTGTCCTGGGATGACATACCACCCAAAAGGGGGAAAGATGAGCTGGAATCACCAGGTGCATACCATAGGAATTAGTAAGAGAGAATGCCCAATTCTTATCCGGAGGGGAAAGCCACAGAAGGCAAGAAAGTAAAACAAAAACTCTTTTTGTCTGGAATTAAGACATGGTGCAGCCAGCGCAGGGTAGTGGTGCTGGCTGAGTAGCCGACAAACGAGTGGGTGGTCCTAAAAGGACACCCATACCAAGCCAAAAGTAGTGAAGGCGTAAAACAGTAAAACTCATCACGACATGCTATATAAAAAGGCCTTAGCTGTGCATGCCAAAAGAGAAGGGAAAATAAGAGAAGAAAAGGCAGAGAGAAAAGAAAACGAGTGAGAGAAAAACAAAAGGAAAAATAGACAGAGCAAAAAAAAAAAAAAAAAAAAGGAAATGGAGAATACAAAAAGTGTGATAAGGCATGCACCAATAGGCTATTTCTTTCTCTCCCTTTCAATAGCCTACTTTCTAGCAAGTTAGAAAACTTGGGATCAAGCCATTTAGGTCCACTTCTTCAAAGTAAGAAATTTCTATGGCAAGATTTTCATGTGAGATTGCTTACATTGAAGGCTGGTTCCCTTCTTAGACTTAATCTGCCTAGGAACAAAATACAACAGACTAATTCCCCTTTGCCTTCCTTTGTATAACTAACTAAGCAGTAACCGTACTCTTGTCATATTCACACAGTCATGTTTTCTTAACGTCAATAGACGTACCCTTGTTGTATTATATGCCTCCTGCCATAACATTTTTTTTTTGTAACAAAGTCCTCTATCGTAAGAGAAATATTAATATCTTGGTGAAAAGATTCTAGTTTGCGCATAAGCTGGCTTGAGGTGGGTTCAATTAAGCCGATCCTGACTCTCCTATCCCAGAATCATTGGCCTATAGTGCGGCAGGAAGCAGTCTAGCGCAAAAAGGAAAGAACATAAAAAGGCCCACCACATTTAAATTAGCAACTTCGCTAGAGAGTCATAAAGACAAGGAAGGTAGATAAAACCCTCACAAGCTATGCCCCTGAGATAAAAAAACAACGCGAAACATGAGTACTGTGCCCTTACATGCAGATTCAAGACCAACATCGGCCCACCAACACCAGCCCAACCAAGAGAAGGGTGTCAATGGAGCAGGGGCTAAACCTCAACAATAGTAAAGAGTTCCCACTGATAATGCCAACTTTTTCATTGAGGTGCTGCAGTCAGTGCAGCATTCCCAGCAGCAGATAATGGAATAAACCCACCAAATGAAGGCAAATAAGACAAAAGAAAAAGGAAGCCAACATGACCCAGAGTATGCAGCAGACAAGGATGAGACCCCAGTGGGAGGTGGTCCACAGAATGTGGAGCAATGTTTTATCACTATGGCTAAAGTTGCAGCACTTCTAAAGCGGGAAAGGGTTAAAGCACCCAAGGAAAGGTTTTATGTGCGAAGACCTCCTTATCCACTGAGGATACTTAGCAAGCCATATCCTAAGAGGTATGAACCACGAACTTTTGCACAATATGATGGTAGAAAGGGAAGTTCCATCGAACATGTGAGCAAGTTCATTGACATCCTCGGCCCTTACGCGGTAGAAAAGGATTTGTGTCTTTGAGAATTTTCCAAATTACTATGTGACCATACGTACACTTGGTACGCCCGTTTGAAACCAGGGTCAATACTAATATGGGATGACATGGTAGACGCATTTTGAACTAAATACTTTCATGGGGAAGAGACGGTAACGCTCGCGACTTTGTAAGCAACTAAGCAAAGAAGTGGTGAAGATTTGATGGAATACATTAAGAGGTTCAGAGACATAGGCCTTGACTGCTATGACCACTACGAAGAAAAGGAGTTAGTAGAAATGTGCATGGGTAACATGATTATGGAATACAAAGTTATTTTGGAGAATCTAAAAATCTCCTAATTCGCATAGTTGTTGCAGAATGCCTAAAAAACTGCCCAATCAATAAGGCCAAGTTCTGACAGGCCCAAAGAGTGGCAGAACACTCCACAAGCCATGGCAACGTCCACCGGTGAAAATAAGAGAAAGTCTGACGGGACAGAGTACAAGACTCCTCCACCATTACCATGTACACCGAAGGAGCTGGACGTGCTCCTGGATAAATGGATTGAAGATAGGGTCTTTAAGCCCAACTAGGTTTCCCGGGATCCCACTGAAGAAAAGCAGAAGGACCCATGTTTCTGTTGTTTGCACAATTATGTGCAACACCCTATCGTAGAATGTTGGTCATTCCGCAAATTATTACATCAAAAAATCAAAGAAGGAACTTTTAAGCTATCTCAACCGGAAGTTCAAAGAAACTCGCTTTCAAACCACAAAGGGAAGGGAGTAGTAGCAGTTGTCATTTGCGTAGATCTAGGGGAAGATGAAGAGGAAAGGCCAGCCCTGCTTGCCACAACAATTATGACCCTGTAGAAAAGTTCCAGGTTCAAAAACCTGTTTGATTGACCACCGCACACCCTTGGTGCGATGGTCACTCCAAAAGTATAAGTGTCTATGGGGTGTGGGGGGCAAGGGTCAAGGTTCAAGGTTTAAGTCTCTAGGAGGGAGCTTCACACATATATACACTTAGATTAGTCTATAGTAGAAATTTCATCTTGTAAAAAAAAAAAAAAAACTTGTTTGATCAATTGGGGCTCACAGTAAACGAGCAAAGAATTGCCACAGAGGCTTTAGTGAGCATTCCCTTAGGGGTAGGAATAGAATGCTTAATATCAAAAATCATGGATGATAAGGCTCTTTTACAGGATGTGAATAAGATCACCTTTAGTGATGAGGACATGGAAATAGGGTATTTAGATCACAAGAGGCCCCTCTACCTGGCAGCGCCCATAAATCAAATTCCCATCAAGAGGGTCTTAGTTGATGTAGGCACTTCCGTAAACCTCATCCCACTGGGTACATCACAAGCAGCAGGAATTTCAAAAAGAAAAATACAAGGGTGCCAATGGAGGTAACAGGATTCGGGGGAAGAGTTAAATATACCACAAGCCACATTCAGTTGTGGTTGAAAGTGGGGCTAATAGCTTTTTTGGGCCACTCCCATGTGGTAAAAGCAAAGGTTTCATACCACATATAGTTGGGAAGGCCGTGGTGGCATAAGCATCGATTGGTCCCATCTACTTACCATCGATGTGTAAAGGGAAGGCTAAATGGTAGAATGATATAGATAGCGGAAAACCCATCGCCCTTCAAGCAAGTAGAGGCTTATCTGGTAGAAATTATGTTCTATGAGGAGTGGGCACCATTCGAAGAGAGCTTATGTCAAAGCCATAAGGCACTTTCGTCCTTAGGTGGAAGGACATTCCAGATGACCCAGAGCTCGATCCAAGAAGGTTGCTAATGCAAAGAAAGAAAAGGAAAGAAGCGTCTGCTTTGGAGTCAAGTGAGGCACCGCGATGCGTCAGGGTCTGAACTTCTGACGGCAGAATAATCTACAAGTTATAAAGGTGTACGGGGCCCACATGCGACACGTAAGGGGGCCCTAGATAAGGGCCGTAGTATAAAAGTTTAGTATGCTGTGTAGCCTAGTAAAGTTCGAAAGAAGAAGGCAATACGAAAAAAGAGGAAGGAATTATGGCAGAAAAGAATACACAGGTAGCAGCAGAAAGAGAATTGGAAGAAGTCGATCTAGGCACTGATCCACAGAAGTCAAGACCCATTTCGATTAGTTCAAAACTGTCAGAGTAAAAAAAATTCAGAATTGATACTTATTGTTGAAAGAATTCAATGATGTTAAGATGCTCAGGCTAAACCTAGATTGGTAGTGCATACGCTCAACGTAGACCTCGGGGCTAAGCAAGTGGCTCAGCCTGCTAGAGTATTTCACATTGAAATAGAAGAGCAGATAGTAAAAGAGGTGCAAAAGTTGTTGGCAACTGGTTTCATTAAGCCTATCTAGCACTCGCAATAGCTGTTAAATATCGTACAAGTGAAGAAGAAGAATGGACATATAAGGTGCTGTGTAGACTTTAGAAATCTCAACCGGGTCTATCCAAAAGATGAGTTCCTATTGTCAAATATGGACCTACTGATAGATTTTGCGGTAGGTAACGCCATGTTTTTCTTTATGGATGGATTCAACGGATACAACTAGATTTGAATAGCGCTAAAAGACGCGGAGAAAACTTCTTTCAAGACTCCAACAGGCAATTTCTACTATACTATGATGCCTTTTGAGTTGAAGAACACGGGCACAACCTACCAACACACCATGACTGCCATATTTCATGACATGATGCATCATAAGTTGGAAGTCTAAGTGGATAACATAGTTGTAAAGTCAAAGAGGCAAGAAGACCATGTCAAGGTATTAAGGAGAGTGTTTGAAAGATGTAGAATCTTCAAGCTAAGAATGAATCCCCTCAAGTGTGCCTTTGGAGTATCTTCTGGGAAATTATTAGTGTTCTTGGCCTATAGCAAAGAAATAGATGTGAACCTAGCCAAAGCTACAGCAATAGCAACTATGAAACCGCCTACCACGGTGAAGGAATTATAGAGTTTTCTGGGGAAAGTCTTTTATATCTAGAGGTTTATCCCCGGCTTAGTGTTAATCACTTCAGCCTTCACCAATTTACTTAAGAATGGAAAAAACTAAGAATGGGGAGAGGTGCAGTAGACAGCCTTCCGAAGGCTATAGCAAATTATGACAAACCTTCCTACAGTGCAAGCCCCAATCCGCAAAAAGGCCGTTATTGCTCTATTTGGCCACCAGCTCATATGCCATAGGCGCGTTGATCACCCAAGAAGATGGAAGCAGTGTTGAGCAACTAGTCTACTATATAAGCTATGCCCTGAAAGATGCAAAAAATCGCTATCCTAGAGCCAAAATAGCATGCTTGGAAATAGTATACACATCACAAAGGTTGCGCCATTACTTCAGAGCCTATGAGATATGGCTAATGACAAAGTCCCACTCAATCAAGGCTCTACTACGACAACCAATCCTCTTCGAGAGGATATCCCAGTGGTTGTTACAGTTGTCACAATATGATTTGAAAGCGGGAGCGCCTAAGGCAATGAAGAATTAGGCTATAGTAGATTTATTAGCACAATTCCCAGGGGAAGAAGAATTCCCGCTGGATGACAAAGTTTCAGGGGAGGTAGCCACAATAGAAGTTTGATGCTTTTTCTACTACCCGTTCGGGAGGCGCAAGAGTACTAATTTTCCACAGAGGGTAAGAGGCCGTAGTGCTCTCGTTCAAGTTGGAATTTCCCTATTCAAATAATACCGAAGAATACGAGGCCTATCACATCGAGTTAGCTACAGTCTTCGAAATGGGGGTCAAGAATTTGAAGGTAATAGGTGACTCCAATCTAGTGGTCTGCTAGGCCAAGGGGAGTTTTTATTTGAAGGAACCCAGTTTGGCTATGTACAGGACGATGACCCAGAAGTTAGAGGAAAGATTTTCAACATTTGAGATAGAGCACGCTTAGATGAGTGAGAATCGGTATGCAGACATGTTGGCTGCGCTGAGATCACAGATTGCATTTGTAGGAAGCAACACCAGGATTGAAGTCAACAAGCGAAGGGAGTCTATTGTTGAAATTATGAAGGAAAGGTTCCAAGAAGAAATGCGTGAATAGGATTGGAGGATTCCCATAAAGGAAGCCTTAATGAAAGACGAAGATATGACAGATTTGAAAACGTTGAAAGACTATACCCTGATGAAAGGAGAATTGTACCGCGGGATGCCGGGAGGAATCTTGTCGAGATATGTAGGGTAAGAGGAGGCCCAAAGAAAATTGAAGGAAGTACATGATAGAACCTGCGAAAAAGACGCAGACCGAGTCCAAACCCAATTCGAAGCTTGTCATTTTGCGGCAAACAGAGAGGAGAGTTATGTTGTCTTCACCAGTGAAGTTTGGAGGAGTCCATTTGTGCAATACCTGATAGAGGGTATCTTGCCGCAGAAGCATAATGAAAGATATAAGTTTAAAAAGTTGGTAGTACGGTACTTTTTGCACGAAGGAGTCCTTTTCAAGAAAGGATATGACAGAGACCCATTATGATGTTTGGGTCTCGAAGAAGTAAGGGAAATGGTAAAAGAGGTACACGCAGGGGAATGCGGGGAGCACCAGGGGAAGAAAAAGTTATACAGGTGTTTGCTGCAGATGGGTTATTACTAGCCCACTATGAAAAAGGATACAATAAAATTTGTGAAGAAGTGCCACAGTTGCTAAATACAAGCCAACTTGATTCACACTCACCCACAGAATTTGCATAGGATGGTCACAATATGGCCCTTTTACACTTGGGAGTTTGATTTAGTGGGACCAATTAATCCACCATCACGTGAGTACATATGGATCCTTGTGGTTACAGAGTACTTTACAAAGTGGCCGGAAGCCATACCACTCCGTAAGGCCATAGGAGGAGCCGTGACAAATTTTATCAAAGAAAACATAATTAACAGGTTTGAAGTGCCTCACAGAATCATCTGTGACAATGACACACCATTTGTCAACGATAAGGTAAGGAAGATGCCAAAGTTCTACCAAATCAAGCACCACCAGTCATCTCCCTATTACCCCCAAGCGAATGGGCAGACAAAGGCGATGAACAAGATTCTCATAAAGATCATCAACAAGATGAATCAATAATATATTGGGCGATGGTCAATGCATTTATTGGACTCCCTTTGGGCCTACCAAAGCTCACCAAAGTCTGCCACAAGATTCTCACCCTTCTCTTTAGTCTATGGAATGGAGGTGATGAGCCCAGTTGAAGTGATGACACCCTCCTTAAGGGTCATGTAGGAGCAAAAGAAAGAGAAGGATTGGAAGTCTTCACAGCAGAATGATGTGAGGACTTCGAAGGATTAGATGAAACAGGAAAAGAGGCCCAAGAACGTAGCCACAGATACAGAAAAAGAATGATTGAAGCTTAC
The DNA here is from genome assembly GCA_032878915.1 of Castanopsis chinensis. Classification (NCBI taxonomy): domain Eukaryota; kingdom Viridiplantae; phylum Streptophyta; class Magnoliopsida; order Fagales; family Fagaceae; genus Castanopsis; species Castanopsis chinensis. Next base: position 16,827,853 of record JAVQMG010000115.1, on the reverse strand, counting down.
AGCAGGATGACTAGAGAAAGGGTGTTTTCAGAAGGGTAACTTGTACTGAAAGCAGCGGACCACGTCAGGCGAGGTATGGTAGGACCATTTAAATTCTCACCAAAATGGGAGGGACCCTTTGTAACAAGGGAAGCACACATAAGTGGGTATTACCATTTGGCCCAAATTGATGGAAAAGATCTAACGGACCCCATTAACGGCAAATGGTTAAAGTAATATTATGCCTAGGAGACATTGTGTAGTTGTTCCTTTCCTATTTAGCTCCTTTTTTTTTTTTTTCCTTTTTCTCCAAGTAATCACCCTTGCAAGAGATGATGTCATAAGAAAATGTTGTAGCATGCTTCTATTTGGGAAAGTAATGAAAAAACTATGAGGTATTAGCAAAAGAAAGCATATTGTATCATAGTCATAATAGTATTTGTAGCAAAAGTATGAGCAGATGTAGCATCATAGATTACAAACCCAAAATATCGAAGTTATGTCAGACTTGCCAAATAAGTACTAGAGAAAATAAAAAGTGTACTAGATAGGGTGAAAGGGGGAAGGAAACAAAAAAAAAGAACTACACAATGTAATCTCATTGAAGGCCGGAAATAAGGGTCTGATCTCCAAAGCGGCTAGGGCAAGCAACACTAGAAAGGAGGCGCTCGCGACGTGCCTCTAAGTCTACCACCTCTTTCTTAAGGCCTCAATACGAGTATCTATAACGTCCACAGCAGGCTAAACCTTCTTCGTGAAGAAGACTTGAGCAATCTCTCACAGGTGGTTTAGCATGAACTTTACAACAAAGTCAACTTTAATCAACTCCTGAACTGTGGCCCTCCATTGCCAAATCCTCTTAGTAGATACGGTATCAATGAAGTTATGTTTGATATCGTTCATCATACTCCCCATTAACTTGAGGAAATGCTCCCTTGCAAATCGGCTAAGAAGAAACCCCTGCATGAAGTCTCCACGGCTGTTATAAACTGCCTCCAAATGGGGAATGCACTCCCCAGGAACCTGGAAGCCAAAGAAATCAATATAAGGATCTCCAGCACCCTAGAAGTTCGTACTATCAAAATCATTAACCTCGAGCTGGTCAAACCGAATGAAGAAAGAAGTAGCCTCACTCGTTGGATTAGGAACTGTGGCAGAACTACTGCTTACCTCAAACCGAGAGGGTGGAGTCACCTCGGTAGGAATTGAACTTGGGAGAAACTTGAAGTTTGGCATGAGGGATGGACAAAAGTGAAGGAAATAAATTCATAACGAAGACTAGAGAAGAGATGGGAAAAAGAAAAAGTACCAAGGCCTGTAGAAGTGGGGGCTGCATATGTGGTAGGAGTGGGGGCTGTAGGCATCGCAGTATTTGCTGTAGTCTCGGGCTCCTCAAGAATATCTGTGGCTAAAAAAAACATGCAAAATGATCAAAGAATTACATTGGGAAGCTGTGCAAAGAAAAAATAAGAGAAAGAAAAGGAAGAAGAAGAGTGGAAGAAAAAGAGAAGGTCCAACAAGGGCAAGAAACACATACCCATAGCCTTAATCTCATGGTCGCTATCATCGTACTCGTCAGAATCAAAAACCCTTTTCTTTGTGAGAAGCTCATCCTCAGAATCCTTAAGAACCTCCTCGAATCCCTTCACGTTCTAAGAGAAAGTAGCTAATGGATCGCTGGCAGAGATGACAAGAGGAGTAGTAGGAGAAACGCTCTCGGTCTAAGATGCACCCACAGGAGTAACTCCTTTCTAAGGAATAGGGATCTCGATAGGAATGGGTATGGACTCACCATCTCTCTTGGCTTGGGCATTCTCCTCAACGATACCAGGCTCATATGAAGGAATCAAAGCCTTGGCAGAAACCCCATGCGCAGCAGCGAAAGTAGAGGCCATGGCCTTAGCCACCTTGCTCGCCTCATCAAAGAAACCCTCTATGGGGGTACCTGTAGCGGCAGAAATCTCCTCGGTCATAGGATGATCCACAGAAAGGGGCTCAAGGTCAACTTGAAAATAAGAAGAAAGGAAGAGAATAGAGAAGAATGAAATAATAATGAGAGAAAAGAAAAGAAAAAATGGAGAGCACATGGTAGCACGTGAAAAGGGGAATGCATGCAAAAGAAAGGGATGTACCTCCAACTCGGGCTCATCAAGCAAAACAAGGTGGTTGGCAGAAGTATCCTCCTTATACTTGGACTACCAAGAAGGAACAAAAAAAAGAGAGAAATAAGAGAGCGTGCACGTGCAATTATACCGCAAGAATGATCCCATAAACAAGAAAAAAAATGAAGAAGAAGCAAAGTTAGAGATAACATACTCTCCTATCAGTGGTGGTAGACGGAGGTGGTAGGGATGTCTCTCTCTTGTAGCCTCGGGTCCTGCTAGAAAGAGGGGCATTTGTCGATGGCCTTGGAGCAGCAGGCTTGGGCTTGCTTGTAGTGGAGCGCCTGTTGGAATGAGTTCGAGCAGAAAGGGGAGGAGAACCCTCAAGGACAATATTACCTATGGGAGGAAGGCTGCCCTCATAGGGAACAATATCAGAACAAGTCTCAGAAGAGTCATCACCTCTCTTGGTAGACTTAGGCTTGGCGAGCCGAGACACGAACCCTTCTTCACAGGCGTGGCAAGGTTCACCACCTTCACTTTCTTCTCACAACCTGTGGGGTACTCACCAGTATACAAATACCATCCATTTTATTTTGCCTGTCACTCAAATATAGCAGACCGACTCTGCTTCCTAGCATAAGCCACCACAAACTTGGTAGGAAGTAACAACCGAGGGTTGGCAGAGATGATAGCATGAAGGTAATCAGGACGAATGAGAGAAAACCCACGGTTGCCCAATAACTCCTGCTTAAACGAAGTCATCACGACCTACCAATACTCATGCATGGCTGCAGTGCAAAGACCCTCCCTCTATGAACCTGGTATAGTGATTGCTGTAAAGCACCTACTCCAAAACTCAAAGGCACTAGGCTGCAGGAATGGCCGGACAGAAGTGGCAGACTCTAGGATGGCTGAAAAATCATCAGGACTGTCTTGATCTAACCCAAACTGTCTCCTCACTCTGTTGGCAGAATAGTGCACAAACTAGACCCCCTCATCATCAGGGTAAGGCAACAACGCAATTTTAGTGGCCACCAAATACATAATCCCCCTCTCATCAAAAGTAGTCAACGGGGTAGTGGTCTCGGCCGTATTAGTAAAGGGACCCAAAACCGAATCAGCACATGTGTAACTAATGCCCAGATTTCTATATGCTCTCCAACAAAAACTAATTCCTTTATCAAAGAACTCCACAGCAAGATGCCCAAACGGCTTCAATCCAACCCAATGGTAAGCCAACAGAAGGTTAAATACAAAACTATCATAGAATTCAGTAATAACTTTCGGACATGAACTATACTTCTCTTTGGCAAAGCGGATGGACTTGCACTTAGCCAAGTGCCTAGCACAACGTTCCCATAGCAGATGTTGCAAGATAGTACTAGAGGCAGAAGTAGTAACTACATGGCAAGAGCCCGCCTGCTTCTCATCACTCTGTAGAATATCTAACTACACATATAGATGACCTAGAAACATAAGGGCTAGTGGCAGACTCATCTTGGCAGAAATTTTCACTGCTAAACGGAAAATAAAGAGGTTTTACAACATAATAAGGATGAGAGCCAAAGACGAACTACATCGAAAGCCTTGGAGAAAGCCCTAACCTAATGCGACAACTTCACGTTGCCACCCATCCGTTTCTTCAATTCGGCCACCACGACCTCCTCCTCGAGAAAGAATTCCATGTTGCTCGGGTCCACATCGCCAAGAATAGGCAACAGCAGTTGGCTTGTCAGTTCTTCCAAAGTCTAGGTGATCCTGCCGTAGGAAAGAAAGAAGGTATAGGTAGCGTTGCACCATCAACGGACCAAATGGCGGAGATTGAACAAATCCCTATAGTTGGACAAGTAACGTGACGAGACAATAGCTTTCAATACACTAGCTTGCTGCAACGCCGCCATGAAACCTGTATCGGATAACTCCTTATCTACCCATTCCTTACAACTTAAAGAAGTACCCGACCCGAATTTAAAGAGAATGGGCACAGGGAGCGAGTTTCCTTGGCGTATATCAAGATCAGGGATTGAAGAAGCCAAAAGGGGCCCAAGACACGTCCATGTCACGACGGCAAATGAAAAGGCACATGCGATCCGACGGCAGAGGCAAATACTCACCGGGTACCACCAGAAAAAGCATGTGGGTATCATACCACGAATCAATGAGAGGAATGCACTCGCTATCCAGATTGCGACCCACTTCCTCCTCCTCGGAGTGCTCCGATTCAAAGAGGGGAGAGTCCTCACCTATGGTTTTAGTGGTAGGATCATCGACGGTAACTTCTTTCCCCTTTTGGTGAGAAGAACCCTCACCTTTTGCTGGTGTCATGATAAGGCTTTTGCTTGAAGTGGATGGGTGAAAGTGTTTAAGAAAGAAACACAATGAAGAAAAGAGAAAGTGAAAAGGCGTTCGATGAGAATAATGGAAAGGGAATGAGTTTAAGTACTAATGACAATAAAGATGACGTGAAAGGATACAATGGGTTAGCCGCCAAAAGAAGAATCGTATTAATGAAGCAAAAGCTGTGTTCAGAATAACTGCTAAACTGGGAAATTAGAAGAGACAACACTGTTCATAGTAGAAAAGAAAATAGAACGTGGCCCACTGTTCAAAAAAACCCGTGAACACAAAAGGAGGAGAGAGAGAGAGAGAGAGAGAGAGAGAGAGAGAGAGAGAGAGAGAGAAAAGAGAAGAAAAAGAAGAAGAAGAAGAAGAAGAAGAAGAAGAAGAAGAAGAATTTTTTTTTTTTTTTCCCGCATATGAACCGTAGGAGCAATTCATATGCTTAAAGGGCTGAATGTTGATGCCCACTTTGGTAAAAAGTCCTGATAACAAGAAGAATTCCAACAATAGAAAAAGGGTAAAGGAAGAAGAGTCAGCAAGATAAGAAAAAGCCATTAAGCCCGAATGGCAAGACTAATGGTCCACAAAACCATAAAATAGTAAAAAAGGTCACAAAGAAAGCAAACGGGCCCCAAGGAAGCCCAGAGAAAGGAGTAGGAAGCCCATAGGCATCATAAGAAATGGAAAGCAAGTAAAAATGGGTCGAATATGCTCAAGGGAAGGAATTAGTAAATCGTATGGTAATTGGGTTGGGAAAGCCCGAAAGATTTAGTAAAAACGCATGAGAATGTAGTAATGGAATGGGCCAAGGATGCCTAAAGAAATGAAGCGGGCTGGGGAAACCTCAAAGGGATGAAATGGGCCGAGGAAGCCCAAAATAATATGAGATCAAGCCCAGCAGAAGTGCTGGGCAATGTGAACTAAGTAAAGGGAAAGTGTACAGCAGGATCAAAGGAGGCCTAATTAGCACAAGTCAAATGACAACATGGTAGAAACAATGGAGCAGCATGGTAGAAGTGTCAGCCGACCCACAAAGAAGGCAGGGGCTGAATTGAAGAAGGAAAGAACTCATACCTGAGCAAAGCCCAGCCTAAGGAAGGAACAAGATACAAAGAATGAAGACTTAGTGACTCCTCCACATCACAAAGGGTTAAAAAATGAGCAGCAGGATGCGTAGAGGGATCAGATCAATCCACAGGCCACAACAAACGCATGAACGACAGACAAGCCCTGAACTCACATGGGAGTGGAGTACACACAAGGTTTAGGCACCACTCACTTGTATCCAGCCACTACAAGTGCGGTGGGCCATAGGTCAAAGGTAAGAGAGGGTATGGTCTGGCGGTAGGGAGAAAAGGAAAGTCTATTCTGGGATTCTTACTAAAAACTCTTTTGAGAAATGTCCTGCTGGAATGACATACCACCCAAAAGGGGGAAAGATGAGCTGGAATCACCACCTGCATGCCATAGGAATTAGTAAAAGAGAATGTCCAATTCTTATCCAAAGCGGAACGCCACAGAACGCAAGAAAGTAAAACAAGAACTATTTTTGTCTAGAATTAAGACATGGTGTAGCCAGCGCAGGGTAGTGGTGCTAGCTGAGCAACCGGCAAACCAGTGGGTGGTCCGGGAAGGACACCCACACCAGGCCAAAAGTAGTTAATGGGTAAAAGAGTAAAACTTACCACGACAGGCAGTATAAAAAGGCATTAGCTGTGCACGGCAAAAGAGAAGGGAAAATAAGAGTAAAAAAGGCAAAGAGAAAAGAAAATGAGTGAGAAAATAGTAAGGAGAAAAACAACAGGAAAAATAGAGAGAGTAAAAAAAAAAAAAGAAAAAAGGAAAGGGAGAATACAAAAAGTGTGATAAGGCATGCACCAATAGGCTATTTACTTCTCTCCCTCTTAAATAGCCTATTCTCTAGCAAGTTAGAAGACTCGAGATTAAACCATTTAGGTCCACTTCTTCAAAGTAAGCAATTTCTATGACAGGATTTCCATATGAGATTGCTCACATTGAAAGCTAGTACCCTTCTTGGACTTAATCTGCCGAGGAACTAAATACAGCAGGCTAATTCCCCTTTGCCTTCCTTCGCATAACTAATTAAGCAGTAACCATACTCCCATCATATTCACATAGTCGTGTTTTCTTGTTAAGAAAGTGTTTTAAGTGTTATCTTTTATTGTCAGTAGACGTACCCTTGTTGTATTATATGCCTCCTACCATAACATTTTTTGTAACAGTGTCCACTGTCGTAAGCGAGTGATCAAGATCTTGGTGAAAGGATTCTAGCTTGCACTTAAGCCAGCTTGAGGTGGGTTTCAATCAAACCGGTCCTGACTTTCCTACCCTAAAATCATTGGGCCACAGTGTGGTAGAAAACAGTTCAGCATAAAAAGGAAAAAACACAAAAAGGCCCACCATAGTAATTTATGACACAATTTCGTTAATTGAGTTATAAAATTATGATGTCTACTTCATGATGATTGTTATTTATCATTAGGCTTAAATAGCAATTGATATTTTTTATAGGTGATATTTGAACACTATATTTCTTTTTTAATGACAAAAAAATCCTATCAATTATGCTAACTTTATTAAATAAAACCAATTTAATAAAAATTGGTTTATTTTCTCCCTAATCAATAACCCACGAACTTTATTTATTTTTTTCCACTTTATGCGGCTGTGTCATCATTTTTAGATTTAGGCCTTTTTTTTTTTTTTTTTTTTGTCCAACATATGGGCGATGTAGCTTAACGGTGAGACTACAGCAAAGATGATTACAAAATGGGTGATCGTGTCTCAATAACTAAGCACCCATTTTATGCTCAATGGTGAGACTACTAATAAAGATGGATAGTAGGGCTTCTTTGAAAACAACAACAAAGGTTAACGGCGAAATTTAGACTCCCTTCAATCGTTTAGGGCATCAAGTAAACCTCATTGGCTCTCTTTGAGATTCCATCTTAGATCTTCAACTGAGCATTCACATAAACTCATGTAAAAATTTTTGTTGATTTTAGCAAAAAAATTAATATTTTCTATTTTATATACTCACTTTTCGAAACACTTTAGATTAAATTATCTACTTTAGATTACATTTCATTAAAATTATATAAAATTTTTTTGATTTTTTTAATTATTTTTTTTCCTTAACATACAACAACTATCTTTCATTATCTTTCTTCATTCTCGAAATATGTAAAGAAAGAAAAAAACTAAATACAAAATGAGTAGTATTAATATAAATTTATACATTTTTTTTATTTGATAAATTTATACAGTTATTGTAACAAATGAGCTAAAATGTAGTACATTTTCTATTTATTAGACAAATACTGATGCAACAGCGACCTCCAGCGGCACAGCCTCTGACCTTGCAACCACTCCTCATCCGTATTCACTTGCCAAATAAGCGGTTCCATCCTACATAACCCATCCCATCTGAACTACCAAACCCCACCCCCAAAATAATCACGCCCTCATCCCATGTGAACATTCCAAACGACTAGTTTGTCCTGTACCCCTCTATTGGGCTGGGCCTAACCCCTTCAACTCAAGCCCAACTACAAGACCCAAACCCTCTTCTACAAAGCTGAACAAGTCTTAATGCCACATTGCCACTCTCTGCTTTTTGTACAAACGAGGGCCCCCGTTCAGTGGTAAGGCCCAAATGACCCCGAGTAACAATCACAATCACAATCACACTTAAATGATAAATAATAAATAATCTATTTCTTCAGCAGAATTACATTTATTTATTTTATTGTTCTCCTAAATTGTACACAATTATAATACATTTTTCTTCTAAGAAAAAAAAAAATAATAAATATTTTATTTGCATGAATAGTATAAAATTTTTTACTCAAAATATTACATTTACAATATTTTTATAAAAAAATTTTAAGTAATAAATTGTAGTAATTACTAGTAATCAATATTAATAATTTACTACTTAAAATTTGTTTTATAAATACTATGAAATTGTTATAAATATAATATTTTTCTTGTATATTGCTTATTTAGTCTATAAAATAAATCTTTAATTTTTCCAATTTTATTTTGTTTAAAAAAAAAAAATCCACTCCAAAATTGAAAGGGCGAAACAAAAAATCCTAAAGGGCCGCCACCACCAAAGTGAAATACGTAAATTAGGGTTTAGTTAAAATAGACAGAGCAAGAAAGATGATAAAGCTTTGAGTTTTGCCAACGGAAAACAATCAAAATTCTCATTTTTATTATTAGAGCACTACATACATAGTGAACACTGATGGTGGTTTGTAGCTAGAGATTTACAAGACACAAACAAAAAATGGCGAAATCATCAACCGCAAAGCTCTTCTTTCTCTCCTCACTCTCATCGTCGTTCCGTCTTCGCTACCTCACCACCACAAGAACTAGTCTCAGCCTCACTTGCAGTCGTAACATTACCACTCGTGCTTCCAAGAGTAACAAAAAGAAGCAGAAAGCGCAAGTAGTAGTAACTGCAGCAGCGAAGAATTCAGTGGCGGTGAAGGAGAAGAGGAGGACTCGCTCTGACAAAGCTTTGGATGAACACGCAATCCAAAGCTACGTCGGTGACGGTGGCGCCGCCTCCGCCGCGCCGCATATACCTGTGATGCTTGGCGAAGTAGTCGACGTTTTCTCCTCCAAACCCCTCCGCTCTTTCGTCGATTGTACCGTCGGCGCCGCCGGTCACTCCTCCGCTGTTAGTCTTTTCTTTTCTTTCCTTTCCTGTTATTTCGTGGAGTTGAAAAATTCTTACTGCTACATCAAATTTCATTTTTATTTTATTTTATTTTCTAGTTAGTTTCTACTTTATGGTACTATTAGCTCATTTTCACTTGGAATTGAATGTAGTCCACACTTCCTGTCTTCTTTTCTTCTTTCCCCTTTGTGAATTGTGATGAAGTTGTTTGATATTATCTGGAAAATGTCTTTACTGGTTAGTTATTGCGCTTGGTCTTGCCACTGAACATTTTCTGAGAGTTCTTTTTTCTGATCTCATAATTTGTACCTATCTTCCAATTTTGATTTTAAGTTGCTCCTGCCAAATTCTTGTGATTCTAATCCATAATTACTTATTGGAAACAACAGATAATTCAAGCCCATCCAGAATTGAATCTCTATGTTGGCATGGATGTCGATCCTGTGGCTTATGAGAAGGCTAGAGCTCGAATTGATGCCATCTTGAATGGTGATTCTTGTCATCCAACTTCTGACCTGAAAACACATACCGTTTTGAAGAATTTTAGGCATATCAAATCTGTGCTTAGCGAGGTTGATAAGAAACTGTTAGACACTGGAGTTGATGGCATCTTAATGGACTTGGGAATGTCATCCATGCAGGTTTGTGTTAATTGCATTTGTTGGTTCTTAACTATAGATGACTTGGTGTGTGTGTGTGTGTGTGTGAGAAGCTTCATGTATCACATTGGATTTTATTTTTTCTCTCATCTTTATCTAATGTAAAATTTTCATATATCTTTGAGGTTTGGGAAAACTGGGGTGATAGATTAATGTATTGTAACGGTTCCTTTTTTTTTTTTTTTCTTTTTTTAAAGCAGCAACAGTTTGCTTTTCTTTTTATTTCATCGTTGTTAATTAGTGCCAGTCTTCTACAATTAAGATTGGCAGTTGCTTATACAAAAAAAACAATTAAGATTGGCAGTTTTGTACTCTGATGTTTGCTTAGGGGGGAGTCTAATTCCTCTGTATCACATATTACATAATATTATTCTGTTTTGAATGCCTTCTTTTTTGAACAGGTGAACGATCCTGAAAGAGGGTTCAGTGTACTTGGTAATGGACCTCTTGATATGCGAATGGATCCTCAGGTAACAATAAGGCTCTCCACAGATTTTTTTTTTTTTTTTTTTTCACTTTGTTATATTCAGCTGATAGGCCTCAAAGAAGTTTAGTTTAGTGATGTACAATCAAAACAATTAATGCATTAATGAAAACAAGAAAATACCAATAGTTGAATTTACTCTTTATTTATTTATTTATTTTTTGATGAAATCATCAAATTGAAATTACTCCTTCAGACTAAAAAGGTAGAACTATGATTAGTGTCAGCAATATTTCAACTTTATTTGTATCAAGTACAAGTGGGTTTTTCATTACCTGGCATTTTGACAGCTAGCACTTGCAAGGGGAGGAGGTGCTCGATGGGCAACAGCTCATTGGCCTTAGATTTAAGTAGTGTTACAGGTTGAAAAAGAGGATAAAGATAACATGGAAATAATAGATTTAAGAAATGAAATCTAAAGTGTAAGTAGTGGGTTTAAGCTTTCCAACAACTTGTAAATAATTGTCATCCTATCAATGCCCTTGAGGTCTCTTTAGTCTTTAGGCCTAAAGTGCTGATTTTAATGCAGAGAAGATATTTTTTTTATATTCATTGTCTGATATGTAAGAGTGAAATTTGGTTATTATTATTTATGTAAGTGGGATTTGTTAATGAATTAAATCACAAACGGTGAGAAAGGATATAACTTTCTAGCTGTGATCTAGTAGTTAGATAGTAAGTTATTTTGCTTTTCAAATTGCCTCATTTGTGAGTATTAGTAGTAGTTAGAGAGTAAGTTATTTTTTTTGATAAGTAATAAGGATATATATTCAAGAACACTACCTTATGCAAAAAAACATAAGGCAAAGAGAAAAATACAAAAGGAAGAGCGAAAAAAAGAAAAAGAAAAAGAAAATAAGTACACAGGAGAGAGCTAAGGAACATAGGGAGAGAATCACTAGAGGTGAGTCCCCAAGCCCTAGACCAGTCATACAAAGTGCCACTGAAAGAGGCCAAAAGCTGTTCATCTGAACTTTTTTTGTCCTCAAACGTCCTCCTATTTCGCTCCCTCCAAAGACACCACATCAAGCATAATGGAGCTAAATTCCAAATGCTAGACAAAGGCTTTCCAGGCCAATTTCACCAACCGAATAGAGTATCCGCAACCGAACCAGGCAAGACCCAACAAAACCCAAAAAATCTAAACACCAAACTCCACAGCCGATGAGCCTTCCCACAATGTAGTAACAAATTATCCGCCGTTTCCCCATTACTGTGGCACATGATACACCAGTCTACAAAATCCAACCCTCTACCCCTCAAATTATCACCTGTAAGGATCCTATCCCATACAGTAGTCCACACGAAGAAGGAAACACGCCGAGGAGCCTTAACCTTTCAAACACCTTTCTAAGGAAACATAATGGGAAAGGGGCTTCTCAACTTATTGTAAAATGAATGAATATCAAAGTCCCCATTCTTTGTCCACTTCCATCGCATACGATCTCCGTTCTCAGTAGGAGGAAGATTAGATCCCAAGGTACGAAGAAAATCATCCACGCCACCCATTTCCCAATCATTTGGTCTCCGAGTAAAGTGAACATTCTAGCTTCTCCGCTCCTTTATCCCCAACCGTTCAAGAGAAGAGGCCACCGATGCCTCTTTATTGGATGCAATCCCATACACACTCGGAAAAGTCAAATGAAGAGGAGAATCTCCACATCATTGATCCGTCCATAGCTTCACTTTATCCCCCACCCCTACCTCAAAGTGAATGTTCTTGCTACAGTCCTCCCATCGCATGCGGATACTTCTCCACAAGCCACACCCATGCACCCCTCTACCTAGCTTGGATGTCCAACCCCCCCATTCTTCCCCAAACTTGAGGGCTACCACCCTTCTCCAAAGCCTTGTCTCCTCAATCCCAAACCGCCATAACCACTTCCCTAGTATGGCTTTATTTAAAGTAGTTAAAATCCTTACTCCTAACCCACCATATTTCAAAGGTGCACACACCTTGTCCCATCCCACCAAATGAAACTTAGAGTCCCCCCACAAGAAATCCCTTTGCAACCTCTCAATTTTATTGGCCACATGCGTAGGGATGGTAAAAAGAGACAAATAATAAGTGGGGAGACTAGATAATGTGCTTTTAAGCAACGTTATTCTTTCACCTTTTGACAAATATAACTTCTTCCAGCCGGCCAGCTTACGCTCAATTTTCTCCAAAATAGGATTCCAAACAATAGGGGACTTGTAGGGCGCCCCTAATGGCATAGCCTCATTTGTGGGCTTTTCATTACCTGGCATTTTGACAGCTAGCACTTGCAAGGGGAGGAGGTGCTCGATGAGCAACTGCTCATTGGCCTTAGATTTAAGTAGTGTTACAGGTTGAAAAAGAGGATAAAGATAACATGGAAATAATAGATTTAAGAAATGAAATCTAAAGTGTAAGTAGTGGGTTTAAGCTTTCCAACAACTTGTAAATAATTGTCATCCTATCAATGCCCTTGAGGTCTCTTTAGTCTTTAGGCCTAAAGTGCTGATTTTAATGCAGAGAAGATTTTTTTTTTTATATTCATTGTCTGATATGTAAGAGTGAAATTTGGTTATTATTATTTTTTTAAGTGGGATTTGTTAATGAATTACATCACAAATGGTGAGAAAGGATATAACTTTCTAGCTGAGATCTAGTAGTTAGATAGTATGTTATTTTGCTTTTCAAATAGCCTCATTTGCAAATCCACGTGATGCGTGGGAATAGATAATTATATTTTAGTTATGGTATAATATATAATTAATTTTTTCTCTAAATTTTGTGGAAAATAATTTGTTCTCCCAAAAAATTAATGAATTTCTAAAAATATTTTTCATTTATCTATCTCAAAAAAATCATCATTTTATTATTTAGATTTTTTTGTTGATATTTTCATTTTTTAGGTGGTCCATATTTTGATAAATTATATTATTGTGTGTTATATTTTCCTAATTTGTTTTTCCTATACAACTAAACTGTTTGAGATTCAAATATATTATTCAAAATTTTCATTCTCTTAAAAACATATTATTATATTTATAATTTTTCTTATTGTAGGAGTAGCTTCGAACTATTGATTAGGTTTTTTTTACTAATATATACATGAGATTGGAATTGCATATTTCTTAAACATTCCGAAGAGACTTTACCATATTATAATTTTAATATTTAAAATAATATGCAGGAAAAAAGTAGACCCTATGTCTAAAATTGAACACTTTACCTATCAAAATGAAAGAAAATAATTTGTATAACAACATAAAGAGAATGTGATCTAAGAATTTTTTTTTTTTTTGGACTATGGACACTTTCATTTATTAAGATTTAATTTCTTTTAATTGGGTCTTTATATCACATTTTTGTTGTTACGCTCCTATTAAGCCTTCACATTTGCCACATCATTAGCCATATCATTATTATTATTTTTATTTATTTTTTTACTTTTAATTTTTTGATTATATATATATATATATAACTATATTGGCTTTACAAATTCATCTACTTTAATTTTAATGTTATAACTAAATAATAAATTGATGAAAAATTAAAACAAAAATAGTATCTATACATATTCATCTTGGGAGGTTTTAATAGTTGATACTTGATAGACACATTCAAATACATAGTAAGGATTGTATTTTGATATAAATTCAAAATCTCACTTCCAAAATAACTAAGTATTGTCCCAAAAAAAAAACAAAAGTTATCAGAGGGGAAGAGAAGACTTGTGATGGAAAACTTAAAAAATCAAATACACTACCAAATCATATTAACCCAAAATATTATCATAAAAAAACACAATAGTTCATCAACCTAAAGCAAAGTTGCAAAAAAAAAAAAAATATATATATATATATATATAAATATATAGAGAGAGAGAGAGAGAGAGAGAGAGAGAGAGAGAATAATCACCTTTTTTTAGAGAGAGAAATAGAAAATAAAATGAGAAGTGTCGTCAAAATAAAAAAATATAGTTATAAGTCTAACCAAATAATCCAAGTCATGCTATATAATAGAATAACATTACATTTTTATAAACTATCTTTATGTGCAATAGAATAACATTTAACAATCATAGGAAAACAAAAGGATGATAACTTAAAAAAAAAAAAAAAAACCAAACTTCATCAACCCAAAATAAAATTCTAAAGAACACATAAATTCATCAATCTAAAGTAGAGATACAAAAAATAAAAAATTCACACTAAAACAAAACATGAGAGAGAGAGAGAGAGAGAGTAATGGGAGAGCGAATTACGTATTATAGTAATAGAATGAGGATAGAAAGCCAAAATAAAAGGAAGAGGAAGGGATAGATGAAGAGTGACATAAAGGTTGAGAGTAGTGGAGAGAAATGAGAAATAGGTAGATGACCTGGCTGCTGATGTGGCTTAATAGGAGCGTAGTAATAATAAATGTTACACTTAACAAAGAAGAAAGGATCAGGGTGCATGATGCCACTTAACATCTGAAATACAAAGAAGAAAGTTAGGAAGCTGAGACCAAGAAGATAGGACAATAAAAGGGGAAGAGTTGGGGAGCCTCAAGGTTTTATTATGTTATGGTGAACAATGTGACTAAATGATGATGTCTGAAATGGTTGTCTGGTGAGAAAAGCAGGAGTATTGACACAAGAAACAGATACATAAATCCATTAACAAACTAATACAATTCTTGGATTACATGGCACCAGGAAGCATTATGCTAAGCCTACAATTTTGTTCCACATACTGCATGCAGACGCCTCAATTATGGGTTGAGAAAATTTTTCTCTGATCTTTTTTACCTTTTTCCTCCCTTAAAAATGCTTATATGTGAGAGTTCTGTACCACTGTTTTCCATACTAGAATTCCCATGAACAGTTTCTGCTTTCCTTTTCAATATACATGTTTTTTTTTCCACTCTAGGCATTGTCTTGATGTAAGTTGATATCATTGCTTGTTGGGGGAATGAGTGAATTGGTCTATTTGTTTCCTATGTTTGCTCACTAAATAATAATTTTAAATTTGTGTTTAATTAACTGATTGGAACAGGCCTATGACAGGCAAGTCTGAGAGCAGAAGACATTTTAAATTCTTGGCCAGATACTGAAGTGGGACGGATATTGCGGGAATATGGGGAGGAGAGCAACTGGCGCTCTCTTCAGAATAAATTTGTTAAAGCCCGATTACATGGTGGGTTGCATACGACTGGCGAAGTAGCATGTCTTATTCGGAATGCAACTCCTGGGACTAGAGGTAGTTTTCTTACCCTTCTTCCATAGTGGTTTTCTTTTGACTTTGCCTTCCATATCGCTTCTAAATATATGTTACCTTTACTTGAAACACTCCAAACAAGCAATGTGCTTCCCCATATCTCTATCCATAACTAGGGGATTCAAAAACTCTCCCCACTAACAATGGGAAAAGCATTTAAGTCAATATTTTAATTTGATTGCTACAGGAGGGAGGCAAGGTTGGATAAAGACAGCAACCAGGGTGTTTCAAGCTCTGAGGATAGCTGTGAACGACGAACTTAAGACGCTGGAGGATTCGCTCTATTCTTGTTTTGATTGCCTCGCACCTGGTGGTAGGCTTGCTGTCATCTCTTTCCACAGTTTGGAGGACAGAATTGTAAAACAAACATTTCTTGACATCATTAACAGCAATGAGGATAATGGGGATGAAGAAGGGAGACAGAGAAGTGAAATGAGAAAGATCAGAAATGACAATGGTGAAAATGAACCGTGGATTAAACAAATGATACAGGGCTATAGAGGAGCAATCCTCACAAAGAGACCAATAACACCATCGGAGGAGGAAGAGAGATTGAACCGCCGGTGTAGAAGTGCTAAGCTCAGGGTGATTCAGAAGGTTGAAAGAGAATAATTTTGGTTGGAACTCTGGATTCCCCACGCGCATTTTTTGTTGTTGAACATTTTATAAATCTGTATCTCTGATGTTCTGCCCCATTGTTGATTCGTCATTATTTAATTGAAAGTTCAGTAGTAATAGGTAAGTGCTGGTTTTTTGAATTCCTGTACTACCCCATTATGGATCTGATGATTGTGATCAACAAAAATGATATCATGGGAATTGGACTGTTAATGCTTTTACTGGAGCCAGAATCTGTGTTAAATATTAAAATGAAATAGAAAAAGCAGTGTACACCCTTTTGGAAAAAATTAGCTGATATCTTGCGCGATGCACAGTGTATTTTTAAAAAATTTGTTAGAAATTATCCTATAACCTGTTGGGTTCATCAAATACTATTACTGTTAGTCATGACTAATTTACAAAGTTTGTTAGTAAAGTTAAATTCAAACTAAACCCTATTTCCTACCCATTTTTTTTATTCCAATGCTGGGTATTCTTTGTTATGTAGCGCTTTGTAATGAATTGTAAGAAGAGAAAGGAGGCAAATACATTTTACAATGTTTAATGTTATGTAGCGTTTTGTAATGAATTGTAAGAAAAGAAAGGTGGCAAATACATTTTACAATTTTTAAGAAATCATAGACTTCAACATAAAAGATAAAAAGTATTACCTTCCATGCCAATGTTTAATAAAAAAAAGTACCCCCATAAATCTTTCAAATCTTTCATCCATGTGGGGATAGGAATTTCATGTTTGTTACCAAATGAATTCACTTTACTCAATAAAGATTCCCATTAATCATGCAATTGTTGCTTAGATACTTTGACAAGTGTAATAGCATTTACTATATCTTTATCATTATTATTATTATTATTATTATTATTATTATTTTTTACAAAGCTATTGACAGCTCAATTGTGATCCTCAAAATATTTTTTATCAAGTGCAAAGCAAAGACAAATTCAAAAGATAGAATTAATCTCATAATAGATTGCGCTTCAATTTTTTGGTCGAAGAGACCATTTTCTTCAATAATCTCAGATCCTTAACGTCTCTCATCTTCTACATACGCTGCATTCTAATTTTTCTTTAATTTTGGCTAATTGTACATCCGAAGAGCATCCACTCTTTTACAAGAGCCTCCAACAACAATAATTCTAGTCACAAGATATATAATGAAATAATAAATTTTAATTTATGAATATGGTCACGTGGTGAATAGAATATTCTTCTAAATTTGTTCTGAATAACCGAATATCTATCCTGCCCAAACACAAAGAACCCACTTATTGCTACTCATATTTATTTATATATTTTATGCACAAAATTTGTTCATGTAAAATGATGTGATCACTTTACAACGGAACTCTCAGTGTAGACACGTGTAAAACCAGTGGCCTCATAACGTGCTGTTTGCCGGTGCTGAATTAAAAAAAACACATTGATAGATTAAAATAGTGATAGTGTGAGACTGATGATACTCTAACATAGCTGTCGTTACCCACCATCCCTCTCACTCTGTGTCTATCTTCTTCAACCTTTAAGCATTCACTTTCGACCTCCAACTAGCTCCTTCTCTTTCTAATTTCCCAGCAAAATTTTAAAAAATACAATGAATTTAAACTGGTGAATGAACATGCTGCAACTGTGTTGCTCTTATCTTTGTTGGTAACTTTGAAGAAATGACTCTTTCATTTTAGTGTGGAATGTCCTCTAGCTCTACTTATCTTTTTTCAAAGTCTTGTATTTCACTTTGCAGTAATATAACAATGATGTTAACTACTAAATGGCATGGACGTGGACAAGGCTGTGCCTCATTTCTATCTTCTCCTACACCAAAACTCAAGACCAGGTTTTTACTACTACTAGTTGTTGTAATATTAATCGATGTAATATATTTATGTTTTTCTTAAAATATTGGATAACTTGCTATTTTTCCATCTTTGCTAAATTTGCATAGTCTTTCTTTACTTATATTTGTACTCAAGATCTTAAAGTTTTGAGTTTATTTCAGGAAGAAAACTGAAGTAATCAAGCTAAACATATCAACTCCATCTGAGTCAAATGTAAAGAAAGCAAATTTATCAGCCACAAGGAAAGAAAGAATTAAGCTTCCAAATTATGATGATGATTGCTGTGGGGGCAAGACATTTCATATTAGTGAATTTCTAGGCCACCCTTCCGGAATTCAAGCAGTGCTCAACACAAGTTCGTTGCAAAGTTTTCAAGCTCTTGACACTAACACTTACAGGTATTTTCATTTTACTATTCAATTTAATTTTCTTTAGCTTTGCTAATCTTATTTTGATTTGTAATTGTGTTTTGCCATAACAAGTAACGAATATTTTCATGATATACGGAACTGCTTGTGTACTATTATTGTTTCTTGAGAGAAACCGAAATTACCAAAAAAAGTTTGGGGGAAGAAAGAGAAACTAATGCAAACGAATGCTATGATTTATTTTATAAGACTTCATGGGGACCAATTGTTCCACATCGTGAAGCATACATAGTTGCAGAAAAAGTGAGACGAATGCACCATTTTGGAGGGTAATTTGTGTAGCTTTGTGCCATCAAATCTGGTCTAGGGTGCTAAAGGGATTAAATTCTCTGCAGTGTTATAAAAAGAGACCTGTCAGTTTAGGAAGTAATCGAGAGTGTGACTTCATATAGAATAGAATAGAATGGAAAGAAAAATACATGTGGCCTACCTTGACTAGTTAGTTGAGGATCCATAACTAATCTGAAAATTTTGGGACTAAGGCTTAGTGGTTGTTGTTGCTTAATGTTCTTGAACATGATATAGGTGAGAAATGTGGACAATTTCTATGTTAAAAGTATGAAAGATCAGAAGGATTTTGAGGGTGACCCTTGAATGATTCTATTAAAATATTTTATTTAATCTTTTATGGTCCTCTTGTTGCTGGACTTGGCCTTAGTAGAAAACTTAGTGGGATCCTGATAAGAATTGGGGATTCTAGTATAAGATCTTATTTTTTAATCTTTTACGGTCCTCTTGTTGCAAATGAAACTATCATGATGAAATTTTATGAAACACACTCTCTTTGTTATGGTCTCATAATTTTATGACAATCCTTTGCGCTTTCTCTTATTTTAAGTTAATTTTTCAATGAAGTAGGAACTTCAAAGAAATTTAAAGATCCACAAGCATTGACCATAAAAACCAAAAATATTTTAATTAGGGTTATTAATAATATAGAAGAATTCAATAGTTATTACTTATTACTTTGTTTGCATATAAATCTTTTTCTAGAAATCATAACTCTAGTATAGTGGAAATTCCTATCTTACACAATATCACATATGAACTGCAATGCTGGTTTTTAACCTCAAGCTTTCAAAGATGTAATATAGCTAGAAAACAATAATTTTTCTTGTCTGGAAGATTCTATTCTTCTAGAGTGCCCCTTTCTATGGTGCAATTCAATTTCTGAGCTTTGCCTTTCAATGCTTACATTTTTTGTGTTCTGAATATTGGACAACTCCCATCTTCTTAGTGCAGCTTTGGTGCTGTGTATGAACAGTGGTTAATTAACCTATTCAAGTTTTATTATAAGATGTTCTTGGCCGTTCTTATAGACATCAAGGATGAGCTGACACAATGATATTTAAGAAATTCTGGTTCTTTCTTTAAACTAAATAAGATTTCTATAATTCAATATAAATGAACCAGACACTTAATTAGTTCAGTTGTAGTCTCATCCAAAATCATGAACAACAAACTTTCTCATGTGCCTTCGCAATTATAAACTCTATAGAGAAAAATTGTTGCTCATACATTTTTGGAAATCAAGTTTCAAAAAGGATTATCCTCAACTGATTGTGCAGGTGCTTTCTTCCAAAAGTTCGACTTCTAAATTTTGAAGCGGCCCCTGTGCTGGACTTACGAGTGACCCCAACAAACGAAGATTGTACAATTGAGATGCTTTCTTGCAAGGTGAGTTTCTCCTCTAGGTGAGATAGTGCAAGAGAAATTCCAAGGGGTTGGGGAAATGGGCTCTGGCTGTCACATCATTCTCTCCTGGTTTCTTAAAAGTGAAAATATACTTTGGTTTGGTACCATTTCCCAATAAAAGGGACAGGGTTTGTTATTTGGGTTAAACTTGTTTACAAACAAACTATTTTACACACTCCTCCAAATGCAACTGTAGTCATCATTTCAATTGTTTTGGAGGGTATGTGTAAAATTTTGTAAAATAGTTTGTGTAATAAACATTACTAATATTATTTTCATTAAAAATGACAAAATTTTTATACTTCCAACATAAAAAAGGCAAAAGAAAACTTTTACTTCCATTTACGACGCTGGTACCTCCTCTGCCAACCACACCACAGGCATGCTACCTCCAACACCACCATCAAGGCATTAACCCTTTAGTCCTTTAACACTACCAGCATGTCACCATCACCACCTTTGCTGTAATAACATTTAGTACTGATATTTGACTTACAATTCATTTATATATATTTTAGGTTCAGACCTGCGGATGTAAAACAAACAATCGATTTTTTAAATGTTATAAATGCCTAGTGAGCTTACTTAAACAGGAAGTAAGGGCCGTACATGAGGAAGAAGAATACTGGGATGGCTTGGAGATATGCAATAAATTTATAGTAGAAAAAGGAAAACAACAAGAACTCCACGCTCAGATATTGAGAAGCCTCCTTTGCCTGGTCACATTTGAACTTCGATTTTACTACTTTGAGCCTTCATAATTATTTATTTGGCATGGTGTGTCTTGGTCTTAAAAATTAGATGCTGAATTGGTTTTTCTGTGGGGTATCTCTTGTAAACTGCCCAAGTACTTGGTTTGTTCCCTTTTCTCAATGATATTTTTAAACATTAAAAAAAGGTTTGCTGAAGTTTTCCCAATATGATATGCAGTTTGAGGGTTCAGAGATCATGGAACGACAAAACAACCATTTTTCAGGTACATTTAGATCTACTGGAGTTAGCCTAGTAGAGAAATAAGTAGTTGTTTATGGGAATAAAAAAAAAATATAAGTTTACTGCAGAGGACTAACCTTTTCTATTCTTCCATTTGTTTGTTTCTCTCCTCATATTAAACTTCAATATCTTAAGACTTCTGTAACATGCTCATGGACCGTGGAGAGGCCATTGTCCATAGGACCTATTAGAATCTTTGTACAAAAAGTTTTATACAATATATGGGGTGTTATATTTATTTGATATGATGCAAATGATTTTGAATCAATATCATTAGATTTCTTTAAAATATTGTTTTGGACTTGCAGCTTCTATGCTAAATCACATGACATGGGAGACGAATGATTTTGAATCATTTTTGGAGGTTGAGGTGAAGTTGAATCTCACTCTTGAGGTTGTAATTATTCCCCTTAGAAACTGTGATAACTTTTTAGATTGTGGCATATGCAGACTTATTTTTCCCTCAAAAAAGAGAAACATGTTAAAGAGTTTTTTTGTTGTTGTGGGGGAAGGCCAGGGGTTCCCACATGTTGCATGAGGAACAATTAATTCACGTGAGACCAATTTTTGAAGCATTGTTGGATCATATCTTGTTAACAAATAAATTTTAGGTTTACTTTATCCTTGTTAATTAGCTTGGTTGATGAGATAGTTCTAGCTCGTCAATCAGTCCTCCCAGCTGTAATATAGCACCTTTTCTCCTTCTTATGCAGAATAACTTGGTCCTTTCATTCGTTTCACGTTCATTTTCTGATTGATGAAATTATATGGCTTATGCATCTTTTCAAGTCTATGTCGTACTGAGTATAGAGTTGGGGATATAGTCTCACTAGTATATGAACAACACTATCTGTTGCTTGCAGATTTACACACGCCCATTTACTATGATGCCTGTATCATCTGTTGAGCTTCCTGGAAATTTGTAAGTTATTCCGTAACCATTTTTAATTACAGTTTATCCTCTTGAAATATACTGTTCTTAAATCATTATTTCATGAAGTATATGGCTATTCTTGTAATTTATGAGCTTGATAGCCTAGCATACAGATTTTGGGCAACACAATTTCATCACTCATTAGCTGTATCTTTGATAATATAATGAATATGTTAGTTACTATCAAAACAATTGAAGTGCATTGAGTGGTGTTTCTATTTGTTATCATTAAAAAGGTAAAATTTGAAAACAACCAAGTCACTTTCCAAGTACTGGACATTTGTACAAGTATTTTGTGCATGTGGAAAATACACTTTACTCCTATCCTGATACTAAGAAGACAGTTACTTTTGATATTTCCCAAGAGAACAAAAGCCCATCTAAACACTACAATATTCTCATAGATTATCAATCTGTTTCTAAAGTTTCGTATCTAGTTTTGGCTTCTTGAGTATCTTGAACATTCTCATTTTCATGCCATAATTTCACAAACAAGAACACTTCTTATTTTACAAGCTGCACTTTTGTTTCTCTAGACCCTTTATTTTCTCCACATCCTTTACAAACTGCACTTTTATTTTTTAAACCCTTTATTTTCTTCACATCCAAGTAACAGAAGTTTGGTGATGTACAGAATGATGCAAGCTCTGGTGGATAGGCTCTTCCCATTACATCTACAGCAACTACTACAAGATTATGACAAATGGGTTCATCAGCAATTGGATCATATTCCACGAAGTCTGTCCTCCACATCTACTTTTACAAGTAAATTCTTTGTCCTGATAATAATTCTTTTAATTTTACAACAAATGGTCTGATATTGGATTTCAGATAATTTTCTTTGCTTTTGGTTGACCAATATTTATGCTTACCATGATAATACTAAAATTTTGAAACTATTTAGAATTTTTTGTCACTTTTAAAATTGTGCCTTCAAGACATGACATCTAAAAATCTTGAGTTCAATACATAATTGATTTAGTACTCAGTCAATGCTACTTCTCTCCTTGCATTCAAATCTAAAGATTTATATCATTCCTTTTTTTATTCTCCTCCCATTTTTTTTAAAATTAATTGATTTAGTCAAGATAGAGTATGAGAAAAAAAAAAAAAAAAAAAAATCCAGCCCAAGAAGACATGTTAATTTGGGCATTCTCTAAAGATGGATCCTTCTCCCTTAAATCTGCATATCTCATTGCAAAAGGGTTTAATCTGTTGAACCTCGTAACTAGTCCTCATCAATGGGTGTGGAAAGCACACACTTCCCCTAGAATCAAATTTTTTATTTGGTTATGTACTCATCGCAGCGTGCCTACAAAGAAAGTTCTTGGTTCAAGAGGGTTAAACCTTGACCCAACGTGTGAATTATGCCTGGAAGGGGCAGAATCTATCATACATACTCTTAGGGACTGTAGGGTGGCTAAAGCCGTGTGGAAAGACCTGGGTTTTGAGGAAAACAACCAGGAATTTTTTGGATTGAATTTGGAAGAGTGGCTGAAAAAGTTTTGTGGGACTTCCATTTCCTACCCGAGACCCCATGTTTCATGGAAAATCCTATTTCCTCAAGCAATATGGACAATTTGGCTGCATAGAAATAAGGCAATATTTCGAACAGGGAGGGTGGAAGAGGGCACGAGTACTCTTTGCCTAAAAACAGGGGTGGAGTTCTATGCTATTGTTCCTAATGAACCCAACAAGCCTAGCAGAGCGCCAAGTCCAAGTGAAATGGCACAAGCCTCCTACGGGTTGGGTAAAACTAATTACTGATGGGACTATATATGGGAACCCGTCGAAGGTTGGTGGGGGTGGTGTCTTGAGAAGCAGCAATGGTGACTGGTTAGGTGGGTTTGCGAGGAAGTTGGGCAGTACTTCAAGCACGGTGGCAGAGCTTTGGGCGCTGAAGGACGGGCTTACAGTGGCAAAGCAAATGGGGATTGAGAATATTTGTATTGAAATGGATGCTGAGTTTATTGTTCGACTTCTGTTAAGGCCTTCAATGGTCAATCTAATGCTTGAACCCCTCTTAACTGATTGTAGGCACCTGATACAGACATTCCCTAACTCCTCGGTGGTGCACGTGTTCAGGGAAGCAAATGGCTGTGCTGACCGGCTTGCAAGGTTTGGAGCTGATCTTGATGTAACTGATTTTATTTTTTTGTTTAATCCACCGGATGTGGTGGCTGAGATGTTGGCTAGAGATAAAGCTGGCCTTGTCTGTTGTAATAGACTTAATATTCCTTAGTTTTAATCTTAAGCGTCGTTTACCAAAAAAAAAAAATCATGGATTCTAACTCACAATTTCAAAGTAGTAATGTCTTGCCAACTCAAACCTAAAGATGTGAGTGAGATTTTAAGAAAATGCATATTTCAATATTAGTCTTCAATAATTTGATTCAAGGATGACATAAAAACTTAAAAGTAAAAAAAGAACATATAATATCATTTAAGTACTCATTAAGTACATGAAGTAAGAGTGTGCATGAGTCGGGTTGAAGGAATTTTTCAACCTAACTTACTATGGTGGGTAAAAAAAATCCAACCCAATTCATATGGATCGGATTGGATAGAGTTGAACTCATGGGTTGGATTGGTGGGTTGACTGCACACTCCTCACAAGAAGGGAGAAACTTCAAAAAGGGAGAGATATGAGTGCAGGGATATAAAAAATAAATAAAATTAAAAATTAAAAAATGTCCACCTCTCCCACTTCAGCTCCTCATGAGATTTAGCCATTCAGGAATGTAATTATCAACGGCGGCTTCATCCATGTACTCGTAGATGATGCCAATGTTGTTTGGACTGAACATTCTTCATATTAACTTTTTTTTTTATTTTTTTTTTTTATTTCATTGCCCAAATGGTTTGAAGCAAAATGAGTTTTTGAAAGGAAACAAATGTGATCTTTTTTCATTAAACTTTTTTTAAAGATAGCCTTTTAATTATGAGAGTAATATAAAATCTTTTGGAGTTGAAGAATTATGTCAAAATCATAGTCCAAATTATCAATTGATATCTTATTACTTCTCCATATATTTTTTTGCTTGCAGTTTTGTAGGTTTTGATGATCTATCGCTTGGAAAAGAGAAATGTCAGATTTGGTGATATTTTTTCTCGTTATAGAAAAAGAATGCATTGGTTTTTTTAGTTTTGCAAGAATATTACAACGCACCTCAAAGAGATCTATGTTTTTCTTGATCGGTTACACTAACATCCTTCTGTCATTTCTTAATTAGAAGCATTCTTATATCACCACTTGTACGACTAGCCAATTTCTTGTTATTAATTTCTACCAATATTTCAATAATTTCAGTCATTTCTTAATTAGAAGCATTCTTATATCACCACTTGTATGACTAGCCAAGTTCTTGTTATTAATTTCCTCTAATATTTCAATAATATCAAATCTCTGCCACAAATTGTCGATGTACTAAAAAAATTATTTCAATAATTTTTTAGGTAAAATGTAGTTATTTGATCATATTATATATGTTTACAAATTTGAAAATTACATGACATAATGACCGATAGATAGGCAAGACTCAAGAATGCAAATATCATTTTGAAAATATAAAAATGCAAATATCTTTCAATTATTTTTGTTACATTCTTTACTATGCGATGATTTTCTTTTTTCAAATTAATTGTTTCTCATATCATTTTGTTTTGTTTCCCATATAAAAGAAAATTGACATCATAATTTAATTATATTCAATTAATTAATACTCCACTAAAATAATTAATATAATAGAATAAATATATTTATCATATATGTAATTGTGGGGTCTTGGGCTTCGGCTGAGAGCATGGGGCTTTGGCCAAAATCGTGAGTAGTTTGAGTTCGAGGAGGAATATCTCCTCGGATAAGCTAAACGCAGATCGGGTATGGATCCTAATGATCAAAGTGACCTTCCAAGAAGTTCTAATGATAAGGACGAGCATTGTGAACGTACAAGAGGGATAAGGACTCAAAAATATCTAAGGGAAAGTTGCTACACCGCATTGAATGCCCTGCAGCTAACTTTCTAATTGCATTTATGTGGAAAAGACCCTTGAACAATGCTACCTCGGCAACCGCAATTCACAGAAGGCCAGAAAGGGTGTCGGATGGGACAAGTACTCAAGTGATGGCTCAAAAGATCAACAAGTGTAGGATTAAGATCATCCAAAACGAACTATATAATAGAAGAGGCCCTTCATGAAAAGTGGAGGGGGGGGGAAAGAGGAGAAGAGAAAGCACTGTAGTAATCTCAACAACTCCCGTAATCATTGTCATCTAATATATACTGGAACAAAGCTCCTCGGATTGTGCCGAGGACAAACTTTCTCGCACAAACCGGGTTCAATTCCTGTTGCCTCATCATCCAAAACCATATTAACTGTTATCCATGCACTAAAGCCTAACTCTTTGACCCACTCTCTACAAATTTATTGTACTGGGTTCACTGGGCCAAGATTCCTTACATTTTTGGGCTTGGTCTGAAAATCGTGTCCCTACAATTGGCGCCGTCTGTGGGAAGAACTCGTGTGATAGTGAGTGCAACGGTTAAATATGGTAGGATCAAGTCCCCATCAGCAAGAGTCCCTAGGGAAAGCCATTAGGGTGGCCCGTGTACTATATGAGCAAGTCACTACATGAAGCCGAGGTATATACTTCGAGATACATGTCTCGTACCTCTGTCAAGGACCAAGTCCTTGCGAATCTGATAGCCGAATTTGCTGAACCTCCATTAGAGGAAGTGGCAGCAACACAGAGCATGGATGGAAAATCAGTTGGCCAATCTCCCTGCAAGAACCTTTATTTTGGAAGATATATGTTGATGGTGCAGCAAATCAAAGGAGCTTCACAGCGGGGTTAGTTCTGAAAGGTATATATTGATATCTTCCAATCTTTGTTCTAAGTGTTAAACAAAGTCTTAGCTATGTCGAGTCCCTCAGACCTCCTACTAAGAACAGCCTTAGCTACGTTGGGTCACTCAGACCTCCTGCTAAGAAGAGCCTTAGCTAAGTCGGGTCCCTTGGACCTTCTGCTAAGTGTTAAACAAAGTCGTAACTATGTCAGGTCCCTCAGACCTCCTGCTAAGAAAAGCCTTAGCTACGTCGGGTCCCTCAGACCTCCTGCTAAGTGTTAAACAGAACCTTAGCTATGCTGGGTCCTCAGACCTCTTGCTTTGGAGAAATTAGCACACATTGACATCTTTTGAAGTGGTTAAACAGAACCTTAGCTATGCCGAGTCCTCAAACCTCCTGCTTTGGGAAAATTAACACACACTGGCAACTTTGGAAGTGTTTAAACTATAGCTCAATCATGCCTCGGTCCTTGAACCAGATGATGTGGGAAAGTTAACACTCCATGACATCTCTCTTCACGTGTTTAAATTATAACTCAATCATGCCTCAGTCCTCGGACCAGATGATGTGGAAAAGTTAACACTCCATGACAACTTTCAAAGTGTTTAAACAGAACCTTAGTTATGCATGGCTCCTTGGACCACATACTTTGGGGAATTAACATTCCATGATATCTATCTGTTTCTCACTAAGTGTCAAGACAGGCCCAAAATTATAACCAAATCTTCAGATTGGTATCTTTGAAAGGAGCAATTTACAATACAAATATGGGGCGCGTGAAACGGCACTCCCTCAGGTGTAAATCAAAGGATCAAAGCATAATTCACCCTTAAGAATTCAAAACCCAAATTTTTTCCTTGGATAAGAGGAAAAAACCGGAGTTTTGAAAGGCCATTGTGAGGTCTTGGGCTTTGGCAAAGAGCGTGGGGCTTTGGCCGAGATCGTGAGTAGTCCAAGTCCGAGGAGGAATATCTCCTCGGATAAGCTAAACGTAGATCGGGTATGGATCCTAATGATCAAAGTGACCTTCCAGGATGTTCTAATGATAGGGACGAGCATCATAAACATACAAGAGGGATAAGGACTCAAAAATATCTAAGGGAAAGCTGTTAATCGCATTGAATGCCCTGCAGCTAACTTTCTAACCACATTTATGTAGAAAAGACCCTTGAACAATGTTACCTTGGCAACCGCAATTCATAGAAGGCCAGAAAGGGTGTCGGATGGGACAAGCACTCAAGTGGTGGCTCAAAAGATCAACAAGTGTAGGATTAAGATCATCCAAAAGGAACTATATAATGGAAGAGACCCTTCATGAAAAGTGGGGGGGTGGGGGGAGAGAGAGGAGAAGAGAACGCACTATAGCAATCTCAACGACTCTCGTAACCATTGTCATCCAATATATATTGGAACAAAGCTCCTCGGACTGTGCCGAGGACAAACTTTCTCGCACAAACCGGGTTCATTTCTTGTTGCCTCATCATTCAAAACCATATAAACTGTTATCCATGCACTAAAACCTAATTCTTTGACCCACTCTCTACAAATTTATTGTACTGGGTTTACTGGGCCAAGATCCCTTATATTTTTGGACTTGGTCTGAAAATCGTGTCCCTATAGTAATCTTTTCAAATTTATAGAATAAATACAACAATGTTGGTTATATATATATATATATATATATATATATAAATTACGTGTTATCTAAAAGAGCTAAAAGCTAAAGACCTTGTAACTAAATTGGCACCTCCCTATATATAAAGTGCTTGAAAGTTTAGGAGAGAAAAAGTTTGAATTACGGAGATAATAGCATATTGTAGTTATTTCTCCAAAAAAAAAAAAAAAAAAACTAAAAAATTCAAGAGTTAAGCAACTCAACATGAGGAAGAATGTTATATTCTAAATTCGATAATTTATTATATTATTATATGTATAAAGCCAAAGCTAAGTGAAAATCGATTTACATCTCAAATTGGAGTGTAATTGTATTCCATGTGTCTCATCTAATTTTTTAATGCAATTATTTACTACACTATAAAATCAAGGAGTCTAATTAAAATTTCTTAATTTTTTGTGCTAAACGAGTTATTAAGTAAGAAAACCATAGAATTAAAATTAGGAATCCTTAAATAAAATCATCATCAGTTATTCATTATTATTATAATATAATTAGTGGTTGGACAAATTAAAATTAAAAGTTTCATCAAGAACAATTTAAATAATTTTTCTCATTTATTTCAAATAAACTTATATATTTATTTTATTAGTAGCTATTTTATATTTTCAAATATATATATATATATATATACATGGATTACAAGCTAATAATAATAATAATTTATTCCAAATAAAAAAAATTGTATATAATTTAAAAAAATCACATAAATTCTTTGAATATAATAAATAATGAATGCAAAACTATACATAATTTTTTTTGAGAGAGAAAAGTACGTAAAACTATACATAATTAATATATAGATTTGTTTTATTGGCTAATGTAGTGAACTAATACTTTAATATAAGTTCAAACTTTGTTTGGGTAAAAGCCTGAATAAAGAATATCTCAAAAAATGTGTGACAAAACTCCATGCTCTCTTGCATGGTCCTAATTTATTTATAGTTAAATGCAACAAACTGCAAAAAGGAAAATGCCCATCTGACAAGATAACTAGACCCTAAATCTATAACTTGAACAAGCATCATTTAATATGAAATTATTTGCTTCAACAAAGCTTATATAATTTGAAAAGCAAAAGAACCATATTACATAATATCAAGATCTAAATTTCTCATCTCTTCCGCTCACTTAGCCTGGCAACCAATCAGAGATGAATAAGATGCCTTTTCAAGCGCAACATCAGACGCATCAAGAGCAACATCAGACGCAGCAATTACAATGACAAAGTACACTCCCCTACAAACTGGTTCAATTGCAGGAGGAAAAAAACAAACAAACAAAAACTAACAAATGCATCCTCAAGTAAATTGAGTAGAAAATCGTGCATCTCCATAAGCCTCGGCAAATAGAATTCAGCTTTTTTGCTGGCGATGACCATTTAACCAACTTTGATGCGATGAGCACTGTAACAACGCATTTGATAAAATCAGACAAAAGTTTCTGAGATATTATTTGATGAAACGGAACCTTAAATGACGCGCAACAAAGTATCAAGAAAATTTATGCTGGGGAAGAATCCATGACACACCCTCAGATTTGATGGTTTCGAATTAACTTTAATGTAAACATAAAGAAGAAAATTTTTAAAAATTGTTCCAGCCAAGTGGAAATGCCCAGAATGGAGATAAAAAATGGAACGCGATTCTCAGGCACTAACTCCAATATTTTTGAACTAACAAACTTTTCTGTTTTGTAGAGCAACTAGCATGGAAGATCTAAATAAAAAGCCTAACTTCATGCATAAAACCAAAATTAAGCGTAGAAAAACATAAAATAAGAAATGGTTGCATTTTGGAAACAACAAGAATGGCCTTTGAATACTTGTTCCTTAGCATATCTGTACAAAAAGAAGCACTTGATTTCAACTCTAGCAGGCATAGCCTATGAATCATGCATCTTCATAGTTCATACTAGAACTGTATGCTAATATGCAACATTAGCATGAGGGCTTCAAAATACCCATATGGCTGAATTCCTATACCTTCCAACAAGCAATAAATATGAGTCAATTTCAAGGGAGATTATTAACTCACCATCTGCAGAACAACTCCAAGACAGAAGGCAGAAATGGAGTCAACGCCTAGCTCTATCATCATCACGCCTATCGTAATCATGCCTTTTTCTCTCGCTTGATCGAGAATCATCATATCTCGCTCTCTTCGAGTGATCCAGTTGCCTCTCCCTCTCATGACCTCTATTTTCTTGCTCTTCGTCATCCCCTCTTACCTGCCTTCTACGTCCACGCTGATTCTCTTCATCATCCCTTATATGCCTTCTATATTCATAATCTTCATCTCTTCTATGCTTTCTCCCTCTTTGCTCCTCTTCAACTCTGCTTTGTCTTCTCCCTCCCCCTATTTCCTCATAATTCCGGTCATCCTTTCTACTAATGCGTTCTGTTTCATCATCCTTACCATAACTTCTACCACCCCGCTCAACAGTTTCATTATCACGCTGTCCCCTAGATCTAAAACTTGTATAATCCTCCCTCTTCTTGTCATTTTTATTTAAGTATGCTCTAGTATTTGAGTCATACTCAATTTTAGAGTCCTTTTGTTGCTCCCCACTGTGCTCTGCCCCTTTGACAGAATGGCTACTTCTTGATTTTGACTCAGGTTGCTCATCTTCATTTCCAACATTAAGCCTCCCCTTCCCTCTCATTCTTTCATAACTTTCATAAGTTGTTCCATCAGCAGTATCTCTCCTAGACTTGTACCGTCTAACATCAATCTCATCAACTGGAGAAACTGACTCTTTTTCCAATGCTTTTTGTCTCCCTGCAGTAATCTTAGATTTTCTCCTATCATAACTGGTATCAGAATCTTCATCATCAGACTCGTCCTCTGAATCATGTCTTCTACCCACTCTCACATGCTGATCTTTATTTTTCTCATTCTCTGTCCTATGACTTCCACTATATCGATTCTGCTGTTTCTCCAATTGACTTCTTTTATTTCCTATCTCCTCATCAGTATCACTGGATTCATCCTCTGAATCATGTCTTCTGTTCATTCTCACATGCTTATCTTGATTCTTCTCGTTCTCTATCCTATGACTACCACTAGGTTGATTCCGTTGTTTCTCCAAATGACTTCTTTTCTTTTCCATCTCCTTATCAGTATCACTGGATTCATCCTCTGAATCATGTCTTCTGTTCATTCGCACATGCTTATCTTGATTCTTCTCGTTCTCTATCCTATGACTTCCACTAGGTTGGCTTCGCTGTCTCTCCAACTGACTTCTTTTCTTTTCCATCTCCTTATCAGTATCACTGGATTCATCCTCTGAATCATGTCTTCTGTTCATTCGCACATGCTTATCTTGATTCTTCTCGTTCTCTATCCTATGGCTTCCACTAGGTTGGCTTCGCTGTCTCTCCAACTGACTTCTTTTCTTTTCCATCTCCTTATCAGTATCACTGGATTCATCCTCTGAATCATGTCTTCTGTTCATTCGCACATGCTTATCTTGATTCTTCTCATTCTCTATCCTATGACTTCCACTAGGTTGACTCCGCCGTCTCCCCAATTGACTTCTTTTCTTTTCCATCTCCTTATCAGTGTCACTTGATTCATCCTCTGAATCATGTCTTCTGTTCATTCGCACATGCTTATCTTGATTCTTCTCATTTGCTATCCTCTGACTTCCATTACCTTGATTCCGTTGTTTCTCCAATTGACTTCTTTTCTTTTCTGTCTCAATATCAGTATCATTGGATTCATCCTTTGAATCATGTCTTCCACTTGTTCTCACATGCTGATCCCGATTCTGTATACGAGGCTTAGTTGAACCATAATCATCATTGGAGCCATGCCTCCTATTAGATGTTCCATACTTATCCCTCCTTTTGGAACTCTCATTGCTTAAGTCATCAGTAGCAGAATCAGAACCATCACTATCATGTTTTTTTCTCTTGTGCTTCTTTAAAGTCTTGCGCTTCTTATCAGCATCCATATCAGAATCCGTAGCAGAATCAGAATCATCAATGTTGTGCACCTTGCTTTTCTTGTGCTTCCTTGAAGTCTTCCGCACATTGACATTGCTGTCAGAATCAGTAGCAGAATCAGAATCATCACTGTCACGTGTTTTGCTTTTCTTATGCTTCTTAGAAGGCTTGTGCTTCTTATCAACATCAATATCAGAATCACTTTCATGATCAGTGCCCCTATTACTTCTGCGGTGCTTCTTTTGAAGAGCCTTTGCATTCTCCCCACCGCTATCTGTATCAGAAGAGTCAGTTTCATGTCTTCTCTTTTTACTTCCTTCCTTCTTGTGGTGCCTTGATTCTTTAAGACCCTTTTTCTTATCATCTTTTTCAACTTTCTGATCTTCATCCATGTTTTTCTTCCCCCTGAACTCTCTATCCAAAAAAGCATGTTCACATTTCTCATAATGCTTGATATCATCACCAAGACCATCCTTCCGGCCATTTCTGACATCATCACTCCCTTCAATACTTTGCTCATTAGGATCAGATGCAGCTATCCCAAAAGCAGATCTTAAAGTTTCCATCTGCTTCTCTTTTCTAGCAGCAACTTGGTGGGTCTGTGTATCTGAATATCTGATGAATATGCAAGCACAAAACTTATTAAAAAATGTCCGTCTTCTAAAGATGGATAAACAAGACTATTATTAAAAATAATGGTGGGAAGTATAGCCACAAGTCAACAGATTGCCCATTTGAAGATCTCACAAATGAAAATAAAAAATAGATAGTCACCCATTGAAACATCAAATATGAGGAACAAATCTTCAAAGGAAGAAAAAAGTATAAGAACTAAGAAACGCAATTCCCAAAGTATATGCCAGCTCAAAGTAAAGCATATACCTCCAAAACCACAAATAAAAGAAGAGGCAGAACTGGTTGTTCCCCGATGACACATCCTTTTATTAAATTAGTAAGTTTACAAATACACCCAATTGGCTCTTGAACCCACAACCTCAAGACCTTGATCTTACAAGGAAATGAGAGACCATTAGAGCTAGAGCTCAATGACATTTGCTAATACTACAAAATTCTCAGTTTAACATTGTACCAAGCCAATTGAATTCGTCTTTTATTACCATTAATACAAAGGCCGTACCCAATGCACAAATCTCTCACTTTTTCAAGGTCTAAAAGAGGTCATGGTAGACAGCCTTTCCCCAACTCTTTTTTTGGAGAGACTGATCCCCGGACTCAAATCTCTTTTAATGGAAATCATTTGCCACCACAGCAACGCCCCGACCTCTCTTTTATTACCATTAATATGACATAAACACACACACAAACCACAATATCAACTAATAAAACCACTAGTCATAGAATATTGGCAAACCCAATCAAAAAAAAAAAAAAAAAACTACAATTGATACAAATGGAAATAACATAAAATCAAACTTCCAACAACTTTCCGAAAGTGCAAGAAATTACTTATTATTGGTGACATTCCCTCCTTCCTGGGAAAAAGTAGCGGTAGCGGCTGTGGCAGCAGCTTCTAGGATCTTCCGTTCCTCGTCGAGCCGCTTAGCAATCTCAGCCTCAGTGCAACCTTCATCAGCGAGCTGGTCCTCGAGTTCGACGAGCTTGAGCTCAATCTGACGCTTGCGATCGTGCTCGAGAATATCCCTGTTGGGTTTCCTAGTGAGACCGGCCGAAGCCGGGTTCGCCTCGAATCCCTTGCCGTTCTCACTGCTCTTCCCAGTCTTAGACCTGATGAAAAACTTGTTGCTCTGTATGTACCCATTGGTGCCTGACCCTCTCGGAGTCTGTAACCCTATTCCGTTATACATCTCTGAAATAAACCAAACCAAATTCACAATAATGCTTAGATTTCAAATTCCAAGTAATAGAAAATTAGGAGATATGGAATGAGATGAACAATCTAGATCTATCATTACCAACAATAACAACGGATTTAAGGAAAGAAAAAGAGAGAATCGGAATTTTCTATATATTTTCCAAGGGAACAAACAAGACCGAAAAATCTAGGGTTACCTTTGGTTGGCGAGCAATGAAACGGTGTGATCTAACTGTTAGTCATTAGTGTGTGCCAACTTTTCATTATATAATACAAATTGTGAAAAGAACTGGGCTTAGCCCAAGAGGAAACTCAGCTTGGCCCAATAGTAAGTATATTTATAAATGATTTTTTTTCGATAACTTATTCGAATAATGTGAAATAAAAAGTCAAAAACTAGCTTTGTTTTTAAAATTTGAAACTTGTATTATTTGAAATAAATTTGAGACAAAAATTGAATAATTTAAGTAAAAAAATAGCTTATAAATGGTTTAGTAAAGTTTTACTATATTCATTCTAATTTTTATAAATAAATAATAAAAAATATTTATTTTATTAAAATATGGGATAAATACGAAAACCACCTTTGGGCTACAACTAAGTGTTAGCATGATTTTTCAAAAAAAATATTTATTTGTTCCCCTTACACAAACAAAAATTAACTCTGTTTAAAAGTTCATTACCCCTCCAAGTTGTCTGCTACCTTTTTAAGAGCTTGTCTTGATTTCAAAGGTCACCAAATAACTGCATTATGGTAAATATATGCACATGATAGTGTCTAGATAGCATATGGTAAACATATAATAGCTAGAGATAGAGACGGAAGTAGGAGCATAAAAATTTTCAATCAATGTTAAATGATGTTTGTGCTTAGGAAGCAAATTACATATTTTCGAAAAGTTTTGGTAGTAATCGGCATTAGCTTGAATCTCTGGATTAGCCTAAATTATAAAATTAAAATAATAATTAAAATAAACGTTAAAGTTTATTTTAAATTTCTTGATTTTTTAAAATTAAGTTCAAGCATAATTTATGGGTTCCAGTTAGCTCAACTGGTAAAGTCTCTGATGGTTGTATAAAAGATCTGGGGTTCAATCCCCGCCTACACCAAAACTGATTGGTGTCTTGGTCTGATGATAAAGAGCAATCATCAGAAGCGGATGCCATAGGTTGAAACTCTCTCTCGAAAAAAAAAAAAAAAAAGTTCAAGCATAATTTTAAATGTCTTAAATTTGTAAAGTTTTATCAAAATTAAAATTTTCTAACAGGTAATAAACTAAATTATTTTAATAATTCATGAGTGTAGTGCCCAATAATCTTGTAATTTAGTGGATTACCCACTCTTATTTCTAAAGAGAATGTAACCATTTGATGTAACCATAAATATTCATATTATATATTCAAAATCTAATAATAATAAAAGAGATACTGAAAATGCAACAACAAAAATTATTTTGTGGGATTTTGGTTAGCGGCGATTGGTTCTGGTATTTGGATTCTATGATTTTGAACAAAGTCTTTTGATGGGACTGAAACTAGGGATGACAATTTTATTCTGTCCAACTTGACCTGCCCTTTCCCGCTTTGCTCAACACGAGTTTTTCCCACCCCACAAAGGTGGTAGGGTGGGGATGGGGCGAAATTTTAGCCCCGTATCACGGCGCGAGACAGGGATAGGTTTAGACTTTTTAAACCCACCCCACCCCGCCTTGCATTGAGAAGGATTATAATTATAAATTTTTTATACCCTAAAACTTTACTATTTAAACAAACATATCAATAATAACTTATTTTATTCTATCCAACGTGACTCTCTACGTCTATTTTTTTATAAACACGTTTTATTAAAAAAAAATTGTATTAGTTGTAGGACAAATTAACAAAAAATAGAGCTGTACGAGGTGGGGCAAAACTTTGTGGAGCCCCAAGGGGTGGGGACGGACCAAGACATAATCATGCGAGGCAAAAGCGAAGACCCCATCTTTCAACCCCACTTTGCCCCACTGTCATTCCTAGATGAAACAGCTTGACTGCAAGATTATTTAAATGAGATATTTTTATTTTTTCTTTTGTTGGAGTGATCAGTGTGGGTGATGAATTTTGATGTCTAATTTTAAAGGCTTGGGTTTTGATGTCTAATTTGTATTGGGTTGGTTGGCTTTGTTCGAATGCTTGATTGGTGAGGGTGGTAGGTTGATGCCCAATTTGGAATGCATATTAGCTTGTGATCAATGTTTCAATTGTGATTCAAATTCAATGTAGACTTCTCCTCCCCCACCCCCCCCCCCCCCCCCACAGATCCGATTCAATTGCAAATCTTAGCGAAATAATAATAATAAAGATTGTAATTTATTTTGTTCCTCTCTTTTTCAAACCAATAACAGTTTGTCTTTTTTTAATAAAAAAAAAAATATTTATGCATGAGAACGTTTTTCATCTCATTTTAATTAAAATGAGCATTTGTTAATTTTATTTCATAAATAATATTATTGAATATTTACATGTAGATGTTTTTTCTAAATTTTTTTCATGAAATATTTATTTGTTTTGTTAATTTTATTTTAAAAATAACAATATTTAATATTTACATGTAGATGTTTTTTGTAAGTATTTTTCATGAAATATTTTTTTTTTATATAATAAACTTATATTGGGTAGAGGTCAATTTTGATAGTACAGGAAAATTGATACTACAGGAAATCCGTCTACAATGTCTGTGCAATTTGCCCAGAACAAAAGACATCTACATGTAAATATGCTTGAGTAAATATAAGTACAGTTCTTTAAGTGCACTACATTACGCTCTCCACTAAAATTCAAACACGTGTTCGAATTTAATTTTAATTGGGAACCCTACTATTCTACATCCAAGTAACGGTACTTCATCTAATGTCAAGAAGTCGGTATAATATCAGGTAGCAGTGTACTACATGGTAAAAACTACATCCTCTGTTTGTCTACGGCCAACATAGCATGCTAGCCATGCTATTTTTAAGAACACCACTCAAAATGATTGAGGAGTATTACAATTTTCCTGTGTAAAAGAAAATCAATGTGCTGGCACAGAACAAGAAAGCAATCTTAATAGTCTTGTGTATTAGTGTACAGCACTATTGACTGATACTATGAATATAGGAATCAGCTCCAGTGGCATGTGAAAGCAACTGGATATATTTCACCAAGGTCTGAGAAGCAGAGTAACAGTTTACCAAATATATCTTGGACAGACTTTAGCACGTCTTGCTCTTGACAGACCAAACCTTGAACTGGCTTCTTCCTGAATATTGCATGGTTTTAAGTAGCAATATGTGGAATTAAGAAATCCTACAGCCCAACCCAATATGATCGTCCATTGCTGTTGTGAATGGGAGATGGGCAGGGAGATGTAACACCCCATTCATACCAAACCTGCCAGAGTTTCACAAAAACCAGAACAAGAAACCGTCATCAGGAATTATCTGAAATTTTCCATTTAAACATCGATTTTGTACTTAACACCTTGAAACCAGCAATACATTAAAAAAAATAGATGCATATGATAATTGATAGACAGAAGCCGCCTTTTGAGTTTTCATTGTTCCCCTAATAATAAATCCTAGACAATGATGCAATAATAATAATAATAATAATAAGTTATACCTTGCTAGGACCACAACAACGCCAGAAATGTACTTCGAGAGAAGAACCAGCATGCACAAACACCGGTGTCCTCAGTGGGAAAAATATTGCAAACCTGAGTAAAAGGGCACAATCAACAGGCAGGCATTCAGAAAAGAGCCATCTACATAATTCACTGTAGGGTCCCCTTTCAAGCTTTTTCTTCTAAGGATTACTTATCAAAATAATTTATCGTATAGTCAGCTTCATCATGAGCAGTTCCTTTGCTATACAATTTATGGATACTCTTTTAATTTTCTATTTAAGGAAAAAATATGGCAATATTTCACCTAAACCGGATAATAAGCAAACTCCCTTGCTCATGTTTAACAACCCAAAAGAGGTCAAACTGTGCTTGATAACAAATACAGACATTTAAAATACATTGTATTGATTGGAATAAAACAAGGGAAGATCCCAACATCTGCATATTTGAGCTATTAATATCAATTCCAGGGCACTAAATGAAGGATGATAAGCTTCAAGTGAAAAGTGCCTTGCAAATAAATTAAAAGAGAATCAAATTTCATACCAGCTGAACATGTTTGGTGTTGCTGTTGATGGTTCAATGCCAAGATGTACATCTTTGTATAATGTTGCATCAAAATAGCCAGCAAATCCTGTGAATCAAGTGCAAGAAAGAGTTCAATCTGATTTATCTCATGGGAAATTAAGACAAAAGATCTCCAGCACCATCATTGGCCATATTGAGGGAGTTAAAAAAATGATTTCATCTGAAAGACTAAAACCACAAGCAAAACAAATAATAAAGTGTAGATGTAGGGCATTCTATAAGAGTTTTGAGAGATTGAGGTAGTTCTTGGGATCAAATTATCCCAAACCCACATCAGAGAGAGGTAGGTTTAAAAGCAAGAGGAGACAAGGCCTAAACTGGCACTGGTGAGATTTAAAGTTAGATTGACCAACGTCAATTACATTGCACGAGTCAGACAGAATTCATCATTCTAGATCTTTAGCAAACAAATAATGATTATTGATTAGCACAAATAAAAGATGATCTATTAATACCGTTAACAAAGAGAGACTGAGAATAACGTTCAAAAAATAAAACCCAATTCATCAGTGGAGCTGAATATTCTGTCGATAGAACCACCCATCAACCTTTCTTAGTCTACCTAGGATATCTTCAAACAACACCAACACTCTCCTCTAAAATTCATCAAAAGCAACAAAGGATAAAGTTCAAGAAATATATATATATATATATATATATATATTCTAAATTTGAATTGCATGCATCACATTTTATCTTCAACTACAGGGGTCAAATAATAAGGTTTAACTGTGTTGAGTCCATCAAAATATATATTCCTTCTAAGTAACAGCTGGGCATCACCTGTCACCTGGACTCCAACAGGCAACAACATGCTTCCTAGCCTATGCTACTATTTTTAACTTTTCCTACCCTGGTTCAGCATTGTTGTCTGAATACCAGCTTCTTATTCATAGGAGTAAAAGGGCAATATCCACAAACACAAGTTCATGAGCAATATGTATAGATCTGGAAAATTTATCCTCGGATACATTAGCCATCACATTTGATAAATTACAGATTCTCCAAAAGCTTGAAGTTGTTAGGAATTGATGAATTTAATCATTTAATTAAAATTCTAAGTCCCCCTTACGTGTGGGCCTAGACTCCCTCTTAATAAGTGGAACCCAACATGTGGGATATTCAACTTTTTAAATGGGAGGTAGAGTGGAGTTAGGGATCAAACTCAGGATCTTGCTCTAACACTACGATAAACTAACAATTCTTCCTAAAGCTTAATCTATTAGGAAATGGTCATTTAACTATAATTCTAAAAACATACCATGCACCATGGCTGATCCTGTATCACTGGGTATCTCAAACTGAAGCTTCTTGTAACGCTGATTGCTTTTCATAGTTGGCTGATTTGGATGAGTAAATGTAAAGACCTACGCAAATGGAAAGAAATACCAGTTGAAGATACCAATCAATATCAAGTTTCATAGGAGATGACTGAAAGAACAGCTCTTTTAAAAATATTTAAAAATTATTTTAATCAATCGCTATAACAAACAAGCATAGGCTAGATATTGTATACACATTAGAGGTAGTATGCCATCTGAAGGAAAAACTCACAGGTTGAGTAGGGGCAAGCCTTGCTACATTGTGCAGTTTAACAACGTAAGCAGTTTCAAAGTGCACAACATCTTTATGTAACTTAACCTGCAGCAAAACTAGAACCAGTTTAGATAAAATACTTGAATAACTTAATAGTGGAAATTTTAGACCACAAAAACAAGGGACATACATCATTATACAGCTTTGAAGCTGTCACTGGTTGTATGAAACTTGTGTACCTGAAAGAGGGGTATCTTAATTTAGTAAAAGCATATGATGTAAATATACTACTGGGGGTATCAAGAACATGATCCAACTTATGTTCTGCTCAACAAGACTCAGATCGTTGGTGGATAAATGGGCTTCCACTCCATGCAAGATTGCATAACCCATGGACCAACAACTGACAAAAGACGGACTTTGGTAAGAGAACAATTTGTCTTGCCAACTGAATGCCAAGACTGGCATAACCACTATCGTTTGGACTAATTGAGAAAGGCAACTGTTCAGTTGGGGCTTTACAATGTAAATATTTATTGGCAATGTAGACATCAAAAGCAATACAATTTCCACTACTGTCTATCTAGATTGAAAATGTAATTTACAATAATACCAAGACATGCGCATCAGAAATATAATCTTGATACACACAATATCTGATTGGTCCATCTAGTAAAAGAAATGTTTCAAATAATAGTCTTGTGTCACAATCACACTAGACACTTTATACAGGTACATTCACACATGTTCTCCACACCAAAATAATAATGATGATGATGATGCTCAAGTCAAATGGCTCTGATCATCAAATCAAGCTGAGGGAATGAATTCTGTTTATTTGAATCTCATATAAAATATATTGAAACTATAAAAAAAATTGAATGAAACTAATGTCAGTTGAGCATAAACCCTAAAACCATTAGGGTTGAATAACAGCCAAAGAGACAAGATACAGGAACACAAAGGAAAAGAATTTCTGTATATAATACTAGTTTACTTAACAAATTTTTTGACTGTCTACATAAGCATCCACTGGCACAGGAGATCTCCATTCTCCCATTAGTCATCAAATGGTAGCAATCTATCTTTCCTTTGTGCAGGCCAACCATTCAGTAAAAAGCAAGCAATCACCCATCCAAATTATCAGAGAGATAAATTTGTAAAATATAACAATACTAAACTCTTTTTTTAAGTATAAAATCCAAATACTTGAAAATAATATGCTTACGATGACGGTATTGAAATCCCATCATCCTTCAAAAACCTCTGGGCTCCATCAAGGCACTCGGGAGACAGCTCATTGTCACCAAAAGATCCTAGCAGTTCACTAACCTAAGAACAACAGAAGGCACAAATAATAAGCAGCCATAAGAGGAGGTAAAAGGATATAAAATTGATTTACTATGGCAACATGCACATACCAAAATATCAGCTTTCTCAGGAGCATCCCAGTGACGCATATCGCAGGAAACTATGGTAACAATGCTCTCCCAGCCCTCTATTTTGACTAAACTCTGCTCCAAAAAATGCCACAAGACTAGTAAGAGGGGTGCTGTAGAAGCAACTTATACAATATGTTATCTAATATATATAAGATATACATGGCACACAGAATGATCCAGCCAACTGCATAATTCCAACAATTGATCTGATCCAATTTAAATGAGCAACCCAAATAAATTTGTATTTACCCTCACTTTATCACCTATCAGGCTGGACCAAAATATTATATGAAACTTTCTTATATTTCCTAGCAGTTATCGCCTTGAAACCTTGTATTTTTGCATAGCGCTACCATATGAACATTGTTTGCAGTTCATACATTCCCAGCATGCCATCAAAGCTTAGGCAAGGTAAGCAGGCTGCAATACCAGAAGCGAGAGAGAGAAGAGCAACTCACATGTAGTGTAACAACTGCATTTGGATTTTTCTCCACAGCAAAAACTTTAAGCTTGCGCCCAGTTTCTTCTGCAGCCTACATAAGAGCAGGAGAAAAATAAAAGTTCAATAAAACAATGTAATCTTCACCATGCAGAATGCGGTCTAGAGACATAGTGTAGCCAAAACCAATCAAGCAGCAGGTAGAGAAATGTACCTGTAATGATGCCCTAACAAGAGGTCCGCGTCCTGCTCCTACAACCATCAATACCTGGCCACATGAAAAATACAATGATGTGAACCTTTGCTTCCCAAGCACATTACATTTTATCAAATACCAAATGAGGTGCATAATGTACATTACGAACAAAATCAAAGAAATTGCAAAAACGCCAATGACTGGGTCACTTACAGTGGTTATCATCGACGCCTTTTCATCAGGAACTCTGTCTTGCAAAGCTTTACAAACTGCCCTTTGGTACTGCAAATAATAAGAAAATTAATATTAATTCAAACGAATATATCATTAGTTGCTATTTTCTAGCAACCATGGCATTTACCAATACAACACACAACCACAGGACTGCTAACCATGATCACTCCACCTACTAATGACATAAAAACAATTGCCTAGCAACAGGACAGACAAACATCACAATTAAAGAGGGGGGGGGGGGGGGGAGGGGATTAAACAGATTACACAGTGAAAAGAATGAAACAAGATTGCGGCAAACAGAACTCACAATCAGTCATACCTGAATGTATTTCACTGCATCTTTCTCAAATGTCTCGTAGGTTTGAGCCTCAAGGTTATCCATGAGAGGCTGCATTCAATAAATAGGAAACGCCCAGCTTGCAATTACTATAATGAGTGCATAAAAAATTCCCGCACGAGAATGACAATATACAGTTAACCATTTCAACAAGGAGAAAAATCGTGATTTAAATACTAATGAAAGACAATATCAGAAAATAAACAGTGGGTAGAAAAAACTTACTTGCAAGGGTGACTGTAAAAAATCCCTGTAACCAAGCTGGAGTACATATTAAGATGGTCAAAAGAAAATTTATGACAGAGAAAAACATACCACCGTTCTGTGTATGTAAGAGAGAGAGAGAGAGAGAGAGAGAACTACCTCAAATCGTTCTTGATCAGGAAGTGGATCCATTCTTTGGTAAAGATACCCAACATAGTCCAAATATGGCCTCAGTGGATGTCTCTGTACACCTGAATGGCAAGACTACTTAACAGCCATTTCAAAAGTAATAAAGACATTTTACAGAAGATCATGGGTAGAAATCTTGATAATCAAGATGGCACATGAAGTCATAGACTACTACTCATAACACTAGTAAATCATTAGCATCTCAGAAAGAAACAGAATAAAATATCAATAATTTGTATTTTCCTTTCAAGAAATAATTACAAAAAAATTGCCAGCCAGATTCAGCATCAAAGTATTATTAATCATGGGTAGGTACTCACCATCAAAACTACTATCATTATGATTAGAAGCTAAATCTGTACTCCCTTTTGGAAGACTGTGTACTTGTTTTCCAGAGATGACTATCTGAGAAAAGATATATTAGAGGACAGAAATTAGAAAAATTAAATCGATAAGAAGTGGTTGTAAGATCTAAGAACTGCTGATTCGAACTTTTACTCAAAATTGGAAACAAAGACCAGATAAGTTTTAAAGTACTTCAACACATCAGCTAAATTCCATATAACAACAGGGTCATCCAAATCATGATTGCAATGCAATAACTATGGTTCATGCAAAAAAACACCTTCTGGATCTAGAGCCATGATCAAAATGACAAAAGTGACAATGAATGCTAGTAAAATCCAGAACGGATTTGGATATGCTAAGTTCAAACTTAATTGACCAGCACCCAAAAGAAAATATCTATTGATAACTAATGTGCAATGAAGCATGAGAAAGAAAACACCTAGAGCGATTTTTTGAGACATTTGATTAGGGTTTTTCTTTTTCAAAGGGCGCAAGGCCTTGGGGGGAAAGTGAAGGGGGGGGGGGGGTGATTGACCATATAAGTAGGGCTGTAAATGCATTGAGCTAAGCCAAGTATTAGAAGTTCAAGGTTGTTCATTTAGTTTTCTTTCAAACACAAGCCAAGCACATACCAAACTAGATTACATGCTCAAAAGCTTGGTTCAATTTTCATATCAAGCAAGTATGAGCTTGTTCACAAGCCACTTAAGTTAATTAGATAGAATGATTTTCCTTTATGACCTTATAATAAAAAATAGATTTACCAACCTTTTGTTAAAAATTATATATAATCTTTATTACAAAATGGGTTATTTATGTTATCAATAAATTAAAAAACATAATTTGACATATTATAAACTTATTTACAAACTTAAACAATTCAATATCAAGTCTATACAAGTATCTTTTTATACATGTATACATA
This sequence comes from Castanopsis chinensis, assembly GCA_032878915.1. Classification (NCBI taxonomy): domain Eukaryota; kingdom Viridiplantae; phylum Streptophyta; class Magnoliopsida; order Fagales; family Fagaceae; genus Castanopsis; species Castanopsis chinensis. The sequence continues at coordinate 16,783,449 of JAVQMG010000115.1, read as the reverse complement.
TAAACATATAATAATATATATATATATATTAGAATAGAGCCCCATACTGTTTACGAGCACATTGTTATGTTTGAGCTCAACTTGTTTGATAATTGGGCCTAAAGTTAGGCTTGAGCTTGGCTCATTTGCTAAATAAAAGAACAGAAACAAGCATGTTTTTAGCCAAGCCCGAGCGGTTTAACAGCTCGATTCATTTACAGCCTGATATAAGTGGTATCTAGAAGGAAAATTATTCAAAGGAACATAACAAGAGTCAAGGAAATTTGAAATATGTTCTACATACCTGTATAGCATGGTTGAAAAACCCAGTAATTAGCTTCTGGTGGCGCTTCGACAAACATGGATAACCCCGTGCATTCGTTAGAAAAGACTGGCAAGGCAACAACATCATTGCATGTGAAGCAGCAAGCAGTATGCATAATCTTTTAAGGAAACCATAATAAACCTTAAAGAGAAAATTACATCAGTATTAATAATAGCGGCTCTAACAGACTCCCCAAACCAACGACCAAGTGAGTTTGCTGAAGGTAGTGAACTCCTAAGGAACAAGCAAATACAATAAATACTGAGAACAAAAACTGGTAATCTTATCGGGTTCAACATCAATACAACGGATCATAGACTTTAACTCACAAAACATCAAGGGCAATTGACAATTGACTGTGATGTTCACAAAGCATCCGAAATGAATTCCACAGCTCCCAGGAATCAACCTGTGTGGCATAAATAAAGAGGTAAACAAAAACATAGTATGCATGTAAAACATCCATGTCTTACAAATTTCTAATACCCTCAGGTCTCATGATGAGTGAAAATAAAAAGCTCATTGTTAGGTAAGTCAATCATCATTCTCAGTTCTTTTTCAAATATTCACCTGATATGAAATAGTCATCAAAATCACCAAAAGGGGGCCAAAAAATAGCCTCACAATGCTCATAAGAATCTAAGAAGGTCAAAAAAGAACACAAGCCGAATGGGATAGAATCAATCATCCACTCAAAGGGTGAAAAGAGTAGGAAAGAAAGAACCTCGGGTTCACACAGAGGACGTTATACAGATTTAAAAGTTATTCTACTCTGCTCAGTCCAAGCAAACAAACATTTTTTTCATATAGGTAGAGAGCAGGGGAGGGGTTGGAGGTGTTCGAACTATAGACATGGGGCACCACAAAGGATACCATTACCACTAGACTATGAACTAAAACCACCCCCCCCCCCCCCCACCCCAAAAAAAAAGCCAACATAAGCACAAAGCAGGCTCTAAACAAAAGACACGTCTCTTAATTTTCTTTTCAATGGTACACTTGCAGATGCACCCGACCAGAACTTCACACTCCATCCTATACTTACAAGGATGGAGATACCTTTTGAGCTAGAGCTAATTTACCAAAAGACAACTCTCTTTACTTCCAAACACAAATCATCCCAAAAAGGACCAAAATGATCCACATATAACTTAACAAATAAAAAAATACAAAAGTACTTCCTTCCAAATGATCCACATAAGGCACAACAGAACCACATTCCAAACTCTATATAATGGAGGCAGATGATGTGGTTACTTTAAGTTTTTTTAAAATTTTCTTCTTCATGACTTTATTAAACAAATTTAGATATAAAAGGGAAAACATTCCATGGTAAATGGTAATAGAGATGGTATAATTAATCAACAGTAAAACTTAATTGGTTGAGAGCCAACAGTTTTTTTATGGATTCTTCCCTCCATCCCACAATGATAACCTAAGCTTAATGGATTATCCTAAAGTAAAAAATCTCTCTTAAAGTGGAAGTTCAATTTCATTTATAACCTTCATCTTTTTCTTATCAAAAACCCTTCCACCTTTAATATGAGATAAAGAACATTAAAGGTTGACACTATGTTTTTAATTTTTCTTTGATAATCATGCCATTTCAAAAGACTCATGTGGAACAGAGAAAGCATTTTTTTTCCTTCAAGAAAATCAGAAAGTGCATAGCGCCTTGCATTTTGAAAAAAAGCATGCACCTTTTGCACTTTAGGTGCCCCTAACAATATGCGCTTCACTTTAGGGTTAAGAAGCGCTTTTCTTCTGGCCCTTTACAGTATGCACTTCAAGCACAGCTAGGCACATTTTTATTGACAATGGACTATTTGCTAAAGAGTTTGATTTGATGACCAAGTATACAAATTAGCCAAAGAGAAAAGTGGAAGGGTTGAGGCAAGAAAGAGTTTCAAGAAGCTGGAAACATTCATATTTTTTACCAAACAAAAATCCAGTTTTACTATTAATTTGGGTTGATAAATGCATAAAACAGATATCATCCAAAGGAAAGAATTAAGTGCAATTGGAGAGCACTACTCACCAAATTATTAGAGTCTACATCCGTAGAGTCATCATCAGTCTTCAACAAAGGAATCCTAAGCCACAACTTTTTAAGAGGAAGCAATAAGAACAGAGAAATAATGAGATAGAAAGAAACTTTAAGGCAAAATAAATGTATATTATATATAAATTTGGATTAAGAGTGGCACCTGCATATTGTTTAGGCCCTGTAATATCTGATTCACACACCTAGCATAATTCGCACAGGATGTTCCCTTGGGAGTAGGAAGAAGGCATGCCTGCAGCATATAAGTAAACAATGAAAACTTTAGCATTTTTTTTTTTTTTTTGAGAAACAAACACACACACACACACACACACACACATATATAGGGGAAGGGGATGAGATAAGGGAAAACTTTAGCTTTTAATCATAAGAGTAGTTTTTTTTTTAAACAAGGACCACATCACATGTCAAAGCATGACACAACATCACATATTACTTTTTTGATAGGTGAAAAGAGTAATAATATTGAATTTTACTTTTTTGTGATAAGCTACTGCAACCATATTGATTAATGCACATGTCTCAACCAAATGGGGTTGTATTAATGTACCTTTATATGGCCATGGATGTCATCATCTAGCCTACATAATTGATTCTTGCTGCATGTTAATTAGTTCACGACCATTATATCATCCCACAGCTAGGAAATATTTTGGGTTTAGAATTAGGCAAGTTTTTTGGGGAGGAGAGAATAGTTCTAAAGCTAGCCATGCTCATTGAAGGGCATCAGAACATAAAATAATCAACACGATGCAAACCTGGAGGGAGAGATGAGAAGCCCAAGCTATTTCTTGCTTTAGAGTGGTTTCAGAATCCATTCGAAGGATCTCATCATCCGAGTCCAAGTCAATCCACGAGCTAATTTTTCCTGAAAAAAGTTAAGAGTCCACTTACTGAGGGAGTCCAAGTTTTAAAATGCCAAATGGTTACAACAAAAACTATAAACCCATGCAGTGTCCATACCAACATTTCTTGGTGAAGGCTTCAAATGCCAAAATGAAGGCTCGTTAACCTACTCTCTAATAAGTTTAATTAATAAACTGAAAACTGAAAATCCATGGTAAAGGCATAAAATAAACAGAGATCAAAATATTGTCTTAAACAGCCCAGACGGCATTCAGCACCCAATAAACTCCATCTAAGTAGTAACAACTCATTCCCGAATTATATGCTATCTAAAGGATAGTGTACTGAGTACAAACACAAGTACGTTGACACTCCTTGAAAGCTTTGGAAAACACTCCAATGTATTCCCATTGATAATTAAGAATGTACATAAGTCCATTAGTTCAGTATGATCTAGAAAATGGCGGAGCGCCAGATCTGCCTAGCCACCAAAATAAATAATATAAGATCTGTCCAAGCCCATTCCAGTCTCGCAAATATCAGGAGGCAACTCAAATAAGATGAATACAACAAACAATTTAAAATTTGGTGGGAAAAAAGGATGACGTCAAACCAACCATGAGAAAACAGTAAATTTTCAAGCAGTCTAGAACATTCATACCCACTACATGACTACTCCATTGGGATGGGCTCAAAACCAAGTCTGACCCAGCAAATGGCAGAGCACCAGATCCACCACTGTCTTTTTGCATTAAGCTCGGCCGATAAGCAGGATCCATCTACATCATGATGTCATATAAATATCTAGGCATTGGGTACTCAGTATACAAGAAAATGTATCTTTTATTCCTAGCACAAAATAAAGTTTGACTAATACTGATTTAAAATTTGATCAAATATAGGTATGTGTGTGATCTAAATGCAACAGGAGTAAAACTAACCATTGTAACACCCAGAAATAACTCTTAGGCTTTAGCACAATCCACATTTATTGAAAACAATTGTTGGAATACATTTCCGACCCATGCCTGTCTTGTTCACCAAACAGCAACCAAAACAGAATACACAGTGCTTAAAATTACAGTTTCTTGATAGTTTCTCTTTAAAATGAGATATGGGTTGCCACCCCCATGGAACTAAGGCTTTGTTGTTGGATATGGTTGCCATTAAACATTCAATTTAAACACTTATTCATGCATGGTCATAATAACAAGCTACACCAAATGTAACTTAGAACCCACCCTCCAAAACCAAAATACACATCACTGTAACAACCAATTTCTAGACTTTGCTCAGGGCAAGATACATTCATAAATAAACCATGAATGATCCTTATTTTTATTGGTAAGTTTACCCAATGGATTTTGAACCCATGCCCTTACCCTCTACATTTTTCTTTTGGGGGAAGGAGGTGCCTTTTGAGCTAGGACTTATTGGATTTACCATGAACGACCCTTACGTTCAATTTAAACTGACTAATGCATAGAGAGAAAAATGTAGGAAATTAAAATGCAATATGAGACAAAGAAGATGCGCTAGGAGTGTGAGATATACGGATGGGGAATTAGCAGCCCAAAAACCGTTCAGAATTACAAAGGACAGCTACATTGATTACCAGCATCAAGCAAAGCTAATGTGGTAGATAAATAGACGATGAAAAGTGAAAACACCAAACATTTATGTCCCCTTTTATAGAACTAAATTAGACTTGGAGGGGAGGTGGGGGCAGGGGGAGTTAAATGCAATGATTATTATTCATCGGGGAGTAAATAGTTGTCAACCATGGTACACCCACAAATATTTAGAATTTTGTCCACTGAAAGTTCAACAAATGTGGACCATTTCTGATACAGTAGAAATTACTATCGCACATGAAGAACTTTTTGCATTAAACAAATCATAGCATAAGAACAGCCATACAACAGAACTACGTTACTGTTAAAAACCATAGAATGTAGTTAATAGCCTATGTGAAACCAGAGTCTTACTTCAGCTAGATGCTAGCAACACATTACTATAGGTGAGCATCTACCATTCACACATTTGGCCTATATGTGACTGGCTAACTAGTCACTAGAATAAGCGTAACTAGTCGCTAGAATAAGTGTTAAACAGCAATCAACTTGTACTATGAATTTTTGTATCAAACTAAGTATTGCTCCAATCATGCAAAGCATCGAGAAATACACTGATAATTATTTTAAATACATGACAAAAAAAAGGAGTAAATCTTAGGTACTATTGGTATCTGGCTGGCTATATAAACCAGTTCAAGTACCATTATGTTATTAATAACCAGTCAAAAGCATCAGATACCACACAGTGAAAATGTTCAACATGTATTTTCTGGGAAGACAGTAATAACAGAAAAAGGGTTCCAAAGAAGCCATAGCACAATTATTACACATATAAGAATGTAGTTGAAAGCCAAAAGGTGAAACCAGACTTTTGCCTTCACCGCCTAAGGCCACCAACACAGTACTATTGGCGAGCTTACTGACCATTCACATAAAATAACAGCCATTCGGCTATATGTGATTGGCTAATTAGCCACCAGAAGCAAATAAAATATCCAAGTCCTCATTAAATAACTAAACATGCACAACATGATCATCACACAAAGAATGATGTACAATATGATCTTTTTATGTTGTCGCCTCGGGTAATAATTTTGGGCAATAAGACATCTTTGGTTCAGTACAATTGCAAAGGAATAATGCCACATCCACAATAATTTTCACAACATTCTTCTCAACAGCTGAGTCAGAAGGCTTTTAGTGGTTCTCATCAGGGCCCACCACTGAAATCACACATTCAGCCAATATGTGACTGGCTAACTAGCCACTAGAATTTATGTTAAACAGCAATCAACTTCTACTATGAATTTTTGTATCAAACTAAATATTGCTCCAATCATGCAAAGCATTGGAAAATAAACTGCTAATTATTTTAAATTCATGACAAAAAAAAAGGAGCAAATCTTAGATACCATTGGTATGTGGCTGGCTATATAAACCAGTTCAAATACCATTACATTATTAATAACCAGTCAAAAGCATCAGATACTGCATAATGAAAATGGCTAACATTGTATTTTCCGGGAAACAGTACTAACAAATGAAGGGTTCCAAAGAAGCCATAGCACGATTATTACACATGTAAGAATGTAGTTGAAAGCCAAAAGGTGAAACCAGACTTTTGCTTCACCATCTAAGGCCACCAACACGGTATTATTGGTGAGCTTACTGACCATTCACATAAAATAACAGCCATACGACTATATGTGATTGGCTAATTAGCCACCGGAAGCAAATAAATCATTCAAGTCCTCATTAAATAACCAAGTATGCACAACATGATCATCACACAAAGAATGATGTACAATATGATCTTTTTATGTTATCGACTTGGGTAACAATTTTGGGGGATAAGACATCTTTGGTTCAGCACAATTGCAAAGGAATAATGCTATATCTACAATAATTTTCACAAAATTCTTCTCAACAGTTGAGTTGGAAAGCTTTTAGTGGTTCTCATCTAGGCCCACCACTGACATCACACATTCAGCCAATATGTGATTGGCTAACTAGCCACTAGAATTAATGTTAAACAGCAATCAACTTGTACTATGAATTTTTGTATCAAACTAAGTATTGCTCCAATCACGCAAAGCATCGAGAAATACACTGCTAATTATTTTAAATTCATGACAAAAAAAAAAAGGAGTAAATCTTAGGAACTATTGGCATCTGGCTGGCTATATAAAACAGTTTGAAAACCATTACGATATTAATAACCTGTTAAACCATCAGATACTGCAGAATGAAAATAGTTAACATGTATTTTCCAGGAAGACATTACTAACAGATGATGGGTTTTAAAGAAGCCATCGCACAATTATTACACATATACGAATGTAGTTGAAAACCAAAAGGTGAAACCAGACTTTTGCTTCACCATCTAAGGCCACCAACACAGTACTGTTGGTGAGCTTACTGACCATTCACATAAAACAACAGCCATGCGGCTATATGTGATTGGCTAATTAGCCACCGGAAGCAAATAAAACATCCAAGAATGATCATCACACAAAGAATGATATACAATATGATCTTTTTATGTTGTCGCCTTGGGCAACAAGACATCGTTGGTTCGGTACAAGTGCAAAGGCATAATGAAATCCCATACAGTTCGGCAAAGGTTCTCATCTGGACCCGACATCAACATACAGTGCCTTATGACATAGCTGCTCATTATGAAATCCCATCAATCAATTCAGTGTAATAAACCTATATTCTTCACTATCACACACATAGCTAACTACTCATACCCAAAAACATAGCAAAAGTAGAAATCCATATAAATGTAGTTATTAACCCTAAAGTGAAACTCTATAGTTCAGCAGCTTCACTATCAAAAGGCCACTAACAAAATATTGCTTTAGGTGAGCTTACTGACCATTCACACAAAAAAGTTCTGCAGCCATTAAAGCTGGTATGTGACTGGCTAATTGGCCACCATAACACAAAACACACATAATTCTTCGAATCGAAACGATTGAAAAAGAAAATGGGCGATTATACGAACCAGAGTAGCGACGACGAAGTCGAAGCCAGCGGAAGAGAGATTGTGAGCCAGGAGCTGAGGCATGTCATCGTTGAACTCCGTCTCTACGCCGCAGTAGCGGGATTCCTTGTCCCCTGACCTTTCACCTAGCGGCATTTTCTTTGGGTTTGAATCAGACACACACAGATTCTTGAAAAAGAAATGTGAAAGAGAAAGAAAAGGTGAGAGAGGGTTTTGGTAAGGGTTTTTGATTGTTTGTATAAATAATCTCCTGAAAGCTAGGGTTTTTTTTTGTATAGGCGGGTTTCCGTTTCACCCATTTTGGTCAATTTTCCGGGTCGGGTTGAAGCTCGGCCTTATTAATTGCCAAATGGATAATGGCATAGATTGCTTTCTCTGACGATGGTGGTGGGTTTTTTTTTTTTTTTTTTTTTTTTTTTAATTAATTAATTTACTTAATTTTAGAAAACACTTGTTATCCTCTAGCCATGGCCCGTTGTTAATACCCATTTTTACAACGCATTTTATACAATCTTGAGTCAATCCAATCCAACTTTATTGTGGGCTCAATTCATGTATTATATTTTATTTTATTCTTTTAAATATGGCTCAAGCCCATGTGACTTAGGGGAGAAATTGAGGAAGTGTGATTTGAAGGGTATGGCTTGGTTCTTTTCGGATCTTTTGCATGAGCCCAACTCATACATGCTACCAAATGGGCAAGGGACATTGGTAGCATCTCAGACTCATGAAGTCTTATATCAAAAAATTTCCACCTCAAAAGAGCTTTTATACTTTGGGTGACTGTAACCCTAATTTTCAGCCCAACTCCATTTTTCACACCAAAATACAACTGACCCTAAACTAATTATCTAGCCTATTGTAGCCACCAAATGCAGCTATCAAAAGCCTACAATGATTAGGAAACAACAGCTAATGGAGTCAGCCACTTTGTTTCCAAAATAATGTAAAAAGCAAGCCAACTCTCTTACTCAATTAAAGCAAATATGACCATAACTTCTTTGATTGAGACCTTGGGGTTCAAAGCCCCTTCTATTGTCCAAAACCAGTCACTAAGAGCACCCCAAACTCAATACAAAAGGGTCCAATTAGATTCAAAAAGAACCAACCACGTTCTACCTAGAAACCCGAAACTTCAGAGCCAAAATTCATTCAACCAGTCAACATTCTCACAATTCTGAACCTTAGGGGTGGAAATATGGGTACAAGGGAACCTTCCCTCTCTTCCTCACAACCTCCCTCAATTTCCTCTTCTCGATGACTGTGGGTTAAATTTCAAACCTGTTAAATCACGTTTTCCCCCATAGAGTTGAAACTTGAGAGCCAAAACCCACTGAGTTAGAAAATATTCTCACGATTCTAAACCTTAGGGGCGGAAATATGGATACAGGGGAACCTTCCCTCTTTTCCTCACAACCTCTCTCAATTTCCTCTTCTTGGTGATTGTGACTTGAAATTTCAGACTTGTTATGTTTTTTATGCTTTTTTATCATTTTTGTTATTAGCACTTTGATTATCTCTCTTGTCAAAGCACCATTAGCCTTTGTGTTCAATACATTGTGAATTTTGGGCTTGATTCCCCATAAATAAACACTTCTAAAGAACCTAATGGGAGATTTGGCCTAATATCACATCTTTGGCCCTTATTGCAAAAACATCCCTAACATTTTGGCGATTCCGCTGGGGATTCAAGCTGCTGAAACAAGAGAAATCATGTATCTGAAGATGTGAAAGCAGCAAAAGATGGTGTTTCTCACACCAACTTTTCGTTCCAAGAGAAGCCATATAATGCTTTGCCGTGAAAGAAGAGCATTGTGGAGTTGAGCTATAAAAGGGTCTATCCTTAGTTCATAGAGCCGGTGGAAATGCTCCAAAACGTGCAATGAAATTGCTCTAACCTGTAGAATCCATCTAAGAAGTGAAGAATTTTGAAGATGGAGGGAGAATCAACTTTCTTATTCAAGGAAAAAATTTTCTCCTGCTTATCTATATTATTTTTTTAGCTATCATTTTTATGGATGAATTATCCTGCATCTCCTACTTTATATAATATTTGTGAACATTTTTTTTTTGTAGCTTGAAAATACAAAAATAGTGAGCTACAAGTCTAATCGCAAAGGGAAGAAAGGCAACAACCAATAATCAATGAAGTGAAGTTCTAAACTTTAACTTCAACCCAAGAACCCCTAATGACAACACTAAAAGTTCATCATCGACATCTCCTCAACATGTGTCTTCTTCATTGTTTGAGTTTGTATTGTTGTCGGGGTTAGCACTGAGCGTATAGGGGCTATCACTAGTGATAGCCAAATGGCCTACCACAAGTCGCAAGATATTCCACACGCCAAATCTTCAAGTAGTGACATTTCATAAGCGACATACTAACGCCAAAGCACGCTTAAGCTAAGATTCTCAAGCACTCTCTTTGCTAATTCATTTTTTTATACATATCGTTTAAACCATTATAATCCTTTAAATTTTTAATCAAAATATTTTCTATAAGTCGTGTATGCTACTTTGCTTAGTCATGACTATCGTTTACTAATATAAATGATAATTACACTAGGGAACAAAACAGAACCTCCTCGAAGCATCCGACAAAGAAGGAAAGTTGGACTCGATTCCCTCTCACTGAAGCCGTGATATGCTCATGCATTCTAAGCCATGAAAAAGCTCACACATCCAAAATCATGGTCAGTCTGCGCAGGCCTAGCCATAGCATGTTCATAATCCCGTGTCGTGATAAGTGCATGCATTCTAAGTCATGAAAAGCTCACACATCCAAAATCATGGTCAATCTGTGTACTAGCCATTGCATGTTCATATATCTCAAGTCGTAACAAGCGCATGCATTCTAAGCCATGACAATGCCTCAATCCTTCTTGAATTTGAGATTATATATGAAGAGGGAAGTTCAAACGTTACCATCATCTAGAAAATTGTTCTTGTCGCTCAATTCTTGCAATTGAAATCCACGGCCAAGCCAACTAATAAGGAGAGTTTGTGTGCACCTTTGAAGAATGCCTTACTAGAGCTCGCTCTAAACATTGATGTCAAACAGCTCAAAAATCGCAAGCTAGTTGCTAAAAATCCTTTCCAAAAGATTTTCGAGTGGAATTTTAGTACAATGCGAAAATTAAGGATAAGCATCATAGAGGCTAATAATAGAAATTGTTGTGCTAGAGATACTACAACCCTACATCTACGTCTCTAATGCTTAGCCCATTATTATCTTAAAGTTAGAAGTCAAACAAGCTAAGTATGGAGCCGCCGTTTGCGATAGCATGTATCTTCAACAAAGAGGCTAACCAAAGCGTGAAAAAAAAATTGTTGTGCTGGGAATGAAGCAACCCTATATTGACATCTCCGATGCTTAGCCGATCATCGTCCCAAAGATAGAAGCTAAGTTAGCAAAGTATAGAGATGTTGTCTATGGCACAACAAATCGTCGACAAAGATGAATGATATTCTGCCCTCTATATAGCAAACGAGGAACCCCATTTTTAGGATTCATCTTGGAGGAATATGGTGAGTATGAAGGGAGGAATAAATCACACCAACAACTCTTGGTGATGGGATACCATTGGTTTGGCATAACCAAATTTGCTAAAGTCGTTACACTTCCAAGTGCACTCCAAGCTTATATGCACACACCATATAAGCGTTCAAGACGTAAGCGCTCCATAGCTTTTTATACTCAGGGGCTTGATCTCATCGAACCTATCCATGCACCCTTGAATGAGTACATTCGGGTCTTTACCGCCACTAAATAGTTCACTAAATGGGTAGAAGCAATTTGAATCAAGAAAAGCGATGGGAATGGTTGTAGCCAAACTCATCAATAAACATATCATTTGTCGCTTTGACGTCTCGTTCATAAATGATAATAATACATCTCGCTTATACCAATTTTTGAAGGCCAGCCCTATGAAATACTAAGAAGCCAACGAACTATCATGTTGTCCAAGTATGGTGAGATCCCTACATGTAAAGGTGCAATGCCTTCAATAAGTTAGGGAAAGCCAGCGCTTTCTTCTATTGAGAAACCTTGCGAAGCGGCAAGAAAACCAACAAATTACTCTTACGGCAAAGCCTTTACATGCAAGAGTAAAATACTCTCAATAAGGTAGGGAAAGCCAAACACATATGCTCTCAATGGTAAACCCTATCAAATGGCTAGGAAGCTAATGAGACGTTTTATTATGGCGATACCCCTACCTGGAGGGCACAACTAGCCCTCAACAAGGTAGGGAAGCCAATGCGTCCTCAAAGGAAGTCCCTACCGAATGATTAGGAAGCCAGCAAGATATCATATCATTCATATGTGACAGGACCCCTATTTGCGAGGATGCAATGCCCTCGACAAAGTAGGGAAAACCAACATTTTCTTATCGACAAGCCTTACAAAGTGGTAGGGAAGCCAACATAATATCTTATAATTCAAGCGAGATGATCCACTACGTGTAAGGATATAACCATCCCTTGAAAATATGGGAAAGTCGATCCAAAGGATCACTACTTCAGTGCCACATGGTAATTTGCTATACGCGAGGATAAAATTCTTACTTGAGAAATTAGCAAGCCTATACATTGTATGTGAGAACGCGATCACCCTATGAAATGGTGACGAACAAATGCACCATGAGCCGCAATGTACGAAAACGCAGCCCATATGCGGGGGCTGCTTGAAACTAACGAAATAGTAACCTAATACATGTCAAGAATAAGTCAACTACCAAATGGCGAGCCAAGCTTCAATATATATGAGCTGCTGTATGTGAAACCAAATCTGCTCGTCAATAGATTACTTAAAAATGGTGCACAGACAGCGAGACGTGCACTTAGCCAAAGCCTGTTCGCAAAGACATGGCAACCAAGCAACATGTCTACTGACTTGCCCTTGCAAAGGCAAAGCCATATTTACAAATTATCCAATCAACCGCAAGTCATTCTCAAGAGACTAAGTGCATATAATCTATAGAAACTATACTACTTCATCGCAAGGTGCACTCGACCCTTCCAAGCAAACTTTTCTCAACATATTCAAATGTTCACATCCATACAAGAGTTGTTTTCACAACAAAAACATGCTTATAACCTATTGAAGAAAGGTAGAAACTCATTCTCAATGTACAAAATACAAACTATTCACATCCTTGAGGTACAAATCATTCTTTTCGTTCCAATTTTCAAACTACATGTTGAGACATTGTATATGTGTTTCTTTGTACAAAACACAAATTGTGTCTACTAACCATGACAGCAAAAGTTCATAGTTTTCATAAATACAAGTAAAAGGAAGCTGCTCTATATACAAGTGGGTTGTCCACAAAGGCGAAATACAAAAGAAAGTGTCTCCAAGGTAGTAATCTCTATTACACATTACAACTAGTCCAAACTTCCAAAGCCAAAAGCTCAATACAAAACAATCGGCCTATCCTCAATCAAGTTTTTGGCGACATTCTTTCATTCAAACAATCGCTCCTCGACCAAAGGAACAAACCAAGTCCTATGTACTTATATTACCATAGCCACTTTCTAGTCATTAAAAAGGAAAGCTCTACATTTGTTACTATCTTCCTCACCAGGCCCAACCAAATAAGCCTTACAATCCTTTTGAGGTGAGCTATGAGTGACAAGACTAGACAAAAGAAACTCAATTTCAACTCAGGCACTCAATTTTACAGCAACTTATGATGTCGTCTCTTAACATTGGAACTTAAAGCGACCTGGCCCTGGGCACAAACAGCAAGACGACAAGTTCATCAAATGTCCAAAGCCAATAAGAAACAAATTACTAAAGGTAGCTATAGTACCATCTATTGTAGCTTTATGTTGCTGTCTGTGGCAAATTCAACCTCGGAAATTGATGCTTTTGGAATGAGATTGACATCGTGAATGAAAGTCCCAACGATGACACCACAATTGCCTAAGCCAAAGCCATCCTATGAGAAACCATAGCACGATGTGCTTAATATACTACTATATGCAATTAAGAAAAGAAAATAAAGAAGATATGTAGTTTACCAAATGAATTGCAAGTTCTTATTCAACCATGGCGTGGTCTGCCAAAGCACGTTTATTCATTGTAGAGTGGAAAAGCATCACACTTAACAACTCCTATTGTCATGACAAAAAGGAGTGGCAATGAGCTTTGACTCGCCACAACAGATTTTAACTTGCCAAAAAAAAAACAATCGCGGCTTCATTCTCAGACAAATAGAGTTATGACATCACCACAAGCAAAAGCATCTCGGCTTAATGACGTTTCATTGAACATCTTTTATAGCCACACAACAAAGAAGAATTCCCCACTTGCTTACAAGTTGCGATGTTCATCATTTTAACACACACATTGGCTATTTTACAAGGCGTCCTCTCATGCTATCATGGTCAATCTTGTCCTATCAAGGCCCAAGACGAGAGGGCTATAATGGATGGGCAATACCATGATCAAATAATAGACGCTCTATGGAATCATCAATCATGGTCTCGCCAACACTCTCCTCATCATTACAACAAGCACGAAGTAATAATTTGTGACTCTGCATTTTTATTTGCATTCGCGATGACAACACAATACTGGGGGCTGCCAGCATATTCAACAGTTATGTCACACCCCTATAATACATCACCAAGTGATATCTTCGCTCAATTCCGTCTCAAATATGCTATCCTAAGATGGCTAGCAATGTCGCTCATCGCTCATGATTACAAATTTGTCAAGACTGATCTTAGCAAACATAATCTCACCAAGTTGGCCAATGATAAAGCAACCAAAAAATTGTAGCATCCCCATTGTCTCATTCATCATCATCCCCTCATTTGGACCTAACTCGCTCATTCAAATTTACAACAAACTATGGGGACAATTTACTTCCAACATGATGGCTAACTCAAAGTCAAGCATAGCCATGTTACAAACTAATTTCCATGCCTTATGAATATTGGGATCAATGGGAATCAGCTTCAACATGAGCTACGACTTCAATGAGAACAATGGTACTTCCTCATGAATCACTGCAGCAGGACTATCATTTTTTCCAAAGAAAAGTCATTCTACAAATTTAATTGAACAATTTGCTCAACATATCAGCTAGAGTAGCCAAGAGATGGCAATAAAGAACTCATCGAGGTTAGCGTCGCATTTGCCTTTATCTAATATGCTCAAAAAATGGATTTGGCTATCTATTGCCATGTTTGGTAGCATCTTCCTACAACAAAACTTCCCTTCTTAGCAATGGAGATTATTTTCTTTCTGCCGTTGTCACCATTTCACCGCCATTGGTACCAACAAGCTCATGGCCATGGATAGCGGGCTGTCATGGACCTTCTTTGATCGTCATCGTCAAAGTTCCTTGCTTCATATCATTAGGTTCCCTCTCTTCTTTGGCAGTGACACTTTGTTCCGCCTAGATCCTGACTTTGTGGACAGCGTACGGTGCCAAGCTTCTTCAAATTCTGTCGGGTGGAATGCCTTTGCTCCTTGCCTACAAGGTATTCTCAATTTACCGCCTCACCACCCTTCTTGGGTTTTGATAACACAGGTTACTAAAATTAGAGATCTTGTTTTAAAGAAGGCAAGGGCGAACGGAAATTAGAAAAAAAGAAAAAAAGAAGAAGGGAGGTCTGAAGTCTAATACCCAAGGAAAAATTTCCGTGAAATTAAAAGCAAAATAGTGCATAGTTGAAGCCAAAATTTTTGAAAAGAAAAGAAGGGGCACGTTTGATCACTGATGAAGAAACAAAAGCCAACTGAAGTATGAAGGAAGTGAACAAATTGGAAAAGTTAAAGACCTTATATATACAAAGGAGAAAGGCCTTATATAGCACCACGCAAAAGTGATGTGGTCAATTTAGAGCCATGTACCTTTTGAGTGGAGGAATTTCACTGCTAACTATGTGAATAAAGGAGGTAAGTTTGAAAGTCAAAAACTAATAAAAGTGGCATGAAGCACATCACAGTAGTGTGAAACCGAGAGCCTTTTGAAATGACTTAAATGAAGAACTACGGTGTTTTTGGTTGTAGAATAATACTGGCCAAGTGAAGGTTTTTCTTGGTGGAGCCTATAACCTTCAAGTGGCTATGTTCATGATCCATGAAACTTCTACAAGTCACCTTCCTCGACCGGTATCTACTTGACAAAAAAAAAAAAAATGGAGCATTTGGGTAAACTAATTCCTAAACTGCAACATTTACAACCAATGGGAAGTACCACCTACTCACACGCATGCTGCAAGCGCCACGCATGCTCGGGGGGCTAATGTTGATACCCATTGTCACGACGCATTTTGTACAAGCTCGATTCAATCAAGTCCAACTTCATTATGAGCTCAATTCATGTATTATATTATATTTTATTCTTTTAAGTATGACCCAAGCCCACGTGACTTATAGGAGAAATTGAAGAAGTGTGATTTGGAGGGTATGGGTTGGTTCCTTTCGGATCTTTTGCATAAGCTCAACTCATGCATGCTACCAAGTGGGCAAGGGACACTGGTAGCATCTCAGGCTCATGGAGGAGGCCATGTACCCAAAAATTTCCACCTTAAAAGAGTTTTTATGCTCTGGGTGACTATGCCCCTAATTTTCAACCCAGCTCCATTTTCTACACCAAAACACAGCTGTCCCTAAACTAATTAACTAGCCTATTGTAGCCACCAAATGCAGCTATCAAAAGCCTACAATGACAAGGAAACAACAGCTAATGGAGTCAGTCACTTTGTTTCCAAAATCATGTAAAAAGCAAGCCAACTCTCTTACCCAATTAAAGCAAATCTGACCATAATCTCTTTGATTGAGACCTTAGGAATCAAAGCCCCTTCTATTGACCAAAACCAGTCACTGAGAACACCCCAAACTCAGTACAAAAGGCTCCAATCATATTCAAAAGGAACCAACCACGTTCTACCTAGAGACCTGAAACTTCAGAGCTAAAACTCATTTAGCCAGTCAACATTCTCACAATTCTGAACCTTAGGGGTGAAATTATGGGTACAGGGGAGCTTTCCCTCTCTTCCTCACAACCTCTCTCAATTTCCTTTTCTCGGTGATTGTGGGTCGAATTTTCAGACATGTTGAATCACGTTTTCCTCATAAAGCTGAAACTTGAGAGCCAAAACCCATTGAGCCAGGAAATATTCTCACAATTCTGAACCTTAGGGGCGAAAATATGGGTACAAGGGAACCTTCCCTCTTTTCCTCACAACCTCTCTCAATTTTCTCTTCTCGATGACTATGGGTCGAAATTTCGGACTTGTTATGTTTTTTATACTTTTTCTGCATTTTTGTTATTAGCACTTTGATTCTCCCTCTTGTCAAAGCACCATTAGCCTTTGTTTTCAATATATTGTGAATTTTGGGCTCGATTCTCCATAAATAAACACTTCTAAAGAACCTGATAGAGAGATTTGGGCTAATATCACATCTTTGGCCCTTGTCGCAAAAATGTCCCTAACACCGGTCATAGTTGGTATAGTATGTTACAGAAAATGGCCAAGAATCTTGTAATTTGGCTGGTTAGTATATTTTAGTGTTTTTTAAATGAATCAAATCCTCGTCTTGCCTCCTTTTAGTTTGCAAAGGAAAAAAAAAAATTTATAACCAATAAGAAAAATAAAATAAATAAATAGATGCATTTGAAATGAGTTTGAATCCTTTAAATATATGTGGAATAAATTTGAGATTAAATTGCCAAAATTTAATAGAATTTGGCATGAGTTTAAGATCTTTATTTTTAATAAATTCATAATTAGAATAGACACCTTCAACCCAAATCTTTATTTTCCTATTCTTAAGTAAGTACACTTAAATTGACAAAAATAGACCGAATTAGACTGAAGTGAATTGAATTAACTAGAATGGACTAAAGTGAACCAAAATGCTACATTAATATGGCTCAACAGGAGTGTAACAATAATAAATGATACATTTTATTTTTTAAATATTATATAGATATAGATTTGTTGGAAAGAGTTGCATTTGTATTAGAAATGATAAAAC
The DNA here is from genome assembly GCA_032878915.1 of Castanopsis chinensis. NCBI lineage: Eukaryota > Viridiplantae > Streptophyta > Magnoliopsida > Fagales > Fagaceae > Castanopsis > Castanopsis chinensis. Next base: position 16,765,644 of record JAVQMG010000115.1, on the reverse strand, counting down.
ATTCCCTTTTCTATGTTCTAATTATAACTTGTACATTTTTTGAAAGAGCATACATCAAATGACTTCCTAAAAATTTTGATAAGAAAGAAAAGAAGAGAAAATAAAGAGACCCTATAAAGACAGTATAAACTAAGAAAATGGAAAGAAGACCTACTAATGAGATAAATAGTTTTCTCTCGGTTAGCCCAAATTGTCTATAACATGAAGGCATTCAATTGGGAAAAACTTGAAAGAAATTGTCTCGTCTCCTTTATAAGGTAAACAAGTGATTGTCATAAAAAATCTTATGACTCGGTTAGATTACTCAGTTCTTTTATGACTTGTTTGAATTGAGGAAAAATAGAGTAGAATTAACCAAAAATTAGACCTTGTAGAGGAAAACATGTGCTCAAATATCTCATCCCTTACTTATTGGAAGAAAACAAAATAGATAACGTCTTTTACTGAGTTTTGAGACTCCGTTTTGTTGTTGAGTGACTGTCATTTCATGATTAAATCTGACGGCAAAATAGACAAGTTGGTCAAGACTGAGATGGGTGTCTTAGCAACAAAAATAAACTTTAGTTGAGGGTCACTAGTATGAATATTATTAAACCCATAAATGTAGAAGTAATATACAAAGCCATAATTTGAAACCTCCCTGAGCAGCCTATTTCCAACGCTACTAAATGAAGGCAAAAAACTAAAAGCACTCAAAGTTGGAATCAATAATCATAATATTTCATATTTTTCCAACAGCTTCACTTTTCAGTTGATATAGAGAGCAGAAATTTCAAACTTCGGAGAAATAAGAAGAAATTATAGTTTCCACCTAATTAACCATTATGCGTTTTAGTGCTACAAAGTAGAAGCCAATCCACAGCTATAGATCGAAAACATGAAAGAGAACAGAACTATTAAGAACAATATTTAGTTATTTACAATCAAGCTCCAACCCCATAAAGTTGTTCAATGACAATCTGATTTTCTATGCATCAAATGGAGAAGCCTAAAGCCAAACAGCAGGCTGGCTTACACAATTCCTCACGCTGTGCCCTTTGCAGCTTCATGACCCACACGGTCCTTTTCATTTTCTTCAAGGTAGTCCTCTCGAGCATTGTCAGCTAACATAAGGGCAACCAACCAGAGCAGGGATGAATCAAGGGATAAAAAAGCACCACCACCGAGGAGACCAGTCTTGGCAGTTGGGCAATCTGTGTTGAGATTGCGATGAACATTGCGTGACAGGTGAAGCTGCTCTGTGATTGTTGGCCATAAGAGCAGTGCTCCAGCTAAGCCAGCAGTAAATCTGTGTATTTTTACCACCGCCATTAAACAAAAGAGGGAGAGATAGAAATCAGCTCCATATAAAACTACCTTGGTTGCAAAAAAATTTGAGAAGATGCATCAAACATATAATGTAGTAGCAGTACTATTTGATGTAAACTACTTTATCCAATATTTAAAGGTAGACTATGTAGATGAGGTGCTGGAGAAAAGGATACTGTATTTTGTTTAAATAAAAAATAGCATCTCAAATAGGATTAAGTATTAAATCTGGAGTCCCAAGAATATCTTTAAAAATATCCCTACATGCCTATGATCACACTAAACAAACCTCTTTACGAATACTACCACGTGCCTAAAACTCCAAGCTAAAACTCATATAGTCACTACCAGGATAGCGAATTGATCAAGAGGTGAGTCAACTGACATTAATTTTGCTGGTAGGCTACCAGTCAGATTATCTAATATTAGACAATTACTTAATATACATTTGATGAAAATGGACATGAGACTACAATAATAAACGTGTAGATGTAACTTGTAACCAATAACTAGTGATAGTAAAATGGTGACTGAGGGAAATGTTGGCAAAGAGGCTTACTGGCTTCCAGATAAAAGTGATAAGATTGAAAAACACAATTATTGACTCATGTGAAAAGGGCAGCTGATACAAGTCAACTGAAGGTTAGATTTTCCAATGGTTTAATCCAATCAGCAGAGCAGCTGGGTGACTGGTTCATCAGTCCAAGCACCTTGTCTGGTTCTGTTTTTGCAACAGTGAATTGAATGGCAGTAATTTTTACTTTCTTAAGTTATATATTTCTTTTATACTAATGAAACTGTCATCTATGAAAATGGAAAGATAGAGTGTCTCTAAGACATCAGATAAAACCAGATTTACCGCAAGAAGCTTGCCTCCAAACTAAAATGGCAAACAATAAGAAAGAGGCAGAGACAGCCCTCTCATCCAAACTATTATTGGGAATGTCTTGGATATCCTCTCTTATACAATTTGGTGAGGGGGAATGGATGCCTTCCCCACAGAGTCTTAATAGTAACAGGCTGTAAAGACATTAGAATGACCACAACATATGGAAGCCAGGTATTGTTAACTTTCACAACCTTCCTTACCAATATAATAGCAAAAGCCTACTACTATTGCTTGTTGAATCTGACACTGATGGACTCGCAAAATTAAATGACCATCTATGTACACATTGGATAATGTACCTCAGTTTCCTTGGTAAGCTTTAATTACAATAAATTTCTTCTACAGTACCTCCTTTTGAGGTTCAAATTTACTAATAGTTCTGCTGAAGTGTAGCTTTTTCTTTTTAAAAAAGGTACAAACAAAATACCTTTTGATTCAATTACTTAGTCTACTGGCTGAAAAAGTATTCAATTTGACCCAATAAGTATGTTTATGTTTGACCAATGAGTTATAGCTCAATTGTCACTTCCTTGTCCCATAATAATGGGATGGAGGGTGAGGTTGTGGGTTCAAGAACCATTGAGCGTGTGTAACTAACCAACAAAAACATCTTGGTGTGTTTGTGAGCACATGAATGTCTGTTAAGGATGACAAATCAGCATGATAATGCTTTGTCTAATGTGGGAAAATGAGAACTGAGAAAAGTATGCTTACAAGGCAATGTTGAAGAATACCACAAAACTGGTGCTTCTAAACAAAGCACCTTGTGGAACAGATTGTCCCTTGTAAGGGTAGAACAAGGAGAAATACCCAACCACAGTAGTCGCAATGAGAAATGCTGCAGACAAATACCCCAAAACCACAGTTGGATCAGATGGATACTTGCAGATAACAACATCTTTCCCCTGGATTGGAGTGCCAGCTGCTGGCTGTAGACACCAGAGAGAATGAGATAAAGAATTAGACCACAAACAAAGGGGAAAATAGCCATTAAAAAAATGAAGACTATTTAGCTTTAATGGACAAAATCAAATCAAAAGAATAAGTAACTAAGGTCAGAGCTAGTTGTGATCCACTTCTTGCACTCCTCTGAAATGTACTTTCCAGAGTTCCTCTAACAGAAATAGTGAATAAATAAATAAATAAATAAATAAATAAATAAAGAGGGCATATGGATCTACATGGTAGGAATTATCAAAATTGGATTTGAGATATAAAGGAAGCAAAAAGCAGTAAAAAGTCTTGCTGTCTAGCCATATGCTTGAACAAACACGCAGACAGTAAACCATGAGCAATAGAAAGATCATTTATCAATGTTATAGAAAACTATCGCTTTCACTGTGATACAGATGTCTCTCACTGTGCTCCTGACTATGTCATGGACACTCAAGGAATACAACTTCTGCCAAACCATGTAAGATTTGGACATAAAAAAAGAATGATCCTTTATAAACCTAAGCTAAGTTCATGATTAATTGATTATGATTTTTCACCAGTTTTGTCAAGACATGTATACAAAGTAATTTATCTCCATAATTGTTTCACAGCTTACTTTATTTATTAATGATTTTTATAAATGCAAACCTATTGCCCTATTCCTTCACAACATAAAAGAAAATTCACATTAGTAAAGATGAAAAGACCTATGTACAACCTTCTCTTCTGTCATAGTCAGGCTCATGTGAAAGTGGGGTTGGTGGTAGACTGGTAGCCTAGTTGGCCCATGTAAGAGCAGTGTTAGCGGTAATACACCTACCCAAGTTGTGAAAATTTTGTGAATTTGTGTGCGTCTGTGAAGTTATTTTTACTGGAGGGGAAAAAAACTGTATACCTCTTAAGGAACTTACAATAAATGTATTTGGGTGAAAAGGCTAAGTAGATGACTTCCATGTACTAGAATGTTTTTCATCTTGGAAATATCTGCTGCATGTGTAACATGTTTGTACATTGTGAAATTCAAAATTACGAAGGTAGACTACAAACAAATAAGATAATTTTACTGCAACACTCAAGCAGCTGAATAAAACTAATGAATTTCCTTAGGAGGACACCAAAGTATCCATCAAATCCATTGATGAGCACACCAAAATTAAAAACTTACTTGAATGATTGGTTTTGATACCATATGTCAGTGTCTGAGTATACTTACACATAGACAAAGCAATCAAACAAGATTCATTTTATAGAAAACCAACTAATTTGGGAGAGCGGTGAAAGAATAGATCCTACTACACTACACATCATTCATTTTTATTTTACCTTCTTGTTTTCAGCAATGACACCAATTATGAAGGAAATTATACCAAGTAATGCTACCATCGTAGCCATGAGTCTCACAGTAACAGCCATTGCCCCAAACAGAAAATTTAACTGATTCCCAGGCCCCTGCAAACCAAAGACTAAACCTTTCAGTCTCACCAAGAGGGATTGTGAAAAACAAAACAATAAAAATAAGAAACGAGTTAAATTAATTCAAATATTAAGTGTTTTTCCGGAGAAAATTAAAATAAAATAATTTTAACACATGGAATTCTTTAAAAAAAAAAAAAAAAAACCTAATCTTATAAGTTGACATATAATTTATCCACAAAAAAAAAAAAAAAAAAAAAAAAAAAAAAAAAACGTTGACCTATAATTTGTGAAATTGGTTACAGGGTATCCAGTTATACATTTAATTAAAATAAGGTAGTTGCAGTGTATCCTCTCCATATACAAATATCACGTAGCAGTCTGTAGTAGAACACTGTTTCATCCAGAAAATAAAAGCTAACATGTTGATGGGTACATACTAAAAAAACAAGTGACCCCTACTTTTAATTTATTTGGTTCTAGGAAAAAAAATTTACATGGAAATTTCTTTTCTCGAGAAAAAAGCAAAAGAAAAAGAAAAAGATAAGAAATTTACTCCTGAAGTCTAAAGAGAATCAAGAGATGCCTCTTCTTAACATGACATAACTACTTAAAAGATCAGAGCTTTAAAAAGAAGTGGATTATAATTATATACCTGTATGTATGGAAAGTGGGGATCTCAAAATTTAATCAGAGGTGAACTGCTCTGAATCAATTCAAGAAAGAGAGCGGTTCTTGACTGTTTGTGTGTGCGTCTCCCTCTGTATATTTTGCTGTGAGAGTGAGTCACAGAGCTAAAAGAGAGTTTGAAAAGGAGATAAACAAGAAAGAAAGTAAGGTGGGTTTGAGTTTACTTGGTTTGTGAGATAGATTCAAAGTCTTCCTGGAATCTCTCCTTATCTGGGGGTGGAAAAGTAGAAGTATTCTTTTCGTCCCCGGAATTATGGTAAACACTTTTGGTCTCACGAGTAACGTAAGTATCCGTGGTGGGACACAATACCTACTCTTTTAGCTGGGCCTTTAAATGAAACAAGCGTATCATAAATATATCATGCTTGGTTGGGTAAAAAGCTTGATCATATTTATTTGTTTATAAATAAATTAAGTTTAATCTTTAGTTTTAAGTTTGTTTAATAAAATAATGGAGTCTAAGTAAAAATATTGTTCATGAATAAGTTCGTGAACACCAAGGCTTAATACAAAAGTAACAAATCAAGTTAAGCCTAGCCTTATTTATGAGTTTGGTAATGAAATTGATAAGAGCTTAACAAGTAAACTCATATCTTGTTGGAAAAATAGTATGGAGTGAATAAAAAATTGATATTTCTATGTTCACTTGAAGATACTATTAAAAGTAATAAAAATTCTGAGTCCCACATAGGAAAAGAAATAGATAATATATGAGTTTATATGCCCATGAGTTGGACATTGGGTTGAGTTTTTGGCATATGTGGACTAGGCTTACTTGTCCAAATAATAATATTTTATTATTTTAATTTTTGAGTTAGTTAGTCTGTGCATAACAGTTATTACTGAAACAGTATACCTGTTCAGTAACGTATAATTTTACATAGTCCCTCATTCATAAAAACTACTTAAGAAAAAACTCTTTTTAAGTGAGAATATTTTGTGCATTTCATTTTGTGTCAAAGAGAGAGAAAGAGACATTGAGTAGATCACAGAGCATGACCTTGTGTGCTTCGTTTTCGTGCTGTAGATCATTTTATCTTGAGAGGCAGACGTCTATGAGCCTCAAAGCACCATAGTGATTGTGTGAGGGGGCAATATCTGCTTTAAGGAGATTGTGTCAAATACAAGACTTAATCTGATTCATTCATCCGTCATGCATTTGATTTGTGAGTTTTTAATTATATCGCAGATTTTCTTTATATATGCAGTATATATTTATTGTTTTGCCTATTATTTCTTTTGTGTTAATATTGCTTATAGTTAGATCTGTGTATTATTCTCTTTTGCTTAATTACAAAAGTAAATTGTTAAAATATAACCAACAGTCTTAAAGCAGATTTTATGTTTTCCTAATTTATTTTTTGTGATGAATGTGAAGGGAATTTGGTGTGTGAGGTTATTTTGTTTCGTTTATTGTTGCGTGTATCAGTTTCAATTTTGACGCCACTGCTATGTGTTCTGGTTTCGTAAATCGTATTTGTGTGAAACATGTATTTGATTTACGGTTATTAAATTCTGGTTTTGTAATTCTCTTTTGGCGTTTGATTCGAAGTCTGTTCACTTTGTTAATCACTGATATCATGATTTTGTGTGAGTGTGATTCATTCTGCCATGCCTTGGTGTAGAGTGGATTATATAAAAGTAACAAAATGAAACAATGTGCATTTGACTTAAATTCGGTGATGAAGTCAAAGCAAATGTTTTATTTGCATCTCTTGGTAAGTGGTGATTGGTCATTGTAGTACATACACAACAGTATATGGAAAGGCAATGAATAACTGCTTTAATTTGTGATCCTATGCTATCAATTGCCTAGTTTAATTGCCTAGAAAACTGAGATTTTGATAAAATTGATAGAATGGTAATTTAATCTTACAGTGTTTTTTACATTGCTTGTTTTCATCATGTGGGATCGTGCAATCATGCCAATATCAGGTGTGACCTATGAATCTGTGATATATGAATTGCTCGTGAGGTTTTGACCTATGAATTCAGTGCAAGATTGTAATGGCAGTAGGTCTATGGTATTTAATCTATGAGTAATAGATAAATGCAGAGACAATAGTGTGACTGCCATCTTATATTTGCAATGGCTAATGGGTTTGATGAACAAAGAAAATTTGGTTAGAGTCAAATATTTTGAATCTATTTTAATAGACTCAATTTTGGGTGTGGCTGCCATTTTTAGTTTTTGGTTAGCCTTTACTAATTCATCAAGTGATCCTCCATTTGATAATTAAAATGGCATTATGAGAGCTTTTATTAATAATTTCAAATGCGTAGATATAAGCCCAAGAATGAGACCAACTGCACGCTAGTGACGCTGTAATTATGGGGTTTCACTCTAAGTTAGAGAGTGTACAGTTCACCCCTTGGCCAAAGGTGTTATTTATTTATAAAGTTTAAGGCACAATTTTTTGTATTGATATCAAGACGCATGATTGTTGTATTTGAACACATATAGCTTTATTTAATTATATACATGTATATATATATATATATATATATATATTTAAGCATGTGTGAACTTGATTGGATATTAATGTGTTTAATCCCAATATATGTTTTGTAATATTTCTTTGGATAAAATATATGTTACATGCCTTAGTTAAACATACTTGAGTTGTCAAAAATTTGGAATGAACAAGACTCTGTTATGAGTGCTTATTAAGAAAGCAAGGATGATGCATTAGAGATATTCATTCATTATAAGAATGTAGTTGAGAAATAATTCAATGAATGCGATAAGTTCTTGATTACCATAGAACTTGTGGGGGGAAGCTATTTTTTCCAAATTATTTTTTCATTGAAGTGCCTTATAAGAAAACCACTAAGACACTTTGTGAATTATGTAAAAAGTGATCGTCTTTCCATAAATTCTTTAAACGTGGGGGGTGTTTGATGAAGGTGGTGATCCCTATTCTTAAAAGATAAAGCACCATTGATTATGTTTTTATTGGTTACGAGCATAATAGTAGTGCATAGTACTTTCTAATTTATGAATCTATTATTTTCTTATGCATGAAAATTAATTAGAATATATTTCAAGTGTTAAACTTTCTTAAAGAAAGTTTGAGTCTACGTTTAGTACCTTTTATGATCAAGAGTTGATGGAAGAGAGGTTGAGCCTAAGCGTAGTAAAAGGACAAACGTCATGGTTGTTTGGTTCAAATTTTCTAATTTTTATATTAGAAGGCGAACTTAAAGCTTCAAAGAAGCAAAATTCTAAAGTGTCTTCTTGGAAAAGAGATTGTCAATAGTACAATAAATCCATCTTTGAAATCTATGCATAGTAATTGGTGGATTTACTACCTAAGAGTTTGAGAGTTGATGGAATTACTGACTATTACAAGGAAAGACTTGTGTAGAAGGCTATAAAGAAATGGAAGATGCAAGTTTTCTTGATACACAATAAACCAAAGGGGTTTATGGTTCTTGGACAAGGAAACGAAGTGTATAGGCTTGTTAAATCTTTATATGAATTGAAACAAGTTTCAATGCAATGACATGAGTAATTTGACAATGAGATGATGTCAAATGAGTTGAGATTTAATGCAACTAGTGTGTGATGTGAAATATATCACAAGAGGCTATGTTGTTGTGGGATATGCTTATGTAAGTGTTGTAGATGTGATATAAGAAATGAAATTTCTAATACATCTAATGGACTTGTCTTGTCTCAATCACATGAGAAATGTGATGATAGTTTAGTGAGAACACCTTATGCAAAGAGAATATGCATTTTTTGGAAAGTCAATAAATCTAAACAAACATGCATTGTTAGATACTTGTACCTCCTATTTGTATATATTGGTAGGGCATAGAGTTATGGTAGGTCTTGACATATTTGTCAGAGACATATTACCATGAGGCAGTTGCTCTCAATTGGAAGTTGTTCCAAATTATAAAACAAATCCGTAATCAGTTGTTTGAATGGAGAGCAAGTAAACTGCTCATTGAGGGAAATGGGGTTAAAGTTATAATCTAAAGTTTCCATAACAGTAACCCCATTTACTTAACTGGAGATCCCAAGATTTAGGTTTTCAAAGGGACAACAAAATTGTGGAAATTAGTTTTTATCACTATGGAGATAACTTCTTCCACCAATTCCTATGATGAAATAGTGATGCCTGTAAGCGATGTTTAGGGTAAGCTTTGCTTTTAATGATTCTTATATCTTGGAATTTTGAGTGGGGTATAGCAGGATACTCTTAATAAGAATCACCTATATGAGTGTGAAGTGGGCCACTTCCATGAGAGTTTCAAGGCTGAATTCTCTAAAGCACTTCATTAATTTACCATGATACATTTAGGGCCGAAATGAACACAACTATAAGAAGGAAATATGTCTGAAAATGAGCTGTGTGAATTCTATTGTCTTGGTATACACAAATGGCTGAACATTTAGAGACATCATGTTCAGTAGTTAGCTAGTATATCTGATAGCCTTTCACAAAGTAAAGTTCAAAGCCACAAGCTACTTCTCCCGATATAGTAACTTTTCTTCTACTCTCTGTGTGTCTGCATCATTATTTGCATTGTGTTTATCAATTTCTATTCATGTGGGGGATTGTTGGACAAATAGTATGGAATGAATAAGAAATTGATATTTCTATGTTCACTTGAAGATGTTATTAAAAGTGATAAAAATCTTGAGTCCCACATAGGAAAGGAAATAGATAATATATGAGTTTATATGCTCATGAGTTGGACATTGGATTGGGTTTTGGTATATGTGGACTGTACCTACTTGTCCAAATAATAATATTTTATTATTTTAATTTTTGAGTTAGTTAGTTTGTACACAGTAGTTATTATTGAAACAGTATACTTGTTCAGTAACGTATAATTTTACAAAGTCCCTCATTCATAAAAACTACTTAAGAAAAAACTCTTTTTAAGTGAGAAAATTTTGTGCATTTCATTTTGTGTCAAAGAGAGAGTAAGAGACATTGAGTAGTTCGCAGAGCACGACCTTGCGCGCTTCGTTTTCGTGCTGTAGATCATTTTATCCCGGGAGGCAGACGTTCGTGAGTTTCAAAACACCACAGTGATTGTGTGAGGGGCGAAATCTGCTTTAAGGAGATTGTGTCAAATACAAGACTTGATCAGATTCATTCATCCTTCATGCATTTAGTCTGTGATTGTAATTATATCGCAGATTTTCTTTATATATGCAGTATATATTTATTGTTTTGCCTATTATTTCTTTTGTGTTAATATTGCTTATAATTTGATCTGTGTGTTATTCTCTTTTGCTTAATCACAAAAGTAAATTGTTAAAATATAACCAACATATCCTTCTAAGACTTTAATTAATTATAAGTTGAGACCACTCATCCAAACCAAATAGGCTAAATAACAAACTTGATATAAGCTTTATAATATACTTGTGTTTGATCTTAAGCTTAAAAACATGATATTGAGCTTGAGTTTGGGCTTGATATAGAGCTCGAGCTTGGATTGACTAATGAACCAAGCCAAGCCGAACCAAGCCAAGCCAAGCCAAGCTCAAGTTTTTATACTTTACAATAAGTTTAAGCTTGAACATTATTTGGAGGCTCGTATCAAGCTCAAGTCAAGCTTAAACGTACTGCTTTTGCTGTCAAACCGAGCTTGGACATTCACTACTCGATAAAACTCAGCTCATTTACAGCTCTACTTTTAGCCATAAAAAGTGCACTTTTGTGTTGTTTCTAGTTTTTATTTTTTGATGAATTTGTGCTGTTTCTAGATATTTAGGGTCGTTTGATAACGTTGTTCTAGTAACGTTATTTATATTTTTTAGAAATATGTGTGAATAAAAAAGTGTGTAAAAATGCGTATAATGTTGTTTAAAAACTGAAAACATGTGTTTAAACATATGTACCAAATGCCCCCTTAGCATGTGTTTGACACTATTATTTATAGGTCTTATTACACTTTTTGGTACTATTCATGAGTCATATTGTACTATTCGAGCTAACTTTTACCTTTATTTACAATAAACAAATCTCAAATAAAACCTTGCTCTAGTGACAGAACTATACTTGGACTTGGGGGCAGTGGCCCCGCAAATTTTTTCAATTTTTTTTAATGTGTATATATATATATATATGTGTGTGTGTATGTGTGTGTGTGTATTAATTTTAGCAATTTGTTTCAATAAATTTGCACTTTGCCCCACTCAACAATATTATTGATCTTTTTAAAGACTATAAAAAAATTTATTGATCTAAAATCTTAAATAAATTTAACAAGCTGAACAATAAAATTTACCAATGACAAACTTAAGCCAAAACAACACCGCAAAACAAACACACGCAAGACACAAACAAAAAATAAAATAAAATAAAAAATTCCTAAGTCAATTCTAACTAGTCTAAGTAAATACCCACACACATCTAACAACACACAAGACACAAAAAAAAAAAAAGTACAAAAAAAACTTTCTAAATTGAAAAGTGCTGCGTCGACAACATTTTCACAATAAATCACATGTGGTAAGTTGTTATCGGTTCTAATTTGAATTCACAACTTAAATTACTTTTTTACCCACTCATAACAACCAGTAATAACCTATCACTTATAATTTGTTATGAAAATATTGTAGACATAGCATTTCTCTTCTAAATGAATACTTATTTGGAGTTTCAAAATAAAAATATTTGTTTGTACTTTTGCCCCCCTATAACTCCAAATCCTAGCTCCGTTCTTGCCTTACTCCACTTTTCTTTAAAAATTAGTAAAAGTTTAACTACAAAATTAGTTGTCATCCAAGACTATAACTTTATTCAATGTATTTTTAATGGGGGTGATTTTAGACAAATGCACGGTTGAATTATATTTTCTTCTTATATCCTTTTGTGCTGTTTCTAGTTATTTACTCCACTTTTCTTTAAAAATTCGATAAAGTTTAGCTACAAAAATGATTGTAATCCAAGAACACAACCTTATTCAATATCTTTTTATTGAAGGTGAATTTAGACAAATCCACCATTGAATTATATTTTCTTCTTATATTCTCTATACTTGAAAAATTTCTAAAAAATTAAAGATTAATAGTTATGTTATCAATAAATTAATTTATAGTAAATATTATCTGATTTACATAAAATTTGACATGTGTATTAATTAAGAGTGTAAAGAACATGCAATTCAATCGTTAGATTTTCAAAATATGTAGTAATATTTATTTTATTCAGTAAGGTTATAATATTAGGATACAACTAATTTTTTAGTTAAACATTGTCTTTTTTTCAAAGATTTTTTTTATTAATTAGTTGCTAAATTTAGTTAAATTTTTTAACTGTTGTACATTAGTTTTTTTCAACTAAATTTAAATAAATAATTTTTTTTTGTTTTCATAGAGAGGAGGTACTAACTAATTAAACTATAAAATTGACTAATATTTTCTTAGATTATAGTTGACTTTTTTTTAATCAGGCTTAAAGAGCATTGTTGACAATAATTAAAGATAGGGCGAAATATTTGAAAAGGGAATCTATGGGAAAGTAATACTTGAAGCATGAGGATTATTGGGCGAAGTGAAGGAAAAGTTTAGGATCATATAATTTTTTTATAAATTTTTGCCACAATTGTGATGTGCCAGAATGTGATTAATAAAGAAATAATAGTAGGTCTATGTGTAAGTGATAATAACCACTCAGAATTTGCTATGCTAGAGTTGTAGCAAAAAAATTGTGAAATAATTTGTGGTTTTAAAACTACTCAAAATGCAACAATGAGCAAAGGTTAAAAAGCACGCATGTCCCTACAAGGCAAGATTCATGCGTCGCATAAAGAACATGACTAGTGTATATTTAATTGGGGGAATCCCATGTCATGTATAGATTTTTTTTTAGAGAGTTTCAACCTATAACATTTGATTTTGATAATAACTCGTTCTTTATCATCAGACTAAGACACCAATCGATTTTTGGTGTAAGTGGGAATTGAACCATAGATTTCTTATTCAACCATAAAAAATTTTACCAATTGATCTAAATGAAACCTACAACATGCAGAGGTTGGTGTTAACCGTAAATAGAAAGACTAATAGGATTTGTAATTATCATTATCAATTTTTGTGACTTAATTTTAAAGATTAATATGATTTGGAATAAGAGTGATATGTTTTTTTTAGATTTTTTTTTTTGGCTAAATAAATTTGGCAGCAAGAACTTTTACTTTACTTTTCATTGTTTTATAAAGCTATTTGTAAGTAGAGATTTCACTTCCTTATTTTTTTTTAAATAGTGTTATTAAATGGCATTCTAAAGATTTAATATGACAAAAATAAAAAATCTAATAAATTACACTTGTATTAAAAAATTTTAATTTAACGAAAATTGGTGAAAATAGGAAATTGTTTGCTAATTTACAATAAATCAAGTAAGAGACAATAAATCAACTAATGTCTCTTACTTGATTCTCAAAAAAAAAAAAAAAATTGTAAGAGACATTAGTTTGTTTTAAAGTTTATGCAGGAATTAAAGTGTACCCCATAGTTAAGTGACTTAGCACACAAATTACTCATATTTTGAAACTCAATGTAGCTTAAAAATTAAACCTGGTTTGTTGTAAGTTGAAACAAAATAAGCAAACAGAAAATTATTAAAATGATATTTACAATGAAAATCCAAGCAGTCAAGCGCTTGCTATACAAGAATCGCCCTTGTAGAAATGCACCCACCAACTACATTTGATCCTTGGACATGTGATTGAAGAAGCATCACTCACACACACACATTATACATAGTCATATATTAGTTATGATAGTGTGGCTATTTCCACTCTTAACAGGTTCCTCTTGCGCTTCTTCTAAGAAATCCTCTCTTGCATTGATAGCTAACATAAGAGCAACCAACCACAAGAGAGACGCATCCAAAGACACAAAAGCACCACCACCAAGGAGGCCTGTTTTAGCCGTGGGGCAATCTGTTTTGAGGTTGTGATGGACATTGCGGGACAGGTGAAATTGCTCTGTTAAGGTAGGCCATAATAGAAAGGTTGCCCCTAATCCAGTTGTAAACCTGAGTGCAAAATTTTACCATCATTAGTTTTAATCCGTGAGTAATATTAGGAATACAACTTTTTACATAAGTGACTAGAGTAACAAAATCATTTTCGTGCAAGTTGATTACTAATACTATTTTTGTTATGTACCAATCAAACAAATCACATCAATAGCTATAAAGAATGTTGTTTTCCTATATTTATTTTTAATTTTAACTAGTGTATAACTCGTGTATATGCATGGTACAATTAAAAAAAATTATAATTACACACGTATATGAATTCAAATTATACCTTCTCTCTCTTTTATTTTATTTTACTTTTTTTTTTGATATATACATGAATTTACTCTTTTTTTTTTTATTGAGTTTTTGATAATTTATTTATATTAAACTCTTCGTCTTTTACAACTCATTAACTCACTTAGAACAAAAATTAAAAAAACTTAAATAGAACATATGACGCAAAATTAGTTAACAATTGGAATCCAATTTAAAGAATATATATATGTATATATATATCTATAGATTAGCAAACACAATAAGAGTAGCATATAATGACTTTTGAGACTAGGAAAAGAATTTATACTTACAAAGCAACATTAAAGAAGATGGTGAAGTTGGTGCTTTTAAACAGGATGGAATTTGGAATTGATTTTCCTTGATAAGGGTAAAAGAGTGACAAGTAGCCAACCATGGTAGAAGCCAAAAGAAACAACAATGAGAGATAACCCAAAACAACTGTGGGACTTGATGGGTACTTGCAAATAACGACATCTTTCCCGGCAATTGGGGTGCCAGCTGCAGGCTATCAAAGCCCAAACAAAACAAAAATCAAGGAAATTAATATCAATTTAAATGAAGAAGGAAAAAAAAAAGGCATGCATTTGATTTACCTTAGCACTACAAATTAAATTTCTCAAGGTAATATTCAGGCAAGTATTGTAAATGAAAAGTTTTTAAATAAAAAAAAAATTGTGTAAGGAAACAGACAAATAGGAACAATTAATTGGAAAAAATCTAATAAACAATACAATAAAATTTAATTAACATGTTAACAATGTGTAATGATGTCTTCGAGATATAAGGGAGATAATAATACCTTCTTAGTCTCCGCAAAAATTCCAAATATGAAAGAGATCACACCAAGTGTACCCACAATAAGAGCCATCTTTGTTGCAGTGATGGCCATGCTTACAACCAAGATGACAATTGACAAATATCTTGATTTTGAACTCCTGCAAATGTCAAAGTGAAAAATTAAGAAGAAAATACATGAAAGCAAATGTGAGACACATGTATAAGTTCATTGTGAAAGGACCAAGCTAGGAGCAATATGGTCTATTACTAGGACCAATTGTCTAATGGGTGCATGAGATTGAACTTTTTACTTTGTGAATATAAATAAATGCAATTATTTTCTTTAGTGATAATGAGTTATACAAATCTCTTGGATGTTGGACTCAAGAATAAAATCTAAGACATGTTGGAAATTGGCAACATTTCTCCATCATATTATAAGAGTTGAAACCAAATTCAGAGCGTGACATGAACTCCAAAAAATAATCATCATAAAAGATAAAATTTTGGATAACTCATGAGCCCAAATAGTTAACAAAACGCAATAATATTCACAAAAGAGAGTTGAGAAGCAATAGTAAAGAAATAAAAATTAAACCTACCCTTCAATAGATTAAAGAAAAGAGAGATAAAAAAATGAAAAGAAAACAACCATTACCTTTGAAGGTTTGAAGTCTATGAAGATTGCAATTGAGATTTGTGTGATTATAAATAAGAGAAGGCGGAAAGTTCAAGTATGCATATGGACAATTTTCACGGCAAATTCAGTGCATGAATCTTTGGAGACTTTGACAGCACAGATTCAGAATCTTGTTGGGAACTTAGCTTAAACGGATGCCTTTTTTGGCTGTGCATTTTTACCTTAAACAGGTGCCTTTTGGCTGTCTCTTAGTTAGCTAGCTGTATTTTTTTTAGTTTTTTCTTTTTAATTTTCTATATTTGGTAATAGCTTTAAAACTGAGATTAAGTTGTTTTCAATAGTTTCCATATTGGTTCATAACTTCCTTTAATTTTCTATATACAGCTTGGTTTCCAAAAGTTTTAACAAAAATCAATCTCTAAACTTTGAAATATAGTTTTCCGTTGACTATAGTTTCCATATTGCTTTCTAACTTCTTTTTCTGTTTTTTTTTTTTTTTTTTTTTTAAATAAGAAACTTCTTATATTTAGCGTGGTATGAGATACGATTGTTTTCCAAAAAAAATTTAATAGGTTTTTCCATCAATCAAATGTAGTTTTTAATTTTTTATAATGCTGCTAAACACTGAAAAACTCAATATTAACATTCTATAAAAAAAAAATAAGTTCTTTTTAATTTTTTTTTTATATATTTGGTAATAACATTAAAAATGAGACTAGGTTGTTTTTAATAGTTTCCATATTAGTTCATAATTTCCTTTATTTAGCTTAATGTGTGATACAGTTGGTTTCCAAAAGTTTTAACAAAAAACAATCTCTAAAAAACTAAAATATGTATAGTTTACCGATGATTATAGTTTCCATATTGTTTTTTAACTTTTTTATTTTATAAAAAACTTATATTTAGCATGGCATGAGATATGATTGTTTTCCAAAAAAATTTAATAGGCTTTTTCATAAACCAAATATAGTTTACCTTTAATTTTATTAATGTTACTAAACATTGAAAAACTCAAAAAATTATTGTGGGGGCAAAAGTGTCAAAACGCGTATTTGGGCCTTGAGCCTAAGCCAAGAACATCAATTTGTCCAAGGATTGCAGGGCGGTGACAAGGGCCCTGAGCCTGAAGGCCCATAAGCCCACTGTTGGGTTACAGGCTATTGAGAATGGTCCGAGAAGGGAGGCCTTCTAGGCCCACCGAAATGAGGATCAGAGGTCACGTCATGGTGCCTAGGGGGGAAACCGTAAAGCTCAACGAACAAGGCCACCTTCCAGCAGAATGCAAGAAGAGAGAACAAGTGGGAAGCCCCAATAGACAGCTGTTGCCATTGCATTAAAGACTTCACACCTATCCATTAATGAAGAAGTGACATCTGAGAGGACGGTGATCAACCTTATGGCTATTCGTGGGAAGGTTTCAAGAGAGCGGTGGATGGAAAAGGGATCTGCATTAAAGGACGCCATGAATGGAGGCACAAGGGAGCAGGATATAAATAGAGAGGGAGAGAACATTAGAAGGGGAGGAAAAAAGGGGATTTTTGGGGAACTTTCTCCAAAGGAACAAGGAAAATTAATTCAAAGGGTCCTCGGCTGACATCCAAGGAGAGCCCTCATTGCATTAAGCCTCTTTGCTTGCAAATGTGGACCTAGCCCAAAGTCTCTGCTTTCCATCGTTCGATACGACTTGGGTTCCAAGCCCACACTCTACAAATTTTATTGTTTGAGGTCATTTGGGCCTATCCCCGACACACATTTGGGTCCAGGCACGAACAGTGTCCTTACAATTATCATCACAAAGAGTTTTATATCAAAATAGACGGAGTGTTAATGAATTTTTATAATTTAAAGTATTCAAATTGCTCCCACAAGTTATTTGGTTGATAATATATTTTATAACACACACACACACACACACACACACACATATATATATATATATATATATATTTTTTTTTTTACTTTGATTGATTTTGATGAATTTGGAAATTTTGAATATAGTTTAGGTGTATTATGAATTGCAATAGTTTATTGAAAGCACATGTTTAAATAATTGATAAAAGCCCAACTTATGACTTATATAAAAAAAAGCTTATAATCAAATGCCAAATGCACACTTAATACAATATTGGATATTACAACACCATTAAAGTTGTATCTAATGCACTAAACTACTGCTTTGATTGGGTTATTTTTTTTGGTCCTTATTTGGACCTGGTTAATGGGTGCCCTATTTTATTTTATTTTTTAATTTTGTGATAATTTTATTTTATCATAGATCCCAAGTAATTAAGGGGGCGTTTTGTTGTTTTGTTTAAACAACAATTTTCGTTATTTAAACAATACAACATGTATTTTCACACCATTTAAACAATATTACCAAATGGCCTAAGATTTAAGAGCTGTCCTATGGAGCAGAAAAAAAAAAAAGAAAGAAAAAAAAAGATTTAAGAGCTGTCTAATTGGTCCAGGGAACTGGGGGGGCATTTTTGTCCTTGCTGAGACGGCAAAGAATGAAGTGGTAACGTGTAAAGGTGTAGTTTTGTCAATAATCAAGTAGTATGATTCTTTAACCGAAGCGAGCTTGTCCCATATCGACTAGATAGTTAGCAAGACTTCACGTTATAACACTCGTTTTAGTTTATTTGGTCATGACCTTACTTTAACAGGATCTGTTTTATGGGATCGTATCTCTGAATCCTTGATCACTAAGGCTCCGCTTGAAAGTTTATAAAGGAAGGGAATGGAATGGAATGAAATGATCATAAGGGAATAGAAAAGAATGGAATGGAATGGAATAAATTTAAGTAAGGGAAAAGAATGGAATGGAATGGAATGGAATGGAATTAAGTAACCTTGATTGGATGTTTTAAAATAAAAGAATGGAAAGGAATGAAAATGAATGGAATGTAAGTAATCTTGTTTGGGAGTAACATGGAGGGAATGGAATGAAATCATTTTATTGCAATATTACTATTAGACCCCTGTTTTAAAATAAATGGTTGAATAAATAGGGGTATTTTGGGAGTTTTAATAAAAAATTCATTAAATCTAATTCCATTCCCTCTCATTCTTTCCAATTTCGGGGGGAATGAAAATTTGAGGTTTTAAGGGAATAAAGAGGAATGAGTGTTCCCTCTTATCCATTCCATTCCCTCCCACTTAAACTCCCAAACGAGGGAATAGACTTTCCATTCCCTCCATTAAAACTCCCAAACAAGGGAAGGGAAGAATATTCTAAAATTATTCTTTTCATTCATTTCCATTCCATTCCATTCCCTCCTCCCAAGCGAGGCCTAAGGAGACAGGACCTAAACCCGGTGGATGAATCATGGCTGTGTGATCAGAGCGTGATTAACGGTCTTGGTGCTCCTTATCGAGGCACCACTCTCTAGATGATCGTTCTCAACCTGGGCTTGGCCCAGTTGCGATGGTCGCATGGCTGTCTGACGGGCTTCAACATATGTTATTAGTATTACATATATGTCTCTTTGTTTTTCACTCAATTATTGTCTTGGGGATTTGTTTCTAGTCCTATATTCTACTATTAAGTTTGCCATTTGAGCCTTTTTTTGGGCAATTTGAGTTATTGTTTGAACCTTCTTTTTTTTTTTAACTCCAAATTTACAATTGGTCATTCAAATGAATAACCCTCAGAGGCTTAGTTATGAAACGTAGACGAAATACCAAAAGCTTCATGGTTCATGAGAATCTCATTTTCCCCAAAAAATACAATGTTTGTTTTGTTTCTGGTAACCACACAAATAGACCCTTCAGCCTCACATCCGTTACCATATAAAAGTTCACTAATAAAAACAAAAATCATACAACACTATTGTTCTTTAATACTTCTTAACAATGGCAGAGATCACATATATTTGCAAAAGAACTGTGGTAAGTACCAAACCAATTCAACCAGGAAAGTACCACTCTTTTTCAGTCCTTGACCACCTAATGGAGAAGAATCACATTCGGATTGTGTACTACTGTAAGTCTTGGGGAGAAAAAGAGGCTGGAGAGATCACAGTAAGTCTTAGAGAGTCTATCTCAGAAATGCTTACATATTTTCCAAAAGTGACTGGAAGGTTAATAAGGAATGAGAAAGGGAATTGGATGATCAAGTGTAATGATGCTGGAGTGAGAATGGTGGAAGCAAGGGCCAAGGGGAGTGTGGAGGATTGGCTAAAAAGTGTAGATAGAGAAAAGGAGCTTAAGCTTGTGTATTGGGAAGACATGATTCACAAGCCATATTTTTGGTCAACATTTTATGTGCAGGTACCTATTACTTCATATTTTTGTCAAACATTTTAGGAAATAATGAATTTTATCACTTACCTATTATTCTAGTACTCTTTTCGATAATTTCAGGATAGTATTATAATTTATTCTCACTTCATAATCAAATAGAGGACTACAACGAACAGAAATAATGAATTTTATCACTTAACTATTATTTATTCCTTTCAAAAATTTCAGGATAGTATTTTATTATATACTCACTTCATAATCAAATAGAGGACTACAACGAGAAAAAAAATTATGTACTGAAGAGAAGGATTTAGACTTAATTTTTTTTAGTTCAAATGGTTTAAATAAGGAATGCAAAAGTACAATTTTTTCTTTTATCTATTATAAAACCCATGAATGGATTTAAATATTATTAATATGTGGATTTGAAATAATTAGGTGCATAGTATTATTTCAAATTTATAACACAATTATTATTGTTGGAACAAGATTTTCAGTTCAGATCTTTCATGCGATATCAAATTTCATATTTATAATTAACATTGCTTTTTGTTTCCAGATAACAGAGTTTGAAGAAGGTGGAGTAGCAATAGGCCTGAGTTGCTTCCATCTCCTTGCAGACCCCATTTGTGCCACCATGTTCCTCAAGGCTTGGGCTGACAAAACCTTGGGTCAAAAAATGGTTTCTCCTCCTCTCTTCCACCCAGTGCCTCCAAGAAGACCCATTAACAAAACTTCCAACCACAAGCCCTACACTGACTTAATTAACCACTACAAGTTTTCTATTGAGAATTCTACTCCATTTTTAGATGCAAACCACACTCACACAACCATAACTCTCTCATTTTCTGACCACATGGTGCAAGCTTGCATGGACATGGTTCAACCCATTTCGGCACCCAAGAAGCCTAACCCATCATCACCTTTTGAGGCCCTAGCTGGGCTTTTATGGATCTGTATTAGCAAGGTGAAAGGTTTGAGAAATGGACTAGTGAACATGTCCTTGTGTTTGGATCAGAGAAAAGTTTTGAGTTTAGATAAAGGGTTTTTTGGCAACTGCATGGTTTATAACAAAGTTTATTCAAATGGTTTGGAAGAACATAATTTATCACAAGCTACTAAGGTTATAGGCGAGGCCCTGGAGAAAATGGATAATGAGGGAATAATGGATTTGATTGAGTGGCTTGAACATATTGATAGTCCATCGCATCCATTAATGAATAATTGTGATCTCATTTGTGCTAGCTTAGAGACTGTGGAACCATATTCTGTGGATTTTGTAGGAGGTTTTGAACCAATTCGAGTTTCTTATTATGTGGAGCCAGTGATTGGAATGGGGCAGGTTTTGATTTTTCGAGCTCCATCATACGAGGGTCCATTAGGCAGGGTGGTTATGGTTACCCTTCCAAAGGATGAGATTGTTAAGCTGTGTGAAGATGAACTTATTTTGCATCTCTCTCCTAGAATTTTGATGGGTGTTGCTAGAAACTATGCTTGAGCTAGAGTTGATACAAGAGATTTCAAGTCACCCCATAATAAATGAAATTGGTGCTGATTTCTCTATAGTTTTATATATTTTAATTTGATAGTTGTGAGGTGGAGGATTTGAACCTTTGAAGGTGTGAAAGTCTCTTTTTTCGTTTTCTTTGAGAAAGGTGTGGAAATCTCTATTGAAAGTGCAAAGAGATGCTAATTGAACTGATTTGTCAACTGTTATCTATTATTGAATACTATTATAAAATAATGCAACAAAACATTTGATTATATATAAGCATTTTCTTTTAATTATAATGTAACAAAATAGGGCATATATATAGTCTTTCTAATTTTTAATTTAAATTCCAAGTATTGCCTATGTAATGTAAGTATTGCCTATGTAATGTATATAAAATCTAGTTATTTGGAGATTTTCCATCCAAATATATATATATATATATATATATATATACACACACACACACTCTAGTTGTTTTGTGATAATTCATTTTTCCCTTTTGGGAGAAAAAAATCAAAGGAAAATTTGCCAGCCCTAAGCTTTTTTCAAATCCATGTTTATGAAAGTTAGGTGAATATATCTTATAGATTGAGTTATTTGGTTATGTTCCTATTTTAATTTATATCTTTATTATGCGATTGAATGATAGGATATATGAGCTTTTTCATATTATTATTATTATTATTAGTATTACTACTACTTTATATATCATATAATCATATACTATATGATAAATGTTGGATTTAGAAGCCATGGTTTCACCAAGTGGCTTAACCAAATTGCAAAAAATTTATTAGATTTTTATAAAAAAATAGATATAATTTTTCTTCTCCTATAATTTCTAAGTTGTTTAAAATCATAATTTTTTTTGTTTGATAAAAATCATAATTTGATTACATTCCAAATTCTTCATCTAATCATTTTCTTATTATAATATCTAAGCTGAAAAATAAAATCTTAATTGAAAAAACAGCAACAAAAAAAATCTTACACGTTTTAGATTTAGATTTTTTTAAAAATAGTTATGATTGCAGAAATTTTATTAGATCTTAAAAAAATAGATATAATTTTTTTCTTATAATTTCTAAGTTGATAAAAATCATAATTTGATTACAATTCAAAATTTTCATTTAATTATTTTCTTATTATAATATATAAGTTGAAAAAAATCATAATTAAAAAAAAAACAGTAACAAAAAAAACTTAAACCCAAATGTTTAATATCGAAAACAAAAGCACACGTAAAAAGAAGTAGTACACGTTTTTTTGAAATTACAATAGAATGATAATTAATGATTAATATATATATATATATATATATATAAAAATCTATACATGTTTTCTTTTTTTTTTTTTTTTTTTTTTTTGAGAAGAAGTAGTACATTAGATTTTTTTTTAAAAATAGATATAATTTTTTTTTCTTACCTTCTTCTCCTATTATTATATTTTTACTACGTGTGTGTGTGTGTGTCTATATATATATGTATAAAACCGAAGCTTTTAGAGCTCTCACAATTTTCCATGTCACCACTATTTTCTTTTTCTTTTTTGTTAGATTCTTTTTATTTTAGGTTGTATATCTTATATATTTTTTATTTCTCTTCAATATGTAATTATCTTATCAAGTATTACAATAGTTTAGTTTAAGTAATACTCTATTAGATATAAGTTTTAAGAGCTTGAAAATTCTATTTCAAATAAAATTCTATAACAAAAATTTTAGCCAAGGTCGAAACCTTTCATACTCACTTAAATTTTCACAAAGAAAACACACAACAAATTGAAAATTTTGCAAAAAGGGTACAGGACTTCATGAGACCACTTTGTAACGTTGTATTTATGGAGTTGCTAAGAGTAAATGCAGAGGTAAAGACATGTTGCCATCTTTCATGCTCTAACTCTCTATGATTACTACTTTATAATATTGTTATTGTTGTGACTTGTGAGTGAGTTTATTAGTATGAAAAATCTACAAGTTAAAATTTTAATAGTAAAAATTTGTTTTTACAATTAAAACATTATATTTAATCGTAATTTTGATTTAATAATTAACAATTTCATCAATCAAATTTTCTCTAACGTTGGTGTAATTTGTACTACGATGTATGTTATATATAAAACCCAAGCCTTTGGAGTTCTCACAATTTTCAACGTCACACTATTTTCTTTTTCTTTTTATTTTAGATTCTTTTTATTTTAGGTTTTATATCTTATATATTTGTTATTTCTCTTCAACTTGTAATTATCTTATCAAATGCTACAATAGTTTAGAGTATGTAAAATTCTATTAGATATATGTTTCAAGAGCTTGAAAATTCGATTTCAACTAAAATTGTATAAAAAAAATTTCAACAAATATAAACTCCTGCCAAGATCAAAACCCTTCATACTCACTCAAATTTTCACAAAGAAAACACACAGCAAATTGCAGATTTTGCAAAGAGAATACGGGACTTCATGAGACTACTTTGTAACGTTGTATCCATGGAGTTGCTTAGAGTAAATGCAGAGGTAAGGACATGTTACTACTTTATAATATTGTTATTGTTGTGACTTGTGAGTGAGTTTATTAGTATGAAAAATCTACATGTGAAAATTTTAATTGTAAAAATTTGTTTTTACGATTAAAACATTATATTTTATCGTAATTTTGATTTAATAATTAGCAATTTCATCTATCAAATTTTCTCTAACGTTGGTGTAATTTGTGCTACTATGTATGCTATATATAAAACCCTCATATGATCTTTGAAAAACCATGCTATAAAAAAAAATTGTCATCAATAACAAGAAGAAAAGCTTATTCCTGACCATCAAAACCACAAATTTCCTATCATCAATAATCAATTTTATATTAATGTTGTGATATAGTCCATAGATATTTTTGTTTTTTAAAAAGGAGAAGTTTAGTCCATATGGGAATGGTTTAGATGTTTCCTACTTGATTTTGGAATCTCAAATTGATTAGTAGAATGATATGGAATGAGGAGGTGCATTATTCATATTAAAAGTGGCAATTCACATTGATAAAAAACTAAGTAGCCACCACTCATCATTACAGTTTTTTTAAAAAAAAAAAATTAAAATTAAAATATGCATCCTACTTGGTCGATACCTATACAACACCTATGAGAAATTATTTTAAATTATAAAATAAATTTTCTATTAACTATCAATTAATAGATTTTTCATTTAAGGCTCTCTATTTTACTAACATTAGACAAATAATTCATAATGAATATCTACAACATAGTTCTTTTTCTATATTCTTCTATTTTTCTACCTACAACCTCTATTCTTCTTGCAAGTATGTATTACATATTTAAACTTTTACATTTACATTGCAATATTTGTTTTCTCTTTATGTACCTTTTTTCAATGGCATCTTCTAATGGACCTTCTTACTTTCAATGGGAAGAAATACCACTCATCCCTTGAATGGAATGAGGAAGAGGGGCTCCCTCAAGACCCTAAGACCCATGCTCCATACTCCAGAATGGACTTCAAGGTGAGCTCATTTTTTATTTATTTCTTTGTTAGCAAATTTGTTGGTTTCATATTTTGTTGAGAGCTTGGTGTTGAGACATTGTCATTTTGTGTTCTTGTTGAAATTTTGGATATTGTATGATTTGGTTGGAAATTCTTGTGATCATGTTGTAATCTTGGCCTTGGGGCATTTTTGGATTGTTGAGTTATTTGGTATGGTAAAATTTGGACAATGTTGATGACTCATGAAGTTTAGAAAGGTATGTGGCTTGTGGTATTGTTGAATGAATTTTGACTTGAATGTTGTGGATATTGGAATTATGAGAAATTGATGTGTAGGCTTATTTGAACAAACCCAATTTTGATGAGTGTGAAAATTTTGTTGGAATGTGTAGTCTTATTTCATGAGTATGAAAATTTTTATGGGTATGGGTATGCAGAATTTTTTTGGTGGTATGTATTTTTGTGTTGGATATGGATTTTATTCTTTTACATGGGATTTTTTTGGACATGGAAAAATTTTGGTTGGACACGGAGAGTTTTTTTTTTTTTTTGGTCATGGAATTTTTTGGTCAGACATGGAGAATTTTTTTTGGTCATGGAATTTTTTTGGTTGGACATGGATTTTTTTTTCTTGACATGGGATTTTTTTGTTGGACGTGGAGAATTTTTTTTGGTCATGGAATTTTGTTTTGAAATGTGTTTTGTGGACATCTCGATGATTGGCTAACTTTGTTTTGTAGAACCTCAAAAGTCGAGGTAGCCTCTAGATGTTGAAAGGCATATCAAAGATATTGTCCTTAGACATTAAGAACATCATTAATGAATCTGGCTTCTAGACCTTTTTCCAGACTCTATTGAATCATGATACCAATGAGTATAAGGATCTTCAGGTACTCCTTGCTTTGTCAGAGCGATTTGGGATACTACTTGCACTTTCCATTTTCCAGGCTTTGGTGGGGTGATGTCGACACCCTATGACTTCTTAGCCATTACTGGCTTAAGATTGGGTGGTGAAAGAATTAAAGTTAATGATTTCCTCACTTTAAAGAGATTAAAAGTCTTTTGGGGTTGATGCCTTCAAAAATGAGGAGTGAAAATGTCTCCTTGATGTGGTTGTACACCAATATTGAGAATTGTAAGATTGTAGCAATCGGCACTCGCATGTTCATGCTTCTCTTCATTGGAACTCTCTTATATCCGGATGATAGGCCAAAAATGTATTGACTCCTTGTGATAAATTAATTAATTAATTAGCCAAGTTAATTAATTAATCCAATTAATATGCAAAACACGTTGTAGCACAAACAAATAAATAATAAACTAAACTATGCAGCGGAAAATAAATTGACACGGTGATTTGTTTATGAATGGAGAAAACCAACACGGCAAAATCCCCACTGGGTGATTTTAAGGTCATCACTCCCGAGAATCCACTTTATCAAAACAAGCGGTTCCAAGTAAAGGAATCCCAGTACCTTATACCAACCTATAGTTGAACCCTTACCCTAATACCCAATTGGACTTGTTCTATAGTAACAATCTCTCCTTTCAATGCACGGCTCCCTGTACGTGACTAACCAATTGCGCGGATCCCAATACATGACTTCAATCACCAACTAGAGAAGGATTGTTAGCTGCAAAGTTCTTCAGTTCATCACATGAAGAAGATCGAGAAGCTTTTTGGTTACAAAATCCTACGGTGCACAAATACTGCAGCTTCTTCACAAGAAAGATGAATTAGGGCAAACTAGGTCTTCGGTCACAATTTGCTCTTGTGCAATTGTGCTCTTGGCTGTGTAACCTTTGACTACCCTTAAAATAATCCTTTTATATATCTAGAGTTGTGAAAATAGAAAGCTCAAACACATAATCATGGATTGGATGAAAAATAAACCATAAAATCTGAGTTTCATAAATCTCGACAGATACCCTATCTATTGAGCTGCTATCAAGTCACGGGCTGGAACAGCTCTTCAAGTCTTGATAGATGCTAGTTGTGGAGTTTTAATGAACAACACTTATCACACTTGAATCTTGGACAGACTTGCATGGTTTCAATACTTGATCTTGAAACAAGGTTTCTTGAAATATTAAACACATCCTAGATCTACCCAATTACAAGTAAAATGTGTTTTGTCAAAGGCTTAGCCAATTACATAAAATAGTGACATATGTTCCTAACATTAAATCACATATGTCCTAACACTGGACTTGGGTATTACTATGAGCTTGCGCTATTTGTGGAGCCTGAGAGATATTGCTCAGATAAAAAATTATGATTGGCGTGGCATGGCTTACGCAACCCTTTTGCATTTCATGACTTAAATTTATCAACGTAGCCTTTCAAGCTTAAGAGGTGCACCATTTGTTTGGCAGGTGAGGTTTTGAATTCTTGGTTGCGTGTGTGTCTTGGAGGGTCATTTTGATTATTATGCTGTTGCTGATGTATGTTGATTTTTTTAGGTCTGGATGTATGAATATTTTGGGGTTAGTCCTCAAGTTTTAGAAGATGTTCGTGACATGTGTCCGAGGTTTCTCCCTTGGTTGCCTAAGTATCATTTGTCAATGCCTTCCAAGCGTTCTTTGCAAGTTTGGCGTATGGTGATTGACAACTTGGCTGCCAATGATGTGAATTTTTTTTAGGGTTTTTGTGTTTAGTTAAGGGTTTTTATGCTATTTTTTTTTTGTGCTATGTTGTTTGGTTTCCTTTCATTCTGGGTTCTTTGTGATTTTCAGATGTCTCTCGATCCTTAGCTCGGATGTGAGGAGCGTGCTAAGTGTGAATGGGCCCAAGAGCTGAATGGCCATCAAGTATTGTTTAAGTGTGACCGTGAGAGGTATTGGTATCTTGATGACCGAGTGTTGGCTCAAGTTTAACATATGTACCCTCTTGCGACAATTGTAATTCATCCTTGTCCCTCTATCTGGTTGGCAGACCTCTTAACTAATGAAGAAATTGCTAGTGCTTGAGCTGGCCATGTTGTTTTAGGGACATCAAGAGACTATCTTGAATTTGTTTTAACTCAATTGCAGGGTTATCTAGATGGCATTCCTGTAACCTTGATATCCTTTTTTCCTCCGAAAGTCAATTTACATCTCATCTTGTATCCTCATCTTCTTTGTTTCAGCGTTTATGAAAATATCTTCATGTTGCACTTTTAGGCTTCGTCTTCTAAAGAGGAAGGAGAGAAGAAGGATAGTCCCCCTCCTAGCCATGCTGGCAGCTCTTCAAGTTCTTTCATGGAGACATATCCTCATTTTCCTACATAGTAATATGAAGTGATGAATCTTGATAGGTCATACAGCTCTATGAATTTAGACAGGCCAGAGTACACCCTAAATGTCCCATGGGATGACCCAGTATGTTCCTGAATCATTTAGTCTCTTGCCCTCATTTTTGCTCATTGAGTTATTCATGAACTGGTGAATTTGTGTTTTAGGTTGAGGTTGATTTTGTGGAAGAAAGTATGCGGATGATTGGAGGTTTGCAATTGGTGGCACGCACTCAATCTTCTCAATATGTGCTCAATGAAGTGAACTGGGTATAAGATGATGCTTTTTGAGTGTTTCTGCTTGAACTTCCATGATAATGGATTTAACACTTGTCTCTATTAATTTTTTAGAACAACCGAATGGCAATGGGTGATGCCAACACAAGATCCTTGGAAGAGAGAATCAAAAATCTCGAGCTTCAGAACCAGCAACAAGAATGTCGGTTTTATGCTAGTCAAGAAGGAGACACTAAGGGTGGCTCCCCTAGTGGTGGGTCTAGGAGATCTTCCCACAGGCGGACTAGAAGTCTGAATGATGCTTAACCTGTATTTTAATTTTCCTGCAAGAACAAGAGAAAGTGTTCCTTAGACAATTTGTATTAATTTAAGCTTTTAGCTCTTTATCTTTGGATTGCTTCTGATCTTGCTAAAACTTTAGATGGGCCAAGTTTAGAATTCACCTGATTGAAGTTCTATAGTAAACAATTTGAACCTATCTGACTAATCCTGATGGGATTTGCACTTACTTGAATGAGGCACAGCCAAATGCCCCTAGTTTGAAAACTTTATGCATGTTAACCCTTCATCTTTTTGAAAAGAATCTCTCTCCTCTTTTTCTTTTTTTTTCAAAGGAGTGAATGATTTTTACTTGTTCTAGAGAGAGGGGATAAGGCATATCCGAATGCCCCTACTTTAAAAGATGAATGCATGACTTCAGAAAATCTTGATTTAATTAATTTTCTCTTCCCCTTCCTTTTTTTGAAAGCAGGGATGTAGGTGATTTTTTTAAAAAACAAATGGACAAGGCATGTCTAAATGCCACAGTTTGACAATCCATGCAAAATTTTGAGAAACTTTATTGCATAATTAATTTTTTTGAGTGACCAATAGAGTCAAAATGAACCCAAGAAGTGCCCAACAACACGAAACAGGGTAAATGGGCCTTAGTTGAGTTAGGTGCCAGTTGGCACCCCGGCACTCTTAGGGTGCCGACTGGCACTTTGAGGTGCTGACAGGCATGCTTGATTTTGGGCCGATTCCATGCACTTTTCCAACGCATTTTTTTTATTTTTTTAAGTTTTTGAAAAATATTTTCTCCGTTTAAGACCATGAAACACTTTCCTAGTCAGCTACAAACTCTTGAAACCTGGTTAAGGACTGAGGAAGCTTATTTTAGTGTCTAACTTGCAAACAATTCTTTGCATCAAAGTTATCAAGAAAACAATAATCACATGCAAGAGTTATCCATGGCTAACAATCAAAATTTTATTCGTTCAACCATTCATGATATCTATAGATGTGTTCGTAGCTTTGATTTTAGTACCAAGACTAATTTCATAGCCTATAAGCTGAAGGGAACCAAGGCTTTGAGAAATGTCAAGATCAAGTGGGATTTCCTCCATGTTGTCGTGAAGTTTTGGGATATTGAAGATCATGTATTCCAATTTAAAACTACTGAACTTTGTCCTATGGTTGAAGAATTTTCAGCTGGGTTATGATCCTGACAAGATATCTGTAGTAGTTTCTTGTGATCCCAGACGTAGGGAGATTTTATTTAGTGCTCTAGGACTTCCTACTTTAGTTACCAATAGCATGATTGAAGGCCCCATGGTGAATTTTCATGCAATTGTTTCAAGATTGATTAACGAAAGCACTCATGGAGTGACTGAAAACATGTAGAAACTTTTTGGCCTAGCTCTTTGCTTCATGGGAGAATTTTTGCTTTACTCTAGAAGGCCTGGTTTTGTGGATGCTTGAGCCATAGGCATTGTGAGTCAAGTTAAGGATGGTGATAACCCTGCTTCGCTGATCTTGGCGGAAACTCTTTTAGGATTGGATTCTGTATTTCTTGGTGGAGAGTCACGATACTTTCTTGGGAGTCCCTTGACTTTGTAGATATAGTCGATGGAAAGACTGGACACGATTGTCATGCCTACTGTTGCTGATTATGGTCCTGACAATTTCTTTAGTAGGACTGTCCTCAAAACCAGGTGTCAAACTGAAAACGACTAGGTGAAATTTTTGAACAAGAAATCTATGTCTCAATTTGATGGAATAGTTATTGGTGGAAGTGCCCACCTCCTTTGTTGAGGTCCCCGGGATTAGATCACATCTTCCTAGTTGGATTAAGGAGGACAACTTTCTATAAAGCTAGCAGACTCTTGAGGCAATTCCAATATGAGCAGGGCATGCCCGGTGGAAGAGGAAGAAAGCCTTTCACTCCTGTGGATACAAATCCTACTTCTACAAGGAACATGTTGTTGGGCTTGGAAATGGCTGATCGAGTGGATCAATCTTTTGTTAAGGTTCACTTTCTTAGGATGACCACAGAATATTCTAACTGGCTGGTGAACCAAATTGTGGATAAGGAGGCTGACATGGTTGCTATGAGAAAAAAATTTCTTAGAAACAACTGAGAAAGACATGAGGCCAAAAACTATGATTTTAAAAGGAGGGACAAAGATGACAAAGTTCCTAGCACAGATGGAATTAATGAACAACCAAAGGAGAAAAGACTGAAGAAAAAGTGATCATCTTATTTTTTTGGTTTTGAACATGTTTATTTTAAAAGTTGACGTGAAACTCTTAGGTTTAGGAACTATTTAGGACTTTCAGGTATAGGATTCTATTTAGGGTTTAGGTTTTTAGGGTTTGCTTTTTAAATTTTGTGTAATGGCATGGTTGAATGGAATGGTTGAATTTTGAAAACAATTTTTTTTTTTTTTTTGCTTAATGGGTAAATGGTGGGTTTGGGGAAGTTATGATTGGACCAATATATGGTTGTCTATGTACCTTCTTGGTAGAAGGATCAGGTCATCATGTAGTTCATTTTTAATTTGCCTTAACTTTTGCCTAGGCTGCCCTTTCGGGTTTTCGACCTAGCAGGCTCTCTCACTCTCTTTTCTTTCATTCTCCTTTTGCGTAGATCGCCCTTTCCGGTTTTCAACCTGCCTTTTCTCTCTTTTTTTTTTTTTTTTTCGAACCTAAGAAGGGAAATAACATAATTTACAATTACTTTAGACGTGGTGCTTTCAGACTACCACCCCAGACATGGTATTTTTCAATTGATTCAAATTGGTTGGCTTAGTAAAAGGGTTTGTATCTAAGTCCATCAGTTTTACTGCTCCTCCAGAGTAAATCTGCTTGATAATATATGGACCTACCTACTTTTTCTTGACCTTCCTATTTATGTCTTGAATTGGGGCTCGAATCTCTTTCAGCACCAGATCTCCTAATTTCAAATCTCTAGTTTCTTACTTTCTTGTCAAAAGCTTTCCTAAGCCTCCTTTGGTAACCTTGAATGTGATAGAAGACCTTGAGTCTCTTCTCATCCATCATGCCATAATTGGTCATTGTGCTTTGCAACCAATCTACTTTAGGGATTTCACTCTCTATTACTTTTCTCAATGAACGGACACCCATTTCAATGGAAGGACTGCTTCCATCCCATACACCAATGAATAAGGAATGGCTCCTATGGAAGATCGAACTGATGTCCTATACCCCCAAAGTGCATAGGGTAATTGCAGATGCCAATCTTTGTAATCCTTCGTACTCTTCTTCAAGATTCGCCCTATAATCTTGTTAGCTGCCTCAATTACTCCATTAGTCTAAGGATGGTAGGGTGAGGATCTATGATGCTGAGTATTGAACTGTCAAAGTAGCTTTTCTTTTTCTCCCTTGAAATGCAGCTCATTGTCAAAGATAATTTCATGTGGTACTCCATATCTGCAAATGATATTAGTCTGAATAAATTGAGCAATTTTCTTTGAGTTCAAAACCTTGTATGAGGCACCTTCTATTTATTTAGTGAAGTAATCAATAGCAACAAGTATGAAATTATGGCCATTGGATGTTGTTGGGTGAATTTTCTCAATAATGTCTATCCCCCATGTAGAAAATGGCCAGGGTGAAGTCATAGTATGTAACGACATAGGTGGCATGTGCTTTAGATCTCCATGAACTTGGCATTGATGGCACTCTCGAACATGAGCTGCGCAGTGTGCTTCCATAGTAGGCCAATAATAATCTTGTCTCATTATTTTTTGTGACAGCATGTGTGCATTCATATGCAGCCTATAACTTTACTCATAAACCTCTTCAATTATTTGCTATGCTTCCTTGGCGGTCACACAAAGGAGACAAATTTTGTAATATGATCTTTTGTAAAGCTTCTCCTCGCAAATAATATAATTAGTAGACAACCTTCTGATGGTCAATTGGTCATCTTGTTTGCAGACTTTGGGTGTGTCCCATCCTTGATATATTTTAGAATGTCTGAATACCATTCACCTTTTTTATTCATTCCCTCATTTTCTTCTATTGACATGCAATAAGCTGGCTCTTCTTTTTGTTCTACGACTATTGGTCGAGCTTTAGCTTCCTTAAGTCCATCCATCATGGATGGATGCCATTGTTGCTAAAGCATTTACAATTTGATTCTGCATTCTTGGCACATATTGGTAATGGATCTTTCTAAATATCGAGGCCCACTTTTGGAGACATTCATGATAAGGCATTAGCCTTTCTTCCTTGATCTTTTATCTATTCTGAATTTGAGAAATTATCAATGCTGAATCACCATATACTTCAAACTCTTTCACTCTAAGGCCTAGGGCTGCATGTAACCCTATAATGCAAGCTTCGTATTCAGTGGTAGGAAAGTTAAGTCTACTAGAAAATGGAATGTGTGTCCCTTTTAGAGAGATTAGGAGAACTCCAATGCCACTTCCATTTTAATTAGTTACTCCATCAAAATACATTTTTCATAATTCTACCTTTATTGCCACGATATCCTCATCTGGAAAGTCTCCTTAGATTTCTTCAGCTTCTTTAGGTGAACAGTGGGATAAGTGATTAACAATGGCTCTCCCCTTCACAGACTTCTAAGTCACGTATTTAATATCAAATTCTGACAAAAGCAAAACCCATTTAGCTGTCTTCCCATCTTGCACATGCATTTCTATTAGATATTTCAAAGTGTCCATTCTTGCAATCAACAAGACTTTGAAAGCAAGTATGTAATGTTTGAGTTTACGGGTTGCCCATACAAGTACTACACATGTCTTCTCAAGTGGTGAATACTTCTCTTCATAAGCTAACATCTTCTTGCTAATGTAGTAAATCACATTCTCCTTCCTAGACTCTAGGTACTGAGCAAGGAAAGCTCTCATTGCTGTATCTGTAGTTGTGAGATACAACAATAATGGCTTTTCAGGTACTGGTAGAACCAGTATTGGTGGCTTCATTAGATAATTATTAATCTTCTCAAAAGCTTCTTGGCAATGTCCATTCCATACTACGGGAACTTCTTTCTTGAGTAGTCAGAAAAGTGGCTCCTATGTCATGGTGAGTTGGGCTATGAATCTGTTGATGTATTGTATTATCCCTAGAAATCCTCAGATCTCCTTCTTAGCCCTTGGAGGCTTCATTTCTACAATTGTCTTGATTTTTTTAGGATCTACTTCAATTCCCCTTTAACTTACCATGAACCCCAACAGTTTTCTGGATGTTATGCTAAAAATGCACTTCTTTGGATTCAACCACAACTTATAGAGTTGGATTCTTTCAAAAAACTTTCGTAAAGTTGGTATGTGCCCTTCACAATCTTTGGACTTCACTATCATGACGTCAACATAAATTTCTATTTCTTTATGGATCAAATCATGCAACAAAGTAGTAGCTGCACTATAGAGTAATGAATGAGGTCTTCTCCATCTTTTCTGGAGCCATCTTTATCTAATTATATCCTGAAAAACCATCCATAAATGATCGTAAGACATGTCTTATTGTGTTATCAACCAAGATGTCAATGTGAGGCAAGGAAAAATCATCTTTCGGACTAGCCTTATTGAGATTTCAGATGTCTACACACATTCTCACTTTTTTATCTTTCTTTGGTACCAGAACCGCATTAGCTAACTATTCTAGGTAGTTGACCATTCTCAGAAATCCTGTATTGTACTGTTTCTCAACTTCTTCCTTGATCTTGAGATTCCATTCTGGCTTCGTTCTTCTCAACTTTTGCTTGATCGACTTCATGGTTGGATCTGTTAGAATGCAATGCTACATTATATCTATATCAATTTCAGGCATATCTTCGTATGATCATGCAAATATCTCTTTGAATTCTATCAGTAGGGCAACTAATGCATCTTTCTTAGAGGTGGTTAGGGTATTACCCACTTGTATCATTTTAGGTTCATCATCAGTTTTTAGGTTAACAAGTTGGGTTTCTTCTTTTATAGGTTCTACATGCCCTTATTTTAATTCCTCATTATTAAGAGTTTCTTTACCAATTTCTGAAATAAAAACATTTAAAGCGAATAAATAAGCAGAATCAGAAATCACATTATAAGGAAAAGAGTTCTCAACAGGCTCAACAGAAATAGACTCTATAGGAATACGATCACAAACAGACTCAACGGGGACAATAATACTAGCAGAAACAGACTCAATAGGGATAGAAGCAATGTTTTTGATAGGAGTGATCGGCTTGGTGGTCTTGATCTTCTCGAAATAGTCTTGCATGGGGTGGTTGGTTCCCTTCCATGCCCAATTCTTCAACTTGGTTGTGGCTTCAACGATGGCGGGTGGCTTCTAGTGAGTTCCTTTTTCCCTCAGCATCAGTATCATGGGGTCTTCATCCATATAATTTGTACCTTCACTATCAATCTCCATATCAATGGGCTTGTCAGTCACGTAAGCATCTAGATGCTCTGTATCGTCCATCCACTCACCAAACAGATCTTGCTTTCCTTTGTTGCTCGGGTGGATGTATTGGGAGAGGTATTCTAACTTATTCCCCTCCATTCTCTCATCTTCACCTTCAAGACTCTCCAATGTTAAGTTTCTAAAACTATGGATCATCAGCTTTCTGTCTAGGGTGGCCAATCTTGCATCTATGTGATCTTCTTCCTTAGTGTATGGGGTCAGTGAGCCAAGTTTTGAATTGTGGAATAACCCTTACTCAGAAATTTCTCTACCATGCTTGTCATATCGTAGGCCTAATTTTGAACTAACATCAGTATTGCAGCTCCAATCCGAGGGATGGCTATAAGGGTAATCATCATAATCTCTATCACCAACTTCCTTATCTTCAACTTCATCTCCTACAGCTTCTAGCACATTTTCTATCTCATATTCTTCATTTTCAGCGCCATTCTCTATATCTATAGGTTCAACTTCAGCATCATCATCATCATCTATATCTCCATCATAGCAGTTTACGTCATCATCGGAGTGGTTTTCATAGAAAAGTCCTACATCTTCATCCTCTCTATCACTAGGAGGTTCACCCTAATTATTGCCACTATATTGGCTATCATAGTCTTCACTATTGTTGCTTTCACTATCACAGTTGCTCTCATCCTCACCATCTCCATTGTCACTGTCGTTGTTATCACTACTACTATCACTCTTACCATTGCTACTTTCATCATCATCACTATGGGCTTCTCCCTCTTCCTCATCTTCATCACTTGTTCTTGCTTCATATGGGCTCTTCAATGCATGCAGGCAAGCCTCCCAGTACTCTTCTTCTTCTATATTGCAAATGGCATCTCCAAAAAAGTGTAGTCATTGCATCAAGGTCCATGTAATTAGCCTAATTAGTCGAGACCCAATTTGTGTCTTCCTTCTTCAGCTTTGGAAGCTTCTTGTTGCAATCAAATAATAGCTCAAACCCAAGCACAATTGTTCTTGACTTAGGATCGAATCTTGGTTCAGGAAATCTCCAATAGCGTTGACTATCTCCAGTTCTGACAAACTTTCCGTTCAACG
Source organism: Castanopsis chinensis (assembly GCA_032878915.1). Classification (NCBI taxonomy): domain Eukaryota; kingdom Viridiplantae; phylum Streptophyta; class Magnoliopsida; order Fagales; family Fagaceae; genus Castanopsis; species Castanopsis chinensis. The sequence goes on along the minus strand of JAVQMG010000115.1, from coordinate 16,729,190 downwards.
TGGGAGTATAAGGCTTTAGGGGTTTTGGGGGACAAGGAAGTCCCTTGGTTTTAGCCTTGGCATGGACCATTCTTCTCACCTTTATCTCTAGCAAGTCATCATCAGTAGGCTTATAACCTAGCCCAAAAAAGTGGTGTGGCAGTAGAAATTATTGGGACTTGAGCAGTAGCCTTCTTCACAGTCTTCCCTATGTTTATTCTTGGAAGGTAATTCATTCTTCTCATCATTGCCACCACGTTATTGTTGCTGCAGGGGGCAAAGTCCATGGAGATTTTCTCTACTTCTTCTTCTCTTCTTCCAAAACCAAGCTTTTCAATTTCAAAGCCATTTAAGGTCAATGGCTTCTTCTCAGAATCAATAGAAAAAATGGGCTTTAGTATGGTCAAAGTATCGCCATATATGGTATCTATGGCTCATTCATGCGAAAACTAAACCTTTTGGTATAGGGATGAAGGTATGGCCTTTATGTCGTGGATTCATGGTTCGCCCAAGAAGCATATTGAAGCACGAAGCTATGTTAAGAACTTGAAATTCCACCTTCTTGATCATTGGCACTATAGTGAGCTCTAATGTCACGGTTCCCAAGACCTCTCTTCTACCATTGTCATATGCCTTCACATGCTGATCAATCGGCACAAAATCTTCAATACTTAGGCCCAGACAACTTGCAGTCTTTAAAGGACACACATTTAAGGCACTTCCATCATCAATTAGAACCATTGGAATCCTCTTACCTTTGACATCTACTTTAATATGCAATGGATCATTGTGGTGCTTCCCCTTCTTCGTCAAATCTTTGTCAAAGTAGGAAATAGTGAGTTCCCTAGTTATAGACCCAATCATAGCATTTTGATCTTGAGAAGCAGTGGTTGTAGGGACTTGGATTTGATTGAGAAGATCCACTAGATTCTGATGGTGCTTATATAAGGCCATGAGTAAATCCCATAACAATATATTGGCTTGTGTCTTCTGTAGCTGCTTGAGGACCTTATCCTCTTTAGTAGGTGTTTGTTTGGTAGATTTGTTCAAGGCTTCTATCGGGTTGTTTGTCTCTAAGTAGGGGGGGTTTGAAGTGTCTCCCCCACCCTTGTGATGTGGGCAGTTTTTGTTGGGTCATTTAGATCGGTATCTTGGGGTTTGAAATGTCTCCCTCCATATGTGGATGTTGGGTCATTTGATTGGGGTTCGAAGTGTCTCCCCCCGTATGTAGGTATATTGGGTTGTTTGATTATGGTTCGAAGTGTCTCCCCCCATATGTAGGTGTTTGGTAACTTGCTTGGGGTTTGAAGTGTCTCCCCCCATTTGTAGATGTTGGGTAACTTGTGATTTTTGTTACACCTTTACTCCATAATCATACCTTGCAGTGGACGTCATACCTATAAACTCTTCCCATATCATCATAAAGTACTCAAGTAGGTCATAAATTAACTCAGACGGGTCCTCTTGACTTTCCTCTTCAGTCATCAAGCAATTAATCCTCGGTCCTCTCCCAAAATTGTGGTTGGGCAAGGGATTATTTGTGATGCTAAGCCTTGTAGGCGATGCAATCACCTTAGTGTCTATCACATCTTAAATTGCATGACGAAGGCCAAAACACTTGTTAGTATCATGGCCAGGGCTTTGGTGGTAGGCACATTTCTTACTCACATCAAATCTTGCAAGTAATAGGTTTGTGATTGGTCTTGAGTCTAAGGGTTTTAGTAACCCCTTTACTTTTAGTTTTTTAAGCATTTAGCTCATGAGCATATATAACTCATGCAATTCCCTCCTAGGCCTTGGAGGTGGCTCTTGTGATATTTGCACACCCAAGTCAATGTATTTTGGAACATCTGAGCAAGTAGTTCTTCAGTTGCTCCTAGGGGTTGCATGACCCTCATCTACATCTTCAAATGGGACTTTGGGCAATCAGTCCCATCAAACTTGTCCAAGGTTGGCATCTTAAAATTGGGAAGTAATCTCACATTTAGGAAAAGTGAGAGTGATTGGTAGTTCATGAGGTCTTCAATCTTACGAGCTCTTTTGATCTTCTCTTCCACCTTGTTTATCCTTTCGTTGATCTTCTTCTCACCCTTCATGGTTGGGGAATTATGGTCAGTCTTGTTCTCCTCTTGGCCACTCTTCAAGTTTTGGAATTGTTGTACCATAAGGTTCATGTCCTCTCTCAATTGGATTTGACTAGATACCATGGTGTTTAGTAGCTCTTGAGTGTTCATGGGTTCTTTAGTATTTGGATGTTCTCCCCCTTCTGCCATAGTGATGGAGTCTTCAGACTTTTTGTGGCTTAGACTGTTTTGTAGGTCGAACACGGGATTGTGATGTTGCAACAGTGGAGTTTCTTCTATGCTCACGGGCTTTAGTACAGTGATAAGCTTGGAACTGGAACTGGAACTGCTAGCTCAAGTGTCATTCTTGGGTTCTCTTTGGAGTCTTTCCTCTGATCTTGACTAAATTCTCCCCTAAAAAAAGGCTTGGTTGGGTCAATCAAAGCTAGGTCCCCATCTACATCAATCAACCAACCAAACAAACACACACAACATGCAATGCAATTTTAACATGGATTGCCTAAGGGTAGGTTCTAAGTCATTATATTGTAGGGTGGGTTTGTTGTTTCATTGTTTCCCATAGCTAGGACGTTACATCTCCCAACTTGTAATGTAATGAACATTACATTGGTCCAAACGACATAGTCTATCCTTTATAGTTAACAAGAAATGATCTAGTGACTTTAGGCTATGAGTTGGTGAGTTCGCCATTAGGAACCCAAATCTAATGAAGACCAGTGATCCATGGTTACTACCACCTTATGTTGAGATGGGTGCATGCATATTTGTTGTTTTGATGGCACACACTATGATCGTTATGGAAAACTCTTAACAATCAACATGGCAACACAAACAAAAAATATCATACAAACATCTCAAGATATAAACAAACAAACAAATATCAACCTCATGCAAATGACAAGGGTATATAGTTGGTCACTTAAAGTCTAACACAAAACTTAACTCTCGACATCTCCAGCGGAGTCGCCATTGTGAGAGATCGCGCTTCTTTTGGAAGGAAAGGGGTGCTCTCAAAAAGAGATTTGGGTGCTTGTAAGGACACCTCTCTTTTGGGTAGTGGTGTGGAGTCATCACTTATTTTTTTATGCAAAATAATAAGAAAACATAAATATAATTACATGTTCAAAATACTTTGAATGTCATTGATTGAATAAAGAAAAATACAATCTTGGTAAATTAACCTTACAAGGCTTTGGTCCAGTTACAATATATGCAAAAGAATACAAAGCTTTGGTCCTAGTTACAATCTACCAAAATTAAAAGACAAAACACTAATCTATCTATCCAAAAATTCTAAGCTTAGGGACTAGGTTACAGAATGAGAATGTGTTAGACACCTATTCTGCCAAGAGAGAGTCTGGTCTTTTAGACTCTAATGACTAATATACCATTTTTGTAAGATGTTGAATGATATGTTATATTGCATATGACAAACACTTGACAAAAATTAATTTAAATAAATTTGCCTTGTGAATATGTCCTCTTTTTAAAGAAAATTCAAATCTATTTGGAAAATTAAAAAAATAAGACTTGATTTTTAAAAAAATCAGATTTTTTTTTTTTGTAAAGGGTAAAAAGAGAGATTTATTCAAGAAAAATCAAATCCGTTTTTAAAAGATGATTTGATTTGTAAACAAGAATCAGATATGTTTTTAAAATTTAAAGAAAAAGATTTGATTTGTTAAAAAAAAATCAAATCTATATTTATAAAGTAAAAAAGAAGATTTGATTTGTTAAAAGAAATTAGATATGTTTTTATAATGAAAAAAAATGAGATTTGGTTTGTCAAAAAATCAGATTTGTTGTTGGAAACAAAATAAATAAATAAAACTTTTGAAAAATGATTCACATTCATGAGATAAAATTATTATGCATACATCACATATTAAAAAAAAAAAAGGAAAAGACTTTAACCTAACTTTTAATCCCTTCTTTGAAATTTCAAGATCTGCAATTTTATAACAAAGAAAAATTTTCAGATCTGTATTTAATGAAAATACAGATCAGTTTTAAGTTTTTATAAAAAAAATAAGTTTTGATAGTCATTAGCAGATTTTGAAATCAAAGAAAAGAATTAAAATAAACAATCATCTAAAGAACATGTCGAAGAAAATTCCAACGAAGTATCTAAGCATGACAATTATATATTAAGAACAAGACACAATAAAACATATTAATCACATTCATGAGATGAACAATAACATACTAATTAATAGAAAAAGGTAAGAAAAAAAAAATACCTCTTGCATGAGCATGCTCTTCAAATGAAAGAATATTTTAGAAATCAAAGAAGTTTGTTCACCTCGTTGAGGTCTAAAATACTTTACTTACAAAAAAAAAAAAGGTTCCTAAAGCAAAAGCCTCCAGAACGTCGTTAACGTAAGGGGAGTAGAAAAGTCAGAAAAGGAGAGCCTTAATTCTGATTTTTTCCCTCTATTTGTAGAGGTTGGAATGCTTAAAAAATAAGCTGAATGAGATCAAATACGAATTGGAACACGTCCTTATCTCTAAAAATTCGAAAAAGATAGGTTTTATCTCAATCAAGGGTCCTTGGGCCAGGCCGAGTGTTTGGGCCAATTGGCACTTGCCATGTGCCGATCGGCATTCTAAGAGTGCCGAAAGGCCATCTTGAGTGCTGAAAGGCCCTCTTGAGTGCCAAGTCTGTGTTTGAGTTTTGATCTAACTTAGACTCATTTTTTGACGATTTTTGAGCCGGAAATTGCACCTAAATGCGTTTTTAATCCGTATTCTAAAAATTAATAACTTTTTCTTGATATTCAGGTCTTTAAAGTGATAATTATCTTGTAGATAAATATTCCAAAAAGACATGATTATCCATAAGTTCTTTGTTATCTGATTATCCACCTTATTCTCATGCAAGCAGGTCTATTTTTGACACAAACTAACAGCCAATCACAAAATTATGTCATTAATTTTAATTGTTTAACCAATTAGAATTAATTTAAATTAATCATGCATGATCGGTTCCATCCAAACAAAATGCATGCAAACCGTGAAAACTTGATTCTGTGATATCTTTCGATTCTGTGATATCTTTCAATTCGACGGACCGATTTGGAAATCGAACATATTGTCACGATTGTTAAAATCTCAAAATCATTTTTATTATATGCAATGAATAAATTAATGGATGTAATGCAACTCTAAACTTTTGGGTATTTGAATGGTCACTTTAGTCATCTTCCAAGATTAAATTATGGGTGCTGTAGGTGCCACAGAATCAGACAACCCAAGCCCACTTAGAATAGTGACTAGTACTGTTCAACCTTGGCCCAAATCAATAAATTTGTAAGAGAGGGAAACAAATAGTAAGAGGGGGCTTTGCCCGTGGATGAAAATAAGGAAGAAAGAGTTGATATTAACGAATAGATGAATCAATCTATTATATAAGCTAGCTCGAGGAGGCTAAAGTTACTCAAAAAATGGTACTGTTCAATCTCTTCTCTCAGTGTTCTTGTTTCTTTTTCTATTTTTTATACTGGTGTCTCAATCCCTTCTCTGAAAACTTGATTCTTTCTTATATACTCCTCTCTCCTTCACATCTTAACCTCCTTTCTTTACCTAACAAATTTCTTCTTATGGCACTTGTCTCTTTTTGCATCTAAAGAAGGTGGTAGAAGTAGTCTGCTTAACTATGACTTACTTTGTTCAGGTCACTTCTTCATTAATGCTGCTGATAAAATTGTTGTCCATCATTTAATGCGGAAGCAACAGGCTACTCCAAACTGAAAGCTTCCCCTATTGTCACTGATTCTCTTTCTTCAGACCCTTCTTCCACCTAGAATGCCTAAGAGTCCTTTGTCTCATCCCTTCCTCTCCTCGAGTGACTTTCCTTCTCGGGCCCATGATATCCCCACTCTGATAGTGCAACTCTTCAACTTCATCATTGGTTCTTGGGCGCCCGCAGGTGGAAAATCGAGTGTATACATACACCATTTTATGATTTACTCTTATATGACTTCAATTTATATTACAATTTGACGAAGAATTCATAGCTTGAACGTGTAATGGTTTACAAAAAATTTGTCAAATAGTTTCAAATACTGCAAACAAATAATTCAAAATTTCAGATATTAAAACTTCTGAAATACCAAAAAATATTAAAGAATCAGATGATTCATTGCTTAGAAATTATTGAAACAAAATAAAATATATATAACTAAACAATAGAGAAATATAAGAGAAAGATGGATTACATTCAAAAGAATAATTTCAATTATTGCAAGCTTTTATATTTTGTAAAAAACGGCTAAAGAGAGTTTGGTGGATCATGTACGAAAATTACTTTTTAAAAAATACATGAGAAGCCACAAAATGATTTTTTTTTTTTTTTTTTTTAACAAAGTAGAGAAGAATAAAGTAACATAAGAAGAGTTCATACCTCTACTTGGCTTAAAAAAAAAATACTGGGGTTTGCTTTGCTTTTATAGTGTTCATGATTAACCTCGCAAATTTGGAGATAAGCTATCAATGTTTGAGTTTCAGTTTCAGTTGAACTTGTTAGAGAGATAGAGGTTTACTTGTTGTTAAGTTTGGATTAAGCAAAAACAATTTTGTTTCCTTGTTAAGAGATAGAGATAACATCACTTACTATGTGTAAACACTTTGAGTCACCATAATTACTATGTGTAAACACTTTGAGACAATGATCACATCCCACTCGCCGCAGACGAACAGTATGGTCGATTGATGATGAGAATAGATATTGCATCAAAATAAACATCACATTCATGAAAATCAATAACATTTATACTTAATCCATAATATTAAATTGACACTCAAATAGTTTATTTACATTATTCCTAGACCATGAGAGATCCAATATATCACCACTGTGCCTGCGGAACTCGTTTTGTCTTCTTAATGTTTATCAAATGTTTGAGTTTGAATTTAAGTTTGAGTTTAAGTTGTATTTGTTAGAGAGTTAGAGTCTCACTCGTTGTTAAGTTTGGGCTAAACAAAAATAATTTTGTTTTTAAAAAATGATAATGAATAATGATAAATTTGAGTTTAAGTTGAACTTATTAGAAAGATAGAGTTTCATGGCTTGTGAAGTTTGGACTAAACAAATATAATTTAATTTAAATAAAATGACAATTTTATTTAAATATTGTGCTGACGTGAAAGATTGTGAGAGTTTCAGAGGTTTTGGTTATATATATATATATATATATATATATATACACTAGTCGCTAACTCATGCAATGCACGGGAATAGCTACTGAATGAGTTTTAGAAGGAAAAAGAAATGTTGTTTTATTTATTAATTTTTTTATGGGAAGGGATAAAAGACATAATGCTATGTCTTTAGTTTAGTTTGTGTTATATATATATATATATACACACACACACACAAGATATGTTGTAATATATATACCAAAAAGTGTCTATTGAAAGGTTATAATCGCGAATTGGATATACCGAAAGGTGCCTATTGAAAAGTCATAACCCTTCGTATTGGTTATATATTAAAGGTGTATATTGAATGAAAAAATGTCTATTGATTGAAAATGTGCCTATTAAATGAAAATGTGCATATTGAATGAAAATGTCCCTATTGACCAAAAATGCTTTTGTTGAATGGTCATAATCTTTTGGCCGAATTCAGTTGTTCTATTGTGAAAAGGATTTTAAATTCCTAAACTATTCAAATTTTCCAAGTTGATTCCGTTTTTTACTTCTTCTTTTTTCCTTCTATTTTTTTTTTTCCTTCCTTCTCCATGGTTTATGAATTCTCTAATCTTTAATTTCCCAATGCCTTATCTTTTATTTTCCCAATCCTAAACAACTACATCTTCTCCCTTCTCTCTCTTCCTCATAAATCTACTTCTCTCCTTCTTCTCAGTCTCACTCATAGAAACAATAAAAATGTTATGTTTTTACAACAAAAAGAATCTTGCATAAGCACTGGGCCAGTATTATGCTTCTATCTTTCTCTTTTTTTTTTTTTTTGGTCAAAAGATTTTGCAAAAGCATTCATCTCAACATTTGACAAATTTCATAGAGGTTGAAGCTTTAGCAATGGTAATAAGGTGTTAGTACATTTTAAATTAAATATTTTGAAACTCAAAATAATTGAAAATGAATAAAGAGATGAGTTATAATTTGTTAAAGAAAGAGTTACTTGTATGTAATTTAGATTAAATAAATTATGAGCCTGTAAAATACTTCTTTTTATAAAATAAAACTCCTCCCTATTTTTTTTTTCATAGAACGGCTTTTTCTTTTTCGCTTTTTATTTTTCCCACCATCAAATCCTTTGTCATCCTTCTCTTATAGGACTGCTCTTTTCTAGGATTGCTCTTTTCTATAATGATCTAAGTATCAACATAGTAGGCATTTCAGGGGCAGAAACAATCTTTCAGGTCTTTAAAAAAAAATTTCAATGTATATGTTGTCTTGGGTTTAAGATGGACATAATATGACTATTTCTTTAAGTGGAGTTTTTTCCTACTCTAGAAAATAGAATCAATTGATTTTTGTAAGTGATTTTTACTTACTCCTTTGAGTTTATGATACAAATTTTGTGCTATATTCATCTATACTCCACTTTTTTATTTACCATACATTTGAGGAGAGGTATCTGACCTTTAAACTTGTTTTGGAACTTTGATGGCTGTGTTAGAAGGGAAAGAAGAATGTTCAGCGAGAAAGATATAAAAATGAAGTGATGTTTTATTTATAACTATTGCCCAAGAGTTGTGTCTCTAGTTTGTAATAATAGGAAATTTTTTTTAAGGTGAATGTTGAACTGAAATGATACAATTGTTCGTGATTTTAATCATAGATGTGTATGTAACCACATGGCGCAATGAGACTCAATCAACAAAAAGTCAAACGTTTTGACTATTAGTTATTATATATATATATATATATATATATATAGATAGATAGATTATGTTATCGTAGACTTTTCCTACTTACAGCTCAAAAATTGGACTCATGCGTGAGCAGTTCTTGCTGGATTGCAAATTGTTTTGTTTGCCCTCTTTTATATAAAATTACGTGCTAATTATGAAAATTTAATAAATTCTAATTGCATAGCATTAGCACTACTCTTTCTTATTTACGTGTCCGTATGGATACAAATTCTGAGAATATAAAAGCTTGATTTTAATTGTAAATTGCAATATACTAAAGGATATGTTAGAATCTAGAAAGGAGAGTAGGGGGAAATAACGTTTCTTCTAAAAATTATTCATCACAAATATAACGTCAATTTGTATATATAAATCATCCGGAAAAAATGGTTTATATGATTTTGTACAAATTTGTGATATGGAAAAATCCAATGTTATGAGTTATCATGATCTAGTCCACAATCAAAAGATCACCAAAGCCTAGAAGAAAATTTAATGTGCTTAGAGATATATAATAAGTAAAGGTCAAAATGCGAAAGAGACCCCTTAAGTTAGGGTTAGTTGCAAACTGATTTCATGGGTGATCAATTTTGTATTATTAATTCTTGAGGTTTAAGAATTGTTCAAATTCATCACTTTATCTTAATTTTCATTAACTACAACTGGAAAAAAAAAAAAAAAAGTCAAATGGTGTACATGTTACCACTCTACTATTAAAAAAAAAATCATGTTTAAAACATTATGTAAATAACATATGACAATTTTCTATCAATTATAGTTAATGGAGTTGAGATAGAGTGGTCAATTTAAATGGTTCTTAAGCCTTGGGGGTCAATAATACAAAATTGATAATATAAAGTTTTGCAACTAATCCAAACCTAGGGGCCTTTTTGCACTTTTTCTAGAGTAAAATTTAGCTGCAATTCTTTAAGTATTGTACCTTAGATTATCCAATTAACTTCAATTATGAGCTTAAGACTAAAAAACTTCAATTATGTGCTTGCATCGGCCAGTTAATTGTAATATTGCTTGCACATATTGCATTGATCAATGCATCTGTGAAATTAATTTAAATTTAAAGAACAAAAACTGAACTTCGTTAATTTACAAAATTTTACTTGATTTGGCAGACTTTAGGTTTACTCCTAACACATTCACACAATTTAATTTATATTTTCATTGTTTGGTGTGAATCACGCTTCTGATGTTCTTGACATCATTTTCTTGTTTTTCTTTGTCGTTATCTCCAGCTGAATCCAAAACAAATCCCAAGTTCCTTATTGTCAAGTTAATAAGTGCCATTAACATGGCTATCAAAGAACGCGATTGCAACAGCAGCACGAAGAGCTGCTCCTATTGGAAAAGCCTCTTCCTTAATAACAAAATGAGGAGAGTGCAATGGCTGGTCTGATTTCAGTGTCATTCATAATCCCAAGCACAAACATTGCTGCAGTACTCTTCTGTGAGAAGAAGCTGAAATCCTCTGCTCCCGTAGACACCGGTAGAAGATGAACATTGGATTGCCCAACTAGAGATTCTCCAACTTTCTTTCCATGTTCATACAATGCCTCGTCATTAACCATTACAGGATAAGGCAGTGGTGTGTCTTCCTTGAAGTCCAACACAGCTCTACATCGATGCACAGCTCCTGCAAGTGGAACACATTAGATGATCACCACTTTTTCTTTCAACTGAATGGTGATGGTGGAAATGAATGAAGGTCAGACAAGGAATGCATGTTTCACCTCTTTGATCCTTTGCTTGACATAGGAGAGACCTTCATTGTAAATCCCTTGCGTGTCTTTTGGTACAAGGTAATGTTTTAGAATTTTCAGGTATGTTTAAAAATTCTCATGTTTGGTTGCAAATCAGGCTGGAAAATTAGATGCCAGAAAAATCTAGATTCCCCCCTTAAACCCCTTTCGAATTTCCTTTAAAACAAGTGGGAATCCCGATTTCCAAGTTTAAAGGAAATTGTATTTTTTATAAATTGACAATTTTAACCCTTTTTCTTTATCATTTAAGCAATTAAGATAAAATATAAAATAAATCATTAATATCTTTTCCCTTGTCTTTATTCAAGTGCTCACTGCTCACAAATGCAAGGGTGAATACATTATATATGTAATAGATCACATTTATTTCATTGTTGATGAACTACTTTTACTTTTATTGCTACTTCTATAGTCTTATTGACCTAAACGCTATCAGGTTGTTTTGTTATAGATTAAACTTTTTTTTAAAATTATTATTAAGAATAAAAGCATTTGAGAATTTAGAAAGTTATTTTTGTATTGTACTTGTCATTTTGAAATTTTAGACTATAGTTTTAATAAATTTGTCATATTATATTTGGTTTTTGAAAAGGACTTGGTAGTTTACATCCAAATCTAAGGATAAAATAAGAAAAATAAATAATTTATTTAAAATTTCTAAGAATCACATTTTTAAAAATCTGAATGCAAGAAGTAATGTGAATTCCCCTCATATCAAACGCCATATTAAATTAACCACTTTCAGACATAAAGATGTCAATCCCTTCTTTGAAACGGGTTAAAGATGTTTTACTAATTTTAATAAAACAACTTCAATATGAATTGTGAATTTGTGATAATACTAATAAAGAAGGAAATATAGACTTGAAATTAGATTGTGTAATTTTTTAAATAAATTCTTAAGTTATTAAAATATTTTTTGTAGTTTATTGACAAAATAATATATTTGTAGTAAAATTATACATAATTTTTTACAATACAAGATTATAAAATAATTTTTATCAAAACTAATTCTAAAGTCTTATTATCTCCTTAAACCCTCGGACGAAAGTCTTAACTCTCAATTCTCTCACTTTCTCAATCTGTTCTCTGATTCATCAGTTTCCCGCAATCCGCATAGCTCAGTGTCAGAGGCCATTGACCCCTGAAGGATTAATCAGACCATCAATACCGCCCAGTTGAAGCTGATTCAGCCAAACTCGGTGAGTGAGTCAATTATGTTTGCTTTTCTCTCTTCAAGACAGCTACTTTTTATCACGCATAGGAATAGGAGGACCCAATTTCAATTGGGTCTTCTTCAGAAAAAAGCCATCTTTAGCATCAAATCATTTACATCAATAGCATTATCTGAATCAGAACAGCAAAAAACACATTCTTTTACAGTGTCTTATCTCATAAACTCATGTGGGTTGTCCCCAAAATCTGCTCTTTTAGCATCCCACAAGGTACACTTTGAAAACCCAGATAAACCAGACTTAGTGCTTAATCTTCTCAAAGAGAGTGGATTCAATAATACCCAAATCACCAAACTCGTCACAAAAATCCCACTGCTGCTTTTATCTCATCCTGAGAATACCCTTTTGCCCAAATTCGAATTTTTGCGCTCTATAGGGGTTTCAGGCTCTGACCTCCCTAGAGTCCTTAGTTTGAATCCTGACATGCTGAGAAGGAGCTTAAAGAACAATCTCATTCCCTGCTATATTTTCCTCAAGAGTCTGCTTTTTGAGAATGAGAAAGTCATTACCGCTTTAGGGCGCTCTCAAAGGGCTTTGCTAAGTAATGGAACAAAGACTATGGTTCCAAATATTGCACTTTTGAGAGAAGTTGGAGCACCTCCATCCACTATCTCTTTCTTGGTGACTCGTTCTCCGTCTGTTGCATTCATTAAGCCTAGTAAGTTTGTGAAAGCTGTCCAGGAGGTTAAGGAAATGGGTTTTGATCCTGCAAAATTTGCATTTGTGCAAGCAATCGAAGTGGTTTTGTCAATAAGAAAGCCAACGTGGGAATATAAATTTGAGATTTTTAGGAGGTGGGGTTGGTCTAAGGTGGACACTCTCTTAGCGTTTAGAAGGTTTCCAAATTTTATGCTTTTATCGGATGAGAAGATCACAAAAGTAATGAACTTCGTTGTGAACAAATTGGGACGGCCATCAACGGATATTCTTATGAATCCTGTGGTTCTGAATTTAAGCTTGGAAAAGAGGATTATTCCTAGGTGTTCAGTTGTTCAAATTTTGTTAGCCAAGAATTTGATCAAGAGTGATTTAAGCTTAGCGACTTTCTTACTACCTAATGAGAAGTTCTTTTTGGAGAAGTTTGTTATAAAATTTCAGGACAATGTTCCTCAATTGTTGAGTGTGTATCAAACTAAAATGGATCTTTTGGATGTAGAAGTTCAATCTGAGAAGGTATGTGGTACTGAACTGTTTTAACTTTTTGACTCCAATATAATCTTATTCTTGCCTTTGACTCTCATGGTTGCAAGGTTTTGCATTTTAGATTTATTGGATAAGGGATTTGCGTTATCTCATACTGTTTTCACACGTGTATGTAATTTCCAAGACAACAATCTCAAATGTAAAACTTTGACATAGATTTGATGATTTTTTTATTAGAAATTTAGAAGTCAGTAAATCTTGCGTGTTACTATTTACTACTTTTGTACAGGAAAAAAAAAGAGAGAAAAATTGGGAGTCTTCTTGTTAGATGGGACATGAGTACTTAGAGGGCTTTAATTTAGTTTGCAACTCTCTAAGTGCTAAATGTGATCTGTGCTATTTGCTCGGGGCAACACACACAGGGCAGTATTCGCCTTGGAATGTCATCTAATTGCCCTACATTAGGTCTGTTACAATATTTCAAATAAATGGAGTCTGTAGACAATCTTGAATTCTCTAACAAGTCACTCTAAAGCAGATAGAGCTAAAGGTAAAAAAGGTCATATGTAGTGCACAAGACTCCTGCTTTTGCTGGATTTAGGAGAGGAAATTGGTAGCTAGATTATGGACTCCAACTCATGACACATGGCTTAAGCAGTAAGCAGTTGTGAACTTGTGCATAGGTAGAGCCGAAAGTAGTTTTCTTGAATTGAGAACTCATGCATATGGCTTTTGAGTTTTCTTTTATTATTAAATATGGAACTTTACCACACCCATTAGGGGGCAACCTAGTGGTTAGAGGCTTGGGACGAGGGGGCCTTATACCATGACCTAAATGGTCTAGGCCTAAGACCGACTATGAGCTTTAGTTACTCCACAACCCCCAACCACCCCCCCCCCCCCCCCCCCCCAAGGCACACTATATTCAAATTCCAATTTCATGAATTTCAAGATGGTGAGGTAATGTTTTGGAATAGTTTTTGAAGAAAAGAAACTTTGTTTCTTCTTGTTAAGTACATAAGTTACACAACAAAAAAGCCACAAACACGTATGGATGGTGATGCGGGACTGTTACAAAATTTCAGCACTATACTAGGTTTCTTGATGAATTCTTGATTAGGGAATGATGTTTAAGAGTTTAGGTTAGAAGAGAATGAACATTGACAGCTGTTTGGGTCTGAAACAAGGTATAAACAAAAAATAACATAAATAAACACTAGGCAATCACAGCTAGGTCTTCCTAAGCATCACACCTAGGGTTCCTTGGCATCACACATCGGAGAAGTTTGCATCACACAAACAAAGCTTAAAATAAGTTGCTGAATTTTATTAATCAAAATATTCTGCTATAACATGACTACAAAAGAGCCTTTATATAGAGGCTATAGTTATCCTTTTTCTAGTAGGACTTGGACTCTAAGAGCATTTGCAGCAGTGTAGCTAAATAGCTATTTTAGCTACACCAAAAAAAGAGTTACAGCAGTGGAGCTATATCTATAATTTTTTACCTTCTTGCTACAGTAAACATCTATAGATAGATGTGTAATGTAGCTCAAAGCTAAAAGAAAAAAATAATTTTTTATTCTCCCTCTTATTAAAATATTATTTTTTCCTTTCTTTTTATTTTTTCTTCTTTTCTTCTTACAACTCTCACCACTCTCCACTCTCTCTCTCTCTCTCTCTCTCTCTCTCTCTCTCAACTTTCAAACCTCTTATGCCGTCGCCCCCCGACCCACGCCCCCGACACACACCGCCACAAACCCAGCTTCGACCCACCCCCTTCGCCGACCCAGCTTGCCAACCCAAGCCCCAAGTCCCAAGCCGAAAGAGAGATGATTGACGCCATGATCGTTCCTAAAGCGCTCGTCCCTATGGCGCCATGATTGACGACGGCGGGAATTCTAGGTTCATGGGTTTTGGATTGTTGGGTTTGTGGGTTTTTGATTTTTTTTTTTTGCTGGTGTTTTTGGTTCTTCGCTTGGTGTTTTTGGTGTTTGATTTTTTTTTGTGGGTTTGGTTGTGACTGTGGATTGTGGTTGAAATGGCAGTTTGTTGCTAGTGGAGTGGTGGTGGAGGTGGATGTGGCTAGCTGAAAGGCTTTTGTGGGTGGTTGTTCTTGGCGGTGGTTGTGAATTGTGGTTTATGAGTGGGTCGTTGGGTGGCTCGGGTGGGTTGGGTGTGGGCTTGGTTGATTTTTTTTTTCTCTTTGTTGTGGTGGTGATGTGGCGGCGTCTATGGTTGTGTATGTGGTGGTGATGGATGTTTATTGTGGAGGATAGTTTATTTTATTGGAGTGGATATAATATTTTATTGTGATGTTTATATTATTTTATTATGTTGAAAGCTAAAATAGATCCACTGCAGCAGCATGTTTTGTAAAGTGAGTAGGTAAAATAAATAAAGTAACTTTTTTGTGGATGCTCTAAATAACCTATTCCTAGAACGAATAGGAATACTGATAATAATTAAATAAAAGACTTAATAATACATAAACATAAAATAAGACTCATGGGCCTTTGGTACGGCTAAGGATAGCCCATTCCTGATTTCTAGAAATTACCAAATTGCCCTTATTCTAATAGATCTTAATTAAAACTGATCCAGCAGCTTCTCAACTTAAAAGACTCAATACTAATAACTAAAATGACCTGTCAAAGGTGCAAAGAAGATCCAACATCAAAACTAGACCACAATTCTTGAATCTTTGTATATTTAATCTTCTTTTTCCTTGAGTTCTTCCTTATCCTCATCAGATGGCCAAGGAGGATCGAAGTGGACTGAGCAAAAGAAAAAAAGATTGCCTTGGGGAAATTGGATTCTATCGTGGCAAACTAAAAAGTCACGTATATTGGTGTTACGTTCATGTCAATTTCATTTGCATTGCTTGGATTTCGCTCTGTGGTGACTGGTGAGTGAATCCTCCAGCATGCATGCTTTGGTGGTTACAATGTCACATAACACTGAATGACTCACTAGTTGCTTGTCAGTTTGAGGAAAAGCATATTGAACTGGGACATACCTAGATCTAGCAGTCTCTTTCTATAACATTGGGGGTAAAATAAAACATTGATTTGGGATTGTATATGGTACATCAGTTTGGAGTTGTATATGGTTGCTAGTTTCCAAGTAATAACTTTTAATTTTGCTTTCTTCCTGACAATTAACCAAGAACAATAGGGCTCACTCCAATCATAATTTCAATTCTTTCTGGGCAATTACCCAGCCACAATAAGGTTCACTGGATTTAGATTACGTTATTTACCCAACAATGAAATCAATTTCATATTTTCTTTTGCATAATTTAATTGGATTCTTAGAAAATAATGGTTAAGTGATTAGATTCATAATTTTTTATTGTCTTAAATCTTTTGAATTAGTAATAATTTTTCATAGTATCGGACCAAATGGTCTAAATTTGGAACCCTAACTCCACTTTTACCTCTCTTTTGAAAGTGAGATAATTTCAAAGGTCACTTATTTGAGTCTGTGTCCAAAGATTAAGGGAAGTGTTATAAATAAAACTAATGATTAAATTCATTCTTTCCTATTAGTTTAAACTTTTGGATCTAGTAGTGATTTATCTTATCTCGTATGTTCCTTGAGCCTTGGCTACAAAATTTGTGTTTGATGCATGGATTCAGAGGGTGCTTTCTATGAATACCAACAAAGATGTTAGATCTTGAACATGAACTCAAAATAACTGAACTGGTAACAACAAAATGTTTGTTTCACAGCAAAGCTCCATACCGGTAGGTGATTGAACAACAATGCACCTAAGACTCAAGCTTTTACCTATGTTGACACACACAAGAATATGAGCAGTGAAAGAGAGGAAAAGGAGAGTAATACTGCAATGGCACGTCAATGAAGGATGATATGATAATCCAATTAACCGAGTTTATTTCATCTAAACTAGCAGCCTATAAAAGGGCCTGTTATCGGACACTAAAGAAGGCATGAAACAGTCCTGCAATTAAGTACCATTGCAAACTGCCATTTTGCTTATCCATTCACATGTAATTGTAACCAAGTGAACAAGGGGGGCATGCAGCAACAAGTAACTTGAGCAATAAATACTATATTAGAAACTATAAAATGCAACTATCTTCTTAAATCAAGCTTTGTAAACTCAAGACATCTTGTAGTACTAATCCGCTGCCAATGTGCCAAACCAAATCCCAAAACCCATGTCAATATTCTTGTTGGATAGCTCAAAGTAGTAGTGCACTCGTAGGTAATGTAATATAGATAAATCATTCATTAAATCTAAAAATAGCGGAAAACATGAAAGAAACAAGTACTTTGATTTCAAAAATGAACATGCTACAATGGTTTAATTTCAGACATTCTCTCTGATCCAATTCCTAGATCCAAAAGATCTGACTTTCCTTGATAGACCTCCAACAGTTGAGGGATATTTTGCTGAAATTTGGTCACATAGTTCTCCAAGAAGTCTTTCTCCTTTGGTCTTAAGATAGTGAATAGTGCCGAATCTTTCTTCACCAACCCCATGGATAACAAAATCTGAAAAACTGAGCACCGAGGTATAGTTCTCTTCTCCAAGCTGAAAAGTAAAACAATTGGATTTCTGGAAATATGTTCTGAAGGCCAACCCATTCTATTCACAAGGAAGTCCATTGCTTTGGTGATCCTCTCTTCAGTTAAACACATACAGCCCGGATGCTTTTTGAATGCTAAGAGAGTCTGATCCTTGGACCAACCCCACCTCTGATACACCTCAAACCTGTGCTCCCAGTTCACTTTTCTTAATGAAGCAAGTACATGAATTGCATGGATAAAAGCTGACTTTTCGGGGTTGAATCCTAAATTTTTTACCTCCTTGACAATCTCATCAAACTTAGCATGCCTAAGGAATGCTGTAGAAGGAAAACAACTCAATAAGAGACAGATGGAAGACTGAGGCACTCCAATTTCTCTTAAACTTGCTAAGTTGGGAGCAAGATTCTTTTGTACATCCTGAGAAAGACCCCGGCGAGCTAGCTTGAAAGTTTTAGCAACTTTTTCATCCCTAACAACTATACTCTTGAAGAAGTCATACAAGGGCATAAGATGATTCTTAATGCTTCTACCCAGTACAGATGGACAAGCTGAGATTATGTTAGCACATTCTGAGTCAGAAAGCCCAATAGAACCCAAAAACTCAAATTTGGGCAGAAGGGTCTTCTCAGGATCTGACAAAAGCAAATATGGCTCAGCCTTGACAACTTTAGAGATCTGGGCATTGTTGAATCCATGGTTCTTGAGAAGATTAAGAACCAAGTTTGGTCTCTCAGAAGTCTCAAAATTTACCCTCTGAGATGCATGTTTAGCCCTTTCTAAAGACAACCCACATGAGTTCACAAGGAATGACACAGTAAAATTGTGTTTTTTATCATCTATGAGACCTGATGAGAAATAATTGACAACAAATAAGGGAATTTGAGGAAAATCCAGATGGGAAATTGAGATCGGCACAGCAATACACCTACTTGGTAGTACTAAAATTTGTATTCTTTTACAGAAAATACCAAACATAATTTTGACTCACCAGTGTTTGGCTATGTAAGCTTCAACTATAGGAAGAACCCTCTTCCAGATATTGATGGAGAACAGCTTCAATTTGATAATAAAGGTTGTATCTTGCTTCGTTGGCCACCCCTTATGACAGTGACGAGAGAAGCCCCAGGCACACAAAAAGTTCAAAACCCTGTAACTTAGAGCTAAACAAAGAACTGTAAAATAAACGGCACAAAACATTTATACTTTATTATATAGTTCCTTTCAACGACACACCCCTTACGTATAAAGGTGGAAATGGGCAATTAGCCTCAGATTCTAAACAATATAGTTAGTAGGCAACGTTTTATAAGTATATAGGATAGTAACATCTCGATTGTAAAAGAGTCGATTTTAGGCTATAAATCGACTTTTTGAGAGTGATGTGACACTTTTTCCACGTGGCGGCTATTTGGAAATCGAGTCTTTAAGACTCGATTTACAAAGCCTTATCACTTAGAGAAAAATCTCATCAGAGAAGAAAGAGAGAGGAGAAAAGAGAGAAAAAAAAAACCCAGATCGCCGTGGGCCGTGCGTGGGAGGATGGGTATCAAGTCGGCCATGGGTGAGTTTTTTTTTTCTCTCTGGTGGCGGGTCCGGTCTGGTGGCGACCTAGGTCGCGCTACCCAGGCCGCGCCGCTCGCCCAGGTCGCGACTTAGGTGCGCCGCGCGGCCTGGGTCGCGCCCAGGTCGCGACCCAGGCGCGCGCCCAGGTCGCGACCCAGGCCGCGCGGCGCGACCTGGGAGGGCGGCGGGGCCTGGGTCGCGCGCCGCTTGCCTGAGCAAAACCCACCAAGGCAAGCGGCGGGCGACCCAGGCCGCACCGCGCGCCCTGGGTCGCCCGCCGCTTGCCTTGGTGGGTTTTGCTCAGATCTTGGTGGTTACCGATTTTAAGTTTTTTTTTGGCTTGGTTTTGCTCAGATCTTGGTGGTTGGTTGATTTTAAGTTTTTTTTTTATGATTTTTGGGCTTGCTCAGATCTTGGTGGTTACCGATTTTAAGTTTTTTTTTGGCTTGGTTTTGCTCAGATCTTGGTGGTTGGTTGATTTTAAGTTTTTTTTTATGATTTTTGGGCTTGTAAATCGAGTTCCAGAGAGTCGATTTTCAAGTAGACTCCACGTGTCCAAGACTGCCACATCAGACCAAATCATGCCATGAGCCCAAAATCGACTCTTTGAAAGTCGAGATGTTAGTAAAAAATATAGTTTTAAAACGATGCCTACTAACTATAACGTTTGAAAATCAATGCTAATTGCCCATTTCCACCTACGTATAAACGACACACAACGTTTATATACGCTGTCCCCAAACCCTTCCTGCCCAAAATATTCTCTCTTTTTTCTCAATCAGTTCTGGGATTCACATACCCATGAAGCATAATGCATAGCTCAGTGGCCACTAGTCCCGAAGGATTAATCAGACAATTTAACTCGCCCAGTTGAAGCTGATTCAGGCAAACTCGGTGAGTGATTCCATTATGTTTGCTTTTCTCTCTTCAAGACAGCTACTTTTTATCACACATAGGAATAGGAGGACCCAATTTCAATTGGGTCTTCTTCAGAAAAATGCTTTCTTTAGCATCAAATCATTTTCTTCATTAGGTTTATCTCAACCAAAACAACAAAATGAAGCTCAAAGACATTCTTTTACAGTGTCTTATCTCATAAACTCATGTGGGTTCTCACCAAAATCTGCTCTTTTAGCATCCCAAAAGGTACACTTTGAAAACCCGGATAAACCAGATTCAGTGCTTAATCTTCTCCAACAGAATGGATTCAACGATACCCACGTCACAAAACTTATCAGGCAATTCCCACAGTTTCTTTTATTTGATCCTAAGAATACCCTTTTGCCCAAAATTGAGTTTTTCCGTTCAATAGGGATTTCAACCTCTGACCTCCCTAGAATCCTCAGTACAAGCCCTGACCTACTGAAAAGGAGCTTGAAGAACCATCTTATTCCTTGCTATGATATCCTCAAGAGTTTGCTTGTTGAGAATGAGAAGGTCATTAAAACTTTGAGGCGCTCGCATTGGTCTTTACAATACATAACTATCAGTATTGTTCCAAATGTTGAACTTCTAAGAGAAGTTGGAGTGCCTCAATCCAACATCTCTTTCTTGGTGACTACTTGTCCCTTTGTAGCATCCATCCAACCTAGTAAGTTAGTAAAAGCTATCCAGGAGGTTAAGGAAATGGGTATTGATCCTTCTAAAATTGTGTTTGTGCAGGCAATTGTTGTGGTTTTGACATTAAAAAAACCATTGTGGGAATATAAATTTGAGATTTTCAAGAGGTGGGGTTGGTCTAAGGAGGATACTCTCCTAGCATTTAAAAAGGATCCAAATTTTATGCGATTATCAGAGAAGAATATCATGAAAACAATGAATTTCCTAGTGAATAAATTGGGACGGCCATCAACAGATATTGCTAGAAATCCTGTGGTTCTGCATTTAAGCTTGGAGAAGAGGATTATCCCTAGGTGTTCAGTACTTCAAATTTTGGTTGCCAAGGATTTGGTCAAGGATGGTTTGAGCTTTTCATCTTTCTTATTAATGAATGAGAAGTCCTTTTTGGAGAAGTATGTGAGCAAATTTCAGGACATTTCTCCTCAATTGTTGAGTTTGTATCAAAATAAAATGGATCTTCTGGATGTAGAAATTCAATTTGAGAAGGTAGGTGAGCCTAAACAGTTGTAACATTTTGTTTTCAATATAATGTTATTCTTGACGTTGATGTTCATGCCTGTTGCAAGATTTCAAACAAATGGAGTCTTTCGACAATTTTGTTGTCTTAACGAGTCACTCACTCACTCTAATGCAGATAGAGCTAAAAGTAGTATTCTCGAATTGGAAACTCATGTATCTGGCTTCTATTTTTCCTTTATAAAAAAAAGTGCAACTTTAGTATATGTGACTCAAAACTCAGTTTTCATAATTTACTATGTTTGGTACATCTTTAAGCATGTTGATTTGCATTATCAATGTGTATGGCTGTGAATTGTGTTGATGTTCAGTATTTAAAGTTTTCTAGTGTGATCACAGACTCATCTATTGTTGGAATACTTCATTACCACTGTCTAGTCTTGAATCGCTGACTTTGTACATACTGTCCTTTGAATTTTGTATTAATTTTTTGTTTAGCATGCTTTGGTGCTGACTTGTCAAGTGTTGTCAGTTAGAGACTTAGAGGCAAATCAAATTTTTCTTACCTTAATATTTTCAGAAATGCACTAACAGCCTTAAGTTGAATATATATTTTGACGATGGTTAGAACACTTGCATGCTCCATATGCTGCCCCTGCAGCTCCAACCCATGCTCTCCCCTTGCACCCCAGAGCACTAGTACTTGGGGAGGTACCAACTTGCACAAATGGTGTGGTGGTCCTTAAGTTAAATAATTCAATGTCATGTAGGCACTGGGCAATGAGATTGATTTTAAGACAAGTTCCATTTGGATTGGGGAAGCAGCTTTTGGTTTACTACTGGAGAGTGGTGTGGGTTGGGGACACGATATATTGGAGACTTGGTTGGGATTGAATATTAATTGCTTGTTATAAACGTTTGGGTGTCAAAGATTGGAATGTAGGCATGAGATATAGAAGGGTAACCTGTTAACAGCCAATAAAGAATGGGGTTTTTGGAAGCCCAATTGTGAATTAATGGTGATCGAGACTTGAGAGAGCAGCTGGTTTGGGGTGGTTGTGTTCATGGTTTTATTAAGGATAGTTTCATATATGTATTTTTGGATAAGCAATCTATTAAAATTGCATTTTGGTTAACTGGTTAATAATCCAATGTGGATCATTTTTTGTTGTTAGTTAAGCATATTTTGGCTAGACTAGCCGCTTGGCTATTCCAATGCTAAGCTCTTATCTTATGTAGGTAGACAGAGTGCCATTTGACTATCTGAGCTATGCAGTATGTAGGTTTGGTTTACATCAGTGTTTATAGACATAAGGATGATGGCAATGATGGTGAGTGGGAGCTGGGCTGAGTCAGATTGTTTCTGAATGGTTTACTAAGTGAAGTGTTGGGGAAAAATTGGGCTTTTGCCCTTATTTTGCAAAAAATCTAGCAATACATTCTTGTTTTGAAACTATTTAGTTCATGTCTCTGTTTTGAAACTCGATTTTCTCAAAATTGAGTTTCAATGTAAAACTCGATTTAAAAAAAATCGAGTTATGCCAAATTAAACTTATAAAAAAATAACTAATATTTGTGGAACTCGAGTTTTTGTTATTTTTTTTTATTTTTTTATTTTTTTAAGTTTGATTGCCTATAACTCAATTTTCTACAAATTGAGTTTTACATTGAAACTTGATTTTGAGAAAATCAAGTTTTAAAATAGAGACACGAACCTAAATAATTTTAAAATATGGACATATTACTAAATATTTTAAAAAATAAGGGCAAAAGCCCAATTTCTTTGTGAAGTTGGCTCCCAAAGTAGGACCAAGCAAGGATATTTAAGGATGGTGATTGTTTTTAATGGATAGTGCACATAATCGGTCTTACCAAGATAGAATCGATTTGTTTTACTAAGACTAATCTCACCCATGTTTTGTTTTTTTTAATTTAATCTTAAAATCGGTCTCACTAAGACCAATTGCAACCTTTTTTATTGTTTTTTTTTTTTTTTTAAATCTCTTAATAGATCTCTTTGACACTAATTTTAATCGTATATATTTTTGTTTGGACTTAGTTTAGGTCCAATGCATTGGACCCGGTCAGATGGTGACACGTGTTTAAAAGTGGACACGCGTTATCATTTCAACGGTTCAGTGCCACTAGACACTAGACCTAAGCCTGATCATTTTTGTTCCGATCTAAAGTCAGTCTCACTGATAAGACATATATTAACCATCTTTGTTTATTTATTTTAATCTTGAAATTTTTTTCCATTAATACTGATGTCAACTTCTTCTCCAAAAAAAAAAAAAAAAAGATTTCAACATTTCAAATCTATTTTAGCCAATTCCCTCACTTTTTTAGCCGTATGTTTAACACGTGCCATTTATTTAATTTTTAAATGTTGCATGTCTTCTAGATAAAAATTAGAAGAAATTAAATGATTCAATAGGAAATAATCTTATCATATTATGGAAATCCAACCTTAAATATTGCAAGGTTGCAATTTGAACATAAGCTCAACAATAGGAAGGGTATAGGCCCAAAGAGCCCCATACAATAAATTTATAAAAAGTGAGTTCAAAATCTAGTTTCTTATGAGCTTACCTAACAACTGTGGTGGCCCCAAATCACAAAACAATATTGATGGACTAATTTGTATGATGAAAAATTATCCTCGGATACAAGTCGAGAAGCTGGTTCTTATATTTCTTTCTTCTTAAAGACAGATTACAAAAATATTCAGTTTACAGTAGTTTCTCTCTTTCTCTTCTGACCCCCCCCTTCTCTTGGGGCTTTCCTCTTCCTTTTATATTTTCCTTTCTCCTCTCTCTATCCTTCACGTATGGATCAGATTGTCGGTTAGGATACTTGTCCCATCAGTACCTTTCTAAAGCTTTTAAAGATAGTTATAAGGTTGAACCTTGCTACTCAGGCATCACTTCCTCATTAATGCAACCAGAGAGTTAGCTGCAGAATATTAAATGTGGTGGCAGTAGCTTTTTCTTTAGATATTTCATGGTTTTCTTTTGTCCTATACCCCTGTGTTGCACATCCTTATCAATAGAGTCTCATGGGACGTTGCCTCTGAATGGTAGATAATTCATTCCGACCTCTGCCTAGCTGATCCGAGAAGATATTCCTCTTCGGACCAGTTTCTCGGATGATCACAATCAGACTTTGCTTCTCTATAAACTTACACAGACCCTTAATAAGATGTTTACCCATCATCGGACTGTTTAATATCCTCGGCTTGGACCTCAAGCCCAATATGTATATAAATATGCATTCCTAGGCCCATCTCCCCCACAAATATAATAGTATTTTTGCTTTGATACCCCAAAGCTTTTAAAAGCTGTAAAACAAAATTTGGCCTTTGAGAATAGAGATGGCAAAAACTCTTTGCTTGGTTTAATCTGTACAATCTCGCTTGGATTTTTCCAACCCCAAAGAGGTGAAGGTAGGAATGGCTTTTGCTCGCCCTACCTCGAATGTATATATATTTAAATTATTTTATAGATATAGTACAAAATTAATAGAATACATTCAAATCTGTCTCAAATTGGACCTGCCCTGCTCTTGATCCTGTTGAGTTTTTCCCTTCCGAAGAGGTGAGGGATCTGCTGCACCTATAATAAATACTTGAGAAGAACCTCTTTTCTGTTTTTCCTTTCTTCTTCTTCTTTCTTTTCTTTTCTTTTTTTTTTTTTTTTTTTTTTTTTTTTTTTGAGAAAGAGGAAGAGAGGGGAAAAAAACCAATTTTATTTAGGGCTTTGGCACGTATGTTGGTTTCCTTATAGCTAATTAGTTATGCTTTACTGAAAAATTATTAGGTACTTCTAGAGTACCATAAATGCGTACTTTCTCTCTCATATAAATAGTAAGTCCCACCATGATTTAATTAATAGAACCTACTATTTATATGAGAGAAGTGAGTACGTATTTATGACACTCCGAAAATATACAATAATTTTTCCGCTTTACTTAACCTTTTTCAAAAGTTGCCGATGAAATTTCGGATTTCTATAGTTAATTACAATATTTTGAATAAGATAATAAGCCCAGTAAGAAAGAAAACAAACTTGGTGCTCCAGTCTCAACAATCTGAAGTCCTCTTGCTTACTGACGCGATCCTACCTAGCAACGACTTCAAGGCTTTGACTTTGAGTCTATCTGAGCTTTGACGTGATAGCTGCCTAAAACTAAAACTGTCGGAGTCTCAAGTCGAGACTAGTGGGATTTGAGACAAACCTTGAAGAGGGTCACGTGAGTAGCACAGTCCCAAACCGAATGTCTCTTTTCCTCTCTCTCTCTCTCTCTCTCTCTCTCTCTCTCACAGTTCTAAGATTCACATGCCCATGAATCGTAATGCATATCTCAGTGGCCATTAATCCCTGAAGGAGTAATCAGACAATCAAGCTGGCAGCTGAAGCTGATTCAGGCAAACTTGGTGAGTCAATTATGTTTGAGAGAAGGTGGAGTGCCTCAATCCAGCATCTCTTTCTTGGTGACTACTTGTCCCTTCGTAGCATCCACAGAACCTAGTAAATTTATAAAAGCTGTCCAGGAGGTTAAGGAAATGGGTGTTGATCCTTCTAAAATTGTATTTGTGCAAGCAATCATAATGGTTTTGTCATTAAAGAAACCAATGTGGGAATATAAACTTGAGATTTTCAAGAGGTGGGGTTGGCCTAAGGAGGATACTCTCATAGCATTTAAAAAGGATCCAAGTTTTATGGGATTATCAGAGAAGAATATCATGAAAAAAGTGAATTTCCTTGTGGATAAATTGGGACGGCCATCAACAGATATTGCCAGAAATCCTGTGGTTCTACATTTAAGCTTGGAGAAGAGGATTATCCCTAGATGTTCAGTAATTCAAATTTTGATGGCCAAGGATCTGGTCAAGGATGATCTTAGCTTTTCATCTTTCTTACTAGTGAATGAGAAGTCGTTTTTGAAGAAATATGTGAGCAAATTTCAGGACTTTGTTCCCCAATTGTTGAGTTTGTATCAAAATAAGATGGATCTTCTGGATGTAGAAATTCAATTTGAGAAGGTAGGTGAGACTAAACAGCTGTAACTTTTTTATTTCAACATAATGTTATTCTTGACGTTGATGATCATCATTGCTCGTTTTTTTATTTATTAGATATTGGATTTGCATTAACCCATATTTTTTTAACATATCTGGGTAATTTCCAAACAACAACCTAAATTATTATGCTTTTACGTATGTTAACAATTTTTCAACAAAAGTCAGTATCTCATATATGTTACTAGATTTGCACATTAGCAAGCTACTAGCATTAGCATTAATATTTTCTTTAATCAACTTGCTCTGTGGTCCCTTGAAACACTCTGCTATGTACACCATTTCCAGCAACCTGAAATGCAGACAAGTATCTGCGGAGAAGGATCTGAAGAAACAACCTGAAATGCATTTTGGTTGTGTAATCCAGTTGGATTATACAAGTCCCGGAGCAGGTTGTATAATACACAAAAAGAAACAACAAATTATCTACAAGCAACAATGTCAATTACCCAGAAAAGTGAAAACTGTCCTAGAAAGTACAGACACCATTGGCACTGAACAACTGGAGAGTGGTGATGTGTTTTTATGGAGTTCTAAAGAAGAGCAACAGGGTTGTTGAATCCTGTTGGGTTATACAAAGGCAAGAACAGAAGCAAAGCTTATTTCTACAAACAACACTGAAAGTTTTCTATAATAACTGAGGGTGGGTTGGGGACAACATATTGGAGACTTTGGTTGGGAATTGGGATTGAATATTAATTGCTTGTTCCTGCAGTGAAAGTGTTTGGTGAAGGGGAATAAAAAAGAATGTATCCGAGATACCTGGTGGATGCAACGGTAATAAAGATGAAAGGTTCATTGTTGACAAATTTAAGGAGGACGGACCAAAGGTGGACGGACGAAGTTGACACGTGGCAGTTATTTTTCTAAGGTTGGCTCCAAGGTCTCCTAAGGGAAATCGACGTGCGGTTCACGTTAGGTCTATTATGGCTTTGCTTAACCTACACACCAAACCCTAACTAAGAAGACTCCTATAAGGAAAAGGATTGAAGGAGATATGCGAGATCCATGAGTTACTCTTCTAGAAGGAAAGAACTTCTTGCCCAAGGCGTGAATTTCGGTCCTATACTATTATAAAGACCCCAAGACCTTCACAAATTAAGCTTCGCATAATTAACTTAACTCTAATACTCTAGGGTTGAAAAAGGTTTCTAACTTGACCTTAGGAGGGTTTTTGGCCGGCACCACACCGGTGCTCTCTGTTAGGTCCTTTCTTCATGTTGTGCAGGTTTTATTTCAGTCTCGTGAGGACTGCGTAGCTTACTAGTGAATTTCAACATCATCAGTTGGCGCCGTTTGTGGAAAATTCGATAATCAAGCCATTGCTTTATTCCCGAGACAAAAAGTTGCATGGTACTCACAAGATCGATGGCAACAACCAACAATTTGGGTGATGAACTGCACGCTACAACATTAGAGAGACAAGTCCAAACGCTGACGGCGGCGGTTGAGCGCTTAACCAAACAGAATCATGATTTAGAGGAACAGTTACATCAGAAGAATGCACATCCTGGCATGCAAGAGGAAGACCAGGAAGGAACAAGCGCTGAAAGGAGGAACGATGAAGGACCCGAGGGTAGCAAGGCTCCGAGCAGACCAGAGCGACAGGACACCAATCGGCCAGCTATCTCTGACACTCTGCCACCTCATATCGCCGCCAAGATGCAAGAGATACGGGAATGAATGGACGTGATGATGAACACCTTCAGAGGAAGGGTATCTAGTGACCTTGACAACCTAGTTCAACGAACTGATTCGCCCTTCATGGCACATGTCACTTCATGTCCTCTTCCCCCAAAATTTCGCATGCCTCAGGTGGAGAGCTATGACGGGTCCAAAGACCCCTTGGACCACTTGGAATCTTTTAAGACTATAATGCACCTTCAAGGAGTTCTAGATGAGATCATGTGCAGGGCCTTCCTTACTACATTGAAGGGATCTACAAGGGTCTGGTATAGCAAGTTGACACCTAACTCGATTAGCACCTTTAAGGAGTTAGGTGCCCAATTCGTGTCACACTTCATCGGGGGTCACCGATACAAGAAGTCCACAATGTGTCTGATGAGCATAAGACAACGAGAAGACGAGACACTAAGGTCGTATATAACACGATTCAATAAAGAGGCTCTTTCAATAGACGAGGCGGACGATAAGATACTGGTAGCAGCATTCACCAACGGGTTGCGAAAGGGTAAGTTCCTCTTCTCCCTGTATAAGAATGACCCAAAAACCATGTCCGAAGTGCTTTACAAGGCAACAAAGTACATGAATGTGGAAGACGCATTAATGGCAAGGGAAGATAAGCCTAGGAAAAGGGAGAGGCAGGAGGATGCGCGATCGGAAGGGGGCTGGAAGGTGGCCAGGACAGGAGAACGACGGGAGGATAGACGTTCGAAACCACCTGCAGGAAAATTCCCAAGCTTCACCCTTTTGACGGCCCTAATCGACCAAGTGTTGATGTAGATAAAGGATGAAGAAGCCCTGACATTCCCCGTAAAGTTGAAGGGGGATCCCAATAAAAGGTCAAGGAGTAAGTATTGCCGCTTCCATCGTGACCACGGCCACGATACATTTGATTGCTACGACTTGAAGCAACAAATCGAGGTGCTTATAAGGCAAGGGAAGCTACAGAGATTTGTCAGTAAAAAAGGGATGAATCCACCACAAGATTAGCCTCCCCAATGAGAGAACGAGCGCCCCAGACCACCAATTGTAGACATAAGGATGATCGTTGGGGGTACCGTTAATGCAGAATTGTCCAAAAAAGCTCGAAAAACTTACCTACGAATAGTTCAGAATGTCCAGCTGACAGGCTCAGCACTAAAAGTGGCGCGGATAGATATTCCAACCATCAGGTTTTCAGAAGAGGATGCTCGACGTCTTCACCATCCACATGACGACGCGCTTGTCGTCAGCATACGAGTAGGAAATTATAATATGCATCGAGTACTGGTTGATAACGGAAGCTCAGCAGACATTCTCTATCACCCCGCATTTCAACAGATGGGAATTAGTAAAGAACGGCCGGTTCCAACCAACGCTCCACTTGTCGGATTCGGAGGGACCAGGGTCTACCCCCTCGGTGCCATCACATTGTCCGTAACAGTGGGAGATCACCCCCAACAAATTACTAAGGATGTGGTTTTTCTTGTAGTCGATTGCTCATCTACCTATAATGCTATCCTCGGACGGCCTACCCTTAATGTATGGAAAGCAGTAACTTCGACCTATCATTTGATGATCAAGTTCCCTACCGATTATGGAGTTGGGGAGTTGCGCAGGAACCAGGCTGTGGCACGTGAATGTTATGTTGCCATGATGGAGATGGACGACCACCTAAAAGCATTAAATGTCGAAGAACAGCGAGCTATAGCAGAAGCAGTGGAAGAATTGGAAGAAGTACAGCTTGACGACTCGGAGAAAACATCGTTTGTTACAAGTCAAGGGCTTTTTTACTATAAAGTGATGCCTCTGGGCTCAAAAATGCTGGGACCATATATCAAAGGTTGATGAATAGGATGTTCGCGCACCAAATCGGAAGGAATGTACAGGTTTACATGAATGACTTGCTAGTAAAAAGCATTCGGGAATCCGACCACTTGAGCGACTTTCAGGAAACTTTTGACACCCTTTGGTCTTACAAAATGAAGCTAAACCCAAGCAAGTGCGCATTCGAGGTCACAATAGGGAAGTTTTTGGGTTTTATGGTGTCCCAAAGAGGTATCAAGGTCAACTCAAAGAAGGTAAAGGCAATAATGGACTTAGCTCCCCCAAAGCTAGTAAAAGAGGTTCAAAGTTTGAATGGCAAGATAGCAGCCCTGAACAGGTTTGTTTCAAGGGCGAAGGACAAGTGTCTCCCATTCTTTCACACATTAAGGAGATCATTTGAATGGATGAACGAATGTCAAGAACCGTTTGAAGATTTGAAGATGTACCTCTCTTCTCCACCATTACTTAGCCCATCTAAGCCGAGGGAAGAATTGTTCCTGTACCTAGCCGTCTCTCAAGCGGCCGTCAGCGCGGCTCTTGTTAGAAACGAAGAAAGAATACAAAGGCTCGTATACTTTATAAGCCGAGCGCTAAAAGGGGTAGAAGAGAGATATCCCTAAATGGAAAAGTTAGCCTTCGCGTTAGAAACCGCCACACGAAAACTCAAACCATACTTTTAAGCACACGTCATAAATGTTATGACAAACAAGCCCTTACGAAAATCGATGAGTAGTCCCAAAGCGGCAGGTCAAATGACACTATGGGCAGTCGAGTTGAGTGAGTTCGATATTCGTTATCGGCCAAGAACGGCAATAAAAGGATAGATTCTAGCAGACTTCATTTCAGAGTTCACCACCATGGAGGACCAGGGGACAAAAGAAGTTCCCATATGGAGCGTTCACATAGACGGATCCTCCAACAAACATGCAGGTGGAGCCGGCGTGGTGATCCGCACACTAGAAGGGGACAAGATCAAGTGCATGGTCTGTCTAGACTTTTCGACAACAAATAACGAAGCGAAATATGAAGTCCTAGTAGCAGGATTGGACCTCGCAATAGCTACAGGAGCCGAGAGTGTGGTCGTCTACTCCGATTCTCAAGTCATCACTAGCTAGGTTATTAGAGGATACGAGTGCAGGAATGAAAGAATGAAGGGATATCTTGATGAAGTAAAAAGCCGAATGAGTAGCCTCTATATCAAGTTAGTCCAAATCCCAAGGGAAGAAAACCAAGAGGCCAACCAACTTGCAAAAGCAGCTTCCGCAGAAACAAGGATCGTCCCCGACCAAGTATTATCCTTTGTTCAACTCTCACCACTTATTGATGGTACTGGCATGCAGGAAGTTAGTAGTGAGCATTGTTGGATGACTCCCATAACTGCATATCTAAAGGACGGCAAGTTGCCAGACGACAGGGAAGCTGCAAGAAAGTTAAGAGTTAAAACCTCCCGGTTCGTCATGATTAAAGATATCCTGTACAAAAGGGGTTTCTCTCGATCGTACCTCAGATGTCTGGCTCCAGAAGAATCGGATTATGTCATAAGGGAGGTCCACGAAGGGATTTGTGGGAATCACTCAAGATCAAGGTCTTTAGTGCACAAGCTTCTCAGGGCAGGATACTACTAGTCAACGATGTAGAAGGATACTAACACATACGTCAGATCCTGTGACAAGTGCCACCGTGTCAGCAACCTCATAAGGCAGCCTACGGAGGAGCTCACATCCATGACGGCCCCATGGCCATTCGCACAGTGGGGTTTGGACATCATGGGTCCATTTCCAACAGCGGTAAGGCAGTAGAAATTCTTAGTGGTCGGCATTGACTACTTCACCAAATGGGTGGAAGCAAAGGCTTTGGCCACTATCACGGAGAAAAATATCCATAGCTTTGTATGGAGGAATATTATTTGCAAATATGGCATACTAAGGGTGCTAGTTTCAAATAATGGGAAGCAATTCGACAACGACGCATTCCGCGATTTTTGCTCCCAGCTAGGGATAAAGAACCACTACTTATCGCCCGCCCATCCGCAAGCCAACGGACAGGTTGAGGTCACAAACTGATCTTTGCTGAAAATCATCAAGACTCGGCTCGAGGGAGCAAAGGGCATATGGCCGGACGAGTTACCAAGTGTCTTATGGGCGTACAGGACAACTGCAAGAACACCAACAGGAGAAACGCCATTCCGGTTGGCGTATGGTAGTGAGGCAGTCATACCGGCTAAAGTAGGGCTCACGAGTTACAGGGTCGGGAACCACGACGAGCGCAAGAACGATGAGGCCATGTGCTTACAGCTTGATCTAGTGGACGAAGTCAGGATTACAGCAAAGCAAAGATTAGTGCGATACCAGGACTTAATGGCGAAGTATTACAACTCTAAAGTGAGGCACAGGGACTTCCAGGCTAGAGACCTTGTCCTGGGGACAGTACTCGACGCTACAAAGGATGCCTCCCAAGGGAAGTTGGGACCTAACTAGGAAGGACCATACAGAGTCACATCATGGCATAGGAAGGGAACGTACTACCTAAAGACACTGAGTGGGAAGAAGTTAAGTCATCCATGGAACGCGGAGCACCTGAAGAAGTACTACCAATAAAAGATGGACGAAGACAATAGCATCACCCTCTCCTCATTTCCAATTTATCTTTTCCAGTAGATAGTTATAGTTTTATTTTTACAGTACTATTTAGAGCCAGAAAGGCAATTTTCTTATTTTTTATGAACAATATTCTACTTACCCATTATAATAAGAGGAGTTTATTTAGAGCATACGAAATGTATTCATCCAGGTTTTACCATGCCCACAAAGTGGACGGATCATCCAAAATGGATGAAATTCATCATGACCACAAAGTGGACGAATTATCCAAAAGAAGGATGAAATTTATCAAGTCCACAAAGTGGACGGATCATCCAAAAGAATGATGAAATTTATCAAGTCCATAAAGTGGACGGATAATCCAAAAGAAGGATAAAATTTACCAAGTCCACAAAGTGGACGGATCATTCAACAGGATTAAATTTATCAGGTCCACATAGTGGACAGATCATCCAAAGAAGGATGAAACTTACCGTCACAATATAGACGAATCACACAAAAGGGGTAAAGACAGACGGATCATCCCAAAGGGACCAAATCAATAGCCCATAGAACAGACGGATACAATAAAAAAAGAAATTAATAATTCGAACAGCAGACGGATCATCACAGAAACAATGAAAAGTAATGTAGACAAATCATTACGAAAAAGCATGCGACGATTGAAATTACTTAAGTAAATTGTTTACAAAGAAGAAAAAATACGACGGTTAAAATTACATAATAAATTTTTTCCAAAAAAAAAAAAAAAAACTACTCTTCAATTATAACGGTATCAACTTGGACATTAGGATCGTTTGGTAAAGGATGACGGGCGTCGTCTTGGACGGGTCATGTCTCACCGTCCTTTGGGACCTCATCACTAGGGATTTTGCCAAAAAGCTCATCTGTCCCTTCAGAGTCGACGGGGTGAGCAGGAGTCTGGCCTCCAGCATCAATATTGATATGATCAAGGTCTAGGTCCGGGAAGGAGGCTTTGACCTGACGAAGGCAATCATCGAAACCGTCAGCAAAAGACGTGCCTAGTTCGGTTAGAAGGGCGTCGGAGTCCCGGTAGTCCCTTATAGCATCATCTTTTGCGTGACGGAGTCTCTCAGATTTCTCGGTCCGGGCATCCTTCAGGGCGTCAACCTTCTTCTCTTGTTCACCCCAAACCTGCTCGGATAGTTTGAGCTTTTCTTCATGACGATGGCGCCAGGCTTTCAACTCCACCAATTCTTCTTCCGTCTTCCCTGCCTTTGCACGAGCACGCTCTAACAATTTCTCGCGCAAAAGACAACGGTCCATCAGTCCCTTCGCCATTAGAACGGTCTAAACCAATAATGACGAGTTAGTACAGTGTAAAGAGTATGACGGAGCAAATCAAAGTTGGATACAAACCTGAACAAGGCTGAATAGGGTCTTCTCTCCCATGGCCTTCGTCGCATGATTGCTAAGGTCCTCGTAATCCTCCTCTTTGATAATTGAAGTCAGTCGATTGAGGGCGTATTGCGAGTCCTCTCGAAGTAGGACAGGAGCTTTCTCCTTGATGGGGTTGGGGTTGGTCAAGAGACCCTTACCTTTACCTATGCCCAACTTGGGGGGCAGCTTCACTGTGCCGGACCCTTGAACGGCTGGCAGACCCATCACTAGCCTTTGTTTTTTGCCAAGATGATCAACTTTTTTCGGACCTCTTTTTGTAGATGGGTGAGATGAACCCGTCTTGGGAGGAAGATCACCTCCCTTTTTCTTGGCGGCCTGTTGCTTGATAATGGCCCTCTTCCTAGCATCATCCATTTCTACAAATAGTAGACGAGTAAGAATACAATAGAAACATAAAGATCAGCATTTTTTTAGTTGAGAGACTTACGTTTACGTATTCCTGCGTCGTATCGACGGGCAGCAGCTGTCGGTTCTGGACCGTCACAATACCAGTAAAGGGTATCCAAGGTGATGAGCTTGATCCACGTTCTCTCCGACAAGTTGGTTTTCTGGAAGATTCTTTCAAGAAATCCAAACTGCTCAGTGGTAATTTGTGGACGGTTACGCACTACAAAAAATGGACGGTTAGAAGAGCATTAACGGTTGAAAAAAAGCTAAGCATGACGGACGCATACCAGACAGTGACATTATGCCCCAAGTCTTATTGACAAGCATGTACTCGTGATCGTTAGGACGACCCATCCAATCGTCCCCTTGAAGGAAGGAATATCGACCTTTCCAGTTGCGATTGGAGTCTAGGGTCTTGGATACTAGCCTAAGCACCAGACTCCTCGGTACGAAGCTATACATGCCCCTCGACTTGACGATCTCAGACAGACAATAACAATTAAAGAATTCCTCCACTGTTAACCGTCTCGACCCATTAGACATAATACCGTACAAAACCTCAACGTCAGGAAAACTCTCCAGGCATTTGGTGAAATCTGGGTGACAGCCAAACCCAGGTACTGAAGAAGACGACGGTGTAAGGCACTTAAAGGAAAGCGCAGGCCCGCTTTTAGCATCTGCTCGTATACATCGACGTCTTCGAGACCCCTGTAGTAGCATTTCTCAGACTTAAATGGTAGATGGATAGGTATGGTGTCAGGTATTTGGTACTTCTCTCTAAGTGTGTTAAAGTGTTGTTGTTTGATTGAAGAGATGAAGTCGTTCACCGTCCACAGAGGAAGCATGACGAATTCTCTGAATCCATCGATACCTATGACGGACTGGACGGGAGGGTCTACACCATCTAAGTCATCATTAGAATCATACTCTGACCCGTCTTTGTCCTGCCCTTCATCTTCCACATTCGAAGGAGAGCTGGCTGACGGTTCCCTCTCCTTAACGGAGGTGCCCGGGTCTGCTTGATCCGACAGGTACACCTCCTGGTAGCCCGCTCTCTCACAGACAAAAGACTGACCACTTGAAGCCCCACTAGATATTGGACACCTACAAATGACGGGTAAAGGAAACCTAAGACTCTAGATTTACACAGACGACGGACCAGCGTAAAAAAAGGAGGGGAAAGAAGGGAAGAAACGAAAAAAAAAATTTTTACGAGAAAAGATACTCACAGTTAGACGGTGCGAAGTAGCGATGAAAGATCTGAGTGGACGGAAGAACAGCAACTTCGTAAGGCGACGGATCACACAAAGTGGATGGTAATGCTCTAAACAGCAAAATTTTTTGCAAAAGGTAAAAATGAAAGAGATGGGCGATATATATATAGAGAGAACGGCGCGAGAAATGAAGAGACGCCTCGGTTCCAATGAACCATCAATCAAGTCCCGCCACGTGTCCCCCATACATTTATGATCCAGCCTGGCGATCAATATGCACCCACAAAAGATAGGTGACAGATTCGTGTAATCAAAACTGTCCGTCATTCCATGAGCCCGTCAAAAATAGGTGACGGATTCATGGAATGAGGTGGCAACTGAAGGCGAATAAAAAAGAATGTATCCGAGATACCCGGTGGATGCGACGGTAATAAAGATGAAAGGTTCATTGCTGACAATTTAAGGAGGACGGACCAAAGGTGGACGGACGAAGTTGACACGTGGCAGTTATTTTTTTAGGGTTGGCTCCAAGGTCTCCTAAGGGAAATCGACATGCGGTTCATGTTAGGTCTGTTATGGCTTAGCTTAACCTACACGCCAAACCCTAACTAAGAAGACTCCTATAAGGAAAAGAATTGGAGGAGATATGCGAGATCCACGAATTACTCTTCTAGAAGGAAAGAACTTCTTGCCCAATGCGTGAATTTCGGTCCTATACTATTATAAATACCCCAAGACTTTCACAAATCAAGGTACACATAATTAACTCAACTCTAGTACTCTAGGGTTGAAAAAGGTTTTTAACTTGACCTTCGGAGGGTTTTTGGCCGGCACCACACCGGTGCTCTTTGTTAGGTCCTTTCTTCTTGTTGTGCAGGTTTTATTTCAATCTCGTGAGGACCGCGTAGCTTACTAGTGAATTTTGGTATCATCAGTGTCAGAGATTGGAATGTAGGTATGAGATATAGAAGGGAAGCCTGTCAACAGCCAATAAAAAATGGGGTCTTTGGAAGCCCGATTGTAAGTTAAGCAGCTGATTTGGGATGGTTGTGTTCATGGTTTTATTAAGGATACTTCATATTTGTTTATTACTTAAATATATATATATATATATATATATATTTGTATTTTTGGATTAGCACTCTTAACTGAAATGCATTTTGGTTAATGGGTTAATAATCCAATGTGGATAATTTTTTGGACATGTTTAGCGTATTTTAGCTAGACTAGCCAGTTGGCTATTCCAATGCTATGCTCTTACCTTATGTAGGTAGACAGGGTGCCATTTGACTATTTGAGCTATGCCGTATGAGGGCTTACTTACATGAGTGTTTATAGACATGAGGTGATGGCAATGATGGTGAGTGGGAGCTGGGCTGAGTCAGATTGTTTCTTAAGTGTTTAATTGCTAGGTGAAGTTGGCTCCCAAAGTAGGACCAAGTATATGAAAGGATAGTGATTGTTTGTTTATGAATAGTAGTGCACGGGCTTAAATTACTTAAACTATTCCTTAAGATTTTTCAATTCTAACATTCAGCGACATTCATCATTTCTGTTGGAAACTTAACCTATTTTAAAACCTTGAAATGGGTCTTTCCTAGACAGAATCGATTTGTTTTACTAAGACATATTTAATCCATGTTTTATTTATTTATTTGATCTTAAAAACGGTCTCACTAAGACCGATTGCAACAAGAAGTTCAGTGCCAATGGTGTGTCCTGGTTTGATTTTTTCAATAAATCTAAAGACAACAAATGTCATAGCTCTTTTCAATACTTTTGAGATGGTATGTTATAATTGGTGTATAATAAGAGGAATGCCAGATTGTCGATGATGGTTCCATATGAAAATAATGTTATACTAATCATGGTCTTCCATCTCAACAAATTGCTGAGTAAAATTGTGAAACTCAGTGTATTTGTAGCATTGTTGAAATTTGAATCCAAGTATTTCGGCAGTTTTGAATTTTGATTCAGGTTGTCAATAGAAAGCTATTGCAAATACCACTGATAAATGGACAACAAACATAAAGCCAGACTAAAAAACAAAGCTATCGTATTTCTCAGACTCACAACATCACCACATGTACATTGCATATTTGAACAAATTAGTGGCCAAAAAACAAGCGACTTTCCGTCAGTGGAGACAAGAATTTTACTTTGACTTGCAACACTGACAGGCTAGACACTAATAATCTCATTCTCTCCCCATTCTACATGTTCAAATGATGCTTTCAAGATACACCTTCCCTTGATACACACTCATCAATTGAGGTATTTCCTCCTGAAATCTGGTCACAAATCTCTCCAAGAACGACTCTTCAACAGGCAGCAACACAGTAGTTAAGCTCATATCTTTCTTTACCAATCCCTTCAATGACAAAACTTGAATAACTGAACACCTCGGAACAATTCTCCTCTCCAAGCTGAAAAGCAAAACCACAGGGCATTTGGCAATCATTTTAGATGGCCACCCCATCTTGTTCACAAAAAAATCCATAGCTCTCATTATTTTTTTCTCTGACAAAATCATACAATGAGGGTGCTTCCTAAAAGCCAAAAGAATCTCATCCTTAGACCAACCCCACCTCCTATAAACCTCATAACACCTTTCCCATATGGACTTGTTACCCTTGCCAGATATAGCATGTATAGCTAACACAAATGTTGATTTCATCGGATCAAACCCCATTTCCTTAACCTCATTTACAATGTGACCAAAATTATCATGCTTTTGCATCAAAGCCTCAGGAAAATGAGCTAACAACAACACAATACAAGACTCAGGCACACCTAGCTCCCTCAAAAACGCAATATTTGGTATCAAATTCTTTGTATGATCTTCAAGGAAAATCCATGAGGTGCGCTTCAAAGCAGTAACAATCTTTTTATCACTTGAAAGCACACTCTTGAGGAAGTTATAACAGGGTACAATTTGGTTCTCCAAGCTCCTAGTCAAAAGGGTTGGGTCAGCAGTGAGAACTCTAGCAAGGTCAGTGCTTGAAGCACCTATAGAGTGGAAAAACTCAAGCTTGGGCAAAAGGGTATTCTCAGGATCAGCCAAAAGAAGCAGAGGGCGTTTCCTGATAAGATTTGAGATCTGGGTTTGTGAGAATCCATGGTTTCTCAAAAGGGCCAAGACAGAGTTTGCTTTTTCTGGGTTTTGCAAGTGTACCTTTTGGGATACCAGAGAAGCTGTCTCTGGAAGCAACCCACATGAGTTTATGAGGTAAGAGATTGTGGAAGTTTGTTGGTTTGTAGAGATTTTTGAAGTGATGGGTTTGTGAAGTGAGTGATGCCGATGAGAGAAACAAAGTTGGGTTTTTGAATATCCTATAAATGGTTTGGTTGGCAATGGTTTCTTGAAGAGAAATATGCAAGAAGTTGTAGGACAATCTAATCTCAAAAACTGGAAATTCTGGATTGGTTCCATGTTAGAATGAGTGGATGACAGAGATCAATTGGGTTTTAAACTTTTTATCGTTCAAAAAACACTCACGAGGACTCTTAGTTTTTTCCCTTGGCCATGTTAGAATGAGTGGATGACAAAGATCAATTGGTTTTTGTACTTTTTGTCATTCAAAAATCTCTCACGATGAGTCCCGAAG
The DNA here is from genome assembly GCA_032878915.1 of Castanopsis chinensis. NCBI lineage: Eukaryota > Viridiplantae > Streptophyta > Magnoliopsida > Fagales > Fagaceae > Castanopsis > Castanopsis chinensis. The sequence goes on along the minus strand of JAVQMG010000115.1, from coordinate 16,690,094 downwards.
ACTGTTTTTTCCCTGGCCTTTTGGGCTTCATTTGGTAATGCGGCGACTTTTAGCCTGTTCGATGACATTTTTTCGACTCAATAAATATTTTTTTGTAATGAATACTAATAGTATTTGTTAAGGCGTAATGGATGTAATGACGTTTTTTTTTTTTTTTTTTTTTTTTTGTAAACAGGATAATTTCATTAACTAAAAAACATCAATAGAAGAGCATCTACGCTCATACATAGTCCCAACAGCATCAAGGTTAATCAAAAGAGAAACATCAGCAAAGGGAATGGAGAATTACAAAGACTTGAGACAGTAAAGCACCTTTTCTAACAAGGGTTTTGGCACACTTATTTGCTTCCTTATAACAATGTTGTATTCTAGCCCTCGGGATCTTCTACAAGCCTTCTTCACAATTTGCAATGATCACATCATTTCTAGATGGCCTTTCTCTACCATTTTGCATCAGATTCACCACAAGCTTATCATCCATTTCAATTATGACATCAGTCAAATTTAAATCAATGCAAAGGTTAATCCCATCATGTTGTGCCCATAACTCCGCAGCCACGCTGGTGGTATGTCCAATGGCCCTGGCGTAACCACTCACCCATTCCCCACGGGAGTTACGGATGATACCTCCTCCATCAACTCTGCCCAAATTTCCTAATGAGGACCCATCTAAATTCAATTTGAACCAGTTGTCTTGGGGAGGATGCCACAACACCTAGATGACAGATAATGAGCGTTGGAGCCTTTTATTCAAGCCATAAGCAAATTTAGAAGCTTTTGCTAGAGTTTCCACCTTTAAGAATTTTTGAGTGGATAAATCTCTAAAGATTGTTCTGTTGCGCCTAAGCCAGAGGCACCAAACACCGAAAGGGAAGAGAATGCTCCAAGATATGTCAGAGGTGGAAGTGTGATGAGTGGTACAGTTAATTCGAAGTCAATCCATCAAATTAACACCGTAGAACGTATTGGGATGGATAGGAACTGGAAAAGAGTCCCAAAAGCCCCTAGCTAGAGGGAAATCTCTCAATATGTGGATGATTGATTCAACTTCGGCATTACATAATGGACAAGAGATGGGAATAGATAACCCCTTTGCACCAAGAATTTCTCTCACTAAAAATACTTCTATGAAGGCATTACCATAGAAAGCACTTAATCTTGGGTAGTGTGAGAACTTTCCAAACCCAATTTCCCTTGAAGGGCTTATACAAGGGGGAGTTATGGTCTGCACAAGCTAGATTATAAGCTCCTTTCAGGTCAAATTCCCCATTAGGTGATGAACACCAAGAAATACGATCTACACCTGTCGCTGCCATTGGAATAGGAGTTGCTTTGATATTCAGACTTAGGGAATTTGAAAAGACAAAAGAAATACCTCCCAAGTTCCAGAAATTTCGCTACAAAACATTCCGAAGGAGCAAAGACTCCTCATTTCTCTGAAAAGGACCTGCAATGAGGCTTTTAAGGGGACCATCACTAAACCACCTGTCATGCTAAAAGGATAAGTTACTATCTTTACCCACTATCTATTTTATACCCTTCTTGAATATTGGTTCTTATCTCTTGAGGCAATCCAAGTGGGATAGCAAGATTTGGATTTGTTTAGGGGCTGCCTTCGTCGAACGGTGTTCTTATGGGAGATAACTCTGACCCAAGGGGAATCTTTTTATAGATGAAAACACCAATTGAGTTTGGCGAGCAAGGCTGAGTTCCTTTCCTTGCCTGATTGAAGGCCAAGACGACCATCTACCTTAGGTTTAGTAATTTTTTTCCAGCTGACTAAATGGAATTTATTTTGCTCTCTGTCGTGCCCCAAATAAAATTGTGACAAAGTCTATCCACGATTTGAGTTACCTTTGCAGGAAGGGAATTACATTGCATGGCATAATTTGGGATAGTGGATAGTGTAGCTTGAGTCAAAACAAGTCTCCGGACAAAAGACAGCAGATGAGTTTTCCAACCCGCTAAACGACTTTGAACATGCTCAATTACAGTACCAAAATCTTGAGGAATCGCCATGTGTTTTATGGGGAAGCCAAGATATCTCCCCCAGGAAGGGGTAAACCTGAAATCTAAGATGTTGCACAACTCGTCCCTATAATGCTGAGACAGATTAAGGGAGAAATAAACACAAGATTTTTCTGTGCTCACCTTTTGACCAAAAAGATCGCAAAATGTGTCTAAAACATCCTTACATCCCGAAAATTTTTAGTGTCAGCCTTAGCAAAGAGGACTAGGTCGTCTGCAAAAAAAAAAAGGTGAGAAAAGGCTAGTCCACCTCTAGAGGCCGGAATTGGATCCCAAAGTTTATCCTCACATTTTTCCAATATGAGAGCTTCTAGCACTTCCATACACAGGATAAATAGATACGGAGAGAGGGGGTCTCCTTGCCTTACACCCCTTGATGGCCGAAACGGATCCAAAGCCCCACCATTAAAAAGGACCAAAACGAATGAGGAGGAGACACAGCTCATAGTGAGAGCTATAAGATGATTAGGGAACTTGAATAAAGCTAGAGTGTCCCTAATAAAGCTCCACTCAAGACAATCGTAGGCTTTCTCTAAATCAATTTTGATAGCCATGACTTCTTCTCTGTCTCTCTTTTTGGACATGGAGTGGATCAACTCTTGAACTATGATGACATTATCAACTCCCTTCCTCTGAGGCACAAAGGCAATTTGGAGAGGAGAGACTAAAAAATCCAGCAATGGTCGGATGCGGCCCACAATAAATTCGGTTATGACCTTGTACACCGTATTACACAACCCGTTGGGGCGATAGTTATTAAGATAATCTAGATAATTGCATTTGGGGATAAGTGTAATCAAAGTTCTATTAAGATACTCAAGAACTATCCCAAAGCTAAAAATTCTCATGATTTCATCCTTAAATGAATTACCCACAATTAGCCAAAAACACTGGAAAAAACCTGCGTGTAGGCCATTTGGTCTCGACGCTTTGTAGGGTTTGAGAGACTAAAGAGCAGCAAGAATTTTAGCATCTGTGACTGGAAGCTTTAACTCGGGTATATCTTCAGATCGTAATCTACACCTTCAAAAGGGGGTTTCCAAACCTGACTAGGAGCACAGTATTGAGACGTAGTGAAAAGGTCAAGAAAGCCTTGCCTAATAAAACTAGCAATCTTATGATCCCCATTCAACCAATTACCCATGCGGTCTTTCAGACTAGAAGTCCAATTCCTCCTTTGGCGGATCAAAGTTGAATTGTGAAAGAAAGCAGTGTTTCTATCCCCTTCAACCACCGAAGAGATTCTTGACTTAATACTCCAAAACCCAGCCTCCAAATTAGCAACAAAAGATAATTCTTCTAAGAGAGACTTCTCCAAGTCTATCAGAAAGTTGTTTGGATTATTCCTCAGGGTAGATTGCACTCTTGAGCCTTGCACATATTCTACGATTTCTATGGAAGATGTTTCCAAAGTGGTCCCTATTCTAGAGTTTTGCGCGAGCTGTAAATGAGGTGATTGCATTGGAAAAGTTGGGGAGGCTTGACTAAGCATCTCTAACTAGATCAAGAAAGGAGGAATGGGATAGCCACATAGGTTGGAACCTAAATGGACTAGGGAAAAGAGCCTCGTGATCGTGGCGCAGAGATAGAATAATGGGACAGTGATCAAAGTGAGAACATTCCAAGTGTTTGACACATGCTTCTAGATATATCACATTCTAGTTAATGTTTACAAAAACCCTATCGATTCTTTCTTGGATAAGATGGGTTAGAGGCTGCCGATTAGTCCATGTGAAACGAGGACCAGAGAACCCCATATCAATCATCCTACAATTATTCAGACATTCTTGAAACTTGATTGCTCTGGAGATGCTTATTGGCCTACCACCAAATTTATCATTGCCAATAAGCACCTCATTGAAGTCCCTTGCAATAATGTAGGTAAGGTATGAAGCTCAGCAACCTTTGACAGATTATCTTGAAGCAACCGTCTTGCTGCGTGTCTGGGACTAGCGTAAATAGCAGACATTGACCATGAGAAGTTTGAGGAGAGATCTCGCACCAAAGTATGAATCTCTTACTCTGTAGAGGAGAGCTCAGAGACTTCCACTTAGGTTGAGTCCCATAGAACCCATAGACCTCCGATGAATCCAATGTTATTGGCATGAATAACCCCATCGAAATGGAGTCAATCAGTAATATCCTTAGCCCTTGACCATTAGTCTTAGTCTCTATGATGATCATAATAGCAGGAGAATATATCTGAACTAAATCATGTACAAAATTTTGAAATGAGGGGTTTAAAGCACCCCGAAAATTCCAAATACCAATATTCATATCTAAATATGGGGGAGAAGGGAGATCTAGATCAAACAGAGGTAGAGAATTCACCTCCGTCATCAACCTGCATACCAATAGTGTCCTCATTCTGACATACCTAAGGGGAGGCATCGGATTCGATCACTTGGTTCACTAAAACCTCCTTTTGGTCAGTGCTTGGGTTTGGACCTCCTTTAGCTCCCATCCTTAAAGGTCTAAGCTTGGGATAAATCCTTTTTAGGACTGCTTTGGAGACCTTCAGTGATGCTGAGGCCACAAGATCCTTCATATTCCCCTTCGAGAGAGTAGGTTTGTTAGAGATCTCCCTCAGAGGAACTTGGGACAGCACTAATTCTGAATCTTTAGTAGTCATTGCTTCCTCGCCTTCCCTTAGGATCTAATCTTTGTGGGTAGGAATATCCAACTCTATCCAAGAAGCTTGATGAGTCAAACCTAGGGTTTGGTGGGCTTCTAGAATGGATAAGGGATTGGGCCCTCGCCTTTGGTTGTTGAGGCAAGCCAAATTGAAAGGGTTGGCTGGGTCTTTATATCCCTTTCTGACCGCTTGCTTTTTTCCTGTAACAAGTACCCATGGCCCATAAGTCTCTTCAATAGGGGTAGAACGGTCTATTACTGTTGAATTATCCTCCTCAACCTTGTCTTCTCCATCTTTGCATGTTGCCCTTGCCATGTACGGACAACCATCCACTTTGTGCCCTACCCGGCCATAAGAGAAGCATAAGGAGTTAATCCCCTCATATTGCACCGGTTGCTCAATACCTCTAATCTTGATGATTTTAATGGGGGAATTTTCAAGATTGACTTGAACACATATCCTGGAGAATCTCCCTCTTGTTTCTGATGCCATATGCATATCAATCCTTAAAACTGAGCCTATGGCTTGTCCGAGGTCTCGTAGCACTGAGGGCTCGTAGTACTCAATAGGTAGTTCAACCGCACCCAGATAGCGACCAACGACGCACTAGCTGCAGATGGCTTGAAGTTTGGCTCCCATTTTCTAATGGAAAGGTAATGCCCTCCAACAAACCATGAACCGTCCTTCAACACTCTTTCATAGTCCTCTTTCAATGAAAAGAGGACTAAGAAAAAGTCTTTCTCAAGATCCACACAATCCAACCTACCGCTGAGCTACGACAGGCTACTAATACGTGAAGTGAGGAATTGGTATCCCACTATCTTACCTACCACTTTGACTATAAGTGCATTAGTCCATAGTGCTTTGATTCCTAGCCTTAGAGAGATTAACTCCTACTATCCCTACTGCAAGATCAAAACTTTCATCATTAGAGTCAACTTTCATCTCCATATCATACTTGAAGCTGAAGGCTCGTTCATAAGCCCTAGGGATCTCACCAGTGAGTCTCTCTTTGTAAGAGCCTCACCTCCCCTTAGTCTATGGAAAGGTGCTCTTTGAAATGTCTTTAGTGCAATGGTTTTAATTGACTTTCTTTGTACTGCGCTGCAGCTCCTCTTCTTCCTCCCTTGACCTAACGGCGGCTTCTATTGTAGTCATGCTCTTTTTAGCTACACACCATAGTCTGTGTAACTTAATTTCTTGACAAGTAATGTCAGCATACTCGATGTAATAGAGAGAAGAAGCTTTTGCATGACTCATTACAGATTGTGTTTGTTATAACGATATTTGAAGCTTTAACCTCATACTCAATAAGTCACAATAAGGCGTAATCTTGAAAAAAATTAACATTTTTATTGGTCATTAACTACTGACAAATATTCTCTGTGGGGTTTATGGATTAACTCCTATAAGTAGAAGAGTTGAAATTATTTAGGCCCATTTGTTACTGTTGTTTAAACAACAGCTTTCAGTGTTTAAACAACATTATACGTATTTTCACACTTTTTCACCCACGCATATTTCCAAAAAATATAAACAACATTACTAGAACAACATTATCAAACGGGCCCTTAAAAGCATGAGAGCAAAAGAATTAAGAGAAAAAGTATGGCCAATGACTTCTTTCTTCTCTAAAACTTTGTTTGGAAGTTCATAAAAGAATGAAATAAAATGGAATGGAATGAATAAATCATGGGGAAAAAAAAAAAAAACAATGGAATGTATTTAGGTATAAGCAATAATAAGATATACATATATATAGGAGAAAATGGACTTTTGCCCTCATTTTTTAAAATATCTAACACAATGTCCCTGTTTTGAAATTATATAACGATATGTTCCTGTTTTGAAAATTCGATTTTCTTAAAATCAAGTTTCAATGTAAAACTCGAGTTCCACAATTTTTTTTTTTTTTTTAGTTTAATTTGGCTATAACTCGATTTTCTAAAAATCAAGTTTTATGTTAAAACTCGATTTTGAGAAAATCTACTTTCAAAATAAGGACATATCTTTATATAGTTTCAAAACAGGCACATTATGCTAAATATTTTTAAAAATAAGGGCAAAAACTCATTTTCTCCTATATATATTGTAAGGACTGAGATTGGTCCTTAGTCCCAAGAAAGGGAGTCACGGCCTAATAAGCTCAAAACAATAGATTTGCTAGAGAATGAATCTTACAGGTGAAGATTTAATGGATCAAGTACATGCCACAGTGGATTAGATTTGTGTTAGAAAGATTGAGAAGTAAATTTGTAGAGAAAAATATTCCTCGGTCAACTCCAAGGAAGATTTGTTCTTATAAATGTTCCCACCTTCTATAAGTACACAGATGTTCTCAAAACACAAAGTTCTTCTTGTTTCTCTCTTTTTTTCAGATCCCCCCCCCCCTCTATCAAGGAATCCTCCTCCTTATATACTATTCCCGCTCTTCACATCCTAGCCTTCCACTTGTTGATCAAATAGGTGATCTCTTAAGTGCTTGTCCAATCAGAACCTTCCTGAGGCCTTTGTGTGTAGCTGTAAGGCTAAATATCACTGTTTAGACATTACTTCTACATAAATGCAGCCAGCTGATTAGGTGCAGAGCATTCAATGTAGTGGTAGCAACTTTCTTCTCAGATATTTCTTAGTTTACTATTGACTTCTCTCTTTGAAGCTTATCCTCCCAAGCATGGCTGCCTCTTGCGTGGTACTTGCTGGGTGGTCAAACTCCCAACTCTCACAATGCTTTCTGAGGAAGTCTGGCTCCTCGAGAGACATCACTTACTAGTTGTTTTGGCCCTTGTCCTCAGCCCACTAACCCACCTACCCTTCTTACTGCTCAACCGTCCTCGGGCTCCTTAGCGTCCTTGGGCATAGTCTACAACCCAATACCTTTACTCGGTTCTCTTATTCCCCCACCCCCCCGGCGCGCACACGCACACGCACACACACATATGAGTAATGAGCATTCTCCCATAAAAGGGAATAAGACTTAAATGTATACATATCAGAACTTTTAAAAATGAAAATAGTATGCTCCAACTAATGTACCAATAACATTTAGTGCTAAATCAATTTGTAAACATGTAATAAAATTAGTAACAACTTTAAAAATTTCCTTCGAAAATATGGTTGTTTAGCTTACATTAGATTATACATTAGAAGTGTTGCAGAAAAGATAGTGTAACAACTACATTTGATACCAACTGAATATTTATTGAATAATTATTGTGTATTGCAAGTTGAAGCCATCACCACATAAATAAAACCAACATTTATTCCGACCACCAATTGCAAACAAATGCAAGATACGTGATCCCACCCATCCCTACCAACAGATAGCTATGAACCTGATCCATCTATCTTTTCTGAAATACATACAAAATGATGAATTAAACTTAAAATACACCATCATCTTGAACTATCATTGTGGTTCTACATTTATATACGTCACTATATGGTATTACATTGTAATTGAACTTACTAGCAAATGGCAATTTATGGAGAAGGGGATTTCACGGAGAGCAAAACCTTAAGAGACTCCGGGTCTGTCACAGGGGCTTTGCAAGTAAAGTTTTGGCATACGAGAGCAACCACTTTATCTGCAACACAATTATTCTTCACCATGACGGTTATATTGCTATTATTTCCTTCCCAAAAGTCCATCTCTTCTTTGTTGGACGGGTCTATGTGAATGACCTGTCATTAATCGCACTATTAGGAGACACATTGATCAAGTGAATATGTATATACTTGAGATAATAACATTTTACACTCACTGTTTTATTGGGATCATATGATGCATGAGCTGCAACAAGCATGTTTTCGAACTCCACCGAAGGCTTATGGCCAACCAAGACAACTTGCTTCTTCGAGGGAAGAGTGACCATGTCCACTGCACAACACATCAGAGGCACTGCCATGGCCGTATCTTTCAGTCTCGTCTCAAAAACTGCCTGTATATTAGAGACAATAAGCTCAAATCAGGAATACTAGCGAGTATTTTTTTTTTTTAAATGGGTAAGTTATACACGCACCGAGTGGGCCTTGAACCCACATCCTCACTCTCCAACCAATTTCTAGAACTAGAGAAATAAGTGTCAGTTGAGTTATAGCTCATTTGGCTTGCAAGCCTTAAACTTGATTGGACAATATATTATGCTGAAGCAACAGCGTACCAGAAGATGCTCCGCATTCTGCCTGTAACGATCAGACTTACTGCCTCCAACCAAGGAGGCCAGTCTTGCAAGATTAATTGCAGAAATCGAGTTCCCAGAGGGCTCGGCCCCATCATGATCTTCCTTTACACGGAGAAGAACTGAAGGGTCTTCCCCTGCAGTATTGAAATAGCCTCCTCCTTCCCTATCAAGAAATAATTCATCCTGCAAAGAAAGTTCTCTACTAAATTTGACAGAAGTACAAAATAGAAAATGGGAGGCTATTAATACTTAAAATAGAATGGTTATCAGTTCTTGCCTGGGTGTCCTGCAGTTCCATTGCCCAGAGTAGCCACTTAATTCCCCCACCAAACTCGTAAAGATCCAGCAAACTAGAAATTAAAAAAGCATAATCGTCTAAAAATCCAGGTGCTTTAGATGGGCCATTCCTAAAGCTGTGTTGTAGCCTGCGTGTTTGCTCATTATAAAGTTGCTTCTGGATAAAAGATGCTGCCTTCTCAGCAACTTCCATGTACTCCTGAGGCTGGAAATATAAGACATGATGTGAATCGACCAATCAACAAACTTTGAAGTTAAACAACATGAAATGAAAATCACTCAATCAATATAATAGTAATAATGCAAGACATTTACGTTTAGTACATTTAGACCACAATCACGTTGTAACCGTTGGAGTTCAAAATACAACAAAACTTCCGGGACTTCCACCCTCTGGAGTTGTAAATTCAATTGAAATAATGATTACCCACTCCTACATTCAAGTAGAGTCACAAGTTTGGGAGAATCTGATGGAGAATTCACAGCCAAAATGGCAACTTTGATACTTGTTCATATACTTTCCCTTTCATCAGATGAGTAAATGAATGCGCTTAAATTTAATAATATGCTAAAAACTACAGAAGTCACACTAATGGAGAATTCAGCTAGAGAGTTTATCTCTAATCTAAACATCTAAATTTTAAAGCAATTGATATGAAGTGGAAATTGCTCAAATTGATAGCATGATTAGTCAACGGACATGATGACTGCAGCTTGAGCATCTTACTAAAAAAAAAATAAAAGCATATAAGTTCTCCTAGAGTGGAGTTTAGCTTTACAGATATATTCTTATTTTTCACTTCCTATTTTAATTGACCATTGTATTTTGGGTTCTTGATTATTTTACCCCCCATAGTATATTTCTAGTGTACTTGGGTTGGCTTTTCTTTTCTTTCTTTTTTAAATAAAATTTTTTGTTACTTATCAGGAAAAAAAAAAAAAAAAAAAGCATATAAGACAGCTTCCAGCACAATTAAGCCAAAGATGATAAAATCTTACATCACAGCCAACAACAGGAAAGTTGAATTTGGTCCCCTCATTTTCCCCCTTCAGAATTTTAGAAGCCCTTGCAAAGGATGATATTACCAGACCATTCCATGATACAATTACCTACCAAGCACCAGTTCTGTTAAATTATGCATAATAAATAAAAGATAAGCTAATAAAAGTGATGGATGTATTCTTTATGTTCATTATTTTAACAAATACTACCTTATCATCCAAATGCGGTCTGGGTCGACTTGATCTCACTTCAAAGAGCTTTCGCCTACACTCACCCAGAATATCAAGATACTGTTCAACAGGCATGCCAAGTTTTGATGCCATTTCAGCAGGGCTATGTCTCTCAATGAGCACATTTTTTCCCTTGAATTCATGGTGAGGGTCACTCATTCTAGAAAGGTCACAGTTACCCACAGGCTTTATATAGAAATGGTTCTTGAAAACAGTTGCATGCTCTCCAAGTATGTCATCAACCTAAAAAGAGAGAAAACTGGTTAAAAAATAGAATCAGAATAAAATAACCACTAATCTCACTACTAAAGAGTGGGAAAAAAGGTTCCGAGTTTCACAGAAGATGTATCACCTTGAGATTGACAAAATTTGTGGACAACAGTAGGAAAATTTTTAAAATATAGACACTCATTTCTAAATTAGCATCAATGGAAAATTACTCTAGGAAACAATTATCTTGATTTGAAAGTTCATCTATACAGCATCTATGCTGAACATTAGACTCTCCGGAGAGTGAATAAATGTGCGACTGAAATACTAAAGATACAAGTTTACGATATTCATTTACTTACCCAAACTTTCATGTTGTTCTATATATATATAACCAATAATTAATCAAGGAAAAATGCAAGCAACAATGGTGAAGAGTGCACCAAATGCTACTTATTAAAGGGTAGTTATTTCAATTTCAGCCATTAAGCAAAACAATCAGCACAAACAAGAAAATAAATTATAGACAGGAGTCAATATTCACATGCAATGCATAATAGATGTAATAATCAACATAATACCAGTTTAAAGGGTAGTTTCAGAAATGAGACATTGTGGAGTACAGATCATGCACAAAATTTACATATCAGCATTCAAGATAAAGACAAAACATGCACATGTTAAGAAGATGGTGATGAGAAACAAACCTCTTTGCTGGTCCATACATAGAAGGCTCCCTCCTTTTTTCTTGAAGCACCTTCATACTCAGCACTGTCAGCATCCTCTGCTGAAAATATTTCACCTTCTTGTCCGATCATCTCTCTCCTCAAATAATCAAAAATATCCCGAGATACACGTGAATAGAAGACATCTTTGGTAATGGAAAAAGCATCTAAATTAACATTAGCAAGCTGGCCTTGATCATACAGCATTTTCTCAAAGTGGGGAACTGCAAGTAAACAATACTGCCTCAACAATTCCATCACAACCACCCAGAAAGAGGAGAGAGGAAAGGGGGTTGATTTAAGGCAAAAATCAAAATACCCAACACGAAAATGAGCCATAAACTAAGATTGAGAAAATAAAGAAATGGACCAAATAATATCTTAATGAGTTTTCCATTTCAATTAGAGTTAAAAGATCTAGGTTCTTGTGACAAATAGCTATTTTTTAAGAAAAACTGACCATGCCAGCACTCATCCACGCTATATCTATGAAAGCCACCTCCAACATGATCATGGATGCCCCCCCTTGCCATGCATTGCAAGCTAAAGAAGACCTTTTTCAAAGCTTCATTTGCTTCTTGCAACTTTCCAGCGTCCTCCAATTTTTTAGACCAATAGAGCATTAGCTGAATCTCGACTGGTCTAGGAAACTTTGGGGCAGAACCAAAGCCCCCATACTCTGAATCATAGCTTCCAGAAAGCTATAATAGAAATGAAACAAGAAATATATTTCACTAAAACATTAATAATCAAATTATAAATAAATACATAAAAATTTAAAGGTAGCACAAATGCTAAGATGGAATAGTCCAAAAGGAAGGGTAAAATATTATAGAAGTTGTTTGACAAAAATATTGCATTTCATGCTTATGTTTTAAAGAGAGTCTAAAGAACAGGTTGCTCCCTTAAAAAAAACAAATCAGGAGCAGGATGGTTGAATGCAACAGACCGATTACTTTCCGATTCTGCAAACTCATAAATCATAATAAAAGATTAGACTGCTCATGCAATCGACACCTTTTGACATACTGCAAACTTATAGTAAGCTAAACCCCACCTATGCAATTAAAACCTTAGTCATAGAATAAACAAAAAGCAGATCTCATTATGATGAAACCTTACTTGCTCTGCACACAGACGCAGTGCATTTTGTGGAAGTTCATCTGGCAGTTTAGTAGGACTTGCAGTTGCTGATAATGCCTCCGATAACTGCTCAATAGCAAAGGCTCCACTCTTAACAAGCATATCCCTCTTATTATCCCAAGCATCCTTCACCTTTCTGAAACAACACAAGACCAGCAAAATAATAAAGGGATCAGTCACAAAAAACCACAAAGATAACTCACTTTAATTCATGAGCCCAGACTTCCAACATTTTCTTTTGTTGCAGTTAAGAATGCTACTCAATGGAACACAGAATGGCAAAAGACCAGCAACCAGCATCATGAGGGTGATGGACAGTGGGAAAATGCTAACCCGTCAAGGGACGATTTATTCTCACCTAAGTATAGTCCTAAATCCTGGTCTCCCATACTTGTCATCTGGTGGAAAGTAAGTTCCGCCCATTAATGGCTTCAAATCAGGTGAAAGAAAGACACTAAGTGGCCAACCGCCACCACCGTACAAAGCCTGCACGTAAGTCATGTATACCTGAAAAGATGAACAGCCCAAAACAAATTATTGTAATTGGTGAAATTTCAAATCTGAAATTACTAAACCTAAGAGCACCAGGGAATTTAAAAACTGCATTAGAATGTAAATTCAACCTCTTTTATTTTTACACTTATGACACTATGCAGAATTTGAAAGTAATCCCAACCCTATCCTTACCCAAGGGTCTATGTTAATCACTGTTAATGAAATTAACTAAAATGCAGCTTCAGCCATAAATACCGGATTAGTTTAGTTTAGAAGAATTTTATTAAGATACCAAACCTTCACAAACATTCAAGTGCCTATCAAGATGAAATAATATAGTCAATTAAAAAGGTCACCAGAATCACATAAAATGGTTCAACAAGAAAGAGCATCTGATAAAGAACTAAGAGAACACACAAATTCAATTAGAGTATAGATTAACTATTGGAAAATAATCATGATATCTTCACAGAGATATAGCTACAAAATCATTGATTTACCTTATCAACATCAGGTCGCTCTTCTCGATCCACCTGTTGCACTGACATGTTAGAATCATTAGAGAAGAAATTTTTTCTATTGTATTAGCATTTTCTATTATATTAGTATTGGTTAGCAATCCTGGCTCAGTGAGTTAACAAACCTGATCATTCAATTTCATTATTAAATGATAATAATTTATTATTATAATGAATAATAGTATAATAATTATAGTTATAAAGTGGAACATTCCCCCCCCCCCTCCTACCCCACATTTTTATAATTAGGATAGGATTTGAACCTATGGCGTCCGTATGATGATTAATCTTTATTTAGGTTTTGGTGCAAGTGCAGGTCCGTTGGGAGAGTTTACTAGTTGATTTAACTGGAACCATGATAATTTAAGATTCTTCCCTAAATCATTTCAACTTACCAAATTGACTGTTTTAAAAATTAGATCCTTCAATGCAAGTAAGAAAGAACATAAAACTGATGTGAAAACTCACCTTAATACTGACAAACAAATCATTCAACAACTTGGCAACCCCTTCATCCTCAAAAGATTCCACTTCCATAACATGACACCTTTTGAATAATTCCATGCAATAGTTAAGTCCAACATTCATTGAACGATATCAGATATAGAAAGCTAGAAGTCAAATAATTCCCAGAAACGGATTAAGAGACTAACCAGTGGCAGGTGCTGTACCCAACTTCAATTGAAAAAACAAATGTCATTCATCACCAACAAGCAAATTGATAAACATAAATTACACTTCAGTGCATTCACTTTGATATTATAAGAAAATAAAACATTCAAATCAAGGGTGAACTTACTTGACAAGAAGATGGGCACGTCTCTCTTTCGTGCTTCAGCAAAAGCTTCGTCACCCCATGGATACCAATCAACCTTCAATGCATAATAAACACAGTATGACAAACTAAAGTACCCATTTTTTATAAAAACCAAGAAATTCAATATAAGTTATCCAATTATCCCTGTTGGATTGCTGAGAAAACCAAGAAAAAGCGAAGGAAAAACAAATATCCTATCTCAAATACTCACTGAGAATCAAAATCATGGAAAACCCACCTCAACCAATCCAACAAACATCATTAGCCTCAATCAAGGTGGAATCTTTTCTCCTCCCCAATTAAAAAAATATCCCAAACTAATCAAAACTCTTTTTATTTTCCTACCCTTTGTGCACAAAGTAAAAACACAATAATAAATAAACCAATATGAAGATGAATTGCACTTACTGGGTTATGGGCATGTTGAAGAAGATAAGGACTATGCTCAGCAGCTAGACGATTGGTAAACTTGTGAGAATGCGATGATGTTGAGGGTCGTTCAGCCATGGCCAGGACCTTGAGGGAGTGAAAGGGCCGAGGGAAAATGGTTGAGAAAGGCAAAGAAAGTGAAGGAAAGCGAGTACAAGCTGCACAAGGGTACCCCGTAGAGGTTGATGATAGTAACTTGGTTTCGTGAGAGAGAAAGCGGTGGAGAGAAAGAGAAAGGAGTAAAGTTCTTTTCATAGAATTTTGGAGAAGCAAAGAACAAGAGAGACAAGGCATTTGTAAAGGAGGAGGTTGTCGGTCCTAGGAGGACTTGCCATGTGTGATGGGTGAGAACTGAGAAGGAAACGCTGAGTCGGAACTCGGAAGTGCCATGTGGAATCTGGTTGTACTCGACAGTCGACTCTTGGAGTGGCACAGACGAAGACAAGTGTCCTAAGTTGTAGTATGATTTTATGGTGTGTTTTGATAGATTTAAAATATCAAGAATTTAGATAGTTTTAAAAAATCAAGATTTTAGATTTGGCATAATCTACCAAATATTTTAAATCTTTATAATCCCTAGATTTGAAATTAAAGAAATTCAATTCTATTAATTTAAAATTCAAATTCAAATCCAAATTTAAGTTTTCAAATGCAACATATTTAGTTAGGTTAAAAATGGGATCTCACTTAGTACAGATTAAGTAATGTGTCCTATGTTACTCAAGCTGAACTTAAATAGTCTTTTTATATATCTTTAAGTGGTATACTATACTTGCGTTAGTTCTAAATTTTGACTTTGGTCTAAATGTTAACGTTTAGACCCCTAATAATTGCTTATTACCAAATTTTAAACATTTAATAAAATATGATCCAAGCGGTTAGTTAACTAGTTTCATGAATAATGGGAACGTGGAAATCACAAAGCAATTACAAAACGTGGACAATGTATGTTAAAAATACTCAAAGCATTTGTCCAATTCACCAAATCTACTAAGAAAATGATTGTGATATGAGCCCAAAACTGTTCTAAAAGCCTTAACGCACATCTTTATAATAAAAAATGCGAATACAAAACACCTTTCAAATCTTTTAATATATGTAAATGTATCCAAGCTCTTTGCTCTTGCTAGCAACGAGCTACACCAATTGCTATCTTCATAGCAATCCAATGACTCAAGTATCAACAATTGCAAATCAATATCTCGAATACTCCCATGTTATTTGAATATTTGTGATTGGTTTCGTGGTTTTTAACAACAATCCTCTACACTCATAACTAATTAACAGTGCTTGGATAAACTCTCCTCTCAAAGGTATGTTAATTTGGAGAGGGTGAAGGTATTGAAGTTAAAAGGATTTATCTCTCAAGATTCTAGGTAGTCTCTCCTTCATTCTATATGATTAGGGTAATAAATTTATGTTTTTATTCAAGTTACAATTGAGGATTGGTTGGCTGCAAGAATAATGTGGAAAAATAAAAATTGATTTCCCAGACAAACTTGCTCCAATAAGTTTTGGGTGAATTTGAGGTGAACAATTTTTTGTGTACTGAGATTCAAATTCTAACTATCTCGCCCATAATCTCGTCTAACATATTGAATCTCGGTCGTCCAATTGTAATAATTTGATCTCTTCTTTTGCACTTGAATCTCAATGACTTGATGCAATTACAAACTAAATGAAATTCAAATTTAAGGAAATATTGCAGTTACAACTGAAACTTTTAAGTTTCAACACAAAGTTTTGCCAACAATAAAAATGTCTATGTATTTTTAAAGTTGTTGGAAAGATCTTATCAAAAGAAAAAGTTGTTTGAAAGATATTTATTATTCCATCAAAAAAAGAAAAAGATCTTTATTGTCATCTATAAAAATGATAACCTTTCAAATGAATTTATGTCACATTATTAACCCTATATCATTAAAATGACCTTTACATCCATAAAGCATGATAAGAATTTTTTAAAACATAAGGGTTATCTGAAACAAAATTAAAAGATAGTATGTAATTTCACTTCTTTTTTTAATTTTTTTTATTTTCATTCAAGGGACGTGCATTAATTGACTAATTCTCTACTTACATTATTTTATTAAATCATGGTGGGTGCCCCAGTCCAATCTGCTGGGATGGGCCCAACAGGGCCATTTCGGTAGTTGGGCAGTAGGGACGCTTCAACAGAGAGACCAATAGTCCAGCGTCAGGTCGTGGGTCCAACTAATTGCTCTGCAATCTGGGAGAGGAGTAGGCCCATAATGGCAAGGTATTGACCCTTTGTAAGGCTGTGTCATATCTATAATCTCTATTTCTGACCAATTCTACTCTACTTTCCTCCACTTTCATTCTCTTCCCCCTCAATCCAAACAGGCTCTAAGTTATGTGAATAATAAATTGTGAATTAGCCGTGACAATTTGTGGATTTTAATTGTTTTGGGATTAGACAAAGCTCTTCCAAGTTCTAAATACTAGCCAGGGTTTCAGTCCAAGGTGAAACAACACAGACATGCAAGTTTCTAAGAAAATTTGCAAAAATAGAGCTAAATACATATGTGGTAGCTAATGTTCAAAGCTCATGACGAAGAATAAGTTCACTTTTGTTGTTGTTGGGGGGGTGGGTGTGGTGTTTGTTTCAGATATGAATACCCTTGATCTTACAATTTCAATAGAAACCATTTCCTCATTTCATCTGTAAACACATATAAACTAAAATAAGGGTAATCAAACATATCAGCCAATTACAGGAGAATGTTTTCATGTAAACAGGTTTTGGGAGCAGATATCGTTTCCTTCATTTGCTAA
This sequence comes from Castanopsis chinensis, assembly GCA_032878915.1. Lineage (NCBI taxonomy): Eukaryota > Viridiplantae > Streptophyta > Magnoliopsida > Fagales > Fagaceae > Castanopsis > Castanopsis chinensis. The sequence goes on along the minus strand of JAVQMG010000115.1, from coordinate 16,672,584 downwards.
GAGCAACTTTTTTTTCTTTTCTTTTCTTTTCTTTTTGATCAGTAAGAGAAACTTGATTAATGGTTTCCTATGTATCTGATCCAATAACCTGAATTTACTAATCACTTGCCATAAATGCTGCTAATCAGCCAGTTGGAGCAACTGTGGACTCTGCAAGTTCCTCTAGTAGTTCCTTCTGCTCTGTAGCAGCACAAGCCTGCAGGAAACAAGCAAAAAAATAAAAAAAATTGAGTCCTGAAACAAGCATTTCAGTGGCAGGAAAATCATTGTGCTGCTCCTCTTTCCTAAATAATGTTATGTGTATTACATTTCTAAACATGAACTATGATTAAAATAAAACTAGGAAAAAAAAAAACAGAAGAAATTGCACGTCAATAAAAAGAGACTATGGCTGCCAAAAACAGTACCTGGACTGCGGTCTCTATATCACCATCAAGGAAAGAGGTGAGCTCAAAGTTCATCTTTAGCCGGTGGTCAGTAACCCTATTGTCCTAATAAAAATAATGAGGTGTTATAAACTTCCTCAAAACCTACCAAGCTTATCAACACCAAAATGGACATTTATATAACTTATCTCAATATAAAATTACCCTTCTTCAAGACAAGACAGCCAGACAGGCTTATAATTCAATGAGCAATTGGGTTGTGATTAGCTGCACTGAGTGACTCCCAATGAAATGTCTTATTTATTCACTAATACACTGATAAAAAGGTTCTTTTCTTTTTACACATTATCCATGCATTTCTTGCCTTTCTTCCACTTACTGTTAATAAATTCAGATAATTTTTCATTACGTGTTATTAGGGTATAAAGTGGTCTCCTCAATCTCAAGAAACTGATCCCAGTAGTAATCTCAAAGAAAAATGGTAAATGCAAAATTAAATACCTTAAAATTATATGTTCGAATCTTTTCCGCACGAGAACCTGTGCCAACCTGCATTTCAAAATAAACATGAATCATACTTTGATCCAATGTCAAAAAGCACCATCTTAGGACATTTGAACAAAATTATTCAGAAAATAAGAATTATCCAAAACACAATCAAATAATATCTGGGCAAACAAGTTACACAGCTCATTCCATAAGGACTATAACCTCACATCAAAAGTTGGAGAGTGCATACATAATGGCAACCGTGTGGAAATTAGCAAGAACACTGCTGGTCATCTAGGATCTCGCTATCATTGATTATTTGTATTAAAAAAAAAAAGCAATTAAGCCTGATAACATAAAGCAATAAAACTCCTGTCGTCATTCATCTGGAACAGCTAGATGCGTACATATCAAGATTCATCTTCTCTGGGTCAATCCAAAACTTTTTTAAAAAAGGGGCACAACATTATGTAGTTCTTGATGCATTTGGAGGTATACTAGATAGGATTGTTAAAAAAGAGGCAGTAAACAACCACTTAAAAATAATGTCAGTGACTCTCATACTAGAGCACATTGATATGCAAACACATGAACAACATTTTAAAAGTTCCCCTATTAGATCTCTAGTTATCTAAATGTTTCGTCCGGTGGTTAGCTTATAGTATAACTTCTCTGCACTAGTTGCAACTGAACAATGATAAAATTAACAATAATGCCTTCAAAATGACAAACTGAAGATTGAAAGTATGTTGAAGTAACTTATTGCTAAATATTATATGTTTCTTAACTTAAGAGTCACTAATGTACATTAGGTCAACTTATCAATAATATACTCAAATCAACACCTAAAGAAATCAATGTGAAATGTGAGACACTGAAGGTTGATAGTATATTAAAGTAACTTTCAATGTGAAATCAAACTGATGATTGAAAGTATGTTAATATGCCAAGGTAGTGTTGTTTGTTTCCTTAATGTTGCAATCTCATACACATCTCAAATATTTTCGAAGCTGAGAGATACCTGTGATTTCCGTTGACTGCTTATCTTTTCTTGTTGCTCCCTTACTTTCATCTCATACCTGTAGCAAGTTCAGGGATCATCATAAACAAACAAAGATACTTAAAAGGGAAAAAAGGGGGGAAGAAGACAAAACATGAAATTTTAGAGTGAATATATGGAATTCATAGTTGTCAATTGCATGAATGATATAACAGACCAGGCCTTCAAGATATAACTAATAAACAAGAAACAACCATATATGATGGGTCAGCCCCCATTGAAAATAATATTAAACACACACCTCACAGAAGATTCAAAACCTTTATTTTATGGAAACATTCAGGAGAAATGAAACATTTAGGAATGAAGGGAATATTAAAAATTCAAATTATAGTGTGTGTGTGTGTGTGAGAGAGAGAGAGAGAGAGAGAGAGAGAGAATGATAGAATGAGAATTAGCACATGGTGAATTGCTCACAATTTTGCTCGCAACAACTGAAAAGCACGATCCTTGTTCCTTAGTTGAGTCCTTTCTTCAGTGCAAAAGATGCGAATTCCTGTTGGTTTGTGGACAAGATCGACAGCTGTCTCCACCTTGTTGACATTTTGGCCTGCATGATGATCACGCAAAAGAAATGACCTAAAGAGAATGTTTCATTCCCTTTTTTTTCCCTCCAGAAAAAGAAGCATGGAAAAGCAAATCACTATATGAATATTTATTTTTTCAATTTTGTGGATTCATACCTCCTGCACCTCCAGACCTTGCTGTTGTTAGTTCAATATCTTTTGGGTCAATCACTACCTCAACGTCATCCACCTAAATCAAGAATTAGCATAAGCTCGAAGGATATAGTAAAATAAATAGGCATCAAGGAGAGAAAATAAAAGAAAAGACAAACAGCACTAACAACATCACATTCACAGCCACAAGAACAAGCATCCAGATTCTGAAGCAGCCTTAGACTAATGTTTTCTAAAGCATTGTCCGCAAATATGCATCCAAATATCAACATTATGAGGTTTTGTTAAGGATTTGTGAGTCATTTTAAGAAAGAGAAATTGAATGCAAAATTTTCTAGTAGAAAATGGTTGCCTTCCCCCAGACTAGACAATAAAAGCCCAGTAAAACTTGATTGCCTCCCACTGCTTCTGACATTGAAGATTCCAGTTGAAGCTAAAAATATTTGACATGAATTTTATTCAAAACCACAGATGTAAATGGCACACCAAATGCACTCTACCTCTGGCATTATGGCTACAGTTGCAGTAGATGTATGCACACGACCCTGCGTTTCTGTCTGAGGAACACGTTGAACCCGATGAACACCGGACTCATATTTTAATTTGCTGAAGACACGATTCCCTTTGATCTCCATCACAAAAGTTTTAAATCCTCCTTTTTCAGCCTTAATAATAGAGAAATAAATACATAAATAAAAATTCTGCAAGTCACATAGAAACAATAAGATGCATAATTTTGATGGAAAGTTAGGAAGACATACATCTGAGCTTGATAAGGGGGTGCACTTCCAAGAATTTCGTTCACTGTACTTCTGATACATACGGACCTTGAGCAAAAAAATCAAATGGAAGGAGCATTAGAATGCATGCAGAAGCACTTTCAGAAAGGATGAAACATAGTACAGAAGCATGTAACTAATTCATATTCCAGGAAATCATTAACAAAACATGTATATTCTATATATTCTGTAAGCTAGACCCATTAATCTCCTGTCAATGGTAAAAACTTTGACTACATGGCCAGCATCTTCCTCACATGTCAATAGCAAATATTTTTTCTATTTTCGAATTCTGTGTGCAACTAAAAATGAATCAATGCCATAGATTTGGAAGGATAAAAGAAGCATGTACCTACAAGATCACCAGCCCATATTCCAGCCTCATCGCCACCAGTACCCGCTCTTACTGTAAAAGAAGAAAAATGCAAGAATGACTGGATGAAACAGAAGAAATTGCAGAATATAAGCAACACTAGTTAAGCACAAGGAAATATGCACACCACTTTTTAATGTCTTGTCAGCAGAGCTAAGGTCGCATGTATAGCATTAGAAAACAATTCCAAAGTTTGAAATCAACCAATTCATAACCTCTAAGGCATTCGGCCTGAATTTAGACCAATGCTTGATAGATGGATTACATCACCCAAGCCATGGCTCATTATCACAAGTAAAGATTATAATCAAGATCAGCTAATCCACATATGAGGATCCATTTTTACTACAGCTATAGCCCAAATGATATTTGGTTAAAAATTGATCAGATAGTACAATTTATCACTAGCAGAAGAGAACATACCTTCAATCATTATATTTCTTGCATCAAGAGGATCGGAGGGTAGCAGTAACACCTATTAATGTAAAAGGAAATTCCATGTTTTTAGCTTCCTAATTAGGGGGAAATGCAAATAAAGGGAGGATGAAAAACAATAGGGCATTCTAAATTCAGAGAAGAGAAAGATTAGTATCATAATGAAAATGAGGATAAAAAGCTTGGAGTTTTCTCTATAGCTCAACTTTTAGAATGTTCATTAAATTAATAATTTATTGATCTCAGATCAAGTCTATTAGTACCAATTTGATGAAGCTGCTGTCATTTCATGAGTGAAGCAGCAGGTAAAACTATGAATCTAGTAAAAAGATATACTGCTTAGTCAAATAAAATTTTAGGCAAAGAGCTTCATAAAATACATTATTAAAAAAAAAAAAAGAATAGAGAGAGAGCGAGAGAGAAGAATATATAAAACAAAATATGAAGCATTTGAAGGAGCATATAATTATAAAACATTTCAAAAACGAATACATATATTTAAAACATATATCACTGATAAAAAGTGGATAACCTTTAGTTTCTCCTCAAGCTCTTTGAGTTGATTGGATAAAGACTTAATTTCATAAGTTATCATCTCTGCCATATCCTCATCAGTGCCATTCTCTTTTGCTAAAGCTGAAATGAGAAACAAGCAGAGGAAGGTAGATGATTGTTAACACAAACCTTAATATTTTTATTTTTTGCAAAAGCAAACAAGAGGGAGTAAACCTTTTGCCTCTTCTAACTGCTTCTCACAGTCCTTCAAACTTCTAAAGGTTGACACAACCTACAAATACAGAAGAGAAGAACAACTATGTCAGTAAAAATTGCAACTAAATGCAACACAGTGTTAAAAGTAAAACCCACCCTTATAAAAAGTAAAGTGAAACACAGTACCTCATCAAGCTCAGCCATAGATTGTGCCAGCTTTTGGTATTCACTAGGATTTGAGACAACTTCTGGATCAGCTAACTTGACCTAAAAATATTATTGGGTAAATTCAAATCTAGCATTAAAAACCAGATCAACTATCAGGGCAGCACCATAACAAGAGACTATACATTGTGGATATAAGAAACTAGGTTTCATAGGTCAATCACTGAAAGCCTCAAATAAAGTTCCTTCAAAAATAAGGGGCCAGATTTTAGATAAGATAATGCATCTAATAATCTGCCTTGCAAAATTAGTAACACTAGTTTTATACTTGTCTTCAGATTCCCCATTAAGCCTATGGTCAGCACATACCAGTGTCTGCAAAGTGTTCCAAAGGGAAAAAGGCTATCTGAGGAAAGGACACAATGAATGGGTTTAACTATAATGGGTCTACCTTCAACCAAATTTGAAATAAATAGTCTTGAATTTGATTCAAAAGTACATTTAAGTCCTAGGTTTTAACCTTACAACATATGTTAATCTATTCTCCATAGTGGAAGCGCTTTTCACTCTTCCATAATTTCCTTCAGTAACATAATACACTCTTTTTTTATAGGTTATTGCTTTCAGTAACATAATCAAGTCCAACTCTGGCACTTTTCATGTGTTTATTGACCGTTCATTCTCTTGTTCTCAATAGGACAAATCTCAGAATGACTAACCCTTACTTTGTGATTCATCACTTCAATCAACCATATTTTATGCATAAAATGTGATTCGTTACAAATCAGCAGAATTCAACTAAGCCTGAATCCTTATTAAACTTGAGATGGTTATGCTCATTGGCTAATCAGGATCGGCTACATGTATTTTTCCCACCATTATATCCTGTTTAAAACTACCTATCTATATAGAATGTGATTCCTTCCACAGAAATGGTATATATGATTCTCTAACAATTGGTCCATGATAATTGGTCATCTCCACCATCTCCTAAGCTAAATTATCATCCGCCTCCCCACCTTCTTCTCCAGGACTTTGCTAAGTTTCAATCAAATCTTCAAAAGACTATATCCCCATTATTTGCAAACTACTTCAAAATCCCAATTAGACGAACCATACCAAAAAAAAAACCTAATACTCGGATTTGGAAATACAAATTCCCTCTTAGACCATTTTATACCAAATAATCACAAAACTTCCATATCCTATGAGTACAATTGCCAGTAAGTTCTAACTCATATGGCACTTCCTCTGAGCCAAGGGTGAGATTGTGGGTCCAAAACACACTGGTTAAATGTAGAACTTAGCAATTAAAAAAACAATTACAAGTACAAAACAACAACTAATTCAATAAATATATGACTGGCCTTGAAAAACACACACATTCACTGATACACATTAACAGTGAAAGAATTCACTCAAAGCTTTTCAGGCATACCGATAGGTCTTTCCAAGTCTTCTCAGCAGACTCCAGCTTCGTTATCAAATATGGTTCCTGCATTTCACCAAAATAAATAAAACCCAAGTGAAAAAACAAAAACAAAATTTTTCTGGGATTTTTTGTACTGACCGCCATGCAAACGATACTTGGAGCTCTGCGAAGTGTACGAGAAGGTCGAAGGACAAGACAACCTCTTCTGGGTCGGTGGTCATGTCGTGTTGGGAACTGGGTCAGAGTAGTCAAAATCCGAGCTGTTGAGCTCATTGTTAAGCCCTCCATTGCCTTCACAGTTTTAGCAGGATTGTGAGGCGCACGTATAAAGCTTCTATGCTATAAGTTCAGGATAAACAAAAAGAAAAAGAGTGGGAGTGTTTGGTATTCTGTTTGGGCAGTGAGTTTCAGTAATCCCAGTTTGGGAACTCAAGATTATACCCATACAGGTCAGGTGTATCTAAATCTGTCAGTCGTTCTAATTTAAGCCCGTTTGATAAGAGATTTTTAGTAAAATTGTTGTTTTGTGAAAATACATATAGGTGAAAAAATATATAAAAATACATGTAATATTGTTTAAATATTGAAAACTGTTGTTTACATATTAGTAACAAGCACCTATAAAGTTCAGTGGAGCCAATTGACCCATTGTTACCCAATTAAAGTGACTTGATGTTGTGTTGACTATTGACTTGCTTAATGCAAAATGACTCAATCATATAAATGTTAATACTATAGTTCCACTTTGGTAAGAATGAGGTGTAAAACATGAGTTTTACACCATTTAATAAGAGGTTGTTACATCATTTTTTTACTTAAAACTCAATACATCGTATCACATATAATAACATCTCAATAAACTCTTAAGTTAAATTTTCAAATGGGTATTAAAATTAATTGAGTGTGATTGTGCCTATTATTTAATATCTAATATGATGATATAACATGTTGGGTTTTACGTTACATCCTTATTGAATTTAATCTCTAATTTTATACAACAAATTTGAATTCCAAATATAATTGAGTAATTAAAGGAATTTTAATAATTATATTGATCAATTCTTCATTTTCAGTCATTTTAAAATTTGTTGAAATGGGCCATGTTCGCATTAACCCAATACATGTTTATTAAAGGAATGGAAATGGGTCATGTCCATATTACTTAATACAACTTGTGTACTAATTGATCAATAAGCTTAATACATGGGTCATGTTAGAGCTATAAGGTTTTGATACTATTATCAAATAGGTCATTCCACTATCCTTTCATGGACATAACATAAACACAACTTACTAACACAAATTACTTTCACACTATAGAGTTTTGACTTTAGTGCTAAGCTTGTATTAGGCTCAAAACTCGATACGACTAATGAGAGTTCGAGGTACAAAATATGCTCCTATATTCTTGTCCCCTATTGAATGAACGAAAAACCACCTATGGTGGGGCCATTTTTGCCATCTGAAATATCGATGGCTCATACGTGAGCAACCTAAGATTAGTTAGAGGTGGCAGTCTTATTAAGAATCGGCTTGGTCATTGGATTTGTAGTTGTGCGAGGGATATTTGAATTACTACCAGTTGCAGGTTCTTAGGGATGGCTAGCATCTTTCCAACACTGCGAGAGTACGAGGTTTACTAGTTTTGAGGTTGAATTGAACACCTTAGACTAGTCGTTATGCTTATGAAGACACCTGAGGAAGTCAAACTAATTCTAAAATCTATTGTTGATTGCTGTACATCCTTTATCAAATGGTAAGGAAGATCAAAGTCAAACACATGTAAATGATGGAAATCTAATAAAGAGTGCAAACGCTTTGGCTAGCCTAGCCTACAGGCAAACTAGAGATTTGTCTTGATTTCAATACCTATCCAAGAGGTACAGTCTTTTGATGATTTCGATTTGTCTATCTTAATAGCATAACTTGCTCTCCTATGTTTAGAGAATCATGGTTCAAATTTTTCTTACCTTTGTAATTGCTGAATTATTATTAATTTTCTTTTAAAAAAAAAAAAAACAAACAAACAAACAAATCTTTGAGGTTTAGTTTGTACTTCCCCTAATGAGAGAGAGAGAGGACTCAAACTAAACCTTATAACTATTTTAGTATTTTTCTTAATACCAAATCATTTAATTATAAACACCATATCTTGGGTTTTGTTTTGTTTTTCTTTTGGAAGCATCATAGTGTCAAGTGCATCATATACATAAAAAGTCAAATAATCGTTTAGGATGACCACCAATTAACAATATGCAACGTCTCTTTATGCAAACTAAATAGACAACTATAATTTACAGCACAACCACCACCATAAAATTAATATAAAAACAAAAGCACCAAACAACCCCAAGCAAGATGTTGACGTTTTGTGTGGGGACCAAAAAAAAAAAAAAAAAAAAAAAAACCCTCCAACGATGAAGAAAAACAACGGAATCTATTCAAATTAAAATTTGCATCACTTAAACAATATGTTTACAACAATAATGGAATTTATAATGGATAGATGCAACAAAAACATGAAGAGCACAATTTCTTGATTACCATAAATTTTCACTACTTTTAAGTTTTCATTTGCGAGTTAATAAAGGAATTGAATAGAATAATCATAAATAAAAAAATAAAAAAATTTGAATGGAATGGAATGAAATGTGTTGGGAAAACAATAATTTGACTCCCTACAACTATTCTAAAAATAGGACCATGTGATGTAATATTGAAGATCGTAAAAAATTTGAGTGTGTCTTCCTCATCACCAATTGGTTTTGAGATGGAATGACACAATTTATGGTTCGACAAATGGTATCAAAGTTAAGATCATGAGTTCAAGTCATTAAAGTGTAATTGTGAGGGAGAGATTATTGAGGGGACTACAATTTGACTTCCTACAATCTTTTTAAGAACATGCCAGCATGGTGTGATGTTGAAGGCCATAAAAGATTTGATTGTGTCTTCTTTATTACCAATTGGTTTTGAGGTAGAATGACACAGCTCACGGTCCGACAAAATGTATTTAAGTAAAGACAATGAATGGAAAAAAAATGAATAGAATGGAATGTATTTAAGGAAATGAATTGAAAAGTATGAAATGAAATGGAATTAAGTAATATTGTTTGGATGTTTTAAAATAAATGAATGAAAATATATGGAATGTAAGTAACTTTGTTTGAGAGTAACATAAAATAATGGAATGGAATCATATTATGATAATATTACTATTAGACCTTTTTTTTTTATAATAAAAATGCTAAATATATAGAAGTATTTTGGGAATTTTGGTAAAAAATTGATTAAATATAATTTCATTTCCTCCAATTCCTCCTAATTTTGGAGAATAAAAATTTAATCTTTTGAGGGAATAGAGATGAATGAGTGTTCCCTTCTACCAATTTCATACTCTTTCACTTAATCCAAACAAGGAAAAAACTTTTCATTACCTTCATTAAAACTCCCAAACAAAGGAAATAAAAAAGGGTTTTGCTTATCTCCAGTAGTTTTTTAACTGAAATCTCCTTTTATTTTAATGAGAAAGTGTCACATCACTCGCTAACTAAATAAAAAGTAAAGATTAAAACTCACTACTACTTACTATTGTGTATTTCAAACAAAATGACACATTCAGTTAAAAAAGTACTAGAGACAAACTAAACCCAACAGAAAATTTTTTTTTTTTTTAAATCATTCATTTCTATTCAATTCCATTAACCCCTCCAAACAAACGTACTTCAAGTCTTCAACAATAGCTGCAATAAATATATTTTGTCCAAAGTAGGTTTAACAACTCACAAACGAATAAGAATTTCAACAATTTATATCAATTAAGAATCTCAACAATTTATATCAATTAAGAATCTAAGATGAAGCTCTATTTGTCAATAGAAACATACTGAATCTTTAGTAAAAATAAACAAATCACCTTTGAAACTATGACCAAATTAAGTTGCTGCATAAATCCCTAATTCATGTATCTCACTTTTTGCTTATATTTTTTGATGAATTTTTTGCTTATATTTTTTGTACATCCATTGTTTATTTATTTATTATTAAAAAAAATCTCGAAAGTCGTTTTGTTAAAAAAAAAGAAAAAAAAGAAAAAAAAACAGAGAAGTGGCTCACAATTACGACACCCCACGTCACTCAATAAGCCTTTTTCTTTTCAATATATGGACTGTCATTTGATGTCACATATAGCATAGGATGGTCCCTTCAGAAAGTTGTAGTATCTTGATATCATCTTAAGTTAACCCCATGATAATTATTGCATATAATTTGAGAACATGGAAATTTTCTTTTTCCTTTTGTTGCTTGAGTGGGCAACTGGGCATCCAAAATTGCTTGATAAGATTTATATAGAGCTTTTAGTGCTAGCCCACGAGCTAATAATCAAATCAACAGAATTTTTAAATGATCACATGTTTATTGCTTCTGATTTCTTTTGTTGCTTTGAACCTTAAAGCCTAAAGTGTAGTGAGGCCCCCCTTCCTCAACCTCCACGAATCTTTAAATCTTTGATATGATGATAGCAAAATACACAATTAACAACCCATTAGAGTGTAATGAGGCTGTCAAGAGTTATACCTCAATTGTTTTTTTTTTTTTAGTATTAATAAATACGTCGAATTCAAATCTTACTTCTCCAATGAATTAAGGAAAAAAAAAAATGCAATCAACTCTAAAATGACAAACTGTGAGTAGAGTTGTTCACAAGTTAGGCCAAGCTGGGTTTGTATCCAATCCGGAAGGGCCAGAATTGACTCAATCACTTGGGTCTCTAAGATCTGGACTTGGTGTTGACTGATACGAGAAGTCGGTTCATGTAGACCTACTCGGGTAGTAGTTAGTCTTCCGTTGAAATCGAACTGGTTGAACTCACTAGGTCTTGACAAGATCTTGTTGGACCTCATTAAATTTGGCCAAAATTTATTGGAAAACTGCTCATACTTATAGAAATGGATGAGATTTCAACGTAGATATCAGTTGGGTTGGTTGAAATCTAATTTTCATGAGAAGACGGTCCTGCCAACCAGCTTGCAGGAATCAGCTCTTGGAGGTGGAGACCCACTTATGATTTTCATAGGCGTCGAGTAGGCCAATTTTCGAGTTGGCTTGGACGGTTCAGGCAAGTTGATTAGTTTATGGGGTTAGTTGGACACCCTTAATTATGAATAGTTGATAAAAAGTGATGGATTTATATTAAAATAACAAACAGTTAATCACATAAAATAATTGTGAAAAAGATGTAATAAAATATATGTCCTTGAAATATTCAATGATCAAAGGGAAGATTCAAACCTAAATATTTTCCTTTGAGAGAACCGAACAATACAACTACACCACATGACCACAAGTGTCTTGCAAAAATTGAATATAGTGTACATATCCTTTAATGGGAATATCTTCTGAACTCTTTATGTGGTGGATGAATATTTTGAAGTTTTTTATTTTATTTTATTTTTTAGTGCATTTAATAATGTGAAGTTGGTGGCTTTAGAGTTGGTGTTGGTCCATCGTAAAAACTCTTTAATGTACCCCATAAAGGCATGGGTTTTTGTCACTTTAATTTTGTGATTAAGACTAGGAGCCGTCTATGTTGCTAAATGATGTCACTACGAATGAGATTTGGAAATGCCAGCCGCCGTAATACCTTTCTTCTCTCCCAAAACAGCTTAAAGTTTCCAAATTGCTGACTTGTGGTTCCCTACGTGGCATCTTCCAATTGGGTATGGTCCAAAAGCCCTTGACAACTTTGGCCTGAATGAAAAAGAACTATAAAGAAAAAATAAAGAAAGAAAGACAGTAGAAAAGTCCTTTGGTACCCATGTCTGCGTGCTGGGTTTCAATATTTTATAAATATTTGTTTGGCTCATTGCTAAATTAATATACAAATCAAAATATTAAAAGGGCAATTACTTTTGAAAAATAATAGGTTAGCCCACTAATAATACCTTGTTGCTTTCATTTCTCATTAGTATTGCTTTAACAGCACTAATGAATTCGATAGTTGGAAATGACGAATTTAAACTCTAAATATTCCAATTAAAAATATTAAAAGTATTAATTAGTTGAACTACTAGATTTTTGGTGTCCTTTCAATAATTTTGAATACATGAATTGGTCTCCGACTTCCCTCAAGTGAGACTATTTTGAAGTATATATGATATTATTCTATTCAACTATTCAAGTTTCAAGAATGATCACTTACTCTTTTGTTGCTACGTACCATGGCAGCTTCCTCTATAGTTAATAGCAGATATAATAAGGACCAAGCTGGTCAAGCACTAGGGTTTCCTTCCAAAAACATTATGTACTGTCATTATTGTTCAGAAAAATTTACTTGCCAAGTGCCTAGGCCTCAACATGTCATAACTTTTGAATGGGATAGTATTATCCAACTTGCAACAATGATAGAAAGGTAGTGACAAAAGATTTATGATTTTTTTTGTCCCCCTCGAATTAAAATTCTGTAGTATTCAATGCAAAACAGTCAGCAATCAGCATGCTTGAAAATGAAGTTTGAAAAGTATTTGTCATAGAGTCATGGTACCAGGGCAAAGACCAAGATATATTCTGCTTAGCCCATGATAATATTTAGGATAATTCCATTGTGTACTTCTTAAATTCCTCAAAATTCATATTTAAATGATCATCAATATCTTTTTTTTGACAACATGATCATCAATATCATAATAAGGATACAAAAGTAGTGCTAATTAATGTTTGTTTAAATATTGATAATGTGGTAAAATTTAAACCATTCATTTAATGATGAATTGACGGGGTATTAATTAAGAATTTCACACAAAAACTCTAAATAGTATTAATATTTTTGTGTGTGTTTAGGGAAAATTATTAGGTACTTCTAGAGTACCATAAATGCGTACTCCTTCCTCTCACATGAATGGTAGATCCCACCATGAATTTAATTAGTGGGACCCACCATTCATGTGAGAGGAGGAGGTATGCATTTATGATACTCCGGGAGTACACAATAATTTCTTCTGTGTTTAGCTAGTACTCTTTGTTTAATGTTATACTTTATTCTTTTCCTTAATTTCTTTGCTTAGAAATTCATTAATTTGTTTCTTCTTGTTTTTTGTTATTAGACACCAAACATACTAGGTTTCACATTTGGAATTTCTAAGATGGTACTGTACATCATCTACAAGGATAAGAAGAATGTTTTGTTAACTACAAAAAGAAAGGCCTATTACACCGGAAAAAATTGTTGCAATAATTACAAAGTCGCTGCAATAAGGTGTAATTGTAATGTCGAAAAAGTTATTGCGAGCCGTTGTAATAAACTTTGAGACAATAGATTTATGCAACACAAAGATTTCATTTCAATAAATTCTACATTTTGCAACATACAGGTTGATGCAATAACGTTTTTATTATAACAAATAACTTTGTGGTAATAGTTTACTGCTTTAAAGGTTTTGTTGTAATACGTGAAAAATGTCATTACTTATTACAACAAACAAACTTATTGCAATAGGTTGAGTTTTTATTTTTATTTTTTTATTTAATATTAATTTGTCAATTATCCTATCTTGCAATATACACATTATAAGACAATATAAACATTATATTGAGAAACTACAATAACAAATTAAAGATACAAATAAAAAAATGCAAAAGTCAAAGTATTCCATCAAATTAATATGTCCAAAAACACAAATATATACATAACATGTTGAGTTTAGGATAAAAAACATGTAACGAGTCTTATTTCACCTATTATAACAATATATTTTGATGTGAAATAAGTGGTTACTTATTGTAATGACATATTTCAAAATAAAATAAGGTTTAGTTATTACAACAACACATTTAGATGTAACGAGGTAATTTTTGCAACAATCGTAATGGATGTAATAAATTTAAGTTATTATTACAACAAAAAACAATCTACAGATGCAATAGTATATATATTAATCCAATTATTTTTGTAATCGCAATATTACTTATTATAATAGGTCTTATTTTTTGTAGTGGTTCTAATATGTATTACTATTTACTTAAAAAAAAAAACCATAATCAATGTCTTTTTTTCCCATCTCAAGAAAAATCTAAATCAATATTGATGGAATCATAATTGTGCAATTGAATACATAAACTTTGTACCTTCCACTCAAAGCCATAATCATACCCCACTTATTACACATATATATCAAGAAAAAAAAGCTTATCATCTTCATGGTTCAATCATGCACTTGTTGCTTGCTAACTATTAAACCTCCACGCCACATAAGACATGAAAAGACAGGCACTTCATCTCACAACCTAGTGCAAAAAATTCCTGGTCCTCTCTCTGCGAAGATGAGAAAAATGTCTTTGAAGTCTTTAAGTTTTAAACTAGTATAGACTAACCTAGGAAACCTACAATGAAAAGTAGTTTCAAGACCACGAATTATTTTATAATTTTTTTTGTCACAACTCAAACATGACAAACTATTTCTCAAAAAAAACTATGACTTATACTGTTACATATGAATCCACTGTTTTTCTTTCGCCAATCACACTTCACTAGGCTATCATTTTGGTAAAAATGTTTGAAAGATTTTGTGGTGCTAAAATTTTTCCATAATAAATATGCCCACAATGAATATGCCATTGACTACCAGTCTACCACCAAGTCCCTCATTGTCAATAAAGACCGGCCAATAATAGAAGCATTTTTCGCTTTTTCTGCTCAGCACCCACCAAAATGACACATTTGTCCCACTTTAACCATCACAACTCTATTTAACACCAAACGTCCAAACCCCACTTCTTGTTTGTTTCGTACTCGAAAGTATAAACTGCCAATCCCACCACACGTGTTGGTGAGACAAGGACATTCTCGTAATTTTAATACAGTGTCGGTCATCTATTTATTCTATAAAACCCATTTTCGCTTTTTAAAATTTTTTGCCCTTTCCTAGGTCAGTGTTTGCTCCCTTTTGGCGGGTACGAAAACTAACACATTCACACGTGCCAAAAAAAATTGAAAAAGATTTCCAAAATAAAATATTAATCCCCTCGGTAACGTTGTTCTAAAATATTGTTTATATTTTTTTAGAAATGTGTAAGAGCAAAAAAGTATGAAAAAATACATATAATGTTGTTTAAATACTAAAAGTTGTTATTTAAATAATGCTAACAAACAGACTCTAAATATTTATTAAATATATATGTATGAATAATTTGATATTATTTTTATAAAAATAAGTCATTAAATAATAAGCTATTAAATGCACTTCAATTCGTGCATTTGAACACTAACAATTAACAAAAGTAAATTGAAAATATATCTAAAACAACAAAATAAATTGAAAATATATCTGCACTTCGAAAAAAAAAAACACATACAATTAAGTGAGATGGTATTTTTATGATTTTTTATCCACCATGTATACAATTTTTTTTTTGTTTTTGTTTTCATAACTCGATAAATACCACAACTGAGAGATATAAATAACAAAAATTGTTATACATATTCAATGTTATTTTCATATGTATGTAAAATTTATATAATAATATTATAAATGTTATAACTTAATTGATCATTTTAAATATTTCCAACGAATAAATCAGGATTTAAAAAAAAAATCTTCCTCTTAACTGATGTTGAATTTTTTTTTTTTATGTGAACTGATGTTGAATTATATATATATATAAAAATTCTATATGATAATATAGAAATTAAAGTATCTGTCATTTTTGACAAACTTTCTTCCTAATATTCCTACCTAGATGAATATTGGAGGAAGATATTTTATATTTAACAAACATAATAAAAAATCTTAAAAAAAGTGACACACGCACACACAAAGCTTAAAAAGCACAAAAACCAGACCGTACAGTTTTAAGACACACTCAGAGAGAGAGAGAGTGAGAGAGAGAGCTCCATTACAGTGAAACCTAGAAGAAATAAAAACTCTTACTAATCTCTCTTCTGCTTCTTCAATACGCGTTATTTCTAGTTAGAGATGGAGCTCTCTGTTCCTCCCACAACATTATAGGACCATTGTAGAACTGAATTCCTCGTACAACCCAAAACAAAAACAACAACACACGTTTCGTTAAATCCTTGTACAGAACCCAAAACCAAAACAAGAAACAAGAAACGCAAAAAACCACCCCCCCACAAATAAAAAAAAAGAAACGAAACCCGTTTCGAAATGGAATTGTATGGACGAAACTCGGCGAGAAATGGGTCCCAATCGGGTCAACAACAACAGCAACCCGAGTGGACCCCTTCTGGTACTGAGACTGGACTCGAAGGTACTCCCTCATTCTCCTTTTGAATTCGAATTTCGTTTCAAAATTTTATTTTTGTTTTTTTGTGGGAATTTGGGGCTGTTTTCTAGGGTTTTTGCAATGTGGTTAGGGTTTTGTGATAATTGATACTAATTTGAGGTTTTGTTTGTGTGTGAAATTTGTAGAGTCGATGTGGCACTTGGGGTTGAGGGGTAGTGAATCGTACCCGGAGAGACAGGGGGTACCCAATTGTGTGTACTATATGAGAACTGGGTTCTGTGGATATGGTAGTAGGTGCCGTTACAATCACCCTCATGATCGCGTTGCGGTAAAACTGAGCTCTTTTTGTTGTAAATTTTTGCTCTTTTTGTGTTTTTTTGATGTGGGTTTTCGATATTGTGCGTGTTAGTGAACTTAATTTTGAAGTTTTTTAGGTGTTATTGCTGCAATGGATTATGTTTTCTAGCTTATTTGTGCAGAATTGGAGGTGTTTTTTAATGCGGGTTTTCGATATTGTGTTTGTGGAACTCAATTTTGAAGTTGTAGGTGTTATTGATGCAATGAGTTATGTTATCTAGCTTAATTCTGTAGAATTGGAATGTTGTGCTCTGATTCTGTGAGAAGTTTTGTCAGAAACTCGGTGTGTGTTTGGTTTCTGTGGAGTCTGAGGATAGAGAAAGGAAGTAAAGATTGGAATTTAATGTGTTATGTGCCTTTTTGTTTGTTTGTTTATTTGTCTTGTTTTGTTTTGGGTTTTAGAGAATGAATATTTATCTAGGCTGAGAATGATTTTTTTGTATGATTGGCTCGATGAAGCAGAAGTTTGTGTTTCAAAGATTACTTGTTTTCATTCCTTTGGATTAACTTGTATTCGAACATTAAAGTTTGAGAATTGGGTTTCTAAATGTAAACTGGGATTAATTCTGCATAGGTTGCAGAAGCTGTAAGAGCTACAGGGGAGTACCCGGAGCGACCAGGGGAACCTGCATGTCAGGTATGTAGTTCTGTAATTATGGATTGTAGCACCTTAAATGGGCTTGTAATGGTTGATAACTTCACAATGTAGATTCCTGGGGAATCTGCTTAGAATTGTTGTGATCTGGCTTCGATACTGTGTAATCATTATATTCCTTTCATATTTATTGTGTTTGTTACTTAATGTGCAGTATTATTTGAAAACTGGGACGTGTAAATTTGGTGCGTCCTGCAAATTTCACCATCCAAAAGATGGAGGTGGATCCTTGAGCCAAGCTCCACCAAATAGTTATGGATACCCGTTACGACCGGTTTGACTTCCTTTTTTCTTTATCACATGTGCGCACACACACACACACGCACACACACTAATATCAATATGTTGTGGAATCTTGAGTATAGTACAATCAAATCACCAGTTTATGTTTTCATCAGGGTGAGAAAGAATGCTCCTATTATTTGAAAACGGGGCTCTGCAAATTTGGTCTAACTTGTAAATTCCATCATCCTCAACCAGCTGGCACCTCAATGCCAGTGTCTGCACCTCA
Source organism: Castanopsis chinensis (assembly GCA_032878915.1). NCBI lineage: Eukaryota > Viridiplantae > Streptophyta > Magnoliopsida > Fagales > Fagaceae > Castanopsis > Castanopsis chinensis. The sequence goes on along the minus strand of JAVQMG010000115.1, from coordinate 16,654,309 downwards.
GTTTTATCCACCGGTGCAGTCTCCTTCGCTTCCTACGCCTGACCAGTATGGGGGTGCATCTACCAGCTTGAGAGTTCCTAGGCCTCCACTAATACCCAGTTCTTTTGTGCAAGGGACTTATGGTCCTCTGCTACTTCCCCCAGGGGTTGTTCCTATTCAGAGTTGGAATCCTTATTCGGTATGCTATAAACTACATGTTGAGATTGAGATATGCCAAACGTATGTACCTTTTTTTTGATGCCATTGGCGTATTTTGTGCAGGCACCTCTAAGCCCTGTACTATCTCCTGGTGCTCAACCTGCAGTTGGACCAACTCCTCTATATGGAGTAACGCCATTATCTTCATCAACTCCTGCACTTGCAAGACCTTATCCCTCGTTCCCTTCTTCGGCTGATCCTTCAAGCAGTAACCAGAATCAACAGTCATTTCCTGAGAGACCTGGTGAACCTCAATGCCAGTACTATATGAGAACAGGGGACTGTAAATTCGGATCATCTTGTCGATATCATCATCCTCGTGACCGGGTTGTTCCCAGTACTGTTCTCAGTCCCAGTGGTCTCCCCTTGCGTCCGGTATGAAATGTTAGTTGTTTACTTAGACCATTACTTTCCCCTTCTAGCTTATTAAGTGTTTTCTATTTCTTAAAGAATTCAAAATGATAGAGCATATCAATATGTTCAGAAAAATGTTTGATGGCTGAGGCTGTATCAAAGTCCTGGAAAATGATTTTTGAGGCATATCGTCTTGCTGTGCTATATATGTCTCTTGTTTCAATTAGTATGCCTGGAAAACTTGCATTGTACCAGTGCAAGTGAAATTTCTGTTTTGATTTTCTTTTGATTGTGAAGTTACACACACACTCACCTGGTGAACTTTTAATCCATGACCTCACCCTCTACCATATTCTTACAAGAGGAAGATGTGCCATTTGTTGAATTGGCACAATTTTTTTCTTGATTATGCTCTATGAGGTTTGAGAAGTTGCTTCTTTTTTACTAGATGTTTATTTATTTATTTTTTTATCTTTCTTTCTTTTGTTTTTGATTGGTAAGTTATGCACACAATGAATGGGTTTTGAGCCCACAATCTTACTCTCCAGTCTTACTCTTGTTGGAGGGGAAAGCGCCATTTGATTTGAAGCTCAATACTCATTAGTCATTAGTGCTTCTCCACTAAATATGGGTTTACTAGTTCTTCTTCTTTGTAGATCATAATATCATTTTGTTTTGAACATGTAATGCTTATGAAGTGGTAAATATCAATTTGAACTTAGAAGTACCTTATATTTCAATGAACAAGGCACTACAAGACATTTGGTAATATCTTGATTAAACGGGGGATTTTGTCAATAATGAAATTTTGCCAATGAGCTGTAATATAAATAGCACTTCCTTCCATGAAATGGGGTGGAGAGTGAAGTCATGCTTGTAGCTCACTTATCAAAAAGAATGTCTGTTCTTATATGTTAAAGAAGTGGTTTTGATCTGTATATGTGCTATCAAAACAAAAAAAAGAATTATATGTTAGAATATAGATTGGTTTTGCTTTGCTTTGCTTTGCTTGGTTGAATATTAGACTAAGGATGACAAAAAGGTAGCTCTATCGTTTATCAATCACATGGTTTATATTTTAGCTTGTGTCTATTTTCATAGCATTGCATTTTTGGTCCATGAATAACACCCACTGCTTCCCACAAAATCTAGAGCATGCAAATTTGTGTAATGGGGCTTTAGCATTGACTGGAATTGTTTGGAGAAATCACTTGGTCATGAAAATGACTTCTGGTATCGTAGTTGGGGAATGAGTATGTGGTGGTAAGTTAGCAATTTGATTTTTTGTTTTGGAGCAATTGAATTGATTGGATTCGGAGGGTATGTTAGAGAGCATGTGAATTCAGGTTGACTTGGCTATCAAAATCCATATTATAAACCTCCCCACCCCCACTTCCCCCTGTGGCGGGTGTGGTCTCAAAAAAAAAAAAAAAAACTATGAATAACTTCTTTAATCTCATCATAATTATACCTTGTTGCTATTTTGTACATGCCCTCCCCCTTCTTCTCTGTTGGGTAAGAAAAAAGAATTGAACTTATCAAGCTCTACACCTCATATGTGCACCACATCTGTCTCCCAATAATGTATTACACATCAAATTAGCTATGAACAGATTGCCTTCAATTTTTTATTCACTATTTTCTTTCTGCACCATTTTTAGTTTCCAATGTTCATATTGATGCCTTGAACAGCGAATGTATCACTTGCTTCCGACTATATTTTAATTACGCTTAGCTGTGGAGACTTTCCAAATCAAAACGATTTTTTTGGAACATTTTTTAATATTTGTTTCATATTTTTTAAACAGGGAATGCAACATTGTGCATTCTACATGCAAAATGGTCATTGCAAGTTTGGGTCAACATGTAAATTTGATCATCCGATGGAGGCATATAGTCCGTCAGCATCATCTCTCATCGATATCCCAATTGCTCCCTACACAGTTGGGTCGTTGCTGGCCACTGTGGCTCCTTCATCCTCTTCTTCAGAGCTTCGACCTGAACTGATTTCAGGTTCTTATCCAACCAGAATGCCTTCTTCTGGGAATACCAGTAGTTCAGTTGGTTTAATTTTTTCTCAAACTGGGTCAGTTTCACTTTCTGAAGTGCAACATTCAAGTCAAATTTCTTCCCCTTTAAGCGGTGGCAGAAGCACAAGACAAGGTGGTGAGGTTCGTCGTTCAAGCTAATGCAAAACCCAAAAGAGCCATTCTTCATTATCTTCTGAATATGGTTTCAGCAGCATAATTGTGCTTCTGTTTATAGATCTCTGTAAGTCTTTACTAGTCAATTCTCTCAATTGTGTAGTTTCATTTTGCACTGTTAAGGACAATCAACCAATTTGGTTTACCTCACACTTGGACTCATAATCCCATGTCATCTATATACATCCATGAATATCTATACGTTATAGTATTTATACATTTATATAAAACTGAGGAAGTGTCTTTAAAGGTGTTTCCCACTTGCTGTACATTGTCAAGAAGGCCTGAGGTGGTTGCTGCTATTTACATGAATGCTAACTGGAGGAAAAGTCCAAAACCTATTTCTTGCTGGTGATGGGGTTTCATTTATTTTTTCATGCAATGAAAGGAGGGGTTTTTTGTGAGAGAGAGAGAGAGAGAGAGCAATATTTTTGAAGTAGTTTTCAAAGTTCAAAACTTCAATTAACAAATGCAAAGCATCTTGAAAAAAATGTCAAAGAACAGTAGCCATTATAAAGTTATGATTACAACCTCACCCATAGGATGTAGTGAGTTATAGCTTTTTATTTTTATACATCAAACAGACACTGATACAAGGATTTGTGAAATAAAGAAGTCCTGACCCAGATCCCGTCACACTTGCAACAGAGAAAGAACAGTGGTGTCGTAATTGATGAATGAGTGACAGTTGATCATCAAGGCTTTCCATTTTGATCCATTAATTGCCCCGAAAATCAATGTTGATTTTGAAGTGTTATAATGAGAGAACGTTGGTGGTGATGACTGATGAGAGGCAAACTCATAGGTACTTAATTTAGGAAATCAAAGGTGGACGTCTAACTATTGAGATGAAAATTATTGTTTCACTTTTACCCTAAAAGTATGAAATAACTGTAACTAGCTTTAGCATTTGAGTTTTGTTCAAAAATCTTCCCTTTGTGTGCACTTGCATCAGATTGTGCAAAATACTTGCATCAGTTTGTGCAAAATAGTTATTTAAAATTGTGCAAAATAGTTATTTAAAATTGTGCAAAACCTATTGGGAGTTATCACTATTCATTTGCATTTTACTTAAAAAAAAAAATCTTTTTCTTTACGTATCACAAGAATGAATGATGGTTGAAGTGTATGAAGAAAAAGAAATGTTTAAAAAAAATTTAAAGAATTAATATTTTAATAAAATAGAATTTAGAATAGATATTTTGATGTAGGTGTTCTTGAAAAATGATGAAGTAAAAATTTTTTTATTTATTTATTTATTATTATTTTTTTATACAAGATAGAATTTTTATTTTAAATTAATCTAAGCTAATCTAAGTGTATATGTATGTGAAGTTCATTCTTGGAGACTTGAACCTCGGTCCTTACCCTCTATATCTTACAAGCATTTATATTTATGGAGTGATCACCATATCAAGAGTACGCTGTAAAAAAGTTCTATAAACAAGAATTTTTGTATGGTTGGTGGCTGTAACAGATTGAGTTTATGATTCTTTTGGTTGTACATGATTGCTAATATATGCACTGAAAATTAGGAAATTGTGCATTGAAAATTTATCATCAACCACGGATCTGATCAGGAATAATGACAAAACAATAATAAGTTAATTGCATTAAAAATTGTGAAATGACTACCGCATCAAAGATGCGCGGTAAAAAATTTCTTATAAACAAGAATTTTTGTATGGTTGGAGGCTGTAACACATTGAGTTTAGGATTCTTGTTACATTGAGTTCAGGATTCTTTTGGTTATATATGGTTGCTAATATTTGCACTGAAAATTAGGAAATTGTGCATTGAAAACTTATCATCAAACCACGGATCTAATCAGGAATAATGGCAAAGCAATAATAAGTTAATTGTATGGGAAAAGACAGGCCAAAGAAATACATATATATATATATATATATATATATACACATATATTAACTCTTTTAGGGTAATAAGGTTGTCCTTTTTCTTGGAGTAAAAAATATGCATGGAAAATCCTCAGGTGTTTCTCGTAGGGTGAAAAATGTAAAGCCTTATTACGAAAATTTGTCTTGCATCTCCAATTTTATTTTGACTGGACAAAATTATTTCGTAACCTTACCTAAACTTACCATTACAAAAATTATTCTTAAAGCAGGATCTATAAAAAAAAAAGAAAATTTCTTTGCCTGAACCAACCGCGAAATGGCATTGTCAAATGTCGGATATGGTCCTAGTAGTATCATATAAGAGAATTTTGAATTCAGACGTTTGTATCTAACAGGAAAAAGAGTTTACATATTTAACTGAATATTAGTTATCCAAAATCAACAAAGATATTCCTCCACCGCTTCTTTCACTTTTTTCTTTTTTGGGTAACTCTTCACAGCTTCACTTATGCACGAAATCTTTTAAGATATGATTTTTTGGTTCTAGCTTTGCATTCCTTTGCCAATTCACTACTGCTCTATGAACTGTAGCATTTGCCTCTCGTATCTCCTCAATAGAGAACTTGTGTTCTATAATTCCCAAAGGTCCAGGCTGCAAAACCTTTACCACAGTTTCCATCTCTTGCTCCAGCTGCCTGCACCAACAAGAAACATCTTGTACAAAAGAGTCAAAATATGAAATGAATGAACACTAGATCCTTTAAGAGTATAACTTGCATAAATATAACAAGAAAATAAACAATCCATTGCACAATTCGAATACAACATGGAAAGATTGCTGCACTTTCATTTGAGCGAGAGTGTGTATGTATTATAGGGCAATAAAACAAAATGGAAGCCATCAAAATCATTGATAGAACCAAGTTTCAAGCAAGGAAATCCAACAGAACCTTAAAACCAAACCAAGCAGTTAACTAGACAATGCATGCATGCTTCAATGAAGCCCTTCAAATTCTACAAAACATTCACCCTTCCAGTCATTTAAACATGGGAGTAGTTATGTCCATAATATTTTCACAACAAATCATAGGTAATTAATTGTTATTGGTTTTAATTTGAACCTACTACTGAAATTACTTTTCTACCTACATATAACAACTGTAACAATGTGCCATACATGATTTGTTGTGAAAATGTTGTGGACAACATTTCTCTTTAAACATATAGCGGTCATTATCATACCTTACTATACATCAGAATGCCAAAGAGAAATGATATGTTTATAACATTTTTACAATAAATCTTAAGTGACACGTTGTTACTGATTGTTATTATTGAGGCAAAAAAGTAATCTTAGGCCTCGCTTGGGAGGAGGGAATGGAATAGAATGGAAATGAATGAAAAGAATAATTTTAGAATATTCTTCCATTCCCTTGTTTGGGAGTTTTAATGGAGGGAATGGAAAGTCCATTCCCTCATTTGGGAGTTTAAGTGGGAGGGAATGGAATGGATAGGAGGGAACACTCATTCCTCTCTATTCCCTTAAAACCTCAAATTTTCATTCCTCCTGAAATTGAGAGGAATGAAAGGGAATGAAATTAGATTTAATGAATTTTTTATTAAAACTCCCAAAATACCCCTATTTATTCAACCATTTATTTTAAAACAGGGGTCTAATAGTAATATTGCAATAAAATGATTCCATTCCATTCCCTCCATGTTACTCCCAAACAAGATTACTTACATTCCATTATTTTCCATTCTTTTATTTTAAAACATCCAATCAAGGTTACTTAATTCCATTCCATTCCATTCTTTTCCTTTACTTAAATTTATTTCATTCCATTCCATTCTTTTCTATTCCCTTATGATTATTTCATTCCATTCTCTTCCCTTATGAACTTCCAAGCGGAGCCTTAGTGTTAGGTTTAAATTTGAACCAACAACAACTAATCGCCTATAATTTGTTATAAAAATGTTGTGGATGTAGCATCTCTTAAATGCCAAAATGTCAAGCAACAGCAATTAAACAAAACCACGGCTTAAAGTAAATTATGATGGTGCCCTGTTTAAAGAAATTTGGCAAGCTAGAAATGGAGTAGTGGTTAGAGACACTGAAGGAAGGGTCCGTGGAGCACTCTCAGACAGAACAGTGCTGCCTAAAACTGTGGAAGAAATCGAGGCCATTGCCTGCAGAACAGCTGTGAGGTTTGCTCTAGAGCTAGGACTCCAAGAAGTGGTGTTTGAAGGGGACTCTGAAACAATCACAACTGCCATCAACTCGACATCTCCATGTTTTAGCTCGTTTGGCCACATTCTGGATGATGTTAAAGCTATGGCTTTGAATTTTATATCAGCAACTTTTGTTCATGTAAAAAGACAAGGGAATGCCGTGGCTGATAAATTGGCTAAGGCATCTAAATGTATCCCTTGTCCCCACTTTTGGTCAAACGACTTCCCTAGTGATGCACAACAGCTTGTAATTCATGATAGCATTCCTTGATCAATAAAAAGTTTTTGGCTTGATTCTCAAAAAAAAAAAAAAAACATTTGGTCTTCTTTGATGACATGACATATCTTATGTAATCCCACAACATACAAAACACCAGGAAAGACTAACGACCCAATTTATCATTTCAAATTCTACGAAAAATCTAACCCTTTTTCAACTCACAGATTTACTTCATCAAAAAACAACTGTTAGCCAGAGTTTTAAAATGACAACATCTAGTAAGAAGTGATATACTGATATCTTATGTAACGGGTATATGCAACATCAACATCATTCTCACATGTATGTATGTATGTATGTCGGGTTCATAACCGGCGTGAAATCCTCAAACACGTTAGAGGTGTAGTACAACATCACATTTCTTATATAAATCCACACTTTTACAAGCCAGTAAAGCTCCCAAATGGAGTCCTCCAAATTCTACAAACAGGGAATGCATACTTACTAGTTCTTCAAAATGTATCTTCTATTATTATTGACAGTATTTCACATACAGAGAGAGTGTCGGAAACATTTGAAATTGCAGAACCCTAACATGAGTAAGTAGAATAAGGTCTGGTACTTATAAAAACATATTTTCCCACATTTTCTCAGAATCCAAACAGAGATTTGAGAGTACCTGAAGAGCTTGGAAAAGGGCAAGGAGTTTCCGATACGAGAAATAGATATCGGCATGTCTATTCTACTGCCACAAAACGCAGCGTTTCAGTGCTGAAGATTTTCAGAGAGAGTAGAATATATATCTGTATGTATATATTCATATGTCAAGAGAAAACATTCGATCCGGATCTGGCGTAAACACAGTATTTTATGCCTCCAATAATAACAAGACACATCAGCATTTCACAAAACAATCAAAAACACCTGCCACACACTACCACTCCTTAAAACCCAATTTCATAATATAAAAATAAAAAACCACCCAAGCACGTCAGCATTTTCCAGATGTTTTTGGTAAATGAAAATGAAGAAGATGATGTTAAAGTTGTGGAAGAAGTTGGAATTTTGTTTTTTGGTTGTGTAAAGGAGTTTGCTTGCGTATTTGGTAGATCTAAAGGCAAAGTCTAAGCTAATAAACAAAGAGAGCAAATGCCAAAGAGGAGTCTTTCACTTGGCACGATGTGGGTGGGTTTTAAGAAATGATCGTGTGTGTGTTAAATGTATTTGATTGTTTTGTGAAATGCTGATGTGGCACGACACTATTAAATGGTGTGAAGTGATGGTTTTACGCCAAGTCCGGACCAAATTTGCACTCATATGTCAATGGCTTTAGGCTTTAGGCTTCAGCGTTTTGAGTTTTTTATGCTTAAAGGTTGAGACGACGCCGTTTAATTCGAATAACCAAAACAGAGAATTAAAAAAAAAAAAAAAATGAAAGAATCCAAAAACGAATGGGCTTCGACTTCACTGGGGATCGAACCCAGAATCTCTGGTTCCGTAGACCAGCGCCTTATCCATTGGGCCATGAAGTCTTTTGTTGATGTTAAAAGAAAGCTTCACTTTTTTATACTAATAGCATATTTCTTTGATTTGACACAAGTTTTGATTATTTTCTGGGAGTCTGGTCTGGGACTTACACCTAGATACCAATACAATTTTGGGTGTCTTTGGCCTTTTCTATTGAGGTGAGGTTTTGGGTTATTTTTTTTCTTCATTCATTAAGAACTCTTTTTGTTATTAGTCCACTTTATGTAGATATAATCTTATGGTGATGGTGATTTGTTCCCCGATGAACATTTATTTGATTGGGTAAATACTAGTGCACACCATTGTTGCACACAACCACACACACAATTTTGAAAAAAGTTTTGAATTGAAATCAGGACTTCAAGTTAGGATTTTAGTGCAAAAATTGCGTGTGTATAGTTATGTGCAACAAGTGGTGTGAAGTAAACATGACCTATTTGACTTTGTTATGATGCACTCTATCACTTGTCCTGCTTGCATAAACATGGGGAGCTAACATTGGTATTCAGTTTTGAAATGTTAACAACCACTGTGCGGTGCTTGTTAAGGTTTCCCTAATGTGGGTCTTATGTAATAAAAAATGATGTAAATGAAAGAAAAAAAAAACATAAAAGTACTTATAATAAAGCTAAAAAAAATGACGAGTTATCCAAAAAAAATAAAAATTTTTTGTTGTTAACAGACACTTTGCAGTGCCCATTAACACAATCCTATTTAGTTTCATATCCTTATTTCAAGTGTCAATTGAATTACACGTTTGTGTGGGGGGGAGGGGGGGGGGGGACCAAAACACCAATAACTTTGGCAAAACCATAAAGCCAATATAAAAAATCAGAATGACAGAAATTAGTGGCAATGACTCAAATCATATCATGACAAAGTCAAATTGTTTTTTTGGTCGAGGTAATTGCGCATGCTCACTAGTTTTCTGTAAAGTAAAACATCATGTTTTGGATTTACCCCTATTTTAATTTCTTCTCTTTTTTTGTCTCACCTTTTACTCGTTGGATACCCATACAATTGATCATACGTGCACTTTTGGCATTTGACAGTTTCAAAGCAATTGGATTTGTCCTCTACTCTTCTCACTTTATACAAGTTCTAAAAATGTGAAATTGTGCATACAAATTCTGATTTGTCCACACATGGCTTAGTAAATCATCTAAAAAGGTCTTGTACCTTGGTTAAGGATGAGATAGCCATGATGTTTTGTCTCATTGACTGGTTTGTCAGTTGTCACCGACACATACAGGAACTAAATTCAATTTGCAGAGATTCAACAAATCAACAAGCAGCATCTTATCTGTTTGAGGATGCAATATAAATGGTCTGCTTCATCAAGTAAGAATTTATGTTAATGAAAATATCCTTCACTTGATCAAATGGGAAGTTAGAAGTAGAATTGAAGGGAATGGCTATTTTACTAATTCTGTCCAAAACAGAGTTTTGTGTTGTGTATGGGGAATTCCAGTTTTGCTATTAGGTGTTGTTACTTGAACTTTTACTCTTTTCATTTCGTGCAATACAATCTTCTCATTCATCCAAAAAAACAAAAGGAAACATTTTACTGTGCATCATTTGCTGAAAATTGTGATGCTACAAAGATGATGTTAGTACTCCACAGCAAATGCTCTTAACATTTCTGAGAGGCATGGACGATTCCAAGAGTTGCTAGTGAAACTAATACCTTGAAAAAATTTGATGTTACAAAAGATTTCCTTCAAGATTCTATTTCAATATTCTAAAAATTCTCACACGCCCGGACATACCTTTTGAATACAATATTGATTGAGTGCCTGCCTTCAAAGCTCCATGGAGAAGTCAATCGAGTGATCTCACTGAACTCAGCAACTCAGAATCAACACTCAAAAACTATCAATCTGACAGTAGACACAACCACACTAAATATACTATACACTCCTGCTTATTTTACACTATACATAGTCATGAAACTGAGTGACGCCTTCTCTTCTGAAACGGAAATCGACTCTCTGAGTTAGCCTTACCTCCTATAGGCTTAATGCTATTAATCCGAAACAAGGAATTCAGCTTGCTTAATTTTTTGGTGAATGATTTAAATAGCTTGTTGGCAGGATGGGTTTTTACAAGCTCCTGTTTCATAGACACGTGATCCTTCTCTAAGTCCGTTAGCCTCATTCTCATTCTTGCAACTTCAAGCTTCAACTCTCGGTTCTCTCTTCTCACTGATGCATAATTGTCTCTTGGTGAGATGGCTCCACTTCCAGCACCACTGCCTGAACGTTGAGGGAATTGACCATTGATTGTGCCAAAGAAGAATTGGTTATGACCCCCATTCATAGCATTCCGAAGCCTGATTTGCTCAAAGTAAAGGACTTGGACCGCCATTTGCACTGGTAACCTTTCATTTTGTGCAGCATGACTGCAAGCTTCTTGGGATAGTTTCTGGCAGTCAATTGTTTTACAAAGTCTGTAGCGTTCAGGGTCCTTCATATTTGGATGAACCTGCAATTGGAAGCACAAATTATTGCTCGAAACCTTGCAAAGAAAATTCTAACTGCAAGTATTGTATGCCGTTGATTTTTTCAGAATTTCATTAAGGGAGAGAGAGGGAGGAAGTAGCTTACTTTTAGGAAGATATCCACAGCTCTGTACAATCCATCACTAACTACACGTGCATGATCTGGAAGCAGTTCTGCCAGTGCTATGAACTTTGTCGGCGTCAAGTTTGAGTCTAGCGCAACTTCTGCAAGATAATTGTCCAATAACTTTGATACCTTGAGAATTGAACTCTGTTTAGGAGATCCAGGGCTGTCAAAATCATATACCATTTCACTTTCGTCCCTCAAGTGATTATTATCTTCATCGTCATCCTCATCCAAGTTCAGAAAAATAGAGAATATCCTCACAATTGAATCTGCATCATAAAGTGTGCTGTGGTTATTTCCATGTGAATTTGCAGGAATTAGGATGTCTTCAAGAATTGCCTGGTCCAGTTGCAGACCAATTCGCCTCTCCAAATCTGATCTGCAGGAAGTAGATGCTGATGCTGCTATTGCTGTTTTTAACAAACTTGAAAGAAATGCCATTGGAACTTGACTCTTCCTTGATTGTGTTGGAAGTAAGCTAATTATTGCTTCAACAATGACTCTTTGCTTCTTCTGCAATTCCAAATCCAAGAGACTTCCTTTGACCAGTTGGGGGTCCTTGGCAACAAGTCCTTGAAGAGAATTATGGGCATAGTTTATCAAAATTTTGCAAATCATATCCTGTTTTAGACCCTTGGATTTTACTGCAGTCAGAACCCGTTGGAAGAAATCAAGATTAAGCATTGCGAGTGACTTTCCCCACCAGTCTGCTGGTGTTTCTGGTTCCATGTTTGGTATAGTTTTTGCAGGGAAGTTATGGTCAAGCTTTAATAATCCAGAGGTAAGCTGCTCTTTGCATGCATTACTTGCAATTGCATTGATAAGCCTGCTAACTAGGTTGACCTCTTCTGCTATAGGCAATAGGCTTTCACATCGGTGAAGAACAGTTATTGAACTTGATATATTTGGGAGCACCATCTCCTTTAGATATGCCTCAGTTCGACTTTCCAGGTTTTTCTCTGAAAACTCCTCAGTCATTTCCAGGAAATGAGCTGTACAACGTAGCATAGCCACATTTGAGAGTGTAATCTCAACATTTACTCCATAACAAAACTTTGCAGCTAGCTCAAATGCCTCTGGTCCACCAGGAACAGCAGGGACATTTATGCGTGTAACTTTTGATTCTTTTGCTTCCAACAACAATTTTCGTATTCTTCCACTCCGAGAAACTAGGGGGAACTGCCAAAAAATCAGGACCGTATAAATTCATTATATGCAAATTATTGTAATTATCAAGAATAATTTGTTGTTTCATTAATATTAGTTAAATCTGTTCTTGGTGGACAGGTAATTAAACCAAACAGCTTGAAATTCTCTTGAAGGGGACTTGAATGCAGGACTGGTGTCATATAGATAATTTATGTGATTTTGAATATTTTAGAAGTTCAAATATTGGAGTCTCAAGATTTAATGACAATGTGAAAAAGGGTTTATGTACAACACAAACTGTCCTAAAGATACTGCCAAAGTAAATTGGCAGCTGAAAAGTGTAATGCTTGCAGTAATGAACTGTAAATTGCTTAATATACAAAAAAGTATTGCTAATGTTGCACCATCCTTACCTTATGAAGTGCGAAGCTTGAGGCTCCTACTTCAACTGTAAGATCGCTAGAAACATCAGATATTGGCCTGCAAGAAAGGAACTGGATGAAGTAATTTTGAAGAAAGAGAATAATTTCAGAAAAAGAAATACTTGTATGCATACATTGTTGTTAGTGCTAATAATTTAGAAACCTTGCAGGAGCTTCTCCTACCATAAACTTCCATTCTCATGTTCCTATACTGTAGTTAACTTAAGGACTGTGTGATCCATCTTCATTATATGATTGACTTGGATGGCCCAGATAGAGAAAAATTATGACTCAATTATTACAAAATGAGTGAGATTGGAGTCACTGGAGCAGCAGTGCTCTAGACAATATGGTTAGATATGGCGATTTGCAATGGTAAAAAGTTGACTTGAAATTTGTGGTGTGGTTCTGGTTTGGCATTAAAAACAATTTAGCCAATTTACTGACTTGCAGAGATATGATGGGAACCATATGGGTCCCTCTGGATTAATTAGATAGCAGCCCATGCTTGCTATGTTCTATGTAAAGCTAGAAGGCATGTCATGCTCAATGAATCATACTGTAGGACCTGACCGTACTTGTGTTTGGACTCATCAATAGTAAAATTGCACAAAATAATTGCCCGGCAAACACGAATTCCAGTTCACAATGTTGATAGTGCAGAATGGAATATAGACATTAATCGGTCCAGCCTCGTGCCACTGTCTTATGAGCAAAAGGTTTTCAAGATCAAGTTCAGTTGATCTGTCAGACTCGGTGCTTACTATTATATGCTGTAGTAATAAATTTGGAGGGCTATGGTTTATGCTGATGAAAATTGAAACCTATCTAACTGTCTGACCTACCAAAAGGCCCTATTCCAGGAAATTTAATTTCAAAAAGATGCTGTTTTCAGCTTCTTGTTCATCCATCAGGTTTTGACTATTCAATATACAGGAAAAAGAAATCGTGACAGTAACCTGATAAAATCCAGAACACCAAGTTATTTCAACATTTCAGACCCCAAATTGTGGTTGAATGTCACAGATCTACCATCTTTGGTAACGTTATGAAAAACGATGATTCAACTTAAATTCTAGAATATTACCAACACATGATAACAACAACTAAGCTTTAGTCCTAAAAATTTGGGGTCGGCTATGGATTGTCAACAATTCAACCACACGTAAAATATTATTTACAGTTAGAGAGAGAAGGAAATTGTAAATTTCAGACAATGTTTTGTTTTGGTTACCTTCTAGGCTACAATTTCTAGCACTTTGCATTACTAAGTAGAGATTTAAGAAACCACTTTCTTGTATTATACCTTACTGGTATTTCTAGTTCGAGGATTACAAAAAATATGAATGTAATGATGAAAAGTCCTCATGCTTGAATTTGCAACCATCAATTAGCTACATTATGAGTGGTAGGAAAACATTGCATAGAATGAAACCAAACTACAATATGCAGACGTTAAGAGTCAAGAAGGAGAAGATTACCATTCTGTGGCATGCCTTATACTGGAACTTGGACGAAATGACCTCTTCCCTGATATGCTTGGCTTCAATTCACCAACAGTAACAACACCCATATCTTAAAAGAAGTGGCAATTCTGGCCTGAAAAATCCCACTCACAATTCTGCACCACCAACCCCACTAACAAGTGTCACTCTTTCAAGAAGAATATGGAAACTTTCTTAACAAGCTCTCTCATTTCAGTTTCAAACCAAGACTGAGAATGTTATTCCTTAAGGCCAACCTTCCCACCTTCTCTCTGGAAAGCAAGCTACACTGAGGTGAAACTTGAGTGCCACATGAACCCATGTTGGATCAAAGGGTGGTCATGATGACTTTAAAACATACCTTAATGAGTGTTTATAATGCGGTTAATCTTAAAGTCAAGAAACAATGCAGGTGTGCATGCACTTTTCGGTGAAAGGTAGGGGGGGACTTGGGGAGTGACCTTTCTTTTACACGGTTTTTGTTATGAGAAATTGCAGGAATCCTGAAGGGTTGCAATGCTTTTGGGGTCTATAATCATGGCTAGTGAAAGCTACCTACAAAAAGATTAGCTTAAATTAAGTTTAGATTATGTGTAAAGCTAATTAAAGTGGAAATTAAGAGGATGAGTTGGATTATATGTTATAATGAGGACCACTGTACATCCAACTTAAAAACTAAAACTCACTAAAAAGAATTCCATCAGTCTCCTAGCTAAATGATAAAAAACAATCATCATAAAACAAACAATTTAAAGTTTCAAATGTTATCGTGCCTAAAAGTTTCACAATGTTATTGTATCTAAAGAAAAATACATGTGGAAAATGTTGTGTTAGCCTCAACCTCAAGGGCAGAACTTTGTTTCATTGCTTTGTGAAATTGTGACCACTAACTTTGGCCTGGTTGTGTCCAACACACCAAAAAAAGTAACTTGCAGACAATTGCTGGTGATTTTGACATTTCTGTGCCATAAACACTAATCCCGGGGAAGGTTGGGTTTTGAGAAACTTACCAAGAGCACGGTTCCCATTTGATGTTGATTTTTGTATAATTGACGACCAAGTTTACATTTTTGGTCAAAAATAACACACTGACATTATAGATGTGTTATGCACGTAGGCCAGTTCAGTGCACATTAGATTACTTGAAATTAAATACTATACACACACATATAATATACTATATGCATAGATAAATTAGAAATAATTTTAATATAATACATTTTCTTAATTTAACTTAAATATTACACACAAATAAGTTATTTAACATACAAAATTAGTGTATGTATTAAACCATAATTTATGTATTAAAGAAATATATGTATGTATTAAATAAAGAAATATATGTATTAAACCATTAATTTATGTAAGAAAGTTAGTGTATGTACCTGTAGTGCGACAACTGTGGATTAATCATGGCATAAGATCGCATCGATCGAATGGTAATGATGACCCCATCAATTCCTTCCCTTTTGTTGCTGGATGACTGTTAGGTTATCAATAAAACTTATGGTTGATCATGTGGT
Source organism: Castanopsis chinensis (assembly GCA_032878915.1). Taxonomy (NCBI): domain Eukaryota; kingdom Viridiplantae; phylum Streptophyta; class Magnoliopsida; order Fagales; family Fagaceae; genus Castanopsis; species Castanopsis chinensis. The sequence goes on along the minus strand of JAVQMG010000115.1, from coordinate 16,638,510 downwards.
TAATATCATTCCATCATATTTACCAAAAAAAAAAAAAAAAACTGATGATTTCATCATAGGCCCTTTCTCAACTTTCTCTCTGTAAAATATTTGTTTTCTTATTTATTTATTTTTTTAATTTTATAAAGTTGTTAGCATGCATCTATATAGCAGGCAGCCAAAAGAATGGCTTAGATTTTTCTTTTCATTTTTGTATTTTTATTCTTCTCCTTTTAAAAAAGTTTGGCAGGTGGTCCATTTAATTTTTATTCCCATATAGTTGCAAAGCACTGCAATGAATTGAAGCCTTGAGCCAGGTGGGTGCAAAATGTTGCAGTTGAGTACCCTTAATGCTCCATACTTTTTTTTTTCCTCTGACACTTCTGCTCCCATTCTTTTGTGTTCAATTATCCATACAAACTTCAATGTGGACCAATTGCTTCAAAATGAGGAGCCAGCTAGATCCATAAGCATATTTCTTCATGTAATTATGTGCAATAATGTTTTTTTTTTTTTTTTTGCTGGGTACTTTAAAAAATTAAGTGTATCTTCAAGTTGAAACAATTTTCTGTGATAGGCTTGTATCTCTTACTATCTTTATCAAATTGCAATGCGTGTGTGCAATCCACCTAACCCAAAACAAGGCAAAAGTACTTTGGACTAAATGGTCTTGGCTAAGTTGGGCTCTATTGCTCTAAAGTTCTAAACTGGTTCTTGAAATGACATGCAACTTAATGCAGTGATAATGCCCGGCTCTTTATGGAAAGCTCCCAAAGATACTTTCATTCCCTGATAATAAAATCCATGTCCCCTCAGGCTTCAGCTATTGTCTATATACTGCATTGAAGCTTTCATTTTTCATTACATTCACCTATTTGACAATTGTTCCCTTTAAGTATTTTTTTAGAAAAAGAAAAAAGACTTGATAAAAAGCTTTATCAATGTATTTGAATAAGGCTATGTCTTATTATATTCTATGAGAATAAATTCTATCAGTAAGTCAAAGTGTGATAATCTTTTGAGAACAGGGCGGCCTCTATAGATTTATTAATGGTACTTGTCTCCTTAAAAATGGTTATAAACATATGATATTTTTGAGTTTCCAATTCAACTGACCCAACACTATCTCTTCTCTTTTTGCTTTTGGTACATATACTTGCAACCCCTCCCCTTTTTTAGTTAAATAATTTCAAGAAAGAGAAGGATAGATAAATCATAAATCCTTTACTTATGGGCTTAATGATTATACACAAATGTACCAATTTTAAGATCAAAGTTTCAAGGACCAGTGATGGTTATTGGTGCCTAAAATATATTCTCTTATATCATATTGACCTTTTTTTTTTGAGAAAAATATTATCTTGACCTAAGTAGTTGATTGTAAATGGGAATTTTTTCCCCCTAATTTCAAATTTTGTTTTTCACAATTATGCACCATATATAGTGGTTCAAAAAAATTTGTGACATAGATTTCTAAAAGGTTGGTTTCCTATATATGCCATAAAATTGGATCCCAAAAAAGAAAAAGAAAAACAAAAAGGACTGCTGCAATGGCCAAAGGTTTTTTTGGTTATTCTTTTTGACACTAAGGTGAGGTCATGAAAGGAAAGGTAGTTGAATCATTAGTGCAGGTATGCAAAGCTGGTAGCCATAATTATGGTGTACCGAAAACATATGCGCCTACCCTTTTGAATCTTCTAGAACGTTATGTTACATGCTGCACTGCATCATATGTACGAGGATCATTGCATGGTTCATTATATTATGATCCTGAGAATAAGATCATTCACCGTCGCTAACCAAATTAAAGTTGGCACTAAATGTGCATGCTTTATATATGTTTTGTCAAATGTATTGTATAGTATTATCACATCATTACATACACCCAAAATTGGATAATTATCCTTTAGATCATTGTGGTGGGCCTTTTGTGAAGTATTGGGCTGGACTGCTTCCTACCGTACTAGGCTTAAAGTGTTTTGGATCAAGGAGTTGGGACCGGTCCAATTGCAATCTACCTTGGTCCAGCTTGTGCGTAAACTATGCCCCGTTTTGCTAAGGCTTTGATCACATGCCCATGACAGGCAGAGCTACTATGGTAATTACAGCAGACAAATACAAGACAGATAATAAAGGAGATTTGTTTACTATTTAGACAAAAGTAAGTAATGGGTCATTACAAAGAATGCATGTTTTATAAAATAGAAACAGAAATAAATACGAGAGATGTAGTAATGAGCTTATTAAATCAAAGGAAGATATTAGTCTGCCGTGTCAAGTTATGTTACTAGGTCTCGGTCGAGAAGGAAGCCGTTTCCTTAATGTGAATAATATCACCGGTGAAGAAATTAATTGCTTTGAGAGAACGGACCTAAATGACTTGTGCCCAGAGAAGTCTCTTGCTTTTAACAGAGAGCGTGGTTTGAGAGGGAGATGGGGAAATCATCCTATTTGGTTATAATTTAGTATTTGTCTTGCTTAAATAATGCTTTTGGAGGGATGGATTTGGAAATTGTTTAACATTTTTTTTAATAAAGAAATGATTATTTCAAAAAGTGAAAACTTACAGAATACTCAAATAACTCAAAACTTTATTGCCTCTCAAAAAATAACTCAAGACTTTATCATTAGTTATTATATGGAAGAGGTATAGATGATGGTTAGAAAATAATATGGGGTTAATATATTTTTTTTCGCATTTTGGGTAGGTAAAATAATAAGCAGCTTTCAGTTTCACTATTAAAAAACCCAGCAAAATGGGGACAAAAAATGTCTCACTGTTAAAAAAACGCTAGGTTATACATGGGCCTCCACATGATAGCCCCTAATCTGATCTCCGGGCTTTACAGTTCACAGATGGGCCTGTTCCATTTCAAGGGCCCCAATGAGTACGGACTACTTGGGATTCTTTATAGCCTCATAGTCGTAAAGTTTAGAGTCCCATTCACATCAATGTACCTCTTATTCTTAAGCTATCAATGTGTGACCCAAACAGGTTGAGATGAAATGAATGTTGCTATTTTGTTCAAAGTGAAACAAACAGGTCGAGTGCTGACATTTTGCTCAAAGTGTTTGTTTTGAACCCAAAGTTTTTCTCATGTCAATGATGGCAGTTTGGAGCTTCATCATTTTTCAACAAAGTAAAAATGCATTTTGAAGTATAAGCTTTTTAACCAAGATAAAAGTGAATCAAAACAACACACACACATGCACATACCTTGACCAGCCTTCACGCTTCAAAACAAAGTTAAAAGTGGAAGCAAGCTATTGATTTTGTTGTCCCAAGCTAAGACCATGTGGTCACGTGTGCACCAAGGTACCCGTTACAATGGCATTGGATCCGAGATAATATTAGGAAACCCAAATTGAGTATAGGGGAACTTTTGAAACCTGTTAGGAATTCTTTTGCAATGATAATTTGTTGTTTATATTGATTCTTATAAACTAAGTGTGTGTGTGTGTATATATATATAGTTTGTGAGTGTTAGCTTAACTGATAAAGTTTTTGATAAGCTATCACTAGAAGCAGGTGCCATAGGTTGGAACTCTCTTAAAAAAAATACACATATATATATTTATAGTTTTTTTTCTCAGAAAAAACTTTAAATATTTGGTAATTGATAATATTTAACTATATTATTTTTATAAACCATTCTAACAAAACTTATTTTGGTCTATTAATTTTGTTTTATTTGGATTTAGGTCCTATAATAATTCCTATCCTGTTGTAAACTCATAATTATGCCCCTATCCCTATATCTAATCATAATTTGTTTGAATCGCCTTTTTCTTATGCCTGATTTAATCTTGAACCCTTCCCGAATTCGGTTGAATAGACAGACTTTCAACAAAGTCTTCTTCGTTGATGATTTTTACTTATTTGCACATGTAATGACGGCTTATTGGGTTGACTTGGTTTGGTTTTTACCCATGTCATGGTTATGGTTGAGTTAAGTTTTTTCAACCTGACCTAATCTGACTCATGCATGCTCAAGCCCAAATAAGATAGGATGGGCTTTTCTGCCATCTAATCCATTTAACTCCACACCTTATAAAGGGTGCCCTGACATGGTGTGGGAGTCACATAATCCTAACTTTTCATTTTATATATAAAGGCCCATGGTTTAGACTTTAGACTATTGAGTAAAGAACTAAGAATCAAATAAGCTTGCTAATACAAGAGGGAAAAACTCCTATATACAGTGATGGGATGATCACCATGTTCATTCATCTGTTGTTGTGTTGGACGCCAGATCAGGCCCTTGATCACATGCCGACATTGAAACCTGCCAAACAACGTTAGATGAATAACTTAAGGAATTATGGATTACTTGACATCATGTGTTATCATGCCAACTATATAGAAATTGGTACAAGCACCCAAAACCAGGCAAGTTTGGTGCTTTAGAGATTGATCAAATGCAAAATTATTTTAATTGGAAGTCACCTTGGAGTGGTTGACAGATCGGTTTGCAAGTGGCATATTGTCGTGTGCAATGAATAGTTTAAAAGGCACAAGACACGAGTCTGCAATTGCTAGCATGAGCGAGTTGGGAGCTCAGGTACAGGAGTTGTGTGAGTACCATCTGTACTTCAACAATTTTCTTCTATAGTAAATTTGCTAATTGAGATTTGTCCCCTAACCGTTTTTACGTACTGTTTAGGGTTTTCAATCATTTTGTGAATATTAGCTACCTGTGTTTGTTTGTGTTTTTATGATTTAAGTGCTATACTATTTGAATATGTTTAACCATCAAACACTGTGATTTGAGCCTTGATTAATTAACTATTAAGATTAAGAATTGAATAAATCAATTAGAATTCAGTAATTAAGCCAATTTTTGGGGGGGGGGGGGGGGTTTAAATAGCGTTTTTTAAATAAAATACCAAAAGTGAAGTTTTTTTTTTTAATTAAAAAAAAAATCAGATTTGACTAAATTTGTATTAAGCATGGTAATGCATGAATGCTATCAGGGATTGAATTATGTAGGGACTAAGGGGGACCATGGCCCCCTATTTCCAAAATTATTAATTTATATATATATATTATTAAAATTAAAATCCCCCCCCCCCCCCCAACCCCATCCCCCAAAAAAAAACTTTTATGGAACTTTAAAAAGTTACAAAAGTTATAGTATCTCATAAAAAATAATGAGATTATAAATAGATTATACAAATTGTAAAAAAATACCCACTCAAATTCATTATTTTTTGAAAATAGTACATGACTATTCTTTAGTGATTCTAATACATTTTTTTTTCTTATTTTTCTAGTAATTAATTTTTTGATATTTGGGATAAGAAAGAATGCAAAGTTACATGAGATGTCAATTGAAAAGAAGATAAAGTTTTTTCGAGAATGTTTTTGGAATGATAGTTTCCTAAAATGGTTTTTGATCAATGTATTGCTTTGTTATTTGTGGGTCAAATAATTAGTATACATGAGAGGCATTTAGTGTATTCCATAAATTTGTTAATTAGTATTGTGAATGGTAAACAAAAATATAAAAAATTCAAATGTTTAAAAGGTTAATTCACTAAAGCAAAAATTATCTCAGGACACGTGAATAATACTAAATATATTACAAATACAACATAAGTGAGCAACAAAATTCTTTTTCTTTTTCTTTTTATATCAAATCTATAGATCTTTAACTACTTAATAACACATAACTTATTCAATTTTATATGAAAGAAACTAGTATATAAACAAAATGTACAATGTTTACAACATCCAAAAAAGAATTTCAATGAAGAATTTATTTTTTATAATTTTAGTTTGATTCTCTCTCAAAAAATATTAAAAATTCTGCACACATTTTCAAGCAAAATAGACACATTTTCAAGCAAAATAGCAAATGTATACATAATTACATATGAACATATGTCTACGTATGTGTGTGCGTGTGTATTTATTTTGTGATATGTGTTTATACAATATCATTTTTAAAGGATGTATTAGCTAGAAGTGTGTATGTATATATATATATATATTAGATTACTAGTATTTTTCATGGTTTTGAAACCCGAACCATTCATTGAACCGTAAAAGGGAGAGGTTCAAGGTTTTTAAGGTCGAACCGGGGTCGAACCATGATGATGTCATAATTAATTTAATAATTATTTTAAATATATATAAAAATATTAAATTAATAAAAAATAGAAAATGAAAATGAAAATGAAAATAGAAATTATTCATACAATTTCTTAAATTCACCAATTTTTTATAACAGACCCATCACCCCAAATATCCAAATACACAGTTGACAGTCCTCATATAGCTATATATATTCACAAAAACAAACATATATATACTCTCACATGCAATTATCACATAACATAATTGATCACAGATTATTTTACACAATAAAAATGAACCCCACAATCCAATTTGGGCAATAATTACACCAAAAAAAAAAGTTAACAGGAAATTTCAAATTGGCATTAGTAGCAATACCCAGATGATATGTTGCTTGATAACTTGAGAAAAATTGGCCAAAAAAAAAAAAAATAATAACATAAAAAATTTAATGTACCTTGCAAGAGCAGAGTCGAAATGAGTATGAGATTGGGATATGGGAGGAGTTGAGGAGGCCTGTTGAAGTTGAAGAATGGCAGATTGCCTTTCCAAGTAGGGCGTGGCGTGACGGTGACGAGGTAGAGATGTTGAATCGTTGATGATGGCGACGAGGTAGAGATGAGAGAGAGGCAGAGAGTGATTGAGAGAGGCTGAGCTGCGATCTGGGTTGAGATTGGTGGCCGACGGTGACGAGGCAAGGGTTTGAGAGAGTGAGCACTGAGGGAGAGGCAGAGAGCTGAGATTTGAGAGAGTGAGGCAAGGGTTTCAAGTGAGGACTGAGGAAGACCCAATTCCTATTCGTTTCACGGGTTTCAGCGTTTGCTCAATTCCCATAAGCCCAAACGACGCCGTATAGGAAAAAAAAAAAAGAGAATAGAGTTCAAACGGTGCCGTTTAAGAGCTGAAACAAAGGAACCGTATGACCCATCTGAACCGGTCACAGTTCATAGAACCGGGCGGTCAGATAGCGGTTCTTACGGTTCCCTGCTTTTTTTGCAAGGAACGGTTCTTCACCTTAAACAGACCGTAAATCTGAGGGGTTCAAGGTTTTTTTGGTAGGACCGTACGGTCTGGTTCGGGTTTAAGAACTATGGTCTTTTTATGTGGTATTATTATTCAGAAAAGATAAATTAATAAAAGAAAAGAAAAGAATACACAATCCTTTCACTTTCTGCGTTCACCATCTACGTTTTATCATATTCCACGACAAAACTTATACATCCCTTGGAGTGTCATTATGCTTTTTATGCAGATTTCTTCTGCAGCTCCCTTCTTTTTCCAGTTGCTTCTCTGTGTCTCAATCTCTCTTTCTCTAATGCAGTGCGACCGAGTGAGCTTAAAATCAATTACTCTAATGCATGCAGGCTACAGCCATTGATAATAAGCAGGTTCTCCAATACAATTTTGAAATTTCTCATCAGAGAAAAACTTATGTAGCCTAGTTTTGCATTTTTCTCTACTGGGCTAGGACAGAAGAGGAAGAGGAAGAAGAAGCACACGCAAGAACAACAACATCAATAATACTAATAACTCATAATATTATTCAGCAAAAAGGGAAAACTACAAGTGACCTTTATATAAACTAATAATAGTACTAGTGCAAGTCAAAGTGGCTCTATATATTGTATACATAATCCATGCCCGTTCTCATTTTCATTATAGTACTATTTTAGAGAAAACCCCACCCAAAAAAGAAACAAAAACATAGACTTTTATTGAAGCTAGTCTGCTTAACAAGCTGTTATTGAGTGCCCGTACGTACGTGAACAAAGTTAAGCTCCCCTCCATACCCATATTGCGTTAGACCTTAATAGCAGTGGAACAAGCTCATTCCTTAAGAGGAGGCTATTTACCTCAGTAGGGCCACCAATGAATTGCTGCCCTATGAACACAGCTGGTTCATTTTGCTTACGACCAAGTTGAGCCAGTGCACTCTCAATTTGCTGCCTGTTGGGCATCCTATCAAGATAGTACAACACAGGGTTTGCCCCAAACCCAGTTATCAGTGAGTTGACTGTGTGAGTCATTGGACAATTAATGTTCCTGCTGAAAATCACAACTGCGTTTTCAGCTACCAAGCCTGTCACTGCAGCCATTGGTTGTAATAAACAAAAAGAAGTTGGGAATGTTATAGTGTTTGTGAGTGTTGGTGTTTTGCAGTGAAGAGCGCTTGAGCTGCAATTGAGGCCTATTTATAATTTTATTGTAGAAGGTTTTAGTGTGGGTGTGGGGATGTATTATTCGTCCGGAAGAATATAATGTTCAAAAAAATAAAGTGATTGGATTCTTCGAGATCAACCTTCATGATTACTGGATAAAGACTTTTGGTTCTTTGGGAAAATAAGAATAACACGTTGCACATCATCTTCTTGTCAACGTTTTTCTGCTTCGTTAAGCTCAGTGTTGTCATATGGTATCTTACAATCATGGAATAACGAGCTGCAATTATTTATATAACTTTAATTTATTAACGAGTTGCATTTCTAATAATGCTATATTTGTCCTCAAGGCATATGTCCAAGATTTTGGTAATAGTGTCTTTGATTTTTTTTTTTCTTTTCTCTATTCCATTTTTGATTATTTGTCGGTTACATTACTAATTACACCATTTAACTTTGACTTATTTTGAAATTAGTCATTTAAGTTTTCAATCCTTTAACTAACATTCATTTTTGATAGTCTTTTTGTCCAATTTGCATCGTTAAGTACACCAAAATTAACGTCGTTTTGAAATGTATGGAAAAAAAAAAACTAAGACTAAGGGCAAGATAAGATAGAATTACAAGGTAAAATGACTAAATTAAAAATAAATTAAAGTTAAAGAACTTGATAAACACATTAAATTTAGAAGATGTAATTTGTAAGTTATCTCTTTTCTGTTTTGTTAAATGGAGTGTCCAATACTCTTAGACTTTGCACAATGAATTTTTATTTTCCTCTAAGTTTCTCATAAAATTTGCCATACTCTCTAGTTTGAAGCATCTCTGAAGGTGATAAAAATGAAAAAAGAAAAGTTTGGGTTTATCCAATTGGAAGCACCTTTTCTGCCCCGGTTAGATTCGCATGCAGTTCTATGCAAGAAAACCGAAAGCGGATTTAAAGAGAAGACAAGAAGAAATTTTGAAAAAAAAGATATTATGCTTTGGAAAAAAAGGTAATACGGCCCTAATATCATGAAAAAAATTCCAAGTAGAGACCGTACTAGACGGAGACAATTATTCCTTAAGGACCCACAACTTTACACATAGGACTAATGGGAAAAAAAGAAATGCCCCTTCAACATATATTTCCCACACAAAAATCATATGGTGGTTACTGTTTTAATCAACTGGGAGATTCCTATTTAACAAAAATCTTTATCCTCTTTGATTCATTGATTCTCTATGAAAAAGTATTTTTTGGTCGGTAATTAGATTATGAGCATGCTATTATATATACTAAAAAGACTGTAGAGTTAATCTGTAATCACAGTATAAATACAAGTATCACTGACCAAATTATTTCTTTCATTACATAGCTATTTATCAATGACCACTTTTTTATGTCTTGTTTTATCTATTTGAGTTATGGAAATAATGTATATTCTATTCATGGATTGTGAAAACACCAAATTACTTATAAAACAAAATGGTAAAAACACCGAAATTATTCATGTGTAAAGGTATTTAGCACAAAAGTTATTAGTATTTGTTAATTTGATAGTTATTATGGGACAGTGTGAATTTAAACTTTAGACGTTTTGAACTATGTTGTGTTTTGAAGGTTGACGTCTAATGTTTTGATTTGGTGTGATTTGTGATGTGAAAGATAATTGGAAGGCTTAGATCTAGATATGATGTGCCTAAACGACTTGTAGACCATGCAGTTATATCTTACATGAGTGTCATTGAGCCCTTATAAAGTATTTAGAGGGAATTTAGCACTAACGTTATTAATTAGTTTTTGTTAGACATGTCAAAGCACTTTTACCTGACCTATAGACAATACAAACTAAAACACACTTTCGATTCATAGTTATTCCATACGTATTTTTTCGTTTACGTGGAGTACATATCACATGTTTGCATAATGCTCTACCTATCAATGCAACTGAAAAGGCTATATTTTGATCTCTTAGCTTATTAGGCAGTGGATTGATTAAGTTACCCTAATTAACGATTTACGTAAACGGTATTATCACAGGTTAATCACCACAAACCCACATGCCATCATATGTAAAGTAGTAAACAATAAAGTAAAGAACACGAAATATATGGTGGCAAAATGAAAACGCAACGGAGATCATCTAAAAGAGAAACCACTACAGGGTTCCCTATTTCTAAGAAGGAATTTACTAATAGCACACAACACAAGCTCTCTAAAACTTTGAAGAAGTCCTTAATAAGCCCTTTTTAATTACATGTTTGAATGTATAACACGAATTTCAAGTCAACAATTGACTTATTTAATACATGTCAAATTTAGGATTTCTATATCTCAATCTAGGGCTGTCCACAGGTTGGTCTGGGTCGGGTTTGTGCCCAACTTGGACCGACCCGATCACTTTGGGTTTCTTATGCCCAAACCCATTGCCGGCCAGTGAACGGAGTTGGTTCGAGTGGTTGGATTTTCATCGGGTACAGATCAGTCCTCTATCAGTTTCAGGTTGTGAGAAAATTTGCCGAATTTTGCCAAAAGCCGCTGAATCTGGCGAGACCTGATCGGATCTTGACTATATCTAGGCGGATCTCAAAGAGAATCAGGTCGATCTTAGCGAGATCTGGCCGGATCTCGATGAGATCTCGGCGGATCTTGAAGAGATCAGGTCGATGTTTGTGAGATTTGGCCGAATTTCGATGAGATCTCAGCATATCTCGAAGATCAAATAGGTTTTGATGATTTTCCAGTTAGATGTGTTCTTGTTTTCTCAACAAATCGGACAGAAAATCAGCGACATTTCTCACAGATACGGTCGGGTAAGTTAAAATGGATTTCTCAGCCTTAAACCTGCCAACCGACCCGCCATTTTTGGGTTCAAGGGGTAGAGACCCGCCGTCGACCCATCACCGGCATCAGGTCGGCCAGTTGTCGGGCCGGATCAGACGGTTTTTGTAGGTGAGTTGGGTCTCGATTTTCTTGGACACCCTTATCTCAATCAAGTAAGTTTACTATCAAGGAAGTGTCAAAAACCTTGTTTCGATTTGTCGAGCTAGGATTGAAAGTCTGACAAAACCCATGCTTTGCTCGATCAAGCATCGATTGAATGGCAGTCAAAAGTCTTTTCTAGTCAAATTATAAACCTATTATGATATATCAATCAATAATCTTTTTATGAAATTTTTTAATTGGATAATATTTAATTTAAGATTTACTTTTAGTTAAAATGTTATCTAGCATAGTATGTTCTGTATTAATAAGAGTTCTTTATTGTTGTCATGTGTAATCACCAAAACTTAACAGATTATGCTGCACCATTGTGAGGTTACTGTATTTGAAGTTGTGTTATACGTTCCTGTTATTTGTAATTTATTCTAGGTAATTTTTGATGCAAAAATTCCTCTTCATGTACTTCTAGCTCCATAAAAAGACACATTTTACACAAATGTAATCCTTATCAGAGATAGAGATGGGAACATATTGGATAAAAGGTACATTTCTTAAAGTGGTTGTGGGGAAAATTTTAACTTTGGTGGATGCATGTGTAGAAGAAGAATATATAAGGAATGCGAGGACGGTTCCTAGCATCACAAACATAGATTAGATCAAGGTTGTAAGTCATTGTTTTTATAAATTATTCACCTTTCTCTCTCACCCCTGGCCCCCCCCCCCCTCTCTCTCTCTCTCTCTCTCTCTCTCAGTGACAAAGATGGTTGACAACTATTTGTATGCTTCTCCTTTTATGCTTTTATAGATGCGAAATAGGAAAGTCTCCACCAAGTATAGTTTTTTCAAGCATGAAATATGATAAATAACTCAAACACATGGCAATATGACTCAACTTTTTTTAATGCTTTTCAAGATGGAGGACAGAAAAAAAGTTCTCCAAAACCTAACTTTTCCATGTATAGAACCTGATATATGCAACTCGATGCAAATGAAGACATAAAAGATCTTTGCCTAATAATATTATTCTTGGCAAATCTAATTATTCTCCACAATTATAATCAAGATTGATCACTGCAAGATGGGGTCAATTTCTGTGTCAAAATTCCCCAGGCGGTTTCTGGTATCTTTAGTACATAAACTACTGTTAATTTACTTCTTCATTCAACCTACCACAATGTTCACTATTGCGTAATGCCCAATCTTTGAGCATGATGTGATCCTTTATGGGGCTTTGGCATGCAACACATGCATGTTCCACGGTTCTTCATCAAGATTTGGTTGTGCATTATCACCAAATATTCATGCATGCATGTTTTGATTGAACGAATATGTTCTAATTAATTTACAAATGGATTCACATGTGCATGCAGACGATACTTATTTCAGCAGCATTTGATGAATTAATTGTTTCAATATATTTGTTCCCATGTCATAAGGGTGTACATGATATGGCTATTGTATGGTGAACGGATCCACCAGCCCATTATCCGAGGGCCCACGGGCTGTGGATCACATGTGGGCCATACCATTGACCCAACCCATGTTGTTCGGCCTAGGGATAACCAGGAAACTATTATAATCTTGGGGTCTAGTGTTGCTCAGAGCCTGTTTCTAATGTATCTTGGTAATGCCTTAGGAGAGATCGTTTGCTAAGCACTATCTGAAGTCAGTTGTGAGTTCCAAAACCGACATACCTGTTCCCAAAATGGGACCTCTTTTTTGTTAGGAATAATCACAAAGGGGTCCCACTTGCATGAAAAGCCACTCTATGCAATCATGACAAATCCACTAAGAACGCCTATAAATAGAGGAGAAGAGGAAGGAGAGGGGGTTGGACATTTTTGAGTGAGATATCAGAAAGAAAGAGAAAAAAACTAAGAAAGAGAGAGAGCTTACTTGGGAATCACTAGGGAATTGTCAATAAGGCAGAAGAATTGCATTTTTAGGAACTTCTTGTTAGAGGATATCCATAACCCACACAATAACAAATAGATTGTGAGCACAACTTGACAAACAGTCCATTAACTAAGTTGTACATGCCACAACTATCACCAGTGATATTCTTAGATATGTCTTGTGTTGAAAAGGAGATGCATGTGAATAGTTGTTCAACAAGTGTAATAGAGAAAAATTTAGGTACATAATTTTTTGGTGTTAAAACTTATTAGGTTTTTCAATTAAGTTCAATTACATAATTGTATTAACTAATACATAACAAAAATGTTGTCTTTTTCAATGCATATTAAATTTAACCATGTGGATAAACAATACCTAAGGAATTTGTACCTAAGTTTTAGTCAGACTAATATATTAATCAGGTCAAGTGCAAATATATGCAGTGATTGGGTGAGACATGGGTTTATTAATAAAGTCATGACAACCTGGTTAGAACTGCTAGAGGGAAAAGGTAATTACACATTTTTTAACTTGGGCACATATTGCTGGCTTGAGTTACTCAAACTCGTGGTTTATGGTTTTGATCTTATTTATGGAAATGACTGTTGTGTTTGCAACCTATTGAGTGCTTTAAAGGCTCAGGCTTAATTAACCAAGGAAATACTAAATAAAGTGACATCAGGAACTTCGTGTTACATGCATCTCATGTCACTTCCATGAGTTCATGTTGGCTATTCAATTAACGAAAAATTAAATAGCAAAAAGCAATCTTGATTTAGTTTCCTGGTAAGGATGTTTTCGTGTATATGCTGCGGTGGACCCTGACCATATATTCCCATAATATCCTTGTTTCCACCTAGAAGTTTCTCCTATAATGACCTATATATGTTAGGTCATTTTAGGTTATGTTCAAATTGCCCCTTAATTATTACATTGGTTTGTCAAAACACTTGCATCTGATAATCAAAAGGAGCCATAAATGATTTGGTTAAAGGATTGACATATATTATATACTGAGTCAAATACAGGTTTCTCTCTTGAACATAGTTAAAGAAGACAGGAGTTAAACACAAAAATTGCCGCCCGGAGAAGAAGAAAAGGACGCGGGGGGAGGGGGTTGTATACAACTAGAAGTGAACTAAATTAGATGCTCTATCTATAAATCATCAGAACGCTGCCAGTTCTCAGTTCAAGTTTATTACTATACCGAAAAATGGAAATTGATAACTTTCTAGTACTTAATTTCCATTCCAAAGCCATATAGCTTTAGCCCTTATAAGCAGTGGAACAAGCTTGCTCTTGACTTGGAGAGTCATAACCTCATCTGCACCACCAATGAGTTCTTGCCCTATGAACACTGCCGGTACGCTTGGCCGACACCCCAGCTGTAGTAATGCCCTCTCAATTTGCTGTCCATTTGATATCCTATCGATCTCATAAACTGCAGGGTTTGCCCCAAAGCTACACATGAGTGACTTGATAGAGTGGCTCATGCAGCAAGAGCTCTTGCTGAAGATCACAACAGGCTTTTCAGCCACCAACCTTTGTACTATATCCATTGCTATCGATCTGTAACTATTAAAGGAGTTAGAAATGTGTGTGTTTTATGAAGCTTGTGATTGCTTTGAGGAATTGAGCTCGGTTTGGTGGTTTTATTTATACTGTCCAAGCTAGTGTGCCGAGGATTGCATAATTCCCCAGATAGAATAACTTCCTAAAGGGAATAATAAAACAATCCAGAATATATACCACTGTGTTCCCACATGGCCCTCCCTGGCTTTTTGCATGTAATTACAAGTTGCCTATTAGCATGTTCATGTGTGTCTAACTATCATTTTGGGCCTAGCTTAAGGTTAGTGTTGTCATCAAAACTTTCATGGAATAAGTAACAAGTGGCAAAACTTAATAAATTGACAAAAAAAAGTTGACAATATTGTGGAAGTACATTCCTAAATGCCAAACATATTACAAAGGTAAAAAGCAATGGATAAATATATTAGAGATACCCATAATGGATTTTCACTAAGATTGGAATGATTTTGTAGAAGCAATTTGTTAACCAAAGCAATCTAACTTTATTTTTAGATACAAGCACTACAAAAAACTCGTCCTACGCTATAGTTGTTTTTTCTAGTGCTTTACAAAACTGCCGTCAACCTATAACAGCGCTTTTAAAAACTGTTGAAATAGGTTGACTTATTACGGCAGTTTAAAACCAATGCTTGATAAACCGCTGCTACACGTCTCCTATGGTAGTAGTTTTCAAAGCTGCTAGTATAGGTGGAACTACTACAACGTTTTAAAACCACTGTTATAAGGTTGAATTTTTAATTTTTTTAATTTTTTTCATTGTAAACAGCCTATTCCAGTGCTATAGATTTCTTCAATTAGAATACCTATCTTGGGGGTTTTAAAATCGCTACTTTAGGATTCTTCATATGTAAAGCCTATTCCAGCGATTTCAAATCCGCCATATAGGTTTCAAATTAAAATAATTATTTCCTATTAATTATTATATTTTTTAATTATTATTGTTACATTAATTATTTTATTTTATTTTAAATGACCTATTATAGAGCTTTCAAAAGCGTTGTAATAGAGGTTTTAAACTCTTTTTTTTTCCCTCGGTGGATGGCCTATTAGCTTATTTTGCTATTTGCATATATTTAGGGCGCCATATATGAGGTCGGTAATGGAGTTGAGTTTATTCATTTGAGTAGAACTTTTTTTTCCCACATAAACTAGATTGGCATCTAGTTCAAATAAGAAGAAAAGAGAAAAAGGAAAAAAAAAAAAAAAAATGAAAGCCAATAGAAAGTGAAGAAAAAGGAGAGAATGCGATTGAAAGATGCTTAATAAAAGTACTTTTCCCCTAATAGCATTGGAAATCCACAATTTTCCGTACAACTCATGTGATCTATTTTTCACATTGCACTAATTGAAAAAGTATGTGTCACTAAGATATTCTCTGCATGGGACAAAAAATAGTGCATTTTACTTTAAACAAGGCAAGTAGCCAATTATAGTATTATGATTGGTATGATATTAAAAAAAACAGAGTATTATATATTGACGTTTTAGGCATGTGAGGATAGCTAGTGTGATTACAGTAAAAGCTTGCCAATTGATGCCCACAGATCCAGACAGTTGAAAACAAAGTATAGGGCTTAATTTGTTATATTATCATTTTGAATATCCTGAATTAACAACATGGGACAATCTGTTGATTTTGATTTGTGAGATACGGTCCTTAATGCTTTCTAAAGAGGTAATCTATTCATTGACAAATGCAAAACGTATATTAGAAAATCTAATTTAGAAAATAAAATTATGTAGAAACCTTTATAGCATAATAAAAAAATTTTAGAAATTTCTTTTTGTAGAAAGTAGTGCATACAATTTAACTATCAATTTTGGCTTCTTTTTTTTTTTTTTTAAAGAATATATATTGATCAAATGACACTTTATGGGTAATATAATTATTCTACATGCTTTCGGTGATTTTATCCATTACTTTCAGAACAATATATAAGGCTATATCTTCCCCCTAACTTTTAGTTAGTCAATACAATCTTTTTTTCTTTTTTTTAAGGTGTACTTAGTCAAAATCTTATTGCTTGTTTGCTGAGCAAATTATTTGGAGGGATATATATATATATATATATATATATATATAAACACACATATATGCACACACATTTCATAATAATTAATTATAATTATGTAAACATTTCTATAATTCTCGTATGGTTGATTGACACAAAAGATAAACTGTCAACATTTTGATTTAATTTGATATTAACCCGCTTGTGTAACCAAATGATATATTTTTTCCTTATGAAGGACATTTAAAGTTAAATCAATAATCATTATCAAACTAAGATTTTTTTTTTTTGAGAATTTTATCAAAATAAGAGTTTTTTTTTTTTTTTTTGAGAATGAAACTTGGCAACTTTAATTAGAAACTTCAGCCAATATCAGCTTCCTGTATAGAATAAAGGTGTGGAGGAATATTATCCACCCACATCGTGTAACCACTAACATGTCTTGGTATGTTTAGCTAAGTTATGAGCAACATAATTACCAATTCATCGTACATGAGAAAAGGAAATATAGTTGGCTTCTGTCATAGTTTTTACTAACTCAAGAATATGACCAAACAAAGAAAGGGACCTCTCCTTACTACAAAGGGTCTTGATCACTAAATTTGAGTCGCCTTCAAGGATGAAAGGGGAACAACCTATCTCCAAGGTGAAAGAGACAACCCAAGCTGCTGCTAATGCTTCAACCATGTCAGAGGAAAATGGGAGGTGAATCTGCTCTGACAAAGACGCTATGACTTGACCTCGGCTGTCCCGAATCACCATGCCTAGTCCAGCTCTACCAATATCTTTGAAATTCACTCTGTCAAAGTTTACCTTCCAGAATGTGAAGGAGGTGGTGACTGTTTTCTTCATAAGGGAGCATTGAAGGATAGTGGAGGTAAGGTTGTAGTATTTGCGTTGTTGAACTCTTGCAGGGCTTGCTGGGTGTTCACGGCAACCTGTGATGCTGGAAATCTGTATTGTTAACTTTGATATGATTTCGGCCGAACCAAATCGTCCACAATAGCATTGCCAGCTTTCCAGATTTTTTCCTTTGGTCTGGGCCTGCAGCAGGAGCTTTGGAATAGTTAACAGACCTTGAGGCAGGTGAAACCTGTACTCTAGGAAGGCATTCCATATGAAATAATTCTGGGTAGTCCCACAATGCATGCACCAGATTCGCTAAATCTTGGTTGTAGTGATCATAGGTGTCCGGCATCAAAATCTCTCTATTCTTTAAATTTTCCTTCACTGGTAAAGCACCTCGGCATGACCTCTAGAGAAAATTTTTAATTTTGTTTGGGATAGATAAACTCCAAACTAATTTCCATATTCCACCATGAGGATTCGGGCTTGCATTGGCTGAATTTGTAGAGTTCTCCTTAGCTAGAAACTTGTTACCTAATTGTACCGAATATTGACTTGAGGAAGTATAAGGCCATATGAGTTTATCATCACAGGAGAGTTTGCACAGTGGAATACTTCTTGTTAGATCAGCTTCAAGGGGGTTAAACAGCCCTTGTAAAAGGCTTAAATCCCATTGCCTAGAGTACGGGTCAATGAGATCTACCACCTTTGCTTCCTCAAAGCCATCAACCATTGGGGACAAAATTCTTGGATGGTCCGAGGATGGTAACCATGAGCCAAACCCCAATTGACTCACCACTACCCACTCTACACCTAACACCTTTTAAAAGGACATCTCGACCTCTTAAGATGCTATGCCATGCATAAGACCCAGAACTAGAATAAGAGGCTTCCATAATTGAACAATTGGGATTTTGAATTCCTGGTCTCACTGGGAAAAATCTTTAATTAGATTCAAGATCAAATCTATACTCTATAAGGACTATTATTTTTTGTTAGATTACTATCTCTAAGTTTATGTGACTTAATATAGCAAAATTTCCATTAGCCTTTGATATTCTTTCTAGGAACCTTTATAATTCTGAGTAAGGTAAGCTCCAACCACAAATCCAACAAAATTGGCACAACTCAATCCGCACATTGGGTTGGTTGTTTTTGGGTTGGGTTGGAATTTTATTGAGTTTTGGGTTAGGTCAAATTTGGGTTACTAATTTTTTCAATCCATCTAACCTAACCTAACACAACCCAACTCACCATATATATAAGTTTATCTTATTATTCTTATTTTAGTTTTTTAAATTGATTTAATTTGGTATATTGATAATTAATAGTTTAGATAAGTTTGAAAATTTCAAATATAATTTAGCATGTGAATTGTAATAATTTATTAAAAAAATATTTTGTCTTTCTTTCATTACCAACAATAATAATCATATTTATTTATTTTATGCATGTGAAAATTATAAGTCAACTTGTAACCCATCAACCCATAACCCAATTGATATGAACCACTCACAACTTGTTTATGACGACTTGTTTCTAACCCAAATACTATCTAACATATTACTCAAATAAACCGACTTGACTTGTTTGCTTGGACTATCATTACAAAAAAATCATTCTATTACATCGTTTTTTTCTTGGCGCTTTTAAAAACTGCTGTAATAGAGGAGCCTGTAGTAGCGCTTTTCGAAACTGCTGGTATAGGAAGTCCTATTGCGGTAGCTCAAAATCGGAGCTTTATTAATCACTGCAATAGGAGGCCTATAGCGGCGGTTTCCAAAAACGCTCGTATAAGGAAACCAATTGCAGCATTTTACAATTGCCGCTATAGGTTAGGTTTATCGTTTTTTTTTTTAATTACTTTAATTTTTGAAAGTATCCTATCCTGACACTTCAAAAGCGCTAGAATATGGTCATTCTATCCCAGTGCTCTAAAAGCCCTAGAATAGGATTACTCATTTCCCTTATGAGAGAGACCTATCCTGGCGCTTTTGGAAATGCTGGCAGAGGGTTAATCTATCTTGGCGTTTTAGAAAAGCGCTGGAATAGGGTTACCCTATTCCCTTATGATGGAGACCTATCCCGGCGCTTTTGGAAGCGTTGAATAGGGTCCACCTATTTCCTTATGTGATTGACCTATCCCAGTGCTTTTGAAAGCACTGTAATAGGATTTACTCATTCCCTTATGTGATTTACCTATCTTAGTAATTCTAAAAGCACTGTAATAGGGTTTACTACTTCCCTTATGTGATTTACCTATCCTAATGCTTTTAAAGGCCCTAGAATAGGGTTTACTCGTTCCATTAGGTGAGTGACCTATTCTAGTGCTTTTAAAAGCGTTGTAATAAGGTTTACTCATTTTTTTTTTTTGTGTAACCTATTTCAACTTTTTTTTTCTTTTTCTTTTGGTCATTTTGTAGGTTTCGAGATTATTTTGGTCATTTTTAGGTTTTGGGGGTATTTTGATTATTTTTTAGGTTTCAGGGGTATTTTGGTCATTTTTTGGGTTTTGGGGGTAATTTTGTCATTTTTTATGTTTCGGGGGGGGGGTATTTTTGTAATTTTTAGGATTTCAGGGGTATTTTTGTCATTTTTTAGGTTTGGGATATTTTGGTCATTTTTTGGGTTTGAGTATATTTTGGTCATTTTTTTGGGTTTCGGGGATATTTTGGTAAATTTTTGGGTTTAGGATGTGTATTGGTCATTTTTTGGGTTTCAGGGGCATTTTTGTAATTTTTTGGTTTTAGGGGGTATTTTGGTCATTTTTTTAGGTTTTGGGGGGTATTTTGGTCATTTTCTGGGTTTCGGGGATATTTTGGTAAATTTTTGGGTTTATGAGGTGTATTAGTCATTTCTTTGGGTTTCGGGGGTATTTTGGTCATTTTTTGGGTGTTGGGGGGGTATTTTGGTAATTTTTGGGTTTTGGGAGTATTTTGGTCATTCTTTGGGTTTAGGAACTGTACTGGTCATTTTTGGGTTTCGGGGGTATTTTGATAATTTTTGGGTTTCGGAGGTATTTTGATCTTTTTTGGTTTCGAGGGTATTTTGGTCATTTTTTGGGTTTTGAGGGTATTTTGGTAATTTTTAAATTTGGGGGTATTTTGGTCATTTTTGAAGATTTTAGAGTACTTTGGTCACTTTCACTTTAGTGGCATTTTGGTAATTTTAATAATTGGGTAATTGGGTGGTTTGAGGTTTACCCATAATAATTGGGTTGGGTTGAATTTGGGTTAGAAACAATTAGTTAAATGAGTTTTAATGGGTAAATGGGTTATACATACCCAACCCAATTAGGCCCACTCTAAACCCACCCATTTGCCTCCCTTAGTAAATGAGTAAACAATAGAATTTATTTATTTGAGTTAATTTCTATTATAAATTTATAAAATTAGAT
The DNA here is from genome assembly GCA_032878915.1 of Castanopsis chinensis. NCBI lineage: Eukaryota > Viridiplantae > Streptophyta > Magnoliopsida > Fagales > Fagaceae > Castanopsis > Castanopsis chinensis. Next base: position 16,617,623 of record JAVQMG010000115.1, on the reverse strand, counting down.
TCACCAATCCAATTGTTATAAATCATATATAATTTTTACTACAAATTGAACTATTTATTTTGTCAATATTTAAAAAAATAATTTTATGTCTTGTAAACCATTTAGACAATCCAATCTCAAGTTCATGTAAGTATATTTTACAGATCCATATATATATAAAATTATATATATATATATATATAATTATAATTATACACACAATCAAGCTTCATATTTCAAGCTTTTTACAAAATATAATTTATTTGAATTTAACTTGTTTAATTAGTGAAACTTAAGTAGTTTTGCTCAGCTTTTATAAACCTACTAAACATGTTAGAGATTTTTTATTTTATTTTATTTTTTATTTATTTTTGAATGGGCCATCATCGATTGCTAGTGATGAGCCAAGTTAATACATCATACATTTGTTAGGTACATGTGGTGGAGATCTTGCACTGCTTTAATTTGTTTGTTATTTGATGTAACTTTAACTACATTTTATATTCAAGAATTTCTTCTCTATCAATTTTGTGCAAGTATTCACTTCGCCAACCAAAATTATTCTGCAAAAATAAGGCATATTGCATACGAAGAGATGAAGTATATTTATGGTAAAGTGGAGTATGCGGCAATGTCTATTTTGGTGGATGCATGTCGACAATTAGAATCTAATAAACGATTTTTGCAAATATATAATATAAGCATATAAGACATAAAAATGTACGTTTAGGGGCAGCAATCTCTCTCAATATCAGCATAAGAAGATAAACAAGAAAAGGGAAGCTTCTTTCCTGAAAAAATATGAACTCTTATAAAAATTGAGATTGATAGCATAACAAGATAAACAAACTTTAGCAGTCACACAATAACTCCCCTGGTGGATGAAGGCATCTTTATGCAGGAGCTGTTGTTTTCTTCTTTACTCAGATCACGTGGTTTAGTATTCCATATATTCTTTGTCTTTGTGCATGATGTGATTCAGTCATTTTATGATTGAATAGATGTTTCTGATGAATGAAAATACTACTAAATTACTAACAAAAGGGCATTTTATGAATCCTTAAAACTGTTTTCTTCCATTTATGAAGTGGGTGAACAATACCTTGCTTTCATCATTGAAAATCTGGATTACTATTGAGTATAGCACTCTCAATATCAGGTTATACACAAACACTTGATTAATGGGACTGAATTATAGAGAGGTTTCCACTTTCCAATATTGGTTTTCACACAAAATTACTTATCAAAGGAGCTGTGGTAAGTGAATTTGGTGAGAGATAGACATGCATTATAGTACTTGACAGTTAAAGTTCCACTTCCACTTGAATTTAGTTTGAGAAAAAAAAAAGGTTGTTATTCCACTCAGCCAAAAAGAAAGAGTACAAGTAGTGTTACAAAACACCACTTATTCAAGCCCTAGTAGCATTATATTATAGAAACATGGTGTTGAAGTTCGATGCAGAAGTTATTTACTTTTATTCCAAATCCATATCTTTGGACCTTATGAGTAATGGGACTAGCTCATTCCTTACTTGGAGGCTCATAACCTCATTTGCACCACCAATGAACTCTTGCCCTATGAACACAGCTAGTACGCTTGGTTGACACCCTAACTACAACAGTGCTCTTTCAATTTGCCATCTATTTGGTATCTGATCAAGCTCATAGACTGTAGGGTTTTCCCCAAAGCTACATATTAGTGAATTTATGGAGTGACTCATGCAGGAAGAGCTCTTGCTGAAGATCACTATTGGCTTTTCAGCCACCAACCCTGTCACCACATCCATTGTTATGAAGGTTGAAAAAGTAGGAAAATGTGAGTATGTATCTTTTGAAGCTTGTGAAGTGAGTTAGTATGAGGCTTTGCTTTGAGGAACTTGAGCTCCAATTGGTGTCTATATATAGATCATTTTTTAGGAAGAAGATATCTCAATGCATTCCAAACTTACCCTTTATGATTACTTGACAATGACTTAAGTGGCTTTTTGCACATTGAAGAGCAAGTTGTACTATAGCATATCTGTTTGTGTAAATGTACTCAACCATCATCTTGACTACGTTAAGTTAGTGTAGTCATTCTGGGAATTTCACAGAATAACAAGTTGCATATATCAGAATATTAACATGCAAAATGTTATCACTGATCACAATGGTGGGGGAGTACAGTCCTTAATGCCAAAGACTAATATCCCTTTTCAAGTTTTGAATTAAGTGATTAATATAGAGTTTTAAATATATCATACAACAAAGACAAAGAGGGAGGTGTTAGAAGATTAATGGAATGCTCATGCATGACACTTTCTAAGCCATACCAGCTGATACCCTATGTAAGAACCTTTAAGCTAGCTGAGCCACTTTACATTTCATTTGTGTTTTGGTGTGGAAAAAAATTGTTGTATTTGATACGACAAAAAATGAAATGGAAAATGGTTTTTTATTTTTTATTTCAAAAAACAAACCCAAAACAGTGAAACGCTCATAAAGAGGTGAAAACACATATTCCAAAACTTTACATTCTTAATAGATTATTACAAATTTAATAGATTATTACAAATAAACTCCACATCACAAATAAAGTCTAAATGATAACTTCTCTCTCTTCGCTCTTCTCTCTCTATAGATCAACCATTGATTGATATTAACTTTTTTCAAATGACATATTTTTTCTCTAATTAATCGTTTTTCCACATACTTTTTCTTGTAGATTTTGAATTTAAAATTTGGCTTTCAATTGAGACTCCTAAATGATCCAAATATATATTTTTTAATTTTGGGTTTATTTATTTATTTATTTATTTATTTTTATCATGAATACAAAATTTTACTCATAAAATTATTTGAATTACAAGATATATGTGAGTTAAACAACAAAATTCTTTCATACTCATTTTCACGTTATAACTAAATATATATGAAAACACACTACAAAAAAATGGCCTATTGCGGTGGGCCAAAACCGCCGCTATAGGTACATTTGACCTTTAGCGGCGGGGGCTATTGCGGCGGCCCAACTCGCCAGCCTTGAGGTGCCGTAATAGCTCTCTTGCGGCGGTACCAAAAAGCACCGCTATAGAAACGCCTTTTAGTGGCAGTTTTGGTCTATTGCGGTGGGCATAAAACCGTCGCCATATGGCGTTCGAATTCATGTCAAATGACTTTTAGCGGTAGGTCATGCTCGCCGCTATTGGTATCTACATTTAGCGGAGGGTACATAGCGCTGCTATAGGCAATCAAGTAAAACAGACTAATTGCACCTATAGCGGCGCTTAAAGCCCGCCGCTATATGTTTGTACCTTTAGCGGCGGGTTAAAACACTGCTATATGTATGTACCTATTGCGGCGTGTCTACCCGCCGCTAAAGGTACAAACACATAGTGGCGGGCTTTAAGCGCCGCTATAGGGTTTCATTTAATGCATAAATTGTGAACCTATTGCAGTGCTTTTTGACCACCGCTATAGGTTTTTTTTCCCCCCTCCCAGTGAGCTTTAAAACCACTGTTTACATCTAATATATTGTTCAACCTGTTACAAAGAACCTGTTTTGCATCAAATATTTTGTTCAAACCTGTTACAAAGAGCCTGTAATAGTTTTGACTCTACTAACACAATACCACAAATGTCTCCAAACTAACCACAAATGTAATTAATTAACAACGCCACAAATGTCTCCAAACTACGTAATATTAACATAAAAATATATTATCAAATACATAACATTGTCTCTAATCACCATCATAAGATTAACAAAAAAAGATGAGGTCTTTTGAATAAAACAACCGTTCAAATTAAGCTAATACTATAATCAAAGTTCCAAAGTGTTTAAAAAATATCCTTCAACACTTGCAAAAAATGCGGTTGTTCTTCCATAGTTCTTTGTACACAAAAAATTCCTCAAACACCAAGATAAAACTTATAAGTTGCTTAGTTGATAAGATGCGGCTGATGATTTTGGCAGAGCTGGAGAATGTTCGGCCGAAGGAACATCCTACATATAAAGTATGGTTACTTAATAAGTGCATATAAATGGAATAGAATGAGAAGAAAATATAACCAAGACAAAAAATGTCTTCAAAATTGTATGATCTTGATTTACACTTACATACTTCAATAACAATAACAATAACAATAACAATAATAGAACTTTATGCTCAAATTTTTTTTTTTTTTTTGAAAACAATATTCAAGAAGAATTAAACATTAATAATGATTATATCTAAATAATAGATACATCAACAATTTGGTCTCAATTGATGAAAGTATATTACAATGAACTATATATTGTCACCTATCATCCAATGATTTCAATACTTTTGTTTCTCATGCTAGTGTATGCAGCACTTGTACTAGTATAATAACTACAGCCAACAGAGAGTAGGTGAACTAAAGAGCCTGTATGTTATTGTGCCAGTAAATATTACATTTTCAATAGATGTTGCTTAAATTTTTTTTTTAATCTTTATCTTGCAACTAAACTTTCAAGTTCAATTTTGTATTCTTTCTAAAAAAATGCATTTTTATTCTTTCTAAAGTAAAAATGTCTTCAAAACATTGACTAAGTCTTTGTTAATATTCCCGATTGCATTGAGGAGAAATTTGTTGCATTTGTTGAAGCATGCGAGCCATTCTTTGCTCTATTTCTTTGAATTGACTAAGTCTTTGCTTCATTTCATCAAAACCCACTAGTTTCTCCCCCATAGTAGCCATGGAAGCTTTCAGTTGTGCAACTTCATTGTCCCTTGCTTGACTTGAGTGTATTTCAATGTTTGTGAGAGCACAGTTGCTACTTCGACCATTTGGACTTGGACCAAATCCCACCCCACGAATACGACCTTTACGCTCGTTACCCATCACTTTGGCAAACACATCATCTGTTGACCATGCAATACTACTACTCGTGTCAGATGACTGTAATTGATTCGAAGAATCAACCAACAATTCCTTCATTTTGTCCTGATATGTGGGTTTGAGCAAAACAAAAGAAGTTAGAAATCATATAGTTAAAATTACCCCACAACATACATATACATATATATATATATATATATATATAGGATGGGACATGGGATTTCAAAAAAGCTACACAATTGTTCAAACAATCACATGGGATTTCATCTTATGCTTGGTTTTTGTCAAAAAAGACATGCTTGTTCAAAAGTTATATACAATATTTTGCAAGACTTCTAAGACTTGAATTATTTGAATAAAGCTCATCTTACACAAGTGGTAGTATTGTTTCTATATACAATATTGTTTCTTGAATTTCTATTTTGTTTATCCCATTTACAATGGAGAAATTACTCACCATTTTTGCTTTCACTATAGGGTTAACTGTAGTTCCATCTTTACGAGTATGTAGTATTTGATATAATACTGCACGCTCAACAAGTTGTCCATCCGTTTTTGCCTACATTATGAACAACATATTTATGTAATGATGATACAAAGTTCCACATAAACTTTAGGAGAAGTTGAAATCATTTAAAAAAGCGTTATAATACTTATTCCATTTTTTGCAGCATGCACAGCATAGCTACAAGAGCCAGCAGTATGTAAGTCATCTTGTTTAGAACGACGTTCCTTATTCTTCTCTGACTCTATCTACATTCAACAAAATTATATGTTTATATATAGTATGCTTTAAGGATCTAAAGCCACCTTTAGCTAAAGCCAAACTGCTCTAAAATATCATTTGGTATCTATTGGAAACCAAAGTAAAAGAATGAGAGGAACTGCATGATAATAAACCGTAACAATTTGATAATAAAAGCTTCACTTGCAGCATTATAGTGGACAGCAAAACATTAAACACCACACACTTGCCTTTGTTTTAGAACCTTGAGACAAATTAGCATTTACCACCTCCAAGACTTCTACCAAATTAAACAAATATGAAACACAACTTCTCACATATACCAGTTTCACAAAAAGCCCACATAAAACTAACAAATCCTATTTGAAAGCAATCCAATATGTATTCTCTCAATTTCTCAATAATCATTCTCCTTTTGGTATGATCCATGATGGAAAAGAGGGAAAAAACAAACATACCACTGCATCATTAGTATATCAATGATCAACAAGTATATCCCAATCTTGTGATATGCATCCCTTGGGTGGGTTGTTCTTTACTCGTGCTTTGTTTCTTGAATGGGGTATATAATGTCGTTTCTTCATCCTAGACTTATGATCCCTCCAAGCCTTTCCAATTTTTTGCAAGGTAAATGTCTTCAGAGCCGCATATGCAATAGGATTAATAAGGACACTGTATTTTCAATACAATCAAATAGTTGAGTTATCAAATTACAAATGTGTTCATGCTAAAATATTTATGTAAAACGCAGTACAAAATGTCATAATTACAAGTATTATAACTTCTTTAATACCTCTACAACACGCCAACACTCTTCTTTAAGTTCTTTTGGCATGTCCTTCCAATTAAGATGTCTAATCGGGCACATGAGTGGTTTTCGTGCAATCGTGCCCAAGAAACCAGTAAAAGTCCTCGCCCCATCATCAACCGGCTGATGCATACTATTTAGTGGCAACTCCATTTCTTCATCATCGGGAAGATCCCAAACATCCAAGTACTTGCTTGGCCCACGAGTGACACGTACAGCTGGTTGCACATCTAAATTTTGAAGGAGACAATATCAACCAATGTTAAACAACAAAGCATGAAATGCTAAGGATGAGTCTAAATATTCTATTAAACAAGTGGTTAGTACTTTGCTTATGACCAATTAAAAACTTTGGTTCAATTAAAAAATTGAACCATGCAAAAGCCTATATGTTTCATAAAATTTCATATAAGGGTTCACAACTTACATGCCCATACCTTGTGTATGAATGGTAAACTATTAAGTAAAAAGCTCATACCCTGTGTAGAAGCTTCATGTGTTTCTTGGTCCCCCACTTCATCCACATCTTGTGAAGAAGCTCTTTACAATGTTAAACTCTTAGAACGCGTGCGTAGATTTGCTTTTCGCCTTCCCATTTCAAGTGTCGAAGTCTAAAATAAACAATTATATAAGGACAATGACAAGTAATGGTACAAGTAAAGCTTCTCATAGAGCAAATCTATATAAGACTACCCTTAAACAAATTATCTTTAGTCATTCACTTTTAGCTATGTTCCTAATCAAACAATGAATTTAAATGCATAGAGGAGTTATCAATACATTTGGTAACTATAATATCATTACTAGCAATATTCTTTAGGAATGGACATCTCTTTAAATATACAATTCCATTTTAGCGTTCCACATGTGTGAAAAAAGATAGAGAGAAGCCCTTAAAATGAATTAATCAAATAAGAATAACTCAACAACAATCATCCAATATTACACAAAATAGTCAGCACTCCCAATATCAGTTAAAACCACCTTATTACTCCATGCAAACCACTTGCTTGCCTAATTCAACAACCCACCAAAAACACACACACACACACACACACACACACACACACACACACACACACACACACACACACAGAGAGAGAGTTCCTTAATTCTTTCACCAACTTCACTTGCTTTAATCACACGAACTTATAGTGCCTCTTCTTTTTGCAATCTGCCAATAAGAAAAGAATATATATATATATATATATATAAACCTAAGTTAATTTTCAAACAAGACTTACTTCAAAGCAATTTAGCTGAGAGTGAGTCACAAAGGAAGCATATCTAGAAACAACAAACAAGTTTGTGTTATGCAAGATGAATTATAAAACAGCTTCAACTACAAACTCTTGAGTGCAAACAGAATAATATATATATATATATATATATATAATTTTATTGAAAAAAGAAAAAGCATTACAAACAGAACCACACCCAACTAACTTGGAGTCGGGTCTTAACAGCCCATTGGATTTGTTGTGATGGAAGTGGAAGCCCTAGCACCCGCAACAACTAGTATATTTGCACCAAAGTAATAAAAAAAAAAAAAAAACTTGGTATGAAATTACTGCATAATCTCATTGAATGAAATTACTAATAATCTCATTAATAGCATCCAAAAGATAATAAAAAAAAAATGCATATTAGGAATTTCACAAGATCCTTAGCAATATTAAAACATAAAGGTTTGGTTTATTCTTGAGAATTTTGTTTACAGAAAATTAATTTGATACAATCTCATTAATTTGATACAATCTCATGAAAATCAAAGTTGAAATCCTAAATTAAGAGGAAATGACATGTGAAAGAACCCATGACCATGGCAAAAAGCAAAACCCTTTTGCCCCATAACCCTATGGATCAAACAAACAAAGTGAAGCTTCTTTCTCTAGATCTTTGAGTTTTGACTAAAAAAACAATGGATCTCGTTGTAAAAATCAAGGTCCAAAGTTAGCTTCTTTAAAGACAAACAAATATGAATGAATTTTTTATCAAGCCAAGTCCAAGATATTTATGAGCAATTTGGTGCATTTACAATCCTAGAATTAAGAAATAAGTTAATGGATCTCTCCCCATTGGTAGACAACAAAAGGAAATAAATAAATATTTCTTTAACTAACTTATGTATAGCTTTCCAATTGAATATAATATATAAAAGGAATGATTTGAAGATTTATTTATTGAATAGCATGATCTTGAATTTCTATTCGTCCCTGCCTCTTAATAGTGCTGAAATCACTTTCTATTTCAGCTAAGTCGGTTCCCATTAAAAAATAGGAATAAATTCAAGATCATGCTAATAATAAACAAATGGAAAGGAGGGTGGGAGACAGAGAAAATGAATTTGATGATTGAGAAAGTTCCAAATTTTGATAAAATGTATAATATCATTTAAAAATAAAAGCTAAGGGGCACGCAGTCACTTGTCAAACCTATGAAACAAATCATGCCACTTTCTATTTTATTAAGGTTGGTGGATTCAGCAAAAAAGCCCGTTGGAAGAGCCCAATGTGGAGCTGGTCTAATATAAACTCTTGCCTAAAAACAGAACAAAATAATAAAAAAAACAAAAAACCAAAGCTTTGGGTTTTTATCTTTTTCTGTCGTCGAAAAAGGCCTAGTTAGACTACAACAAAAACACCTGAGAGGGCGAAATTCAGCCATTGGCATTTCTCGGAGTTCTAACATACTATAAAAAAGAAAAAAAAGAATTTTGGGTTTGAAAGAAGGAATTCATGAAGGGATTTTTAAGCTTTTTCACTGTAAGCTCTTTCACTCCACTCCATATATTTTAGACTCAAATTATTAGTAAAAAATAAAATATATGAGAATTCAAGCTTGTTCAGCAAATTTCAGAATTCAAACTACTAAAAGTCTATAATTAGAACTCTCTTCCTAAAGTAATGCCAAGCATGCATATAATTATATTGATTTCATTTGATTGTCAAAACTGTTGGTAATTTCTCAGTGGAATAGCAAGTTAAAAGTTCAACATTGCAGACAGATCATATAAAAAGAAGTTAACTTTTTAGAAAAACATTCCAAAAAAATCAATGAATAGAAAAATCCAAAAAAATAAAACCATTGAATGATCCAAATGCACTATACCAATAGTAGCAAAACAAAAAACAAAAAGTTAAAAGAATAAGCTTTTAAACTAGTGAATCATGGACAAACTTCGACATGTTAGATGCATTTCAACCTGAAGGAACCTAAAATTTGCCAATCGAGGATCTCCAACACCAACACATGTGCAACAAATGACATCAGCACTTTGAGAAATCTCCCTTTCAGTTGCCTGCTTCAGTGCTTTATATTTTTTCTCATCATTGGTAGACAATTCTCCTGTACACATTAGGAGAAAGAAATAAGAAAAAGCCAACTTCGAACTCAAAGATGCAACTTTTTTTTGACACTAATTAGGCACGGGAAATTCAAGAAGGAGGTACTAACACAATATCCTGCACTCAGTCAAAGTAAAACTATATAATGTTTATCTTGCACCCAAAATATCTTTCTCTAATCAGACACACTATTCAAGCAGAGGAACTTAAATTGACCAGGCAACGACCCCCCAAAGGGAACTCTCCTTTAAAAATAAGAATAAATGAATAAATAAACAACACAAGCAAACTATTATTTTAACTTCCATAGGGTAGCCATAGGCTGACCTTTAAATTTGATATTTGGTTTAATATAGTATACTATTACTGTATTACACCAAGCAAGTGAATAATTTAGTTGATTGACTTTAAGTGCATGTATTTATGTTACATACAAATCATTACTCATTATGGTGATGAACAAAATGAGAAAAAAAAGTTGATTAGTTCATATAGATACATCACCTATCATGACCACATACGTCATCATTATCATCTGCTTTATTTATTTATTTATTTATGTTAATGGTAAATTTCATCAATGGGAAACACATTACAAAAGCTCGTTTCTAGACACGCCCACAAAAACAAAAATCTCAGAGTTCATATTCCATGTGCTAAGCACTTGTCAAACACCATTTTATCCTAGCTGAACTTATCACTGTACGAAAGTCAAAGAGAGATCAAACCCCACAGATTCTAGACATTAAAGCCAACACTTTTTTTATAAAACCCTAAAAAACTAAATGAATCCACCTTCCCCATAGAAAGTATAATGATAGATCAATTTGAGTTGTCTTTTGCCCTCCAATATGTGTTCATCAATCATAGTCCATTCCAAACCCAAATAAATAATAACAAAGACTATATGGAAGGACTCAATTTCATGTCATTTATTAACACAAGCCCTTGCCTTGCAGATACTTATGCGGTCCCGCTGCCTTGAAAAGTGAATTTTGTAAGTGACCATGAAATTTTAAAAGAACTGCCGTTTCACATGTTTTGCACTTTCTCAAGTAATTGATAAATCAATAAATTTGTAATTTTGTATAGTAAAACATAAAGATAATTTGCAAATTCTACCAATTATGGGTAAGTAACCAAGTTTTTTTTTTTTTTAATGGGAAAGTTATTTCAAAATCCAATGCTCATGCCACCGCCTAATAATGTAAAAACAAGGACAACAATGTCAATACCCAAGTATACGTATCAATTCAATTCTTTTATTCTTCTTTTCCTTTTTTTTTTATTTATTTAATTTTTTAGTAACGTGACAACAAAGTAGATCTTTTCTTTTTCTTTTTCTTTTCTTTCTTTTTTTTTTTTTTTGGGTTTTTTCTCACTCTCTTTGGGGTTTGGTAGAAGAGAATGATGTAGAAGTTGTATTTTGCTAAGATGCATCAAAGTGAAGGAAAAATTAAAGGCTGTTGATGGGAGCTTGATTATTTTGACCAAGAATAAAGGTTCTTTTAATATAACATCTTAAAATTCAAAATTTAGCTTTAAAAAAAAATCCCATTTTCAGAATGAACCATATATATGTATATATATAAAACAAAACAAAACAAAATGAAATAATAATAATAAGTGATAAAGAGCACTGATAAGTGAGTTTGAGGTTATTAGGTGACCTTTCTGAGTTCCAATAAGGGTGTTTGGTGTGTGGTCAACCTGTCCATTTGATAATTAAGATCACAAACCCCCCAACAGTACAGATCAGTAGTCTACATCAACTCTAAGAACAAATTAATCCAAATTATGAAAAGTATTTGGGAACGAAGCAAGACGTATTCATTACTCATGACAAATCTACGGTTAAAAATAATAGCTGCACAATACGCACTATGACACACATACAAGAACAAAATAGAGTTGTCTCATGGAACATTTGCACAACAAAATAAAATAAGAGTTTCAAGTATCCATTAGTAAAAAATTTTAGAAAACATTTTATAGAAAAAAATGACTAACTTTTTTTATTTTTTTTCAAGTCTCAATAAATTTTTTTTTTAAAAATAGATAATTAATATATAGCACTATTTATATTTAAAATGACTAACTTTTTATTATTTATATTTTGTAGTAAATTTATTGTGAACTTGTGTACAATAGCATCATTGTGAGAAATAATTTTTTTAAAAAAAGTGATGCTAGATACAAATTATTTTACAAAAAAAACTTAAAAAACTGCTAATTTAATGATTAATTACTAGTGAATGAAAAAAAAAAAAGATTTTAATAGTTGGTCTAAATAAAAACTAATATAAAAACTATTCACAACAGTTTATAAAAATATTGTAAAATATTTTATAGTCGTTACATTATTCTTAAAAAAAAAATAATATCTCATATTCTCAATTGACTATCACAACTTTTTTTTAGGAAATGATAATTTGTATCTCAATTGATTACCACATCTGTTTTTTAGGAAATGATAATCACATCATTTTTTTTTAGAAAATAATAATCACATCTTAGCTGCTCCAAATGAGGCATTTAAAATTAAAATCGTCTGAATCATTGTCAAATTATATAAAAATAATAATAATAAAATTGAGAAACCACGCACAACAAAAGCGCGTGTGGAATAGTGCAAGCACCAACAAATTCTGGAGACACTCATAAACCCAACCCACCAATTCACCAAACCCAACATCAAAGGCCTAAATAATCCAAAGAAATCAATACAACTACTTCCAAGTAGCACAACACAATCCCCAGCAGACTGAAGCAAGGAGTCACAAAAGACATTATCACAATACTTCGCTTCTGCATAATGCATGCAACAACAACAACAACAACAACCAAAAAAAAAAAACTTGATTTTCTTTTTACCTAGCTCTACCTTTTACCTTTTTTTTTTTTTTTTTTTAATTAAGTAATAAGCTCTACCTTTTCCCTTTCCTTTCAAAGCATGCACTTTGCTATTGCTGGGACTTGTAGACAGCTCTTCCTAGGCATGGCAGCAAGCGTTATAAAAGTCAAATTTGAACTATTAGCTAGCCCTAAGTTTTTTATTTATTCATGAACCTTAGCTTCCGTGCTTTTACCAAAATTAAAAACACAAACTTTCCCATCACTCAAATACAATTCCCCATGCCCAAGAAACAACTTCTTAAATGGTACAAGATCTCTATAGAAAGCAAAATACCATAGCTTTCTGTCCTTGCCACATTCCACTTCAACCTTCTCAACGAAAGACACCAAAAAAAAAAAAAAAAAATTATCAGTGCATTCTTACTAGCTATTATTTTAATCAGATTCACTTTTTACAATTCTACAATGTACACATATGTGTGCCTCACTATCAAAATATGAATCCAGTGAGGTAATGTTGCCCCACACACACAAAAACAAAGATACCCAACTGATAACAGACCCTATTACAAGCAAAAACTAAAGAAACCCATTAATTAGCAATAAAATTAGAGACTAAAAATCACAAATTTCCATTGATGACATAAAACCCACATAAAAAAAAACTGAAAAAAAAAAAAAAAAAAAAAAAAGAGTTCAGAGATTGTTATAAGGGCAAACTAAGAGAAAGGATTGGAAAGAAAGGCATACCGTTGGTGTTAAGTTATGAAGTCTAAACTGTGTAGTGGAGTGTGAAGGAGAAGTCTGAACTGTGCACTTGTGGTTGATAATCAATAATCAATAAAAAGAGAAACTGAAACAGTACAAAATCAATCTAGAAAAGGAATAATTTTCTTTTACTTTAGATATCAATTAAAAGATAATATATAAAGAAGCCAATTTTTTTTTAAAATACAACTAGATTTTAAAATTAAAAAAAAAAAAAACACACAAAATAAAAGTAACCTAAAACCGTAGAAAGCATATGAAGAAGCAATCTACCAAACTGTATGCTCGCCCATATCAAACACGCGATTCTCACAAGTATTTTGTCGAACAGGTGGAGGACTCTTTGGACTCTCGTTCAACTACAGCTAAAACAAAAAATTATCTTGCTTTTGTCATCTAAAACAAAGATCTTTTCCCTTGTTACACCAAAATAAATATGCCCTTTTGAATTATCATCAGCACCAAAGAAACCCAGAAATAAGAAAATAAAGAAATAAAAAATCTTGCAATTATATCAAGAAACCCAGAAGAAGAAAAAAAAAACATTGCAAATCTAATTAACCCCAAGAACTCTGACTTCATTGTCAACCAACCTAAAAGGAAAAAAAAAAAAGGATATTCTCACCTCTTTATTTTCTCTCCCACTCTTTTCTTAAGCTTTGCCAAGATGTGCACGTTATTCAATTGGATCAATCAAAAGTAAGATCTAGGCATGATCTGGATAACCCAGATACCTTCCTCTATCAACAAGTCACCTACATCAAATTTCCCAATTCCCAACAAGAACAGAAAAAATTATGAATAACATTAAATTAACATTCATTCATAATTCAAATGTAAATATGAGAGACAGAAAGAGAGATAGACTCAAAAAATAAAAAAAGGAACAACCCCCAAGAATCTAAAGAAAGATGAATGTTTCATCTATGGAGTACTTACAGAGAAGAAAAAGAACAAAAATCTAGGGCTTTTTGAGCAACTGAGAAGGCCTGGGAAGAAACCTACTTGATGATTAGGGGTACACGGCGGTCCAACCGAATCACAGACTCATCAACCTCCAATCAAGTGAGTGAGCAAGCAACACATTGCAAACAGTAAACTCATCAAGGTTTTGTTAAATATCAACCAAAAAGAATTCTTAAGGAGGCAGCAGATAATTTATAATAGAGGCTATTCCAGAACTAGTATAAATCATATAGTATCACATCCATGAAGATTAAAGGTGAGATACATCTCCTACAATTTAACTGTTATGGGGCAAACTAAGAAATTCGATATTTCTCACCATTACTCTCTGCAAATTATTTAATAAATAGAAATATATATTTGAGATAACAGCATTCTAAATTCAAATTGATGATGTATAAGTGTGAACATCATGTCTTTCACTAAAAACAATAAGCATGGCCATTTCAGCACTGGGGCTCATATGAGCAATAAATGATAAGCAAATAAGCAAATTTATCGGTACCCATTACATTCCTAATCACACTACATGATAGTAAGACAATAAATGATTCAGTAATCAATGATAATCCTAATTGCAGTCCATTCTATAATAAGATAACAACCGATCCAATGAGAATGGAACTTGTTTAGGAGTAAGACTCACCTTGCGGTCCACATACTTTAGGACCTCAACAGGGACATCATGGAACTTGTCATACACAGGTCCAACAACACCCTTCACCATGCCCTCCACGGTCTCAACCCCAGTCTTCAGAGAGAGAGAGAGAGAGAGAGAGAGAGAGTCAGAGAGATAAGAATCCAACAAGAACAAAAAAGAACAAGAAAAGGTGGGCTTAAACATAATTCCACCAAAGCATAAAATCCCAAAAATAATCCAAAAATGAACACCCAACACAGCTACACACAGTTTGGCAAAAATGAAGAACTCCGAAACATGTTCCACGAAATAATACAACACCAATCCATTCACAAACACCACAAAAATCAACAAGGATGCAAAATACCACAAATAAATTTTTAAATAAAATCTATGAAAAGGGTTTTGTGGCAGATATATACCTTCAGATGGGTGAAATTCCAAAGAAAGAGGTCGACGGTTTCGTAGATCGGTGCAACGGCGTCGTGAAGATTGGTTGCGAGGAAGAGAGAGGCTGTAGGTCAGAGAGAAAGAGAGTCACCGTGAGTAGTAGCTCGTGTGATGGCCAAAGACGTCCTCTCCTGCTGTGCTCGTGTAATGATTGGTGATTTGTGATGGTTGGGTTTTGTGATTTGGTGGTTGTCTTGTAGTGGTGGGTTGATTTTGGGTTGGGGTTTATGGTGGTGGTAGGTGGGTGGATGATGGTGGCTGGTGGTGATTGTGGGTTTGCTGTCCACCCACAGTCACCACTAGCCAACCCAACCCATAGCAAACCCACAATCACCACCAGCCACCATCACCCACCCATCTGTGGGTTTACAGTGGTTTGTTTTTGTTTGTGATTTGGTGGTTGGGGGTTGGGTGGTGGTGGTGGTGGTGGCGGAGGTGGCGGCGGTTGTCGCTGTGGGTTTGTGGGTAGTGGTAGAGTTGAGACAGTGAAGAGATTTCTTCGGAGAGAAAGTGTGTGAGAGTGTGTGCATGTGTGTGTGGGAGACTAATGAAATGGCTAAAAGCCATAAGGCGCTAAAAATGAAAGGGGAAAGAAAAAAACAGAGGGAAAATTTAGGGCTAGGTTGGGGTAATTTAAGGTCTATTGCGGCAGGTCATTGGCCCGCCGCTATATCTAAGTTGAAGGCCGCTAAAGCAGGCCTATTATGGCGGGTCATTGGCCCGCCACTATAGTACGCTGCAATATACCAGAACTATTGCGGTGGGCCAAAAACGCGCTGCAATAGGCAACTTATAGCGGCGGTTTTCGCACCTGCTGCAATAGGCCCGCCGCAATAGGTCGTTTTTCTTGTAGTGACAATTTATCCACAGGAAAAAAAAAAAGAAGGAAAAAAGAAAAAAGAAAAGTCAAAGAGTTACTAAATAGATATTGGAGCATCTGGCTAGGTTGAGAAAAAAAGGTAGGATTGTATTTTTTATCCAATTATCTAGGGTGGAACATTTCTCATAACTTAATTCACAACCAGATCAATTCAAGAAAATCGAAAGCCAAATGAAAATTAAAGACAAGAAAAACATGCTTTTTAAAGGTGACCTAACACATTATATATCTATTTTGACACATTGCACTAATCGGGAATGCTACTATATAAGATATATTATTGTCTTCGTTAAGTACTAGTGCATTGAACAATTGAACAAATTAAGCCTATCTATATATTATAAATAATAGGTGAAGCAGAGAGAAACTCCAATTGCAATTCTAAATTAGAATTTTAATTAATATTGTGCCACGTGTCAATGTAAATATGAAATTGGAGTCTAATTTTCCTTCATCTGTTGTAATTCCGATGTGCTTTTTTTTTTTCCACACCTGTGTATTTTCAGGTTCACCTCCCTTTTCCACATCCACGTATTTTCAGGTTCACCTCCCTTTTCCATGTCGATTCAGGCACCTTAATATACGTATCCCCTCTTCTTCAATCAATGCTATGGAATTTCAAAAGAATCTCTCGGTATCAATGATGCATGTATTTGGGTATTTTTGTATCTTATATAAGAAGAGGTTCTCCAGATATTCTGATTGTTCTTGTCTTTACAATTTTCATGGTTCTGGTTTATGCTCTGCAAAACGAATTCCAACCATTCCTAAAATTTGATTACTGCTTTCTTTCATCTACCTATACTGTCGTTCTTTTTTGTGTAAATTTTTTATTGTTTAATTATATAATTTTGTAGTTTTACTATGATTGATGTTGCATATTTATTTTCTTTCATCTGCCTATACTTTCTTTCCTTTTTGTCAATAATTTTTATTTTTTAATTGTAAAATTGTTTTGTTTCTCTATCATTGATGTTGCATATTTCTTTTCTTTTTCATAACACGTTATCAGCACGAATCTTTACCCAATTTCGAAAAGAAGTTGTAATCCCATTATTTTTCAAACATCAAAGATTATTTGTGTAGTTTTCTCAACTCACTGTAAGTTTTCTTTTAAGGAATTAGTATTTATCCTATTTGTTTGTCTTTACGTTTTTTGCTCATAATTTTAGTGATTTTAATTGATTAAATTTTTTTTTATAAGATTCACGTTATTCTATTGTTATATATTGTTATGAGATGCACGTTATGGGATTCACATATTGATTAAAATATTTTGCTAAAAATGGTTTGTGGTAAAGCAACCTAATTTTAGCTATATGTACCGTATATGATCAACCTTGAATACATATGTCTATGTAGCATTCTTTTATTAGAATTTTGTATGATAAAAATATTTGTTAAAAAATTACATAATGCTAAGTTTTATTAAATAATCATGACTAAACTCATGATTAATAAAATTAAAAAAAAAAAAAAACAATAGTATCACTTAAATAATAAAATGCAATATATTTATTTCCATTGTTTTATTAACTTATATTCATTCCCGTGTGGTAGCATGTGTTACATACTAGTTTAGCATAACGTGTGGTTCTCCTTGAAAGTGTATTGGTATCCAACTATAGAGTAATTAGTACTTCGAAATCTTGCTATTTTTGCCAAAAATACCCACCATTGAGTCAATAGCATATATAATAATGTGGCTAATTTTTATATTATTTTTTCACCCTAACATTCTTATTACTTCAAAGATTAGCAATAGAAAGTGGATTCTAATTGTGAGATAAAAATTTGTAACCTGGATAATGCAATCAGGACTTTATATATGAAAACTTATCAAAGAGGCATGATTGTTGGAAACTTTTATCACATATAAAGAAAGCTAAATAAAATGATACCCCACAAATGCATTATCCATTCTTTAAAAAATAAAAAATAAATAAAAGGATAAAGAAAAAAAAGGGGAACTTTTACCACCAGGTCCCATGTCAGATGCCACTTGCTAGCATAAAATTAGAATATAACGAGCTTTCAGTTAATTTAACCATTAATTTTGTAAACAATTTATTCAAAGTAATGTTGCTCACAAAACCATGGTGCTAGAGCTAGCTAGATAAGAAAATTCCTTTTGTACGTTTAAAAATTAATTAATTTATTCATGTCGACATTTTAATAGTAGTGTTAAAATACAGGAAAATATATATATATATATATATATAACACTTTTTAACACAAATTTATTATCAGTAGGGAATAAGACCTAAAGAACATATAACAAGGAACACTTTCTCAAAGGAAAAAAAAAAAAAAAAGACCTCTAGATGGTTTTCCAAGAAATAAAACTGATAATTTGGGTGTGATTTTCCTGCATCAACAACATGATGTCATGTCATCTCATATATATTACTAAAATTCAGAGTAATTTTGAGCATGATATTATAATTACTAATTAATCACCAAACTATATTCTCTATTAAAGAGTAATAGTTAATTATTTTGGAATTGAACATTAGCTTTTGTTAGAAATCTTTCAAATCAATTCTGGGTTACTTTCTTCTTTTGGACATTTGGAAACCTATTCATCACAATATGGAAAAAGATGCCTCTCCTTTTTATTTTGTTTGGTGATCACGTCAAAATTATCCGTATATATAAAAGAAAGTTCATGTAATTTTCAAAGTTGCATTTATTGCCACGTATCTGCAGCCAAGAAAAAGCTAATAATCTTTATGTTGGTTCAATATGCATAACTGGCTCTACACAAAGCACAAGGGCCATCACTGTAAAAGTGAAGAGTGATCATGACATTTGATGATGCAAAAAATCAGCAGTTGAGGTCCTCGTCGTAGTGGATGGACGAAGTTGTGATTGGGGTCGTCTCTGTTGGAGGAAAACCTGCAAAAAAGAATTGGGTGGAAGAGTAACATGCTGGTGTGGTGTTAGCCAAACCGCCTCCGACGCTTAAGTCAATAAGGGAGAAGGATTTTAGAGAAAATTGACTGGAGAGTGATTTTCGTAGAGTATTTGTGTGTACCTTTAACTTCTGTTGTCTTCTCTTTTATAGTTGCTTGCCTAATTAATGAGCAATGAATTGATGTATTTGTATTCAATGGCTAGTACGTTACAAAATCTTTGTTTGAAGTTCACATCTCATTTTGTGACCGTTGCTCCATCCATTATGCTTTGTCATCAATGAGCGTAATAAATGCTAAACGTCTTCTTTTGATTAATGATGATCTCAGTTTAATGACAATCATAAATTTCTAACTCATCAGTTGCCCCCTTATTTGAATTTTCGTCTATTAGACGAGATGAAAACATATTCGTCTGATGCTTAGTATTTCGTGTACAGCGCATTTATGACGAGTTGATGTTTTACCAGTTGAGCGCCACGTGTACGGTCATGATGCGTCCAACATGCAGATTTTTCTTGGTTTTCCCACGCATATTTTGGCCATTTATCTTGTATTTTTCCCTCCTATTCCATTTTCCTTGTACTCCTTCCTTGTTCAGTTGGCTTTTTAGGGTTTGTCTCTCCTTCAAGCTTTCTTTTTCAGTTCTACATTTCCTAGTAAGTTCTTCATGCTTCTCTCTCTTTTCCAGTTCTTCCATGGTAGATTATTATTTTGTTAGGGTCAAATGTCTCTCAGTAGCTTTTCTTTTTGCTCGCTTAGGTTGTTTACTTGAGGTTGTAGAGGGAGATTACCTTAAGTGGGTTAGTTTTTTCGTGGGGGAGGATTGTCCGTATAGGTTTGTGCTTTCTTCTTTATTTCCTCTGGTTTCTCGTTCTGCTAGGGTAGCCAAGTTACTGAAAATGTCTGGGGAGGTTAGGTCTAGTGAGTTGGAGACGGGGTTATCCTCATCTAATGATCACGTTATTCCTGAGGTTACATCCCCTTCCACTCCTTATAAAGCTTGGAACATCCCATGTGCCCTCTTAGGAAAAGATGAAAAGCTGATTAGGGATACCTTTCAGTCTCCTAATTTGGTTAGGATTAGGATTCCAAGTGACAAGTATAGGGTCTATCACTCTTATGCTGATGAAGTCTGTTTCTACGAGGCAGACTTTATTAGCGATTTTCGTCTTCCTGTTCACCTTTTTGTTAGGGAACTTTTTGTGTACTTTCATCTTGTTTCAGCACAATTAGTGCTTAAATCTTAATGGATCGTCATTTCTTGTATGGTGGTTTGGATGTCCGCTAATGACGGGATGTCATTAAGAAAGATGAATTCCTTCACTTTTATAGTTTGAGAAAGTCCAAAGACCCCGGCTACTATGAATTTAAGCCGTGGGATAGGGCTTCTAGGTTAATATTTGACTATCTGTCATCTTTCGTAAATTGGAAACCGGATTTCTTTTTTGTCTCTGGCAATGGTTGGAGTTTGTTCCTGGTGAGGACCTGGACGAAGCCCCAAAGTTTTTGCATAGTTGGGGAAACCCTGTGTCTGGTGCGTCTTTCTCATCTTTCTATTTTTTTATTTTTATTTTATTCTTGGTGAGTGACGGTGGTATATGACATACTCGTTTTTTGCAATTCCTTAACGCCCTCGTTTGAAGAAGAGATATCATTGTTGTGTTGAGAAGGTGAAAGAATACTTGGAGACCGTCAAAGTTTTTGATGAGCTCGTCTCTCCCCAATTGCTATTCCTTCATTTTCTGGGTCCAAAACCGTCAAGTAAGGTTTGAAGAAATCTTGAAGTTGTGAAAAAGAGTGAGTGTTCCATCTTCTCTTCTTTTTATTTTTTTGTTTTGTTTTTGCTAAGAGAGATTTATGTGTAGGCTTTGGGGGAATCCTTGTTTGTTTCTGGGAAGCTTTTGGACCTGGAGAAGAGGGAGTCCATAGCTGAGCCTACGATCAAATCGCTTTCTATTGAGAATGAGATGCTAAAAAACAAGGTTGCCATCCTTGCTGTAGAGGCTGAGAATGACAAAGAACGCGTTGCGGCCTTGGAGAAGAGTCTTCAAGTGGAGAAAAATTTTTGTAAGCTAAAGGATAAAAAAATGGGAGATTTGCAACTCAGGTTACAAAAAGTTAGGGCTACAGTGGTGCTAGAGTTCAAGGACTCCGACACTTACTCAAACGAATTGTGTGAGTATTACGTTGAGGGCTTCAAGCTTTTCAAGAAATGGATGGCGTAGCATCACCCAGATTTGGACCTTCCTGGTCTTGTTATGGGTGACGTTGAGAAGGAGCTCCTGCTTGATCATCCCCCCGAAGCTATAGCTGAGAATGTGATGGAAGAAGCTACGACCATAACCGAGGTAATAGAAGAGGCCGCGACCACAACTCCTACAGATCCAAATATAGATGAACAATGATTTATATATATATATATATATATCTTTGTTGTAAGATGAAAACAATATCTTTTATGGGCTTATTGTTTTGAGCAATCCTTCTGAAAAATTTCTTTGGGTCCTTGTGTTTTGGGCATGCATTTCCTTTCTGAAAATGACAACTCCTTTTATGAATTGTTGACATGTAGTTTTTTATAAGTAAATCTCTGTTGTGTTCGTATGACTACTGTGGTTGTGTTTGTGATACCTTCATGCTTTAGTTGCGATTGAAACAACTTTTCATGCTTTCATTGAGTCATGTTTGAATGACGATGGTAACAACTTTTTTACGTTCAGCTGTGTTTGAATAACTTTTTGTTGAGTCATATTGGAATGACGATCTTAGTTGTATTTAGACAACCTTTTTTTTTTTTTTTTTTTTTTTTTTTTTTTTTTTATGTTTGGCTTTGTTTTAACAGCTTTTTATTGTGTAACATTTGAATGACGATTTCAGATGTGTTTAAACAACTCTTTTTCAGTTTAGTTATGCTTGAATAGCTTTTTATTGAATCATGTTTGAATGACGATGTTAGTTGTGTTTATACAACTTTTTATGTTTAGCTGTGTTTGAACAACTTTTTATTGAGTCATGTTTGAATGACGATGTTAGTTGTGTATGAACAACTTTTTAGGTTTAGTTATGTTTGAACAACATTTTATTGAGTCATATTTGCATAACGATGTTAGTTGTGTTTGAATAGATTTTTATGTTTAGCTGTGTTTGAACAACTTTTTATTGAGTCATGTTTGAATGACGATGTTACGTTGTATGTATGACTTAGAGTTATGCTATTGAAGCGTCTTTAGGTTAACAGTTTTTTTTAGTCGTTCATGTTTAAATGTCGATCATAATAGTTGTGTTTAAACAACTTTTCATTTAGTCAACTTTGATAGTTGTGTATTAACAACTTTGATAGCTATGACGATGTTGGCTATGTATAAACAACTCTTGATTTGGAGTGATAATGATGGAGATTCTTGGGACGTCTCCCAAGAATGACCCCTTAAATATTATATATGCTTTTGTTGGTAAATAACTCATGGATGATTATTGACAAATATGCATGGATAATGCTCTTGTATATTATTGATGTATGAATGACGAAAGTAATAACAGACGTACATATTGAGATGAAGATTTAGCATCTTGAAATGTAAAAGATTGCTTACTGGTACTTCTTCAAATGTTCTATGTTCCAAGGTTGAGGTAATTCCTGGCCGTCTAAAGACGTTAGGTAGTAAGAGCCTTCCTTGGAGTTACAGATTACTTCGTAAGGGCCTTCCCAGGCTGATCCCAGTTTTCCTTGGGATGGGTCCTTCGTAGCTTGTGATGTCTTCTTGAGGATGAGGTCTCCTATGTTGAACCTTCTTACCTTAATTATTCTATTGTAGTATCTGGCCATTGCTTGTGTTTGGCCATTTGCTTCTTAGCTTCCTCTCTGACTTCATCAATTAGATCTAAGTTGTTGTTAAGCTCCTGTTGGTTCTTTTGACCTTCATAGGTTTTGACTCGGAGGCTCGTTAGTCCTACTTCCACTAGTATAAGGGCTTCAGTGCCAAATGTCAGTCTGAATGGTATTTCCCCTGTTGGAACTCTTGTGGTCGTCATATACGCCCAAAGGACATTTGGTAGTTCTTCAGACAACTTTACCCCCTCAAGCCGAGTTTTGAGAATTTTGAACAAGCTTCTGTTCATCACTTTTGTCTAACCATTAGCTTGAGGATGTCTTGGAGAAGAGTAGTGGTTCTTGATTCCTAAGTTTTGGAAAAATTTTTGAAACTTGAGATTGTTGAATTGCTTTCCATTGTCTGATATTATGACGTGTGGGACTCCAAACCTGCAGATGATGTTTTTCCACACAAAGCTGGTGATTTTAGTCTCTATTATCATTTCTATTGGTTCTGTTTCTACCCATTTTGTGAAGTAATCAATTGCGACGATCAGAAATTTGAGTTGCTTCTTCCCTAAAGGGAATGGGCCCATAATGTCAATCCCCCATTGGGTGAAGGACCATGGCGAAGATACGGGTGTCATTGTCTCTCATTGTCTTTTTTGGATATTTGCAAAGCGTTGACACTTATTGCATGCTCTGACGAGGTCGTGTGCGTCATTTTGTAAAGTCGGCTAGTAGTATCCTGCTCTGAGTGTCTTTCCTACTAAAGACCTTGCTCCGGCATGATTTCCACAAATTCCTTCGTGTATCCCGCGGAGCACATAATCCGCTTCTTCTAAGTTAGCACATCTTAAGTATGGGAGTGAATAACCTCGTCTATACAGTATATCATTAATAATGACGAAGTGGGCTGCTCTAATTTGCATCTTCCTTGCCTCTGTTTTATCTTCTAGGAGCCATCCTTCTTTCAAATAATGGACGATAGGATTCATCCACTTAACTTGCTCTTTTATTTTCAGAACTTGCTCACCTTCTGTGCTTAGTTGCCCCCTTATCTCTATAAATAGCTCGGAGGGCACATTGTAGTCATCTGCGAGGCTAATTTGGCTAGGAAGTCAACTTCTGCGTTTTTGGCCCGAGAGATTTGCACAAAGTCTAGGCTGTCAAAGTGTTGTGAGAGTTATTGGACGATCTTCAGGTACTTTTGCATCCTCTCTTCTTTGGCTTCATACTCTCCCTTTACCTGTTCAATTACAAGCAGAGAATTAGCTTGGACGGTAAGATTCTTTGCTCATAGAGCTTTTGCTAGACTTAACCCTGTTAGAAATACTTCATACTCAGCCTCATTATTCGTTACGGAGAATTGCAGTCTAATTACATACTTCAATATTTCTTTTCTGGAGATATGAGCACTACTCCTGCCCTCCTACTTTCTTCATGGTAGACCCATTTGTTTGTACCGTCCATGTTTCCATGGGGAGTTCTTCTTCCTTGTAGGGGTAGGTGAATTCTGCGATGAAGTTCGCCAGTACTTGGGTTTTGATTGCTACTTGAGGCCGATATTTGATGTCAAATTGTCCCAGTTCGATTGCCCATTGGATGAGTCATCTTGCTGCACCTATCTTGTTCATCGTCTTTCTTATTAAGTTGGTTTGTCATGACAACGATGGAGTATGCTTGGAAGTAAGGACGGAGTTTCTTGGAAGTGACCACCAATGCGAAAGTTGTCTCTTCCATCCTTGGGTAATTTGCCTCTACTCCCTGGAATGCTTGGCTGGTATAGTAGACCAGCTTCTAGACATTTTCTTCTTCTCTGATCAGTGCCGAACTTACTACAATGTTAGACACTATTAAGTAGAGGTACAGTTCTCCCATCACGAAGGGACTTAGCAATGGTGGCTTCGTCAGATACTCTTTTAATTTTGCAAGGGATTCTTTGCATTCGTCAGCCCACTGAAAGGCCTTTTTCAAGACATTGAAGAATGGCATGCACTTATCCGTTGCCTTGGAGACAAATCTATTTAGAGCTGCAACCTTTCCTGTCAAGCTCTGAACCTCCTTCACTGTTTTCGGTGACTTGAGCTCGATTATTGCCTTTAATTTGTCTAGATTTGCCTCTATGCCTAGTTGGACACCATGAATCCCAAGAATTTCTTTGAAGCAACAATGAAAACACACTTTGCAGGGTTTAATTTCATATTGTACTTATGTAGTATGCTGAAGGTTTCTTTCAGATCGTCTAAGTGGTTGGCTTTGTCCTTACTTTTCACTAGCATATTGTCTACATATACTTCCCCATTCCTTCCAATTTTGTGAGAGAACATGCAGTTCACCAATCTTTGGTATGTGGCTTTTGCGTTCTTCAATCCAAAAGGCATAAATTTGTAGTAGTACAATCCTTGGCTGGTGATGAACAAGGTCTTGTTTTGATCTTCTTCATCCATGAGGATCTGGTTGTATCCAGAAAATGCATCTATGAAACTTAAGAGTTTGTGTCCAACAGTTGAGTCTACCAATTAATCAATCCTTGGCAAGGGGAAGCTATCCTTTGGGCAGGTTTCATTCAGGTCTGTAAAATCAATGCACATCCTTTATTTGCCATTGCTCTTTTTTTATCATTACCACGTTTGCTGGCCAATTTGTGTAGAAGACTTCCCTGATGAAACCAGCTTCTAGTAGCTTCTTCGCTTCTGCTGTACAGGTTTGCACTTTGGGTTGACATTAAGACGATGCTGTATAATCTTCCTATCAATTCCAGGAATATCCTCATGTTTCTAGGCGAAAACATCTTGGTTTATTGTTAAGAGGGAAATCATCTTCTTTTTCTCTAAAATTAGGAGTGCTGATCCTATCTTTAATACCTTTGATGAATCTCTTAGGATGACCTCAACTTCTTATGGTGTTTCTAATGGTTCGGAGATAGGCTCTGGTTCATTGATCGCCCATGTGTGATTCTCACCAGATGCTAAGGTAGCTTGGTAGCACTCTCTTAACAGAACTTGATTTCCTCTAATTTCTCCTACTCCATGGGCTATTAGAAATTTCACCTTCAAGTAGTATGTTGGTGTCGCTGCTCTTAGCCTGTTAAGTGTAGGTCTTCCCAAGATGTTGTTGTATGTTGAAGGGCAGTCAACTATGAGGAAATCAACTTCCTTGGTGATCTGTGATGGGTAAGTACCTGCAATCACGGTTAGAGTGACAATGCCCCTAGGGATGATTCTATCCCCAGTGAAGCTCACTGGAGGAGAGGTGAAAGGCTTGATCCTTCTCTTGTCCAATTTCATCTGCTAAAACGCAGGTAAGTAAATGGTATTTACCGAGCTTTTGTTGTCAATAAGTACCCGATGGATGTTGAATTCTTCTACTCTGAGCATGATTACCAGTGGATCGTCATGAGGTTGTCTAATGCTGTGATCGTCTCTCTCTGAGAAGACGATATCAGGTTCGTCACTCCTTAGCATCTTTACTGGAGGGAACAGTGAATGGACACTATATATTTCTTTCTCATGGGCTTTTTCCAGGGACTTCAGCATTCTGCTTGCCATCAATCCTCATGAGACCGTCTTTATCTCTCCTACAGGAGGTTTGTTATCTCCTGCCTCTCGATTTCTGTCTTTATCGTCCTTTCATTGGTACTTGTTCCACTCTGTTTTCCTAACATACTTCTGTAACTTTCCTTGTCGGATTAAAGTCTTCATCTAGTCTTTTAAATGTCTACACTCGTTAGTGCGATCCCATGGTCTTGGTGGAACCTACAGTACTTGTTCTTGTCTTTTCTTTCCGTTGGAGCATTGATTGTCTTCGACCATTGCAGGGAGGGTTCGTCCCTTATTTGCATTGTTAGAACATATGTGTTTTGATGTTAGGAACATATGTCAACATTTTATATAATTGGCTAATCTTTTGACAAAACGCACTATACTTATAATTGGGTAGATTTATGATGTATTTAATACTTCAAGGACCCTTGTTTTAAGTCTAAGTATTGAAGCCATGCAAGTCTGTCCAAGATTCAAGTGTGAAAGTGTTGTTCATTAAAGCTCAACAGCTAGCATCTATCGAGACTTGAAGAGCTGTTCTAGCCCGTGGCTCGACAGCAACTCGACAGATAGGGTATTTGTCAAGGTTTATGAAACTCAGATTTTCGTGACTGTTTTTCATCCAATCCATGATTGTATGTTTGGGCTTTCTTTTCTCACAATCCTAAACATATATATAAGGATTATTTTAATGGTCATATTAGGTTACACACAGCCAAGAGCATAATTGCACAAGAGCAAATTGTAACCGGAGACCTAGTTTACCCTAGTTCATCTTTCTTGTGAAGAAGCTGCTGTGTTTGTACACCGTAGGATTTTGTAACCAAGGAGCTTCTCGATCTTCATCGTGTGATGAACTGAAGAACTTTGCAGCCAACAATCTTTCTCTAGTTGGCGATTGAAGTCGCGTACTGGGATCCGCGCAATTAGTTAGTCATGTAATAGGAGTCGTACAATATAAGGAAAGATTGTCACTATAGAACAAGTCAGGAGAGATTGTCACTACAGAATAAGTTCAATTGGGTATTGGAGTAAGGGTCCAACTATAGGTTGGTATAAGATATCGAGATTCTTTTACTTGTAATCGCTTGTTATGATAATAGTGGATTCTCGAGAGTAGTGACCTTAAAATCACCTGGTGGGGTTTTTACCGTGTTGGTTTTCTTCATTCGTAAAGAAATCATCGTGTCAATTTATTTTCCGTTGTACTTTAGTTTATTGGTAATTTGTTTGTGCTACCATGTGTTTGCATGTTAATTTAATTGATTAACAAACTTGGCTAATTAATCAATTAATTTATCACAAGGGGTTAATACGTTTTTGGCCTATCATGCATCAATACTGGCTCAATTGGCATTATTGGAGGAGTAAAGTTAGTGGACTTTGGCCTCCTATCTAGAAGTTCCTTCTTTTTACTTGTGGTCTACCCAACATTTTGTGTTTCCTGCTTCTTATTGCGATTGCTGCTTGTTCCTTCGTCTTTCTTCCTTTTTCCTTTCATTTCTTTTGTAAGCACCGCATCTTCTACATTCATGTACTTCTGAGCTTTTCGAAGCAATTCCACGACCATTTTTGGTGGGCTTTTGGTGATTAAGAAGAAAAAATCCTCAAGTAGTAGCCCTGCTTCGAAAGTTGTTAGGATGACTTGGTCCTCAACTTCGTCAACCTGCAGTAGCTCCTTATTGAATTGGGTCACATACTGTCTTAGTGATTCTCCTTTTGCCTGTTGAATGTTGAGGAGATGACCAATTGGCTTCTTGTGTCTTTGCCCCCCAATGAAATGATGAACAAAACCCTTGCTGAGTTGTTCAAATTTGCAATAGTTCTTGGGGGTATCTTGCTAAACCATACTCTAGCTACTCCTTTCAGCGTCGTTGGGAATTCCCTACACATTACCTCGTCTGGGGTCATCTATAACAGTATCAGTGTCTTGAATGATTCAATGTGATCCAAGGGATCCTTGGAACCGTCATATGATTCCAGCTGTGGGGGATGGAATTTCAGTGGGAGGGGACAGTTCAGTACTTTAGTGGTGAATGGTGAGTCTGTTCTTCGAATCATCCTATCCAAATTCTCCCTGCCTTTGTTCTTCATGGCACTTCTCAATTCGTCTATCTGCTTCCTCATGTTACGAGGTTTATTCTCCATTCTGGAGGAATCTCCTCTTGAGGTCCTGTCTCACCTGTTGGCTTGGGAGTTTGATTCTTCTTTATTATGGTTTTCAACTGTTCCCTGACATTCTGCGTTTTGGGATTCCATTGTCTTTCACAGCTCTTCATTTTGGTGAGTCAGCTCTTTCACATTAGCCAGAATGGCTTGGATTTGTAGCTGTTGCACAGCTTCTGGTTATTGTGTAGCCTCTGACTCCATCTTGTATTTTGAGGAACTATTTTGTCATTGGGAAAGATGGCTTTGAATGATTAGCGATTCCCACAGATAGTGCCAAACTGATGATGCAAAAAATCAGCAGTTGAGCTCCTCGTCATAGTGGATGGACGAAGCTATGATTGGGGTCATCTCTGTTGGAGGAAAACCTACAAAAATGAACTGGATAGAAGAGTAATATGCCGATGTGGCGTTAGCCAAACCGCCTTTGATGCTTAAGTTAGTAAGGGAGAAAGATTTTAGAGAGAATCGACTGGAGAGTGATTTTTGTAGAATATTTGTGCGTACCTTTAACTTATGTTGCCTTCTCTTTTATAGTTGTGTGCCTAACTAATGGGCAATGAATTGCTGTATTTATGTTCAGCGGCTAGTGCATTACAAAATCTTTGTCTAAAAATTCACAGCCTGTGATCGTTGCTCCATCCGTTACGCTTTGTCATCAATGAGCGTAATAAATGCATAACGTCTTTTTTTGGTTAATGACGATCTTAAATTTCCGACTCATCAACATCCATTTTCAAAACCATCCATACACCCATGTGTTAACTTATTAGCAGATTACAACTTACGTACTCCACACACACACACACACACACACACACACACACAATGTTCCTTAGATTGAGATTTAATTGTTTGATTTCCCTATTATTTTATTTTCACTTTTCTTCTTTTTCCCTTACGGTTTCTCAGCAACCAAACAACTATGGAAGAGAGCAATTATATTATTGAACAGACTAGGCACAATCTAGTCCTTTTTTAAAAAAAAAAATGCATGTGTATATTTTTTTCTGTTAAAATTAACAATTTATGCGATATGAAGATATTGAAATAAAGTTATAATATTGAGAGGTCAATTGTGCATTTCAATAATTCACGATGTTAAGTGTAATTGAACTCCTAGTTTAGATAATTGGAAAAGTATAATTTTCCTCATTTTTTCTCTGGAGCAAGGACCAACTAATGTGTATACCTGGGGTGGATTTGCTGTTATGAAGATGTTCATTGTCTTACCACTGGGCCTTGTAGCCTAGTGGTACCTAGTTCTATTGTAATCTTGAGCTTGGGGGTTCTATCCCCTATAATTACCCAGCCAAAAAAAAAAAAAAAAAGATGTTCATTGTCTTGATTTCTTGTATTCACTTTTGACCAAGTGGGCTGATTTTCTCTGCATTGTAATGGAGACATTTTCCTTTACACATTTGTGCATAAGTTCACTTCCTCATACTTCCATGATACATAGATTTTGACCCAAACATTAGGGAAAACAACTTGGAATGTGCTACCAACCAAAGGAGAACTAAAGATTCCCAATCGATGCAATCACTTATCCACTTTGCAGTGGTGAGCCAGAGACATTTTCATCTTATGCCCAATAGGTAGCATTCAAGTAATGCCCTTTGATTTCACTTGTTTCAGCGTGTGCTTTATAAATTGCTTCGGCAATAGCAAAGTGGCCATTAAGATTCTCCTTCTACAGCTTTAGAAACTCCAGTGATTGGGTGAGTAAACTTTTGAATGCTAGCAATATCTTACACACAGAATGAAGAATTCCATTACTTTTTTTATTATTTGGATGACTCACAACTCTCTTGTTAAGGAGACTGGCCAAACTAATGGGGTTTGAAATGAGCGTGGAATTGTGGATTCATTAAATATGTGTACAACAAATTTGAGATTAAATTGCTAAAATTTAATAGAATTTGAAATGACTTTGAGATTTATATTTTTTAATAAACTTGGATTTAGAATAGATACTTTTAACTCAAACCTGTCTTTTTCCATTTTTTATTAAGTGCACTGAAATGAATCAAAGTAAAACGAATGGACCAAAGTGAACCGAAATGTTAAGCTAATGTGGTTGTAGACTTCTAACAGCATAGTAACAATAAATGCTACACTTTAGCATCTAGATATTAATAGATAGATAGATTAAAGTTATTCAAGAAAAAAATAAAATAAAACAAAAGATATAAGGAGAGAGGCAGAGAAGATGAATAGAATAGATGTTAAAGTGGTTGTAGGAGTGTCAATTCTGGTGAATGCATGTCAAGAACTAGAATACAAAGAAAAATACTTCTTCGGCTCCTGGCATCACATATTTGGATTAGGTGAACGTTCTCAGTCACTGTATGTACAGTTATTTGGTTTGTTATTTATCATTAGTGACAAAGAAGGTTGACTATTGTTGGGATGCTTCACAATTATTTGTTAATCTAGATGCAAATATTAGAAGTTTCCGAAATGTAGAATCAGATATCTTAACTATGAAACAAGCCATTGATCTCAAACCATATGACTATATGAGTCATCTTTCCATTAATGCTTTTCTAGAAACAAAATAGCGAATCTTTAAACTTAGTTGTTTCAAGTATAAATCAAGATTCTTATGAGTGACAACACAAAATATGACAATCTGTTCATCTTTGCTTCAACTATTTATCAAAAGACCTAAATATTCTACCTATTTGCATTTAGAGCTCATCAAGATACCTGCAAAATAAGTTGAAGTTCAAGGGCTTACCCAAAAAACTAAAAGATGATATTCAATGTCACAGGATTCCCCAGGTGCATGTAGGCATCTTTGTACATGAGCTGTTGCTTTCTTCTTTACTCTACAACACTCACTTTTCCAATATTTTCTTTCTAATTTGTGTGAAGCGAGCATCCTCGGATTTTCAATGCAAAACGTGCATTCAATGTTTGTGTCACACGTTGCTGTGCATAAAATCTACAAATTATAAAATCTGTTCTCTCCAACATATCTCATATATATACATATATGGTTATCACTATGTCCTGAAATTTTGAAACAGAAAATTTGGATAAATACTCACCCAGTGCTGGAACACAGGTTTTACATTGAAGTTGAATTTGTCATTATTAACTCAAACTAATCATTTCTCAAAAAAAAAAAAAAAAACGCTCCAACTAATCCTAATATTATTCCCAAGGAGGTATTCAGTTTTTACTTTTTAGCCATCTTAACAAGTACATGTAAAAACATTAAGCTCAATCAAAGAACTATACCACAATATACAGTAAACTCTGAATTCTGAAACCACAAGCCTTATTGATAAATAAGGAGCAAGGTGTATCTATGGATTTCGGGCAACTTCCACAGATCAGAAAAACTAACCATCTCTCACTTACGTTTGACTATCAATGGGGGGCCGGGGGCTTCAGAGAGTAGTTCTTACACTATTAATTGATCATTTAAAATTTTATTTCACATCAAAAGGGAGGGTTGGGCAGCATTAATCACAAAGAAGAAGTTGACCACATTATCATCACTGAGGCTTTCGAAGTTGACATTGCAGATAACCATCCTAGTCCCTAGATTAGCTCCGTCCATTCCACCATGACACAGTGATGGCAAGGATGAGTCTCAACACTATTACTTTTTCTCTCCCAGTGGATGGACTTAATATTCTGTAAATATTGTTACCAATTAAACATTGGGATTTTGTAGATTTTCTGTTTAAGTTCTATGGATGAGTTTATCAGAACAATTTATATTATGCAAACTTTATTTGAAGCATCCAAATTCCCTGCTGGGTTAACTCGATCCCAATGAGTTCTTGCTGTGAACCAAATCCTCTGTTCAAAAAATCATTATCCCTTTAACAAATATGTTACCTTCACTCATAAAAACACTACACTCAGCCACCACCAAACTGGGTTCTGTTTGAACTTGCAGTAAATTACCTTTAGCCACCATTAGGCACTTCTTATTATAAAGGCGTAAATGCACTTTTAGTCCCTACATTTTAGAGTTTTTTCATTTTAGTCCCTACATTTTAATTTTACCACTTTTAGTTCCTAATCCAATTAACGCGTTTCATTTTGGTCCTTTCCGTCAATCAATCGACGGCAATTGCTGAGGTGACAGCCGGAGGAATTAAAATATAATAAAAAATACCACGTCACCCTGACACGTCAGCATATAATTTAAAAAATTAATTTATTAATTTTAACTAAATAATAAAAATAAAAATAGAATTAAAAACTAAAATCACAAAATTAAGATTGTTCTTCAGAGATCATCAAATCCAGCACCATCAAACCCACCCCAAATTCTAACACAATCAACACCAAATTCTCAGCAAATCAAACCCATAAACCCAGTTAACAAACCAACCCAGATTAAACCCAGATCAAGAAACCAATCACAACAAACCCAGATCAACACAATCAAACCCAAATCTCACCACCAATGACCGACACAGTCAAACAAAACTCGAGATGGAGGCATAGACCCACGCCGAGACCAGGACGGAGATCGAGATGGAGGCCGAGACCCATGCCGAGACAGAGGCTGAGACCCACGTCGAGAAGGCTGAGACCCACGCCGAGACCGCCGACCCCATCTGCTCCAAACCGCCACCTCCTTCCTCTAGATCTGCTCCAAACCGCCGGTCTCATCTGCTCCAACCCACTGCCCCTTTCCTCAAGATCTACTCCAAACCTCATCTCATCCTCTCCCCCCCTCTCTCTCTCTCTCTCTCTCTCTCTCTAAACTCTTTTTTTTTTTGTAGAGCTCTCATCAGATCATGATTTTAGAGGGAGCTACCTTAAAGGTTTTGAAAGGTTTTTTTTTTTTCTTTTTTTTTTTTTCCTGAAAGGGAAAAAGTAAACATACTTAAAGTCAAAATGATATATAATGATAAATTTTTGTTTAGGTTGGTTGAGATTAGAGAATAGAGTTTGAGTTTGAGATTATTTTTTAAATTTTATTTTAATTTTGTGAATTTTAGTTTTTAATTTTGTTTTTATTTTTATTATTTAGTTAAAATTAATAAATTAATTTTTTAAATTATATGCTGACGTGTCAGGGTGACGTTGCATTTTTTTATTATATTTTAATTCTTCCAGCTGCCACCTCAGCAATTTCTGTCTGTTGTCTGACGGAAAAGACCAAAATAAAACGCGTTAATTAGATTAGGTACTAAAAGTGGTAAAATTAAAATGTTGGGACTAAAATGAAAAAACTCCAAAATGTAGGGACTAAAAGTGCATTTACGCCTACTATAAAACCAGAGAAGAACACATCAAGCAAATTCAGTCCTAGAAGCTCATGTGGGCGATCTGCAGGAGCTGCAATATCAGCAGCCCAGGAGGTACATTTTCAAAGCCTAGATTAGGTCTTTATCTTTCTCAGGGACCATCCATACATCAAGACCCAACTTTGCAGATCAATCAGGATATTCTCCACACAGCTTTTAGCAGATTCAAAGAAAAGTAGAAGACCCTTCTGCGAAAACTCAAAGTTTTTCCAGTCCATTGTATTTGAGAACTACAATGTGCCAGGATTATCACTTCATGCCCAGCCCAATTAAGAATCAGCCTTAGTAATCAATTAATTCCCTATACAACTACAATCATTGCAGTATGTTTACATACCCCTGAGCAAAAAAGTACACAAACAAACAAATAATGCATGAAACTAACAATAGTTTATTAAAGATCAATGATTCGAGTTCAATAATATCATGTATCCTGTAAAAGGGATCATCCAACTAGGCAGAAATTCAGTGATCATGTCAATCAAACCAGAAAACTTAAGCATTAATATCCACAAAATGAATACCAAAAAAAGGTGAAGCCACAAACTCTGCAAGTTTAAGAACGCACCCAAAGACAGTAAATTACCATTATAAAAGTAGATCACCAGGTTGAGTTTAACTCATATCTAAAAGAAAAACGAGAAACATGATTAGATAAAGAAGTTCTCAAGATTCTAGAATGCAACTATTTCTCTTTCTTTTCTGAGGATGAACTATTGACATATTGCAGGTTGACTAGAAGAAGAATTTGCAGGAAGAAGAGTGCCTTGAGACCTGTGTCTTCAGCATTTAGCAATAATCAAAATAGGTGCCATAAGCTCAGGACACAAATACAAAATAAAATGACTTTGGAGTCAAGCTAAGATATGAGATATCCAATAGTACTTAAAAAGGTTGGAAGCAGAAACACAAAAGATAAAAAGTCATGATATTAATAACAAGGAGACTCCTATTTATTTATTTCTTTTTTTTTCCTTACTCATGGGGGTATTGGTCACAAACATAAAATATAAATATGAATCCCGTTTAAAATTAAGAATCCCTTGTCACAGATCAATAACCGAGATTGTTGTCTTGGAGATCACATATCCAAGTGAAAATGGTACATGATAATGGAAATGCTTTATCCAATAAGTGTAAAATGTTAAACTAGCAAATGAATAAAATGTCAAGAACTAAATTTAATTTGGAACCAAATGTTACAATCATTCAGCACACCTTCTCAGATTGACGCCCTACCTCTAGATGATATGTCTTACAGCGATACACATTCCACAATTGAGGAACCTTGTCCTGAAATTTAATCACAAACTTCTCCAGAAAACACCTCTCACTAGGTAGTATGAAAGTTGATAGGGAAAAATCATTCTTCAGCAAACCCTTAGCTTGCAACAACTGAATAACTGAACATCTAGGAATAATCCTCTTCTCCAAACTTAAAAATAGAATTGAAGGACTTCTAGCAATATCAGCCGATGGCCAACCAGATTTATTCACAAGGAAGTCCATTGCTTTTGTGATCTTATCTTCTGATATAAGCATACAATTTGGCTGTCTTTTAAAAGCTAAGAGAGCAACATTCTCAGACCAACCCCATCTCTTATAAAGCTCCAATTTTGAGTCCAGCATTGGTTTACTCATACTCAAAACCACATGGATTGCTTGGACAAACACTGTTTTCAAGGGATCAAATCCCATTTCCATAACCTCTTGTACAGCATTAACAAATCTAGTATGCTCAACGAACGCTGTACGTGTCAGATTAGTTACATGGAAAGATATAACAGATTGAGGCGATCCGAGTCGTCTCAAAAGCTCAATATTTGGAACCATATTATTAGTGACATTATAACGGGGTGATCTCTTCAAAGTTGTAAGGACTTTCTCGTCAACAAGTAGTACACTCTTGAGGAAATCATAGCAGGGAATAATGTGTTTCTTCAAACTATTTCCTAGTAGAGATGGGTTTGCACAGAGGACCCTAGTGAGATCAGAACTTGAAACCCCCTTGGAAAGGAAAAACTCAATTTTGGGCAAAAGGGTCTTCTCAGGTTTAGTTGTAAGCACCTGTGGGATTGACCTGACAAGTTGGGAGATCTGGGTATTGCTGAAACCATTCTCTCTGAGAAGATTAAGCACAGAGTCTGGTTTATCTGGTTTTTCAAAGTGTACCTTTTGGGATGCTAAAAGAGCAGACTTTGGGGACAACCCACATGAGTTTATGAGGTAAGACGAAGTAAAAGAGTGTTTTTGTTTGATTATCAGTTGTTGAGTTGAATCAGATAAATTTATTGATGTGAATGATTTGGCAACAAAGTAAGCATTTTGGGGAAGAAAACCCAGTTGGGTTGTCGTACGTTTGAGTAATAAACCAAACATAATTGAATTGAATTGACTCACCGAGTTTGCCCAATCCAGCAAATGATGGCCTCTGAATTATTCTTCATGTGCTTCAGCTTCAAGTTCAAACCAACTGTTTCTCAGCAACAAAAAAATAGTTCAAACCAACTTTCACAAAATCTAATAAGGTTCTCAAGAATCTCTACTTCTTTTTTGTTTTTGTAAGATCTAAAGCATTGAGGACGAAAGAAAGAAGTGTATGACGGACTGTACGGGCCTGCGGGGTATATGAAGTGAGCGTTGTGCCGTTTCTTTATTAAACGGTAAGTCGTTTTGTCCTGGGAGAGAGGGTGTGTCAATATATATATATATATATATATATATATATATATTAGCAATGTCACTTCTCTTTTGTTAAATCACTGTATCGAGTGAAATGGATTTAAAAACCGGTACATCAAAAATCCGGAAAAACATCAAATTTTTTGGGTTTTTGGCCAGGTTTTTACTAGTTTTAGATAGACGTGGCAAAACGGGTCGAGTCAGGTCAGGTTGTGTTTGTGGGTCAAACGGGTCATGGGTCAAAATAGGTCATTTTTAAACGGGTCAATGGGTTGTGGGTCGGGTCGAGATTGGGTTGGGTTGACCAATATTTTTCAAACAATTTTTTTTTTTTCAATTACAAAAATAAATCAATGACAACATGTTTAGAGAGAATGAATAAAATCAATTAAGCGAATGAATAAAATCAATTAAGCAAATGAATTGCACTTAATGTCACTTGTTAAAATCCTTCTAATTCTGACAGTTTTGAGCATGACAAAAATTATTTATAGTCATAAATTCATGATGGAAAAAGTCTTCAATGTTAATAGTTCACTGTCAAAATACATATAATTACAAGTTTACATATCCAAAAAGAGATAGATCTTAAAATAAGCAAAACAAGTAAGATGGCAAAGTAGCAAGTTATCGGTCTTCTTAGGTGTACATGTTCCTATTGCATTTAAAATAATAGTAAAGTTAGATTATTTAGAAAGATAAACTAAACAAAAAAAGATTTAAAAATAAACATGACATATTAAATAAAGAAAAATAAGTAAATATTTTATAAGAATTACACTTCAATCTTAATCCACTCAACGTTGGTAGCAAATTCAACACTGCAAATATTCATGCATGCAAATTGTAGCTCAAGTTTGTCACATTTCAACTTTTAGTTTTGTGCATTGTGTGTGCCTTTGGCTCTGGACAATGGACTATAACTAGTATTGAATGAGATTTTTTTTTTTATATGGTTGTCTTGACAGCTTTGTGTTGTCTTGTCTCATAACTCATTCTCTCATGTCATGTCCGTAATTTGTGAAGCTTAGCTCTTATTGGTTATGATGAAGCTCAAATAGTCTTAGCCCAAAAAAAAAACTCAAATAGTCATTCTCTCATGTCATGTCTTGACAACAGTTTTATTTGTTTATAACTTTATATCTATAATATATGGACTATTAGCTTTGATACTTTGTGCTTTATGTACCGAGTATCACGTAGTTTAAATATTTTTTTAGCAATTTTTTTTTAACGGGTCGGGTCATAGGTTATCCGGGTCAACCTGTTTTTGTTTCGGGTTAAAAAATGGGGTTCAGGTCGAGTCGGGTCAAAAAATTCTGACCCATATTGCCATGTCTAGTTTAGAGCTTTTTACCTATTGGATTGGTGTCTGGTTTTGGGCCATTCGGTTCAATCTTTAAAATTATGCAATCTAGTCTTACACCCTATCTCATTTACCATCTGAACTCCGCAACTAAAATTTTAAAAAGTGATTCAAAATAAGATCTTATGTTGATTGTGGTGTATGCATTGTGTGAAAGTTTTGTAAGAGATTGGTTAAGAATGATTAGATTGTAATAATATGTTATATCTTTGGTTCCAAGAAAGAGTTGTGTTCGATGACCATATTATGTTGTCAAATCTGATTCACTAATTAACATTCTCATAATTTTTTTGTTCACATTGTAACCTTTTTGTCTATGCATTAAGGTTGGTTGTCTCTTATGGTTTGTCTGCATCATATTGATCAGCATCCGAGGACAAATTTCTAGCTTTTGAATTTCAAGACAATTAGTACACATGGTTATTTTGGATAGGGGATCACCCACTGCTGCCTCATCTTGCATTCTATAAGCTTATAGGATTCTATCAGGAATTTTTTTTTTGAGCCATATGTGGATTCATTGGGAGATAACCAAGCAAATTTGGAAATTGGGCTTTCATAGGCTCCTCAATTACACAAATTTACAGGATCATTTTTTTTTTTTTTTAATGCATGTATTGTGTCACAATTAGGCTCCTCTCATTATAAGCCCAGAGAGAACACATAAAGCAAATTCAGTCCCCAGAAACTCGCGGACACACTGCAGAATCTGCAAGATCAGTAGCCAAGGAGGTACATTTTCAAAGCCTAGATTAGGACTTTAGATTTCGCAGGGACCATAAAGTACACTTCTCAGGGAAATACATCAAGACCCAACTTTGCAGACTAGTCATAATATTCTCTACACTGCTTTTAGCAGATTCGAAGAAAATTAGAAGACCCTTTGCCCATACTTCAGCTTTTCCAGCCTATAGTCTTTGAGAACTAGAATGTGCTAGGATTATCACTTCATGCCCGGCCCAACCAGAAATCAGCTTTTGGAGTTATCTTATTCCCTATTCTACTACAATCATTGCTTATGTTTGCGTACCCCTGAGCCAAGAAGTACACAAACAGACAACTAATGCATGAAACTAAACATAGCGCTGATATTGGCAATGAAGAAGCCAATATATGACCAATGAGTTAGTGATCATGTCAATTGCACCAGAAAGCTGAAGTGTTTGAACTTCTAATACAAGTTGAAGCCACAACCTTTGCAAGTTTAATAGTGCACCCAAAGACAGTAAATTGCCATTATCAAAATAGATCACCAAGAGTGAAATTGAGTTTAACTACATATCTAAAGAAAGAG
The DNA here is from genome assembly GCA_032878915.1 of Castanopsis chinensis. Classification (NCBI taxonomy): domain Eukaryota; kingdom Viridiplantae; phylum Streptophyta; class Magnoliopsida; order Fagales; family Fagaceae; genus Castanopsis; species Castanopsis chinensis. The sequence goes on along the minus strand of JAVQMG010000115.1, from coordinate 16,578,272 downwards.
GAGAAACATGAGTTAAAAATTGAGTTTAACTACATATCTAAGGCAACCTCCTATTTAAAATCTCATAAATGACATATTGCAAATTAATTGGAATGTGAATTTGTAGAAACTTGTGAACTGTGTCTTCAGCATATAGCAACTATCACAGTAGGTGCCTTATAGAAAATAACTTTGGAGTCAAGCTAAGATATTATATCCAATAGCACTTCAAAAGGTTGCAAACAGAGAAACAATAAAAATTGAAAATAATCTAGCCATTAACTAGGAGATTTCCTTTTTTTTTTCCTCCCTATTTTTGCGGGTATTGGGCACAAGTAGAAAAATATAAATGTGAATAGGGACTTTTGTTTGAAATTAAGGATCCATGTCACAGATCAATAACTGAGATCGTTGTCCTGGAAATCACTTATGCAGGTGAATACAGTACAATATAATGCAAATGTTTTATCCAATAAGTATTAAATGTTTAGGTAGCAACTGAATAAAAAGTTAACTAAATTTAAGTTGAAAGTCAAAAAGTTACAATTGTTTAGCCCCACATAACTACTCAGATTCATGCCCTACCTCTGGAAGATCTGTCTTACCCCAATACACATTCCACAATTGAGGAACGTCGTCCTGAAACTTGATAACAAATTTCTCCAGAAAATATTTTTCACTAGTTTGTATGAAAGTCAATACGCAAATCATTCTTTAGCAAGCCCTTGGCAAGCAAACTTTGAATAACTAAATATCTAGGGATAATCCTCTTCTCCAAATTGAATAAGATTATTATAGGATTTGTAGAAATAACTGCAGATCGAAAAATTGTGATCTTCTCTTCTGATAAAAGCAGACAATGTGGCCACCTTTTAAAAGCCAAGAGAGCAACATCCCTGGACCAACCCCACCTCTTATAAAGCTCCAATTTTGATTCCTGCATTGGTTGTCTCATAATTGAAACTACTTGGATGGCCTCGACAAATACTGTTTTCAAGGGATCAACTCCCATTTCCTTAACCTTGTGTACAGCCTCAACAAATCTAGTATGCTTATTCAATGCTACACGTGGATAATTTGTTACAAAATAAGAGATAGCAGACTGAGGCACTCCAAATTGCCTCAAAAGTGAAACGTTTGGAACCAAATTATTTGTGGCATCAACAATTGTTGAGCGCTTGAAAGTTTTAAGGATTTTCTTGTCGGCAAGTAGTACACTCTTGAGGAAATCATAGCAGGGAATAAGATGTTTCTCTACCTACTCAACAGTACTGGGTTTAAAAAGAGTATCCTATGGAGCTCAGAGCCTGAAGCCCCCTTTTAGAATGGAAAAATTCAATTTTTGGCAAAAGGGTCTTCTCAACATCCCATAAAAGCGACTGTGGGCATGACCTGACGATTTTGGAGATCTGAGTATTGGTGAAACCATTCTCTCTAAGAAGATTAAGCACTGAATCTGGTTTCTCTGGGTTTTATAAGTGTACTCTTCGGGACACTGAAATAGCAGATTTTGGGGACAACCCACAAGAGTTTATGAGGTCAGAAATTGTAAAAGAATGTTTTTCTTCTTGACCTTGTTGTTGTTGACTAGAATTATCAGGTGATTTCAATGATGTGAATGATTTGACAATAAAGTAAGCATTTTGGTGAAGAAAATCCAGTTGGGTTGTCCTATGTCTGAGTAATACGAGTCGTGTTGAACAGAGAAAACCAAACATAACTGAATTGAATAGACTCACCGTCACTGACTTTGCCTGATACAGCAAACCTTCATGGAATGATGGCCTCTGAGCTACTTCTCATGTGCTTCTGAGTTTCACAAGTGCTTGAGCTTCACAAAGAGTACAAAGTTCAAACAAACATTCACAAAATTCAATTTAATGGTATGTCGTTTGGTCCTGGAAGAGAGAATGCACTATTTCTCTTTTTGCTAAAATCACAGGAACCCGGTTCTCTTTGATAAATAACAAACATCTAGTGAAAATGTGATTAACCTGAGCAGAAACTCTTTCTTACAGATACACCAGGGTTTTTCAGGATCTTAAGACAAGTCAAGCACATCTGTGTAGCAAAGAAAAACATCAAAGAATATTATGCAGAAAGGTGCCAGGATGGAGCACACTACTGCTTGTAGAGGGGGTTTAGAACGGAAACAGGAAATGGTGAGGAATTGCAATTGTGGCAAAATCAAGAGAAGGAAAAAGGTTTTTTGCTAGATGCTTTTAGTGTGTTGACATAGGGTAAGCTTGAGGTGAGATGTCTAGCAATCAGAGAAGCACCCTTGAAAGCAACCCACCTAAACATCAACTCACTCATCATCCTAATTCGGATCAAGGAAATAGAAGAAATGATCAGAAGCAGCAAGTGGAGAGCAGAGTGCATAGTTGCAGAAATACAAAGCATTTTGCAGACTTTCTGTGACTACATGCACGCTCTAGGCAGCCTCCACTGGATGTTTTTTGTTGAATTTATTGACTCTGTCTTTGTGATTGTATTCTTTGAAAAGGGATAGTACACATCTTACTATGTGTCTTTCTCTTTTCTTTTTATAATAATATTTTTTTACTTATCAAAAAAAAAAAAAAAAAGGAAAGATAAATGCTACCATCTTTGCTGTGCATCAAGCTGCACTACAAGAATGCCAATGTTTAGCTAATCTTGCCTTTAAAACATTCATGAGCATTTTCTGGATATGTATGACTGTAGTACTGGCTAGAACTTTCTGTTCTGTTATTTTATCCTTTTGTTGTATAAACAAAAAAGAGGGATCCTTTTTCTGTTTTTCATGCATGTATTCTCATCTTGATTTCAAATTTTCTATAAAAACAAACAAAGATAAATATCCTTGGACTTAAACAGATATGTTAAAATGGTGTTAGACGCAGCAAACCAGCACACACACATATATGTATATGGACAGCAAAGCAGGGATCTTTGAGTTGAACCAGGATCCACAATATGAGACAGTAAAAGCAAAGATAAGTCTTAATTTCTCTCTCACATTTGAAGGACACGATGTTCCCTATACATTGGGTTATTGGGTTGTGTAGATTTTCAATTAAATTATATGGACGACAGTTTATCAGAACAAAAAATCATATGCAAACAATAGATGTGAAACATCCCAAATTCCTAGCTGAGTTAACTCAATCCAAATGAGCTCCTGCTAGGAACCAAATCCTCCATTCAATATGTTATTGTAGCTTTAACAAAAATATTAGGTTCACTCAATAAAACACTATTCTCAGCCACAACCAAACTAGGTTCTTTTCAAACTAGCTTTACATCACCTTTGATAATCATTGGGCACTTATTATTATAATACCAGAGAGAGCAGATAATGCAAATTCTGTCCCCAGAAGCTGCAATCCGGAAGGTACATTTTTAAATCCCAGAAAGCCTAGATGGCCATTAGGTTTCTCAAGGACCTAAAGTTCACCAAAAGCCAACTTTGCAGACCAGTTAGGATAATCTCCATGGATGGTCCTTTTAGCACATTCAAAAAAGACACTTTTGCCCAAACTTGAGTTTTTTCATTCAATTAGGCTGAGGCTTAGAATATGCTAGGAGTATACATCATGTGCAGCTCCATTCGGAAGCAACCTTGGGAATCATCTCACTTAGAGTGTGATCATTGCTATATCTTTGTGGACTCTTGAGCTACAGAGTACACAAACATATACAAACAAATAATGAATGAAAATTAAAGATTGTACATGGAAGATCAACAAGTCAAGTCGAAAATTATGATGCATCCACCGAATAGGATCATCCAACCAGATAGAAACAATGAAGAGGCCAGTATAGGAGAGATGAGTATTTGATCAAATCAGAAAACTTGAGTGCTAATATCCACAGAACAAAATCCAAAGAAAGTTGAAGCCACAAACTCAGCAAGTTTAAGAATACATAGAAAGGCAGTATATTACTATCATCAAATTTAATTTACTTACTGTGAAGTTGAGATTAACTTAATACATAAAGATAAAGGAGAAACATAATTTATAAACCAGAGTTCACAAGGTTTAAGATGCAAGAAGCACCAAAATCATTTAAGATGTTATTTTATTTTAATTTAGTTTGTCATGTAGAGGGTTTAAAAAAATTTAATTAGGTATTTTCCATATTGGTTTAGTCCTTGAACCCCGCATGACTAATGCTATTGTAATGGTGAAAGACATTAGAATTTGAATAAGAAATTGATGAGTTGGGAATATGTGTTTATCTTTGTTTGGTGGTGATGCCAAACACCCTTAAGTGGTGATGCCTAGTGTTTAGGCAGATTCCAAGTGGTGAAGCCTAGGGTTTTTATTTTTTATTCTATTTTTTGTCTTGTTTGTCTCTATTTTCCTGCACTTTCCTACATCACTTCAAGACTGCAACAATTTCTCTATCTATTCTGAGGATGACTTGTTAAATGAAATAAGAAGTGTTTTAAGGCATCCATTTATTTTAAGTGGCATATTGTAGGTTGACTGGAAGGTGAATTGGCAGGAAGTATAGTGTCTTGAGACCCGTGTCTATAACATATAGACATATCACATTTATAACAAGGACACTCCTTTAGGGTCTGTTCAGTTGGAGGAGTGGAAAAGTGGGAGGATGGAAAAGTGGGGGAGGATGGAAAATATTTAGTTTTTCCTCTTGTGTGTCCGGTTGGAGGGGTGGAAAAGTGGAAGGGTGGAAAAGTGAAAGGGTATAAATTGACTATTATACCCTTATTAATAGTAACATTAAAATGAAAAAAAAAAAAAAAAAAAAAAGGAAAAAAGAAAGAAGGTTCAATGTTACTGAACCAGTAACGTTTGAAAAAAAAAAAAAAAGGAAGAACAAGGTTCAACGTTACTGAACCAGTAACGTTTGAAAAAAAAAAAAAGGAAGAACAAGGTTCAACATTACTAAGCCAGTAACGTTTGAACAAAAAAAAAAAAAAAAAGGCGTTCAACATCAGGTGGAATGGGGGCATTTTCTCCCAATTTGGGAGGAAAATTTTTGTGGGTCTGGGAGGAAAATTTTCCTCCCAGTTTTCCATCCTCCCTTTCTTTTCTCTCCAAACGAACAATAGAAAATGCCTATTTTCCTCCCATAGTTTTCCATCCTCCCTATTTTCTCTCCAAACGGATGCACACTTAAAGTTTTTATTTTCTTCCTTTTCGCTCCCTATTTTTTAGGGTGTTGAAAACAACTACACAAATTGTAAACTATGTGACCATGTTAGTTGGGACATCTGTTTGAAATTAAGAATCCATGTTTAATACCAACCACTGAGATTGTTGTCTTGGAGAACATGTATCTAGTACAAGATAACGCAAATGCTTTATCCAATAAGTATAAAATGTTAAAATAGCTACTGAATAAAAAGACAGAATTAAAATTTAACTTGAAGTCGAAATGTTACAATTGTTCAGTCCCACATACCTTCTCAGATTGGCTTCCTACCTCAAGATCTTTCTTACCCTGATACACATTCAACAATTGAGGAACATTGTCCTGAAACTTGATCACAAACCTCTCCAGAAAACACCTTTCACTAGGTATTATGAATCTTGCTGGACCCAAATCTTTCTTCACCAAACCCTTGGCTAGTAAAATTTGAATAACTGAACTTCTAGGGATAATCCTCTTCTCCAAACTTAAAAATAGAATCGTAGGATTTTTAGCAATATGTGCTGATGGCCAACCCATTTTGTTCACAAGGAGGTCCATTGCTTTTGTGATCTTCTCTTCTGATAAGGCCATACAATTTGGGTTCCTTTTAAAGGCCAAGAGGGCGACGTCCTTGGGCCAACCCCATTTCTTATAAAGCTCCAATTTTGATTCCAGCTTTTCTTTACTCATCTTTAAAACCACTTGGACTGCTAGAACAAACACAGTTTTCAAGGGATCAAATCCCATTTCCTTAACCTCGACTACAGCTTCAACAAACTTAGTATGTTTTAAGAACGCTATACGGGGAAAACTAGTTACAAACAAAGAGATTTTAGAATGAGGCACTCCATGTTGTCTCAAAAGTTCAATGTTTGGGACCATATTATTTGCAAGATCAGCCCCAGGGGATCCCTTGAAAGTTGTAAGGACTTTCTCATTGACAAGTAGTACACTCTTGAGGAAATCATAGCAGGTATGATGGTAGTGAGGTCAGAGCTTGAAACCCCTTTCGAGCGGAAAAACTCAATTTTGGGCAGAAGGGTATTCTCAGGATAAGATAACAGCACCTTTGGTCGTATCCTGACAAGTTTGGAGATCTGGGTATTGGTGAATCCGTTCTCTTTGAGAAGATTAAGCACTGAGTCTGGTCTCTCTGGGTTTTCAAAGTGTACCCATTTGGATGCTAAAAGTGCAGATTTTGATGATAACCCACAAGAGTTTGTGAGGTAAGACACTGTAAAAGAATGTTCTTCTTCTTGACCTGGTTGTTGTTGGTGACTAGAATCAGATAATGTTATTGATGCGAACGATTTAACAATAAAGAAAGCATTTTGGTGAAGAAAACCCAGTTGGGTCGTTCTACGTTTGAGTAATAGTAGACGTGTTGAACAAAGAAAACCAAACATAATGGAATAGACTCACTGCGATTGCCCGTTGGTTGTCTGATTAATCCTTCAGGAAATGGCGTCGTCTGAGCTATCCTCGTATTCGGTAGTCCACAAGAGCTTGAGCTTCACAGTTTGAGAGTTAAATCAAACATTCACAGAATCCAACTAAAAAATAAAGCTTCTCAAAATCAAGTCTCATGTAACACAGAAGAGCGAGAGAGAGAGAGAGAGATTGTGCTATTTCCCCCCATTTGTTTTCGCAAGTACTGTTGGACTCTTGAGAAGAGTTTGAAACTCACGCTTTATAACACGTATCTGTAATGCTTATTTTTTCGAATTCATTGGCTGAGGCAAAATTAAGAAGTGATTTGCTCTCATTTGCCAAAATTTTTCTTGCAATGACAAGCATCGTGTTAATTTACCGGGCATTCTGTCCTAAGTGGTTCCCGGCTCTCCCAGTGACGGTCAATTCAGGGGTTCTATCCCCAGCATAAACAATTACTCAGCTAAAAAAAAAAAAAAGCATCATGTTAATTTGTGTGTGTGTGTGTCTATATATATATATATATATATATATATAGATTTTTAGTTAACCCTACTCAATCCTATTGTATGTAATCAAAACTAGATAAAAATATATGAGAGAGTGTTATCTATCATTAAGGGTGGTGATCTAGTGATCAAGGGACTTACTCTGACACGGTTTGGGGAGTGAAGGTCCAGGACTGGAATTCCAAGATAGAAGCCCTAATGGAAAAACTTCACATCTCCAACTCTTTGTCGACTAGTGATCTTATGGGGCTGGATGGAAAACAATCTTTGCTTGCAAGCTCGATAACAAGTAAAATGTTTTAATCAAAAAAATTAATAAATAAAATGTTATTAACTCTAGTTGCCCTTTCCTACTTTATTTTTTGTTTTTAACTCTAGAAAGGTAATTCTGCTGTCTGCAATAACCAATAACACAACGGAGGATTATTTATTTTCTATCTTCAATTTGCCTAATTCCATGAACAGGGGTAATTCAATCTTAAGGAGTAACATATGTCAAAAAAAAAAAAATCTTAAGGAGTAACATACTTGCTAGTTAATTAAATAAAAATTCCTCTTTCTACCAAGAAAAAAAAATCTTGAGCAACAAGAAATTCCAACAATATAAGTTCAATTAAATTTTCTGTAGTTTCACTTAAAAGCAGCAATCCCATTATCGCGAGGTCTTGGTGATTACATTGTCCTACAATTCAGTACCACTAATATTTCATCTAATTTTATACTCATAATTTGAAGGACACCTATTAGACGATATTGGGCACCACAGAACTATAGTGCTCACCGAGCCCAAATGCATGCTTATGGTATGATAGTATGATACTTGACTTCAATGAACCATTCCCATCATCGGATTTGTACTCCTTCCCCATCTCTACATCAGGGAAGGACCCCGATAATATCATGATATGTTTTCTAAGGCAGTGAGTTAAAGCACCGAGCTCTAGTTGGCCTCCCCATGCCGCAGTTGATTCCACTTCTTTGCAGTAATTCTCAAATCTCTCTGAAACTGAATTATCAGAATCACCCTCTAATGCATTCTCTGACAGGAAAAATGGGATAAAATTGGATGCATGTTTCCTCATATAAGCAGCCACCATTTCTCGAAGCTCTTGGTATGTATAAGGAGATGAACCACCAGAGAGGAGGGCTAACTGGTCCTCAACAGCTCGGTAGAGGCAGTGCCCATCTGGCTTTATTTCAGTAACAGTCAAACCAAGGGGTTCAAGCTTTCTTTCCAGTTTCTCATTTTCAACCATTCGATCACTTGTAATGTTGCTCTGCTCTTCTTGGATTCTTTGCTCTCTTGCTGCTTCTTCCTGAGCTCTTTTTTCCCGCCTCTTTGCACTCTTACTGGGCTTTGAATCCCTTGATTGGTCAGGCTGACTGGTAACAGAAACCCCAGCAATTGCCTTCACCAAAGTGTCAATAGTGCCTTTTCCATTTCCACTACTGCCACGATAGCCTAATGAGGCAAGTTCTTTGGCATGGTTTTCTTTAAGCTTAGCAGAAAGTTGAGAAACCTCTTCCTCCACCTGCTTCTTCTTAGCTTTCTGTTCAGCCTTACTACCTTTGGCTGCTGCCTTTTTCAGCCCAATTTCCTTGTTCTGCAGCTGTGATATCTCTTTCCTGCACACATATAATAGTCATTTGTGCAATAAAATGAGAATTTCAAAAGGCTGAAACACAAAATACAACAATTCTGAGGGACAAGCCTCAATCACACAAAAGGAATAATAAATAAGAAAAAGAACATTCCTTTCAACCACTGATTTGCAGAGCAGGGAACAGTTGAGGCATACTATGCTCAAATCCACCACCATTCTATTTTTTTTTTTTTACTTTATATCAGGACTGCATTTCATATTATAAGGCTTAGTAGCACTGCCTTGTTCTCGTGAAGGCCCTCTTCTACTTTTTAATTTAGTAACAGGGATGAGTAAATTAAGCTCATAAATGTCAAGTTCACTTAGCAAAATTCATCTTTGGATTAGAATCCAACTGTGCCAATCCAATTTAATTATTTCTTCTCCACAATCTTTTAGAAAGGGAAACAAGACATTGGTAACACTGCCTCTTTCAACAAGGCTATGTCTTCTTATTAAACTACCACTTGTATGCTGGAAAACTAGGAATAAACCAGAAGCAGCCAGAAACCATCATTGTTGCAGAATAGTTAAAATCAAGAAATAAACAAAATGAAAAGCAGTGAAATGATAGTTTGGATTTGTGATAAATAAATGACCTGTGCCTAGCAAGCATTTCATCACGAGTTTCCTCTTTCTTTTGTGATGCATTATCTGAAATTGCTTCAGTCGTTTTATCCTCTATTTCTTGAGTGTCCTCCATTTGAGCAACCCTGCAATCAAGGTAGACAACAATGCAGAGCACAGGGTGGAAAACTTCCAATGCAAATAACTAGTATTTTAGATCTTTTGAACTACAATAAACACCATCTGGGAAGAGGGGAAAAGGTAGAGAGAGGGGGTACAAAAAGATGATAAAAAACAGGCATCTCTTTAAATTAAAAACTGAGGAGATTTAAGTTCAATGAACAACCTTAGCAGATTACAGAAGCTATCTTCAATTTTAGCTTGCTAGTATGTACACAGTTATTTAAGCTCTAACATGTATCAAATACATACAACATAGTTTCTAAGAGTCAGCAAAATTTTTCAACCTACATAAACTGTCTAAATATATGGTGCAACTTATGACTGTTGACGTACAAATTAAACTAATTCCTGGCATAACCAGTGTCAGACTGTCACAAATGAAAATCATTTGGTTCATGCACATATTGTACCACTTATACCTATACAACTGAAACATTGTTGCAAACATGTGGTGATATAAAGAAGGTCAAATATGGTGGCATGGAAAGCAACATCGTGAGTAACGACCTCCGATGGCTACATGAAGATCGTCTACAGTTCTTTTTTTGATAAATTAAGATCCTCTAGAGTTCTTAAGTAAACTCCACCATGAAGTCCTAAAATCCTACCTATCCACTTTGAAATGAATGGATTGGATTTTAAAAAGTCATCAATAATCTACATAGATACCAAATAGTCATAGTCAAACTTTCACATAAGGTATCGACATTAACATCAATAACAATGCATCAACCAACAAATTCACGTACATACTGAACAGTAAAAACATCAATTTAAAATTCCCAAAAAATACAATCTTTTGCTAGAACTCATTCTAAAATTCACAACACAAAGAGATATAAGAAAAGAAATTAAAAAAAAAAAAAAAAAACTGAGCCATAATTTTCTCTCAAAAATGGAATCAGATAATAACCCACAAAGCAAAACAGTCTTAAACATACATACAAGATACTATACTAGGAACTAGATAGTTTTTAAATTTACATTCTTTGAATAACAAGAAAAACACAAAAACTACTAAAGCTTGAAATTTTATAAAAATTTTAGAAAATGTTTTAATAAGAATTCTTACCAAGCAATCAAAGGATTTGAAGAAGAAGAGCCTCAAGTATCGATAATGAGAGAGAGACAACATAGAATAATATTTGAGGTTAGGGTTTACCGTTTACGCGTGACGGTAGACAACCTAGAATTCTCTGAAAGCATATGCTGAGCTGAGTTTAAGTACTGTTACTTAAATACCCTTTTTAAAATTCAGACCCTGGTTTACTTATTTCACTGACAGACCAAACGGCGTTAAAAGTTTTTCCTGTTTTTTTTGTTAGAACTGAGATGCACGGATACTGCCATGATACTGTAACAGTAACACGACATGACACGAAAAATAAGATATTATTTGTATATATTAAGAGTATTCAAAAATTTATTTTTTATCTCTTTAAAAATACTCTTAAATTAATTAATAAATAACTTAAAAATATGATTAAAATAGTAAATTGATAAAAAAAGTTTGTTTTTGCTTCTTTTTTTTTTTTTTACCTTCAAAAATACCCTTACCTATAACTTAAAAAAGGGGTTAAAATAATAAATTGATAAAAATAATAAATTCCTACAATCATACTTCTATGTTGAAATACATTTCTACTTCTAATAAATTCCTACTTGTATGTTGATTTAAATTCCTACTTCTACCCACTAACTTCCTACTTCTACCCACTAGCTTCTTACAAAATAGAATCACCCTTTTGTTAGTTTTAAAACTTCTCTAATTTACAAAACTCACCCCACGTATTCATTTTTTTTTTAACTTCATCATACCCTTTTTTTTTTTTAATAAGAATCACAACTTTTTTTTTTTTTTTGTGATTGAAAAAAAAGTAGAAATCCCAAATTATATAAATGCAAATTATTAATCTTTATCCAAAAAATAAAAAAGCCTCTGAGCACAAGCGTGAGCGCATGCTCCGAGGCTCGTTACAATTATGGGTATGCTACTCAAATAAAATGTCCTCGTTAAACCCATTTCTAGCAACTTTTCTATATTTTTGTACTGTTTGGAGACATTTACCTTTTACTTATCTATTTTTTCAAATACATTTTTCATATTTCTTTATCTCATTTAAACATTATTTTTTCATTCATTATTTATTCATATTTTAATAGACATATTCCCATACCCCATCTCCACTCCATTCTTTGCTAATTTTTTATTATTAGTACATCAAGTTTGAAGAATGACTATTTATTAGCAAAAAACTTTTTAAGTTTTAAAGAAGTTGTTGGAGGACTATTTTTTTGGTTTCATTCTCCATTATAGAGATTATTTTGCTCTTCCTAAACTATTAGAGATGCTCTTAGAAAAGCTGGAGAAAACCTTAAACCCATCATGTCTTCTACTACTTCTGCGTAGCACATTATAAGATAAATACGACATTATTACGGCATGATATGCTATTCAAATAAAATATTCTCGTTAAAACTTGTTGATGCCCATTTTTGCAAATCCAAGACGCAAAAGCTCATACGGAGGAAAGCCCAATGAAAAGCAAGGTCCAAAGGCCTACCAAGAAGACCAAAAAGCAAGAGAGGTCTAAAGGAAGAAATGCAAGGGAAAGCGATCCGCAGCAAAATACAAATCTGCCGCAAAATACAAATTTGTCGCAAAATACAGTTCTCTAGCAGGATGGCTTCGGCAGATAAAGACAAATTGGGCCCAAGACCCTTTTGATCCAATTAACATTATGTGGCCCACAAAGGCCCAAATTCTTTTGTATAAAAAAGATAGGCATAAAAGCTAATATGAAGAAACACGATGAAAAGAAATAAGAAATGACAGGAAGTGTCAGCAGCAAGAATCACGTGAAGGAAAGAAACGTCAAACCAAAGGAAATGACAAATGCAATAGGAAATGCATGAAGAAATAAGACAAAAAACACGCAGTAGAACCAAACAAAACTAATCTGCTATAGCAGAAATGGCATGGGAACGAAAGGAGACAAAAAGCAAAAGACAAATGAGCAAGCACAAAAAGGTCGAAGCACCACTAACCTATACCCAGCCAATACAAGGAAGGTGGGCCCACGGTCAAGGAGATTCAGAGGGTGTGGTTTGGTGGTGGGGGGAAAAGCGGGTATATATTTGGTTTCTTGCCATAACTTCTTTTGGGAATATGCCTTGTTGGGATGGTATCTTACCTAAAAGAAGTAATAGATGGTTGAGACCATCTGATGCATGTCATAGAGCTAGGTAGTGAGATAGCTCAATCCTTACCCATTTGAACCTAGAGATAGAGGTATACAGCAAGAACAAACAAAAGGAATTTTTGTTGTGAAATGAGTAATGGTACAACAAACAAACTGAGCAATGGTAGTGGTTGAGGCAACCAATGGGTCAGTGGGTAGTTCTGAATGGATGCACATAACAAACCAAAAATAATTGGTGAAGCCCTAGGGGTAAAAGGGAGAAATGCCATTGAATTAGCTCACTATAAAATAAGGTAGTCATAGATGAGAAAAAGGGGGACCTGAGGGGAGGGAGACCAGGGAGATCTAGTAAAGGAAGCACCTAAGCGGAGAAATCCAAGTGAGAAAAACAACCCATGACAAGAAAGTAGTAAGAGAACTAAGAGTAAAAAAAAGAACAGAGAGAAGGAAAGAAAATGGTAAAAAGAAGAGAGAAAACATGGCAGGAATAGGGGCATGCATCAATAGAACATCTTTTCCCTCCTTCTTAGTAAACCCACTCTTTGAAATCTCCAAAAAGTAATAGCTAGTAGCCATTTAGGCTTATTCTCTAAAATACACAACTTTGATGGCAGAAGCCTATGACAAGGTTGTTAAAGTTGGGGTTTAGGTTCTTTCTTGGTTGAATTATTCTATGGGAAGATTTAATATTTGATTTTAATCGCAAATATATTTAATTTCTCTCATTATAACTTATATCTACTGTATTTAGTTATTCTGCCGTGACATGTTTTTATCACATCTGCCACATCAGTTGTCTTGTTGTGGTATCTTTACTTGTTCTACTAGTTATTCTGCTGTAGCACCTTTTTATTGTATTTACCGTGTTAAGCTAAATCTTTTCTGCCAAAGCTTTCTTCTTTATTTGTTATTACATGTTTTACTTTTGACTCATTATCTTGTCATAAGTATATATATACATATAACTTATTTCTCATGCTCTGCAAAATATATTTTATAGAGGTATATGTGAATACGTATAGGTATATTTATAAATATGTGTATGTATATAGTTGACAATATGCTAACCCATGTAAGCTAACATTTGCTTGATAGGTATTTTCTTTGGGTTTTGGATTTGTTTATGTGTAGATAGTAGAAAAGTATTTCTACAGTAAAAAATGAATAGTCATTCACATTACAGAAGGCTTTACTGCATGGCAGACAGTTTTAATGCACAATAGACAGATTTACTGCACAATAGAAAGCTTTATTGCATGACAAAAGGCTTTAATGCACGGCAAAAGGCTTTACTGCACGGCAGACAGCTTTAATGCATTGTAGAAGGTTTTATAGAAAACGGCCTTAATGCACAGCAGACACCTTTATTGCATAGCAAAAAGCTTTACAGCAGATGACTTTAATGCACAGCTGAAAGCTTTACTACATAGCAGACGGTTTTACTACACCGCAGACAGTTTTACTGCACGGTAGAAAAGTTAGACCTATGGTAGAAACTGAAGAAAAGTTCCTTTTGCGGCAGAAACAAGGAATAAGCCCACTTTGCAACGTCTTCCCTTGGACTTGGACTCAACGTTTGCACATAAACTGACAGCGGCATATTGGTATTTTGGAGCCCATTCCGCGGAGCGCCAGGCCCAACTTCCTTCTTAGAAAAAGCCTAGACTAAGCGTTATCCAATAACATCGAAACGCGTGTCTAAGGTACAAGAAACGTAAAAATAACCCCCGACAAAACCTATTTAGAAAAGCTTAGGAAAACCCTAAACCCATCTTCTCCCGCTTCATATGATATGGCAAATTGGAACTTTTCAATTCCATGTTTAACTACCTAGAATATAATAATGCAGTCATTGGCACTATTCAAATTATCCTAAATACGGGAATAGTTTTTGTTACACTCTTCCCCAACTTCAACATGTCTTTCAAGGATCCTTACCTTTGTGATTCTCTTAAGGTACAAGTTCAGATTACATGAGCTTCTCAGGTGCAAGATACCTTTGCTACCACACTTCATTATCAGCTAGCCTATAGACTTCAAAATCATGCTTTTGACATGGCAGTTCCGAAGATAGCTCAATCCAATGATGCTCTATTGATCCAAGTTGATCCAGGCATGACGCCTATGTGCACATTTGTTTCAAGACAATTAAATAGAGAGCAAATGACTTCTCTCTTTCCAGAATCATGAATTACGAAATATGAGATACTTCATCAAGCAGCTAAGCTAATACAGTCTAGTAATCATTTCTTTGTCAAAAAAGCAAATTGTGAAGTTGAGATTAGATTCTTGACAACTACACCAAAAAAGAAAAAGGTAACAGTTTTTCCTACTCAAATTGCTATAATCCACCCGGTCTCATATGAGGACCTAAATGGCCTTCAAATCAAAGCATTCCAAGAAGATGGAAAGCCTTGTTATGAACGAAAATCATCTTTTGGTCATATATGGTGGGATGTTTGTGACTGTGCTGATTGCCAAGAAGAAGTAGGTTTTGAAAAAGATCATTCATGAGGAAAGAAAAAGTCCTCCCAGCATATTCTCAAGAAAAGATATGAGGCAGGAGATCCAGACGTTGACCTTCTTGGAGAACCCTCTGGAAGATTTGATTATTATGTCCTCTATCCCAGAACCAAGAAACAAAATCTTCCTTCTTTTTTTCCATGCAAAGAAAATTATAGTCAAAACTAGAAACCTCACTTGATCCCACACTACTAGAAAGTCTTTCCCCAAATACCAAAATGTCAACCCAAACCTATCAGTCAAACTTATACAGAAGCCTTTACCTTGCTACATGTTTGACCATGTTTCATCCTCCTATTCACAAAATTTTCCTCCTCTTAAAAGTTTTGACCATCCCCAAACTAACACTAAGCATGTTTGGAAAATCAAAATCTTGTTGGAAACAATCTAGACAGAACCAAGAAACAGGTTTCTTCAGCTGAAGCAGCTTTAAATTGGCAAGCAAAAAATCCTGTAGCACAAAACCAAGTCCTTTCAAAGATTCTTGATAATCAACAAAAGATGGCTGAAGCAGTTACTCATACCTCCTCGTCTTCAAATTCTCTTATTGAAGACTTGAAGAAGAAAATACAGACAGTTGAATAAGAATTGGCAACCATTGCTTCCACAGTAAAAGATTTTTCTGTCTCCTTCCCTTTCATTGGGCAAAAAGAAAAAGAAAGAAAACAGTTTTTGATGCAACTTCAGTCTATGGAGAATTCAAGGAAAGAGGTTACCCAAGCTCTTCCAATGCAAGTCTACATGCCTTATCAACCTTGCCAATCATTGTATAAAGATCTGTCCATGCCTTTAACCTCACCATTCTCCCTGGTTTCTCCTTACCAAAACCTCCAACCACTAACCACGACACATCTTGATAATAATCCTTTTAAACCAAGTGGAATCTTTCTTAGTATAACATGTTCAGCACCACTCCAACTAGAACCTCAAACCAGACCACAAAATGAACCTTCTCCCAAGAAAAAGGACAAAGAACCATTATACTAACCCTCAGATCCAACTATTGGTGCTTCTTCAAGACCTCCAAATATGAACATGTTGGCTATAGACCTTTACCCTCTAAACCCAATTTAATCGTTTCTCAAAACCCTAACCCTTCAAGACCCAAAAGAGCTTTTCGTGCTCCCAGTCATTGATGACACGGATCTAGACTTCTCTGATCTTGGATTAGAAGGAGTATTTATGACAGACCCAAAGGTAGAAGAAGATGATGATGTCCTTCACCCTAAACAACCTCCCCCACTACCAATTTTTCCTCTACCACCTTTAATCCCTGATTACCAAACAAGACTAACCTACTCATCAACCACATATTCAAAACACTTGTTCACCATTGATAATACCCCCTTTCAAAATGGCATGATGAGATTTTTAACATGTATTCATGGTGCATAGTTGAACTCCAAGCCCCAAATAACATTGTTGCACAAATTATTGCCAAATTTGTTGCACAACTTATAGGAAGGTTGAGACAATGGTGAATCAATCTTAGAGAATACAGGCAAAGATAGACAGCCCAATGCAACACTCTAGAAGACTTTTTCACAATCATTCATAGTGAATTTCTTAGCTTTGTGGCTCATTATATAGAGGTGGCAAAAAAAGAATTTTTACTGATGAAATGTTGCTCCTGTGAAAGGAAGGATTTGGAAAAACATTTTGACAGAATGTCAAGCCGGTATTACTCCTTTAATGACATGGAATGACATGGATGATGTCAATTCTAAGCACACATTTCTCTACTCTTTTCCAGAACCATTAGGAGATGGAACTCTTCGTATGATGAACCTTCAAAAAATAACTCTGCAACAAACTTCTTTGGGAGAAATCTACCAGCATGTGCTTATTGCTCTTGAAAAACTCTGCAATTAGAGAAAGTTTCTTTCAGAAATTAACAAGGTCCATAGCAAACTTAAAGACAATTGTAAAAGAAAAGATTGCAAATAAAGTGCTATGACAAAAATTGTGCGTGTTTGACAAAAAGGAGAGATCATTTCAAGAAGTATTCTTAGAAGAAGAGACACTGTGCAAGCCAGAAGAAGAAATCCTTCAGGAAAAAGAAATGGAAGTTTCTAAAAAAAAAGCAGTTCAAAGGAAAATTTTCAAAAGTCTGTTTCGTATGCAGAAGACCAGGTCACTTTGCAAAAAATTGTCCAAAGAAGGAAAAAGCAGTGAAGCTTCTTGAACAAGCCTAGATTCATGCAGATGATACCCCCTTCTCAAATGTAGAATCACTCTTTTCACTGGATGATGATTACTCTCCCCAAGCTTTGGCAGTTATGGCTTATTCTACCTCAGAAGATGATTCAGATCCAGATCTAGAAAATAATGATGATTCAGACCTAGAAATCCAAACCATTTACACATCCTACCCTATTATAGCCCCCCTAACCAGTCCCACACCTATAGCCCAAGTGCATATTCTCCTTGATACTTATTCCAGACCCATTCCGGTAATAGCCTTGTTTGATATAGGGGTAGCAACAACAATTCTCCATTTCAAGATATTACCTGAAAAATTTTAGCTACCCTATCATCAGATGTTCAGAGCAGCAAATGGAGAAACATTTTTTATCACCCAAAAAAGTAGGCCTATTCTTATTAGAATCTTTCTAGCCCTTACCATTAAACACTAAGTCCTCGGCTCCCCTCTCACAGGCAGAGACCTTCTTATAGGATTTGATCTCCTTCATCAAATATCTAGCCTCAGATGGTCATCAAAAGGACTTTTGCATCGACAACATCTTCTCACCTGGACTCAAGTACCTCATTTATTCACAGTAGACCCCTTTCACTCTTTGAGACTCCAGATTATTAAAGAATCTTATGCAACCACCCACTCTGAATTCCTCCTTAAAAATCCAAACCTTTTGTGGAAAAATCCATCTTTTTTCATAAACCTTCCCTTCAAAAAAAAATGAAGATGTTAACCCCACAAAAGCCAATCACAGAGGGATGAATCTAGAACATTTGACCTTGGCTAAGCAAGAGCTATCCACTCTTCTTTCAGAAGGTCTCATTGAACCTACAACTTCTCCATGGGTGTGTGAAGCTTTCTATGTCAACAAGCATGCTGAGCAAGTTTGTGGAAAACTTAGATTGGTAATCAATTACCAAGATTTTAATCATTCCCTTGCAGATGACAAGTTCCCTTTGCTAAACAAAGTGCTCTTTTCTAGCATCTTTCACATGCTAGGCTATTTTCAAAGTTTGATCTCAAAGCAGGATTTTGGCAATTAGGAATCCTTCTAGAAGAAAGGTACAAGACAGTATTTTGCATTCCGAACCACCATTATCAATGGACTGTTATGCCTTTTGGTCTTAAAAATGCTCCATCTCAATTCCAAAAAGTAATGGAAACGCTGTTCCAATCACTCTTGGCAAATGCATTAATCTATGTAGATGATATCCTCCTATTTACAAAGGATGCAAAATCCCATGAAAAATTGCTTACTGAATTCTACAATTTAGTAAAAGCTCAAGGGATAATGCTTTCTAAAAAGAAAATGGTCATAGAAGCATATTCTATAGATTTCTTGGGAGTATACATTTCAGATGGAAAGTATACTTTGGAGCCCTGCATAGCAGTTTCTCTTGGAGAATTTCCAGATAAGCTCACAAGTACCAGATATAGCAGTTTCTTGGAATTGTTAACTACATGTTAGACTTCATCTCGAAAATCTCCAGATACAGGAGCTGTTTAGCTCAATTACTGAAAAAATCTCCTCTAGAATGGAATTCAGTTCATACAGAAACAATCCAACAATTGAAAAATTTAGCAGAAAAATTTCCCCCTTTACAAATTTCAAGACCAGACAAACTAATTCTACAGACAGATGCAAGTGATGAGTATTGGGCAACAGTTCTCTTTGAAGAAGTTGATGGCAAGAGAAGTATTTGTGGTTATAAAAGTGGTGCATTTAAGCCTTCAAAGCTTCATTACCATTTTACTTTCAAGGAAATTTTGGCAGTTAAACATGGAATTGAAAAGTTCTAGTTTCATCTTCTTGGACACAATTTTCTAGTAGAAATGGATATGTCCTCCTTTCCCAAAATGCTCCAGTTCAAAAGAAAAATGTTTCCCCATCCTCAGTTACTCAGATGGTCAAATTGGTTTTCACAATGGTCCTTTCAAGTCAAACACATCAAAGGAAAATATAACATTCTCACTGACTATCTTTCTAGAAAACCTCCAGTCCTTAATATTACCAATGTTCCTCCACTTTTATGTGTATATCCAATTATAGATCCATTCTCATCCTCAGGTTCTTCCTATGTAACCCCTCATGATATTCTTCACATGGTAGAAACTTTTCTCCTAGAAATAAAAGACCAAATAAACACCTTGACCCTTGAAGCCAGATCCAAACGAATCATTAGAGTCCTCCATGATTATCTTAAAGAGCATCAGCGCCATTTTCTTGCTATTTTCCTAGATATAAAACAACCATGGAAAACCCCTTTTACTTTTTGGATAACCAATTGAACAGTGGTACATTACCTCTACATGTGGTATTTACTCAATGAGTATTACTTGTGTCTCCATTTTGAGTCAGAATTTTACACATATATTTTCCCCTGTGAAAATAAATATTTTCACAAATTTGGGTTTGAAATCTTGAAAAATGATACTCATGATGGTCAATGGATAAAGTATCCCAAAATTGAGCATTTGAGATTTGGCTATAAAATTACTTCAGCATGTTTAGTTGCCAAACTCAATTCTAAAAATGATGTTTGTGCAGAAGGAATCCTCCACCCTGCAGAAATGCATTGCGTAACTAATGCAGACGGTACTCTCCACACACACTTGGATGTCTCTTGGATATCTTGTCACTATTCTCTCACAATGGCAGAATCCCTTAATCAGGGAATCTTACCCGAGATAGTACTAGCTGATCCAAATGTTTGTAGACAACAATAACCACATGAAAACCATTGGGAAATGAACAATCCTCTTATTGGACATGATGGCCCTTACTATCATAACCATGATCCAGATGCTGACGTTGATGAAGAATTGTTCTAAGGAAAAGATGGATGGGACGACTAGGCATTCCCAACACTTAAAAAAAAAAAAAAAAAGGTTCCAAAATCATCTCTGAGCATGTGCATTTTATCTGTCAGACAACTTTATGTCCACTAGCAAACTATAGAAGACTTTCCTTGCTAGATGTTTGTTCAGTCCATAACCCTATTGCTTTATTATGACAGTTGTCAACCATGTCAAAAGTTCTTAACGTTCTTATCTTCTCCTAGATGATATTTATCTCTTTGTCAACAGCATATCTGGAGGAAGATCACTACTAAACCTGGACTCCTGACTCCAGATGACATTTGTCAATCCATTTTCAAGTCCTCTACTCTCTTGGACATCTGTCAAGAATGATCCAACCCCTACCATTTGATGCAGAGTCTAATTATTTTCTGAATGTAAAATATTTCTGTAACTTATTGTCTATAAATAGGCCTCTTGTATCTTTAGATGGGCATGGAGAGTGAAGAAAGCCCTTGCAAAATGTGTTTCAGTTTCTCTTATGTCTGATGTAAAAAAGCTGTTGAATCTACTAATATCCCTTAGTTTGTTGTATGTTGTTCTGTGTTCCATTCCTTATGTTCCGGTTATCTTTTATACGTTCTTAGCAATATATGCTATTAACCAGTTCTTATAATCTTCCCATAATCTTCCCATAATCTTCTTACACTTTCATTGTCTATTTAGTTTCTTATTAACCAGTTCTTATAATCTTCCCATAATTTTCTTACACTCCCATTGTCTCTTTATACACTAGTTGGTATCAGAGCCATATAGAAGTGTTGTAACTAGTTTCTCACTCCTTTGATTAGTATACTTTGATTATTGTTCTGATTAGTATGCTTTGTGATTTACAGTTCCCACCATACGTGGATCCTCTGTATTCATCACATCAGAACATTGGATTTGATAATCAAGTAGAACACTAAGGAGTTGTTCTTAACGTTTTAAAGAACCTAGTTTTCTTGAATTATCTTGTGGACGTGTAAGCCTAGAAGTGACGTTTTTGTCTTGTTAGGTCTTAGGTAAACAGTTCTTCCTTCAAGAAACTATCATGGCTAGTTCATCTGAAGTAGTTATTGATACCACTACACCTACTTGTGACCTTTCTTTTCGTAAATACACTGCAAATAGGTTAGATTACTTGTATGAAATCTCCCACGTACCTGAAGATAGTAAGATTCCTATTACTGATTTCCCTATTGTAAATCCTTACACTGTGTTTGATAAACCTCAAAATTCTTTCAAAAAGTCCATAAAAAATTTTTTAGGTCCTTCTTATCCTTCTACTGTCAAAGAATATGTTTAGGCCTCCAAGTTTGATCAGTATAATATTTCAGCTAGCGAGAATGAAAATTTTATCACCCTTGCCCTTCCTCGAGAATTTGTAATCCCATGGCAAAAACAAGAATACACACATCTCCACTTTGGTTCAGTTCGATTAGCACTAATCTTCCATGGAAGAAAGGGACTCCCAGTAGTCTCTAGAATTTCACTCCTTGATGCGCTACCCAAATAAAATGTCCTCATTAAAACCCATTTAGAAGGGCTGGAGAAAAGCTCCTTGTTATTGTAAGATTAATCTATCTAGTGAGTGTGAGATATTTACCTTTTGGTTGGTTGGTTGGTAGGTAGGTTGTATGATATCAATCAGATCAATAGCTTTCAGATGGATGATTCATTCAAGGCTCAAGAGACTGAGAGATTGAGATATATGGTTCCATCCCATATTAGAGAGATATGGGGATAGCCTTTTTCTCTGGGTTTTAACACTAACAGGGGTAACTAAAAAAAGAAAAAGGTATATATGGTTTTAACGTCGTTTGCTCTATGAAATAACTACGAGTCAAATTATCTGAATACTCTTAAAGATGTTTATTAATAATTTTTTCTTAAAAAAAAATTTAATACTACAAAAAACATAAAAAAAAAAAATTATTTAAAAAAGGTTAGTTTTTTTAGCTATAATTTTTTTAATATATAAGTAGTTTATTAATCTATACTTATTAGAAATCTGTTAAAATGGGTTACAGTTAACTTTTTTTTTTTTTTTTTTTTTTTTTTTTTTTTTTTTTTGAGAAGGAACGTAGCAAGCTTTATTAAGAAATTCCAGAAATGTCATCTAGGACAACAGAAAGTAAGGGCGGTGGAACATCCTCCATCCACACCAAAAAATCTGAAATACAAAGAGCATGTCTTGCTAACTTATGCGCAACTTTATTACCCTCTCTCTTTACATGAGAGTAAAGTAATTGATTAAAAAAACTAGCATTAAATCTAATATCCTCCATTAACAAGCCCTTCGAGGAAAGGTAGGTGCTGCTGTTGATCAAAGCCGTAACCAACATAAGTGAATCTGACTCCAATATGGCGTTGAGAAATCCCACCTGTGTTGCAAAAGACAATGCTGTTGAAGCTGCAATAGCCTCAATCTCCAAGGCTGTGTATAGCTGTGGTAGTTGTTTAGCCATTGATGCCAAGACCATGTCGTTGCCATCTCGGATGACCACACCAATGCTGGATTTTTTTTGTTCTTTGAATGTAGCACGATCACAATTAATTTTCACCATTTCTTTTATTGGAGGACGCTACCTGGTCTGTATAGAAGTGGTTGCAAGTCGAGGATATGGTGGTAGAGGTATAGTCTGTGTGAATTTGGCAACACGCTCCTTTGCCATTGCAGCAAGCTGATGAGAGCTAATGTTGGGTTTGTTCAAGCATACCTGATTCCTTTGAGTCCAGATTAGCCAAGCCGATGTGGAAAAGAGCTCCAGATCGTGCTGGTTTGTGATGAGCCATGATAGCAGTTCCTTGAAGTCCACAAAGGTGTGGTTTCTTCGGCAGTGCCATTGCGTGTCATCCTCCCAAACCACATCCAATTCTCGGCAAGACCACAAAGCGTGGAGAGCTGATTCTGGAACCAGCTTGCAGCGATCACAGGTCGGGTTGTCGAGGATTGTTCGCCGCACCAAATTGTTTTTGGCTGGCAATGAGTTTCGGCATGCCCTCCACATCGATTTTTTAATTTTGTTCGGAACTTAGACAGACCAGAGTGTCCTCCACAAATGTTTCTCATGCATCCTTTGCTCCTCATCTATCTCAGCTTGATTTTCATCTTTTAAGAACCTGTATCAAGACTTAGAGGTGTAAACACCGGTGCTTGTGAATGGCCAAAACAAACTATCCTCTGCCTCACACTGCGAGAGTGGGATGGCTTTGATCAAGTCTGCTTCCACAGGGGTGAATATGCCATCTATCATCTCATGGTTCCACTACCTTGTAGTTTCCTCAATCAAAATTGCCACTTTTTCATCTGCCAATGTCTCAACCATAGGTGAGAGAACTTGTAGTGGATTCTTCCTTGGTAACCAATGGTGGTTCCATACAGGGGCGGAGCCAGGGGGGGTCGAGGGGGGGCAGTCGCCCCCCCTGGCCCGGCCAAAAAATACTTTTAGTTATTTTGTTATTTTCTAAATATGAACTTGTGTTTTGTTGTACTTGACGTTTATTACTGTTAAGCGTTTTAACTATTTAGTTCGATCATTGGACTTGATCAGGTAAACTCACAAAATAGTCAATCAACCTTTTTTGTTTAGTAACTTGGCTTTTAAAATGACCTACATGTTAAAAAAATCAATTAAATTTATCATCTACCTACTGTTTTAAAGGGGTGGTGTTAGGAGCTATGCTCTGTTTCTTGGTCCAAAAACAGAGTGTTTTTTAAGCCACTGAAATCGTATTTTTCTCATATCACTTCATTTCTTAATTAAGTCCTTTTTTTAATTAAAATAATCTTCTACTAAACCAAGTTTAAAATTTCTCACCACTTTAGCTTAAAGCAGCAGGTCTATAGCCGATGCCCTAATGAGTTATTATACAAACATTTTATATATATTGTTATAGTTTTGACACTTTTATATTGAGTTAATCTCACAGTTTATTTTGAGTACATTGATTAATTTCTTGAATTGTAGATAAATACATTGATTAATCTCTTGAATTAATTTTTATTTAATATGAATTGATTATCTTTATTTATTTACTATATAGTATTTATTAATTTATATTAATACAAACTAATATTTTTTAGATTAATTTTGTTTTCAATCATAACCTTGCCCCCCCTCAACTAAAATCTTGGCTTCGCCACTGGTTCCATATGTTCACTGCCTTGCCATTCCCAATCCTCCAACGGCAGCCTCTAAGTAAAACATCTCTCCCATGTAAAATACTATTCCAAGCATGTGAACCACCACTTGTGTGTTTGGCCTCCATAATTGTACATGTTGGAAAGAAACGTGCCTTGAACACTTTGTAAAATAATGAATCGGGATTTTTTAGAAGTCTCCAAGCTTGTTTTGCCAACAAGAAATCATTGAACATGGCAATGTCTCTAAATCCCACACCTCCCTCCAATTTTGATTTAGTTAACTCATCCCACTTCAGCCAATGTACCTTCCGTTTATCACACCTGTGGCCCCACCAAAATTTTTTGATCATGGTCTCAATTTCATGGTAAAGACCCAATGGTAGTTTGAAGCATCCCATAATATATGTCGGTATGGCTTGAATGACTGCTTTTACGAGGACTTCATGATCGGCTTGAGACAAGAGCTTCCCTTCCCAACCTTGCAACCTACGCCACACTTTTTCTTTAATGAAATTGAACCTTTCCTTCTTCCTTCTACCCATCAAGGATGGCAGCCCAAGGTAATGCTCAAAGTGTACAATTTCTTGTAGACCCAAAGCATTCTTGATTTCTTGTTTGGTTGCATCATCGGTTGATTTACTGAAAAATATGGCTGTTTTTTCCTTGTTCACCTTTTGGCCTGACTCTCTTTCATATGTCTCAAGGATGTCAATGATTTTCCTGCATTCATCTCTCGTTGCCCTACAAAATAGGAGGCTGTCATCTGCAAACAAAAGATGGGTTAGTGCTGGACCTCTCCGACAAAGAGAGAAACCTTTAATCTCCCCTACACTTGCTGCATGTTGGATGAGACCATGGAGACCTTCTGTGCATAAAAGGAAGAAGAGAGGAGATAATGGGTCTCCTTGGCGAATTCCTCTAGTGGGGTGAATTAATCCTTGTGGCTTGCCATTAACCATGATTGAATAAGTGACTGTTTTCACATATACCATAATCAATCCAATCCATCTCTCATTAAAGCCCATTTTCCTCAAGACATTTTCAAGGTATCCCCATTCCACCCGATCATATGCCTTGCTCATATCAAGCTTAATGGCCATATATCCTGTTTTTCCTGAACTCATATTGTTCATACTATTAAGTGACTCAAATGCAACAAGTATATTATTCGAAATCAACCTATTCTTGGAAAAGGCTGATTGGTGCTCGGTGATGATGGTGGGTAAAATCTTCTTAAGTCTATTTGTAAGAACTTTAGAGAAAATTTTGTAAAGGACATTACACAAGCTAATGGGGCGATATTGAGTGACATATTCAGGATTTTTTGTCTTAGGAATGAGTGTGACAAAGGTGTGGTTTAGAGGGTATGGGAGAGTACCTGAATTGAGCCAAGATAGTACAGAACTCGTCACATCATTGTTAACTATACCCTAAAAGTGCTGGTAGAACAATGGTGGCATGCCATCGGGTCCCGGTGTTTTAAGGGGAGCCATTTGTTTTAGAGCTTCCTTTACTTCATCAACATGAAAGGGTGAAATTAGGGCTGCATTCATGTGTTCGGTGATGACCTTAGGAATATGTTCCAATGCTGCCCCTTGTGTGATCGGATTGGAGGAGGTGAAAAGGTCTTGGTAGTAGTTGATCAAGTGGGCTGCAATCTCGTCCGGTGCCACTTTCCAATTGTTGTCTTCATCCCTAATTTCATGGATTAGATTTTTCTTGAATCTTTTAGTGGCTCAGTAATGAAAGAATTTTGTGTTGTTGTCTCCATTTTTCAGCCAAAGTGTGCGTGATCTTTGGCTCCACATGCGTGCTTCCTTGTCCAAAAGTGAATTAATCTCCTCTTTAAGAGTCCTAACCCGTGCATTCTGCCCATGAACTTGTGCCTCACTTTCAGTAATCACCAAAAGCTCTTTCTTCTTCTTCAATTCCTTCCTCACATTGCCAAAAATATTGTGATTCCACCATGTAAGGTCTCTACCACATTTTTCCACTTTTTTAATGATTTCACCATCCCCATGCCCATGGGAATAGGATAACCATGAAGCTTCCACCGTTTTAGCACATCTTACATCTGATAGCCACATCTCCTCGAATCTAAACACCTTTTTTCGGGGTGGAATTTCCAACCTTGACAAATTGATACATAAAGGCAAGTGATCGGATGAGGTACATTGAAGGTGATGAACTATTGTACCTGAAAATTTAAGGAACCAGTTAGCATTAGCCACACCCCTGTCAAGTCTCTCCCAAATAGAATGGCCATCTGCGAAGTGCTTTCTCCATGTGAACCTATTACCCATAAACCCAAGATCAAGGAACCCACACTCGTCCAACACATCCCTAAATAGTTGCACCCGCCCATGGTGCCGAGTTGCTCCACCAAGTTTTTCTTCCTGATTGATTATTTCATTAAAATCACCTGCACACATCCATGGCACCTCCGGATGATGGTTAAGAATTCTTAAACTATCCCATGCTTCACTCCGTCTTGAAGTGTCTGGCTCTCCATAAAAGCCAGTAAACCTCCATTCATTAGCAGAGCCTTTATCAATCCAAGTATCAATGTAATAATTGGATGAGTCCATCACTACCAAATTCACCGATGACCTCCAAAAAAGTGCTAATCCACCACCATGTCCGACCCTTGGTACCACCCACTTGTGTTCAAAGTCTAAATTTTCTTGAATCATGTCTAGCCTTGCTTCGTCTGCCAATGTTTTGACAATGAACACGACAGAGGGATCTTTAGCCCGGACAATATCACCAAGCTCTTTCCCTGTTCGCAGGTTCCCAAACCCACGACAGTTCCACACTAAGCAATTCATGGCGACTGGCGGGGCTGCATGTCAGCCTTCGCCAATTCGATACTGTCATCTGCCTCGCTCCTTGAAACCTGACTACGCTTGTTAGGTAACTTGGAGTGATCATCACTGAGTGTAAAAGGCCTTTTCCCATAATTTGGATTAATCTGGGACACTTCCTTTGTTGGTTTTGTGACTGCACGACAAATCCTAGTCCAACGTGGCTTGGATGCAAACGTAGAAGCCCTAGGACATTGGCTTTCACGTGCTAGACCGATTGCCTCGTATGGGTGTAATTCTAAGTTTAATTCTGAATTAAATTCTGTTGAAGAATTGCCTATCATGGCTGGAATTGTAGCAATTTTCTCAATGGATGGATGTGGACTAAATTCCGAAAAAGGGGGGGGGGGGTTGAAGAGTTACCAATAAGGGTGGGACTCTTAATGGAATCAAACTCCTTTAATACCTTGCCAATCTCGTTAAGGTGTAATTCAGTGATTTGTGGATTTGTGGGAGAGAAATTAATATTCTTAACGTGTTGAGGGCTGTTGGGTATTGTTGCCGTTAAAGAATTATTGCATGTAACCGACTGCATTAAATTTTGATGCTCCTCCAACGTAACCGAGCTGTCCAGACTCTACATCTCCTCCCTGGTCTCACGGTTGTTCAACGATGGCGAGAGTGGTGTTGTTGCCTAAATATTACTACGATCCCTTCTATCCCCACCATTCTCATCCCCAACTAGTGCCCTCTTCACTGAAGAAGGAGCCTGGTTCTGCCTAGACTTGTAGAATCTAGGGAATTCTATGAAATATTTACGTGAAAATGAGAAGGGAGCTGCCTTGAGACTCAGCCCAAACTGCCTCTACTCTGGAGAGAGCGAACCTTCGCTATTCAACCAAATCTCGCAATCCTTGTCATCATGATCGAAGCAACCACACCAATAGCAAATATTAGGTAGTCTTTCATATTTGAAGCTTATCCAGACCTGTTTCTCTCGCCCTATTGACACCAATCGTCCCCGACAAAGAGGACCTGTAATATCCATTGAAACTCGAACCCGAATAAAATTCCCTCCTTCCGATTCAGTCGGATTTACAGTAGGAATGACCTTCCCAAGAACCTCACAAATCTTCTCAGCTACCTTCACGTTCATGAACTTTATGGGAAGACCGTGAACTTGGCCCCAAAAAGTAGTCTTGTCCAAAGTAAGGTCGTCAATGGAAGAGTTAGTATCGTACCTCTCCATGACTATCAGATGCTTATCAAATGTCCATGGTTCACTCTGAATCACTTTGTTAGCTTCCATTTTGTTATCAAAAACAAAAAGTATCTTATGATCTCCCAGATTACGCACCCTAAACCCATTTTTAGAACACCAAAGAGGAGTAAAGGTTTTTGCAATAGCATCAATGTTTAGTGCTCTCTTTGTGAGGAATTTTGTGGCAATGATGAAGTAAGACGATTCCAATTAGTGGTCAAATCCTCCATGGTGATGATATACAAGAATTATGAAATAGAAAAACCTACACTGTTTCCCAGTAACCCTTGAAGAAAAACCCAACAAACCTCAGAATAACAGTGTTATTCCAAAGAATACTATCACTGCTTCCAAAGGAAGGGACCTCTATTCTACTGTATAAGAAGAGCAAGAAAGAGAGCTTTCTTGGATATAGAGAAACCTTAGATACCTACAGTTAACTTAATTGGTAAAATATTTTATGATTGTATAAGAGACGGGTTCAATCCGCGGCATACACCAAAAACTGATTGGTTGCATAAGAAATCTGAGGTTCAATTCTTGTCTACACCAATTTTTAGTAGTATTGGAGATTT
Source organism: Castanopsis chinensis (assembly GCA_032878915.1). Taxonomy (NCBI): domain Eukaryota; kingdom Viridiplantae; phylum Streptophyta; class Magnoliopsida; order Fagales; family Fagaceae; genus Castanopsis; species Castanopsis chinensis. The sequence continues at coordinate 16,549,261 of JAVQMG010000115.1, read as the reverse complement.
GTGGTTCAATTCCTACCTACACTAAAAATTGATTAGTAGTATAGAAGATTTGTGATTTAATTCCTACCTACACTAAAAACTGATTGATGTCTTGATCTGTTGACAAAAAGTTATTAGGAGTGGACGTCATATATTAAAACTCTCTACAAAACCAAAATAGAAATTTGTTAAATTTTCAAATAGAATTTTAAAATGGTAAATAATTATATCTAAGTCTTACCCATTTTATTTTATATTTTGTAACTTCAAAGAAGAATGTTAGGTCATGGTTAAGAATTGGGCGGAGCCTTCTGCTTTCTCTTCGTTGATTTGCTTTTCCGACCAAGTACAATGAGAGCATTATTGAGCATCAATAAGGCCCAAATCGTAATTTAATTCAAGAAGTTTTTAAATACTAATAAGTTAGCAACAACCCAAGGCAACTATTAAGCCCTATTTTAAAAATTTTGGATTCAGATACTAAACATATTAGGTATAGACTGTATAGTGATAATAGAGGCTGCCCCAACATGTATTTGCAACTAGATCCATTCATAATAAAATGAATAGATTGTATTTCCGCCATCAACTTACAAGAATCCTTTTTTTTTTTTTTTTTTTTTTCAGCTAGGGATCAACGGTAAAATATATGGCACTTAATTACAAACACATGTAGATATTACATAATAAGTTAGCCTAAAAGTAGTAATCTCTTCATCCTTGTAACCTCTTAGGTTGGTTGGTTCTAACTTCTTTGATTTCACTTGATCTATGAGGTTATGTATTTATATCAGTTTATTGTAGTTGATTGTATTTTGCTACAGTCAACTGGTATTTATACTAGTTTATTGTAGTAGCAAAAAATTTAACTTTAACTTCTCCAATAACACATGATTTTTTGGTTCTTTGATGATAAAATAATTTTTTTTGCTAAAATACAATCACCATTGTGAATATTTTTATTAAGTTTTTTGGTTGGATAGTTGCTATTTGAGTGGAGCTAATTAGGCTTATTGTGGAGAAAGGCTAACTACAAAAATGAAAAATATTATAACTATAATAAAAAAAAAGGCGAAAATACAATTTTGGTCCCTATATTTTGGTCCGATTTCATTTTGGTCCATAAATTGATTTTGCTACTAATTTAACGCGTTTTTTCATAAATAACTATAAAATTCAAACAATATTGTTAGTTACCAAACGTTTGAAACAAATTTGGTTTCTAACAAATCAAGTACAGCAGACTCGATTTTGGCTCATAAATTAAGTGTATTGTACTCGATTTCCCCATCGCGCGCCGGCTGAGCTGGAAAAAGGAGTCCACGTAGACTAATAAATCGAGTTCAGTGAACTCAGTTTTGTGCAATAGAAATCGAGTCCATTGGACTCGATTTACTTGTAAGTCCTACGTCGCCTTTTCACATCAAGTCACGTGCGCTATGGTAGGATATAAAGGAAATCAAGTCCAGAGGAGTCGATTTCTTTTGTTTTACAAATCGAGCCTGCTGGACTAGATTTTGGTGAATGGTCCCCAGCCCATCCACCTGTCATGTGGGTCCCAACTGGGACCTTTTTCCCCTTTACCCAGCACCTTTAGCACTCATTCTCTTCAGCTTCAGCTCACACTCTCTTTCTCTTCAGCTCTCATTCTCTTCAACTCTCTGGTTCCACTTTCCTCAAACTCACACTCACATTTCTCAAATCTCACACTCATTAACAACAATCTCTCCAAGTTAATGTTTATACAATATTGAAAATATTTTTTGTTAGTTAATATTATGATTATTTGTTAGTTAATATTATGATTTTTTGTTAGTAGAACATATAAGGTATTTTTTTTTTTTTTGTTAGTGGAAATATTGTGATTAATTTATTTGTTAGTATATTGTAATTAGTTTATTTGTTAGTATATTGTGATTAATTGCTATTTTTTTTAAAATTAATATTATGATTAATTATTGGGATATATTTTTTTTTTGTTAGTGTAAATATTGTGATTCAATTATTTGCTAAGTTTTAAAATATATATATATATATATATATATATATTGTGATTAATTATTGGGAATATTTGTTTATTTTTTGTTAGTGTAAGTATTGTGATTAAATTATTTGCTAAGGTTTTTAAAAAAAAAAATTAATATTGTGATTAAATTATTGGGAATATTGTGATTAATTATTGGGAATATTTGTTTAATTATTGGGAATATTTGGTAATTAAATTATTTCCTAAGTTTTTATAAAAAAAACTAATATTGTGATTAAATTATTGGGAATAATTAGTATTGGGGGAATATTTAGTACCAAATATTGTGATTAATTATGTTATTACAATATATTGGGAATATTTTTTATGTTAGTGTAAATATTGTGATTAGTAATATGCTAGGTTTTTAAAAAAAAATTCATATTGGGAATATTTAGTACTAAATATTGTGATCAATTGTTAGGCATATTTAGTACTTTTAGGTTTTTGTCATTGGTATGAAATGGATTATGATTTTGATACCTAAGACACCCATTTGTAGTCTTTTTAGCATAAATTATTTCAAGATATAGTTGTTTAAGATTTGTAACAAAAATTTCAATGGGTAATTGGTTGGTATAATATTTTTGTTTATCATATCTTATTTGAATGGGTTTTGAAAGGCATGCCTCTAGAATGATTTTGATGTGAGTATATGCAAATTTGGTTGAGGTTACTATTGTTGGCATGTCATATGAAAATTTTTGTGATTGATGTTGATTGAGAGTTATAAATTTGTCACTAACACAATTGCACTTGATGATCTATAGGTTGATAATGATCTATATAAATATATACTACGGTGGACCCCTTAACAATGCCAACCCTTATGACGGATTTCCATTTGAAGGTCTGGGTATCTAGTGCTTTTATATGATGATACGTCGTAAGTTAAAGACCCTGAGTGATTTAAAGATAAAAATTATGGAAGAGCTGCAACTGAACCCTGCTTTGCATGACATACATATTATTTTCCGTTCTCCACATGAAGTCCTCAATCAATGCATTAATTACAGATATGCAGCGATAACAGAAGACAAACATGTGAAGATTATGTTTAACAAGATGCGTCAATGGGAACAAGTAGCAAATTTTGAGTTGTACGTCACTTTGAAGCCGCGTGCAGAAGTCAAGGTAGAGGATATTGTACAAACAATTACATCTCTACAATTTGCAGTCCTAGATGATCAATGCATCGCATTGGGAGGCTATACACCCGCTTTTCAAGAGACGCCAACAACAGTTGAGAGCGAACTTGGCAATAGAAATGAAGAGCAATTTTGTACACATCGAGGTGAATCCTCTACACTTCCAGCAGTTGAAGATGAAGACGAACATTGTGTTGGGGAAGATCTTGATGATAGAGATGAGTACGAAGAGAGGATTGAGCGAGGCGACTTTGACAGGAATATTGATGACCATGAAATTACTCTCAATCCTCTTGTTGATGATATGGATGAATGTGATGAAGATTATGCAGACGCTACTGTTAGAGTTCAACATGTTACAAATACGACCCCCGTTTATGAACCACCTGCCTTATCATTTTATGCAAATACTTGGGAAAATATGGTTGATCTTGAAGTTGATGAGCAAGCATTTGCTTCTTCCTGGAATGCAGACATCAATTTTTGTAAAGGGTTGATTTTTGTGAATAAAGAATCAGTGAAATGTGCATTAACAATTGATGCCACAAAGCATAACAAAAACTTGATGACTAGTAGGTCGACGAAAAGTAGACTGTATGTGACATGCATGGATGAGTCATGCAAGTGGTACGTTGGGGCAGTCATGAAGCCTAACTGAAAATATGAATGGTCACATCTTATGGGAGTCCTCACAGTTGTATGACCCTTGGCATGGCTCTTGATGGCAGGATGATGGATTGTAATTTTCTTACAGCAGAATTTGTTCCAACGTTGCAAGAAAATCATGTGGCAACAATTAGTCACCTTAGAGATCTCATTAAAGCGAAGTATTATGAACTTAAGCTTTCTTACTATAAGATATGGGATGCGAAACAAAGGGCTATTGTAAAGATATTTGGCGATTGGGAAAAGTCTTACAAAAGGTTGAAAAAGCTGTTGTTGGCATACTTGGATCAAGAACCTGGCACCCGGTACTGGTATCTCACTGAACCGAGGGAGGAGTTCGGTGATACAATATTGCGCTATGTATTTTGGGCTTTCGCTCCGTGCATTGAAGGATTCAGACATTGTAAGCTAGTGATTAGTATTGATGGGACCCATTTGTATGGTAAATATCGAGGGGTGTTGATGATTGCAATGGCCACCGATGCCAACAACAAGATTTTGCCTCTCGCCTTTGCTATTGTGGACAAAGAGTCAGGGCCTAGTTGGAGGTGGTTTTTAGAATGCTTGAGGATTTCACTGGGGGATGTGATAGAAAATAAGGACATCTACATAATTTCTGACTGACATAAGTGTATTCGAAACGCAATTGCAAACTGACCTAGAGGCGATGATGGAAAAGTACGAGTACAACACAGATATTGCCTTCGACATGTTGCTAGCAACTTCAACACGCATTTTCAGAATGCCACTTTAAAGTCATTGGCCTTGAAAGCGGGGTATGCTACTCAGGAAGCTAAATTTGACTTATACATGCAACCTATCAAGGAAGCCGAGATCGAGGCCCTTAGGAAGAAATCAGCCACCGAACAACAGGGAAGTGAACCCGACTCATCCATCATGCCATACACATATCTAATGAAAGAGGAGCTACACATGTGGACCCAACTACATGATGGTGGATACCGTTATGGGGCTATGACAACCAATGTCTCGGAGTGCTTCAATGGAGTACTCAAAGGTGCCCGTGGCCTGCTTATTGCTGCAATGGTTGAATTCACTTGGGGCGAACTTGTCGCATATTTCCATGATCGACACAAAAAAATTACTCATGATCTCTTGGAGGGCAAGGTGTGGAGTAAATATACCTTAGAAATCTATGATGCAAATCTGAAATAATCTAAAACACATCAAGTAAGGCCGTTTAATAATGTCCATGATATATATCAAGTAACGACTGCGTACAACATCCATAGCTCTGGAGGGGGACACCATAGTCATGAAATAAACATATTGGCCAGAACATGTGGTTGTGGAAAGTGGCAAAATTGAAAGATCCCTTATTCACATGTAATTACAGTTCTTTAGTACTTGGGGCAAGATGCAATTACATATATTGACCCATGTTATAGTTTGGAGAACGCCATTCGCACCTACTCACACCAATTTGCGGTGCCAAAGTCAGAGTCATTGTGGAGGGATGTGGAAGGTCCAAAGTGGGTGCCTGACCCAAACTTGTTACGAGCCAAAGGTCGACCTGTGAAGTTTAGGATACGGAATGAGATGGATGGGGTCCGGTGAAAACTAGGAAGCCGAAGGCCAGATTCTGACTTGAGGGAGATTCAAGAAAAGTAGAGCTGTGGACTGTGTCATCAACATAGGCATAACCGTAGAAGATGTCCGCTTTCCAGTGGGGCTTCGACAAGTAGTAATGGCCCAAACTAGGTAAGTGATGCTTTTATTTAAAATGCCATGATTGTATTAATTAGCCAAGTTGCGTAGATTAGTACCTTCATTTTGGCTTTTGGTATCTAACGACAATATTTCAACTTTTGTTAGGTATGCATATAGTCGATTTTCGAAGGGCATTGTAGATGTCAATTGTGGTTCTCTTTATTGTGTATTCGAACTTACTATTAGGTTGTATCGGCACAATTAGTATTTTGTTTATCATTGAATGCACTTGTAATCTAAGTATTCTATATCTAATGTACCTGTTTCTAGATTGTGATATTATGAATGTTTAATTTTGTCTTTCAATTAGTTGTTACTTATTTCCATTAGCTGTTATACTCATCTGTGTTGGTGCTTCTTGTTAAGACTATAAGTCTTTTTTTGATAAGTAACTATAAATATTTTTTCATTAGTTGCTCTACTCATTTGCATTGGTGCTTCTTTTTAAGCCCTGCTCCATCTTAACTTTTTAAATTTCTAGTTATTTTCTGAACTGATAGTTTTGGAAGAAGAACTATAATGCTAATGGCTTCCTACTACCGCACAATTTACATAAAGTTGCATTGGCCTTGATGTGGTTTGGAATTGCTAGATTTGGAAAGTTAGATTTGGAAAGTTAGAAAAAGAAATGCTGGGATAGATTTTGTTTTGTGATGATGGGTGTGACCTTTATAAAGGCCTAAGTCAGAGTTTTGCTCTCTACTTTTCATTGATATTTTACTTTCTAAATCTCCATTATAATTGCAAAGGTAGGGATTGGAATCCCACTTATGAATTGCTAGTGGAAAGAAATTGTGCAATGACCTTGTTTCCATTTTTATTTTATATATAATCATGCAACCATAATGCTGGAAGTATTATTTGTTCTATCGATGATGTCGTGACCTGATGCTTTCAATTTTCTAACAAGGGAATGGCACATTAATCGTGCAATAGGTGCCAGGAATCAACCATATATGAAGCATTTGTATAATTTTAAAAAACTAGGAATTGTTGCTTGTATTTTCATGTTAGCTACATGTTAGCTATTTGGAAAGAACCAATCTACTGATAAGTTACAGATAAGTTAATATCAGATTCACGAATAAAAGGAGCAAAGTGGTGTACAAGTAAAGATGGACAACCACACCACATGTCAAAAAGTGATAAAAAGTTGCTGAACAATGTAACAGAAGAGCCAAATCATGACATCCCATATAGCTTGTAAACAAGGGTATCATGAACGCAAACTAGAAGAGAATGCCTATTTGCTCCCAACAATTGTAACCCCACCTTCTGGGGTGGGGGGGGGGGGGGGGGGCTGGTGGGGATGGGTTTAAGAAATTTGGCTGGCTCCAATGCCACAACTCACAAGCAACCCTCTCATCATCATTCATTTATACAATCCACTGTTTCCTAATATTAAGTACACTCATTGGTTTTCAGATATTATATTAAAACTAGTCGCAGACTCGCGCAATACGCAGGGTAATTTTGATATCATATTATTTTTTTTAAAGTAAAGAATGAGAATAATAGTTGAGATTTATAAGTAATAGTCCAAAACTCATCTCATAATAATGTGTTTACATTGTAATATATATAATAAATTTTATGTAAGTAAAGAAGTCTTTATCTTAATTTTGTGTGTGTGTGTGTGTATTTTGGCGAGAAAACATGTTACATTTTACTTTCAATCATTATATATTGCAAAATATTTTGTAATATGTTATAATAGTGTGAGATATGTATCAAAACACAACACAATTAAAAAGTGGAAAATGTATAATTTTTATTAGAACATGAAATGAATCTTGTTGGTTTCATTTGAATATTAACATTATTTTGCATTTTTGGAGAAGCTACTGAGCAATTTATCCAAACTTTGTTTCCATTTTATCACATAAGAACTATTAAACAAAATTATAATAGTTTCTATTTTGATAATCACTAAACTCATGTATGAGAATCAAGTATTACAAAAAAAATTCTCCCCAAAACATATATTGATTTCTATTATTCCTTTCCATACAATTTAAAAATGTGAAAAACTAAGGAAGCTAAATGTGTAGTTGGTCATTTCTCCAAAAAAATAAAAATGCAAAGTTGATTGTAGTCAATTAATAAATAGCATAAATGGGGTAGGGGAAAGCAAACGTATTCACGGTATAATTGTTTATATATATCCATATTTGTTTTTGTATAATAATACTCTTGCTTTCTAAAATATTCATGTAGCAACTGTATCTTGTTTGATCTTTCCCAGTTTTGCAGCTTTAACCCAACTCATAGCATATAAACCAATGATCATGAAAAAGAACCTAGCAAAATGAAGCCAAAGGCAATTTCTAAATTTTAGTGATAATTAACAAAGAGATTAAAAAATATCACAAATATGTAGTGATAATTGAAAAAATTTCCATCACAAATACTATACTTACTGTTTTTAAGAGAGATTAAAAGAGAACATATATAAATATAATATATATATATATATATACACACACATGTGTGTGTGTGTGTGTGTGTGTGGGTGTTGGGGGGGGGGGGGGGGGGGGGGGAAAAAATGTATATACGATGCATAAGTGTTGAGGGAGGAGAAAGGTTGGAGAAGAGAAAGAGACTTTGTATGTTTATTAATTGAAAAATGTATTTATAATTGGTAAGTTGCATAATTAATGTTATAAAAAAACTCATCAAATCCAATGTAGTAACATAATAGTAAGTCTGAATAGAGGACTTGTGGGCTATCATATAGGCTTATGAAAAATTTAAGACTTTCTGTGTTCATTATTTTTTTTTCCCAAAAATGTTAATCAGAGAAAACAATTTCCTTCATAAATGAGAATTTTATGGATACCCTTTTTTTTTTTTTTTTTTTTTTTTTTTTTTTCAGTTAGATAGAAGAAATATATAGGAAGGCAAAAAAAAAAAAAAAATAATTGATTGTATTTCTAAAAGAGCTAATAGTGAATATCTAAGTACATATTATTTAAGAATTATAATAGTGAAATTTGTAGTACAAAAGAAATGCCTAGTTGATTTCCTATTGTATTTATTTATTATATTTCTTATGTTATTTCTACTATATTTTTTAATATTAAAGGAGTATGATGGAGTGATGTGCAACATATCATAACCAAATTGAACAATAAGATATAAGATATAAGTTTAAGGGTTTTTTTTTTTTTTTTTTTTCTCTTGAGAATTAGATAAGCTTAATTAAGCTAATTTCTAAGGTAATATCATTTAATTCATGTTGGACTATACAAAATCATTCTATTTATTATATATATATATATATATATATCTCTCTCTATTGGTTAGCATGATTTAAATTAAGTTGCAGGATTTCCTAAGAATGAGATCACGTCGAGGTATATGCTTCAATTGAGAGAATTTTTTAATTTCAAAGTAATGGACATTAGTATTACCATGGAAACATAAAGAAATATTGCATGCATGTTCACAATCATAAAATGGATGCAATAGTTATAAATTGTAAGAATTGTTTTTTTTTTTTTTTTTTTTTTGAGAAGATAAATGGTACCCAAATACAAAGAAAAAGACGAACACCATACAATCAATACTTATCAATCATAATATTTTGTTTCCTCTTCCAAGGTATCCTAGGAAGTTATAAATTAGTATTGATTTAGATGAAATTAAAAGAAAATTAGCAAGGATTTATGTAGTATTTAATTTAAAAAAATTACAAAGCTCTTCAGAAATTAAAATTAACAAATGAGAGGCAAATGATCATGTACTAAATCAATAAAACGCATTCCAATTCTTTAAACACAAACAATTTTAATGGGTAAAACACAATTTTGTAAAACAAATTGTAAATATGAATACAAAGAAATAGAATATCAATTGAAAAAAAAAAAAAGAAAAAAAAAAGAAATATGGTATTTACAACCCTGGAAAAGAAAATCCAATACAAACCTTTACATCGTAATCTGTCAAAAAATTAATAAAAATAACCATATTAAACTAAGTTATAATCCCAAATACAAAGAAAAAGAGGAACAACATATGGTCCATATCTATCAATCATAATATTTTGTTTCCTATTCCAAGTTATCCTAAGAAGTTAAATGCTAGCATAAATTTAGATGAGATTAAAAGAAAAGTAGCAAGAATTTATGTAGTATTTAATTTAAAAATTACAAACCCATTCAGAAAATAAAATGAACAAATGGGAGGCAAATGATCACGTACTAAATCAATAAAACGCATTTCAATTCTTTAGACACTAACAATTTTAATGGGTAAAACATAATAATATAAAGAAAAATTGTAAACATGAATACAAAGAGATAGACTATCAATTGAAAATTGGAAAAAAGAAAAATGCAAAGAAGTTCAGGGGAAGAAAAAGAAAAACTAACCTTAAATGGACCTTCTAATTCTAGATGTAATTTGGTGACTGATGGGGTGGAAAGAAAGCAATTCACACCCTATATATATATATAATCAATCGGTTTTAAATCCACAGGGAGGCAATTAAATGTTTTGATGGGGGAAAGAAGCCGTTTTTTTTATAAGAAGATGATAAGTCAGAGAGAGAGAATGATTGATTGCTGAATTTAAGGGAATTTGGATTGAATGGAAAAGTCATTAATAGTGTAAACATTAGCCATTTGTTTGATGGGAAGATGATGAGTTGAGAGAGAGAGAATGGGATTGATTAAAGAGAATATATGAAGTGGAAACCCAAAAAAAAATGGCAAATGATGTGGCTCAACTGGAGCGTAGCAACAATAAATGCTACGCTTCAGCTTTTAGATATATATAGATGAGGAGAAGCCCAATGTTGGGTACCACACTACTTGATACTACTAGGCAATTCAGATACAAGTTGAACTTCCCTTTGAAACATTTGTTCACTCTTTAAGAAAACAGTCACATCTGAGCATCAGCACAATTCTCATGTTTACAGTAACAATTTCACCATCAAAAGACCAAATTGAAGAAGGTTCAAGTTGTAACTACTACCTTAACTAAAAAAAAAGTTGTAAGTACTATTACTTATGCAGCTTTAGCTGTTTCTCGTACCAGAGCAAGCTTAGCCAAAAGACCACAGAGCTGAAGATATGAGCCAACTCCATCACAGATTCTCATATGGGCAAATCCAGTTTCCTGGAAACTCAAAGAGAACAAGAATTAAATATTGTAACAAAGACAAGTCATTTGAGGAGTAGGAAGGATCAAGGTCAGCATGATATTTGTACCTTCATGAATTCCAATTTTAGATACTCAGCCATATCATAGTTTTTGATGATGTGGAATAGGGTTGTGATTATGTCGGTGGGGGAATAGCCCAAATCATAGAATTGCTTGAGACCAGAACAAGATTCATCAAATCTCCCTTCTAGTACATTGCGCACCATGTTCTTCACATGCAATGGATGAGGTTGATCGCAACCTGAAAACCAATGACAGACATTATAGACCTCCCAAGCTATCCTATATATAGTGAAAGTAAATTACTAAACTGAGAAGGTATTTAGAGTCATAAACCTTGAATACATTTTCTTGGTTGACAAAACGGAAACCACTGTATGTAGCCTGCAAGTTATTCAATGCCTGCCTCATGTCACCATCAGCAGTGAAAATTATGGCTTCAAGACCTTCCGGAACATAGGGAACCTTCATTGGTTACAAACACAGATCAACTACACATTTCCATCTTTCTTCTAAATTTCTAATGCACAGCAATAGAATATCCAGATTTAACAAACAATAAACTACTATAATATTTAACTACCACATAATCTCCTTTGTCATGGTTCTGTTGCAAACAAAATGAAGAATTCATTCGAAGTCCACTCATATTAACTAAAATTGCCTAAATGCTATCTAAACAGATACATACATTTTCCTACAATACCTGGTTGTTGATGTTCCCTTCAAAAGAAAGCTAGATGAAATACATTTTATCTTGTTGCACATTTGACAGAGCAATAATATACAAGCATTCAAGTAGCTGAAGCAAGATAAAACCAAAACTAACACCGAAATTGAAGAGTTGAAAAAAATGGATGGGAATTGGAGGATTCAATTGGAGAGGATTGTTTTCCCCCGAGAAATGCATTAACTAAGTTCCAGCTTCAAGGCATATGAATCAGACAATAATTGGTGTCCTAGATGATTAAAAAAAGAGGCAGACTATACTCCAAAAATCATAATGCACTGATAGAAAGATCCTAGTCTCCCCTCCTCCCCCCCCCCCCCCCCTCCCCACTTTTAATTTTTCTAATTTAAGTGGGGTTGGTAATAGATGCATGAATGTAAGATTGCAGATACACACTGACATGCTGACAGGTAGGGACAGAGAAACACGTGCTTTCATCGAATACATGAATAAGATCTAATATTTCCAACCCTTTGGTGTGAGAAAAAACTTAAACTGAATAATTATACTAAAATAACCAAATAATTATAAAAATATATATCATGAAGCTTTATTGAATAAGGGATATATGGCTTTCAAAAAACCAGACAAAGAGAACAAGCCTATTTTGTAGTGCCTTGAATAGACGCTAAATTAATAACTGAAAGCAATTTGCATTGACATTGAATGACAGTAATGCTGCTATGTACCTGTGGCACATTATTTATTATGGAAACTAAGTATACCTTTTTAGCTTCAACCCCCACCATGAGACGACCAAGTGTCTCTTGATCAGATAATCTTGAAAATCGAACAATAGCACATCTACTTTGAATAGGCTCAATAATTTTAGAAGAAGTATTGCACGCAAGAGCAAAACGAGTGGAGTTTGAATATATTTCCATTGTCCTTCTCAAAGCTTGTTGTGCTCCAGATGTCATGCTGAAAATTGAAAAGGTTATTGACAAATACAACATTCGATACATGTGCTTAGATGGAAGAAAACATACCAAAGCCTGAGCAATATAACATCAAACAACAAACTACAATAATTCCAGATAGAAGCCTTTAATGATTGGAGAGTAAAGAGACGTCATTATTAGAACTTACCTGTTAGCTTCATCCAAGATTACTACCTTGTGCCACCCAGGGGGCAGTGTCACTTTCTTTTGAGCAAACATCTTAATCTTGTTCCTTACAACATTTATTCCCCTAAAAAAGACAAAGCAACAATAACATATTTCAGAACCTAACCAAAAAGGCCCCCCTAGAAAAGAAAAAAAAAAATGACAGGATATTAAAGCCTAGAAAATTTTACCCACCTGTCATCTGATGCATTTAGCTCCAAAACAGCCTCCTTATAATTTGGCCCCAGAAGCTCATGTGCTAGCACCAGTATACTCGTGGTCTTACCGGTTCCAGGAGGACCCTGAAATAAACAATGTAAAGTGGATGAGCAGCATCATAAGCCTTTTACTTTACAAACAGGAGCAGAGAACAATCATATGCAAACTTCCCATTGGAACTCTTAACAGATATGATTAAATTGCTTGCCATTAGAGCATTCTTTTACAATTTCCACATAACCCAAACCCAACCACGTTCATCAACTAACTAATGAGTGTCAGTCATATTTATTCTATTTGAATCAATTGAATCTTCCCCACTGATGCATTAACTGAAAATATAAAATAGAATAAGAAAATACAAAAAAAGAAATTTAAAGAAATTCTTAAAAGTATAACTAAACAAATTAAAATCCAAATATACATGAATGCTGATAAAGTTTGAAATTGCCAAAGAGAATTGCACTTCCCAGAAATTTCATTTCTACATACTGTAATTTCAGTGACTGTGTGAGACTGAAAAGGAAAAAAATGTACAGATAAGATGAGGTTGGGCATGTTGCCATCGCGAGCAATGACTTGGAGCCCGGACACGGCATCCTCGTTGCCCACGATGTCAGCGACCCTGTTGGGACGGTACTTCTCTACCCATGGCATGTCGTAGCCACTGCTCCAGCTCCCTCCAGACGAAGAAGAAGAAGCAGCCATTTTTGTGTGAGAGAAAAAGGAATTGCAGATTATAAACAGATTGGGCTGCTATATTGTGCTAATAATGCTTTTGCTCTGGATTCGGAAACCAAAACCCCTATACCACCCCCCCCAAATGGCAAATGGCCAAAACCCTTTCTTTTCGATTTGGAGAGAAATTGCACAAAAGATGGGGAAAAGTAACACATGCTCCTTGTAATAAAAATTCAAATAAAGAACAACCAAGTAAGCATAACCATGTCAGAAAAATCTATTTCTAAACAGAACCTCAAGGAGTTTCCATCCATCACATCCTTCTTTAAGAACTTTGACTGGAACAATGCAACATGAAAATAAAAGAATAGAAAAATAAAAGAGAACCTAGGAGGCAGCGCATTTGTCTGGTTAAAGTCAACACCAAGTAAAAGAGGACCTCTAGGAGTTAGCACCTAGGGGCTGGGGTTGGATGGAGTCAGTACCATACCATTGAGACAATTTCAACTCAAATCTGTATTCGTCATCAAAAGAATCCATTGAGCCCATTCAAGCCCCTCTTGCTGCCTATCTTAGCTTCAAAGGTACTCAATCTACCACTACCAACAAAATCGACCAATGAACTGATATTCCATCAGTTTCAGTTGATTTGATTTTTTAATTTGCTAACCGGTGATCAGTTTTTACATTTTAGAAACTGATGATGTCAGTTTAGTGGAACAAATCCCTCAACACCAACAGAATTACACTCATAATAGTGACACTTCAATAAACAAAGACACACAACAGTATTAAAAACTTTGCCCTACATCAAATCAAAAATGGTTGTCATTATTTTTCCTCTGTTTTTCTATTATAAATACAAAAATTTATGTGAAATCAGAAACATTTTTCCGAAACTTACTTTTTGCTGAGAGTTTCCCCAGCATAGGGGCGCCTATGACAGAACGCAAGACTGCATCAACTAAGCCCTCCATTTTTAATAAGACCTAGAGCAATCGAAAATCTGCATCACAATCCGATAAATCACAAGTATAAGACATCATAACAGAAATATTTAAAAAGACAGAAGCACAGGAAAAAAAAAAAGTTTCAATGACTCATGTGGGCCAGCTGAATGGCAACAGAAGCACAGAATGTTGTTGGGAAGATCTACACATTGCTTACCTTTTTGCTTTATCAATGCTTTTGGAAATTAGATCAAAATCCATGTAGAAAAATCCAAGCTGTTGTGTATGGAACACCAAGTCCATCTTTTGCCCAACTGCAACTGTTTTGCTTTCTGTCACCTTGAGTTGTTCCAATGCTTTCTCCTGGGTTCATGGTAGGTCAGGAAGGGGAGTTAGATGTCAAATTCCATTGTAAGCAGAAAACGGTCACAATACTTTCAATACCAACAAGATATGAAACTTATGTACCTTGTCACCAATGAGTGTCAAAATACAAGGCTTTTGCCAAATGGGCTTCTCGAACTTCAGTTTCACCCAAGTTTAGCTCAGCATCAGCATATATACATAAAGTACAACCAGATAGAATTGTGCTCGGTGAAAAACAGAAGGACCAATTGGTGATCATAATACTTTGAATACTAATAGAAAGAGGAATCCACAGTGGCACGGCTTGTGTAACAGGTTAAGAACCTGACCTCCACGAATATTATCACGTACAAAGGCGGCAAAAGAACAAAAAACTGCAGGGGGAAAACAAACTATAAGAACAATACGAGATCAAAATATCAACTATTCACACTAGCATCTAAAATTAACAACACCAACAAGTTAATATTTAACATGTATTCTTTTTCTGCATTGTGTTCTATCCAAAGTCATAGTTTCTGTTAATTCCTTAATTAACATATCATTTTTAACTGCTTCTGCTAATGTTATTTTTTGTCCTCCTATACGCTAATTTTTGTCTTCCTCTACGCTGTCTTGTACTAATGTTATTTATTTTTTTTTGTATCAGAAACAACTGTATATCAACACCCTGGCAGTGCCTGTCAAGGCAAGCACATTCAGGCTCATATTGGCAAAAAGGTTGCTAATATATTACAAAAAAATATATTGGCAAAAAGATGTATTTTCTATATCCAAAATATCAACAAATTTCCACAGCCATTACCAGCATCAAATTTCACATCCCTTTAATGTAGCAGTCTAATTTCATCCTTTAAGTTTCCAAAGAAGATATGATTCACATGTGAAAAGAAGAGAATCAACAGCATACTTTAATCTGATTTTTAAATACCAAAAGAAGTTGTCAATACAAATGTGGAGAATCATTATTTTTTTATATCACAATATTATTTTTCTATTTTTACTATTTTTTTTAGAATATCACAGAAGGCAAAGCTAGAGACTACTTGTAGATGACCAATTCTACCAACTGCAACCATACACATAATCTAGATGGAAATAACCATATTCAAACGCAAGTTTCACTTCCATAGAATATTGACCCATTGAACTACACATATGTAAGGAACCATCAGGACATATGTTTATCCAGGAGCTCTTACAAATGAATGAAGTATAGGAAAGTACAATCTTAAACCTGAAACTCTATTGGTGTAATAGTCCTCCCTCAGTTCAAAACTTCATCCCATTGCACATCAATGAAATAACACACAAGAATATCAAAATTATATCCTTCACAAGAACAAGAAAATATACGAGACAATGCATTTCTAGAACTAACAAAAATTATTATAATAAAAAACTGCTGCAGTCTCACCACAATGGTCGACAGGTTTATTCCACAACCAAAATATATGTCTCTCAAAAATTATATGTCACATGCAGGCAAATAAGGAGTACTCAATAATCTGCATACATGTGCATGCGTCACGTACTTTTTCTGGAACATTACTACTAGAAGCTCTAAAAACCAACCAAAGGAAGTTATATATTCATTGTCAATAACTCTAAAAGCCAGATAACGGAATTTATTCTCAATATTCATGATTTTTGAACCTTGTAGCTCTGTTAGCAGGTTACATTTGTTGTTAACTATAAACAAACTCAAGCGAAGCCATATTGACAAGAAATTAAATCATAATAAGGTCTTTGAATACTCAGCTATCAGATACTACGACCATTATCAAGTGTTTTATGGATAAGTCATATTCAAACATTAAAATAGTTTCCTTGCTCTAAGAATATTATATATTAAAATGAGAAAATGCTCATTGCAAACCCAAGTGACTCCATGAAGCACATCACAGCATGGCAGAAACAAGAACAACATCCTTATGAAAATTACTTGTGATCACCTCAAGGCTATGGGTAGTCGTAAGGTTTTTGCATGGAAAGTGTAGATAACCATCTCTACTTCTGTTGAACAATGAAACTAAAAGTTAGCAATAACCAAAAATAATGACGCTCATGAATGAGAAACCCATTAAATCAAGTGCAGTAGATTAAATACACAAAAATCTCCAACCCTGGAAAAGAGAATACAAATTTTCCCAGATAACTAGGGAAATATGAATAAAAAATTGCTCAAGAGGAACACTGAGCTGCTTGTAAGTGTTCTGTATGCCCCACGGGCCATTCTTACAAATCCTCCCCTCAAAATAAGGCATATTTTTATGCTTTTTTATTTGGTAGTTCTAGATTGTCTCAAGAACCTTTTATTAGCCCCTTGTAGCTTAATAACTTTCTTGACTCTAACTCCAACTACCTGTTAGGCTCCAAGCTTCCCCATACAAAATTTCCTCCCTGTATTCACCCAAGGAACTATGGATTTGTAATGAGCTCAGCAGCCTAGGTAAAAAAATAAGTCTTGAGACTTTGAACATGTGTGAATTGACCTTACACATTAAGTCATTAGCTTCAAATTCAAACACAATGTTCACCTCAAAAAATCGGTATTAGCTTTAGAGCCCAGATAGGTGTAACCCTCAAAAACCTTTTGAAGGCTGCAGTAATATCTATTTTTTGAAAATAGAAAGAATTTCCATGCATCAAAATGGAAATGGCATTTTAGAACTACTTAACTGAAACTAATCTACAGCATATGCATCTCTTGCCAGAATCTAACCAATCCTTGCAAAAGAAATACAAAGCTCATCCTATTGACATGTGATTGTTAAGAAAGAAAATTTTTTAAAAACTCAAATAAAGTGAGCTGAAATTTTCAGATATTAAATTGAAGATATAAAATTTGGATAAACAGTAAGGGACCCCCCAAAAACGTTTAAAAAACAACATTGCTTTTTAAAAGGTACTTTTAAAAGTGCTTATTGACTGCACTTCAACTTAAAATTGTTCTGTATTTCTGCGTCAAGAATGCTAAGGCAGATAACAGAATTAAATTGCAACAAAAGTAAAGTAAATTTTATCAAGAGAAGTGACAACAATCTAAATGACCAGACTGAATTACTTCTGGTAACCATTAGTATACCGAAAATAAGAAGATATGATCATGACTGGGATATCACAACAGAACTACGTTATCATAAATAATGAAAATTGAAGAATAAAATAAAATGGAACAAAGTTTGCAAAGCATATGGCTAGCTGCTATCTTTATTGAAATAAAATCTTCTATTCAGAAAGTGGTGAGAAATATGTGCAACAGTCCCCCCACCAAAAACAAAATCCACAAAAAAATGAAAAGAATAGAAAAGATGAATGTTCATAACAATAAAAAGAAAGAAGATAAACACAAGAGTACCTTAGTAAAACTCCCACATCTTTTTCCATCAGCTGCAAAGCTACATTGTGAAGGACACCCCTGTCAAACTTCTGTATTTTTTCCCCCAATCTTGAAGAGAGAGCACACAAAATAAGTAGTATGATACATATAATCCTAGTTAGTTGTTATCTTACTTAAGACTCCATTTAAGAAAGGTGCTGATATCATACATATAATCCGAGATATGCTTCATATCAAGCAACTGAAGTATGTATATATAAGAAAAAACTAACTGAACTTTGAACACAATAGTACTCTCATCCTAGATTATACCATTTACAGGTTATGTGCTAGGTGAAAGAGGGCAGTAAATACAAAACTGAAATTGAAAAAGAAAATGGAAACCAATATGATAAGTAAGAGACCCCAAACTCAAACGCAGAAGATCCCCTTCTAAATTTATAAAATCAATGACCACAACTAAGAGAAAGATTTGACTCCATAACCTAAGAAACAAAAGCTTGTGAAAATAAATACCTTCCACAGTTCCAAGAAACCCACTGCAATTCGTATCGTGTAATATGAGGTCTAATTTTGTTTGTGGAAGAACACCTGAATCAGAATTGACATCTTTGACTGCAGCCATAATCGCTGGTTGTGCTGACCTTCCGATAACCAAATTTAATGTAAATAGAGCTCCGATATTCACAACATTCTTTTTTGCAGAAGAAGAAACAGTGGTATTCCCAGTCCTACCCAATACATTCATAGGCACCCACATACAAAAAATCACTGAAAGCAGTGTCCTTCTCATGACTATATGGCCAGGCCTACAAATCAAGAGGTTCTATTTGTTCAGCTCAGGCCAGCATGAGTTGAAGATGATAAATACCTGTCAGCATGAAAATATGATTACCACAGAGAGTTAGTGATTACAAGCTGAGAAGAATCAAAATAAAGAAATTTATATAATTTTTCCCTTCACACAATTCAACTACTACAGTGAATCTACAACACTTTGTAAGATTCAGCACCAGATAGCATACAAAAATCCTATATATATGGAGCTAAAATCCAGGTTTGACCAACTTGAATACAAAAAATTAACACCCACGTGGGAAACCAGCATAGAAAAATATTTAACATGAATATGTGCAAAGATTGCCAATATTTTATAATATGCCCATTAATGTACTTTCATTAACAAACCAAGAAAAACTCAAAATGAAACAAACAGATAAATGCTGTACTTTTAAGCAAAAGTGGGGCTTATACAAACAGTTGGGAACAAACAGATAAATGCAATGTAAGCATTGTTACAAAGAAATCAGCCAATTGATGCAACTTAAACCTCAACGCAAGTAAAAAGGTATACAGATTTTGATAATACAAGCATAATAAATATAAAATCAACTTTAAAACTAAAATGTAATTGAACACCAAAAAAGTAATTGAACACCATTTGTAGGCAAATGGGGTGCTGACCCTAATGCATTTGACGCTTATTCTGTCTTGTATAGTGTTTGATAGGTGGGGGAGGGGGTACCGCATCTCCTTGGTTAGGCTCCTCGTGTTGCTGCAAAGACGAAGTTACAAGGAAACAATGGATTAAATGAATTATATTACCAACCATAACAGTAGTCACAAAAGTATTCAAAGCTAGTAAATGACCAATCATACCATGGGGCCAGCCTTGTGTCCTGCTTTGTGACCACCTGTCCCACAAGGAGGTGCTTTTCTTATGCGTTTAGGCCGACCTTGTGGGGGTGAGTGTAACCCAACTCCTTGCTCATTCTCGACGTGTAGAACTAGCTGTTTTGCTTGACTCCCAACAACTGAAGATCCTACAACTGCAGGAGAGGTGGTGTAGCGGACGAAATGTGAGTGAGGCTCGTAGTCATAAGAGTTGTATGCAGTCCAAGAGTGGGCATGAATGACATGGAGTCACTATGGGGTGGTACATGGTCTATATGACCAACGTTGTACGAGGGAGATTGAGTGTGCATGACAAGAGGGGTCTCACTGAAATCTAAGCCGAGATCAAAGGATGGCAGTGTAAGTGAAAGATGAGCGGGGTCAGAAAAAGTACGTGGGGTGGGTGAAAGGATCTCGAGGTGAGAAGATGCATGAGCAGTGGGTCGAGGGATCTCTAGGTCAAGCACTGTATGAGCAGTATGTGGAGGGAGCTCTGGGGAAGGAGATGCATGTGGAGGTCGAGGGAACTCTAGGGCAGGAGATGCATGTGGGGGTGGAGGGGGATCTAGCCTACTGGCTGGCTGATGGGGTGCAACACGCTGGGGATCTGGCCTATTTACAACCTGATGGGGTGCACCACACTGACCATGGCTATGGCTGGCAGGAGGTGAGCTCGTGCTTGGTCATCCAATGTCTTCTGGTGCTTTTGGATTTGTCCCATCAGTATCTTCCAAGGGAAGTTGGGCAATTATACGGCGAAGGCGTTCCACTGCCTTAAGTAAAGCTATAATCTGCTTGTACTCAGGACTGCCTACTGCATGGCCCGTCAACATCTGCTTGTGACTTTTTACCTACAAGTAAATAAGTACAATTAGTACATCTAACACAAGAATGGTGATATGCAACAAAATTTGAAAAGAAAGGTCGAAGCAATTACCATACTAAGAAGTGCAGCAGTAGTGTGCTCGATGAACCTCCAAGTCACCCTATCGTACGAATCAAAGTATGGATGAATAGGCGACATATCACCCTCTAGTCTTGCTCCCGTAGATAGTAATTGTGCTCGACTATTCCATACTTGGATATGGCCAGCATGTTTGTCCCTCCAATTCATGTTGGTCTTCCCCCTCAGGTCTATGGCATGAAGGGCGCCGCCAGTATCAACATACGGGGGGATTTCTTGTACCATCCCAAACTGATGAACAACACGGTCCGGTGTATGTTTCGCTACTAGCCAGAAACATACAAATGGCACCCTCTCCATCCACACATCTCTGCTTGCGACACAAAACACAGGCAGGTGGCCTAATTCAGTTTCATATGGTTGCCACACCACCTAAAATAGCCAAATAAATGGGCAGCACATTATGCAATGTTCCATTATTTTCAACTATGCGCTATTTTACAGTTATAACAATATACAATAGACATAAACAGTAGAAGAAACACAATTTGGGTACCTGATTGGGATGCATAGAATCTAGAAGCTGACGGTACCGGACCAGACAGATTTCGGGGGGGCTGCTCTTCGTGGTATCGACCCAGACGGTCCTACAATCGTAAATTTAACATTACATACCACTAACTTTATACCAATAAATGATTATCTAAACATATGATTAATGGTGGAACTAGAAATTAATAACACTTGTATACATCAATCATAACATATAACCTTAGTGGTTGCAAAACGATATATACAAATAAATAAAAAAATCCTATTAACATCTCTAAATTAGAGGAATATCAAGGTATGAAATTTTATTTTTTATGTCTAACAATGTATCATGTCGTTTAAAATTATAGATTTATTTCCAATAGAGAGAATTGGTAAAGGAATAGACTTACTTAATGGACAATAGAGAAGGTGCAAATGGTGGGCCATATGCATCATCTGGTGGGAGGTCCATCCTTGGGCACAAAAAAGGGAATCTAAACCATGCCCAATACTGAACCAATATCAATGCCCCACCAATTTGAATGGCACCTCTGTCGGTTGCCCTGCATAACTCTCTGTACAACCATGCAAGGCAAGCGCTCCCCCAACTGTACCGAGGTGGATTGCGAAGGTCCCTCAACATCTGCAACCACGTCATATGCACCCTATCACCAGACTTGTCGGCAAAAATTGTGCCCCCCAAGAGTGCTAGAATATAACACCGTGCATATTGATGCACAACCACCTCTGTTGCACCATCGGGCAGCCCTTGGTCAACTTTTTGAAGTAGACTGTTAATTAGGATCCTTTGTCCATTAAGCACCACACGATTAGTAGCAATTCCAAGCATATTCTGACATTCATCAGCCCATGTCAAGGCAGTTGTTCCAACAATCGCCTCACCATCGATTGGAATCCCCAAAAGAACCTCAACATCCTGTAAGGTGATCGTTGTCTCACCATGTGGTAGGTGGAAGGTGTGGGTTTCAGGCCGCCATCGCTCAACGAAGGCCGTTATCAAGTTAGGATCAAGCTCTCTAGGTGGGGTCCTATGCAGCCCCTCTAATCCAACTCTCTTGACAATGTCGAGGACGCGATCATCCACCACTATCGGGTGTCGTTCAAAACTCATCATTACGACCACGGCATTTCAATGCCCCCGGATCCTACACATGATAGAACCATGGTGATGAGATGCAATATGCCATAACCTTTGTATATATAATTGTAGCTATTGATCCCAAAAAACAAAAATACCATTGACAAACTTAGAGTTTTAGAAATCTGGGATGCACGGACGCGGCACCGGAGGTGCCGCACCGGCGTCCGACGCGGCGCGACGCGGCGACGCGGGTGCGACGCCGCTGCTCGCGCGTCGGTGCCGCGTCGGGACGCGTCGGCCACGTGTCATCTTCGGTTTTCAAGCCGACTCGCGCCGACTCGCGCCGACGCTCGCCGACGCGGCTCCGACGCGGCGCGATTCGGACTGAACCGGGATGATTCGGGTCGTATCGGCCGTATCGGCCGTATCGGACGATATCGCCGATTCAGGCCGAAACGGCCGATTCAGGCCGAAATTAAAAAAAAAAAAAAAAAAAAGAGGTGCAACGCACCGTTTGAATTAAAACCAACCCTAAAACTAAATGCTTGTTCCTGGAACTCTCTCGGTCTCTCACGCACACATTTCTCACATTTTCATTCAAAGTTCATCTTCATCTCTCTCACTCTCTGTGCTCTCTGCCTCACGGCGTCACTCCCAGTCCTCGTCTCTGTGCTCTCTGCCTCTCTGGGACACTCACTCACTCCCTCGTTGCTGATCATTCTACGTACTATATCACTCCTTTCATTTTCTCACTTCATAAGCTCTGTGCCTCTCTCCCTCGTTGCTGCGGTCTCTCTGCCTCTCCGCCTCTCCGTGCCTCTCTTCACTTAAGGTAGGCACTCTTCAGCCCTTCACTCTCTGCCTCTCTTCACTTAGTTTGATTTTTGATTTGTGATTTGTGAATCTGTGAATGTGATAAATTATCACATTCACAGATTCACAAATGTGATAATGTATTAATGTGATTTGTGAATTTGTGAATGTGATAAGCCTTGTGATAATATGATTTGTGATTTGTGATCTGTGAATGTGATAATGTGATTAGTTTCTTTTCAATCTTAGTTTTATTTAGTTAATAGTTATTAAACTTATTATTTGTGAATCTGTGAACTTGGTTTGAATCTATTGAATTTATTGGATAGTTATTATTTGTAGGTTAAATTGAATCCATTGAATTTGCAATGGATGAAGTTGCTAGCACAGAAACTTCACCTTCGTCTAATCAAGAAGTGCCAAATGATAAATTTTCTCTTTGGCAGTATGTGACTAAAGTAGAAAAACCACCTGGAGCATCTGTAAAATCAGGGGGAAACACGTACTTTAAGTGCAATTATTGTGGTGTAGTTTATATGGGATCTTATTCTAGGGTTAAGGCTCATTTGTTACAAATTCCTAATAAAGGAATTAAAGCATGCCCTAACGTGACACCGAGTCATAGGCTAGAAATGCAGCAAATGTATGATCAAGTTGAGAATGATAAGTTAGAAAGAGAACGGAGAAGTCAAATTCCCGTACCCCCACCTCCCCCAAGCCGTGGGTCTATACCTAGTTCCCCATTTCGAAGACATGAAAGGAGTGATAGTACAAATCCAATTGATGGTAAGAGGAGGAAGGTAGTTGTGAATAATACTTTGGAGAAAGCATACCAAAATAATGCTAGACATGAATTAGATGGTAGAATTGCTAGGATGTTTTACACCGGTGGGCTTCCGTTTAACTTTGCAAGGAACCCATATTATCGTAATTCCTATGCATATGCTGCTACCCATAGCATTCCAGGTTATGTTCCTCCTGGATACAATGCTTTGAGAACCACACTTTTGCAAAAAGAAAGAGCTCATGTTGAAAGACTTTTGAAACCAATTAAAGACTTTTGGCTTGAAAATGGTGTAAGTATTGTTTCTGATGGATGGTCAGATCCACAAAGGAGGCCTCTTATTAATATTATGGCTGTGTCAGATGGGGGTCCAGTGTTTATAAAGGCAATTGATGGGTCAGGTGAGTTCAAAGACAAGCATTATATTGCTGGGGTGTTGAAGGATGCTATAAAAGAGATTGGACATGAAAAAGTTGTCCAAGTCATCACTGATAATGCTAGTGTGATGAAGGCTGCTGGATCTCTTATTGAAGGTGAGTATCCTAAAATATTTTGGACACCCTGTGTAGTCCACACTCTCAATCTTGCTTTGAAGAATATTTGTGCAGCAAAAAACACTGAAAAGAATGAAGTTACATATGAGGAATGTAGTTGGATTACACGTATTGCTGATGATGCATCTTTCATACGTGTTTTTATCATGAACCATTCAATGAGGTTGGCAATGTTTAATGATTTTTGTCCATTAAAATTGCTCCAAGTTGCTGATACTAGATTTGCTTCGGTTGTTATAATGTTGAAAAGGTTGAAGTTGATAAAAAGATGCCTTCAAGCCATGGCTATTAGTGACCAATGGGCTTCTTATAGGGAGGATGATGTTGGAAAAGCTCAAAAAGTGAAAGAGCTAATTCTAAGTGATTTTTGGTGGGATAATATTGATTATATCCTTGAATTCACATCACCAATTTATGATATGTTACGAATAGCCGACACAGATAAGCCTTGTCTTCATCTTGTGTATGAGATGTGGGATTCAATGATAGAGAAGGTGAAGAAAGTAATATATCGGCACGAAGGCTTGGAAGATGATCAGTATAGCTCATTTTGGAGTGTGGTGTATGATATACTCATTGATCGATGGACTAAAAATTGTACACCACTACATTGCTTGGCTCATTCCTTAAATCCTAAGTAAGTACATTTATTTTCTATTTTCTTTAGTTCTTTCTTCTAGTAAAACACACGTTTCATTTATATTTGTTTTTTAATCTTTAACTCTAGGTTTTACTCCATTGAATGGCTTTCGGAGAATCCAAAACGCAGCCCTCCACATCGAGATCATGAAATTTCTATGGAAAGGAGCAAGTGTTTAGATCGATACTTTGAAGATGTGCATGAATTAAGTGATGTGAAGGTTGAATTTGCAGCATTTTCAGGAGGGAGGTTTCCTTCACCAGCTGCCTTGACAGACAGGTGGATCTTAGAACCTTTGGTTTGGTGGCAATACCATGGTTCCGCATTTCCAATTCTTCAAACCCTTGCCCTTAAACTTCTTGGACAACCTTGTTCATCCTCATGTGCTGAGAGGAATTGGAGCACATACAAATTCATTCATTCCTTAAAAAGAAACAAAATGGCTCCTGCACGCGCTGAGGATTTGGTATATGTGCATTCCAATCTTCGACTCTTGTCAAGGCGCAATGAGGAGTACATACATACAGCAACAAAGATGTGGGATATTGCAGGAGACTCTTGGAATGAGAGCGACATACATGGAGGAGCTGGAATTCTTGAGAGTGCGACCCTTACACTTGATGAGCCAGAGTTGGAGGCTATAGTTATTGGGAATGCTAGCACTAGTGCTACTACTAGTGAAAGTGAAGTTCGAAGTGCACCTATTGATCTTGATGATGATGATGTTGGTATTTGATTGTCTTGTTAGTTGTTTTTTATTTAGTTTTAGTTTCAAACTTATGAGTTGTATTCTAATTTCAGAACATCATAGAATGTTTTAGACTTTTAGTTTCAATCTTGTGGGTTGTATTTAATTTCAGAACATCATGGATGTTGGTATTTGATTGTCTTGTTAGTTGTCTTTTATTTAGTTTTAGTTTCAAACTTATGAGTTGTATTCTAATTTCAAAACATCATGGAATGTTTTAGTTTCAATCTTGTGGGTTGTATTTAATAGTTGTCTATTGCTCTTAAATTTGGTATATGTTTATATAATGTGAGAAAGTATGCTTAGCAATATATTAAAAATATAAATAAAAATATTTTTATTAATTTTTTAATTGCCGAGTCCCGCCGCACCCGCACCCACCTTTTTCAAAAATTGCCGAGTCCCGCACCCGCACCCGCACCCGCACCCGCTCCCGCACCCGCACCCGCACCCGTGCTTCATATAGAAATGGGAAAAAAAAATCAACATAATGTAAAAGGATAAGAAGAAAATAGGTACAAATCAGTAGGTGGTCAGTTTTAATTTTACCTCGCCTTCCCAAACAGCGCATGATCGATGTTCTTCTAGAAACCTTAAGACCGAACCCTCCATGGGACCAGGTTCAAACTCTTTAGAGATCTCAGCAGCAACAGCAGCCATACTGCACAAAGTTTAGGGAGTCAAGAGTAATATAGATGATTTCAACTATGGTTTTAATATAGATGATCATAACAACAACATCACTTGGGGCAAACTATCACCATATGCAAACATATAGTTTAGTTCACTGTTTGTGTGACAAAATCTATCAAGTACAATGCATGCCAATAGAAAATCATCCATTACCAATAAACAAAAAATGTATTGATTAGGAAAATATTATTTAAGATGAACATTTCAAATTTACTACATCATTTTGGATGTGGTTGAAACTTTTTAAAAACTAATCAATATATTTCTCCACTATCAAGCCAAGTTAACTTTCTGAATTTGGTAGTATTTCATAATCATCCTCCTCCTTTCTTACAAAAATAGAGTTGGTGCATGAGTCTTGACCAAAGCCTACCTTCAACCTTTAACTAGGTAACCCTTATAAGCAAATATAAGTAAATTTAACCATTTGCCTTTAAATTTGTGTTTTCTGTGTTCATCAATGAGCATTTGAAAAAGGATAACAAAAAGAAGGTCATGTTTGAACGGACATGCTCTATATTGCTTGTTTGATCTAGTAGATAACCTATAGTACATGTGAATCCAAAGTTTGCCTTGCTGTTTGTGTTGTGGTTGGAAAAATGCACACACACACACACACACACACACACACACACACACACACACACACACACACACACACACACACACACACACGTGTGTATATAAAAACCATCAAGATTTTAATAGTATAGGTTACACTATGATCATGCTCAGATTAACAAAGTCACCTATATTAGCAATCTGATTGCTTAGAGAGTAAAATTTTAAATTAGCAATAGCAAATTTAAAATTTACTATGGAATATTATACCATATTTAAATTAGAAATCTAATGTTTTTTATTTTTTGGTTGAGAAACTAGATAATGGGATTTAAATGTTTTTTGATGTACCTAAAGCAAACACAGAAAAAATAAATAAATCTGGAGCATTAATAAACGAAAATTTTATTTTGATCCAAAGCAAGCAGATTGAGAACGGGTACCTACCTTCAGATTGAGGTTGAGCAGTGGCGCGAGGTTTTAAGAGTGAGAGGAGTTGGGATCACAGAGATGGTGGGTCAGAGAGATGGTCAGAGTCCGATGAGGAGAGGAGCCAACAACAACAGAATGAGGCACCGATGAGGCCGAGCCGCCGATGAGATGAGGCACCGATGAGGTCGAGCCGCCGATGAGATGAGAGGAGAATGATAGAGAGAGAGAGAGTCTCGTGCTTGAGAGTGAGAATGAGAGTGATTGTGAGAGAGAGAAGGTGTGAGTGTTTGAATTTTTGTGATTTTCAGAGTGAGAGCGAGAGATTGAGTGTGCCGTTTGAGAGTGTTTTGGTGAGAGTGATCTGGAATGCAAGGGTTTTGGTTAATAGAAATCGAGTCCAGTAGACTCGATTTCTTTTAAAATGCACCACCTACCCACATGGCTTGAGACTTGGAAATCGAGCCAAAGGATTCGATTTTTATGCCTACTTGTCCACCTCAGTGAGTGCCGTGATGAGGAAATCGAGTACAACGTACTCGATTTATAGCCCAAAATTGAGTCCTCTGGACTCGATTTGTTAGAAACCAAATTAGTTTCAAATGTTGGCTAA
The DNA here is from genome assembly GCA_032878915.1 of Castanopsis chinensis. Taxonomy (NCBI): domain Eukaryota; kingdom Viridiplantae; phylum Streptophyta; class Magnoliopsida; order Fagales; family Fagaceae; genus Castanopsis; species Castanopsis chinensis. The sequence continues at coordinate 16,521,098 of JAVQMG010000115.1, read as the reverse complement.
CTAATAATATTGTTTTGATTTTATAGTTATTTAAAAATTTTGGCTCTAATATAGTCCCTAAAAAAAGAAAATCAATTCTATTTTGATCCATGCCGTCAACCCATTGACAGAAAAGTCCTACGTGGCAAATGGAGTGCATAACTTCATAAGTGACATGTTAGATGCTGACGTGGCTAATAAAATAATAATAATAATAAATTTTATTTGATTTTTTTAAAAATGCCACGTCAGCTCCACATAAGTTTCTAATTTTTTTAAAAATAATTTATCATTTTTAATTAAATAAAAAAGACAAAAACAAAATTAAAAATATAAAAACACATCAATTGAAATCTGTGTTCATCCAGAATATTCAAACACAAGAACAAAAGAATAGAAACCCATTATATTCCAAAATTTGTACCCAAATTCTTCCACAAAAATCAATTATGCATTCAACCAAAATTATTATCCTAATACAATATTTCTCATAACATAGATTTCCAACCAAATACAAAAAAATTTAATCAAACAAATTCTTTCATCAATTTCCCAGCAACTAGCAAAACCTTATCATCAAATCCACTAGAGATGTGGCTTCGCCGTGGGTACCGATTTGGGCTTCACAACACCCACAAATCCACTACCTGAGGGTTCATAACACCCACTACTTGAGACTTCGCTGTGAGGACCGATTTGGGCTTCACACCTAAGGCTTTCCCATGGGGACCATCACAACAACATAGCTTAGCACAACCACCGATCCAGGCTTCACAACACCCACAAATTAGAGGTGGCAAAATCAACCCAAACCCATTTGCCCACCCAAACCCACCCACTTAAATGAGACCCAAACCCACCCAATTATTAATTGGGTTAAATGGGTATTAACCCAATTAGACCCAATTATGATCCAAGTATGATTTCTACAAATCACCCAACTCTAAAATAGCTCAAAACTATTAAAATTACCAAAATACCTCCTCAACCTAAAAAATGACCAAAATAACACCAAAACCTAAAAATGACCAAAATACCCTCTAAAACTGACAAAATGACCAAAACACCCCTCAAAACCCAAAAAATGACCAAAATATGCCAAAAAACCTATAACTTACCAAAATACTCCCAAAACATAAAAAATGACTAAAATACCCCTAAAACCAAAAAAATGACAAAATACCCCCAAAACCCAAAAAATTACCAAAATACCCCGAAACCTAAAAATTGACAAAAATACCTCCAAAACCTAAAAATGACCAAAATACCCCCCAAAACCTAAAAAATGACCAAAATAACCCTGAAACTCAAAAAATGACCAAAATACCCTTGAAACCTAAAAATGACCAAAGTACTTCTAAAACCCAAAAAATAACCAAAGTACCCCCAAAACCCAAAAAATGACCAAAATGCCCCTGAAACCCAAAAAATAACCAAAATACCCTCGAAACCACAAAAATGACCAAAATACCCCCAAAACCCAAAAAATGACCAAAATATCCCCGAGCTCTAAAAAATGACCAAAATACCCCCTAAAACCTAAAAGATGACCAAAATACCCCTAAAACCTAAAAACTGACTAAAATACCCCCGAAATCTAAAAAATGACCAAAATACCCCTGAACCCAAAAAAATGACTAAAATACCCCTGAAACTAAAAAATGACCAAAATACCCTCGAAACCTAAAAATTACCAAAATACCCCTGAAATAAAAAAAAAAAAAAAAAACAAAATACCCTTGAAACCAAAAAGATGACCAAAATGCCCCTGAAACGTAAAAATTACCAAAATACCCCTGAAATACAAAAAATGACCAAAATACCCCCAAAACCTAAAAATTACCAAAATACCTTTGAAACCTAATAAATGGCCAAAATAACCCCAAAGCCTAAAAAATTACTAAAATAATCCTAAACCCAAAAAAATGACCAAAATACTCCTGAAACGTAAAAAATGGCTAAAATACCTCTAAACTTAAAAAATGACAAAAATAACACCGAAGCTTGAAAATTGACGAAAATAAAACTGAAACCTAAAAATGACTAAAATACTCCCGAAACATTAAAAATGACCAAAATACCCCCTAAACCTAAAAAATGACCAACATATTCCTGAAACCTAAAAAATGACCAAAATACCATCAAACCTATAAAGTGACGAAAATACCCCTAAACCTTTGAAATGACCTAAATAAACCCAAAACCTCTAAAATATGACCAACATACCACTAATCCTATTAGATGAGAAAAATACACCCGAAGCCTCTAAAATAACCAAAATAGGGGTTTGGGATATCTTAGTCATTTTTTAGGTTTATGAGGTATTTTGGTCATGTTTTATGTTTAGGGAGTATTTTAGTCAATTTTTAGTTTTAGGGGGGATTTTGGTATTTTTTTAGGTTTAGGTTGAATGATTAAAGCGTGTTGAGTGATGAATATATAACAATCAAACATTTGCCCTTTGCAACGCACTCATCAATCAATCAATCATAAACTCTAACATGGGATCCTAAGGCTGCAATTTTTTTTGGGTTTGAAGAAGACTTTCTTGGGGATACATTAAAAAATGTATAACCTGCATTAATCATTGAGTGCAGTCTTTTTTATTTTGATTGGGTTAGTGATGGCTCATCCTTATAAACATGTAAATCAGAATCTGGAAAGCATTTTAAAATCCTTTGCTACTCTTCAGTTTCTTTGCATTTTCCAACTTACATTATTACTACTATTACAAATAACAATTTTTTCATAGCTGTAGTAGTAGTAGTTGTTGTAGATTTGTGTCTTTCGTAATTTGTATTATGTTGATGCAGTATGGTAACACATTTTGGCGCACAAGACTTTCGTGTTGTATGGATAGTGATATCTCTATAAAGAATGCATGGTTATACTTCAAAAAGATTTTGGCAGTATTCTAAGAAAGACATGCGGATCAATTATAGTGTGTATAATTGTTTTATCATATTCAAATGTCTCTGTTGTTGACATGCTAAACTATCAGATTTGGTCGCCAAATACAGCAGCTCTAAATTTTCTCATATTCCTATCAAATGAACTGGGCATGTGGAGACTAATGGGATGTGGTTCATTGTGCATGTTCAGAAAGTTATAGCCCCCAAAAAATTTCCATCTCACTCTTATTGTGCATGCAAGGAGGTCCATAGGCACGATTAAGCATTTAATGGCTAGGCTTGACATTTCAAGCCACCTATTCTACGTAGGCATGTTACAAAAGAATTATGTCTGTTGAAATTGCATAAAAAAGAGAGAGAGATGCATTTAAGGCTTAAGAAAAAGTCAAATCTTCTAACATATCACATACATATATTGCAGTGGAGATGATAAGAACCATATTGTGAATCAAACAAAACTTCTCTAAAAATATCTACTGCCATGTTGACAAGCTGTTTTCACACAGCTCTCTCAGGTAAAACAAAACTAACACGGATGTTAGTTTCATTTTTGTTTACATGAAACTCGATATTATAGATATTGAGTTCTACTTCATTTTATTTTTTAAAATTTGCATGAAACACTTTATTTTTCTAATATCAGGTTTTAGCGGCAATTTTTATTCAAAAAAACTACATAAGTGCCTACCACCGTGGCAAAACACGCATGCAACTTAATATTGGTGATATTGAGTTCTACTTAGAATTCGATTTTTACAATATTGAGTTTTTAAAAAATAATATTTTGCCAAAGAGTTTCAAAACAGTGTTATTTTGCTAAATTTTTTGAAAATAAATGGGATTTTGGTAATTTTTGGGTTTCAGGGGGTATTTTGGTTTTGTTGGGTTTCGGCGGTATTTTGGTAATTTTTAGGTTTTGGGGGGTAGGTTTTGGGTTTTAGGGTTATTTTGGTAATTTTTAGGTATTTTGGTCATTTTTTGGGTTTCGGGGATATTTTGGTAATTTTGGGATTTCGGGGGTATTTTGGGTTTTCATTTTGGTAATTTTTAGATTTTGGGGGTATTTTGGTCATTTTTTGGGTTTCGGGGGTATTTTGGTAATTTTTGGATTTCGGGGGTATTTTGGTCATTTTTTGGGTTTCAGGGTTATTTTGGTAATTTTTAGATTTTGGGGGTATTTTGGTCATTTTTTGGGTTTCGGGGGTATTTTGGTAATTTTTGGATTTCGGGGGTATTTTGGTCATTTTTTGGGTTTTGGGGTTATTTTGGTCATTTTTAGATTTTGGGGGTATTTTGGTCATTTTTTGGGTTTCGGGGGTATTTTGGTAATTTTTGGATTTCGGGGGTATTTTGGTCATTTTTTGGGTTGCGGGGTTATTTTGGTAATTTTTAGATTTTGGGGGCATTTTGGTCATTTTTTGGGTTTCGGGGGTATTTTGGTCATTTTTGGGTTTCGGGGGTAGTTCGGTCATTTTTTGGGTTTCAGGAAAATTTTGGTAATTTTTGGATTTCAGGGGGTATTTTGGTCATTTTTAGGTTTCAGGGGTATTTTGGTCATTTTTTGGGTTTTGGGGGTATTTTGGTCATTTTCTGGGTTTTGGGGGGGTACTTTGGTAATTTTTAGGTTTTGAGGATATTTTGGTCATTTTTTGGGTTTTCGTTGGATTTTGGGGGTATTTTGGTAATTTTTAGGTTTTGGGGGGTATTTTGGTCATTTTTTGGATTTCGGGGGTATTTTGGTAATTTTTTGGTTTTAGGGGTATTTTGGTCATTTTTGAAGATTTTAGAGTACTTTGGTCATTTTCACTTTAATGGCATTTTGGTAATTTTGATAATTAGGTGAGTTGGGGTTTACCCATAATAATTGGGTTGGGTTGGATTTGGGTTAGAAACAATTTAATAAATGGGTTTTAATGGTTAAATGAGTTTTATATACCCAACCCAATTAAACCCACCCAAGCCCACCCATTTGCCAACCCTATCACAAATCCATAACCCACCACCCTAAACCGGTCCTTCGCAACCACCACCACTATCGATCTGGGGTTTCACAGCAGCACAACACCCCCAGAAATCCATAACCCACAAATCCAAACCGACCCCCCATCCCAAACCAATACTTCGCACCCACCACCACCACCACTGGTCTGGGGTTTCATAGCAACACAACATACCCATAAATCCACAACCCACAAATCCAACACACCCATAAATCTAGGTCCACCACCCTAATCGATCCTTAGCCTCCATTGATTTATAAAACTCCATGGTTGGGCTTGAGGACTTGATTTAGGTGAAGCCCCATTTTAGAGCATTTAATCGGTTGGGAGAGCTTATAATAATACTAATAATAATAATAATAATAATAATAATAAAAAGAATCGGTTGGGCGAGAAAGATCAAAGAGAGGGAGAATGAGAATCGGTAGAGAGAGAGAGAAGAGAGAGAAGAATGAAAATAACTTTTAAATTTAATAATTTTATTTTATTAGAATGTAGGTTTATTTTTTATTTTTCTTATGTGGCTTTATTATTTATTAATATGCTTATGTGGAATCTTTTAAATGGCAAATAAGTTTTTTAAAATGTTATTTTAATAACACGTCAGGTTAATGTTAGTCACCTATGCACTCCGGGAGGCCCGGGCCCCTTAGACCCCCACCTGGGTTTGTCCCAGGTGCTACAGTTGGTGTATGTCACCAAGCATTAGCTCATCCATAGTTGATCATTAATCATGAACCAATTACAATATATGAGTATTTTGAAAAGAAAAGAAAAGAAAAGAAAAGAAAAGAATGCAAATAATTTTAAATCCAATGTTGGTGATTCAACATTGTCTACTAATAATGTTGATATACCAATTTTTTGAAAATTTAATACAAAATCTTGACAAATTGAAATAAATAAATAAAAATTGATATTAGTTCATTAAAAAAAAAATTTTAGATTGCATATGCAAATATATATGAGATTATCATATAATCAACATGATAAATGTATTCAAAAAAAAATTATTTTATGTCCTTTTATTAGTTTATCTTTCCTTAAAACCAAATAGATGTTTGCTTTATTTTTCATCTATTCATTTAATTTTGAATCTCAATACATGAATACTGAAAAAGAAAACATTAATTCATACTTAAACCCCAACGATGTAGCCCTAGTTCCATCCTTGTTGTTCACTATCATTGCCTACCATGTTGAACTCATCATCCCAATTATCATTGCCTCCATGTTTGACTCATATATTTTCACAATTTTTTCAATTGGTGTAGCTTAATAGCATCTTGTCAACCATTAAGAGGTTAATCAAAGAGAAACATTAATTCATACTTAAACCCCAACGATGTAGCCCTAGTTCCATCCTTGTTGTTCACTATCATTGCCTACCATGTTGAACTCATCATCCCAATTATCATTGCCTCCATGTTTGACTCATATATTTTCACAATTTTTTCAATTGGTGTAGCTTAATAGCATCTTGTCAACCATTAAGAGGTTAATCAAAGAGAAACTTATTTAGTTGGAGGTCTTATGAGATCGTCTCATGAGCTCTAACCAAAGGATTGTTGTAGTATATAAAGGGTCTAAGGACATGACGAAAAGGACGGGGGGGGGGGGATTTATGAGATTCTACAACTTAGCTTATGAGAGATTAATATATTATTGTTGATTAAAAACACAAAGAACAAGAAAAAATGCAGATACTTAAGGTTGTTTTTTTGAATAAATAAGAAAATTCCACTTTCCCTTTTCCACCACCTCTCTAAGAGTATTACCATTAGGTGTGCCAAATGCCAAATATTTGGCATTTGACACACCAAACACCAAAAATAGTCCATCATGAGGTGTGTTAAATGCCAAAAAATTTTGAGATATGCTACAGTACACTCTCATCTTTGGCATGGTATGGATGAAAAGGACATTTGGTGTTTATTATTTTTTATTCAACTTTCTCTCTCATCTCAATTAAAATATCTTCTCATTTTCACGTTCAGCCACACGCTCACTGCTTCTCTATCTCCACTCTCCCAGACTCTTTTTGTTCTCCCCTCTTCCCTTTTGCTCTCTTCTCTTCCCATTCATGAATCATGAGCCACTACCAATTTCCTTTCTACTATCTCACAAATTCTATCATCACTAATTTATAAAATCTCCTTCATCATTTTTTTCCCCATTTGTTCTCTTTCTCCTCGTTGTTCTATCTCATACAACGAATTTACTTGGTTCGGTTTAGTTCATCTTAGAGCAAAGCATTATTGTTTCGTCTAACATCTGAGTTTATTGGGTTTGTATTTTGGAGTCATCGATTTGCTAAAGGTATCGCCGATTCAATCTCAGTTTCAACGATTCTCTAAAGGTTTCATCGATTCTTTGAAGGTTTCATCGATTTGCCATTTCTCTGAAGGTTTCATCAATTCGTTTTACTTTTACTGCACACAGGTAAGTTCTCCATCTTCTTTTTGATTCTTTCAGTATTTCGGTGTCTATTCTCTCTATCTTCTTAGTTCATATGTGCTGTGTTTTTTTTTTTTTCAATTATTTTGCATTACCGAATAATTACTTGGATGCAAACTATGAGACACTACGAATTCTAAATTCTGATTCCAACATTTAGAATGATAATCTATTTGTTTCATTAATTCCAGCATTTAGGCTAAAATCATATCTCTCACAAATGGTTTTACATTTAGGAATTTAATCCTAAGAATAAAACCATATGTACCAAAGATCTAATTCCAGCATTTAGGATTTAGAATGATAATAAATCTTTTGCAATAATTCCTGTTTTTGTGCATTCAGATATGCATTTGATTTTTCTTTTTTTAAATTTTTGGGGCTCTTTCTTTGGACTACCTAAATTATTTTTTCTACATATCTATTTAAAGTATGGACTCAAGAGATTATTCATTGTACACTGATGTCTTACAGGGGGATATTAATTTTGAAGAGCAACTTTTCGGTGTATCTGAAATAGTCTCATGTTAGTCCAAGATTCTCCACTAAATGATGAAGTTGCCACTTCTAAGAAAAAAACAACATGTGGTATCAACTTCAGTCCTGAGGAAGACAAGTTGCTTGTAGCAGCATGGCTCAATATCAGTGTTGATCCTGTGTATGGTAATGAGCAACATAAACAACATTTTATGGCAAAGTTGCAAAATAATTCAAGCACCACAAGACTGATTCTATATGTAGTATTTCATCCCTAACAAGCCGATGGGGAGAGATTAATAGGGAAACAGTTAAATTTTGTGGGTCCTTAGCTAAAATTGAAGCAAAGAATGAAAGTGGAACCATTGCTGAAATGAAGGTACAAATTTTGTAATGGCATTTAATTTTTTTAGATTTACAACACAAATGGATTGTTTGAAGAAGCTAATTATGTTCTATTTATTTAATAGATCAAGGAGGGAGGGTTGATGACACTATGGATTTTGAGAGGCCAATAGGTAGAAAAGCTGAAAAGGCTATTCAAAAGAGAAAAGATGATGGAAAAGATTTCACAATGGAATATTTGAAAAAGAAAGAGAAAATTCTTGAAGAATCTTGTGCACATGAAAAACAAAAAGTACGTATCAAAGCGGAAAAGGTTCGCTTGCAAAAGTTGAAAGAGAATAAAAGAATTATGATGATAGACACAAGTGTCATGAACAAAGACCAAAGAACTTTTTATGATGGACTCCAAAAGGAAATTCTTGCAAAACAAAGATCAAGTTGTTCATTGGATTGAGATGATGTTGGTGATGTCTTGTTTCAACCTTATTTTGGTAGTAGCTTATTTTAGACCTTGATATGTATTTTGTGGCATTTTTAGGGTGTATCTGATTTTAGGCTTTGATATGTATTTTGTGATCTTAGCAAAAGGTCTAGACTCTTTTATTATGTGATTTCATTGTAGATTCTATCAGGCCACTACCATCTAAGTAATCCTAACATTTTAGCTTATATAAAATGTTGTGTATTTTCTATGTTTGATTTTATATTACTACAGAATTTGTGTTCCCTATAATTGTGTATTTGCTAGTTATATATCTTAAATTATCATTAATAACTATTCTTGAGTACTTGTAAAATGAGGAAATTTTGGCCTTATTTGGTTTAATAATAATGAATCATTATTATTAGTGTGTGCATTGAAAAATGGAAGTGCTAGTTTGAGCAAGTTCAAGGGTTCCAATCTTGAAGCATATGCATGAGATTGTGACTGTGCAGACAATGGATGCACTATATTAGTATTATGGAATGTATCTATGTGAGCATTGGATTAGAGATAATCTTAAAGATATTTTTATATCACAAAAGGCTGAGCCAGGTCTTGATAAGTCTTTTTCTAGATCAGTTATTAAGCCGACTTGAGCCAAGGCTTTATGGATCATAACATATTGAGAACAACATAGTTATCTTTTTGGAAGCTATTATTGTTTATCTATTGTTAGTTGCAAGTTTCTGTTCCATATATGCACGTTTGCAAAGTACACACCTACGTAGATTATATACTATATACAATTTTTTGGTTATATTTTCTTATAGTTTCTATGTCTTGACTGCTGGGCCCATCTAATTGTTTCTGAAATGTATTCATTGGTTTACAATTCTTAGTGCCAGAAGAAGATAGGAGAGGATCTCATCTTAGGCCAAGTTTTTATTTAAAGAAAATTTTATATTCTGCACATAATGATCAAATCTTCTTTTAAAGTTATCGATTTCATTTCATATTATGTTTCTTGCATTTATATTGATAATTGCTTTCCAATGTTTTCTTCTAGTTTATCTCCATGGGTTGTTTTTTTTTTTTTGGGTGAATTGCTTAATGATGATTCAAATGAATATGAGATAATTATACAACTTTTCATGGGTTCGACATCACAACTTAAGCGCCGTCGGTATATCAACTGTAATCATAAAAGGCTTTATGATGACTACTTTGTTGAAGTACTTGTATATCCTCCTAAAGTATTTTGAAGGAGATTTCGAATGAGACGTTCTCTTTTTCTCCAAATCCTATCTACAGTAGAAGTTCATGAACCTTACTTTATCCAAAAAAGAAATAATGCCAAAAAGCTTGGTCTATCTCCCCTTCAAAAGATGAATGTTGCACTTAGGATGCTTGCTTATGGAGTAACAGCTAATTTTATGGATGAATATGTGAGAATAGCAGAAAGCACAGCAATGATAAGTTTGAAAAAATTTGTTGCAGCAATGGTTTCTATTTTCTCAAAGGAATACTTGAGGTCATCAAAAAATGAAGACATCGCTAGATTGTTAGCCCATGGCCAAAACCATGGATTTCCAAGCATGTTGGGAAGTATTGATTGCATGTTTTGGAAATGGAAAAATTGTCTAGCTGCATGGAAAGGGATGTATTGTGGTCATATTTGTGAGCTAACTATTATTTTGGAAGTAGTGACTTCATATAATCTTTGGATATGACACTCATTTTTTGGGTTACTTGTGCCAAATAATGATATTAACGTGTTGGAGCGATCTCATATATTTTTTGAGCTTGCACAAGGGGGTGCTCTTTGCAATTAATTACTCAATCAATGGTCATTGTCAGGCCATAAACGCGTTGACCTCTTGTGATAAATTAGATTGATTAATTAGCCTAGTTATTAATTAATCAAATTAACATGCAATATCATGTGGTAGCACAAACAAATCACCAAAACTAAAGTATGCAGCGGAAAATAAATGACACGATGATTTGTTTACGAATGGGGAAAACCTGATGGCAAAAACCCCACCGGGTGATTTAAGGTCACCACTCCCGAAACTCTACTATTATCACAACAAGCGGTTACAAGCAAGGAATCCTAAGTACCTTACAAACCTACAGTTGAACCCTTACCCCAATACCCAATTGGACTTGTTCTGTAGTGATAGTTTCTCCTTTCAATGCACGGCTCCCAAGTACGTGACTAACCAGATGCGCGGATCCCAGTACGCGACTTCAAACACCAATTAGAGAGAGAGAGTTGTTGGCTGCAAAGTTCTTCAAATCATCAGAGATGAACTAGGGCATGAACTTTGTCTTTCAGATCACAAATTGAATGAACAAGAAGTTCTCAATGCTTGTGCAACTTGCATCCCTTTTGACGGCCTTTAAAACAATCCTTTTATATGTCTAGGGTTAGGAGAAAAGAAGTCCCAAAGACACATTCACGGATTGAACTTGAAACAGAACTGAAAATTTGTTTTCTTTAATTCTCGACAGGTAGAGGTGTCAAGGATCTGTTGAGAAGCTGTCGAGGCTCGGGGCAAAACAACTTCTTAAAACTCGATAGATGCATGTGTCGAGCTTTAGTAACTTGCACTTCCTTACTTGTTTCTTGGACAGACTTTGATGACTTCAACACTGAATCTTGAAACACTGTTTCTTGAAGTGTTAAACACATCCTAAATCTACCCAATTACAAGTAAAATGCGTTTTGTCTAAGGATAAGCCAATTACATAAAATAGCGACATATGTTAACAACCACTTGAACTACATATGTCATAACAGTCATGATTACACAATGGGATACTATCTTGCCAATGACATGTATTCAAAGTGGTCAACATTTGTGAAGAAAATCCCAGCTCTACTAGGACAAAAAAGAAAATTAATTGCAAAAAAGCTTAGGAGACATATAAGAAGGATATAGAGCGTGCATTTGGAGTGCTTCAAGCACGATATGCAATTGTACGTGGACTTGCACAGTTTTTCTATCATGAAACACTACAAGACATTATGAAAGTATGCATAATATTCCATAACGTAATTATTGAAGATGAGCAAGATGAAGCTAAAGTAGTAGACTTAGATTATGAACAAATTGATGAGATTTCGTGTACACCAATGTCACGTGAGCCAACAAATGAATTTATAGAGTTCATTCAAGTTCATCAATGCATTAGGGGCCAAGAAGTTCATTCTCAATTCCAAATGAATCTCACTGAACATTTATGGCAATTACAAGGAGAGTCGTGAAAACTTTTGATTTTGTTTATTTGTCTCCTTGTCTTTATAAAGTTGCCATTAAAACTTTGATTTGGTTTATTTGTTTTATTTTGTTTATGAAGCTACCATTAAAACTCATTGGCTATGTTGTTTTGTTGTGTTAAGTTTAAGTACCATTTGTCATCAAGGAAGTGGCAAGCTTAACTCTGTTGAATTCAATGGGCTTTCTGTGTGATTTAATGTTATTGGATATGAGTTATGCGTGTAAGTTTTCTATGGACTACATTGGTCGTTAAGTTCAATTGAAACAACTTCAACTTGACAGGTTGGCTTTTAGATTGCATTTATAAATATGTTTTCGGCTTTCGATATGAGCCATGACAGGTCCAAAGTTTTTTTTTTTTTTTTTCCCGAAGGTGACAGGTTCATAGTTTAGTTTATATTTTATGTATATGGTTTTTGATGGATTGATAGTTTAGTTCAATTAAAGTGGATATGAATTTCCATTGCATCTATCATTCTCTTCAAAAAATTTGTGTGATCATTAAGGGAAAAAAAAATCCAAAAACATGGTTGTCACGAAAAATGGATTTCCAGAAGTATGACCATTAGAATAAATTTTTTTTTAAATGCTTGGTAAGAATATATGGATTTTTAAAACTATGACCGTTAGAATAAGATGATTATTTGAAAATGTTACCGTTAGAATGAGAAGAATATTTGAAAATATGACTGTTAGGAACAAATAATAAAATAAAATTAAAAAGAATTAAGAAAGAATATTTAAATGAAGTGATAAAAAAATAGAACATCTAATATATGGTGTATTGTAAAGTGGTTGTTAAAATAGAAAAAGTAACTTTTTAATATGTCAAAATAACATTATTTTACAATGCCTGATGGGAATGCTCTAAAAAAAGGAAAAAAAAAAAAAACTAAATATTCTCTTCAATCCAAATCTTTGCTTTGTTTAATGAACTGGAAATTTTAGGATGATACTGGGAGGAAAAGGTAACTACTTAAGGTAATCGATTCTTGGAAAAACCTTTATTATGGGAATATATTTATAAAATATATATATATATATATATATATCTATTAATATTACTATTGCAAATAATATGCAGAATCAAGCATAGAATCTCAGGTCATTGAAATTGAATGCATCTTCTCTAAAGTTGACATTCCTTCCCCACCCCCACCCCCACCCCCACTCCCCCCCTTCTCTTTCTTTTCCCCTAACTGTAATAGAGTAGATTCTTTGTCTCTCCAGTGCTCACTTTGCTGTCAAGTGTGAAGAAGAGACACATGACATAGGTATACGTCTAGGTGCACCATATGTCACAGTGATTGTGATCTGTGACGAATGGTGGGATGTGATTCAAAAAATTGAAAAGCTAGAAGAATCGAATAATGACTAATGAGTGAGCAAGGGGCTACACTATTGATGAATACATGCATGCATGTCGTATCTATTAATGACTAATTAATGGGCAAGGGGCTATAGTACTGATGAATACATGTATGCTATATTTTCATGTTGACCATGCATTATGCTTATAATTAATGGCCATGTCACGTACCATGGATAGCTACTAGGCTGTGCTACCTGTCGGTAATATTCTCTGACATGCGTGTCGTGAGGTCGTGGCAGATTCTCAACTTTAGTTTCAAGGATTCTTGTATATCGAAGAAGATCATGTAAAAAAGAAGAAGAAGATGCATGGATTTGATGGGCAAAAAGACAAGTAAATATTCATTCTTCTATTCCTATTTTTCTCCTTTCTTTTTCATTGGAAGAATAAGTTTTAGCATTTTGACCAATATCAATGGTCTTGTTTTGGAAGTATTAGCATTTGTGAATACATAAAACAATACTACATAGGATTTGGGATTGATAACAGGATGTTATGTTTTTCTGTCAATAAAAACCTGTGGGAGAATATGTTTCTTGAAGAGCCCAGAATTGAAAATTAAAATTTGAAAAAAAAAAGAAAGAAAGATCGATCGAATTGCTACTTTCATGACATTCTAACAAATCTATAGGCATTGGAACAAAAAGTTACAGTAGTTAGAATGTCCATTTCCTCCACAGAAATGGAATTACTTTCCACAATGTTACTGTTGCCTTGCCACTTTGCTGATCTTCTTATCCAATTACATTATATTCATATACTCTGAATTTGATGCGGGGACCAATGCACAGAAAGTGGAAATGATTTGGATAAACTCTATCTTTCTCCACATCAGCTAAATGATTCTACCATGACAGATTACCAAATATAGCATTCAACCAAAAAATTTATAAGTTCCAAGTACATCATTCAACTTAAAGAAAAAAAAATTCAAGGTAATGTATTTTGCAAATTACATTACCATGCATGAAAAATAAGTCAAATTATCAGCTGGCACTTGAACATGAAATTGATTAAGCATTATTTCATATGAGAGTAAAATATCAGTGATGGCTGAGGCACCTATATTATTATGGTTTTGATGCCATTACATCGTATTATTAAAGTATTTGGCTATTTGCACATTAAATGAATGAGATTCAGATACTAAGCCTTTATATGGCCTTGACATTCTCTAGTAACTGTAACGAATTATTTAATTCCATTTCATGTTGGAGGATAATGTTGTCTCTTATCAAGAAAATTCTTCTTGTCACCCTTGCTCCATTTTAATACTATTCTTTCCATATATAATGCTACCATCCAGTGCCGAAAGCTCTGCTGTAACTATTTACAAATCCTTTTATTCCAAAACTTTTTAATAGCACAGACATTCCACAAGATTTCAATTATCGTTACAGTGTGATACTACATGCGACTTGTTTATTAGGTCACTGTCAGCAAATCATAAGGGGCATTTTCTCTTATCCAAACAAATATCTGAAAGAACTTCTCTTTTTTATCCATTTAAAAAGTTTTAGACTGTTTTTCCTTTTTGGGATTAACCAGTGCAATCCATATCCTCCACAGCCTTATAAATAAGGGGCAATGAAATCTCAAAGTCCATAGCCAAGCCTCAGTACACAAACAAGCTTCCTACATTACAAACCCTGCTCACTTGCGTAGCTTTTCCCAAAATCCTTTATCTTTCAATTGCATTTCAATTTGCAGTTAGCTGCATTGCAAGTTATTTCTCTGCTCTTCATATAGAACTTGTTCCTATTCTTTGCAAAAGCAGACAAAGCTATTTGATATGGATAGAGTAAGAGATTTGGCATCAAAGAAGGCAGCTGTGATCTTCACCAAGAGCTCATGTTTCATGTGCCACAGCATCAAACAACTCTTTTATGAACTTGGCGCGAGCCCTGAAATTCATGAGCTTGACCAAGATGCCAATGGGAGGGAAATGGAGTATGCTTTACGAGGGCTGGGATGTACTCCCTCTGTCCCAGCTGTGTTCATAGGAGGAAAGTATGTAGGCTCAGCAAAAGATATCATATCCCTCCATGTTGACGGGTCTCTCAAACAAATGCTCATAGATGCAAGGGCAATCTGGTTCTAGCAGCTCCAAAACAAGCCTCATACTATGTTAGTTACTGCAGTAGAAATGTGATCAAAGCTCTAATACCACATGTAGAGGAAAAAGTTGTTTAATTTTCTTGAGTTTTCAAGCTAATTGTATGATAAAAGTTACACAATATGAAAATAGGCTTCAGAGTTTTGATAAAATAAACTCTGACAATTGCTTTCAATTGTACGGATCACAAAATCAAATAAAAAGTATACTTGTGGATCCAGTGAGGTTTTAAATTTCCAGGATTCCTTCCTATCAACCAAAGCATAGACCAGACAAATATGAAATTAAAGTCTCAAATGAATGTCTTGATCATACAACATTCCGGAGAATTTTCAATGGAGAATAATAAGCAACAGCACTCCCATGCAAGATAAATTGCCTTAGAATAAAGCTACATTATATTGCATTGCTTTTTGATGAGTAATCAGAAATGTTCCAACTGAAAAACTTATCCACTTACTAACAGTGAGCCCTGTATATGAATAGACAATAGCATTAGTCATATAAGATGCTTATAGTTTATGCACTTGAACATTAGGTTGTTTATGTATATATATAATATATGAGATATGCATATATTAATTACTAGAATGAGACCTACTTAATGGTTGGTTCTTAACTGTATGGCTCAAATTTGATTCTTAACTGTTTGGCTCTGTCAGTTAAATTGGACCCCTGGTGCAAGAGATATCAACACCATTTAGCAGGCTACTTGGTAAATTTTATAGTAATGGCACGTGCATGGCTCCTTTGCCTAAAGGGGGGGGACAAAAAGTTGATGCTGCTAACTTTTTATGCCTCCCTAGTATTCCTTCATATCCAGAAAGAGAAATTTTAAACCTCTGCCCATGTAAACTAAGTACAGATTCCTCAATGAAAACATGGAGATGCCAGTTAGTGTAGTCGGTAAAAGTTTCTTGACAGCAAAATAAAAACCTGGATTCTCACCTTCATTGAGGATGGAGGGTTCAAGGGATAGAATGCAGCTATTGCTTATTGTGTAGCTCATAGGCTACACTAACTTCTTATGAACTTAAAAATAGAAAACAAACTGTGCAAAATCATACATAAATTAATCATATATAAACATGTACAATCATATATGTAAATATAAATGTTCTGTCCATAACATATGCACATGTGTTTCCATATCCAAGAAAATACAACCATATGTGATAAGTTGCATGTGTGTTGCTAGTGCTACATACCCCATGGCTGAGCATGAATGCTATGCAGTTAAAGTAATTAATGGGGATGACATCAATTTTGTGGCCCATTAGCTTGTCCAAATACTTATGAATTATGTGGTTCATTACCTCATCTAAAGACAAGAGTTTTGTCCCGTTTGGCTCGAAGGGAAAAGTTCACACATGTGGCCATTCATGGCATGGTCATCAACACGTGAGAACTGTACTAAGCACAGAAATACGAATACCACATATATGAACCTTTGCCCTGTGTGGTTGCGTGTGAGAAGGAATCACACAAGGTGGTGGGCGCAACACAAAGAATCAGAGCCACCGAAAGCTAGCCCATCTCACTCGCAAGCTTTATGCATAAGAACTACAAGAAGTGATCATAAGAATCTGGTTTAAATTGACCAGCCCCATAGAATTTTATACTTTTGTTATGTCATGACAGAGAGTATCCTTGTTTCCAAAAAATCTGCAAAAGCTGAAGAAATGGTCAACAGGATGAACACGTCTCCCATATTTGATTGTACAGTTTTCGTCCATATATCTTGGAAGGAGTAATAATAGTCTACATATCAGATGGTTACACACTCAAACCTAGTCTAATAAATTGAGTTATACGAATGTGGAAAATATGTCCGCCAACTTGTTAGGCCCATTAGAAACACAGTAGTCTTTGTCTAAGAAAGTTTCTTTATTGGTTTGGGCATCTTAATAAAGCACATTCTCTTTTGAAATGTTCTTGTTTAAAGAAATTAAAGCAGTCCACTCTAAGCTGTCCCTATAAATAGACTAGCATAAGAGCTCAAATTCAAACAACCTTAAGCTTCAAACTCTTTTCTCCATAACCCAATTCTCCTTCCCCAAAAGCCACCATAACCATTGGATCGAATTCAGTTTGAATTCGATCCTTGGTTTTAAGAAATTACAAAACAACCTGCAAACTCTCTAAATTAGACATTCCAATTATCCCGTATTGCTTATTAAGTAGACAGGATTGTCAAGATGGACAAGGTGACAAGATTGGCTACAGAGCAGGGGGTAGTGATATTCAGCAAGAGCTCATGTTGCCTGTGTTATGCAGTCCACATTCTATTTCAGGAACTAGGGGTGAACCCCGTGGTTCATGAGATTGACCAAGACCCTGAAGGCAGGGACATAGAGAAAGCTCTCATGAGGATGGGATGTAATGGGCCTGTTCCAGCTGTGTTCATTGGAGGAAAGCTGATAGGATCCACTAACGAAGTCATGTCCCTTCATCTAAGTGGCCACTTGATCCCAATGCTGAAGCCTTATCAGCCTTTATCTTAAATATTTTACTCCAATATCTTTTTAGAAGAATAAATTGGGCTCAAATTAGTAGTATCTTCATATTGAATAGTCTATATATATAGTGTCTATGTGTGAACTGTGAAGTGCTTTGTAGCATTTGATTATTAGTAGCTATAGTGTGTAATCTGTTTGCTATTCTTAATGAAGTTGGCTTTAAATACTATGTTTACACGTGTTAAAGAAATTTAACTAAATTTGGTGATTTTTTTTTTTTTTTTATATATATATTCTGAAAAAGCTTCAGAGCTGCTCACTGTTCCTATCATTAACTTCAACCAGTAATTTCAGTTAAAATTGTGTCCAGCAGAATAATCTTACTTAGGATATAATCCCATATCAAATTCCACACCTAATCAATGTGAAACTTCAAGACCTTCTCTCATGTGAACCAACAAATAAATAGATCAGGCACTGATACCATGTTAGAGCATACGACTGAAAAGTTTAAGCTATTAAGAGGAGGTCCAACTAGCATTAATCCATACCTAAGTTAACACCTTGCTGGTATGGGACACTTCAATATGAAGTCACAGTCCTAATAAAAGTGAACTTTTGATATTTACCATCACTGAAAATTGCACCATTGATAGGACACTAAACATCTCTCTCTCTGCATGTGCGCACATATTCATTCTCATGCATGCCATGCACAATACCTCATTATCATATTTTTACAGAGAATTGTCTCCACATCCTTTCTAATAAATATTAAAATTTCCAATAGGATGAAAGCCGTAGGGAATTTGAATTATCGATTTTTGACAAAGAACGAGTGAAATTGGTTTGAGCATGTTCCAAAGTGATCCTGCAATCCCAGACACCCTAATGCGCGTTTGGCTATTTTAATTGGAGCGTCATCTTAAAATACAGTAAGATTAATTGTTTAACATCAGTGTCTTTAGGACATAAAATGGGTACTTAAGTGGAAGAAAACAGTGTTGCTTTACCAACTTTCATAAAACAAAAGCATTATTTCTGTGAGGGAGAGAATCCAACTTTCGAAATCCCTATATTGCATTCTCCATATGCAAAAATTTCAAAAAGGAAAATTCTTAACTTTCTAAAATGTGCTGCCACTGATTCTTCTACTTTTGTAGAAAGAATGGTATTACATTCCCATTTTGGGTAAGTATGGTATTACATTCCTCTCCTTTTTCTTTTTAAATCGTTTTACTTTTGTACCCTTTGTTATGGGAAGGTAGTCAAGTGGTTATGGTAATTAGTAAGTGAAAAACCAAGTTCAACCAACATTCAGGTGGCCTAGTTGGTAAGATACTAGGCCAACAAGTCTCAGAACTTGGATTTGAACCTCAATAACTAGCTGTATGTTTCTCTTTATATCTTATTTCCATCTCAAACGGTCCAAAGAATAATAAGTGAGTTTCTCATAGACTGAAAGTATGGAGTCTCACTCAAAAGCGGATAAGGTGTTATTATAGTCACATTTAAGTAGACGTACCCCTCTACTTTTTTTTTTTTAACCAAAAAAACAAAGTATAACCCCCTCAAGAACCTAGACCATCGGTGTTGGATATCATCATTGTATAGCTAGCTACAATCTTCACTAAATATTTAAATTCCTTTCTCAGTGCACCTATGTCACTCTAGCAAAGCAAACTATGAATAACAGAATTATGCAAAAGCCAATGCAAAAGGCAGCGTAAAAGGCATACATATATAATTTAATATATATACACACACATATGTACCAAATAGAGATTATCTTGCACATTATCTCAAAACCTTGCATTTAGGGCCACAAACAATGAGGTGCTGCTTCAGCCACTAGCTTCTTTTGAAAAAACAACTCAAAAAAATTAAAAAACAACGATTAATTTTGAAATTTACCAAAGTTTTGAAAACATAGTCCCTTCTTGTTGCTTTGAGATTTAAGTTCGAGTTAAAATTTATTCTTAGCAGTACAAATATACCTTTTTGATTTAGTCTGTAGTCAGTCAACAGGAAAAAAAGAAAAAAATAATTATACACGAAAAGAATAATTATATAGGAATAGAAGAAAGCTGCAGTTAGTTGATTTGATAAATTGGTAGGTAATATATTTTAGCTATTTAGCTTGACTATAGGATTGTATTCCTATTAGCTATTGACATGTTGAATATTATTGTCATAACCTGAGGACACTTCTATATAAATTACTACACGTACAATTTGGCAGAGCCAAGAATTTTGAGTTGGGTGGCGAACTATGCTAAGATAAATTCAAATCACAAATAGACATTACTCTAAAAAAGCTACATAATTTTTTTTTTGAGACTTTCCACTTAAGGCATTCGCTCCTAATGATAGTTTTTTATCATCAGACCAAGAGACCAATCAGTTTCTGGTGCAAGCAAAGATTGAATCTCAAAGATAACAAATTTTACTAATTGAACTAACTAGAGTCCACCCACATAATATGTGTGTATGAAAATATAAATTTTAATTTCTTATTCTAAAGTAAGTTTTATATATATATATATATACACACACACAAAATTATCAACTTTAACATGTATATATACATACCTAGACACAAGATCTTCTTTATAAGAGAAATTTATAATCTTCTTAAACTCTTATAAATATACAAACATTTTATAATTGGGTATACAACATACAAATATATAGAACCAAAAAAAAAAAAAGAATATAGTATCTCCCATCAAAGTCATGTTCAACAATAATACTTCATGTAATAAACTCATCAATTATTATTTTTATAACAAAATTATTCATAATTTCCTTTTTAAAATATAAATTGTTTGCAAAACTTCATCCATGTTTGACAAATCAAAACCATAATGTTCTAATTGAAGTCTCATATGAGCTTTTTTTTTCCTTGATAAAATCTTGAGAATAGAAAATTTCAACCAAATTGCATATAGTATCCATGTTGAATGATTTGAAAGCATTCATAGGATTTGAAATTGAGCTAAAAATTAGGAGTTCCACTATTTACTCACAATTACCTAATTATTTCATTCTAATGCAATTGTATATCAACTCTAAACTCTCTTTTTTTGGGAAGGTTTTATTAGATTAGTTGATCGATGTTCTTTTTTTTGGGGGCCAACTCTTTTTTTTTTTTTTTCTTCATATAAACCTTTAAATATTTATAAAATATACCTATATTGTAAAAGAAAATTAAAAATATTGGAGTGCCCCCCCCCCCCAAAAAAAAAGCATGCATGTGTTTCCGCCACTTACAAAGGCAAACTATATTAATATGAGCTTGAGTACTCATGTAAATATTAGGTTTGAGATTAGGACAGGTTTGGCTTCACAGACACTGAATAGTTAAAAGAATTGGTCCGCCCCACTTTATGTGATCCAGGAGAAGAATTTGGTATTTTCAGGCTGGTTTAGGGGTTTGGTATTTCTGCTGTAAACATCTGAGGTGCTACATTATGTTTTCAATTCCAACAATGAAAGAAAATTATATACAGAAGTGATAAACAGATTCTTAAATGGTAAATGGAGACAAGCATATAAGTGTTTCTTAGGAATGAAAGAAAGGGATATCATCTATATGCTGTCTGACCCAAAGAATCGCATAATATCAAATTTTCTTAGCTTTTTTGGATCAATCACCATCAATCTTAATAAAGAATTTTCAACAAAGATGATATTAAAAAAAGGCAAAAATTGGTGTGACCTCTGGATTGTTCTGGTGATATAGAAGAAAGGAGGAAGAAGTGACCAGTTTGTACTTCCTGTGATCTGCCTAAGCCCCCAACCTGAACTGATGCAAACTGCCTGCAAATCTGCATTACTATGTATTTGTACTCTTCATCAAATCCTAAGGTTTAATCTTTTTTCTACTACTAAAAGACCTCAAAAAACATTAAGATTTTTGCATATACCATGACAGATGTTAGGACTGCAGAAGAGCTGGGACCTAGCAGACAATCGCCCCTGACCTTCTCTTTTCTTTTTTTATTTCCTTCCATCATTCCTTTTCTACATGAAAAGTTCAAAATTTTTTGCATTAGGAAAAATATTTTAGGCAATATGCCCCCGAAGTAAAAACAGAATCACATTCACATGTCATAGCATGCATTTTATATGGCTTTTCTTCATGTACTCTCTTTATTATTATTATTATTTTGATGGTACATTTGCATTATGCTTGATGCACCTTGAAGCAAAATGGCCAAAAAAGATTAGCCAACCTCAAACATGAGGAATTTTAGATTCTGTTGAGTGTCGCACTTTTTCTTAGACTATATATGTAGCCTTTGTCCCATCAATATATATATATATATATAGCCTTTAGCCTCACCTTCTAGCCTTTCCTTTCTCTTTACTGGTCTTTTGTTTTTCCATGGAATTAGATTCTAATAAATCTATAACAAATTGTTATATTTTGGATAAACTCCCTTAGAAACTTCTATGATAATCTCTAAGCTATAATATAATAACATCTTATAGTAGGCAAAGAGTGAAGATTCCAATTAATTATATTAACCTGGTGACAAAAGTGAGGCAAAGTGCTAATTATATTAATCTGGTGATAGAAGTAATGTGTTAATAATTGTGAAACCACGCCGCCTTGCAGAACAATCGAAAGCAGCCTGCATTTTGTAGTCTGTTAATTTGTTTAGCTGTCACTATCAATCCAGAACCTCAATGGTGATACAATGTGACTGGATGAAAACAAATACTTTGTGGAAATTGGCATAGCCTATCAAGGACCAATGCATTATGTACAGGATCAAATCCAGCCTGGTTCTAAAATATCATTATTTTGCATATCTACCAATGACCATACATCATAATCTCACACGTAAATTATTTGTAAATAATAATACAAAGAACCCTTTCAAGCAATTGATAATAGTTTTATTGCAGATGCATGCATTGAAAGGTCTATTGCATCTTCCCTCTATTATATTCTTTGTTCTGAGAATCATATCCACCACTTGTATAGAATATATTACCAACTATCCACTTAGATTGCAGACTTCCTTTATCTCCAAAGATGGCCTCAGAGGAAGCAAGTGTGAATGTTTGCATTGATGTCCCTAATTACTCCAGCATCCTTGGAGTAAAGTCAACTTGTTGACTTGGTCAACAAGGACCTGAGAGGAAAAGAAGTATTTAAGAGACCATGTGGATTCTTGGTGCTCAGCTTGTTTCTTGACAGTTGGTTTCATATAAAAAGCAAGACACCTATCTTCATGTAAATCATTACATGGCCTGAAACAAATCATTGCGTGTCAGAACATATATTCTTGATGATCACATGCCATGAAAGAGTTTAAAGGTTAGCCGACTCATTACATGCTATGATTAACGATTAGTTTGTAATCTAGGAGACGGCATCATTAGAAATTGGAGAACAGGAATACAGGACCTAATAATTGGGAGACAGTTTTCTGGAACAAATAACACTTCCCCTTCCCCAACTCAATTGGCTTCCATTTATATATATTCATCACTTCATACTCATAGTACATATATGTAGCTGTTTCTCTCTTGCATATTCCCTCATGGTGATGGCATGAGATAGAAGGATTACATTGATAATATAATACTTCAGATTGAGTGGATTTGTTTATTAATTTGTATTGTGAAAGCGTTGTGTAGATGTGTATTGAATTTCGCATCAAACATGTACCAAATCCCACATTAAAAGCGTAATCCTACACTAAGTGAGATAAATAAGCAATTATGGATAGTTCAAATTATGACTAATCATTTTGAGTTATAATATAGATATTTTGTTAATGTTTGCTGCATACAGTCTTGAAATCATGTATTCAAAACACGATTTTAGTTATAATTTTGAAAAAGTAAAATGGTGTCTTGAAAACAAGATTTCAGCTGATGTAGCTCACATGCACAATACACACCATACACATCAATTTGTAATTAAACTAGCTTTAGATATTTTATAGATATTTTATATTAGTTTATGCCATTCACCTCATCTCTCATAAGGATGGCCACCACTCATGGGTCCTATGTGAGAAGGAGGGTGGGCTCCACCTCTTCTCCATTTTTTTTTTTTAATTTTTTGGGTTGAGTTAAAAGGGTGCATTAGATTGACAAGACAACATCAAGAACAAAATAGTGTGAGCATCTACCAATATTAAGGAGGGAAGATCATAACATAAAGAAAGTATCTAACATACACCGTTACTTTGTTAATCAGTCCACACAATGATCACTTCTTCTGTGGGAGTGAACCAGGTTCTTTGTACTAAACTTACTCATCGGAGCCCTGCAATAAAAGATTCCTAACCCTTTAAAGAATGAGAATTTTCAATTTGTTTGAAACTATCTTTGACCAAATTGAGAACAGCCTGGGCATCTACCTCCAACGAGAAATGTCAATATCAAAGGCAAGGGTATCTTCTCCCTTCACTAATAAAACACTAATAGAGCATTAGCTTCTTCCTCCAGTACTTCTTTACCCCGATAATATATATCTCATGTATCGAATATTTGCATTTTTCTATCTCATATCATATATTAGGTATCTCACATCAAGATCAAAGGGAATAATATCTACCTCTCTTCACTAATAATACAATATTTATTCTTTCACCCTGAAAATGTATCTTATGTGTTGGATGTATGCATTGTATCTTAGAAAGACCAAAGAGGAGAGAGAGGAGCGAGGAGAGAGGAGGGAATGAGAGTGAGACATGAGATGAGAGAGTTTTAATATTAGGGAAGAGCTTGTGTATAGTGCACTAATGCAATGGACATGTGTCTGTATCTCAATGTGTCTAATACGCTTATGTACTTGACATAATTCGTATTTAGGTCGTATTTGGTATGGAGAAATCCACATTTCCTTCAGTATCCAGATTCTTAGAATATGATGTCTTGTAATCTGGATGTCTTAGATGTAACTATTCTCATTTTTGGTTTATTTATAAGAATCTTAAAAGAATTATTTATTTTTCTCATACTATCCTTAAATTTATAAACGCAATATCATTTTTTAATCTACCTCTAAATAAATAATAACAAACAAAATATAAACTATAAATTAAGACAAATTCATTAAAACTATAGTCTAACATTTCAAAATAACATGTATAATAGAAAAATAACTATTTAAATTATTATTCTTTATGAAAATCATAACATTATGTTTTGTTAATAAATATAAATATTTTATTATTTTAGCAAATAACCAATCCCAAATAGGAAATATAAATATTGCATTTTGTTTTAGCTTTATATTTTTGTGGCAGGAATAGATAAAAATAAAGGAATAGATATTGATAATTTGTTTTATATTTTATTTTCAATTTTTTTTTGATAAGTATGTTTTATCTCCATTGGTTAAATGATAAGTGAAAAATGGTAAAATTGTCAATTTATAACAAATGTGATTTTTTTAGGCTTGGGAATTTGGATACCCACCTGTTTTAAAGAGAATCCACATTCCTAAAAGAAGGGGTTTAAGTGGGAATCCAAATACCTTGGCATTTAATTCCCTTGTGGATTTGCAGCCAAACATAGGAAGTTTTCAACATTCTCGAGAATTCTAAAACATTACCCCTTATCAAACACGCCTAATATTATACTAGCCTTTGAACACGTGTTTACGTGCGTGTTCAGATTCTTTTTTATCTTTTTGGGTAAAGGTTTAATAATTTGCAACAATTATAATTTGAGTAAATGCTTTTTTTTTTTTGGTGATTTTTTTACACAATTTGATATTTATCCAAATTGCATAGTTTGTGTTCTAAATTCAGTTAGTGCTCTACTGTAATAGTAATCAAAGAAAAGCATCGTACTATTGTAATAAAAGAAAAGCAACATGTAAGCTTTAACCCATAAGCGCATATTTAATTAAAAAAATGATAATCATAAGAAAATAAAGAAATGAAGAAGACTCAAAGTCCAAATAATTAGAAGGCTGTTGATTTTTGTAAAAACAAAATAGAAAAGAGCAATGTACATTGACATACCTGTTGAACTGGAACAATTAGAACTGCATTTTTGTTTTTGTAAGTAAAGTTTTCTTTTTTTTGGATTTTGAATTTAGAAAAGATGATGATGATAGTGTAGAGAGAAAAAAAAAAAAAAACATAGAATTGAGAGGAATTAAGGAAGAAATAGATTGAAGAAGTTGAGCAACTAATATGACAGTTGTCCTATTTTGTAGGCAGAGTTTTACATGGGAGTTAGAGATCATTTTTAGCATGTTATTTTTAAGTTTTATCTCTATTTTTTAGTATATTTTTTCCTTCAAAAATCAAAACAAAGAGATTTGAGGTGAAAGGTGTGGGGGGGGGGGGGGGCAAAGGGAAGGGAACCAAACGTGAGATGAGATTAAGGAGCAAGAGAAACCGGGTATTAAAAAAATAGTTAAGTTTTGTTTTTAATCCAAAAAAAAGAAGAAGAAAGAGTTAAGTCTTCATAAAGGAAAAAAAAGGAAAAAAGGGGAAAAAAAAAAGGGAAAAGGAAAGCGAAAACCAAGAGTGATGCTTAGGTTGAAAATCAACTAGAGTTTTTTTTTTTTCTTATTTTGAGAAACACACACATAGAGGTAAATGTGAGAGTTAAACTTAAACAGTGCTTATTTTGTAGGTAAAGTTACTATGTGGGAGTTAAAAATATATTTTTACTATGTTATTTTCAAGCTTTATTTCTAGTTAAATCTAGGTTATAAGGGTATTTTGAAACAAAAAAAAAAAATTCAGTCCAAACAAAAAAAATATCTTAAATAGTAATATAGGTGAATATACAGAATATTAAGAATTATACATATTTATTAGTTACTACTTATTATTCTTTTTTTTTTTTTTGGGTAAATATTACTACTTATTTTTCGGTCTGATCCACTCCAAAATTTAGGACCGGATTGGATTGAACAGTAACTTTATAATATTACAGTCCTTGTATGTACCCTTGAAGTTACAATTCTACCCTTAGAAATTAATATCTTATTTTTATAAAAAAAATTTATTGACGAAATTGTAATTTTTTTAATGAAAGAAAAGAAAATCCATTGACCAAAAAAAAGTGTAATAAAAGAACAAAAATCTTACGTATCTTATCTCAGTGAGATTTCTTCAGACAAAAATTGGAATCTACCAAAAAAAAGAAATACAAAAGTTAACCCCAAACCCAAAAAAAAAAAGAAAAAAAAAAAAGCAATAAATCATTAAAATCTCTCTGACTCACTGTGATTCTTAAACGAAAAATCAATAGCTGACGGACAGTGAATAGAATCTCTGACATCTGACTGATGATCCTCCATTCATGGCTTCTTGACCAGGTATCTATGATCTCTCTTTCTTTCTCTGTTTGGTTGCTGAGAAAATGGAAAAAAAAAAACCCAGTATGATCTCAGACTCTTTTTATTTGTATATTGAAATTTTACATAATGGGTTGCATTTATTTTTATTTTTTATTAATTATATTTCTCCTTCTGGGAAAAGGGGTTGTGTGAAAATTACATAAAGATAAAGTTTTGGGGATTATTTTGTAGGTGGGTTGGGCAAGACTAGTAGATTCTTTGACTGGAAGTGTATTTTGGGTGTCACACTTATATTTTGGTTTCAAGCTTGAGAAAGGAAGACAAGGTCTAGTATCATGGGTGAAGGAGAGGAGACTATTGAGCTTAGATTCAGGATTTATGATGGTACAGATATAGGCCAGGGTTCTTATGCATTATCATTGACAGCTGCAACTCTTAAGCAAAAGCTTGTTGCTGAGTGGCCTAGAGGTTTGTCATTTGCCTTTTTTTTTGGGTTTAATTCTTTCTTGACTTCATTTATATTGTAATACTTGTGGTACCCTGATTGTGTTGATTTGATTGGGATTGGATTGTGTGAGAATTTGATTTAATTGGATTGCACAAGTGTGGATTGTGCAAGCGTGTGCTAAGTCTTACATCAGGTGTTTAATATGTGGATCTCGGCTATAAAGCCATTACAAGAAGTTCTTATTGTAACTTTTACTAGTCCTTTTGGGTATAACACAGATATAGCTAGCGCTTTTCTTGGTTATGACACTAGACATAATGAAAGTAAGTTAATCTATCTCTGTATGTTTCTCGTGTTTGCTTTGAGTTCCTATCCATTGATTGTCAAGTACCCAACTCATCTTTGTGAATTGATGTTATGTGGTGGTTGATTGACAAAATTTGAAGACAGCAACTCTTCACTGCATGGGTGGATATGCTGTCCCAAGATTTTTTTGAGTCACATTACATTTAGCTGGGAAATTGCTTTAGAAAGGACCTGCAGTATTCCTCCAAGTATAAAGTGGTTTCACTGATGTAATGCGTTCCAAGAAAAAAATATCATGTGTTCCTGGACAAAATATCTTTTTTGTTGAGTTAAAGAGATTAAATAACTTCAAAATCTATTTTAAGTTTTAACACCCTCATGAGGTGGAACTTCGTACTAATTAGATGAATTATGTTCTAAACAAAGTTCTGAATTTATAAATAACAATCAGTGTAGGTTCAGAAATATTGAAAGTGTGTTGGAATTTCTGGATTGATTGGATGCTTTTGACATTTTTAATTACCAAAAAAGAAAACAAAAAAAAAGAGAAAGATAATGAGAGCAGCACCCGAAAGTACGTGAATACATATGAAGTTAATGTGGATAACTTAATATGAAAAGAAAGAACTCGAAGGGGGGGGGGGGGGGTTGGATAGAAGCACCATGATTAAATTTGTTTTTGTGTCTTCAATAGTTTTTGTCACATTGCCAAACTGCAGAGAGCTTGTTCTGTATTTAGTTTTGTCTCTCAAACTATGTTTTTAATTAGATTGAAGAATTAATCTTACATGAACATTGTGCTGAATAAATAATAGCTCTCTCTCTCTCTCTCTCTCTCTCTCGTCTTCTTCAATATGATTGCTTTTGTCCTGAAAAGAAGTGTGGAATTTCTAATGACTACGATGGAGACAAAATACTCTCTCAACTGCATTTGGACTAATGCACATACACCTGCCTTCATCTGCATGAGTGTATATCTTTGGATTTGGTTTGTTCTATGGAGTTATGTCTTCATCTGAGTTTCTTAATGATATTTTATATTTACAGACAAAACAGTCACACCCAAGTCAGTAAATGATGTAAAACTCATACATGCTGGTAAAATTTTGGAAGATAACAAGACACTTGCTGATTCCAAAATAACCATTGGCGACCTTCCTGGTGGGGTTGTTACCATGCATGTGGTAGTACAGCCTCCTGTAGCCAAGAAGAAGACAGGTATGTGCAGTTTCTATTTCTTTATAACTGGGGACTAGGATTTGTCCGTAATTCATGCAATCTCTTGGGTTTTGAAACTGCCCCCAAAGTTCCTTTTCTAATTGTTCATTTTTCACAACAAGTAATGTCAATTTTAGTAATCTTTATTAAATTTGAACTTTGTATGTCTATTTTATCTTTTGTTCTTAGATGATTTGCTGAGTTTATGGTATTCTAGATGCTAATCTGACTACCAATGTTCCTTGAAAAAAGTGGGTGTCATGATACATAATGCTGAAGCTGTTTTGAGGGGCTTGTGGTAGGCTTGTATGGTATCATAGATGTATAGTGCAGTATGATATAGAATGTGTTTCAAGACTTGGTACTTTAATAAAATTCCATAAAGGATGTGATCATCCCCTGAATATAATGCGAGATGATCTATTCCTCTACATGAAGCTTGTTATAAATCAGTAAGTTCTAGGTAGTATATGGGTCTGAAACTGTCAGTCAGTCAGTGACAGCTAACACTTCAAATAGACGTGTAGAAAACTAATTTGGTAAAAGTAATTTTATTTTTAAAATTGTGCCTTATGTACTTGCTGCCATACTCAACTGCCATAAATAATAAAAAAAATATACTCTGAAAATCTGCAACCTTGTATTTAAAATTACTTATATCTGTAAGTTATGTTAACTAATTTGTTATGTAAAAAGGTTTTTTTTTTTTTTTTTATTTTTTATTTTTTTTTTACATCATTTGGATTTTGGTTATCATATAACTCTTTGTACATGATTTGGATTTGGCTATTTATGGACTGTTTGGAAGTTTAGAGAGGGAGGAGAGTAGAGGGGAGAAGAGGGGAGGAGAGTAGTGGGAAGGAGAGTAGAGGAGAATGATTATCCTCCATCATGTTTGGATGTTTTTAAAATTAAGTAAGGGTATTAAATTACTATCCCTCCCTCTACTCTACTCCCCTTTCATTTTTAAACATCCAAACAGGCCATTAGGGTGGAGGAGAGGAGAAACTTCATATTGTAGACAATTTTATGATGTTTAGTTATTAAATTGTTAAAAATATATATTTTTGGTTAGACATTTTTGATAAATTCCTAGTTTTCTGAAATTTTAATTGCATAGGTACTATCATAGGGTCTACTTTCTACCTTTCATTGTATCTTTTCTTGGGGTACTCTGCAGAAAAAAATGAGGAGCAGATGCAAAAGATGAATGCATGCACATGTAATATCCTTTAATTTGGGAAACATGCCCTGTGGCAGCTGTTGCAGATAGAATCACACCCCCCTTTCTACATTTTTGCTTTCCTTCAAGAGACGAGTGTAATATAACATTGTGTCTATGAACATATGCGGGTTGCCTTTCTTCTTCTTCTTCTTCTTCTTCTTCTTGTAATTGCTTCCATTGTTGTTCATTTTGTGGTCCATTCTCTTTGAAGTGAAATCAGAATGTCAACCATGACTGTCCTTTTTTGCATGGTAAAAGTTTGTCTTGTATGGTCCTTGAGAGAGAAAGTGGGAAAGTGAAAGAGAGCAACATACATCAATGTTGGCTTTCATATATACCATATTTTCTTTCTTTTTAGTACTGAATAACTCAAGTGATGTAATTTTCTTTCTTGTGAATTATTATTATTATTATTTTTATTTTTAATTTTTGTGAGGAAATCTGTCTTGTGAAACATGGTTCTTGATGTCCATTTTTCTTTCACCTTAGAACTGACATAGGAGTAAGGACATGATTTTGGTCTCCAATAGAAAATGTTACTGGGTGATTGTTAGATCATAACATAGAAGCATACGTAATCAGGATTAGATAATGAAATTTATTCCAAAAAAATATAGAAAGTATGATGCTGAAATTGCTTTCATCACCAAAGCTTTAGCAGTGAACAACTTGTTACATGTCTAGGACTAATTCATTTTAACTACAAAATTATTACTACGCTAATACTGAATCATCATTATATATGGTCTAACAGAACTTTATGTTTTTCACCTCTCTCTTTTGCAATATTGGGTTGGTTTTGTTAACACAAAAAAAAGAAAAAAAGAAAAAAAGGAAAAAGAAAAAAAAAAGGGTTGCCGCCACTAACACCTTTCACTGTATAAATAAATCTGCATCCCTTTGGACACAAAGATCTTGGATATCTTCTACAAAAATTTCTTTCTTCCAAAACTTGAACCCTACTTTGACAGCTGCAAAATTGAGAGAAAAGCATACTAGAAAATTCCAATTGCCTTTCAACCTCTTCATTCAATATCCCTGAGAGTCTTTTCAATCACTGAAACATAGAGACAACTTCAAATCTTCAAGAAGCTCTTAGAGTAGATACCCGAGACGGAGAGCTCGAATAATTTAATTGCCTGAGATTCAATGGCTTTAGATTCACTTATGCAAAATTTGTCATCATATTTTATGTTAGACCAAAACTTTGTTGTTATAATGGTTGAACATGTTCTTAACAAAGAGTCTCATTTGTAAAACATAATTGTAAAATTATCACATGAAATGGTCTATTCATTTTTGTTTTTATTTTATTGAAGGCAAAAAAAAATTGCAAAACATAGAATAGAATTCAAACCATAAATCTACATTTATTTTTGCAACTTTAAAAAAATTAACAGACACAAATTTTCGAAATTCATCATACATGCTGTGAGTGAATATAGGTCCGTTTCATTGTAGAGAATTCGTGAGTCACGAGGAATTTCCTTTTGGCTAGAGGATTCACATTGTTTGTCAAAGTCTACTAGATGACCTGAAAACAGAGCATTTGTTAATGGAGTGTTTCAATAGATCATCCCATTTTGCTGAAACAAATTGTATATTTTATGTCAAATACAGCTGCTCATGTTCTTCCTAAAGACTCCCTCTTTTTTTCCTCTTCTTAGTCCTAATGTTACCGATTCACATTGTTTGTCAAAGCCTACCGATTTTTTCCTCTTTAATTCAGTCAATCAAATACAATAGCCTTTTCTTCTAAAAAAAAATACTATTGCTTTTGTAGAAGAAAAAAAAATGCCCATAGGTTACTTTTCAAACTGTTTCTGTTTGTGATTTGGAATGGTAAGAAACTTTTTTTTTTTCCTCTTAATTTTTATGAAGTTTGTGGAGAGTCGATGGATCAGTACAAGTGCAACTTGACTACAGTACATACAACAACACCGAAACACTAAACCAGACAAAAACAAGACATACACATTCTGCCAAATCAAAAAGGTAATAACAGTACACCTATTACCACAAACTACAAACCAACCTGATGAGAGGTAATAGCTGGAACCAAACAAAACACCAGACAACTGGACCATTATTGACTGCGACAACTTTGGGATGAAACAAAACCCATGGAGTCCCAATATAGACATTGCCACAATAAGTTGGAGCATGTATCATACAAAATATCCCTCTCAGACTAAGAGGCACCCCTCTTTGCTAGTAAGTCCGCACAGCTATTTGCCTCTCTCCATACGTGCTGAACGCGTGCCTTCCAGTCCTTGTTGAGGAGCCACCTGCACTCCAAATCAAGTTAGAAAACTCCATTGGGTAAACCTCATTAGTATTCAACCATTTAGAAGCAAGAAGAAAATTTGTTTAAAGACAAACTCGATGGTGACTATTGTCCCATGCTCGAAGCAAAGCTTCCCTAATACCCCAAAGTTCTGCCATGGTATTGTTAGTGACTCCCAAGTGCAAGGAGAAACCCCACAACCATTGGCCAATGGCAGAATGTGCCACGCCACCCGCGCCGGACATACTGGGTTACCTTTCGAGCTTCCATCTGTGTTGATAGTAACATAAGGTAGAGGGGCTAGGCTCCACCTAGTAAAATTAGATGAGGACGGGGATGAGTGCCACATCAGAATGGAACTGAGGAAGAAGAACTTCGTGGCATGTGACATAGCATTTTGTTTTAAAATGTGATGTGGTATGAGCTTCCCTATAAAGATCAAAGAGTTTCGACCCAACTAGATAGACCAAATGGTAAAAGTGAAAATAGTGTTCCATGGGATATAACAAGAAGGTGAAGTAAGTTTGGAATTATTTTTACACCAATCATGAAGCTCAAGCCTAAAAAAGTCAGAAATAAGTAAGTGCAATGGGAAAGAGGACCAAATGTGTCATGCAAAATGACAATCATGAAGAATGTGAATCGACGTTTCAATAGTAGTGCAACGGGGTCACAATTGGTCATTCAAGGCAGCATGAGGGAAGATAATTGGTTTGGTAGGAATGCGATGGTGAGCGCACTTCCAAACAAATAGTTTAATCTTAGTAAGTATCTTTAACTTCTAAATCCAAGACCATGTTTTAGTTGTCCTCCGTGCTCCACCATTAGATAGTTGCAAAAGAGAATGGTAAGCAGATTTTACTGAGCAGATACCAGTGTGATGGTCCCAGACATGGTCATCAGCCAGAGAAAGTGTGGATTGAGAACTAGGGATGGGTAGTGGCTGAGCATAGATATATCGGGCTATTGTCGGTGGCAATACCATACTAAGTGATGTGAAATCCCATTGTTGATTGTCATTAATCATTCTAGCAATCGTATCATATTCTTGTGGAAAAAGTGGGCCATGAATGAGACCTTGGATTGGTCCAAGGGGAAGCCAATGGTCCATCCAAAAATTTATGCTACGGCCGTTACAAACTACCCACCGCAGGCCACCTCGCAAGAGGTGCTGCCCTCGCAAGAGAGCCTTCCACGAGTGAGATCCAATATGTGGAGTGGTCTGTAGAAAATTAGATGTTCGGCAATGTTTTTTAGAAAGAAAGTTGGCTAATAGAGTATGCAGGTTCTGCCATACTCGCCACGCTTGATTCATAAGAAAGACATCATTGGTAGTTTTGGAGTCCCTAATGCCTAGACTGCCAAAGACTTTAGGCTTGGTAAGCGTCTCCCAATTAATGAGGTGCACATGCCATTGTGATGGCGTGTCGCCCCATAAAAAGTTACGTATGGATTTATCTATATTGCTTGTAATACTTCTAGGAATATTAATTGTTTGAATTTGATAATAAGTGAGGGGAGAGAGAATGGATTTAATCAACGTTATCATACCCTCTTGTGAAAGAAGTTTGGATTGCCAGGCTCGAATGCGGGTGTGGATTTTGTCAAGTAGGGACTGAAATGCAGTTGTTGTTTTCCTTTTAGTTAGAAGTGGCATGCCTAGATACTTACCGAGGTCTTGAACAATAGGCATGTTAGTGAGTGAGGCTATGCTATGTTGGATCTCCGAAGATGTTTTGCGTGAGAAGAATAACTTAGATTTAGTAGTACCACAAATTTGGCCTGACACCTCACAAAAGTGTGAAAAAATATTAATGAAGAGGGTCATGCAATCCTGAATATTTGCCCTCGAGAAAAGGAAAATATCATCCGCAAACAGGATATGATTAAAATCAATAGGTCGACGTCCAACCCGAATAGGAGAGAGTTGTTTATTATGAATAGCATGATCTAAGGATAAAGATAAGTGATTAAGGCACAGGATGAAAAGGTAAGGAGATTTTGGATCTCCTTGCCTAATGCCTCTAGATGGACGGAAGGGTGCACCCGTCATGCTGTTCCATAAGATAGACATCGAGGAGGAAGAGATGCATGCCATGATTAAATCAATAATAGGAGTGGGAAAATGGTAGAAAAGCAAAGTGTACTTTATGAAAGACCATTCTAATTTATCATACACTTTCTCAAGGTCTGGCTGCCACTAGATTGGTTTTCCCCCACCGTTGGACCGTTGGTGGATAAAATGAAGAGGCTTTTGAGCAAGTATGTAATTATTTGTCGCTC
This sequence comes from Castanopsis chinensis, assembly GCA_032878915.1. Lineage (NCBI taxonomy): Eukaryota > Viridiplantae > Streptophyta > Magnoliopsida > Fagales > Fagaceae > Castanopsis > Castanopsis chinensis. Next base: position 16,486,211 of record JAVQMG010000115.1, on the reverse strand, counting down.
ATCTACCCGGGACAAAATTGGATTGGGCCGGATGAATCATGGCCGGAAGAAATGCTTTAAGCCTATTGACTAGAAGTTTGGTCAGTAGTTTGTATAAAGTATTACACAAACTAATAGGCTATAGCAAGAAACTGTTTCGAGATTGGGAACTTTAGGAATGAGCACTAGTTTCACTTGGGTTAAGTCTTCAGGAATACACGCTGTGATGAATAACGTTTGTATAAACTTTGCTATATTAGCACCCACAATTTGCCAATTATGTTGATAAAAATAGCCGTGGAACCCATCCGATCTTGGGATTTTAAAGGATGCATAGTGAAAAGGGTGGAACGTATTTCTTCTATATCTGGGAAACAAATGAGAGTGGCACAAAAATCTTGAGGGTTGAAGTCTGAGGAGGAGAATAACAATTGTGGGGGAGGTAAAGGTGAGCCCTGTGAGCCGGATTGGAACTGACGTTGAAAATGTGTGTTGACATGGTTATGGAGTTGAGAGCCCCGGATTTATTCCTCGTACTCATCTTTTAACGTTACAGCATGTTGACGTGCTCGTTTTATTTTGACCTAGACATGAAAAAAGTCTGTTAGCGTTCTCATAGGACAACTAGAGGATTCGAGATTTCATTTGCCAAAGATGGAATTGTTGGTATAGAATAGCATTATATTGATTTATCAAGTGCTGTTCTAGTTGTAATAAAAAAGGGGAAGGATGGAGACATAAGGCGCGTTGGGTACCCAAAAGACGAGCGCAAATGCGTTTTTTATTTTGGTCAACTTGGCCAAAGACGTGAGTATTTCATTCAGCTAGACAACCTTGGAGGTGATGTATTTTTTTTTTTTTTTTTTAATTTTTATAAAAATTAGTCGTGAAGTTGTCAGACCTCATGACATGGATTTCATGCGACAACCAACACTTGGTAATAAGTTGGTGGAAGAGAGGATGGGTCTACCACATAGGTTGAAAAAGAAAATTTTTAACTATGGAATGCCGCTCCCCAGTGGCGATTCTAGAAATTTTGTCCAGGGTGTTCTTATTCTACTTTGAAAATATTTTGGGTCATTTTGGTCTATTTCGGGTGTTTTGGTACGTTTTAATAAATACCAATCAAAATTCAAGATATGGCAAGCATGAAATTTGTACTTAAAAAAAAAAAAATTTCTTAAAACCAAAAAAAATTTGCATTTTGTACACCGAAAAACCTCAAAAGGAAAAAATAATAAAAAGAAAAGAAATGAACAAAGGTACCTCTACAATAAACAATAAGTTCATTTAAAATATTAATAAAATAATTAATTATTGTTATTTAGTTGTTTCATAAATTTTTTTTGTCTTTTATAAAGTATAATTTGTTATATTGTTGTTTCATTAATTATTAAATTATTAATTGTTGTTTAGCCTAACATAATTTAATTTGTTTGTTTTTTATAATGCATTGGCAAATTAAATTATTAATTATTGGTGTTTAGTTGCTTCATTTATTTTTTTACTAACTACTAGGAGTTTAGCACACACCCAACTGTGCGTTAGCACACATCTCATGTGTGCACACACCCCTGCCTCTGCATAACTTTTACTTCCCCAATTCAAATATCCCACCCTGACCCCACACCACATGGCCCCATGACCCCATCTACCCTCCACTTAACAGATAAGATTCACATAAGAGGAGCCAATTAGATAAATTCACACATCACAATATACTAAATTTGTTTGGCATAAAAATTTTAAGAGTGTTCCTGATATTTCTTGAGGGCCTGACCAATCCAAATCGCTAGACTTTGAATTCTGCTTAGGAGAGGAGGTGGTAAACGTCTTGACTGACCCCTCTTGAAGGGAAGACTAGTGGATTGGCTTAGAGAGAAGGTTGCTACGAAGGTTGATCTATCTGATCTTCCTCCGAAGTTTGGTGAGCCTGAAGGCAGCTTATTAGCAATGCGAAAACATGGGCCCAAGAAGCGGGGTGCTATGCCGCTGTAGGAGAGGCCCTCGAGAAATGGCGACTTCGACCCTCCTGAGGAGAAGTTTGGTTTCAAACCCCGGTTCGAACAGGAGAAGTACGCCATGCTAATGTGCCTTGGATGATCCACATCTCAGGGTCAGGCGCTGATGAGCACATTGAACTATCCATGTGGCTGAGAGCCATCACGCCCGAACCAGCAACCCCTATGTCTTTTACTTTACAAAACTCCGAAGTTGATGATTTCGCTTCCGATCAATCCGTGCTAAGAGAACGAAACGATAGGGGCTCGGGCTCGTGAACAGTAGTGCTTCTGCGATAAGGGCAGGTATGTCGATAAGAAGGGATCTAATGTGTCAGGTATCCTTAAAAGCACACCAAGGAATCTGTCAATCCAAGTTAAGGTCTCAATCCCAATCCCATGAACCACGGAATGTACGGTCCAGTCTTCCACTTTCATTTAGAAAGACAAGTTTTTCAAAGAAGCATGGCATCCTAAGTGCCAAGAAAGGGATATGTATGGGCGAAACCTATCTAAGCACTGCTGGAAGGGGATCTAATGTCAGGTATCCAAGGAATCAAGGGAATGGTAGGTATGGGATTCCTTCTGTATCTAATGGAAGGGAAGGCGCTTAGGGAAGAAAGGCCTAATGCTAATGGAAGGCTAGGTGAGGTATTACGACCGTTCAGGCGATCAGTAGTCTTCTTATTATGGAAATTCCATTGACAAGGTGGAAGGCAATATGGATAAGGAAAAGCATTTAAGCCAAAGCGATCAGGGAGGCAGAAGCATCCCGTTCAGAAGGAATCCATTACAACTAAGCCTGTTGGCGGAGAACGATAGGGAACAAGGGCTCGTGTAAGGTAAGGGCGATACATTTCGATACGAAAAAGACCAAGAACCGACTGCGGGAAAGAACTCCAGAAGAAGGGGGACGTAGGAAGAAGAAAGATCGAAAGAATTAGAAGGAAGGAAGGAAACTCTATCGACCGGGACCCTGTTCTGGACTTCAAGAATGATAGAACTTCTCTTCAAAGTCGGAATCTCAGATTGAAATCCTACAAAGAACCTACATAGGGAAGGGCGTCTAAACAGATCGAGAAGAACCTTCAAATGATAGAACTAGAGTCGGGAGACGCATAGATAGGAACGATAGAAGGAAAAAAAGGCCTTGGCTTTAGTACCTATGTACCGTAACCTTTCCCTTTGGGTAGGGAATCCACAGGAAGAAGCAGGAAATCACCCCAGGAATGCCTCTATTTATGCCTGGCCGCAGTAGAAGCCAACTTCGTTCTTTTACCCCTATTCCAGCTCAGAGGAAAGAGGCACTGGGACCAGCCCTATTCTATTTAGGAACAATACCAACCTACTCTGTTAGCAGTTAGAAAGCGATTCGATAAAACAAAAAAGATGTTATTTACTAGGATAGGTGGTTCGGAATTCTAGTGATAGTTACCTCGGGCTTTCTTCTTAATTTAATTAATGGCAGGACAAGTCCACCTTTCTCATCCCGATCGGGCTTACCGGACTAACTCGGGTTTACCGGGGCAGCATACCTTCTCAGAGTTAGCGGGGTTCCTTCTACCTACTTTCGTTTCGAGGTTAACAGGACCCTTATTCACTCAGATTGCTAGCGAACTACCGGGATACCTAGATAGTAGAAGAGGACTCACTCCAGTTAGGCCTGGACGAAGGTTTAATCATTCTTTTAGCTCAGCTTGGGGTACGTACAACCTATTAGATTAAACAACAGATTCTCTTCCAAAAGAGGTTGTAGAAAAAGAGCGGTTGGGGAGCAGTCCTACAAAGGAAATGCACCAATGAATGCCTATAAAAGATAGCATAGAGAAAGAAGCACCGAGTCTCTTACACAATCGTTTCGGTACTCAGATCGGTGGGTAGGGAAAGACCTCCATAGCCAGATACCTAGCTAATAGAAATGGAAGCTCAAAGCAGCACAGAAGAAATATGGCTATAGAATTGACACAGAATTGTCTTCACTGGTTATGAAACCTCTTCCCTGGTCGAATTCAATGATTGAAAAGTTGCCCAAGAAACTAAGCGAGAAGATGGATCAGCAGCCTCGGAGCAGATCGAAGGCTATCAATTTGATGGCCAGTTCAGTGTAACAACAGAGAGCCTTGAAAGCATCTCACGTGAGGGACCCTAATGTTTCTCAAATCGACTAGCTAGAGGCTCGAGAATGGAGTGACGGAAGAAAAGACCGAAAGAGAGCAGAAGACTCGCCTGAGGAACCAACCGTTGAACTGATTTTCATCCGATTGGAATGGTGGACTTCGACCGGGCTTTGTTTTGTCCATTCGATTGGCTAGTCTGGCTTTCCCCCTTTCTCTTAGTTCGTGTGTGGACCGCCCTTCGATTCCCCCAATTCGTAATAGGGGCGGCCCACTAGATAAAGCAAGTGCGTGTATTGGCTTGTCTTCCTCTGAACCGATTTCGTGGTTTGGTATGAAATCCCGCGTGAGAGCCAGGAGATGAACCACTGAGTGGGTCTAGTTTGAAAGTAGTAAGGTCACCCCCGTACCAAAGGTGGAGTCTTCGTCCAACCCAACAGGTTCAAGAGTCCTCGCCTAGGTCCAACCAAGTCAGAAGGCCAACCCGAAGACTCAGTTCCAAGGCAAGGTGCAGTGCCACCTAGGTCTCAAAGGTCACAGGAAGGTGTCTGAAGGTCTCAGTTCACCGTCAGGGGGAAGTTCAAAGAAAGGATTCCATCCAGCAGTAGGGAAACCCACACTGCTACCTTAGTGAGAAAAATGCTATGTAGCCATGCCATGGAGGCTACAGTATAGTACTCGTAGGAGTACTAAAGGCCGAAGACTAAGGCCTTTGCTTTGCTAATTACACTATACCAAAATAACTACAGACAACAAAAAGATTGACAACCGAACCCGAGCAAGAAAGGACAGGGGAAAAAGTCCTCTTTATCCAATGGAGATCCTTTCTGTTAACATGAGACCCAGCAAGATTGTCCCGATCATAATGGAAAGTGAGATCGCTTTTTGATGGAGCTGGATCAAGAAGGCGAGAAGCTTGCCAGTCAATGACAAAGACTGATATTTCTGGGCTCGTCGTTTAGTTTAGGCCCCCCTATTCAGTTGTTTTTAGTTTAGTTATCTCTTGTAACTTCTTTTCGAAAAAAAGTCTTGAAATTTATTTAGTTGCGTGCTTTCGCAGTGAAGTTTCTGTTTGATTGAAAAAGACCGATACATGGAGTTGTGAAGTTCTGCTAACTTATTTCATGGGAGAAAGGCTTACTGAGGGAGTTATACCCCGATGAAGCACCCACGGTAATGATGCCTTTGTATATGAGTTGTGCAGATTGATGAACAGGTGATGGAATTCTTAACAAAGTGACAAGTCTAACCAGCTTCTTTATATCGAACGTTGGCGGCTCGGAGTGAAGAGGGATCTGGCATGAGTAAGACGAAGTGTAGCTTAGTATCTTTCAAATGCGGATGGCATGCTGTCTGAATTCTGGACTTGAGGATTCTGGCGAGCTGCATGATTACCTGTTATTTGAATAGGTTTAGTAAGCATGCGCGGGAAGTCAGAGATAAGTGTATCCTTCTTACTTTTTGAATCATACCTACCTACACACTCTCTCTTTCCAATCATGATTTGAACCAAGTTTAACAGGCAGTTTTTTTTTACCATGCCTTACTATTGATCAAGGGTCTTCAGGAGAAGCAACAACAGCATTGCTGTTCGCTGAATTCGCATTCATGAAAGACAGGACATGAAGAAGGAGTTCATTCTGTATGGAAGGAGGAAAGGGAGGAGACCTATTCTCGACCAAAGCAAAGAAAAAGTAAAAAAAATCCAATCTTTGCGCATCATACAGCTGTGGTGGCTCGTTTCGTTTTAAACGACTCTAAACGAAACGCTCTTCCACTTCTATTTACTATATACGCTGTTCGACTGAACTCGTTCTCGTTTTGGCTCCGCGTTCATGAAATTCCAACACCAACAACAGAAAGAAAATTCTTCGATCTAAATTTCGGACGTATGGAATTCGTTCATCTCTAGTACTGAGGATAGAAAAGGAAGGGGAATCCATCAAGGTTTTTGGCTCGCAATAAAGCTAGGGTCCTGATCGAGCAACTAGTAGTCCTATCTATCCACCTCTCCAGACACAATATCTTGAGTACCTATGATGGTGACTACATCTGCTGGCATGTGATGTTTGGACATAGAATCGAGTCCTTGTAAATGGGCAGAGCCAGGTGCTCTTA